>CM046393.1:36372610-37725110 GCA_025413875.1 Rhododendron molle
AGTACAGCAACAAAGTAGGAACAACAGTAAACTAACTTCCTAAAGACTAGGACAACTCCTTGACTTTTCCAAAAGGCCCAAATCACGTGCGATCCTTTTGGAACTCTCAACTCGTGGAACGAATCCATCCACTTCTGCCAATGGGTTGGCGTAACATGTGGCTGCCGCAACCCCACGAGGGTCATTGTGTTGGATCTGGATGATCGAAAATTGGTGGGGCCCAATTCGCCTCACATTGGAAACATAAGCTTTCTTAAGGAACTATATCTGCAAAACAACAGCTTTAGCCATGAAATCCCTCAACAACTTGGCTGTTTGAAAAAGCTACAACTGATACGGATAGGTAACAATTCACTTACCGGTGAAATTCCCACCAACATATCTCGTTGCTCTAACCTCATTTTCCTTACCCTTTATAGAAATAGTTTATCGGGGAAAATCGCCGAGGAGCTTGGTTCCCTGTCTAAGCTACAGGTACTGAGTATTTATGATAACCATCTAGTTGGAGGAATTCCTTCTGCTTTTGGTAATCTATCGTCTCTGATTATCTTCTCGGTGGCAGATAATAGGATTGGTGGGAGTATTTCTTATGCACTGGGAAAATTGAAAAATCTAGAACGTCTTACACTTGGAGTCAATAGATTGGTTGGTACCATAATTACCATTCCTTCCTCGATCTTTAATATCTCTTCCCTCATAGACTTTAATGTGCTATCTAACCAACTTCAAGGTATGCTTCCCTCGGAAATTGGAAATACTCTTCCTAATCTTCAAATCATTGAAGTTGCTGCGAACTTATTTACTGGATCTATTCCAATATCCATATCTAAGGCCACCAAACTATATCACATCCATCCTCTACTTGCGTATTGGATCTCGTACCTCGTTGGATAGAGCTTGGTTCGGTGTATCTTGCCCGGTTTGGATCTTGAAAGCTAGGGTTTACTTGTTTGAGTTCGAGTTTCGTTCTTCGACTTCGAGGTAGGGATTTCTCACTTCTATTACATGTTTATGTGTTGATTAGGTGTTTGAATCGTGCCGTAGATCGTTGGTTTCGTTGTTGGAAATGTTCTGGTGAAGTCTGAAAATCGTGTGCTGAAAACCCAAGTCCTACCTGTAGGAATCTTGGACCTACCGGTAGAAACGTTGTCCAGTAGTGTCATTTTTGTGAAATTCTGGTCTCCTACCGGTAGGTATTCAAAAATCTATCATTTTTGTGAAATTCTGGTTTCCTACCGGTAGGTATTCAAAAATCTGCATTTTGGATAAACTTCAGAAGGACATAACTTTTTCATCCGAACTCCGTTTTGGACAAATTTTATATCCGAATTGATGTATGGAAGGTCTACTTTCCAATGGTGGTGGTCTCATCTCCTAATTCTTAACCGATAAGATTTGGTAGCCAAAATAAGATAGATTTGTTCTTATATGTTGGGAAATCCTTTTCCTTAGAATCGTGCGGGTGAGACACGGATGTTCTTAGGTTCTCCTGAGTACTTCATTGAATGGTTTGACTAGGCTACTGGTATACTTAAGGCCGTGTAGTGGTTGTTGGGTTCCGTACGAGTCTATTGACACCGAAAAGAGATTTTAGAGAATATAATGAATATAGGTGGGTAAAGATTGTGTGTGCTAACATGCGAGGTGTAAGACGAATATATCGAACACTCCGTTAAGTTGAACAACGCTAGGTGTAAATACGAGAGACATTTCCCTCACGATTGATGTGTGGTACAACTCTTGTGTAGCTTGTACGGTTTAAAGTGTTGCTAGGATGAAATCTAAGAATCGTTGTGGGTAAGTCCCCTTTTATGTATAATGTGTACAAGCTTAAATGGTGATATGAGAAACTAATGACGAAATGATAGCGAGTTGATTGAAGTGGAATTTATTCGTACCTTACTTCTATGTGAATAAGTTTTCGTTGTGAATTCACCATAAGTGATTGAGTTGAATGACTAAATTGTAAAGTGTATCAGAGAAATTGTGGTATGGTGACCTATGATGTGTGACTTGAATTAGCTCCATCAGTGAGGGAGGTACAAGTGGGGGTATCAGGATCCCTTAAATGGCCCGGAAGGAGCTTTTTCTCACGACACAGAACGCTAAAGGAATTGTGACACGATGTGAATGAAAAAGGGGTATCATTGAGAAAGTGTGAGTGATGTGAAAGACATTGGCACTACGATTCTAGATTATGATAGTTTTATAAGTTAAGATATCGAATTGGTGATTTGAAGTAAGATGAGGGGCAGTGGCTGTTAGTACAGATAGTAAGTTCACGGGGTTAAGCTAGAGTCCTTGTGTGCAGTCATGGTACATCATTTATGTCATCGACTTTGGGTCAAGTATTTGTCGCGTTTTGTTCCTCCTTTGAGATACCGTACCTTGTTTCCGTAATTCATTCTACCTGTCATCCCATTTGCATATAATTGTTGTGTAGATTTCTCTACTGGGCTAGTGTAGCTCAACCTATTATTTTTCAGGTGTGAACCTGGAGCAGTAGCAGTAGCATGGAGTGAAGTGCATGCATTCAAGTGCATATTTTTCGGAAGAAGTGGTAAAAGAGACTCATAGACTTTCTAATAAAACATGTTTTGGGAATGTAATAGAACCTTAACTCTATTTCTTTTATGATGTAATATATTTAAACTCTTGGAGTTGGATCTGTAAGTTAATGACTAGGACATGGTGAATTTTTTTTTGGGTATTATGCAAGATAATATGAGGAATTTATTTATGAAAAGCTATGTATATTTATGTTGAAAATCGAAGGCGTGACACGAGATGCTACTTGTACTTCTTCTGTAAATCAATCAAGTTCCATTGGCATAAGGGGATCTGTTGGTTATGCGGCTCCAGGTAAATATACTCCGGTCTTTAGCACTTTTTTGCTTTCTTTTACTTTCCAAAAGCAAGACCGTATTCCTATATCCAGAGTTCTTCGAAATCTAATTGCACTTTTTTCACTTCGTAATTGTAGAGTATGGAATGGGAAATGAAGTGTCAGCATCGGGTGATGGGGGCCAATTCAGCTCTAGTAATTATATGGTCCAGTACGGTCCAGTTTTGGACCGTTGTGGGCCCCTCCCGGGTCCACAACAATGATCGGAATCGTTCATTTTGTAGAGCTCGTCGAATATGTCATCCACGCCAAAAATTAGCTTCATCGAACATCAATAGGTACATGGATGAAACAGATTTGTACAAGGAAAAAGCGATGACAAAAATTAAGTTAAAATTAATAATTGCCCATTTTTTTTATGTACAAATCTGTTTCATCCATGTACCTATTGATGTTCGATGAAGCTAATTTTTGGCGTGGATGACATATTCGACGAGCTCTACAAAATGAACGATTTCGATCATTGTTGTGGGCCCGGGAGGGGCCCACAACGGTCCAAAACTGGACCGTACTGGACCATATAATTACTGGAGCTGAATTGGACCCCGGGTGATGTGTATAGTTACGGAATCCTTGTTCTAGAGATGTTTACAGCCAAGAGACCTACTGATAGCATGTTTATTGATGGTATGACCCTCCACAACTTTGCCAAGACGGCTCTGGCTGAACAAGTAGAGAGCATTGTTGATCCAACACTACTTGCACAAACCGAACAGGGGGAGGCAAGCTCAAGCACCAACAGTAGTCAGAGCCTTAGTTTTGCTAGAAGTCACAAGATTCGGGAGATCTTGATTTCAATAGTTAATGTTGGGATTGCCTGCTCAGAAGAACTTCCTAGAGATCGATCGGTGATGAATGAGGTTCTTACTCGGTTGCATGCATGCAAGAAGACTCTTCTTCAAGATGGAAGATGTATCAGATGAAGTGTGACAATGAGTAGGTATGAACCGTTCACGTTTTTAGTTAACTCGTCAAGATGCCTGCATTTCTTTCTCAGCCATTTGAACTCTTTACTAGGCCAGCAATCTTACAAAATGCCTGCATATCTTAATAAGTATATTTACGGCTTGATGCAATCAATTAGCCTTTGGAGAGTAAAACCCTGTTTCATCAGCAAACTTAAGGATAAACGAAATCAGCCATAGTCATTTTTTTTACCTTCAAATATTTAGAGAATACCATAGAATCAAGATCTTAGCCACCTTCTTTTTCTGAATTCCTATTCAACATTCTGAAATCTAGATTTCAACTTTTAAGGTGGGAAATTTCTTTGATAATGTCACAGCTACTGATTTCGGCATGTGATTTGTGTTTGTCCGATTTTTATTTTATTTTTGGAACTGATTTTTTTAGCTATGCGTGTTCTTACCTTTGTGTTAAAGTAATTATTTATTTAAGAGCATTCCACAATGGCATAATTAAAACCAAAAGGTTGTTAAAAGTTAGCGATATTTGCTCAAAAAAATGCTCGCATTTGAATAACCAAACTTAACAACCTTTTAGCTACTAACCAAATTTTGGCCCTTAAATGACCAAAACTAGCAATCTTTTGCCAATAGTAAAATTTAGTGGACCTTATATCTTCTCAATCAAGTCCACCCATCATTATACAATACCTTCTCTCTTCCCTTCTCTCTCTTTCTTTTTCAATAATGTTTTGAAAAAATTATTTTAAAAAACTGTTAATTAAATGGATCATAACAAAAGGTGATGTGACATGGTTATCGAATTTTGGTTAGGCCATTGTGGATGCTCTACGTGCATCGAACTGTCTCAACAATTCTAATCATTTTTGTTTCTCTTATTGTAGGTAATTGCGATGTGATTGGCCATTATTTCTCATGGCTTAAAAAATTTCGTTTCAATTGATGCTGAATAATTGCTTTGGCTGCTTCTTATTCATAGTGTCCTATTTATTGTTCCGTTTACGTTTTTATTTGTGAAGAATGTCAATTTATATCTCATATAAATTTCCCGTCATTTTGCTAAATAAGACGTCCTTTCAGAAGGGAAATGACTTGCAATGACAATTTTCTCTTACACTGAAATTCATATCGATTTCATAGTTCCAATAGAATGGTTAGACGTGTCTACGCAAACACTTCCCAGCAGCGTGACAGATGAATCGATAATGTTCCAAATACATAGCACTGTGCGGCAGCAGCGCATACAGTTTGGGCGCATAACACAGGAAATTAATGTATCTGAAAGGTCCAGAAAATGTATCTGAAAAGTACTATTTTCGACACGGGTGCGCCGAGCAAGCCGCGAACGCACTTGTAGGCGTTTGTTGAGCAAGTGCGGGCGTGCCAAGGTTTGTCATGCCTAACATTGAATGGATGGATGCCGTGAATCTAACTTCTAAATGTAGAGCGATTGTGGGCTTAAAAGGGAAAGCCACAAGTTGATTTGTGGATTGCTACAATGGGGTGGACTTTAACTATGTCCTAACCGTGTAGGAAAACTTGAAAAGATAAAAATTAATTGAACTCCATTTAAGTTGGTGCGAGGGCCAAAAGAGCAACTATACGGCATGTCTTAGCCGATCAACTCGTGCCCCATGAAAACAGGTCAGTTGAATGCTACAGATCATCATGGCCATAATTAATGTCGGGGCTAACTTCCTTTAATTTGATCATAACAATCCAGTGGAAAAATTATTCAGTGTAGTGTATCCTGCTAGACCCACTCGGGCTTTGATTAATTGGGTCTTGCTCTAAATCACAAAATTAGTGTGGCCCATTAATTTTTAGCCCGAAGAAACTTGTAAACATCGCCCCAATTTAATGAAATTTAATTACATGACCCTCCAGCTCTAGCCCATGATTTGGTGCAAAAAACGGGTATAAACAATATCCGAATAGGTATGACTGCGATGTATAGAATTACTAAAATTACCTTTGGCCTACACTAACAATTAAATATGGCCCATATGGCAGTAACCAAATTTGTCACAGGTGGTTCAAAAGCTTGTTAGTAATAATATTGACACGGAATAACAATGTATTGTTTTTGTGCAAAAGAACTTAATACATAATCTATTTCTATATATTATTAAACGCGAAAAAACACTCAAAACATTCTCTAATCTTAAAACACATTTTTGAAATACCTATTATGGCCATGGTCGATTTCCTCTTTCTCTTCCTTGGATTTATATACTAATGGAAACATGACTATGGGCAACCCCAAATTTCACGCCATGGAGATGTTTACTCCAAATGAGTACCACTCGGCCTAAATTTCAACCCCGAATTTCATGCCAATTTATTTGGTTTGTGTTTTGAGAGAGGTGTTTAGGGTAATGAGGTGAAAAGAGATAGAAAGAGAAATGGGAGTAATAATTGGAAAAAAAAACTTCTTGGGAACCGCCCAAAGAGAGACGCGTTAGTTTTTGAGACCCAAAACGAATAGAGTCCTGTTTATCTACGTGAATTTAGGCATGGGACTAGAATATGTCTAGGACTAGGAGAAACGGTTGGTTGAAACTTTTGCGTTTAGAACTAAATATCTATAAGAAATGAAATTTCACGAAACATAAGATATGCAATACGTTGGATTTGGGATGCAATACTATTCCTTTCTTTTTTGTAAGCTGTCCTTTTGGGTAACAATTTTCTGAGTTTCCGAGTACGTAAAACACATTTTGAAACTCTATTGGAGATGCTCAAGTACGTAACACCGCGATCGAGTTGGAGTTGATTTCCAGGGCCAACATTATATATAGCTGTTAGTGTGGAAAAATAAAAGGCAAGAGTTCGATCAGACCAATCGATTGGTTATCAACTAATGCTTTGCCCAAATAAAAAGCAAGAGTTCGATCCTCCTTGGATTTATACCGATGGCAACACCAAATTTCACGCCATTGAAGATGTCTACTGACAAGTACCACTCGGCCCTAAATTTCAACCCCAAATTTCACGCCAATTTGTTTGGTTTGTGTTTTTTGGGAGGTTTTTGAGATAATGAGTGAAGATAAATGGATATAGAAATCAGAGGAATAATTGGGGAGAAAACTTATTGGGGACCGACCACAGAGAGACATGTTGGTTTTTCAGATCCAAATTAAGCGAACACAATCTGGCAACCCCAAATTTCACGTCTTGTTTATCTACCTGAATTTAGGCACTGGATTAGAATATATCTAGGAGTAGGAGGAACCTTTGGTTGAAACTTTAGCGTTTCGAATTGAATCTCTATCGGACATGAAATTTAACGAAACATAAGATATGCAATACGTTGGATTTAATGATTGTAGAGACCCGTAAAATTTTTTAATTATTTAAAATATTTATTAAATGACTAATTGGAAGAATAAGGTTTATTAGGTTATTTATCAAATTGGGGACTAAAGTGAAAGAATTGAGAATTGAGGGGTGAATGTGTAGTTTAAGAGATACATGTGTATATAAGGGGTGTGTGTGTGTGGTGTGGGGGAGCATTTTTCCCATCTTCTTATCTCTCTCTACCGTCCCCCTCCCTCTCTCCACCGTCCTTCTCTCCCTCTCTTCTCCTCACTCAAAACCCCACTCAATCTTGCAAAACCTTCAAGGATTGACCACCCTCCGACCATTCGATCGTGTTTTGAAGCTTGAATCTGTTGAATTTAGGAGAACAAAATATTGAGAGAATATTGGTTTATTTCTGAATGAATTCTTTACAAAGATACAAACCCCTTTATATACAAAAAAGCTAAACTAGGAAAGAAGTTAAACTAGGAAAGAATAAATATACAATATTCCTATGTTACAATCACGGATCCTCAATCAATCAATTAGGCAACTGATTAGGAAACCGGATTTTCCTCTAACACTCCCCCTCAAGTTGGAGAGTGAATATCATGATGTCCCAACTTGCCACTTAAATATTGAAATTGTTCCTTTCCCAAAGGTTTGGTGAAGATGTCTGCAAGTTAAGATCTTGACTGAACATAGAACGGTCTAATTACTCCAGCTTGCAATTTTTCCCGAACAATGTGGCAATCAATCTCTATATGTTTCGTGCGTTCGTGAAAAATGGGATTTTTTGCAATGTGGAGAGTTGCCTGGTTGTCACAAAATAAGGATGCTGGCTGGCTTTGTGGAACTTTGAGATCTTCCAAAATATGTTGTATCCATGTAATTTCCAAACATGTTGCAGCCATGGCTTGATATTCGGCTTTAGCGGAAGAACGAGCCACATTTGTTTGTTTTCTTGATTTCCAATAAATCAAAGAATTTCCCAGAAATACGCAGAATCCTGTAATTGAACGTCGAGTTGTCTCACAACCCGCCCAATCTGAATCACAATAAGCCTTTAACATAGGATCATTGAATGAACGAAAGAATAATCCTTGACCAGGATTCCCTTTTATGAAACGCAAAACTCTTGAAGCAGCTTCCCAATGTGGTTTTCGAGGATTCTGCATAAATTGACTTAGGATTTGCACAGAGTATACTAAGTCTAGCCTTGTTACTGTTAGGTAAACACTACAAGAAAATACACATTCGGCGACCAAATTCGCCGACCAAAGTAAATTTGGTGGCCTAAAGGTCATAAATTGCCGACCAAAATAGTTTTGTCGGGGGATGGTTAACTTTTGCCTACAAAAATATGTTTTGTCGCCGTTGGTATATGTTATACTGACCAAAAATATCGTTTAGTTGGGGAGTGTTTGCGTGAAAACTTCCCCCGGTGCCAAAAGGCGGGAATACATTTGGCAACCAAAAATTTTGTCGTTGAAGCATAAGTTTCACCAACTAATTAATTTTAGTCGGCGATAAATTCGATTATTCCGCCAAAAAATCCCGTGAAAATATTTGGCGGGGGCTTTAAAATAATTCATCCATAAAAAAGAAAATTGATATTGGGGAGTATTTACCCAAAACTACGTAGTTTTGGTTGTAAGTTTCTGGGTTAGGGTAAATACTCCTATCTCGATTCCCCCTGCTTCACTTTACTGCTCCTGCTCGACATTACTCTGGCGAAAGGCGATCGAAAGCGTATACCTCTCTCTCTCTCTCTCTCTCTCTCTCTCTCTCCCTCCCTCCGACTCTAACTCTCTTCGACTTCTTGGAATTTCTGTGTAGGAGGGCTATTGGTGTAAAATCAGTGCTCAACGTGATGTGCGATTTTGCAGAAGTGACCATGACTGTAGGCCTTTAGCATACCATACGTCTCTCTCTCTCTCTCTCTCTCTCTCTCTCGTTGCAATTCCTGTGCATGTGGACAAATTTGTGAAATTTGGGCTGCTCAATGTGTTTGGAAACATTACAAACAGCAATAGGGCTCAATTTGCTGGCCTAGAATGTATAACTTGTTTGGTTCTTAATTTTTGTCAAAATTTTACTAAAAGATGGAAGAGAGGGGTAGGGTTTATGTTTTTCTGTATTTTTTCTGCTAAAAGGTGGAAGAAAGGGGTAGGGTTTTGGTTTGTCCATGTTATTTTTAACAAAAAAGGTGGAAGAAAGGGGTAGGGTTGTGGGTTTTCCGTATTTGTTTACTAAAAGGTAGAAAAAAGAGGCAGAGTTTTGATTTTCTCATATTATTTTAACTAAAAGGTGGAAGAAAGAGGTAGGATTTTGGTTAATCCCAAAAAGTTAGTATGTTTTGACCTCAAAAAGGGTAAGGTTTTTGTTTTCCTGCATTTTTTCTGCTAAAAGGTGGAAGAAAGGGGTAGGGTTTCGGTTTTTCCATATTAATTTTTACAAAAAAGGTGGAAATTAAGGTGTAGGGTTATGGGTTTTCTGTATTTGTTTACTAAAAGGTAGAAAAAAGAGGCAGAGTTTCGATTTTTTCATATTATGTTAACTAAAAGGTGGAAGAAAGGGGTATGGGTTTTGGTTAATCCCAAAAAGTGGGTAGGGCTTTAGTTAATCCCAAAAAGTTAGTATGTTTTGACCTCAAAAGGGGTGGTATCCTTTTATGGGTTTTTCTTAATTGCTAAGAGTTACCGGGGAATACTATCCTAGTAGGTTAGTGTTGAGAAGGTCCTATTTCTCTTTGCCCACTAAAAGTGGAAATAAAGGCTCAAGGTGGACCAACTTGGTGAGGGCTATGAGGTCTGGTGGGTCTCTCGTAAAGTACAGGATGTTTCAATTATAACTTCAAACTGTTTGGTGCTGTTGTTTTTTCCAATAATGTGAGGGCCAAGTGATGTGGGGGTCTACAATTCTAGAATATAAGTGCTGAGAAGGTCTTGTTTCCTTGCTTATTGAAGTGGAAGCAAGTGCTCACACTACTACAATAATAAATATGTATCACACTAAAGAGATTCACAAAGATCACGGTTTTCAGTAAAAACGTGATAAAAAGTGGTGCTTAAATTTTTTATCTCAGTTCAAGTCCAAAATTGAGATAAAAAGTGGGTTTTAGCGCGGAATAAAAGACCTCGCTCTTGCGGCGAGATAAAAGAAAAACAACCTCACCCTTGCGGCGTGATAAATGATTTAAGGCCTGAAAAGAATGAGATAAAAGATCTCGCTCTTGTGGCGAGATAAAAAAGAAAAGACCTCACCCTCATGGCGTGATAAAAAAGAGAAAAAATATCACCTTTGTGGTGTGATAAAAGATTTGAGGGAAGAAAAGAATAAGATAAAAGATCTCGCTCTTGTGCCGAGATAAAAGAGAAAAGACCTCACACCCTTATGGCGCGATAAAAAATATTAGCGTGAAAAAAGTGAGATAAATGATCTCATTCTTGTGGTGAGATAAAAAAGCCTACCCATTTAGGCGAGCGGTCTTAATTTTCACGTGGGCGGGCTAATACTCATTTAGGCGGGTTTTGAAAAGTTATATGTGGGAAACGATGTCGTTTAAGGATTTCGAAAAGTTTTTTTTTTCTTTTTACAAAAGGTAAGAAGATAAGCCCGAATTACATTCAGCCCAAAAAATCTTTACGTTTCATCTTCATCTTCACGCCTAAAAAGATCGATCGAGAGAGAGAGAGAAGGCAAATCTCACGACTGGGTTCCACCAATGCCCAGTTGTTTCTTCGACGACGGGTGGGCTGTTCCATTGGTATCCGATTTTCATGTGGGCGAACCGTGATCTTTATGATTTATTGTAGTGGTGAAACTTTGTTATTTCAAATGTCTTCCAAGTGTTTGACACATTAGGTAAAAAAGCAATTACAGTATATTATTATGGCTTAGCCTTATCTGAAAAGGATTAAAATCCAATTGGAAAGCCACCATTGAAATTGAAATTCAATATAAACACAAAATATATGTGAAATGGTTAGTTTATAAAAAAGAAAATCTAAAGTTTGTCCACAATGTTACAATCTGCGGGTTGTGATAATTTTCATAAAAATACAAAGCGTACACTACAACAAAAAACACTATTGTCCATTAAATTTACTGGCTAAAACCAAATTTTTCGGCCCAAGAAAATCTTTTGGTGACCAACAACAAATTTTGATTGGCAAAAGATTTGTTATCATATTTTAAATTTTTTTAAACAATGGTTATATATGTATTTTTATATATTTTAATATCAAGATAATTGCATTTCAAAAAAATTCAGCAAATTTTAAGGAAAAAAAAAAGTTTTCTTACTTTAGGAAGTAAGTATAAATATTTTTTTTTTCATGATGTAACAAAAGTTCTTGGTTAGCTTAGTGGTAAGAGCTTGAAAAATCAACCAAGGGTGCATGGGTTCAAAATTTGGCAATAACAAGAAAGAGATGGTCTAGTAGATATAAAGAAAAAATCACGCCCAATGGTTTTCCATCTCAGTTTATGGGTGTGATTATTTTGAACTTTCAATCACGGTTATAGACCGTGATCTAAAGTGACTTACAATCACACCCAGAAAAGAGAAAAACCACGGATTATAACCATGATAAAAGAGAAACGATTACGCCTGTTCGCCGTACGCGTGATTGTTTCTCTCTTTCAATCACAGTTATAAACTGTGATAAAGAGAGTGACTTACAATCACACCCAAATCCATCACGGTAGCAGGAGTGTGATGAAAAACTTACAATCACGGTCAATAGCTGTGATCTTTATGGTTTATTGTAGTAGTGTCATGGTGGTCAATGTTTGTTTGAATCTGTGCTCCAATTTTTTTTTTTTTTTTTGATCGGCGAATCTGTGCTCCAATTGCCTTAATGTGTCTGCTGATGCTTTGGATTGTAGCTAAAAAGCCTAAAATCTCTACTTTGCTGCTCAAAGGGTGCTCCAGCTATGATGTTTTGTTTTGTTTTGTTTTGTTTTTTTTTTTTTTTCTGATTTAGGATATCTTCTTCCCATCTTATCATCAGGCCTGTTATTTTCAGCCTTTACTTTCTTTCTTCCAATGCTCTATTGGAAGTCTTCTTTTCCTTTTCCATGTATCAATATCATGGTTTGGTTTCTTTTTCCTTGATGTACCGTTATCAAGTTTTTAATAATATAATCTTTTGGACGATATAAAAGAAATTATTTCCTGTTTTTTTAGGTTCTAGGTACCTAATTTTAAACCTAATATAGAGTTATAATAATGTTGTATTTACAATGGGAAACCTTGGCTGCTTCCCAAATTATGATTTCTCTGTAAGAATTTGAGGACACTATTCATTGGATCACAACCCTCGTCTTTGCTAGCTCCTTAGATAAAGGTGCCTTTTTTTTTTCTTCTTGCACATTTTGAGTTTCATGAAACTTCAAATTCTAATAGCTAGTGTGAATGGGTAGTTGAAAAGGAAAATGGTGACCACCCGGCATCCTTCAATGGATGTTAAAGTGATTTTGACAATATTCCATAATCACAAGGAGATGTGCTAGAGACACGCACAAAACTAGTCGTTCTTGGTGTTCTGGGGGCTCGAAATGAACTTCAAGATTGAGCCCTTTTAGCATTTTTATGAGCAAATAAAATAATAGTAATCTATTTGAAAAGTAAAAAATATGTGATATAGTAGATTTAATTTCTGAAAGTAATGACCATTGCAAGTATGTGAATGTATCTTTGAAGTTTTACAATTCTTGGAGAAAATTGTACATTGCCCTCGCCCCCCGCCAAGAGTGGTATAGTAGATTTAATTTCTGAAAGTAGTGACGATGGCAGGAAGTGTAGGTATGTTTTCGATAAACTTGCAATTATAAAGTTCAGGGGTGGAGAACCCTTTGCATTGCCCTCGCCCCTCGCCACAACCTCAAGTTAGATGACATCAACTTCTTGGAAAAAATGTAGATGCCATTAAGAACAGTTGACTTTTTAGAGTTGAAATTTTTTTAAACAAAGAATCAAGGCTATTGTTGCCATATTCTCGAGACATTCACAAGGTTTGGGTTTGATATATGATTCGTACATCAGGGCCCTTTTCCGCTGTAACAAGTTGGTCGAATTGTCTCATACCTGTGTTACTTAGACAAGTATTTCTCTCTCAATAGTATCAAGATGAATAATGCCTTATGAGTTACGGGACTATAGACTATACATGGAATCCATATGTATTTTCGTTTTGCAACATTAGATCGTTGTTGTTGTGAAATAGATAAACTTGTTTTTTTCGTGGATTTAAAGTGGAGAATTTGTTATTGTATGTGTGCAGGCAGAACTGAGCTATGTGGGTCAGCTCAGTCACCCAAATTTGGTAAAGCTCATTGGTTACTGCTGTGAAGATAAGCACCGGCTGTTAGTCTATGAAAATATGGCATCTGGGAGTCTGGAAGAGCACCTTTTTCAAAGTGAGTGCTAAATTGACTTCTAGATGTTTTATAATAGGACCCCTGGAGGAATCTCCACTTGAACCAAGATTAAAAGATGCTTCTTGTCAAGTAAGCAAGATTTAGTCGTCTAAGTAAACCTCGAATTACTGGCCTATGTTTCTCTTTCTTTGATTATCTCCAATTGTTTTCTTTTATACTTCTTCAGCATCATCATAATACAATTCAAATGACTTCTTTAGCATCATATTACTGTGCATATTCGTAGAAGCACCAAGGCTCCCTCTTCGAAGAAAAATGTCAAATGTCTAGAAGCAATAGGTAGGCCCCAATTTTCATGTCACAAACTGCTGCCATACCACTGGGCCAGATGACCACTTTCCCTCTCAGATAGTTGGACAAGACTGGCAGCAGTTTTGATGAAATCCTCCATGTCCTCATCGGCTGCCTCCTCAACAATTTCATCTTTTTTGACGGATGGTGGTTCAGGCCTGAATGGTGAAACCTTGGATTTCTTAGGAGTATGGAATGAGGCATCATGTTCAGGATTGATTGGAGGACCTTCTGAGGTGGCCTGCATTTATCAAGTGATAAGGGGCATGTTTACCAAGAAAGAACCAATGGAGAAATCAAAGAAGCAAGGCTGAGAAGTAATGTATTACCTCCAATGAAGCGGGGGAAGAGTCACTGGAGGCAATTGAAGGGCTTTTCTTCAATTCTGCCTTTTCTACTTCTTCTTCCTGTGTCTTTTTGGTGTGGGCCGTCTTGGTTTTTGCTTTCTTGACTGCCTTTTTTGGAGTCGAGTCAGCTTGGAGGGTAGTTTCCTTTGATTCAGCCTGGGCAAGAGTTCATAGATCGCAATTCAGGCCTTAATGTGGATCAAATTCAGGCCTAAATACAAAGACACCTGAATAAGGAGGTTCACCTGATCAGGAGAGCTGGTTTTGGCATTGCTCCGAGTCCTACCAGCAACGGCAACAGTCATCCCCTGTAAATTTGAGCGGTCAGGCCTGAATCACAGAGGTGAATAAGAAAAGGAAGAGCTGTTCAAAATTTACCGGTGTTTACTTTTTATCCGAGAGTTTCATGAGCCTTTTCTTCTTCGGAGTTTCCTCTGATTCAGGCTTGGTCACTTCTTGCATACCTGAAATAGAGAGTACATGAGTAAACATAACAAAGGCCTAAATTTGGACATCAAGTAAGGAGAAGGAGTTTTCCCGTGTACATACCTTTCCTTTTCAAACTTGTGGATGGAGAAGGGACCTTCAGAACGAAAGGCTGTCTTTTTAGGTTTGGAAGTATTTTCAGTGGCTTCAACCATTATGGCCCAAGGAGTAGCTTTCACCAAAACCCCATCTAGGTCTTTGGCGAAGTACTTGTTGACATGCTCGGCCCACCATTTTTCAAATCTGAGGGACTTTTCGGGACGTTCAGGGTAAGGCTTTAACTGAAAGGTGTCCTCATCTTTGGCAAACTGATTCCGAATGGCTTCTAGGGTTTTCTCGGGTACGATGACTCTATCAATAAAATCCTCGTTGCAAGACAACTATGGGGGAGTTGGAATGAGTTGCATAAGGCCGAATTGACGGGCAAATTGGGCAGCATTGTAGTACTCCGTCCCACACCTATTGTTGGCCGAGGACACACCCATGCCGTATAGCAAATCCCTCGAGATAAGGAAGTTGGCCCAAACCTCCTTATGTTCGTCAAAGTCCTCTCCAGGCTCTCCGGCTGTATCTTTCAACCACAAGGGTACGGTATCTCTCTCGAATGGCATGTAGCCCTTGCCCAACGAGGTTAAGTCACGGTAAAAGTAGGTGAAGCAGGAGTCAAAGTCATGTGGATGAAGTGCTTGCCCTACATAGTGGCAGCCATAGCATGCATGTGCAGGATTCTTGTTTATTGTTGGGGCTAGCGTGGGGAAATACGACCACAGCCAAAGGGTGACTATCCAAAGAGGGCCGGGGGCAAAAATAAACTTGTTAGTTAACAGCCCCTGCATGCCACGGTAAAGATGTGCAAGGATTAGTGGGGCTAGGGCCAATTTCTGGCCTTGGCCCGAAGCCAAGGCCTTGGCAATATCCGTGAATTCCTTGGTGATCCTATTGGAAGATACGCAGAAAATGCATTTGTTCAACCAATATATGAGGAGAGCTACATGCTCTTCCTCGGTAACTTCATCCCCTTCCTCTCCAGCAAAGCAATTCAAGAAAATGAAATAGGCTAGTTAGGCCGATTCAGGGTAGGTGAATGATGGGGTTTTCTGTGAAACAAAGCAATCGGCCCTAAACCCATGGGGGCGAAGGCCGGTGAGGAAAGAAACGTCTTGTATCGTAATACCCATCATCCCAACATGAAAATGAAAAGCATTAGAGGAAACAGACCAGAATTGAGCAGCGGCCATGAACAAGGCCTTGTCCATGTCAATAAGGTGCCGGTTGAGCATGATGGCCTCGTAGATCCCTACCTCCTTCCACAGCCCCTCATTCAGGGCTGCTACACGGTTGACCCATCGGACGTACCGCTTGTCAGGCCTGTGCCAGAGTCGATTTGGGATATCCCTCGGATATGCAGTCCAATCGGTAGTGATGAAATCGAACGGTAAGGCCTCTTCGGCAAGAGGGTAGAATGGGTAGAGCTGCTCTGGGAAATCTCCATTGAAGGCAGCCCGAGCCCCATCTTGACGGTGGACGAGCGGGTTTGGGAGCAATCAATTAGGATCTCGGAGTTGATGGCAAGTTTCTCAGACTTGATGATGTTCTTGATCTCATCGGAGAAGGTGGTCTGGCTCTTGGCCGGTTGCTTCACCCTAAAAGACGACATGGTTCAGAGCTTTTTGGGTTCAACAATGGTGGCTAGGGCTTTTTTCAGCTCTGGGTGAGGAAGAGAGATGGATGACGAAAAAGTGAAGAGGGATGCGAGAGAGTGGGATCAGCTTTAAAGAGGCGGTGCTGGCATCGTTTTTGAGAAGCGGGTTTGAAAGTTGGGGATGTGTACCGCCTCCTTTTTCTTCTCTTACTCTTTGAATTTTTGTTTCTATCTTAATGAAGACCACACGTGCATCAAAGAGAGTTTGGTTGGAAAGGGATTTTTTGGAAGCTTTTAGAGTTCCAAGGGAGAAAGGAGACCTCCTTTATGGATGAAAGCCCCACATGGAGATCTGATAATGATTACAGCCGTTCCAAGGGGGAAAACATTAGGCCCCGTTTGGGCCTGATAAAGTACTATTTACATCAAGACCTGTTTGGCTGCCAAAAACAGAATTCTTCCATACGCCTTAATCTTAACAGAATCAAGGTGTAGGGGGGGCAATGTTTATACCTATTTTTGGCACCACGGATCGGGCTAGCCGTGAGTGGACTTTTAAATAATTCGTTAATGAATTTGGGCCAATGGAGTAGTTAATCATCGAAGAAGTCTTGGGCCGTGGGTATTTTCCATTTGGGCCCAAGAAACCCGCAGCCCGTGTAAAGATTGCGGTCCATGTGTTTTTTCGAAGCAGCTCACGGTTTTAGGCCCATGATAAAGATGCCGATTGGTTTAGGAGGCAAGGTCCATGAATTAAGGAGTTGGTTATGCTGATGGCAGTTACTTTTCAAAGGCCAATTGTCAATTGGCCATGTGATACGCAGGAGCACAAAAAGGGAGAAGTGGGGTGATATTTTACCTTGGCATAGGACACATGTCAAAATATAAGAGACCCACTACCCATGATCTAATTCAACTGCCCTTAACTGCTGGGAAAATCGTCCATGACCACACATGCATGAAAAGTGGAGGAAACATGGGACACATGTCAGCTGGTGGTGCAAGACAGATTTCGGACTCAGGCCTGAATTAGCTTACTGCTGAGTCTATAAATACAAGTTCACAAGGCCGAAAAAAAGGGTCCAACACCAACAAAGCATAACGCTTACAAAACTTTCCTACTTTCAGCAAAGTAGCCTATTGAGTACCTCGTACTCAAATCCCATTCAAACCCACTTCATCGAGTAGTTTGGATTTTTACTTTTTTTTGTAATCAACTTTATTATCCCGGTATAATAAAGTTCACGTTTTTTACGTTCCATTTCCTATACGACTAGGAAATTTTAAGTCCACGACAGTGTGGTAAACCACGAACCTCATTGTGATCTTTAACCTTTGGGTCACACGTAATCGCTTACAAGATAGAAGTCAAGATTTACGGGAATCTTCATCAAAAGTTAGGCGCTACAAGTCTTGGCACGCCCGCACTCAACGCATTCACGCCTTGGGCCAAAAACGAGAGTTTTCAATTACTTAGATTAGAACACTAATAGATACACAAACAATGAAAGGCCCCATTTAAAAACTCCGACTAGGACCTTGAAAATCTCATGAGGACTGGCCTTGAGTGACTGAATCTTCTTTTACGCGGATGTGTTTTGGGTATACAAAAACAAAGCTTTTGAGATTGAAATACCTGAAGAAGACAAGTCTGTCGCTCGTGTACCATTCGATTTACCTGAATTTACCCGTCATATGTCTATGCTGCTCTTCCCTGAAGCTTCTCCTTTGCAGATGACTACGCTGCCTTTGATGAGAAGGATTAATTATTCAGTAACTAGATTTGTTACGACTTTAATGTTTCCACTGCGATTGGATTTGACTATCTGATATGATTGATTTCTTGCTGGGAACAGTTAATAAATACTCCCTCCATTCCCTTTATAAAGTTCAGTATTTCATTTTGGGATATCTCTTAATAAGTGTCCATTTTATAAAGTTAGTGGGTAAAAATTGGTACATTTTCCATTTTGCCCCTAAAAGTCATTTCCATTTTAAAAAGTTAGTGAGTAAAATTGTAATGATTATGTATCCATAGAGAGTAAGTATGGGAAGTGTAGGTAAACATTGAAGTGAAAGTTGTAATGATGATGTTTTCTTAATAAGTTGGAGTTACGAAGCGGGACAGTTAAAAAAAGACGGAGGGAGTATATAGTTATATACCATCTGCTGGATCTTGACCTTCGGTAATGAACTTATGTATTTCCCCTTAATTCTTAGTCGGAGGACAATAGGACAATATCTTCTTGGAAAAATATTCGATTAAGGTGACAATAATATGCAAAGAAAAGATGTTGGATCTGTTCGTTACATTTTTTATTCATAGTAGAGTTCACTAGTTCATGTGGTTACTTCTAATGGTTAGAAGGCAAGTGCCAAGTGTGAGGGATGATGTAACCACAGAGGTTTGCCTCGTGGTCAAGGGTAGAGACTAAGGTGTTTGCTTCATCTTTCGTAAGTTTTATAAAATCTTGTAGAGCCAGTCCATACGAGGTTTTGCCCCAGCTTTAATCAGGATTCATCTAGCGGATGGTGGGATGGGTCTCATAGTGATAAGTCGAGGTGCGCATATGCTGTCACGAATACCCTGTTATTAAAATAACTCTGGTAGTATCACCGTTATGCGTAATTTGAACTAGTTTATGCTGGCTGTAGACAAGAAGTTGGTCCACTTTAACTACTTCATCACTAGATGTGGTTTGATATTCTATTATCAGCAAGGAGTAAGTTCAGCAAAAGGGGTGATACCATAATGAAGAAGATGGTGATGTCTCGATCCTACAGCGTGTGCTGATGGCTTTTGTGAAAGAGAACACAGAATGAAAGGAAAAGGGCAAAATTTGGTTGCGTCTCTGTTTACACCCGTTTTTGGCACCCAGTCCTAGGCAAGCGTTGGACGGGTATTTAGTTGGAATGAGCCACGAATTGAAGATTGGTTGGACCAAAATTATCGGGCCAAACCCATGTTACCTGGGCCCAATTTATTTTGGTCCGAATGATAAGAGTTTTGGACTTGTCTGCAAAAAGAATTCAGTTGGCCCTCGATCTATTTAGGCTCATTAAGTTTTGATTTGGGCTGATTGCATCAACAGGCCATTTAATTTAATTAAATGGCCCATTGCCCACATGGCCCATTATTATTCAGTTGGTGTTCTGGAGGAAACCATGAGAAATAAAAGGACGAAGAAGTAGGGATAACTGCCACATGGCCATTTGACCCGGTCAAATTGGCTCATTGCCTTTTGAAACCCACGGAAAGAGGGATGAGGTGGGCCACTAACTACACCAACTGCCCATGACATAAAGCAACATGTGGGGTAATTATTTTTTCACCCCAGTAGCTTCCCACGGTGAAGAAAAACACATGGGCAATTCTCTGTCAACTACCCATGACCCCATGATCCCATGAAGCAGAGTTTACATGGGACACGTGGCAAGAGGAGGAGCAAGGCGGGAAAATCTTCATGCATGCAAAAACCGTGGAGATCATTGCCTATAAATAGAAGAACTCAAGAAGAAAAAGGGGTTCCCACACCAATCAAGCTCAACGCTTACAAACCAAAGCCTTCATTGCGAAGCAAATTATCTCTACTTCCTCACTTATACTCGGTTATTCCACCAAATAACTCGAGCTTCTATCTCTCTTGTACCCCGACTTTATTATTACGCAATATAATAAAGTTATTCCTATCTCTCTCTCACCTCCTACTTTATTATTCCGAGATAGTAAAGTAATTCTACGTTGCTACTTCTTTTCCTACACGCTTAGGAAATTATTAAGTCCACTTCGTTGTGGCAAACCACGAACCAAACTGCAATCTAGCCCTTAGGTTTGTAGCACTATCGCCCGCACAGATCTAGAAGTCAGAAAAGGGACGCCCAATCCTTTACGTTGGTACGCGACAAGTCCTGGCACGCTCGCTCAGTCCTTGAGCCGTTTTAAGCCCAAACATCTTTTTGGCATGCCCGGTGGGACCCTAATCGTCTAAGGGTTTTATCATGGTCAAGAAGGCGCAACAGCAACAGCAACAACCGGATCCACCCATACCGGATCCACCTCAGAGTCCTGAGGGAGTGGCAGTCGACGTGCCATTACTCCAGGAGGCTGGCCCTCCAGTCAGCGCTCAAGAACTTCACGACGCTACCGACAGCGTAAAAAATTATATGTTTATGGCAGGACGCGAGATCTCCCGTGACATCAACCAGTCCATCTCCCAGTCGTTCTCTCAGTCCTTGGAACCTCTGACCATAGCAGTCCACAAAATGACTGCAGCGCTCACAGAGAGGCTACCGCTCGCTCCTCAGCAGCAGGGCTTTCCACAGTTTGGAGTCTTTGGCAACGGTCAAGACCAAGCTGGCCTCCTAGGGGGACCGCCCCCTCCTCAAACATTCTTCCACGCTACTTCTTCCAACAGCCCTGCACTCGCGGGGCAAAGGGAGAAGGGAGTTGTGATTGGAGGAGCCCAGACACCTCCAGCAAATAACGAACAAAGGTTTGTTCTGGCAGATGACCAGCCCAAACCTGACAAGGCAGACAAGAGGCCTCCGCAGGGAGGCCAGAGCTCTGGAAAGGACAGAGGAGGTGCACTCACCCCTCAAACCTCTGACACTCGGGGGGCAAGCCCTGCCCAAGGCCAGCCAGCACAAGAGGCGCCTCAACCACCGCCTCCTGTGCCCAACATGCTGATGGGACGGGACCAAGTCCTGAACTTGCTCCAGGAGCAGTTAGGACCTAGCTTCAGACCTTTGGGAAGGCCAATGTACAGGAAGCCCCGTACGGAACAGGTGGAAAACACGCCTTTCCCGAAGGGCTATAGGGTTCCAGTATTCCAGACCTTCAGCGGAGAAAGTGTTCAGTCCACGGTGGAGCACATCGCTAGGTTTCAAGTGCAATGCGGTGAGGCTGGAACGATAGACGCTCTGAAGTTGAGGCTTTTTCCCAATTCTCTTACTGGGACAGCTTTTACTTGGTACATCAACCTTCCACCAAACTCGGTGCAGACCTGGGCTCAGTTGGAAGAGATGTTCCATCAGCAGTTCTACAGGGTGGAGCTAGAGGTGACGCTGGCAGATCTGTCGTGCTACCGTCAGACCCATCTGGAGTCCGTGGAGTCCTACCTGCTTCGGTTCAAGACGGCCCGGTTCAAGTGCAAGATCGCCCTTCCAGAGGCCGAGTATGTGCGCATAGCACTTAACGGCCTGAGCTTTGAAATGAAGAAAAAGTTCTATGGAACGGAGTTCAGAGATCTGTTTGAATTATCTGCCAAGGCCTCCCACTACGAAAGGCTCTTGGCGGAGGAGCAGGACAGGAAAACGGCCTCCAAAGGGACGTACTACCGCGACCCCAACTACGAGGTGGCCGCGGTGGAAGCAGAGGCGGATCCAGACGTGGCCGTAGCGGAGATCATCAACAAGAAGCCTTACGTTTGCAAGGCCTTTGTCAAGATGGAGCCAACAAAGCAGCCTATCCAGAATACTCCTAATAGGCCAACCAGGGCCTATACCTTCGACGTTGGTAGGGCTGAGGCCATCTTTGATCAGCTCCTCGCCGACAAGCTGCTCAAACTGCCCTTCGGTCACAAGATTCCAACCGCGGAAGAGCTGAGGGGCAAAGAGTACTATAAGTATCACAACTCCTGGAGTCATTCAACGAATAACTGCATTGTATTTAGAAATGATATCCAGGACAAGATTGAACGAGGAGAGTTCAGATTCCCGGAGAAAGAGAAGCAGCCCATGGGGGTAGATGGCAACCCATTTCCCTCAGGGCTGAGCACGAACATGGTTTCTGTCAACATGAAGGGTATACCTAGGGCTGCTCCTAGGCAAAAGATCAGTTTGGGCGCCCCTTCCGGAGAAGTCAACAAGCACAGCCCTGACAGGTACTGGGACCCATATTACGACGAGAGGGGTTTCAGGACTGAACGGGTAAAGAGATTTGAAAGGCATAACTCCTGGTGGTCTAGACCTACAGGGGTGAAGAAGCTAGAAAGGCCAGCTTGCTCTTTGGTGTGTGCAGAATGTGGGCATCATGCAAGTCCTAGCAAATCGACCTTGAAGAGTGTCATCGTGGGAAGGACTGAGTAAAGGACTGAGGAGCTTCATAGACCTAAGGGAAGGAGGATGGCCCGTGAATCAGTATTCAACCGGATCCAGCTAGGTTTGGTTGAGGTGGAAGACGAGCTCAACAACTTGAAGATAACTGCTCCTTCTGAAGGGAAACGCAGAGCTGTTAGACCTCCTGTCACTCCTCCAAATGAGTGGCACAGGGTCAAGCACCCCAAGTTTCCTTCTCCACCTCCACCTTTGTCTAGATCTCAGAAGAGGCGCCGCCAACGGTTTAGGCAGGCGGCCAGGAGGGCTGCAGAGGAGATAGATGTGTTGGATGACCCAATGGTGGAAGGTGACGAGGGTGTCGAGGTGCAGATAAAGGCTGGGATCCTGGCGGAAGAACCCAGGATTGAACAACCTAAAGCGAAGAGAGTTTACAAACCTTTGGAAAGGACTTTAGAAGAAGCTATTATTGAGCCTCCTCCAAGGGCTGGACTAAGGAAGCAAGCCCCTGCAGGGAAGACGTACAAGGAGGCGGTTGCCAAGACGCTTCCAAAGCAAGTTTCCGAACCCAAGAGACAACCTCTCTTGGAGAGGACGTTAGAGGAGGCTAGGATTGAGCCTTCTCCGAGACAAGTGACTTTGCTCACGAAAAAGGCCCCTGGACCGAGTGCTTTGGACTCGGGGGGCAAATCAAAGTTAAACCCACAGGCCAAGGAGTTTAGGCCTGGACGGGGTTCTAGCATGCAATGTAACATGGTGGTGATCTTGCCCGCAGATCTGCAGGCTGAAGATGGTACTCCGATGGCCCTAGAAGGAGATTTTGTGGAAATGGGGCCGACGGCGGAAATCTTGAACGAGTCCTTCTCCGAAGGGATGAGTGGGCCATCAATGATTGTGTTGAAAGACGAGACTGAAGGAAAGACCGAGGACCGGGCTGCAAGCGTGATCTTTGAGAAGCCCAGCCCTGCCATGAACAAGCACATTAAACCCTTGTACGTTGCTGGCTGTCTTGATGGGATGCCAGTAAACCGTATCCTTGTGGATAATGGGTCTGCTACAAACCTTATGCCCAGGTTCATGATGCAGAAGCTGGGGAAGACGGATCAAGACCTGGTCTCGTGTACATCGACCTTGACGGACTTCACGGGGAAGGAGACAGCCTGTCAAGGTATCCTCATCATGAACTTGACCATAGGATCAAAGACCTTGACAACACCTTTCTTTGTGGTTAACTTTCACTCTTCCTTTAACGTTCTGTTGGGAAGAGATTGGATCCACTCCTGCCTGGCGGTCCCCTCAACCCTTCACCAGTGCCTCATCTTTTGGAATAAAGATGACGTGGAGGTGGTATGGGCCGATCGTAGACCTTTCCAAGCCTCTGCCAATCACGCTGAGGCTCATTTATACGACGAAGGGGTTGGTCCCTTAAAAGTGGCGGGCTTGGATAAGTATGGCCGCCACAAGGTTGCCCCCGTATGCGGCAATAAGTCAGTCGAAGAAGTGAAGGCACTTTTTCAGGAACTAATCGGTCCTATAATCACAGAGTCCAGCAGGCCGGTTACGACTACATTCAGACGCCCTTCTCAATGTTAGTACACCCTTCAGAAAAGGAGAAAAGTGTGGCCCTCCAGGCCACGCTATCAAAATTCGAGGCCTACTTGCTAGAAAGGAGGCTAATGGGAGATCAAGAACCAGAAGATGGTCATTCGGCCTGTGCGGCTGAAGTGATCAATGAAGATGACGACCTGGTTGAAGGTCTGGACGAAATCCGGCTGGAGGACCTTGGGGCAGCTCCGGCCAAGTTGGATGACCTAAGGGCTGATGTTCAAGACCCTCTGGAGGAAGTCAATTTAGGAGATGCCGAGAACCCCAAACCTGTGTATATCAGCCAACTACTACCAGAAGATGTCAAAGAAAAGTTCATCCAGCTCTTGCACGAGTTTAAGTCCTGTTTTGCTTGGACTTACGACGAGCTTCCAGGACTGTCCAGAGACCTGGTCGAGCACAAGCTGCCCATTCAACCAGGTTTTAGGCCTTTTAAGCAGCCACCAAGGAGGATGTCCAACGAGGTCTATCTACAGGTTAAGGACGAGATTGAACGCCTCTTCAACGCCGGGTTCATACGTACAGCTAGGTATGTCACTTGGCTCTCTAACATTGTTCCAGTCCATAAGAAGAATGGCAAGGTTAGAGTATGCGTGGACTTTCGGAACTTAAACTTGGCATCTCCGAAGGACGAATATCCAATGCCAATTGCGGATCAATTGGTGGACGGAGCTTCTGGCCATAAGGTCCTGTCCTTCTTGGACGGACATTCTGGGTACAATCAGATTTTCATCGACGAGGCCGATACGGCTAAGACCGCTTTTAGGTGTCCTAGAGCTCTAGGAACCTTTGAGTGGGTCGTGATGCCCTTCGGCTTGAAGAACGCTGGTGCTACCTTCCAGCGGGCTATGAACGCCATTTTCCATGATTTTATTGGCCGTTTTATGGAAATCTACATCGACGACATCGTGGTCAAGTCTCAGTCCTACGACGAACATCTGGAACACTTGAGGAGGTCATTCTTGAGGATGCAACAGTTTGATTTGAAAGTGAACCCCTTGAAGTGCGCCTTTGGAGTATCCGCCGGTAAATTCCTTGGGTTTCTGGTCCATAACCGAGGGATTGAGATTGACAAGAACAAGGCCAAGGCAATCATGGAAGCAAAGCCTCCTACCACCAAGAGGAGTTGTAGAAGCTCTTGGGTTCATTCAACTTCTTAAGAAGGTTCATCTCAAACCTAGCGGGGAAGGTCCAGATCTTTTCCCAACTCTTGAAGCTGAAGGACCAAGATACTTTCGTGTGGGAGGCAAATCATCAGAAGGCCTTTGACGAGATCAAAGGCTATTTGGCTCAGGCTCCAGTCCTTATGCCTCCCATCAAGAACAAGCCTTTGAAGCTGTACATCTCGGCCGCTGAGGACTCTATTGGAGCCCTTTTAGCTCAAGACAACGCTCAAGGAAAGGAACAGGCAGTGTACTATTTAAGTAGGTTGCTGACTCCATGTGAACGGAGATACAGTCCTATTGAAAAGATTTGTTTTGCCTTGTACTTTTGAGCAATAAAGTTAAGGCACTATATGCTTCTTGTTTTGGTTTACATCATGAGTAAAACAGACCTAGTTAAGTACTTGCTTTCTCGGCCCATCATGAGAGGCCGAATTGGCAAATGGTCTTTGGCGCCAATGGAATTCAGTTTCCAATACATCCCTTAGAAAGCTGTGAAGGGTCAGGCCTTGGCAGATTTTCTTGCTGATCATCCCTGCTTGGACATTGGCGATGAGTCTGACTTAGGACTGAGCGCCCTCGAAATATCACTCACTCCTTGGACATTACTCTTTGATGGGTCAAGGACTCAGGAGGTCTCAGGCTGTGGGATAATTATTATTTCCCCTCAAGGCCTGAGGACTGAGTTGTCATTTCAATTCGATTTCCCATGCACCAATAATCAAGCTGAGTACGAGGCTTTGGTCATAGGCCTTGAAATCCTTAGGGATCTTGAGGCCAGGGACGTGAGAGTCATTGGGGACTCAAACCTTGTCATTAACCATTTGGCAGGAACGTTCAAATGCTATAGCGAGGACTTAGCACCTTATTATATGGCAGCCATGCAATTATTGCAAGATTTTGACGACGTCACTGTCAAGCACGTCCCAAGGAGCATGAACGCTGAAGCCAATAGCCTGGCTCAGGCCTCGACAGGCCTGAGGCTGGCTCCAGAAACAATTCACAAGATTATCACAGTCCAGAAGAGTTTGTTACCTTCTGTCAGGAGAAGGGGTCTTGGGCTGGAGGTTTTACTTCAGACTTCACAGGGGAGGAGTCAGACGACGAGCCCGAGAATGGTTGGCGTACACCTATCATCTCTTTCCTCAAGAGGCCCCATGTTAGAGCCTCTAGAAAGGTGAGGAGGAGAGCCATCAATTACCTCCTTGTTGGCGACGAGTTATACAAGAAAAGTCCTGAAGACGACTTGCTTTTGAGGTGCTTAGGACCCCCTGAGGCCATAAGGGTCATGAGTGAAGTTCACGAAGGGGTCTGTGGAGCCCACCAATCAGGAATAAAGATGAGATGGCTAATCAGAAGGCATGGTTACTATTGGCCAACCATCTTAGAGGACTGTATTCGTTTCTCCAAGGGATGCCAGCCCTGTCAAGCCCATGGCCTAATTCAGCGTGTTCCTGCGGCTAACTATCATGCCGTGGTCAAACCTTGGCCATTTAGGGGCTGGGCCCTAGACGTCATTGGTAAGATCTACCCTCCTTCCTCGGAGAATCATGCCTACATCCTGGTAGCCACGGACTACTTCACTAAATGGGCAGAGGCAGTGCCATTGAAGTCGGTGGATCAACAAGAGATAATCAAGGTGATCAAGGAGAGAATCATCCATAGGTTTGGGCTGCCAGAGCACCTAGTTGCGGATAGGGGTACGATTTTCATGGGGGAACAAGTGATCAACTTTGCTGCACAGCAAGGCATCATTGTTTCCAACTCTACTCCTTATTATGCACAAGGAAATGGCCAAGCCGAGTCAACTAATAGGACTCTGGTCAACATTATTGAGAAGATGGTGGAGGACAACCCAAGGGTTTGGCACGGGTTACTTTCTGAGGCCTTATGGGCCTACAGAACCTCAAAAAAGGAGGCCACCAACATAACTCCTTATATGCTGGTGTATGGACATGATCCAGTCCTACCAATGGAGGTGGCAGTAAAATCGGCAAGGACTGCATACCAACATGGTCTCACTCCAGCGGATTACACTCAGGCCATGTTGATGGAGCTGGAGGACTTAGATGAAGTCAGGCTCGCAGCCCTTGATCACATGCTGGTCCAGAAGAGAAGAGTGGCCAGGTCCTATGACAAGCGTGTAAGGAAAAAGAGTTTTTCTGAAGGTGACTTGGTCTGGAAAGCTGTCTTTCCCTTAGGGGACAAGAATGCAAGGTATGGAAAATGGTCTCCCACCTGGGAAGGGCCGTACCAGATTGCCAAAGTACTTAGAGGTAACGTCTATCATCTTATGGACTTAAATGGTGGTTTGTTTCAACATTTAACAAATGGTAAGTACCTAAAGCATCATTATCCTACTATGTGGGAAATGGGGGACTTTGGAGAAAACCGAGTAAACAAATCATAAGATGCATGTCAGCAAGGCCTGAACGGAGGCCAAGGTACCTACTATTCAAAAACCATAAAAGGCCTCAGGTTCAGGCCACCACGAAACAATATCCAAACCATACCATTGTCGGTGGCCATTTAAAGGAAAGTTCCCGGCCAGGCAAGACAAAACTTATTACAAACCAAGAAGGGAAAGTTCAGAAGTTAGAGTTTTGGAGGACAAGACCTATAGAAGGCCTTCGAGATTCATTTTCAGGTTCTCCCATGCAGTATCGAGGCTTGCAAGTTGGGCTTCGAACGTCTCCCGCCTCCTCCGGAGATCTGGAACTTCCTCAATCAAGAGGTTGAGCTTCATCTTTTGACTCTTGGAGTCAGTCTTCAGGTCTTCATGTTGCTTCGCCAAGATCTTGGATTCTTTTCGAAGATCTTCCAGGCGACCCTCAGCTAGGGCCAATTTGTCCTTAAGCTCTCGAATCTCTTCAGAAGTAGCGGTGATGTTGGCTCCATTGATCTTGATGTCTTCCTTCAATTGGTTCCACTCAGCACTAAACCTGGTGATCTCCATGTCGACCGCCTCCAGTTCTGAGAGCTTAGCATGCACCTTGCCCAGGTCTTGAGTGGAGGTGTCATGTGTTTTAACCATGTTGGGAAACTCCTTCTGGAAGTATTGGAGGGAGGTATCATCTGGCCCCAGGGCTTGGGATCTCACCAGCACGTCCATGGCCTTCTTAACGTTGAAGGACCTAGCTGGATGGACAATGGCTTGGAAGTTTTGGAGTAGAGCCATCCTAAGGGCTGTTTTGGCTTCATTGACCTCCTCTGGAGTGAACTGGGATTGAGAGCTGGAGCCAAGTCCACTGCCTGAAGTACCAGAAGTGGCCGCCTTCATCAGGTCCTGGGCAGATTTGAACAGGGAATCCAGATCTTCATCCTCGTCTTCTTCAGGTACGGGTACGAACTCCGGATCAACAGGCGGATTAGGGGTCGGAGAAGAATGTATGACGGGGGATCCATGTTTCTCTGGAGTCTGGGATGACGCCTCATGTTCCGGCTCCGTTTCAATTTGGTCTAACCCTTTCTCTTGGATTTCAACTTCGTCCTCGATGATCTCCTCTTCCCGGTATGAGTCAAGTTCCTGAGGATTGAAAACAAGGGGAAGTTGATAATAGTATGGAGCCATAAATGCGGCGAAGTGTGCGTCACAATACATCCTTACGATTGGGTTGTGTTCGGTGGCGGAATCAGTTTTCTCAGAATCAGTTGGGGTAGAGGCCTTCTTTTTCAGTCGTCTTCTCTTGAACGGGACAGATTCAGCTTGCTCTTCAGTTTTTCCTCCTTGAATCTTGGAGGTGGCCTGCAAGAGTGAGGATGTTAGATCATTCGATGAGGCTCGGGGAGATGAAGAGGAATAACGAAGATAGCCCTAACCTTCTCTGTAGGATCAGTCTCAGGCGAGCTGGTTTTAGCACTGCTTCTGGTCCTACCAGCTACCGCCGTCTCAGATGCCTGCAGAGAAGAACAGGAACATTACTACCTCAGCGGGAAGGACCGAACAAAGGGCTATAGGGTTTATACCTTTGGCCGTTGCCTTTGGGCAGTCGTCTTCACCCTTTTTGATCGTTGAGGAGCAGAAGGGGCTGGAGGAGCATCCTTGAGCACGTCACTCAAACCTGCCAGTTTGGGAGGAAAGTCAGTACAAACTTCAAGAGGCTCAAAGAGGAAAACAGAAATGATAAAAGAAGGCCTTTAAGTTACCTTTTCTCTTTGTACTCTGCGAAGGGGAAGGACTGATCTGTTGCAGAGGCATGTGAATGCCAGGTTCAGGGGCTCCAGCAGGATTGGGCAGAATTGCCGTCAGGACGTCCAGATAGGGCTTGGAGAAGTGCATCTTGGCATAGCGTCCCCACTAGCTGTCGAACTTGGCACCTTTCTCGGTACGTTCAACGAACGGGTGAAGGGCAAAATCTTTCCTACGTTCAGGTAAAATGTTTCTGACCCTTTCTAGGTCTCTAGGTTGGATCACGGGCTTGTCAATAAAGTCCTCATTCAAAGATTGATATGGAGGGACGGGAGTGAGTTGACACAGGCCAAATTGCCTGGCAAACTGGGCTGCATTGTAATACTCAACCCCGCACTTGTAGTTAGTTGGGGTATAGGCCATGCCATACATTAGGTCCCTTGAAATCAGGAAGCTTGTCCAGATCTCCATGTGCTCGTCATAGTCTTCCCCAGGGTCTGACGCGCTCTGCTTCAGCCACCATGGCACTGTGTCTCGAGTGAAGGGCATCCAGTTCTTGCCCATGTTCGTGAGCTCATGATAGAAAAACTTGAAATATGTACCAAAGGCGTACCTAGGGCCACGGGTGCCGGCATAATGAAGACCGTAGCAGGTGTTTTCTTGGTTTTTGTTCATGGGTGGAGCCAGTTTGGGGAAGTACGACCACAACCACAAGGGCATGATCCACAAAGGGCCTGGGGCGAACACGAACTTGTTGCTGATAAGCTCCTTCATCCCGCGGTAGAGATGAGCCAGGACCAGAGAGCCTAATGCCAGCTTCTGCCCTGAAGCTAGGGCACAGGCCAGGTCCATGAAATCCTTTGTCACCCTATTGGCTGAGACGCAGAAGATGAATTTGTTCAGCCAGTAGAGGAGGAAAGCAACGTGCTCACTATCCTCTACTGGGCCCTTCTGGGCATAGTGATTTATGAAAGGGGTGAAGGACAGGGGTTCTTTATACTCAAAGTAGGGAGTCTTTTGGGACAGAAAGTAATTGCTCGTGGGGACGGAGGCCTGTCAAGAAGGCAAGATCTTGAAGAGTAGGGCCCACGAGACCTATTTTGAAGTGGAAAGAGTTGGTAGTCACTGACCAGAACTGGGAAGCAGCAAGGAAGAGGTTCTTGTCCATATCGATGAGGGAGCGACTGAGTAAGATGGCATCCCTGATTCCAATCTGTCTCCACAGATCTCCTTTGGCCTCCATCATCCGATCAAGCCACTCCACGTATTTGGCGTCTGGTCTGTGCCAGAGGCGATTGGGGATGTCGGTGGAGAATTTGTGCCAGTCGAGGCATGGAGACTCAAAGGGGAGTGCCTCCTCCGCTAATAGATACATGGGAGCTAGTTGGGAAGGGAACCCTAGTTGGTAGGCGGGCCCCAGGCCGACTCGATCGGAATTGGCAACCACCAGGATGTTGTGGGTGATTGCTACATGTTCTTCGTCCAGAATCTTTTTGATTTGAACGGCTAGGCTGTTAGGGTTCGGAGGAGGAGCATGGGCTCTATGGGTGGCCATCTCTTCTGGAGTTCAAGAGGTTCAGCGGTAGGACATTGGCAGATTAGGGTTTTTTCTGGGTTCCGTTCGTGCAAGAGGAGAGGAGGCGGAGAAGATGTAGAGAGAACAAAGGCTCAGGATTAGGGCTTTAATGAGGAATGGTACGAGATTTATGGATGCCGTTGGGTTTCTCTCTCTTCCTCTCTCTCTGTCTTGGATCGAATTTGAAAGAGGTAACCCAAGAGTTGGACTTTTGATTGACACAAGGGAGTACCGACGGCTTGAAAAGCTGCATGGCAGCCAATGCATGGCCTGGGGCGATGACACGTGTCCCCTAGGCCTAAAGAAGTAATGATGGTAGCCGTTGGGAGGACTCTTCATTGGGATTTCTATCCCTAAACCGCTGGATTGGACCAGTTCAAAGGTGAAGAGTCCAAATCCGATTAAAAGATGTACGTTGCAATTTAAAAAGTTGTTAGGCTCGGTTTTAAGCCTGATTAACTATTTAAATTTAATGTGGGAGGATTTTGGGGGATTTTAGGCTAAACATTGGCCTGACTATCTCTTTTGGTTCTAAACCCTATGATAAGGACTCGTTTGGTTTGCCAAAAACTGTACTCTGTCCTAATCTACATGCCTAGATCTTGATCAAGATCAAGGCATGGGGGGCATTGTTTACACCCATTTTTGGCACCCAGTCCTAGGCAAGCGTTGGACGGGTATTTAGTTGGAATGAGCCACGAATTGAAGATTGGTTGGACCAAAATTATCGGGCCAAACCCATGTTACCTGGGCCCAATTTATTTTGGTCCGAATGATAAGAGTTTTGGACTTGTCTGCAAAAAGAATTCAGTTGGCCCTCGATCTATTTAGGCTCATTAAGTTTTGATTTGGGCTGATTGCATCAACAGGCCATTTAATTTAATTAAATGGCCCATTGCCCACATGGCCCATTATTATTCAGTTGGTGTTCTGGAGGAAACCATGAGAAATAAAAGGACGAAGAAGTAGGGATAACTGCCACATGGCCATTTGACCCGGTCAAATTGGCTCATTGCCTTTTGAAACCCACGGAAAGAGGGATGAGGTGGGCCACTAACTACACCAACTGCCCATGACATAAAGCAACATGTGGGGTAATTATTTTTTCACCCCAGTAGCTTCCCACGGTGAAGAAAAACACATGGGCAATTCTCTGTCAACTACCCATGACCCCATGATCCCATGAAGCAGAGTTTACATGGGACACGTGGCAAGAGGAGGAGCAAGGCGGGAAAATCTTCATGCATGCAAAAACCGTGGAGATCATTGCCTATAAATAGAAGAACTCAAGAAGAAAAAGGGGTTCCCACACCAATCAAGCTCAACGCTTACAAACCAAAGCCTTCATTGCGAAGGAAATTATCTCTACTTCCTCACTTATACTCGGTTATTCCACCAAATAACTCGAGCTTCTATCTCTCTTGTACCCCGACTTTATTATTACGCAATATAATAAAGTTATTCCTATCTCTCTCTCACCTCCTACTTTATTATTCCGAGATAGTAAAGTAATTCTACGTTGCTACTTCTTTTCCTACACGGTTAGGAAATTATTAAGTCCACTTCGTTGTGGCAAACCACGAACCAAACTGCAATCTAGCCCTTAGGTTTGCAGCACTATCGCCCGCACAGATCTAGAAGTCAGAAAAGGGACGCCCAGTCCTTTACGTTGGTACGCGACAAGTCCTGGCACGCCCGCTCAGTCCTTGAGCCGTTTTAAGCCCAAACAGTCTCCCTTCTAATTAAACCAAATGATTCATCCCTATAACTTCAGTTCTACAGTCAAATGGGTGTTTTCGGAAATGCCGTGACGGGTGTACCAAAACAAACTTATCCCGTTCCGTTAAGGTTATTATTTTTTGAGTATAAGTGACATATTGTGAGAGAATTACCTGTCTCGTAAAATGGATAAAAAATAAATAGTTATTCTAGTTAATGAAATACACCCTTAGAATAGGATTGTGTGAAAAATAGAAACTATGGACTGATTAAAATGAAATTTAGGTTGAATTCCAGGGGCCCTGCATTATAGTGGTGAGTGTGGAAAAACAAAAAGGGATCGAAGTGTTCAGACTATTGAATTACTTATCAACAAAAAGCTTTGCCCTCAATAATTATATCGTGTTAATTTGTCCCATAGGAAGACTTGACTTGCCATCCTATTGGTATTGGTCCTCTTCCAGTCTTCCTACCTTTCTGCCGTGTGATTCCCTCCAAAACTCACCCCATATCTCTTCTCATTCTATATCAATCCAAAACTAATCCACTCATCCGGTGGCAGTCCTAAGGGGATGCAAGTGGGGACCTAGGTTCATGCACAACTCCAGATATTCTCGCGTAAAATTTTATGGGATCGACTCCTACAAGTCCTTTGTGTGAAACTAAATTCCCAAAATTTCCACATGCGTGGAAGAAAAATCCCTAACATTTTTAGTTATCAATCCTTTCTTAGGATGCATTAAACCGTGACTATTCACATACACACAATATTGTCTTCGGACATTCCAAGTAGCAATATATACGTTTAAAATAATTATTATGAATATGAAAATACACCTGATTCAAGCCCACATTGGACACAAGTCCTGCGTCAGTCATTATGGTCAACAAATGGTCCTTACGTCAGTATGGAGCTAGGGGGGTCTAGTATGGGTGGCCGCCGTGGCAAAATTTTTAGAAAATGTAATTATTATATGTAAAAAAAATATTATCCCCAATTTATATGGACTTCGCCACCGCTAGAATTTTTTCCCTCATTTTTTGCTATATACTAGTCCTAAAAACATCTATTTTTTTTTTTCAGGAAAGGAGACCCAAAATAGTATTACAAAAGTAAATTCAATGGGCGAAAGTGAAATAATACTCCTACAAAGGATGAGGTCTAATTAAGAAAAAAAAAACTCCACTCTTTAACCTAAAACAACTTAACCTAAGAAATTAAACGGGTTAACCAAAATAATTGGCATTATACACGACTCGACAATAGTGGATTTCTCATTTAGTGGACTCCCAAATTTTTAAATTTCCAATGCCGACACTATGCAGTACGGGAATTTTGAAAAAGTAAAATATCATTCATCGGTGGCCGGGCATTTTCCGTGGATATTTCTCAAACTCCATTGAAAAAAGGTTAGTCTTTTTTAATTTTCAATATTCAATTCTATTGAAGTTCGAGAAATTATTAAATGTTTTGAATTACTTATTGAGTTTGTATTGAGAAATAGATGGTATTTGCATTATATGAAATTAATATAGCAGTTTATTGATTTGTGTAAACTAATGTCGTAGGTAATCATGGTCAAGAAAGTAATTGACTCATTCTTTAAGGAAAGGGAGACAAGTATTGAACACATATTGCAATGCATCTTTTTATTTTTATTTTTTAGCATACATTTCGCCACTGCAAGGGTAAATTCTGACTTCGTCCCTTGATTGCCTCTACTTGTATACCTGAAATACCCCTCAGATTTCAGCATCGGCTAATCGGATTTCCGACCCCAATGCACTCACGATTCCACTTTCGCGGGGTCGACGCTTTCACCGGGTTCACCCCCAATGGTTTCACCCTTGCTCTTCGGGAAATCAACCTCACACATTTCGGTTTTACCGTTTGCTAACAATTATACTGTTCAGGTCCATACAATATCTGCCTCTAGAATCTAATTTGGGTTTGTGATTTTGCAAGCATGGAGATAATTTCTGTGAATGATGTTTTCTTATTTTTCATTTAGGTTGAACGATTGTCTTTAGGTAGTTAGTTTTGTGCTGATGAAGTACACCTTGGAATGGCGTCAATGGCTTTGGTGGACGGGATGGTGGTGCACGGCGGGGAAGAGGTGAGGGAAAGTTGGAAAAGGGACAAATAGGTGAGGAAGGAGCCTGAGAAGGTGGGAACGGGGGACCTACTAATTTTTGGTGTATTTGTTTTTAGTTTTCTTACCCCAAAACAGTGTACGCATAATATGACTAGATTCACCCAAACACAATGCACCCACTATTTTTCAAAAATTAGTGAAATTTGCATGCTCGAAACTAATGAAACTCACTAGGTAGTTCTCATGTAGTCCCGAAAGAGTTAGTAGTGTTTTCAAACCTAGTGAAATTCACAAACTCAACACTAATGAAATTCACAAGCTAGCTGTTGTGTTTTGAAATCGAGTGAAATTTCTAGTAAATACCCCTCCTAAGTACCCAGAAATTCATAGTAAAATTCAATGAAATTCTTGAGTTCCAAACCAATGAAATACAACAGGTGGTTGTGTTTTAAAATTCAATGAAATTAACGAGCTCTAAGCTAGTGAAATTCGTTAGGTGGTCCTACGTACTTTGGAAATAGGTAACTGTGTATTGAAATCCAATGAAATTCACGAGCTTCAAGCTAGTGATATTCACGAGATTTAAGCTAATTAAATTTACTAGGTGGTTCTCATGTAGTTACAAAAGAGTCAGAATTAGTGAAAAATTCAAGAGTTCGAAAAATTAGTGAAATTCACTAGGTAAAATCTACACAAAGTGAAATTTGAAATCTAGCAAAAATTTGTGAAATTAGTGAAATTGAGAAGTAGTGAATTTCACTAATTTTTTGAAGTTGTGAAATTTTGTTGGAAAAAGTCAACGGCTGGGGTGGTCGCTGAAATTAGTGAAATTTGAGAAGTAGTGAATTTTACTAATTTTTTGAAGTAGTGAAATTTTGCCGGAAAAATTCATCGGCCGGAGTGGTCGCCGGTCGGAAGTGTGAAATTATATTTAGTTAAGGGTAAAAGGTTAATCTTCATATGAGGTTGTCGTCAGAGATAAATAAAAATTGAGTTCATTCTTAATGGGAATTAAGTCTTGGTTTTTTAGACCCACATGTAATTTACTGTATTTTATTGCGCCAAAATAGTAATTCATCAAGTTTATGCTCTGTTGAGACAAGAATTTTCACTTAACATAAAGAAGAAATGCTAACCAATATGTGTAGTGGATAATTTTTCCGCTTAGCAAAAAGGGGGCACAACACATGTGCTTGGATGGAACAAGCTAAAAATATTAGGCTCATGGGAGTATAAACCAACTTCATTTGCTTCTATGTGTACACACAAAACAAAAGACGTGTATGAGAAGCATCCCTCAGAGCCGGCCCTAATTTTTCGGAGCCTTAAAGCGAAAATTAAAAATAGGGTCTCTTTTGTTGAACTACAATAAGGGATAAAAAAAAAAAAGTAGAAGGGGCCCTTACAATTCAAAATTTTTTAGAGGTCTAAAGCGGTGTCAACACTTGCTTTAGGTCGGGACTGACTTTGGCATCCCTATATGCATGTAAGTGGGCGTGAGAAACATTCATATGCAGTTGTGTGGAAACTACCCCAAATTCTTTTAGAAGGAGAAACGAATGTCCAACGTTCTATTAAAGCTGTGCATTTTGACATGCCACCGGACTTCTATCTAATCTGCAAACAAGAAACTGTTACTCAACGTTCACTCGAGGCCTTGGGTAAATATGCAACAGAAAAATTGGTTTCTAAAAGCTGTATAAACAAAAGGGAAAAGATAGGATTATGTGAAAAGATAGAAACCATGACTGATTAAAATGAAATTTAGGTGGAATTCCAGGCCCTGCATTATAGTGGCAAGCGTGGAAAAACAAAAGGGATCGAAGAGTTCAGATCGACCATTCGATTGCTTATCAAGAAAAGTTTTGCGCTCAATAATTACTCCGTGTTTGTCCCGTTGGAAGACTTGACTTCTGCCATCCTAATGGCATTGATCCTGGCCTCTTCAAGCCGTTCTAGCTCTCAGCCGTGTAATTCCCTCCAAAACTCCCCCCATATCTTCCTTCATTCCATGTCCACCCAAAATTAATCCAGTCATCCTAAGGCTATTCTCAGGGGATCCAAGTGGGGATCCGGTTCCGGCACGACTCCAGATATTGTCACGTAAGAATTCTATGGGATTGACTCCTACAAGTCTTGTGAGTGAAAACAAAGTTCTTAAAATTTCTACATGTGGGGTAAAAATTTCTAAAATTTTTAGTTATCAATCATTTCTCAGGTTGTGTGCATAAAATTAGACCGTGGTTACGCACATACACACAACATTGTCTCTTATTCAGACTTTCTAAGTAGTGATATATACATATAAAATAGTTACTATGGATATAAAATTACACCTGATTCAAGCCTGTGTCTACCACTACGGTCAACAAATGCGATAAGTGCCGAAATATTCATATTTTGGCCCTCCAAACTACACTTGTTAGTTATTTACATTTGTTACTTGTTATTTATTTTGCTTTTATTTTGTTTATAGGTTGCTCGAGCTCGTTGTTCATGATTTGGGATAAAAACAAGAGTTAAAGAAAGCTTGGGGTTATAGTGCATAATGTTCTAAAGTTGAATTGTTAGTCTACAATCACACAAAGTCCAGAGGGCTTTTTATGTAATTAAAGCATCAAACCCTACCTATTTAAGCAAATTTGTCTACTGACTTCGGCAGTCAGTATCTCGCGGAGAACGGGGTTTTGAAATTGGAGGCCATCAAAGGCTGCGAAGACTACTTTCCGATGTCCGGCTAATCCCTTTTCTAGGGTGTAGATGAAGTTCGAACTCTAAGTAACGATATTTATGTTTTGATTTAGTATTTTATTATTCGAGTCGTGGTTGTATGACATAAGGATTTATTGGCGATATTAATTTCCTCTATCAAATCTTGTGTATAAATTCCTAGGTTTTATGCACGTTCATACAATGGTTCTTTATTGTTTTGTGATAACTGAGTAAGATGGGTTATGCTCCACAAGACGCGTCATGCTATTAGACGGTCCGTGCCATAGAGACGGATTGTACTAGTAAGATGGTTCGTGCTAGGCGGTGATAGCCCATGCTATTCGGTGATTCATAAATATTTTTAGGCGATACCGTAAAGGCCCGCGAACCCTAACAATATCCGGATATTGATTCGAGTAATTAACCTTTGTCATAGCATAAATATTGTTACAACGGGTCGAGTGGATTCAAAACCCTAGATATTTTCTCCCATAAACTCTCTCTCTCACTTTTAATTGCTTTGTGTTAATTCAGTTTGCCTAATTTTAGAAATCCAACAATCAAATCTCTTTCCGAATTAATTTAGAAATCAATTGAAATAGCCGCAACTTAGCCTTCGTAATCCCTGAGGATGATACTCGGAGTAGTTACCGCTATCTTTTAGGTAGTAGTAATTATTCCGTTTTACTAATTATTTTTTATACGGAAACGACACGATCAAATTTTGGCGCCGTTGCCAGGGATTACAAGAATGGTTGCATTGTTTCGATTAATTTTTATTTTAGTTCGTAGCTTAGATTATTTTTTCTATCATTGTTTCTCTTGTTTTTGTATTAGTTTTTTTCTCTAGTGCAGGTTTTTTTTGACCTTACGGTTGATTGGCATAAGAGGAAGTCCAGTGCGGTAACTGAATTTGTGTCGTATCATTATTTTACTTTTTTTTAATTGCTTTAGTAGAGTAGCTGTACCATAGATTTTTTTTTTAAGAAATTAGAAAAATAAAAAAATGGCTTACTTTGGAAATTATTTTGGGACATTGAGATGAGGCCTGAGTTGATTCATTCGCTTCCAATTTTTCATGGCTCAGGCTCCAAAAACCCATGTGCTCATGTTGTAAAACTTGAGGAGGCTTGTGCAAACGATAAAATGGCTCTATTAAGATTATTTCCATCAACTTTGAAGGACACGGCAAAGAGTTGGTTCTATTCATTGAATCCCAGATCAATTGTTACCTGGCAAGAGGTTGAAACGCAATTTTTCAAAACATTTTCCCCTATATATGAGACTCATATGCTTCTACAAGATCTCGTAAACTTTTTTCAACTAGATAAAGAGTCTTTCACCCATTACTGGTGGCGGTTTAGAGATCCCATATTCTTTTGGTCAGAACATAGCTGTGAAGTAGGCGACCTTAGTCACATTTTTTATAAGAGCTTAAATCCTACAACGCGCCAGCTTGTGGATAGAATGCATGCTGATGCATTTTTGGATAAAATTGCTGAAAAGGGGTGGGATTATTTGGATCAATTAGCTGAAAATTGGCAATCTTGGGTCCACAGTATAAATGTTAAAGATGCGAATTCTCAAGCTAGGGTAGAAGAGCAAGTAGAGCCTATTGTTGCTAGTAAAAGGGTTATTGATTTGGAATTGGAAATAATCATGGAGTTTGAATTAAGTGATGAGATTAATGTCCAATGTTCTCCTCAAGTGAATTTTACTTGTTCCCCTGAGATGACTTTTGATATGAAAACTCTTGAGGAGCCATTGTCGAAAATTGGCCAAATTCCACTTGAACATGCTAATCAAATGCCTTCAGGTTTAGATCATACTAGCACTCCTTTTGAGCATCCACCACTGGAAGAGATCATTGAGTTAGAACCAATTGATTTTCTTGGTGTTGATAATTTTATTGTGGCTTATCATCCATTTTTTCTGCAACTCATCAACAACTCGGAAGTTAATTTGACTTGGAATGCGGACTTGGTGGAATTTCAACTTCAAAAGCGGCTAAAGCAATTGAGATATTCTAAGTATTTAATTTTGTGGCATGGTCGCGTACAATTTTTAACAGAGAGCTTGAAGTTGGGTGAGACGTTCGTCTTAGTTGCTCTCCTTAGTGTCATAGAAGTTTGGGTTTCACGTGACGAGAGTGAATGGCATTATCCTTTTGTATAAATTTTATTTTTATTTTATTTTTATTTTTTTGTCTTCTCCTTCTCTTATTTCTTTCTTAGGCTAGTTACTTTTATTATTCTTTCTTTTTGTTGGGAGGACTAACATTGCAGGTTGCTTCCATCCAAGTTGGGGGGTCTTCTTCCCTGTCACATTACATCCTGCGTAATTCTTCGTTCGAGGTGATATCTTTCCTCTCTTTTATGTTTATGTCTATCTTTTTATTTTTATGCCTTCAATGCGGACATTGAATAGTTCAAGTTGGGGGGAGGGATCAGTTTGTTCTTTTTCATTATTTAGTCTTTAAAATCCAAAAAAAAAAAAAATTGAAAATTTTAAAAAATTCAAAAAATAGTGGGATCTTTCTTGCATGAAACTTGAAATTTGCGCGGTATTGTTGTTTGAGTTGAGACATGATGTGCATTGCTTGGATATTTTGTGGACTGTTAGTTCTTTATGCTATCTTGTTAATGCATCTTCTCTATGGCACTTGCATTTGGCACTCTCTCTGCACTTCACATCTTTTTGGGCTTAGTTTTCTTGTGAGTGTCGTCTGAATGTTCTCGATGGCTAGATTAGTGGAGACTAATGCCCTAGTGAGCTTTCGTGCCTTAGCTTTTTGTTGGAGTGGTGTCACGTAATTTCTCAGTTTGTCAATGAAAAGGATATACTCGTTGATGGTCTCATTATTCTTGATTCCTGAGTGTTGGTACTTGAACACATGATTGATACTATCTCTTGGTTTTGGTTTGTCACATGGACGTTGCACCCCTGGGAAAAGATGATAGGCATTTTCTTGATGTTTGAGCCGGTTCGTTCCTCTGTGTTACATTTATCCCTTGCAAGCCACTTTGAGCCTTTTATACTTGGCCTTTTCTTGGTTAGCTCCACCTTCCATATTGTGTTTGGAGAAAGGCAAGAATGTAAAGGTGAAATTTTTGGGTAGATTGCGAATTGTGTGCTTGAATGGGTGGTGTCCCTTAAAAAAAAAAAGAAGTAAAAATAAAAAGAGCAAAAGACAAAAATAAAAAGGGACACCAATATGTTGAAAAGGAGGAATTGTTGCTTTATGGTTGAAACATACTGAAAAGTTAGAAGGAGAGATAAAGTGGAGTTGAACAGAGAAAAAAAAATGGCCGCGCATTGTTAAATTAGCCTTAAGTTGCTTGCCTTTTCTCAGACATTTGAATTTGATTTATCCTAGCCTTAACACAATTTCCTTTACCCAACGTTATAACCGAATTAAAGTCCTATTTGATCCTTAGGGTGATGGAAAGTGGATTGATGGATATGAGAGAGAGTTCCAATGCTTGGTGTTCCATCCATGAGACCGTGTGTACACCATATTAAACATTCTTTTCATGTCATAGTGTGCGAAGTGTTTTGCTTTCAATTACATAACTTCCAAACCGCACACTTGAGAGTTCATAATGTACCTTGTTTCGAGCGATTTTATTTGTGAGTGCATGACACTGTGAGAATTGAAGTCGAAGCTCGGTCTGGAGAGAACTTTGAGTGGCATTTCATCGGTGCCATAGTTTATATGCATGTTTTGATAGCATTTCGAATTGGTTCTACCAATTATACTTACGGAATGACTCTGTGCCTTGGCTTAAAAGATCAATGAGTTACTTGCTGGTTGTGGGTTCCATGTAAGAGGATTCACGGTGTTTTGTGGGTGATCACTGCTGAAAATCCTCACGAGACTTCACTCGTCCGACCAGGGCTGCCTGGGGGTTTAAAAGAACTATCAATTTTAATTTATTTTCTTTAGTTGCATTTTCTTTTCTTTGCTCGGGACTAGCAAAGTGTAAGTTGGGGGTGTGATAAGTGCCGAAATATCCATATTTTGGCCCTCCAAACTACACTTGTTAGTTATTTACATTTGTTACTTGTTATTTATTTTGCTTTTATTTTGTTTATAGGTTGCTCGAGCTCGTTGTTCATGATTTGGGATAAAAACAAGAGTTAAAGAAAGCTTGGGGTTATAGTGCATAATGTTCTAAAGTTGAATTGTTAGTCTACAATCACACAAAGTCCAGAGGGCTTTTTATGTAATTAAAGCATCAAACCCTATCTATTTAAGCAAATTTGTCTACTGACTTCGGCAGTCAGTATCTCGCGGAGAGCGGGGTTTCGAAATTGGAGGCCATCAAAGGCTGCGAAGACTACTTTTTGATGTCCGGCTAATCCCTTTTCTAGGGTATAGATGAAGCTCGAACTCTGAGTAACAATATTTATGTTTTGATTTAGTATTTTATTATTCGAGTCGTGGTTGTATGACATAAGGATTTATTGGCGATATTAATTTCCTCTATCAAATCTTGTGTATAAATTCCTAGGTTTTATGCACCTTCATACAATGGTTCTTTATTGTTTTGTGATAACTGAGTAAGATGAGTTATGCTCCGTAAGACGCGTCGTGCTATTAGACGGTCCGTGGCATAGAGACTGATCGTACTAGTAAGACGGTTCGTGCTAGGTGGTGATAGCCCATGCTATTCGGTGATTCATAAATATTTTTAGGCAATACCGTAAGGGCCCGCGAACCCTAACGATATCCGGATATTGATTCGAGTAATTAACCTTTGTCATAGCATAAATATTGTTACAACGGGTCGAGTGGATTCGAAACCCTAGATCTTTTCTCCCATAAACTCTCTCTCTCACTTTTAATTGCTTTGTGTTAATTGAGTTTGCCTAATTTTAGAAATCCAACAATCAAATCTCTTTCCGAATTAATTTAGAAATCAATTGAAATAGCCGCAACTTAGCCTTCGTAATCCCTGAGGATGATACTCAGAGTACTTACCGCTATCTTTTAGGTAGTAGTAATTATTCTGTTTTACTAATTATTTTTGATACGGAAACGACACGATCAAAATGCCACTATGGTCAACAAATGATCCTTACGTAGTAACGAAGTCGTGGAGTTCTGTAAGTTCGCATTTTAGATCAACTTAGCAATTATTGAATCCAACGGTTGAAATGTATACAATTATCCGCAAGTCTTGAAACAAGAAAAATGAATATTAAACTCCAAGTAATACACTAAATGAGTGTAACAAGACAAATTAGGGACTGTTAATGGGGACATAGGCTCCGATCATGTATTCATCTTGGGAACATTGTTTTGTCAAGTTACATATCGCTCTCTTCAAGAGGCGTCATCATCTGAGAAGCATAATTAAGACGACTCGTCACGGGCGTGTCTACATGGATGCTGTTGAGAAGGAGAAGGGTTACAAACATATTCAAGGCCAACGTGGCACGAGATCAGTGTTATTTCCACCAAAGCATCCAAGGTTTGCCTTCGTAATTTGATTAAAGTAACCAACTTTGTATTGATTTTTGAGCTTTCATGATCTAGCTAGCTATTCCTATTCAATTTCAGGAATTTTCCGATGAGCATCTCCAAGGGAGGAATTAAAAATGTTAAGTGTATTAAAGAATGTCTTAAACAGTGTGCTCCAGTTCCCCTCTTTTTGTCTCAATCTCTCTTCTCCTCCCTCCTCTTCATGATTTACAAGCTTCTCTCTCATGTTCTCTTGTTCTCTCCCCTTCTTTGTTTTTAAGACCAAGCAAGTCTATGTACCCCGAAAGAACAATCCAAAAATATCCGAAATGAGTAATCAATGGTCCAGATTCTTTTTAAAGTGAATTGAAGTGAATCTGGACCATAAGTGAATTGAATTACCCAATTTGGTGTGGTTTCGAGGTATACAATAATTCTATGTACCCAAAAGTATTCCAAAATGAGGAATCAATGGTCTAGATCAAAGTGAATCTGTACCATTGATTGCTTATTTCGGAGTATTTTTGAAATACCTAGCATTGCTCGTTAAGACCTTCCTTGAAGCTAGCCAACTTTCTAAAACACTTCCAAACTAAGACACACTAACACATTAGATAGTGCGTACTCCCTTTGGAGCACTAAAAAAACTCAAATATTCACTACTCTTAACTAATTAATGGCAGACCTTTGGTCTTGGCTCAGTTAATCTTTCCCCTTGGGTTGGAGTCCTGAGAGTGGGATTGTGGGTTCGAGCTAACGGAGCAGCGGTAGCCCGTCGTGTAATCTAACTTACTTACAAACCGACATCCTACGGTGTGATTAAAAAAAAACAAACAAACTAATTAATGGTACTAAAACACCTATTGGAGATGCTCAGGTACCATTTATACGCAAGTACTCAACACCACGACTTGGAGTTGAATTCCAGCTGGGCCCAAAGTGGTAAGTGTGGAAAAACAAAAGGGAATTAGAGTTCAGACCATTCGATTTCTCATCATGCGCGATAAGCGGAACCGCATTAGTCCCATAAGAAGACTTGACTTATGTCATCCTATTGGTATTGGTCCTCTTCCAGCCTTCCTACCCCTGCCGTGAGTTTTCCTCCAAAACTCCCCCCACCCATATCTCCCTTGATTCTATGTTCATCCAAAACTAATTCGATGGTTCAAGGGCAGTCTTAAGGGGATGCAAGTAGGGACCTGTGACCCTACACAACTCCAAGGGCGTGTTTGATAACAGATTTCGTTTTGGGGGGATTCATAATGAGGTAGGATTAGGATTGAGATTCGTAATGAGGTGGGATTGTTAAGGAGGAGATGAAACATTTATTCATGTTTGTTTTGCACATGATTAGATTGTAGGATTGTTAATAACATGTTTGTTTTACCTAGGAGATAGGATAGGATTAATTACTTGTTCCCAATTTTACCCTTACAATGAGAATACCATTTTCATTAATTTTTTTTTCGTTTTTGTGATACAATGTGTTGAAGAAAATAAAATTACTTGTTTCCAATTAATTTACTTTTCTTTGTGATACAATTATTTTCATTTTCATTTTTGGCTTAATAATCCTTGTGGGTTATTTTTTGTCTTTACTCAAAAAATTCGCATTCATTAGTTTTGCGTTAAATATTTGGATTATTGGTTCGTCCTGATTAGAGGAATCTAAAAAGCAAAAAAATATGTTCAAAATTAAAAATATCTTGAATAAAGAAAAAAAAAGTAATTACCCAAAACTAACAAATACTATCTGAAAGGCAACTTTCCAACAAAAAAAAAAAAGACTCTCGAATTGCAAAAAAAGATTACTAGTGTTTGTCTTAAGTCAACCCCATGGGATAAATGCCCGGTTTGATGGGAGGTATTTATGTCAAAAGTTGGAAAAACTAAGGGCATTTGTGTTTTTCCTTGTCAATCCCATGGGATGGGATTCATAATAACACCCCCCACATGGTATTGTTAATACCTCCATTTTGGGGATTAACAATCTCATGGGACAACTGATCCTTCCCCACAAATGCCAAATCAAACAAAGTATGAAGGGCCCCATAGGATTATTAGTCCAATCCCCCCTTCCAAACCCCCTATCAAACATGCCACAAATATTCTTGCCAATTCTATGGAATTAACTCCTACAAGTCCTTCCAGGCCCCATTTCTCCATATACAAATGGGATAATTAAAATCAAAAAGTTGTTAAAGGTTAGCAATATTTGCTCAAAAAAGTGCTCACACTTGAATAACCTAATTTAACCACCTCTTAGCAACTAACCAAATTTTGACTATTGAATAACCAAAACTAGCAACATTTTGCCAATAACGAAATTTAGTAGACCTTACATTTTCTCAATCAAGTCTGCCCATCATTTTACAAAACCTTCTCTCTTCCATTTTCTCTCTTTCTTTCTTTCTTTCTTTTTCAATAATGTTTTGAAAAACTTATTTTAAAAAACTGTTAATTATTTTTCAAAAACTTTATTTTAAAAAGTTTTTTTCAAGAACTGTTTATTTTTTTTTAAAAAAATTGGTTTTTCAAATAATTATTTTAATACTAACTTTTTTTCGAAACTTAAAAATAAAATTCTTCGAATATGAAGACAATCAAATCTCGCCATTTGTCTCGATGAGAGTCCTTATTAACGACAACTCTGCTTTAATATATTGTATAGAAAGATAGATAGATAGAAGTATAGATATAGATAGGAAAATGCTAGTTATTCCCATTAATATTAATTTATTTTATGTCGTTAGCCGTTGAAATGTTTGCCAAATCTCTATATACAGTGCCTCACGTTCTCATTTTTCTATCACCGAGAAAACCCACTTCTGTCATTCTTTCACTTCCACTTGGCTAAAATTTCAGCACTATCTCACCTTTTCACAGTCAAGTTTTCTTACAAAAATGTTAGTTAGTTCTAAAATATTTGGGCAACTCTCGTTTGTGGCTTTGTTCGCATTTCGGTTTGAATCTTGGAGCAAATATTGGGCAACTTTGGAAGAGGAAGCTTGAGAGCATTTCGGTTTGAATCTTGGAGCCGTTATAATTCGACCGTCATCACCTTCACATAGGGGAGGACTATTGGAATTAAGAGTGTATCACGCCTCCCGATTGTGTTTTAGGCCAGCTTTTCTTTCACTTTTTTCCTCAATATTTTCCTATCAGTCTATGCTAATTTTAGATTACTCTGCCAATAGTTTTATGAGAATAAATTATATACACTAGCGGTATAAATATTTGTTTCTTACAAATCAATTACATTGCCCCACGTCGTCAAAGTGATTAAATTCTTTCCACCTGCGGTGAAAAACCTTACTTTTCCACCACTACCTTTTCCGGTCCTTCCGTGTGTTTATTATTGATCTGAATCGCTCGTCATGTAGACCCCACATAGTAGTGTATCTATGAAAAAAATAAACTTGATCGGATATCGATAGGAGTATCAAAAATTGAATTTTGCTTTTAAAAAATGGATAATTTATCTTTATTATTACTGACAGAAGTCATATCGTACATTTTATAAACCAAAATTTAAATTTTGATATATCTATCAACTTCCAATCAAATTGGTTTTTTGCATGGCAATACTATTGCGGGTCTTAAAATATGAACGGTTCAGATCACAACAATAGACACTCGGTGGGGCCCATATTAGGCTGTGGTGGAAAAGTAAGGTTTTATACCAGCAGTAGATAGAATTTATTCTCGCCGCCAAAATAGTATTCCCAATTAATAGAACATGACGACGTGGCGCAACATAATTGGTATTAGTTCTCTTCCTCCTCCTTGGATTTATATACTGATGGGAACATGGCTATGGCTAATGGGTGACCCCAAATTTCAGACCATTCAATTGCTTGTCGTGTAATCCTATAGGAAGACTTAATCAATTGTGTCATCCAATTGGTTTTGGTTCTCTTCCTCCTCCTACCTTGGATTTATATACTGATGGTAATATGAGTATGGCCTATGGGCAACCTCAAATTTCACGCCATTGGAGATGTCTACTGACAAGTACCAGATCGGCCTAAATTTCAAGCCTGAATTTCTCGTCAATTTGTTTGGTTTGTGTTTTGAGAGAGTTTTTTAGGGTAATGAGGTGAAGAGAGAGAGAGAGATGAGAGTAATAAATGGGAAGAAAACTTATTGGGGACCGTCCAGAGAGACTCGTAAGTTTTTGAGACCCAAAGCAAACACAGTTTGAAAACCCCAAATTTCAGGTCCTGTTTATCTACGTGAATTTAGGCATGGGACTAGAATATATCTAGGACTAGGAGGAACCGTTGGTTGAAACTTTTGGGTTTAGTACTAAATAAATATCTACTAAATAAATATATCTAGGACTAGGAGTATAAGAAATGAAATTTCATGAAACATAAAGATCGATATGCAATACGTTTGATTTGGGATGCAACAATACTACTTAATCTCCTCTTTTCTGTAAGCTGTCCTTTTGGATAACAAGTTTCTGAGTTTCTCTCCTTAATTCCCTTTCATTCTCAGGCCTCTCGGCCGTTAAGTAAATGATTTCCTACCTATTGATCAAGAGAATACAATTCTTTTTTTCACTCTTTTATATATAGTATTACCCAAATAAAAGTTACCTAGTTTTCATTGATCTTTTGTTACCCAAAGGAAATGTATAGAACGAGGAAAATCGCCACAGAAGACTAGTCTTTGCACAGCCAAACACACGCAAGGAACTCCCCCATCAAAATCGTGTCTAAATCTGTCCAAGACTTGAAGTCGATCAAGTGGCCAAGCAGAATCAAAAGTTTCAAATAGGCATCAACTAGTCTAGAAATATGCAAGTACGTACTAACCAAAAAATACAGCACTAAAGTAATCGGCTTGCCCCAGATCGAAATCAACAATCTTGGTGGCCGGCCTTCTGTTGAAATATAATTATTTTGAGTAAGTTTCAAAACTTATCATATGAATTTTTTATTTTACACTTCGGTTAAGAAAAATGATTGAAATAGAATTAGGCACATGTCTTATTCCATTTGGAGTTTGATTTGCTTTAACTAGCGTAAAACTCATGAATAATAGTATACGAAAAGGCAATTACGATGTATAACAAAAAAAAAATGCATGCAAAAGCACCAACTTTAAAACTGTCTTCCCATCTCAAAATTTTAGTCCCGCAAGAAAATTTGTGTTCCTGTAAGTTAAAATCAAGTACATTAATGATTAAATTTTGAATTTTTTTTGTACCTAATTAAAGATCTCAATTGCAACACAAGGATGTAAGCTTAAGTGCTACCTTGCTCATATACCTTGGCTGGAGCCCGACCACCAATATCATAAAAAAAAAAAAAAAAAAAAACCAATGAAAAACTCTATTTGTTCTCTAAATTCGTGCAAAAATAATTACAACATTAGGCGCAGTAATGACTTCTTTTATTTGTTCTCATCAAGCTAGCAATTTTTGTGCTCAAAGATTTTACTTTTATTTTCATGACTTCTTTTTTCTATAAATCACTGTAAATGTATATGTAAACGTCAGAAAAAAAAAATACTTTGTTTAATTTTAGACGTATCCATCCCAAATAACCCCTCCTTAATTACCTCTCCAACGTGTAAATGGAAAATCATACCAACTTGTTTTGCATTACAGAATTTAGATATTTCCAACGTAATTAATAAGTACACAACATGAATGAAGTGACAATAATAATTTAACAAATGCAATCCTACTTATCCAATTGTATTGTAAGGTCTACTCAGGGACGGAACCAGGAATTTTACCATGCAGGGGCAACCGTGCATACGAGAAAAAAATATAAATACACATGCACATGCACAATCATATAAATACATTAAAACTCAAAAATAACATAAATACATAAATCGGTTTAACTAATGAAATCGATCTTGATGTATGTGTCTTGTTTTTCTTTATTATTCATCTTCTTCTTTTTTCATTCATCACAACTGGACGAATTTGGTACATGGGCTTTCATGTTACTTAATTTTATCAGTCAAAAAATAAAGAATTAGGAGAAGTTTAGAACAACAATTGGGGAAAGACATACCTACAACTTAAATTTCACCAAAATTACTCAAGGTTTCCAAAATCTGTTCTCCTCTGCCTCTATTTTCTAGAAATTGCCTTTAAAATCTTAACAATTGGGAATGTTTGTGCAGAGAGACACACAGAGAGAGAGAGAGAGAGAGAGGGGGGGATTTGGTGTGCCATTGAGATTTTAGGGTAAAAAAAAATAAAACTGTAAAACACTAAACCCATCTAACGAATGTGAAAGTTTATTACTTCAATATTCACAATAGTAACCCTATAGTTTTATTTTTGTTATAATTTAGCCATTAGCTTTTAGTAATTAATGTTAGTATCCTCGTAGTTCAAATGTTACAATTATATAGTTTTTTCAAAATTCTACACAGGGGCGAGCTTATATACTTTCATAGGAATTCTTTTTATACATATAATAGTAGTGTTTCTTTTTCTTCTTGCAGGGGCGACCGCCCCTACTGACCCCTCCCTGACTCCATCCCTGGGTCTACTTGTGTTGTAGGTCTACATTTTCGATTGTGTTGTAAGGCGGCTAAAGGTATTTATTCAATTTTGCAAGTCCCCGAAAGGTGTACCTTACTCAGTGCTCCAATTGATTAAGATCTAGCATTGGCCATTGTTTTTCTTTTCTTTTTTGAAACGGCAAAAAGAAAGCTTTATTAATTCATAACACAAAATACAGAGCTAATAGGGGGTCATGGATACACCGGTCTGACCATCCATGACCCTCATCTCCTAACCACATGGAGAAAACTGATTTGGGCCCAATAGGCTGAGCCCAAAACTAGGAAAAAACACCTAAAATAACTCAAGTTGGAAAGGAACCAATCCAAACCAAACCAAACCAAACACCCAAAAGGCAAAGCCCAAAACACCTAATACAACCCAAACCAAAAAACTCAACCCTAGCATTGGCCATTGTTGAAATCTGCTATGTATGCGTGCAAAAACAAATGTACATATTACTCCCTCCGTCCCCTAGCCTTTTTAGAGTCCAGTATTCCATTTTAGGCTGTCCCTCAATGAGTGTCTATTTTGTAAAGTTAGTGGGTAAAAGTTTGTGAATTTTTCATTTTGTCCCTAAAAGTAGATTCCATTTTGAAAAGTTAGTGAGTAAAAATGTAATGATGATGTCTCCATAGAGGGTAACGAGGGAAAGTGGAGGTAAAAGTTGATATGAAAGGTGTAATGATTATGTCTTTTTAATAAGTCAGAGTTACAAAATGGAACATTTAAAAAGGGTTAGAGGGAGTAACATAATATAAGTTGTGTAATCTAATTAGTACTTCTGCCATTATTTTCCCACAACGATTGTGTGGGCTACCACAGCCCCGGGCGGAATCGGAGCGGCACGAAAAGAAACGCCTCGCTCGCTTTTGGAATTGATTCGAAAAATTTTGAAGAGTCGCCACCCGGATTTGTGGTTCGCCACCCGAGAAACTGTTTGATTAAAAATGGTTGAGTTGAATTTGAAAACCAGAGATTTGAAAAGGGTTCGGAAGCCACGTTACGAGGGGGGAAGGGTTTTACGGCACCCCCCTCGCCCGATTTGAAATCGATTTTTACTAAACATTTGTGGGATTTTTCAAAAGGATTTTTATTTCATTAAGCAGCTAGCATGTATTCAGAGATATATCCAGTACAGTAGTGCATGCATGTGCATATGTACAATGAATAAATGAAAGAAGTGGGAATGGAGTGCAAAATGCTGGAGACTGAAAAATCCTGTGATTAATCTCACTCTCGAGCGCTCAGAAGCACTCCCGAGCGCTCAGGAGTATTGCTTGCCCAACCTGCAAATAGCGTTAGTACAACAGAACACAATAGGATATAGTACTGAAAACATGAACTAAAATAACATTAATCATGTCTCAAGCTAACAGAGGACTTAGAATGGGATGAGATCCCATTCTTCTAAACCATGCATCACCACCTTTCTGGAAAACAGTTTTGTATTTTTAAGAACAAAAATGGGTACATTGATGGACATGCAGAGGCAGTATATGGCTCAGACTGGGAGGAAAAATAGGTTAGAGCTACATGCAGACACTCTCAAGCGCTAGGGAGTATTCCCGAGCGCTTGGGAGTGTTCTACACTCCAAGACTGCCTTCATCCCACCGATGCACTCTTTGTAGTACAGTGGTGTACTGGACCTTGTGTTTCTGAGGTATGAAAAAGATTTCTCTTTTCAAATCCAAGGTTAAACCCTTTTGCATGTTTTTTTTTTAGTAAAATGGTTTTCCCTTATCCGTTCTCTTCAAAAGAAGATCATCTACACCAATGCACTTCAAATAAGTTGAAATGTTTAAAAATACATCCTACTCTTCATGCATGTTCATGTAAACGCTTGAAAGAAGGAAAATTGATCTGGAGCCACTCTCGAGCGCTCTAGAGTAGTCCCGAGCGCTCGGGAGTGTTGCCAGTGCTGCATGCATGGAAAACACTCGTGATCCTTTGCTCTTGTTTTAACACTAAGGCTCTCCCTTCACACTTCCAGTATTGAGGACTGGAGTGAGCTGGGAAGCCTCCCTCAGAAGGGAAGAAACAGTCTTGCTTTTGTTGACACCAAAGTGTGAAGCTTTTTACCTTTTTACTTGGAACCTTGCTCCTTGAAAGAGGGGTTTGGAAGATGGAAAAAGGGATGGAAACTTCAGAAGATCAGGAGCTGGAGATGATCAGAATCCCTTCCATCTCCTTGATACCTTGGGTTTTTGGCTTGTTTTTGCCTTTGAAAATGGGGATTTTTGCTTGCAAAAGAGTGAGAATTGGTTTTTCTACTTTTAACTATCAGAGAAGAGATCTAGAGAGAGAGAGTTCGTCCCCTGTTTTAGCTGAAGAAGGGGTCTTATATAGGCAATACATAGCACATGGTTTCATATTGGAAAATATTATTTGAAATCAAAATGAAATCTCAGCTCTGACTGATCTCTGACTGAGTTTGAGTGAGGTCCAAGTCTAAGACCCGTTCAAACGGCTGTAATGATGGCTGCATGGATAGTCGGGCAGCTCCAACATCCATTGGGCAGTACAAAAGTCTCGAGCGCTCGGGAGCACTCTCGAGCGCTTGGGATTTTACTCTCGAGCGCTCGAGAGTCTGTCAAATCCTAGCTTTTGAAAATGGTTTGGAGCGCTTGGGATTAATCCAGAGCGCTTGGGACTGATTTTGACATTTTATTTTCCCTTTCAAAGTCTTCCAAGGAGCATTGTTCTATCAGTTCAAGGCTTGTTTCGATCCAAATTCATCATCGGGGAGCCTCCAGGCCACAAATTAAGGAAATTCGAAGTGTTCAAATTGGGGTGTCTACAGATTGCATAACCGTTCAATCTGCTCACTCCTACCACTATTTGACTGCGTTGGCGTAAAGGTCTTCTTATTAGAGTTACTACCCTCACTGTTCTGTCCTAATTGCCACCATTCTCTAGATCTATTAAACTGACGGTCCTCACACATCTTCTCCTCTTGCAAATCATTCTCTATTGTCAATGCTTTAGTCAAAAGTTTCGGTAGTGTCCTAGTGTCAAGTAAAGGAACCCTCCCCTAAATATCGGACCGAAGCCCCCTTTGAAAATGCCACACCTTATCCATTTCTTTTTCCACCAAAACTCCTACATACATTGACAATTCATCGAACTTCTGCTGATACTCTGCCACTGACATATTTCCCTGTCTTAAAGCCAAAAACTCAGTCTGCATTTGGTCTTCAACTGCAGGTTGAATGTACTTCTCCTCAAAATCCTTTTTGAAATTGCTCCATACTAATTCATTCTGCTTGTCTTTGTAATGTTGCTTTGCTGACCGCCACCAATGCTCAACTCCCCCCTATAGCTTATATGCCGCAAAAGACATCTTTTGGGCCTCAGAACAACGCAACACATCAAAAATCTTTTCCATTTGCAATAGCCAAGCCTCAGGATCCGATGGCTTATCGGTCCCCATAAAAGACGGTGGATTAATCTTTAGAAATCTATCATAAGTATTGCCTTTGTCCAATGTCAAAGACCTTGTTGCAATTGCTGGTGCCACTTGGGCTTGATGCCTAGCAAATAATCTCATAAAAGTCTGAAGGACCTGAACAGCAGCTACCGGGTCAACAGAACCTATGGGTGCACCAGAATTTGTAATAATTTCTGTAATTGGATCAGTTGGATCCGTAGTGGGGTTGGCTAGATTAGCATCATTTTCTGTTTTATCTGCATCATCAAAAAGTTTAGCCTCAGCACTACCTCGGCCACGACCTATTGGGTTGGCACAGCCACGACCACGTGCTAAAGGAGTGGCCTGACTACGGCCGTGAACTATAGGAGTAGACCGACCTTGGCCACGAACTGCTGGACCCTCATTTGTCGACCTAGTATTATGACGTGGACAAACCATTCCCTAACCTTGAAAATATAATATTACAGTCAATAAGCTAGATGCAGAATTATACAAACAAAAGATGAACCCACAAGCCTACGGGACTCCGGGGACCTGGACCTCATCTAAGACAAGATGCGATGACGAATGCAAGTATAAAAATCGAAACCTAAGCTCTGATACCACCTTTGTCACGCCCGAAATCCAGGAACATGACCAGCCATGAACCATGTAACAATCATGGAACACAAAGCCTCAATAAAAATAATTTTACCAACTTGAAACAAATAAAGAAAAGCTGGATTTTTTTTATTACAACAAAATGTGCGACACCAAACCAATATTTTTCTTAAGCAAATGACATAATATCTCATATTTTTCAATCTCCAAATTTCACAATGAACTGCTAATAAATAAAAGTGCGAAAGCTAATAAATAAAAGTGCGGAAGCTTTTTGACAATAGAAACAAAATAATAATGTAGACGCCCTAGAGGTTCAAACAGAAGGTCCCAACAATGCCACAGAATCCACTACAATGCTCCATGAACTAACCTGAAAAAAATGGAATAAATCCGTCAGCTGACGAGCTTAGTGAGTAGTTAAGCATGCTAAGGGTAAGAGTACAATGTGGCATACGCATAGACAAATGATAACCGAAAGCTCCACGAAACAGTTTTCAATAGTAATGATCGATGGGTCAACGAATATCAACAACTAACTAGAGTAGATAAGAAAGGACAAGGTGAACGGCCCAACAAGTAGTATCAATGGCCTCAACAATTGATTAACGAATACCAGGATCAATAATCGAATCACACTAATGAGCATTTACATCAAACAGTTTGTCAGATGATATTCCGAAGGGAAAATTTCAAAATGGCACCTGAACTTTGTACCAAATGTCACAGAGACATCTGAACTTAAGTTTATTTCAATTAAACACCTGTATTAACAAAATCCCCAAATTTAGACACCTGAACTTAAGTTTATTTCAATTAAACACCTAACTAACAAAATCCCAAAATTTAGACCCCCGCCATTATACTCCGTCCCAAAAATTGCTGAAATGACATCTCCAACCCGTTTAAGTTGCCCCATTGCACATGTTTCCAACAGGGGACGATGCAGCCAAGTGAAACCCATCATTAGAAGTATGTCGAGCAGAAAGAAGAACTGAGTTTGGGCAAAAAAACATGGTTTGGAGATGCCATGTTAGCAATTTTTGGGACGGAGTATAACAGCGGGGGTCTAAATTTGAGGATTTTATTAATATAGGTGTTTAATTGAAATAAATTTAAGTTCAGGTGTCTAAATTTGGGGATTTTGCTAGTACAGATGTTTAATTGAAATAAACTTAAGTTCAAGTGTCTCTGTAACATTTGGTGCAAAGTTCAGGTGTCATTTTGAAATTTTGACCAATAACAATAATATGGAAATCCACACCAAAGTGGGAACCATATCTTCCAATTACCAAGTACCAAACATTTTCTTTGGACTTAGCCTGTTGGATTCAACACCGTACTTAGAGTCACCACAGGATGGTGCCTGAGACCTTTTCCCTAAGCCGATCCGGAATAGGGTCACAGGGTATTTTACAAGTCTTTTCTCTATCCGTTGAGCACTAGAGTCACAGGGTATTTCACAAGTCTTTTCCCTAGAGAGAAAAGTCACCACGATATCTCATGAATCTTTTCCTTGGACTTTAATAAATATAAGCATAGTCTATAGTCCCAAACACAAATAGAACAACAGCGAACCGGAGTCACCTGATCGGTTAGGATTATTCCCCGTGTCGTTGCATAGTCACAATAATATCATGGAGTCAATGAATCGATCGACGACAATAAAAGTAAGGGCAATCGATCAATCGCAAATATTCTCAATTAACCTTGTATGCCAAAAGGTATGTCAATTGTCAATAATTATGAGAGCAACGAATAAGAATAATAATCATTGGATCACAACGAATAACGAATTGTCAAGAATAGATTGGCTTAAGAGGATTCCAAAAGAAGGAATCACATGCTTAACCACTCACCTCGGTTGGATAGATAAATTGCGAAATGCAATATTGCTCGAGTACTCTGCTAGTCTGAACAAAAAGATGCATGTACGAAAATCAATTGAATGAAATTGACTACTCTAGTTACCAGTGAAACTAATAACATAGTTACTACTAATATTGACTTCCCTTAACTAAGCTCCAGAATCAGCCCCACGGGTTACTCTCACAATTCTCTCATATCGATACACACACCACACATGCATACAGATTCCTAATATACTAATATATATACATATTCTCGCACTTGTAAACCAAGCACAACACACACTACAACCAGCACCGCATGCGCACAACCTGATCACCATTGCCGCCCCTCTTTCTCTCTCCTCCGCTCACTCGGCACCACCAAACAAAACCCCACTGTTCCCAAATCAAAGCCCCTAATTCTATGTGTTTATATAACCATAAACTATATACTCAGCAAGGAAGAAAAAGAGACGATGAAAACATTAAGCTTACCCGACGATTCACTGATCCGAAAACTACCGACGAACTCTCAACTGCAGCTACTCTTTTACGCTCTCCTCCCCAACGTATAAATAAAATAATCCTACTTCTCAAACATTTTCTCACTAGGGGTGAGTATGGATCGGATTGGTTCAATTTTATAGTAAACCAAGAACCAAACCACTTACCGACGGATTATGAATTTAGAGAACCAAATCAATCCACAAAAAGCATAGGACCAAACCAATTCAAACCATTGGATTATGGTTCAGTTTCGGTTTCGAGCTACGGTTTCCTTATAACTGAAATATCATCTTCGTAAACTATTTAAAGCACTCCAAATTGCGGAGATAACTAAGAATTAGTCCACTTATAGAAATATAGGAAAATTTAGGAATTAATTGAACCGTGGAACCACTATTCACTGAATGAAGCATTATATATTTATATACCATTACTTTTGGTGTATCAAAATTATAGGAATAAGTTTTTTTTTTAATTTTATAAACTCACTAGATTTCAACAAGCAAAACTAGGAAAAGTCCTTAATCAAAATAGAATTAAGAGCGGGCAGAATACGACCCGTAAAATGGAAATTTTAATTATAGGAATAAGATGCAATATATAGAAGTTTATGCTAAATAATTTTGATAGTAAATAAATACTGAATAGGACGGTGGATTGAATAGATTATTAATTTAGGAAATTAGTTGACTGTCTAACTCTCAAGTATACTTGGTGTATCTAAATTAAATGAGATGTATAAATATACGGTTCGGATCGGTTTGGAACCAAAACCATTAATGTAAATCCATAGACCAAACCATTTAACGCAATTTCTAATTTTTTTAAACCGGAACCAAACCACCCTAGCTACTAAAAAACCAAACCAAATCATTCGATTTGGACTGGATTCACGGTTTGACGGATTTTTTGCTCACCCCTATTCCTCACCCTAATAAACTGCCCACGTTCAAACTTAAAACTTATCTAGTCTAATTACACAACCGACCCAACATTATTCTTTTTTTATTATTATTAGCAAGAAGTTTGAAAAAGAAAATTGAAAGATTTAATTATTTACGTCAAAAATATTATTATTATTTTTAACTAAAAAAGTGGGATGTCACAGCAGCATCAACCATAGCAAGGAGCGTCGACCTCTTTATAAATTGGCGGTTAGGTACTCCATATTCGAATGTCGCCGCGCCGAGCCTATTTATCCGAACCTAAGAGTTCGATGCTTGACTCAACCTTACTATGAGCTAGCCGAACCACCATGTCCAAGCTATAAGAGAGCTTGAGTGTCAACCTCAACATAGGTGGATAGGCCGATCATTCATATCTTCTTGTCCGAACATCATGTTTGTGCCGAACCAAGCCCGACTGGACCTAGCAATCCGGTCAATGCCTCGATCAGCTCAGACAGAATCGAAGACTTTAACCCGGCCTTTCGCCGAACAGCATATTCGGCTCACTACAAATTCTATACAATCTTGATAAAGTTCAAGCATTATCATGTTACTTAATTTCCTTTCTTCTTACTTCTTTCCTTTTCTTTGGAGAATTTATTTACACTAACCTATTGGAAAATATTTATTTAACTTTAATTATCTTTTCATCCAATCAAATCTCGCCATTTGTCGCAATGAGAGTCCTCCTTATTAACGTCGACTTTACTTTAATATATAGTGTAGAGATAGATGGATAGAAGTATAGATATAGATAATGCTAGTTATTCCCATTTGGCCGTTTGGCTCATCGGCTGAAAACAAATCACCTTATTTTATTTTATTTTATATCGTTAGCCGTTGAAATGTTTGGCCAGAGCTCTATATATAGTGCCACATGTTCTCATTTTTCTATCACCGAGAAAACCCACTTCTCTCATTCTTTCACTTCCACTTGGCTAAAATTTCAGCACTATCTCACCTTCTCACATTCAAGTTTTCTTGCAAAAATGTTAAGTAGTTCTAAAATATTTGGGCAACTCTGGTTCGTGGCTTTGTTCACATTCTTCTACTGGGCAACTCTGGAAGAGGAAGCTTGAGAGCATTTCGGTTTGAATCTTGGAGCTGTTATTATCCGTCATCACCTTCACATAGGGGTGGACTACTGGCTTTAAGATAGTGTATCACGCCTCCCGATTGTGTTTCAGGTCAGCTTTTCTTTCACTCTATACTTCAATATTTCGCCATCAGTCTATGCTCTCAATTTTAGATTACTCTGCCAATAGTTTTATGAGAATAAATTATATACACCAGCAGTGTAAATATTTGTTTCTTCCAAATCAATTACATTGCCTCACATTGTCAAAACAGCGGTCTTAATTAATAGAACATGGCGACATGGCGCAACGTAATTGATTTAGATAAAACAATTGTTTACACCTTCTCCATCACCAGATGGGTCTGCTATTTTCATGGTCCGTATTCCTTACTCTCTTGCTTTCGGCTTCAGTTGCCGACTCTTTTCATGGCGGGAACGAGACCGACTGACTAGCCCTGCTCTCATTCAAGGCCCAATATACACCAACGGTGTAAATATTTGTTTCTTCCAAATCAATTACATTGCCCCACGGGATCAAAACAGCGGTCTCAATTAATAGAACATGGCAACATGGCGCAACGTAATTGATTTAGATAAAACAATTGTTTACACTAGTGGTGTAAATAATTTAATATCTAGTTTTATGTGCATGTTCTGTCTTTTTCTTATTACTGTAATTTGATGTAGACTGTTAGATTTAACCAATTGAAACCGCAGTTTTTTGTGCTAGTGTTCTAACACCTTCTCCTTCACCAGATGGGTCTGCTATTTTCATGGTCCTTATTCCTTACTCTCTTGCTTTCGGCTTCAGTTGCCGACTCTTTTCATGGCGGGAACAAGACTGATCGACTAGCCCTGCCCTCATTCAAGGCCCAAATCACAGGGGATCATTTTGGAACTCTCAACTCGTGGAACGAATCCATTCACTTCTACCAATGGGTTGGTGTAACATGTGGCCGCCGCCACCCCACGAGGGTCACTGGGTTGAACCTAGATCATCGAAAATTGGTGGGGGTCATATTGCCTCACATTGGAAACCTGAGCTTTCTTAAGGAACTATCGCTGCAAAACAACAGCTTCAACCATGAAATCCCTCCACAACTTGGCCGTTTGAACAGGCTACAACTGCTAGCTATTGGTAACAATTCATTAACAGGTGAAATTCCCACCAACATATCTGGTTGCTCTAACCTCACTATCCTTGTGCTTGGTGGAAATATATTATCGGGGAAAATCCCCGTGGAGCTTGGTTCCCTCTCTAAGCTACAGGTTCTGATTATTAAACATAACCATCTAGATGGAGAAATTCCTTCTGCTTTTGGTAATCTATCGTCTCTGATTGAAATCTCAGTGGGAGGTAATAGCATTGGTGGGAGTATTCCCCATGCTCTGGGAAAATTGAAAAAGCTAGAAGCTCTTGCACTTCGAGAAAATAGATTGGTTGGTACCATTCCTTCCTCAATCTTTAATGTCTCTTCTCTCGGAAACTTTAATGCGGGGGGTAACCGACTTCAAGGTATGCTTCCCCCGGAACTTGGAAATACTCTTCCTAATCTTTGGTTCATTGAATTTAGTGTGAACTTATTTACTGGATCTATTCCAATATCCATATCTAATGCCACCGAACTATATCACATTGGTTTTTCAGCTGATAAATTTACTGGAATAGTGCCTCATTTGGAAAAGTTGAATAATCTTGGGCGATTATTTATGGCTGAAAATAATCTCGGATCTAGGGAAGTTGATGACTTGAGTTTTCTCAATTCTTTAACCAATGCTACACATTTGACCGATCTAGTTCTGAGCAGAAACAATTTTGGAGGATTATTGCCCGATACGATCAGCAATTTTTCGACCGATCTTCGTCTTTTGAATATAGGTCACAATAAAATAGTTGGGAGCATCCCAACTGCGATGGGGAATCTGGTCAATTTACAAGCACTTAGTCTGTCCATTAACCATTTGACAGGTCGAATTCCATCTGATATTGATAAGCTTCAAAATCTAGAGTTTTTGGGTCTCTTCAGTAACAAATTTTACGGCGACATCCCATCCTCTGTTGGAAATTTAACTAAGTTATCAATTCTTAGAATGGATCGAAACAATCTTCATGGAAGCATCCCTTCAAGTGTGGGCAAATGTCAAACGTTGGTGGAACTGAGACTTCATCAAAACAATCTTATAGGTACCATACCCAGAGAAGTTATGAGTCTCTCATCATTATTGTATTTGAAAATTTCTCAAAACAACTTGACTGGTTCTCTTCCAATGGAAATTGGAATTTTAAAAAATCTCGAGGAACTATATATGTTTCTGAGAACATGTTGTCCGGTAAGATTCCAAGCAGTCTTGGTAACTGCGTAAAATTGAGAGAACTATACGCGGAGGGTAACAACTTCTCGGGAACCCTTCCTCTGTCTTTACGTAATTTGAGAGGTATGGAGGAAATAGATATTTTTCGAAACAACTTCTCAGGAAAAATCCCCGACTATTTTGAGGACTTTCGCTTCTTGCATAAATTGAATCTGTCATTCAATGATTTTGAAGGTGTGCTACCAAAAAGAGGCATATATGGGAATGCGACAGTGATTTCTGTCAAGGGAAATAGTAAGGTCTGTGGAGGTATAGCTGAATTGGAGCTGCAAAGTTGCAATTCCAAAGGGTATAGAACGAAAATATCTTCTCTTACCATGAATCTAATAATCTCGATACCTTGTGGGGTTCTAGGACTAAGTCTGATGTTATGTTTCCTTTATCGCTATTCGTTTAGAAAGAGAACAAATGCATCTTCTTTCAGAATATTAGCGAACCCGTTTCTGAAACTGTCCTACCAAAGTCTACTTAAAGCTACTGATGGGTTCTCGCCTACCAATTTGATTGGCATTGGTGGCTTTGGTTCAGTGTATAGAGGAATTCTTGATCATGGAAGCAAAGTTGTTGCAATTAAGGTACTACATGTAGACCTTGTTGGAGCTTTGAAGAGTTTCACAGCGTAGTGTAAAGCCTTGAAGAACATCAAACACCGAAATCTTGTAAAAGTTCTCACGGCATGTTCAAGTATTGACTATCAAGGCAATGATTTCAAAGCTCTGGTATATGAATTCATGGTCAATGGAAGCCTAGAGGAGTGGTTGCATCCGAACGAGAATGAACATGTGCGTAGTGAGTCAAGAAGTTTAAATCTTCTTCAGAGGTTAAACATTGCAATTGATGTCGCTTCTGCACTGGATTATCTCCACCATTATAGCTCAAAACCAATAGTCCACTGTGATTTGAAGCCGAACAATGTTCTTTTGAATGAAGAAATGGTAGGACATGTTACCGAACAATGTTCTTTTGAATGAAGAAATGGTAGGACATGTTGCTGATTTTGGGCTAGCAAGATTCTTACAAGATGCTACTTCTACTTCTTCTGTAACTTAATCAAGTTCCATTGGAATAAGGGGGTCTGTTGGTTATGCGGCTCCAGGTAAATGTACTCCTTTTGCAATTTTTTGCTTTCTTTTACTTTCCAAAATCAATATTGTATTCTTATATCCAGAGTACTTCGAAATTTAATTGCATTTTTTTTTCACTTTTGTTGTAGAGTATGGCATGGGAAATGAAGTGTCAACATCGGGTGATGTGTATAGCTACGGAATCCTTGTACTAGAGATGTTCACAGCCAAGAGACCTACTCATAGCATGTTTATTGATGGTATGACTCTTCACAACTTTGCCAAGACAGCTCTGGCTGAACAAGTAGAGAGCATTGTTGATCCAACACTGCTTCAACAAACAGAACAGGGGGCGGCAAGCTCGAGCATCAACAGCGGTCAGAGCCAAAGTTTTGCTAGAAGTCACAAGATTCGGGAGATCTTGATTTCAATCTTTAATGTTGGGATTGTGTGCTCAGAAGAACTTCCTAGAGATAGACCGGCAATGAATGAGGTTCTTACTCGGTTGCATGTGTGCAAGAAGAGTCTTCTTCGAGATGGTAGGCGAATCAGATGAAGTGTGACAATGAGTAGGTATATGAACCGTTCACTTTTTTTAGTTAACTCGTCAAGATGCCTGCATTAATTTCTTTCTAAGCCATTGAAACTCTTTACTAGGCCAGTAATCTTACAAAATGCCTTTGGAAAGTAATACCCTGTTTCATCAGCAAACTTAGCCATAGTCATGTTTTTACCTTCAAATGTTTAGAAAATACCGTAGAATCAAGATCTTAGCCAACCTCTTTTGCCAAATTCCTATACAACATACTGAAATCTAGATTTCAATTTAAGGTGGGAAAGTTCTTTGATAATGTCTACAGCTATTGATTTGGGCATGTGATTTGTGTTTGACCTATTTATTTTATTTTATTTTTGGAACTGATTTTTTTAGCTATGTAGTTTCTTACCTTTGTTTTAAAGTAATTATTTATTTAAGAGCATCTACTACGGCATAATTAAAACCAAAAATTTGTTAAAGGTTAGAAATAATTGCTCAAAAAAGTGCTCACATTTGAATAACCTAACTTAAAAACCTCTTAGTAACTAACCAAATTTTGACCATTGAATGACCAAAACTAGCAACATTTTGCCAATAACAAAATTTAGTATACCTTACATTTTCTCAATCAAGTCTGCCCATCATTTTACAAAACCTTCTCTCCCTTCCATTTTCTCTCTTTCTTTCTTTCTTTTTCAATAATGTTTTGAAAAATTTATTTTTAAAAATTGTTTATTATTTTTCAAAAATCTATTTTTTTAAAACCCTTTTTTTCAAGAACTGTTAATTTTTAAAAAAAAAATGGTTTTTTCAAATAATTATTTTAATACTAACTTTTTTTCGAAACTTAAAAAAAAAATTCTTCGAAATATGAAAACAATTTTTTTCAAAAATTGATTTTGAAAAACTAATTTTAAACAATTTTTATTAATTTGAATACTAATTTGAAAAAAAACTGTTTCATATTTTCATTGTTTTTAGTTTTTTGTAGTTTGAAAAGATATGTGACAAGTTTTGGCTATCCAATTTTGGTTATGCCATTGAGGATCTATATATTGCTAACCTTAGCAATTTCTTAAATGGATAACAAAAGGTAATGTGATAACTTTTAGTTATCCAATTTTGGTTAGACCATTGTGGATGCTCTAAGTGCATCGAATTGTCTCAACGATTCTAATAATTTTTGATTCTCTGATTGTAGGTAATTGCGGTCTGATTGCCCATAAAATATATCGTGGCTTTAAGAATTTCGTTTCAAGTGATGCTGAATAATTGGCTGCTTCGTATATATAGTGTCCCATTTAATGTTCCTTTCTTTTACGTTTTTATTTGTGAAGAATGCAATTTATATATCATATAAATTTCCCTTCAATTTGCTAAATAAGAAGTCCTTTCAAAAGGCAATGACTTGCAATGACAATTCTCTCTTACACTTAATTCATATCGATTTCATAGTTAATTCCAATAGAATGGTTAGACACGTCTGTGCGAACGCTACGCTTCCTAGCAGCTGGACAGATGATAATGATCTGTGTGGCAGCAGTGCATACATTTTGAAATTTCGACTAGTTCGTCGACAAGGACGGAACCGGGATTTTATCCTAGCAGTAGCGAAATGTATACTAAAAAAATAAAAAAATGCATTAATTACAATAATAGTCATCGGCTCCAGAAAAAATAAAAATAACATAACAAAAACTACAATAAATAATGTTTGTCATTTGCACATGGAGTACGAAAAAATACTAACTTTAATTTTGGGTATCGATATTGTCACTCCCCAAATTTATAATGTCACTTTCCAAATCCCTATATGGATTTTCCAAATTGATAACCCCACGTCCTACCTTTTGAGAGTGACATTATAAATTTGGAGAGTGACATTATAATTAAATTCTCTTAATTTTTTAGGTCAAGTTGTTTTAAGGTTAGAGAGTGGAGTTTTTTTTTCTTAATTACACATCATTTATATTATTTCACTTTAACCCATTGAATTTAGTTTTGGAATACTTTTTTGGATCTCCTTTCTTAAAAAAAAAAAAACAAGATTTATGACCTAGTATATAATAAAAAAATAAAGAAAAAAATCTAGCAATGACGAGACATAAGTTTGGGATAATTTTTTTTTCACGTATAATAATTGCATTTCTAAAATTTTTGTCGTGGCGGCCGCCGCCACTAAACGTCCACTGGTTCTATCCTTGTTCATCGGTGAAGTCATTTCTACAAATTGCACTTTTACCTTGACCTCAGATTTGTGAAAATGTATCTGAAAAGTCCTGTTTTCGACATGGGTACGCCGAGCAATGCGCGAGTGCGCTTGTAGGCGTTTGTTAAGCGAGTGCAGGCGTACCAAGGTTTGTCGCGGCTAATGTTGAATGGATGGATGCCGTGAATCTAACTTCTAAGCGTATAGCGATTGTGGGTGACTTAAAAGGGAAAGCCCCAAGTTGGTTCGTGGGTTGCGACAGTGGGGTGGACTTGGCTATTTCCTAACCGTCTAGGAAAGGAAAGAACAATCAAAGATAAAAACTAATCGAACTTCATTAATGATTAAAAGAGTTAATGATTACAGGTTGGTGCCATGGTATGTTCCTTATTCTAACGAATTCGTTTCTTTAGATAATTTTAGTATGTGAATTCTAATTTTTCTACGTTCTTGGAGAAATACTGCTGGATGAGCTAAGAAATAAAGATAAGTTAATTATTTTGTAAGTTATTCTTTCCTTTGGTTAAGTTTAGCTTAAGCATTTTGATTTTAATTTTATTTTTTAGAGATTGGTAGTTGTTTCAAATAGTTTCGAACTTGATGATATACCTAAATTATAGCTGATTAGAAGCCGGGGCACACGCGATGCCGATAAGGGTGCAAGTCAAATTTTACATGTTTTGTCAAAATTCGATGAAACAAACAATAAGCGGAGAGATGTTATGCATATTTGGTCAATTTGATTTGCACACACATCGCGTGTGCCCCGGCCTCTAGTGTAATAATAAACTGCAGGATGATGGGAATTTTGTTTCCCATGAGCATTTTTCGTATGTAAGTTCTATCAGAAGGTAATCACCCTTAATACTTAAATAGGGGTCATCCTCTATATAGTACTTCTGTCCTCTATAAAGCGTTTGAAAACTTATGTTGTCATCTTGAAATTTAAAAAATACCCATATTACCCATATAATATGATTTCCCCAATTTTTCTTTAAACAAATTTGAATGGATAATATACCATTATTATCTAGGAAAAAATGTCTGGTGAAGTTCCTATTTTCATTTGAAGTTGGATGTTGATAAATATTACTCCCTCCGTCCCTTATTTAGTGTCCCGTATTCCATTTTGGGCTGTCCCTTAATAAGTGTCTATTTTTGTAAAGTTAAGGGGGTAAAAATTGGTGCATTGTCCATTTTGTCCCTAAAAGTATATTTTATTTTGAAAAATTAGTGAGCAAAAGTGTAATAATGATGGGTAAGTAGGAAAAATGGAGGAAAAAGTTGATGTAAAAGGTGTAATATCTTTTTAATAAATTGGAGTTACGAAACAAGACACTTAAAAAGGGACGAAGGGAGTATCCTTTATATAGAAGGTAATTTTGTTCGGTATAGGTCCCACCATCTCAATTACTTCCCTTACTTCCCACTATCCCCATTCTTCAAAATCCCAAAAAGGAGGAGAGAGGAATGGAGAGGAGTAGGAGAGAGGAACAGAGAGGACGAAGAAGAGGAACATAAAGGGGAAACGGAAAAAGGGTTGCGAAGGAAAAGCTGTTCCGGCGATCTCTATTCAGCCATCTCGCCGCGTTTACAACCCATCCCGGCGAAGTGAAGGAAAACCTAAACGCAATCCAATTTTTTTTGTTTTATGTTGTTTTCACGATTTTCATCATGATTTATGGCTATGTTTCGATTTTACCATTTTTTTACATGATTTTAGTATATGTGTTTTGATTTCTCCAGATTTTGTCATGTTTTATGCAATCTCTAAACCACATTCATGATTTTTTTTTTCTGTTTTATGTTGCTCTCGCGATTTTTGTCATGACTTGCGGCTATGTTTCAATTTCACCATTTTTTGACATGATTTCAGTATATGTGCTTTGATTTCACCAGATTTTGTCATATTTTCTGCAATCTCTAAACAACGGTCATGGTTTTTTTCTATTTTATGTTGTTCTTGCGATTTTTGTCATGACTTACGAGTGTGTTTCGATTTCACCATTTTTGGATATGATTTCGGTATATGTGTTTTGATTTTACTAGATTTTGTCATGTTTTCTGCAATCTCTAAACCGCATTGGTGCTTTTTTTTCTGTTTTATGTTGTTCTCGCGATTTTTGTCACGACTTGCGGGTGTGTTTTGATTTCACTAGATTTTGACATGATTTTGGTATGTGTTTCGATTTAACTAGATTGTCATGTTTTCTGCAGTATGGTCATTTCAGAAAATTTTCTCATGATTTTAGTATGTGTGTTTTGGAATCTCCAAAAAAAATTTATGATTTCGATGTGTGTTTTGATTTCTTCAATTTTTTTTCATGATTTCAGTTTACAATCCCTTTGCGGGTCAAAATGAAGATTTGGAGAATATATGGTTGTTTGCTATTCAATTGAATGATGTTTGTTATTCTTTATTTTTTATTTTGCTTGAAATGGAGAAATGGTAGGACTAATCTTGTTTGAAAAGGTGGGGATGGGAAACCTAAATATAGGGAAATCAAAAAAATAGGAATACACTATATATATACTAGGTTAACGGCACGTGCTAGCACGAGGTGTCTCATGATTGGTATATATCGGGAGGGGTTGTTTTGAGCTTCTTCGTAGTATTGGCACAATTAGAGGGGAATTAGTTTTGCAAGTAGTGCTGATATATTTACAAAACGTTAAAGTTGTAGTTGTAGGAAACCCTAATAGCTAGAAATAGTAGAGATGGCTGCAAACCAGGCGGTCGAAAAGATTTGCTATAACGTCTACTATTTTAAGAGATATAACAAAAGGATTCACTCTACCTCTCCCTAGTCAGCAATTGCCTAGATGAGTTTGGTAGGTGAAATTACCCTCTTGCCCTTCCTCAAAAAAACAAAAGGGTTCATTGATTGAGCAATTCCTTTTTCTGCTTGTTCTTGAGAGACTCAACAGCTCCATCTTCTTCCATGGTGTCCTTGTTAGTTGGTGATTCTGCTGTGCAGGGTGATTTTGTTGCACGCTTTAGGGAGGTGTTTGGTCCTAGACCCTAGCTCGATGCTTCCCCGACTGCTTGCAGATCAGAAGTTGAGTTGAAGATAGAGTACATACTGAAGACACATTGGGTAATTGCTCCATAGGTGTATATGGATGCCCTTAGCATCATAGCAGAGTTTTCGGGAGCCAACTTATGGATCATCTCAATTGATAGATTACCATGTGTGGTGTTTTACGTTAGTTTTTCATACTGTATTAAATTTACGCATACTCATGTAATGACCGGAGGTATTATATAACATACATCGGTTGTATTGTAGATCATTTCTGCTACAGTGATGTTATAAAGCTCTTCCGCGAATATTGTTGCAGGAATGAATCCAGTTGCATCATTGATCTCTACATTAAATTTGATCCTGGGATACGGAATTTAACGCGAGTATTATTTGTTAAGGAAAAAATATGTTACAGGCAAAGAAATGAATACTACTGTGGAGAAAGATGAAAGATGAGCATGAATGCAATGGGTACCCAGTGGAGGAGCACTGTCTAGTTCAATTTTCCCTAAATGAAAAGAAATTTTTTGGTGATAGGTGGATATATTCCACACGGTACTGACCTGACACTGAAATTTTTTCCTTAAATGAGCGAACGTGGTACCCAGTCGGCACTGAAATTATTCCCCTAACACTAAGAGAAAGGATTAGGGGCTGTTGGTGGGACCAGACTCCGAATCCATCGGCGTCGCGGGCTATTGCTGGTTGTCAAGCTTCCTTCACAGCATTTGCAAAGTATAAAATGGGGAGCCGGTGGAAGTTTTTTGATGCATTTGATAGACAATAGTGATATAAAAATGTGGAAGAGATGGTAAGAAGACAGTTCGTGCAATTGTTTATGTTTCTCACCTGGGCAATGGGGGGACCTTTTTGTCACAATAGTTACACCAGAAGCTGCCATCACCTTACGCATGAGTGGCCCTATCGTAGTTTGAGCACGACAAGTAGTAGACATTTTGGTTGAAGTCAACTACTTTGATGGTGCCTTGGACGCTTGGATATTGAGGCTCATAGAGCTCTCTACAGATTCACTGGTGTAGGTGGCAAAAGATTGTTGATTCTATCAGCGTTTGCCATGCACCTTAAAGGGTTTGAAGGAAGAGGAAAATAAGCAGGAAGATAAATTTATTTAATTTATTTTGTTTGAATATATATAGTTTGTACCATTTGCGGAGCTCTATTGCTTCTGGAAAGGATGGATTGAATATGAAAGCAGATGGTCCATGTGTTGCTAAGCTTCCACCTGTATTTTGTTAAAAAGGGAATACTATTGAATAAAGTAATCTGTTTGTATTCATATGTACAAAACGATGTGCCTGAAAACATGTTGGGGCATAAAAAATTCGCATCTGGGATGTTTGGAGCCATGCCTCAGGACCATTCAAAGTGTCATGCTATGCCCTTGCGCATAATGTGCACATCCTATGGGCAATGGCTATGCAGTAAACATAATACTCCCTCCGTCCCTAAATAAGTGTCCGACATGCAAATCTAAGCCTTTAAAAAAATGCATTTGTTTCGTTAAAAAAATCAAATTTTTTTTTACAAATCAATAGATGGCAATGGGTTCTATTAGATTGTGAAAAATAATTAGATTTTTTAACGACAAACATGCATCTTTTATAAGGCCTAGTTTTGCGCGCGGGACACTTATTTAAGGACGGAGGGAGTATAACACAAGCCTAAGGCATAATTTGAAAAAACAACGGGCATCAAACTGCTAAACATAAAATGCTAAGCTGAAGAGACAAACCATTAAACCAGTCAAGTGGTCATCTGTGACAACTGCCATATACCAGCTGCAACCTACACCTCAACAAAAGCATGTCTTAATGCAAGATTTCCAATGATTCGTGTAATCATGGGGCAACATATTTTGCCGATCCGTAAATTGAATAAAGCAACATGAAGCAAGTATATGCAGATTTTAATAAATAAAGACGACAAGCAAAATACCAAATCAACAGCGTCTAACCAAACTGCCAAATCAATTTCGCTCCTGACCGTAGTCTTGAATGAATCTGCTGTACGGTCTGTAAATCGTATTCTCATTCTCTCCTCAATATGATATTGCAGCAACTACTTTATCTCCCTTAGTAGTAAGGAGGAAATGGGCCGAACACCATACGCAGATGTTGGATGGCTCTCAAGAGTCCAGCGAACAAATGGGGATTCAATCACCATAGCGACAGACCCTATAACGTAAATAGATAATTTAGTTCACAGTGAGCCTATAATGAGGACCTGTAACGAAACAGGTAAGGTGAGCAAAACAACACAAGGAAGTAGTAATGAGAAAAAGGAATAATAAGGATTCCCAAATCACCCGGAATGATGCCAAAAAAGAGACAAACCAAAACGGGTATGAAGAACAAACCAATTTATTTTTCCCTCCTAAACAGAGGGAAAGATGATGGCTATATATCCACAGGGATAAACAGTCCTGAAACATGTGGGAAGCCATAAAAAAATTAATCATGCTCGGGAAAACCTATATTCATTGCAAAGCTAATGTTAAACGATAGATCATAGTCACCATCGCTGAGTGCAACTATTTAATGGGCTGTGGGTAGATAGCATTAAACGCGAAGGCAAAACCACCAGCGGGTAAAATTCATGCAACAGAAGAACGCAAAACCAACAAGGGGAAAAATTCAGAAACGGTCATTGTGTGCTAGAACAGAAGTTTCTCACACAAACGAATGAGAAATAGCCAAATAGCTTATTCCACTAACCAGGATGGAGAAAACTAACTACGCCCCAAAACCGGGGAAACCCCCGAAGCACGTAAAAAAGCCATCAGAAAACCACACTCCATAATTACGCCACAAACATCTGGACGACATAAGGAATAATTTGAATGAGCCAGAACCTGCACACAACAGTCCATACAAATGCGTACCCAAAATACTATTCACCCCGAAAATGGCACACGACAAATTTCAAACGAACATCTGGACGGCATAAGGAACAATTTAAATGAGACAAAACCTGCACAGAACAGTCCATACAAACACGGAACCAAAATACTATGGCACACGACAAATTAGACAAGGACATCACAAACGGGAGGCTGAACCACTACCACGCACATCTCAAAAACACACAAATTGCCTCGGAAAACGCGATCGCCGTACGCTCTGATCACGCCATCTGCGCAACGCGGAGGACAAAACAAACGGGACGCAAACGGAAAACGGATAACACCGTTAACCCTAAAGGGCAAGAATCTGACCTCACCGACCAGCCTGTGGCGCCAACGCCAGGGGATTACTTTATCGCCCTGCTTGCCCACGAAATCGACGGACGCTCCTCGCTCTGACCGCTCAGAAAGATCCATCTACGTCCAAGACAAGAGTCGGGAAAATAAGGAGGAGAAAGCACCACGTCACCAGGCTGCAATGAATCGCGGAAAGACCAAATTACCCCGAGGAGCTGAAGCAGCAGCAACCCAATTGAGGGGCCTAATTGGCAAAATCAGCCAAAAATTGGCAAGCCTTCCAATTTGGCTAATACTCCCTCCGTCCTATTTTATTGTCCATTTTCGTTTTTCGTGCCGTTCTTTTAACGCTTATATCTTCCAATCTACAATATTTTTCATAATTTTGAAAATTTTGTATTATAGATCTAATCGAGAACTATCAAACAAGATCCATATTGTATAGTTTTGGAGATTCATATTGGAAGATATAAGCGTTCAACGAACGGCACGAAAAACGAAAATGGACAATAAAAATGGGACGGAGGGAGTACGTTTTTAGTTTTTAAAGCCAAATTGGCAAGCGTTCCAATTTGGCTGCTACGTTTTCAGTTTTCCTCAGAGATATATATATATATAGTCCCCTTCCTATGAAGGCATCCTAATTTTAAATAAAATGTGTACGTCACATTTTTTCCCCTTTTCGAATCCAATTTTGATGATCCGAGCCGCTCAATGTGTTCAGAATGTGATTTTAAGGGTACCCATAAAAAATCAGCAAAAATAATTACCGGGAAGGGTTTCATTTGAGCAATTTTTATTTAAACCGTTCGATAAAAAAACAAATAACCTGTTCGGATCAAGCACTTTTAGGTCCTCTTTTTTTGCTAATTTCTCGCGGATACCCTTAAAATCACGTTCTGAACATATTGAGCGGCTCGGATCATCGCAAATTGGTTGGGAAAGGGACGTCCTTAACTTAATAAGTTAAGGGTGCCCTTACAGGAAGTTTTATGTGTATACATATATACGGGGCAGTTCCGAGGACAACTAATTAGACACTTAACAAAATATCTCATGGTTTTCGATTAAATTTTAATGATCCGAGCCGCTTAATGTGATCAGAACGTGATTTTAAGTGTACCCACGAGAAATTGGCAAATTAGAAAAAGACCGGAAAGTGCTTGATCTAAGCAATTTTTAGCTTAGATTTGATAAACGATTCAATTAAAAACTGCTCAAAACAAGCACTTTCCGGTCATATTTTTTGCTAATTTCTCGCAGGCATCCTTAAAACCACATTCTGCACACATTGAACTGTTCGTATCATAAAAATTTGATCGAAAACTATGAGATTGAGATTTGGGCTATTTTTTTAAGTATTTAATTGGTTGTCCACGGAACCGTCCCGATATATATTATATTATATATATTATATTATATTATATATGGGTATAGTTGGTAATAATGAATTTTGATGATAAAAACATAAGTATTTAAAACCTATAGGATGAACACCTAAATAAGTAGGGCAAAGATGATGACTAATTAATTTCTTCTATTTTCTTATCCCATTTTTGTTTTTCATTTGTTACAACTAATATATTCTATCCTAGGGAATTTGGGGAGGTAATTGAAATTTTGCTGCAAATTAAAGTGAATGATAACTCTTAGATCATGATCCATCATGGTGCAATTAATCAATTTTTATTTTGCTGAGTACGTCGAACTACGGTTTGCAGTTTCTGGTCTGGGCCTACTCCCAAGGTGGACGAGGGAAGGACCGCTAACCGGCACAAGTAGGCAAACCCGAAAGGTGTCATATGTGGGGCGGCAAGCCGTTAGTAAAAAATCACCTTTACTTGGTCAAATTTGGGCATATATGCACAATTCTGCATCTGTTAGCTACTTCATTTATGGTTTAGAATGATGTCTCGTAGCCTGAAGAGAAGGATGTGAAGAGGGTTCCTCTCTGTTAGAAAATGGCTTCTGAAGCAGAAAACCAGCATTCGTCCATCATTGGTGACGAGTAAAATGACTTACAACATATGCTTTCATTTGAAAGACTCAAGGATAAGTAACAATTATGTAGGTGCAGAAAAACAAAGAGTACCTGGAGCACTGGTATTTCGTAACAGTTCCACGTGATTCTCGGTTGATACCCCTGTGCCTCTGCCGGAACCCTAATCTGCAAGACAAACAAAGGGTGAGCGCACCTCCGCCTCTCGTGGCGAAGGCCCTCCGATGCCTAAGTTAGTATCTCGTATTGATCTCAAACCCTAATTATCAGTAGGGAAGTGTATAATGCATACAGCGTAATGCGTACCTTTTGCCTCTAGGTTTACCTTATATTTATAGACATACGTGTGCTTGTTCTCCAAGCATCCTCATCGTCCCAGGATTCCTATCCCGTACAGGAAACCTGGCCCTCTGGGGACTCTCGTGCCCAATCAACTGAGATCCTTCTTTCGTATGGATCTTCCCCATTATGGAATTCGTTCCATCATAGGACTGCTCTTAGACTTATCTTTATCTATATACGGGGTCCCGTTCTCTGGAACATTCCCACTGCTTATCCCAGTTGGATATTGGACACTCCTCCTTGAATACTGCTCCTGCCTTTTCTCTTAAAGCGGTTTGTCAAGGACTCTATCTGTTCGGCATGCCCTTTGCCGAACAGACTGCACTATAAGTTCTACCACTTTGGACATAAACCTATCCAGCCGAACAGCTCGTACTCGAACTAGGATGTCTCATATCCTTGTTCCCGAACAGTCATCTATTCGGTGCACACTTCGGGTCGCCGGCCCTTATCATTATGGTGCCTTTCATCACCTTTCTCATTGCACTATTTACATCACGTGTTCGGCTCGCGTTTATACCTGTTCGGGAATACCTCCCTACAATTGCTCCCCAGCTTTGCCCAGTGGAACTGCTCGGGCCAATGGGTGAAGCTTTTTAAAGAACATATCTTAGGCCGAGCTTAGTGATGTCCCGTGCAGATATAGCATTGATGACCATTTGATTTCTTTTGGCGGTTTACCCATCATATTATTTCGAAATATGGAGTCTACGTGGCGTATCCCGTACGCTCCTCATTAAACTCGATCTGACGTTTTTACTTACGGCGTCAGACTACCATTTTTCCATAACCCTCTTTCCGTTACTTTCTATGTAACGGTGTGAGGAGAGACGGTTCACCTCCGTCTCTTTTCCTTTATCCCAAAAAGGGATCTTTTCTGGGTTTTACACCCAAAACTGAAATCCCAGCCTCTTCTCTCTCTAAAACCAGGCGACTTACAGCCTCCTCACGACCGCCATTGCCGCCGCTTGTAAAACCAGTTGTTCTCCTGGAATTCTTTGCCAAATCTTTGTAAGACTCTCGTTCTTATCTCTTCTTTAAGCTCTAATCTGAGAATCTCGTTCTCACATCTTCATTTCGATTTCAAAGATTGATTCGAACCCATTTTCTGATTCTACTCCGTTTGTAACCTTTTTTGAACACATCCATGGCGGATGAAGGTAACAATGAACTTAAACCTGGTAAGTTTAGAAAACTCTGCGAAACCCCCGCAGCCATGGCCGCCTTTAGGACCGAATACCATGTTCCTGACAATGTAGGGCTTGAACTCACCCCTCTAGGTGCGAACAGAGAGGACAGTTCATGGGATAGAATATATATCCCAATCGTAGCCATAGTTGAGGGCGGAGTCCGATTCCCCCTTCACCCCTTACTTCGTCGAGTCTTGAATTGGTATAAACTTACTCCCATGCAAGTTTCATCCAACATTTTTAGGCTCATAATGGGAATGGTAGCTCTAAATGAAATTCTAGGAACAGAACTGGGAATTTGGGAGTTACAATGGTGGTATAGCATTGTACTCAACTGTGAGTACAACACCTACTATTTTAAAGTTAGGAAGGTAGACAAGCGTTTCGTGCTGAGTCTTCCAGACTCTGCTCGGGATCATGAGATTGACTTTCTATACGTCACTGGAGCCTATGAGCCACAAGGGGAAGACGGCCAGGTGGTGGGCTTTCATTGCCCCCATATATGGGGTCACCCATGTATGCTCCCAAATTTTCCCTTTTTCTTTCGGTACTTCCAAACTTTAGTCATTGTTGTCTTTTTGTGTAACTCTTTCCTTCTTTCTGTTTTGCAGCAACAAATGCAAACAAAAGGCCAAGCAGAGAGCCGAGTTATGTCCGTACAGAGGACATCAACAAGGTTTTAAAATACAAGGGGGTGCCGGGCACGCGAACCGCTGGGCGAGGTCGTGACGCCAGCGTACTGCTAGGATACGACCCAGCTTACAAGGGATTTATTGACAGAAGATTATCCACCCCAAGCACAGACGGTGCTTCTACTTCTGCGGCTCCCCAGACAAGGAGTAATAGACGCAGCTCGGGGGTCACCGTAGCCGGGCAGCCAGGAGAGGTGCCCATCTCAGAAGGGATCCCCTTGCCTCGCTTGGTGCTCCGAAGATCACAACTTCGTACCGAGCAATCAGTTCCTGATAGAGACACCAGCCAATCTTCATCACAGGGATATTCTCCTTCCCCCCTATACTCCGAAATGACTACTCGTCAAACGGTAAACCTCAGCACTCTCCTCACTGTTTCCTCACGTGGCCGTGGTGCCACTGGCCGGGCAGCGTCCACTGGCCAAGCTCCACCCCCTCCAAGGCGCACCAGAGGGGGTTCAGTCCGTGCATCCTCTTCCCCAGGGGAGAGAGATGCTGCTTTGGAAGCCGGGGATGCTCATAGGGATAAACGCTCCCGAGATCAATCTGCCGAAGACGCGACAGGTCAAGCCAATATGTTGCTTAGCCAACCTCAGCCTGTCAACACCCAGCCCCCTCCTTAAATCTGGGCTCCTACGCTCACCCGAGGTGATAGGGCCGTGCATGTCGGGGACAGTGCCAGCTCTTCGGAGACGGCAATGGCCCTCGCGCAAGCTCTGCTTTTACCTGTCGACATGCAAAAGGAGTCTCCATCTCCGTCAGATAGGGTGCTTTCCACTGGGCTCGTCAGTGGTATAAAGGTACGTCTAGTCATCTCGTGACTTGCATTCTTTCTTTAAATGAGTACTTAATCCTAGATATTCACTCTGTACTCCTTTTTGCTGTAGTTTATTCAAAAAATGGTCACCCTTGGCCAAAAACTGCAAGAAGTAGAGGCTGAACGGAACAACTTCTTGAATGACAACACCAGGTTGCTCCGTACAGTGACTAGGCTAGAAAGGGAGAGGGATAATGCCAAGACTGACTATCTTGATCCAAAGGAGAGGATGGAGACTGCTGAAGGCAATCTCAAACAGGCTCTGGCTGAGATTGATACCACAAAGAAAGAAGCCTTCGATGCTGGGTACGAGAAAGGTTTTGATGCTGCCACAGCAGATTATGTGGGTCAAATGCCAGCCATTCAAGACCAAATCTGGGCAGCCGGCTGGGAGGGCTGTCTGATCAAAATGGGAGCTGCAGATGACTGCCCTTTGTGGGTAGACAATGACCTACCCAGCCGTCTTGCAGCTGCATCCCAAGTCCCAGATGAAGCTCTGGCAGATGATGTGGACCAACAAATCGATGACTTTGCTGATGCGGATGAGAATGTCGAGATGGAGGCCTTGGAGGTTCAGACGGAGCTGCAAGTTGCCAATCTTGGGGAGATCAATGTGCAGGCAACAACACAAGAGCCAGGTAACTTGGAGGGGCAAGCTACTGAAGGCAATACTGAGATTGGAACAAGCACAGAGGTTCCAGACAATACCCAACCAGAAGTCCAGAATCTGGACTAGACTCAGTAAGTTTGTGTTTGATTTAATCTCCTTAAACACTTTGGCATCGTGTTTGACAGGTCCTGCGTGACCGTGGTATTTTGGCCCTGCGTGGCATCAGTTTACTTTAAACTTTGATGATACAGGTATTCGGCCCTGTGTGGCAAAAACACTTTGCTCTTTGGTGGCCATTTCGAGGCCTTTATTTATTTTGCTCGGCCCTTCGTGGCTGGATAGTTGTTGGTGGTATCTCGTACCTTGTTTACGTATTTCATACGTAGTTGTGATCAGACACGTATTTCATATTTGGAATTGCCTAAGTCTCTCGTGCTTAGTCTGTCTAAATTTCTCGTTTTCAAATACAATTTCGTTATGGTTTAAGTATCCTCGTACTTAGCATGTTTCACGTACTTGGATAATCGTTATGTTCATTCGAACGTTTAATTTAAGTTTCTCGTGCTTAAGTATTGTTAAGTGCCACGTACTTAAACAACTGCTAAGTATCTCGTACTTACATAATATTCAAGTTTCTCATACTTAAATAAGTGTTTATATACTAAATGTATTCGTACTTGTATATTTTTGAGTATCACGTACCCTTATGCCCAAGTGTTTCGTACTTGTGAACAAGTATTTCATACTTGTGAATTTTAATACAAGTGTTTCGTACTCGTGAACAAGTGTTTCATACTTGTGAATTGTAATACAAGTATTATAAGTTTTTCGTTCTTAAATAATTCTTAAGTATCTCGTATGTGTATTCGTACATACTGAGTTTATTCGTACCCATTCCCTGCTCCCCAATACGAAGAAGCGGAAGATAGAGCCATTATTCGTATTTATAGATCAAAACAATCCATAAGTAAATAGAATTTCTGAAAAAGTCAATATATTGCAAAAGACATGATTTTATGCTTAATCCTAAAAACTCAAGGGGTCATTACGCGTACCCCATGCAACTAAAATAGGAAACACAAGGGAATTGTATTCATAATTCCCACACAATCACAATTCTAAAACAGAATAAAAAGTAAACTGAAGTCTTTCAAACAAAGAACTTCCTCAAGTTGTGGACATTCCAGGGCCGTGGCACTGGGTTCCCGTCCAAGTCTGCCAAACTATAGACCCCAATGCCTACAACCTCGCTAACTCGATATGGGCCTTCCCAATTGGCCCCCAACTTGCCCTCGTTGGCCACCTTGGTGTTGCCGAGCACCTTGCGGAGCACAAGGTCTCCAACATCGAACTCGCGAGGGTGGACATGCTTGTTGTAGTTCTTCATCAACTGTTCCTGGTAGGAGGCCAAATGCACCAGGGCTCTTTCTCTTCTTTCCTCAGACAAGGTCGAGCTCAATTTCAAGAGCCCTGTCATTTCCCCACTCTCGACCAAAGTCGTCTGATGGTAGGAAGGCCAACTTCCAATGGAATAACCGCCTCTGCTCCATAAGCCAAAGAATAGGGGTCTCTCCCGTAGACCTCCTAGGCGTTGTTTGGTGTGCCCACAAGACCAATGGCAACTCATCAGGCCACTTGCCCTTTGCTTTATCCAACCTTTTCTTAATCCCATCCGAATGGTTTTATTGGATGCCTCTGCTTGCCCATTACTGGGGGTAAGCAGGGGTTGAATAATAATTTCTTATTCCATATTGGGCACAAAGGTTTTAAACTTCTTCTAGAACTGGGAACCATTATCTGTAATCAAAGAATACGGGACCCCAAAACGAGTAATAATACTTTTCCAGACAAACCTCTCTATCATAGGTTCAGTAATCTTGGCCAAAGGTTCAGCTTCGATCCACTTCGTGAAGTAGTCTGTTGCTACCAAAAGGAATTTTCGGTTCCCGGTAGCCTTATGGAGTGGACCCACGATGTCCATTCCCCATTGTGCGAAAGGCCAGGGGCTAGTCAAGGGCAAAATCTTCGGCTGGTGTCCTTATCATTGGTGAGAACTTCTGACACTTCTCACAGATTTTCACGTAAACCTTTGCATCTTCTTGCATATGCGGCCACCAGTATCCCTGGGTGATTGCTCGGTGAGCTATGGACCTACCTCCTGCATGACTTCCACATGTCCCTTCATGAATCTCGTGGAGAAATTTCTGCACCATTTCGGGTGCACCTGCAAGCGGTGCGGCCCAAGAAAGGACTTCAGACAACTTCCCTTCTGGAGACAGCCAAAACCTCACTGATTTGGTTTTAATCTTGTGTGCTTCCTTTTTATCAGAAGGGAGGGTCTCATCTTGTAAAAACCCAATAATTGGATCCATCCAACTTGGCCCCTGGTTCACGTCCAGGACCAACTCTATATTCTTCCCAATGCTCGGTTCATCCAAGTAATCGACTGCTACTTTCCTTTTTAACTCAGTAGGAACAGCAGCAGCCAGCCAAGCCAGAGGGTCCGTATGGGCATTCTGTCCCGAGCTTATTTGTTCAATACATACCTTCTTGAAGGTATCAAGCAAATCTTTGGCTGCTTGCACGTAAGCCGCCATCTTTTCACTTCAGGCCTCGTATTCCCCGCACAGTTGGCATACAACCAACTGCGAATCGCAATACACCCTTAATCTCTTTGCTTTTAAGGTACTTGCACTCCTGAGGCCGATCAGCAGAGCCTCATACTCCGCCACATTGTTCGAGGCACTGAAACCCAGCCGAACAGACAACTCGATCATCACCCCACCTGGGGAACGAACAATGCCGCCCCGGAACCGTGTGCAAGCCGAGCCGTCGCCGCATTTAATGACGCCCATTCCAAAGCGGTCCTGCTCGGCGATCAACTTTCTTTTCTTTCCTGGTTCCTGAACGGATTGCTCCTTTCGTAGGAGGCCCTGGCGCTATCATTGGAGTAAATTACGCCACAAAATCAGCCAACACTGGCCTTTTATTGCGTGGCGCTGAAAGTCAATGTCATACTGGCTCAACTCAATAGACCAGGTTGAGATCCGTCCCGAGAAGTCTGCCCTTCGTAGCAGTGACTTTAACGGATACTCAGTATAAACTACAACCTTATGGCTTTGGAAGTAATGAGGCAACTTCCTGGTTGCTGTCCTTAATGCAAGGACCAGTTTTTCAAGGGGCAGATACCTCGTTTCTGCGTCTAACAATGTCTTACTCACATAATAAACTGGGATTTGCTCTGATCCCTTACTTCTCAATAAAACAGCACTAACAGCATGCTCAGAAACAGCCAAGTATAAAACCAAACACTCACCTGGCTCTGGAGTTGACAAAAGTGGCGACTCAGCCAGGTACTTCTTCAGGTCCTGGAAAGCTTGCTCACACTCTGCTCCCCATTCATATCCTTCTCTTTTCTTAAGAAGCTGAAAGAAAGGCCTGCATTTATCATTGGACCGGCTGATGAATCTATTGAGAACGGCAGCCATCCCAGTCAACCTCTGTACCTCCTTAGTTGTCTTAGGACTTTGCAATCCTTGCAGTGCTGATATCTGATCCGGGTTTGCCTCAATCCCCCTTATTGTCACAAGGTGCCCCAAGAACTTCCCTGATCCAACTCCAAATGCACACTTCGAGGCATTGAGTTTCAACTTGTACTGCCTCAAGATATCAAAGGCCTCTTTCAGATCCGCTACATGACCCTGCCTGGTCTTGCTTTTTACAACCATGTCGTCTATGTAAACCTCCATAGTTTTGCCAAGCAACTTTTTGAACATAATGGTTGCTAGCCTCTGATATGTTGCCCCTGCATTCCTTAATCCAAAAGGCATCACGCTGTAACAGTACAACCCTCGTGGCGTAATGAAAGAGGTCTTCTCTTGACCAGGCCCAAACATAGCAATCTGATGATATCCTCGATATGCGTCGAGGAAACTCATCCGTTCATACCCAGCAGTTGCATCAACTAATTGATCAATCCTGAGAAGGGGGAAACTGTCCTTTGGGCATGCTTTGTTCAAATCTGTAAAATCCACACAGACATGCCACTTTCCATTCTTCTTTTTTACTACTACAGTGTTGGACAGCCATTCTGGATAGTATACTTCGCGTATTGCTTTGGCTTCCAACAACCGTTCTACTTCCTCAATCACAGCATCTATATGCTGCACAGCTGCCCTTCTCTTCTTCTGAATCACGGGCTTGTGCTGGGGATCTACATTTAAGTGGTGACAGATTACGTCTGCACCAACTCCGGGCATCTCTTCTGGTACCCAAGCAAATACATTGACATATTCTTTTAAGAACCCAACTAGCTCGTTTTCCTCTTCAACTGGTAGTGACTCCCCAATTAGAAAATACCTCTCAGGATCAGTCTCGTTGATTTGTATTTTCTTCAAGCCTTCCACCACCTTCTCTGTTGGATCTCTGCCGACATCCTCGATAGTCGGTTGGTCTGATTCCTCTACTGCTTGAACTTGGTGAGCCTTTGGAATTTTCTTAACAATAGAAATCAGACACTGCTGTGCCGCCTTTTGATTTCCTCTGATTTTCTCGATACCATTGGAACCAGGGAACTTCACCGTTTGATGATATGTAGAGGAGACCGCCCTCATCTTATGCAACCACGTCCTTCCAATAATCGTGTTATACGAAGACGGGACATCTACTACCAGGAAATGTGTCTTTAAGACCACTGTTCCTGCTCGAACAGGCAAGGTTACCTTACCAAGGGGCCAAACCGCTCCTGCTCCAAATCTAACCAGAGGTGTCATTGACTGTTCTAAGTCTGACTGAGTTAACCCCAATTTCTTGAATGCATTGTAATACATGACCTCCGTACAACTCCCAGAGTCCACCAAGATCCTCTCGATGTCGTACTCCCCAATTCGTAGGGTAATGACCAGAGCGTCGTTATGAGGTACCTGGATATCCCCAAGATCTTCATCTGTGAAGACTATGCTTTCGTTGCTTTCACTGGATTCTCGTCCCCTCTTGTTTCCCAATCTTAGCACATGCTGGTCATGCTTGGTTTTCCTTTGGAGCAGCCTAACCTCATTCCTCGTATAAGGTGCGGCCAATCCATGTATCATATGGATTACTCCCCTGGGATTCTGTTCGTAATCCATCTCCATGGCTTTCCCTTTTTCTTTGGGGTCCTCCTGGATATACTCCTTTAGGTAGCCTCGAGAGACCAAATCGTCAAGATGTCTCTTGAACATCTCACAATCTTCTGTCATGTGGCCCCAATCCTTATGATAACTACAGTGCTGATTCGTAGCACGTTTGGCATCCTTGTCCCCACCTAGACTTGGGGGCCACTTGAAGTAGGGCTGATTCTTTATTCGATAAAGAATCCTGTAAATAGGCTCTTTCCAAACTGTCGTTATTGAAAAGAATGACTTAGGATCTGGTGCTGGCTTTTCTTTATATGGCTCCCTCTTAGCCTGCCCATACTCCTTTCTTTCTTTGTAGGTCCTGGGCTCTTGTTTGTCCACCTTTTTCGCTGGTGTCTTTGGCTGTTCGGCAATCACCTTGTCGTCTTCCCGGAGGATATCGTCCTCCATCCTGGCATGTTGCTCGATCCGTTCCATCAAGTGAGCCAGTGTTGACACAGGGTGCTTATTCAGAGAACGGCGCAGTTCCTCCCGAACAGGTAAACCTGTTTTGAAGGTAGCAATGGCATATTCTTCACTGCAACTGTCAATCTCGTTGAAAGTCTCCCAGTATCTTTTAGCGTAGTCTCTGATCGGCTCGTTATCCCCCTGCTTCATCGTGGAGAGATTTTCAAATGTCTTGGGAGCCTTTCTACTTGTCAAGAATCGTGTAGTAAATTCCTCGGCCAACTGCGTCGACCCTCGTACGGATCGTGACTCCAATTTGTGGAACCAAGACAGAGCCACCTTCCCCAAACTCGATGGGAACATCTTGCACATCACCTTCGTGCATGAACATGGCCTGTTGGTAATGCTGTATGTGAGCAACGGGGTCCGCATTTGTCTCGTAAAGTACGAACGCCCCGTGCTTAACCCTGCTCGGCAACCGCGCCTCCTGTAACTTTCTCGAGAAGGGAGATGTCGCAATATTACTTAGGGCTTTTCTTGCTGCTTCTCGTGCAGTCATTGTTCCAGCCTCCTGTTCCCTGTTTCTATGTGCCCGTACCTTATCCCAATCGGAGTCAGGTCTCTCATACCTGTCTCTATGGTGTTTTCGGGTATCTTCTTCAACAGAGGAACTTTGGCTCCTGCTTCTCCATTTTCGTGGAGAAAGCAGTCTTTCCTTTGGACTCTTACTTCTCCTTCTTCGTGAAGAAGGCCTCCTCTTTCTTGGAGAGGGACTCCTGCCCCTATTCCTTTGGTGGGAAGGAGCAGCCTTGTATGTTACCATGGCCCTTTCTTCTTCTCTGGAATGTCTTCGTGACAATCCAGAATCCTCTGGATGATCTCTGATCCTTTCCATCTCACGGATCTCATACTCTCGTTTCTTGATTAATCGAGCAGCCTCCTCGATCTCCTGCCTCTTTCTATTGAGGATGTCACTGTGATTATGCACACTCTTGGAATGCGCAACTGATTCTTCTCTATGGTGGGACTTGCTCCTTCTCGTGGAGTTTGTAGCAGTCCTACCTTCTTTGTTTTGGGATCATCAGGATGGTAAGGGGCGATCTTTGCTCGTCAGTCCTCTTCTTACCGTGGCCACCCGGCCTTGCTTTCTCGGAGCACTGGAGGATTTATTCCACTTCCCCACCGGCTGGTTTTTCTCGGTGGCGGTGTGGCTGGATCTGGTTCCACCATGGTCGTTTTCTAATGGAACTCGTTCTTTCCCACAGACGGCGCCAATTGTAGGTGCGAAAAAACAAATTGTACCTAGCACTGGTATTTCGTAACAGTTCCACGTGATTCTCGGTTGATACCCCTGTGCCTCTGCCGGAACCCTAATCTGCAAGACAAACAAAGGGTGAGCGCACCTCCGCCTCTCGTGGCGAAGGCCCTCCGATGCCTAAGTTAGTATCTCCTATTGATCTCAAACCCTAATTATCAGTACGGAAGTGTATAATGCATACAGCGTAATACGTACCTTTTGTCTCTAGGTTTACCTTATATTTATAGACATACGTGTGCTTGTTCTCCAAGCATCCTCATCGTCCCAAGATTCCTATCCCGTACAGGAAACCTGGCCCTCTGGGGACTCTCGTGCCCAATCAACTGAGATCCTTCTTTCGTATGGATCTTCCCCATTATGGAATTCGTTCCATCATAGGACTGCTCTTAGACTTATCTTTATCTATATACAGGGTCCCGTTCTCTGGAACATTCCCACTGCTTATCCCAGTTGGATATTGGACACTCCTCCTTGAATACTGCTTCTGCCTTTTCTCTTAAAGCGGTTTGTCAAGGACTCTATCTGTTCGGCATGCCCTTTGCCGAACAGACTGCACTATAAGTTCTACCACTTTGGACATAAACCTATCCAGCCGAACAGCTCGTACTCGAGCTAGGATGTCTCATATCCCTGTTCCCGAACAGTCATCTGTTCGGTGCACACTTCGGGTCGCCGGCCCTTATCATTATGGTGCCTTTCATCACCTTTCTCATTGCACTATTTACATCACGTGTTCGGCTCGCATTTATACCTGTTCGGGAATACCTCCCTACAAATTAGCACGGGAATCGCAAGGGCGATGACTAGTTAAATAACTTTTTGAGTATCTAATTAATTACATAATATGAACATTAATATGGTCCAAGAAGGAGTTAGATAGGTACTGTTGGTGTCAATCCATTGAGTGAACACAGTGTTTGAATCATGACAAGATAATTTCCACAAGGTCGAAGCTATTCTCGTGACATTTTTGTCTCGGGAATAGTTGTGTTTTTTATTTTATTACAAACGGTTGGAGAAAATAGTTGTGTTGTTCATTCAATATCGTCAAGGTCAATTCTATCAGTTTATTGAAGGAATGAAACGGCACGTTTGAAGCATAAATGTAGAAACAAACAATATAGCAAATTTTCGTAGTCATCTCTCTAGTTTTACGGATGTCTCAATTTCGTCCCTCTAGTTTCAATTGTCTCAATTTCGTCCCTGTAGTTTGTTTTACGTTCCAAATTGGTATAATCGTTAACACCATTAATGAATCTAACAGAAAAATATTATTAAAAAATTAAGTGCTCTAATTTGCAATCCAGTTGAACCAGTGCGAAAATGTTATTTTTTTATCATTTTATTCTAGATGGTCGTAATGAATTTTTTGCTTTAAAGCCTTTCAACGAACACCCGAAGACTCTTTATTTAGTTTCAGGACTCTATTAGGGTACTCATTGAAAGTCCCTAGAGCCAAAAATCCATTATGACCTTTTAAGATAAAATGATCAGAAAAATAAGATCTTCACACTGGTTCAAACAGATTAAAGATTGGAACACTTAATTTTTTAACTATAGTTTTTAATATATAAATGGTGAAAAAAATAAGTGTTCCAATTTTTTCAATTCGTTTAAACGTACCGGTGCGAATATCTTATTTTTCTGATCATTTTATCTTAAATAGTCATAATGGATTTTTGGCTCTATGGCCTGTCAATGAGTACTCTAAGAGAGCCATGAAACTAAATAAAGAGTCTTCGGGTGATCATTGAAAGGTCTTAGAGCCAAAAAATTTCTTACAACCATCTAGGATAAAATGATCAAAAAAATAAGATCTTCATACCAGTTCAACCAGATTTGTAACAACTCTAATTTTTATTAAATAAAAATTTCGTTGTTAATTTTCGAAAAGTCTTTTAATTATGCTTAGAAGGTTTAAATCGTCTTCTAACTGCCAAATACCCGTCGTTAATAGTAATAAGCTTTAAGACTTCACCTTTTGGCTGGAAATCCTACTTAGCAAGCCCAGTTAGTTTTTAACCAACTAGTTAACCTAACAACCGTTTAACCTAATTACCATTGTTCCTAACCCTTGGTGAACCTTATGAACCTTTTGACCCTTGAACCTTTTGAACCCCTCAACCCTAAATGAACCTTTTGAATCTTTTAGCTATTAACCATTGGACGATAAATGTTAGGGCAATCTTTACCCATTGGACAAAAGAGGAAACCTTAGTTTATTCTACCAAAGTACATTACTAGATTTTATTAGTACTTAGATATAATATTATATTGTGATATATACACATGATTAAAAGTTTATATATACTTTATTCAAGTACAATACTTTATCCATTGGTTAATAACCGCTAGGAGAATCATTACCCATTGGATAATAGGTTAAGTACTTGCTATCTTCACCCATTGGTTAATAACCGCTAGAAGAACCATTATCCATTGGACAATAGTTAGTCTTGTCAACAAAGTACTAGGATATATTAAAATAGTAGATTTTTCATGTGTTTAAACAATTAAATTAGATATTAGTATATTAGATTATATAATATAAGTACTTAGTACTTTCGTTATTTAAATAAAGAAACATGTATCAATTGAATTAGTTTATTAGGAAAACTTGATTTGAAAGATCTAGTAAGATCATAGGGTACATACATACATACAAATATATATATATATATATGTGTGTGTGTGTGTGTGTGTGTGTGTGTGTACTTGTATATATATATATATATATAATATTGTAAAGTACCATGTGCGTGTATTCTTTATTTTAATAGGAAAATCTTATTTACTTAAAAGTTATTGGATTTCTAGTGTACTTATATACCTTTTATATATATATACTTCCATAGTACTTATATATAAGTGTATATATTTATGTACCAAGGGGGAGAGAGAGAGAGAGAGAGAGAGAGAGAGAGAGAGAGAGAGAGAGAGGAGGAAAGAGAGAGAGATGGTACCTTGCTTGATTTTTCTTGTGCTTCCATTGTACCATGCCTTGATCTTGCTTGATCTCTCCTTGTCCTATTGATATGCTTTCAATCTATGAAAGCATAACGTTGCAAGCAAAATCTTGTACAAAGTGTCCTCACTTATATATTTTCCAATTTTAAACTTGTACAAAACTATCGTTTCTTCATCCAATCTTCCATAATCCAATCAAAAGGACTAAATCTAGCCTTGGAAGCCTAGAACTAGACCTTGATCTTTCAAGAAAGCATGACAAAATGTGATAAAAAAAATGAGATATAGAGAGAGAGAGAATTCGGCTAGAGAGAGAGGGGGGAGCCAACCTTTGCCTATAAATAGAAAGCCATTCTCACCATTTTACTCACACCTCTCCTTGCTTTAACTTCTCTCTAGAAAGTTTAAGTGTTCTTGCTAGTTCTTTGCTTGTTCTTGCTTATTCTTGAAGTTCTTCTTTAGTTCTTCAAGAAACTCTTCCATAGCCGCCACTAAACCACCACTCGACCACCTCCTCGATCCGAAAGTTCTAATAGTGTTAGTCAAGATCTAGTTTCGAGAGAAACCATTCTCTTTCGAAGCTACCGGAAGCTGACCGTAAGCCGTTACTCCGTCCGAAAGCCGACTTTCTTTTCGACATAGTCGTCACTACTGCCAAGAAGAACGATAGAGTTCTCCAAACCTACTTCCTCTAAATATAAGAAGTTATATGTAGTGTATGATCTTGTAGATATCCCGATCTATTTTTCTAAGTACATGTAGTACACTTAAGTCTTAAGAGTAGTTGATCTAGTTTATGATTATGGAAATTAGGATACATGCTAGTAGATATGTTGCTTATGGTGATAATAGCATGATTGAATAGATAACTTTTGAACCTATAAACATATGTTGTCTTTTTGAACTTCCATAAAAGAGGGAAGAATGGAATTTTATAGATTATCACTTGATTGGAAGTATTCATATTTTGACCTTTAGGACGATTATGAGTTTGTTTACTTATTGCTTGCTTTACTTTATGTGTTAAATATTGAGAATGATGATGTGACAGTATGAGCATGCAATCTAAGATAGAGTTGGATGATCTTGCTAGTTAGTTCAAGATTCAATGAATGATTCATGATTTTGTCGTAAGAAGTCTTGCCGCGGAGTCTATGCATGATTACGAGACACGGAAAGTAAGAAAGCTAGAAACATGGCACCTAGGTTGTGGTTAACACTTGGAGAAATATTTTTGAAACTACATAATGGCCGGACTTGGTAGCCTTATGTAGCATGCGTTGCCAATGGAGCCGGACGTGGTAGTTCCATTGGAGGTGTGGCTTGGTAATCTGCGGAGAGGAGCCAAGAAAGAGATTGTTTTGAAACACAATGTGCTGGACGTGGTAGCCATTGTGAGCGTAGTCAATGCGTAGTCAATAGAGCTGGACTTGGTAGCGCATTGGTAACGAGGGTGGAAATGTGGTATTTTTTTTGAGAAATGATGTTAAAGATGTGACACGGTCTACGATGAGTCACGTAGGAGAAACCCGGAAAACATGACACCAACAATAGTTAATTAGTGAATGTGGACGTGTAATAGTTATATGTTCTTTATGAAGCAAGTTAAGTTTGGGAAATCGTCAACTATATTATTTTTGGCTTGTAAGATAAGGGTTAGTGAGTTTGGGTTACTCTATTGAGCTTTTGAAGCTCACGGTGTTGCTTTATGTGACCCTGACATATTATGCTAGTGGCGACGCTGGTATAATGTGTCAGACCTTCTAGATGAGCAGGGAGAGCTGTACACCTTGGAGGCATTTAGAGCTGAGGAGTTTGCTAGGATGGAAGAAGAGAAAGAGCTGTATATAACCTTAGTTGTCCCTTCCTTTTGTGTAATATAAGTACTCTCTGAGGAGTTATGATGTAATAATGAGCCAGACTCTACCTAGTTATTCAATAAAATGCTTAATTAACGTACCCGATTTTGGGGGCGTTACAAGATTGAAAATTGGAGCACTTAATTTTTTAATCATATTTTTCCATTAGTTTCATTAACGGTGTTAACGATTTTACCAATTTGAAACGTAAAACAAACTACAGGGACGAAATTGAGACAATTGAAACTAAAGGGACGAAATTGAGACAACCGTAAAACTAAAGGGACGACTACGAAAATTTACCCAACAATATATGAAACCCATCACTAACCAATAGCTGAGTTTTAGCACTTTCTTTTGATAATTTTGTATCTAACCCAATAGATTGACTAATTTTGGGAGATCAATCCCATTGTGCACTCTGGGCAGCATGCCCTGGAATTTTTGAATTCCAAATGCAAGGGCCCGGAATCGAGGGAGCGCAAGGGGAGAAGCAGACGCTCGGAATACAGAGTCGCAACTCGGGTTTGAAGGTCCGACACCCAAGGAACCGTACTTCGAAGCACCTGCCGCGCTGTTTGATTTGAAATGTGAAGGAACCAGTCCGTCATAACCATATCTGGGTTCGGGAGCCAGGTTACGAGAGGGGAAGGGTTTTAAGGCACCCCTTTTGCCCAATCTGGAGATCGGTCTCTACTTAGGCATTTTGAAAATATTGTGATTCTTCTTTTATTAATCAACTTTTAGCCAATTAGGGCGGGGGAACAGTTTAATGGGGATTAAAGCTGTAACAGTTTGCAAGATGTGATAGATAGCATGGATGAGTAGTTAGTATAGGATGAGAACAGACTGCTATGGGAGTTTACAGGCTGAACCCACAGCCCACAGCTCTTATTCTCAAACCCTCTGGGCTCTGGAAGGACCAGTGCACACCCAGGACAAACCAAGCAGTTTAAATATACAGTTTAAAGGCTGAAAAAGCCCAACAAATAAACAAAACACCCCATAAACAGTGTGGGGACAAAAATAGAAGCCTAAAACCAAGTTAACCATGCATGGCTAGCTACTGGTTGGGGACAAACCATCACGCGAGGGTTTCAAACTGTCGCGCAAGGGTTCTCCCTGGAGCGCGATGGTTTGCGCCCTGGCGCTCGACGGTTGCGCCTTGGCGCGATGGTCAATGCTCCACTTGACCATCGCACGATGGTTTGGGAGCATTGCGTGCGGGTTCGAGTCAACCTTCCAGTGTTTGGTTTTGCTCATCCTGGGTTCTGGGATAGGTCCAGAATGATCCCAGAGGTACTCCAACAGAACAGAAATGCATTTAGGCATATTGAACTTGCAGTTTAAGCTAAGAAAAGCAGTAAACAAGTTTTAACATGCATCAACAGTGATCTATATACAAAGCAAGACATAAAACAGTAGGACACCAATCCCCACGCGGTCCTGTGCGTGCAGCCACAAAGTGTCGCGCGCGTAAGTGGGATTGTCGCGCGCTGGTTCCTACCATGACGGTTTTTGAAGCCCCGCCAGCTTTAGGACCAAGACTGGTATTGATTACCAGCCTTGGCCCTGCCAGCCCCCCTCAGGGATCAGAACAGAGAGCAGAACAAAGGTAAGCTATACCTTTGGTCTTTGAAGTTTGAAAAGTGTTTGAACTTTGAGTTGAGGTTGAGATTGAACAAGGAGATAGGGCTTGTAAAATAAGTGTATGGAAGTGGTTTGAATGAGGGAGTATCAAGGGTATTCAAAGTTGTATAGCCCTTTTTGCTTGAATTTGGTCCTTTCTTTCTTCTTCTTTTTTTTGAACCCTTAAGTTGTTAACCCTTTTGAAAGATGAACAATGGGGGGGGTATATATAGGAGAAGGGGTGGAAATGGTGTATGGAGGGGAAAGAACCACCAAGTAAAGGTTAATTTGGCTTGGTGGCCAAATTGCCTCTTTTGGAAAGGTTACAAGAAGAGAAGCCCAGCCAGTCTACGAGGTCTAAATTTGGGTTACTTGGTGATTAAGCTGCCCAGCTGAAAAAGGTGACAGGGACAGGCTTGGAACCATCGCGCGATGGTTTCAAACTGTCGCGCGAGGATGCGCCCTGGCGCGCGATGGTCAACGGTCAAGCTTTGACTGTTGACCACACCTGGCAGCTTGACCCTCGCGCGACGGTTCTAAACCCTCGTGCGATAATTGGTTTTTGGCTTTTTGATGTGGTTTTTGGCTAGGTTAGGTTCAAGGGTTCTTCAAACACTCAAAGCTCAAACACTCGACATTTCCGAGGTGTTCTTGACCCGTTTCATCATTGGGGAATCAAATACCGTAAGTAAATTAATTTGGAAGCCCAGATTGGGGTGTCTACATGCACTAGTGAGGATCCAATGAAAACCAGGACAAAGCTTCATATAGACTGACCCAACATAGGTATTTTTTTTTGATAACCGAGGAACAACCCTACAACTGAGCCACAATTGGACTCGACCGCGCAACCCAAACCTCTGGAGGAACTAGCGCGACCACACTAGTCATGGCCTCTCACTTACTATGAGGGTACTCACCCAACATAGGTATTGATAGCATGTGAATGAGTTGAAGCCGAGACCAGAGGCTTCCTAAGGCCTTTGGTTGCCAGGGGAATACAATTACACCAGCTAACCTAGGGGTTCCTTGTTTGGCACTTCTTCCATACACTGAGCTAATTTGAATAGATACGCCGACAATCTGACATAGTTATAGAGAGTAATTAATCGTATGGAGTCCTATCAAGGAACATAAATAATTTGGTGAGTCGAATTCAGGAAATTAATCGTATGGAGATTATGCAGAGAGCAGTAGTATCGAAAACAAATTTCAGGTATAGTATGCATCATGACGTGAGTTTTGGTGTTGTATAAACCCCAAAGAATCGATGTTGAAATCAGCAACCAACTCAAAGCCCACTAATTAGTCTTGCTTCTTACCAGTTAACAGAACCATGGATTCCAAAAGCAGTACCAATGCATATGCCTTGCTTTGGTTCTCATTTTGGGAATATTGGCTTCTCAAGTTTCATCTTGTTCTCTTCAAAAGGCGTTAACGTCTCCGAAGCATGAGCAATGGATGACTTGTTATGGTCGTGGCTATATGGATGTTGTCGGGAAGGAGAAACTTTATAAAATATTCACGGCCAATGTGGATGCTAGTTCCCCCAAAGCATCTCAAAGTTTGCCTTTGTAATTTGGTTACACAATTTAGTATTGAACTTTCTTGAGATTCCTTTTTGTGGGCAACGTGCCCTTAGAAGAAGGATTCCGTTCCTTTCCTAAAGCAGCCCAGGAAATCGAGGGAGCGTGAGCAGAGATGGCAAGCACTCGGAATACAGAGTCGCCACTCGGGTTTGAAGGTCCGACACCCAAAAAATCATATTTCAAAGCACTCGTCGCGCTGTTTGATTTGAAAAAGTGAAGGCACCAGTCCGTCATAACCATATTTGGGTTCGGGAGCCAGGTTACGAGAGAGGAAGGGTTTTAAGGCACCCCTCTCGCCCAATCCGGAGATCGGTCTCTACTTAGACATTTTGTGAAAATATTATGATTTTTCTTCTTCTTCAATCAATTTTAAGCCAATTAGGGCGGGGAACAGTTAATCGAGGACTAAACTGTAACAGTTTGCAAGATGTGATAGATATAGCATGGATGGATGAAATACTGTGAAAATAAATGAAATGAAACCCCACCTTCTGGTCAGAACATCAAAACTGCACATGGAGTGTGTTTGATGAACACAATAGCCAACTTGCATGCATGGATCTACGTGCATGTAAGCTTACCATCGCGCGACACACCCACTCCAACGCGCGAGGGTTGATGACTCACCAAAGGTTGAACTTCATCCCCTTCTGGGCTCTGGAGGGACCAGTGCACACCCAGGGGGCAAACCAAGCAGTTTTATATGTACTGGAAAGTTAATAATATTAGAACCAAACAGAAATAAAAATAGGAATACAACCCCTAAACAGTGGGGATAAAAAAACAGAGGCCAGGGGCCTAGTTGCCCATGCAAGGGCAACCACTAGAAATCAGAGGACCATCGCGCGACAGAGTGATATACGGGCGTGAGGGTACTGATTAGACTTCCAGGAATTGCTTTGCATGCTTGGGCTTTGATACATGTTCAGAAACAACCCATGGGCATTCCAAATCAAATAAAACAGCAAACTAAGTGTAGACACCCCAATTTGGACTCTTCAAATTTCCTTAATTTGTGGCCCGGAGGCTCCCCGATGATGAATTTGGATTGAAACAAGCCTTAGACCAGTTAGGACGATACTTCTTGGAAGACTTTAAGAAGGAAAATAAAGAGTCAAATCAGTCTCAAGCACTCAGGAACAGTCCCAAGCGCTCCAAACTATTTTCAAAACCTGGGATCTGAAAATTCTCGAGCGCTCGAGAATAAACTCCCAACCGCTCGAGAGTGCTCCCGAGCGCTCGAGACTTCTGTGCTGCCCAATGGATGATGGAGCTTCCCCACTTCCCATGCAAACCATCATTACAGCCGTTTTAGCTGGTGCAAAACTCAGACAACACTCCACCTCAGTCAGAGGGGAGTCAGGCCTGATGATTTTTCAAAAATGCCAAATTACATTTTCTAAAACAAGACCATATGCTATCTTGCCTATATAAGGGCCACTCCAGCACAGAACCAGCCACGAAATCTCTCTCCCTAGAAGCTCTCTGACCAGTCAAAGAAAACCAGTTTTTATCTCTTTCAAAGACTTGATTGTCAAAGCCAACACAACAACAAAAAAAACTCAAGGCATCAAAGACATGCAAGGAATTCAGATCATCCTCAAGTTCTGATCTTCCTGATCTTTCTTTCTTATTCCACATTCTAAAGCCTTTTTTTCCAAGGAGCAAAGTCCTAAATTAAAAAGGTAGAAGCTTTCTTTTACCTTAGTATCAAGCAAAAGAGGGCTATTTTCCTTTCTAAGGGAGGTCCCTCAGCCCTCTCAGTCTTTAATACTGAGTATGGGTTGAGAGACCTTAGTGTAAAAACAAGAGCAAAAGGGACATGAATGTGCTTTCTGTATTCAGCTTACTGGAAGCACTTCCGAGCACTCGGGACTATTCTAGAGCGCTCGAGAGTGGCTCCAATCTCGCTTTTCTTCTTTTAAGTGTTTAAATGGACATGCATGGAGAGTAGGATGTGTTTTAAAACTGTTTTAGCTCTTTGAAAACTGTTTTAGCTCTTTGAGGTGTGTTGGTACATACGATCTTATTTTTTAGAGAAAAATAAAGAAGATCATTTCCATTTAAAGACATGCAAAAGAGTTTCGCTCAAGATCTAAAAAGACAAATTTTCATATTTCAAAAGTATAAGATCTGATGTACCAGCATACTACATTGAGTGTATTGGATGGTTGAAATCAGTTCTGGGGTGTAAACTACTCCTGAGCGCTCGAGATCACTTTAGAGCGCTCGAGAGTGTTTGCATGCAAGCTCAGTCCATTCTTCTTCCAGTTTTATTCTCATACTGCCTTTGCATGTCCATGCATGCATCCCTTTTTGCCTCTTAAAACTGTTAAATCACTTTTTAGAAGGGCAAGGATGCATGGCTTGGAAGAATGGGGCCTGATTCCAGTCTAATAAATCCCCTGTTGAGCCTATATCATGTGTGAGATTATTTTAGTTTACATTTTCAGTATTGTATCCTGTTGTATTATGTTATATTAGCATGATTTGCAGGTTGGGCATGTAATACTCCCAAGCGCTCGGGAGTGCTCCCGAGCGCTCGAGAGTGGATTCTGTGACAGGGTTTCAGTTTCTGTTATTTTGCATTTTGTCATCATCTTCATCATTTCCTGTACACATGCACATTCATGCACCCCTCTGTACTTGATATAACTGTGGATACCTGCTAAGTGACTTAATGAAATAAAATGTTTTTCGAAAAATCCCACAAATGTCTAGTAGAGACCGATTTCGAATCGGGCGAGGGGAGTGCCGTAAAACCCTTCCCCCTCGTAACGTGGCTTCCAAACCCTTTTCTAAATCTCTGGTTTTCAATTCAAATCGATCATTTTCAGAATAAAACGGTTTCTCGGATGGCGAACCACAAATCCGGGTGGCGACTCCTCAAAAAATTTTCGATTCGATTCAATTCGATTCAAAACGGTATTTTTCGGGCCGCCCCGATTCCACCCGGGGCTGTGGTAGCCCACAGTGGCGACTCCGCTGGGGATATGATTTAATTGATACTTTAGGAAAAGTTGGTATGTTGACAAAACGGCCCGCTTCCCTTAAGCATTAATTAAATTAGTGGCCAAGCTTGAAAAATGTTTGTGGGATTTTTAAAATTATTTTGTTTCATTTTCCATTTTTGTATATATATCTTGTACAACCCCGCTGTTGTGTTTTGGCAATCCTACCCGGCTTGCCGGCGATGGGGAATCCCGGAATGCTCAGCAACCCTCGACCGTGATGAGTCATCCCTACCGTTTGTACCATTATTGGGTGTACGCTCAGTAATCGGAGGTATACTTTGATTCTAGTCTGGGGAACCCTCTTCAAGCCAAAACCGGCCTTTGTCCATGCTTAGCGAGCCATAGAACCTCCCAAACTAGGACAGGAACCTACAGGGTAGAACTACGTGCTATATTCTGTTTACGTGCTGTATTGCATCTTGCATTGTCATGCCGTTAGCCACGATTCTCAAGACTCACTCTCGTGATCTTCGGAAGGTTGCCAAGACCCGATGAAGAGTCACGCACCCTAGTGTGTGTTGCTTAAATCACACAAGTCCTCGAACCCAAAGGAAACTAAACTTTCGCTAAGTCCTTGACTAGTATTTAATCGGGATTTAACCGAAGGAAAGGAATGATAGGGGAGCAGAACATTGTAATACCAACACCATACAGGCTAAAAGCAAGTGTACCGCTTACGCCGCTTTGGTTATTGTATCACATTGTTCACCCCGAGTCATTCCGAACCAATGGTCGAATTGTCGATGGAATATTAGCCAAATACTTAGCTTATTTTAGCATTTTTTGGGAATCGACGATTCTGTAGGGAGGTTTTCCCAAGCAGAGCAAATACAGCCTGAGCACGTGCATAACACATGAGCACATCGGAGCACTAAGTGAGGGTGCACGGTACAGCCTAACAAGTGTTCTGGTAGGCAGTGCCATGTGAAGGTGCTTGGTGATAATGCCTAATAGGTGCATTGGTAGGCAGCCCCATGTGAAGGTGCTTGGTGATAATGCCTAACAGGTGCGCTGGTAGGCGGCCCCATGTGAAGGTGCTAGGTGATAATGCCTAACAGGTGCGCTGGTAGGCAAAAAGTGCTCATTGGTATAGCCAAACACGTGGTATGTGGGACCATGGTATAAATACGATAGGGGCAATCGCCATGCAAGACGGTGGTCGGCAATATGGACCAGCGACATATGAAGTCATTGGTCCAGGAAGGTTGTACGGGGTCTTGGTCCAGTAACATGAGAAGTTATTGGACCAAGTAGTTTGGTCCAAGAAGTTTGGTCCAAGAAGTTTGGTCCAAGTAGTTTGGTCCAAGCAGTTGGTAAAGGACCAGTAACATGAGAGGTCATTGGTTCAAGTTATCCGAGCAGGGGCCTGATCCAATAAACACGTGGAGCTATTAGACCAGGAGTCTGGTAGGGGACAGTGACATGTGAAGTTGCTGGTCCAGATGGTCTGTTCGGCAATGAAAGGGCCGAACAGGAGCAGCATTCTGGAGTAGTCAGCAGATGACGCTCCAGAAGGATCCAGAAATGGTAATACCCAGTTAGGAAACGAGATTTGGAGAAGATACCCAACGGGAATGGGGTGAATGGCCAATTAAGGAAGAGGTTCCTAAATGGTCTATAAGGTAAATATACAGTTAAGGGAATGAGAATCCCTGATATTCTGGATTTCCTATAAGAGAAGTGAAACTTAGGACAATGAGATGGCTTGGAAAGCAAGCATATGTGAATCTATAAATATGAGGTAAACCTAGAGGTAAAGGTATGCAATTCTTGGCTATTCGCTCATTACCTACTGATAATTAGGGTTTTCACTAGTACGAGATACTAACTTTGGCATCGGAGGGCCTTTGCCACGAGAAGGCAAAGGTGCGTTCACTCCTGTTTGTTTTACAGTTAGGATTCCGGCGGAAGGCTAAGGTTCCGGTGAGGAGGCACGTGAAGCTGCTCACCAAAAAGCTAGAGTCAGCACAAAGTGGATTTTTTCCCCTTACAGTTGGCACCGTCTGTGGGAAACGATGGAATTCCCATTAAAACCATATTGGAAGAAGAGCCATACGACCTAAAGAACACGTGTGGTCCTTAGTGGGTCATGACAAAGCTACTGATAAAGAAAAAGAAGGGCGCGGCGAGTACGAGTCACTTGTTGGCTCAATCCTAGAGTTCTAAGGATAAACTGGTAGGCGATCGCGTGAAGCGATCGAATCTGCTGGAGTGATTCTGCGAGGCGACTGAACTTGTTAGCGACCTAAAGGCGATGCAGATCTTTCGTCGGGAGCAACGCACAGCATGGTCAGAATACGCTAAGCGATCTTAAGGAAGCGATCACGAGATACTGCTAAGCGACCAAGTAGAAGCGATCCAGAATCTACGCTAAGCGATCTTAAGGAGTAATCTGAATACTGCTTTCGGGAGCAATGCAGAGCAATCTGGACCGCTAGGTGATCTAAAGGAGCAGTCTGAATCTGCTAGGCACACGGTCTGAATCCGCTAGGCGATCTTAAGGAGTAGTCTTGAATATGCTAGGCAACACCGCAGAGCATGAATCCGCTAGGCGATCTTAAGGAGCAGTCTGACCGCCGAGCAATGCGTAGCGATCCAGAATCGCTAGCGATCTTAAGGAGCGATCTGAATCTACTCAGGAGCAACGCAGAGAAGTTCGAATCTGCTACGCGATCTTAAGGAGCAATCTGAATCTGCTAGGCGACTACACGGTCTGAATCCGCTAGGCGATCTTAAGGAGAGTTCAATCCGCTCGGAGCAACGCAGAGCAGCTCAATCTGCTAGGCGATCTTAAGGAGCAATCTGAATCGCTCCGGAGCAACGCAGAGCAATCCGAACCGCTAGGCGATCTTAAGCGAAGCGCCTCGACTGCTAGGCAGCAACACAACACGGTCTGAATCCGCTAGGCGATCTTAAGGAGCGCTGACCGCCGAGCAACACAGAGCACCAACCGCTTAAGCGATCTTAAGGAGCAACAATCGCCAGAGCAACGCAGACAATTGCTAGGCGATCTTAAGCGAGCGTCAATTGAATCATAGGGCAAGACCGCAGAGCAAATCAATCGCTAGGCGATCTTAAGGGAGCGAGCTTTAATTCGCCGGAGCAAAGGCAGAGCAAATGATTCGCTAGGTAATCTTATGAGCAGCCTGACCGCTTTGGGAGCAGCGCAGAGCGCCTCCGAACCGCTAGGCGATCTTAAGGTGCGCTTTGAATCGCTTAGGCAAGCACAGAGCAAATCCGGGACCGCTAGGCGATCTTATGGTGCGCTTTGAATCCACTAGTAAAGAAATACAGAGCAAATCCGGACCAAGCTAGGCAATCTTAGGGAGCAGTCTGAATTTGCTCAGTAGCAGCGCAGAGCAGTCCGAATCTGTTTGGCGATTGGGTGGAGCAGTCTGGATCTGCTAAGTGCTTCGAATAATGTCGCAGAATACAAAGCCATGTTGGTCGGGCTACGAAGTGCCCACAGTACTGAAGGCAAAGAAACTAAGGAAGTTTTCGAATGAGATCCCATGAATGGGAAGCTTGGTCCAAGCTGGGAGAGACCATACAAGGTTACAGAGATAGCTGAGATTGAAGCTTATCGCCTCAAAGTCTTGGATGGGAATTCAATGCATATGCCATGAAATATACAGATGAGTAGTCGAATTACTTATTGCAATTTATATTTTTCCTACGAGTTGCTATAGTAGAATTATGAACAGAATTCCGTGAAAACTATTGCTAATTGTGATTTATTAGCTACGAGTTGCTATAGGGGAATTATGATTAGAATTCCATAGAAATTATTTAGCTACGAGTAGCTTTCTGACAGAATTATGAAAATTTTATTTGTGTTCGATCCTAGCACAAATAAGCTAAGTATGGATCAAAAGTCATGTAATTTGCATCCATATTGGGGAGCAGGGAGAGTGTGCATCCAAATACGAATAAACTTGGAATGAAAACAATGAAACAAAATTCAGAAAATTGTTATTGTTTTTCAAGTTTAAGTATGAATACAATGAAGAAACTTGAGAACCCAACAAAGTATGAGAAGCTTAAAATTCGATTGAGTACGATTATACTCCGAATTTGGCTAAGTACGAATAAACTTAGGCCATGGCAACGAATAATACCAAAATGCGATCGAGTATGATCAAACTCGAAATTTGGCTAAGTATGAATAAACTTAGGCCATGGCAATGAATAATGCCAAAACCCGATCGAGTACGATCAAACTCGAAATTTGGCTAAGTATGAATAAACTTAGGCCATGGCAACGAATAATGCCAAAATTCGATCGAGTACGATCAAACTCGAAATTTGGCTAAGTACGAATAAACTTAGGCCATGGCAACGAAAAATGCCAAAATTCGATTGAGTACGATTATACTCGAAATTTGGCTAAGTATGAATAAACTTAGGCCATGGCAACGAATAATGCCAAAATTTGATCGAGTACAATTAAACTCGAAATTTGGCTAAGTACGAATAAACTTAGGCCATGGCAACGAATAATGCCAAAATTCGATTGAGTACGATTATACTCCGAATTTGGCTAAGTATGAATAAACTTAAGCCATGGCAACGAATAATGCCGAAACCCGATCGAGTACGATTAAACTCGAAATTTGGCTAAGTACGAATAAACTTAGGCCATGGCAACGAATAATGCCAAAATTCGATTGAGTACGATTATACTCCGAATTTGGCTAAGTACGAATAAACTTAGGCCATGGCAACGAATAATACCAAAATGCGATCGAGTACGATCAAACTCGAAATTTGGCTAATTATGAATAAACTTAGGCCATGGCAATGAATAATGCCAAAACCCGATCGAGTACGATCAAACTCGAAATTTGGCAAAGTATGAATAAACTTAGGCCATGGCAACGAATAATGCCAAAATTCAATTGAGTACGATTATACTCCGAATATGGCTAAGTACGAATAAACTTAGGCCATGGCAACGAATAATGCCAAAATTCGATTGAGTACGATTATACTCCGAATTTGGCTAAGTATGAATAAACTTAAGCCATGGCAACGAGTAATGCCAAAACCCGATCGAGTCCGATTAAACTCGAAATTTGACTAAGTACGAATAAACTTAGGCCATGGCAACGAATAATGCCAAAATTCGATTGAGTACGATTATACTCCGAATTTGGCTAAGTACGAATAAACTTAGGCCATGGCAACGAATAATACCAAAATGCGATCGAGTATGATCAAACTCGAAATTTGGCTAAGTATGAATAAACTTAGGCCATGGCAATGAATAATGCCAAAACCCGATCGAGTACGATCAAACTCGAAATTTGGCTAAGTATGAATAAACTTAGGCCATGGCAACGAATAATGCCAAAATTCAATTGAGTACGATTATACTCCGAATGTGGCTAAGTATGAATAAACTTAGGTTATGGCAATGAATAATGCCAAAGTCCGTTCGAGTATGATCGAACTCAAAATTTTAGCTAAGTCTGAAACACTTAGGTGCGTACAAATAAATGCACTAATTTGCTAAGTCCGAGAAACTTAGGTGCGTATGAACAGACGCACAAATTTGCTAAGTCTGAAACACTTAGGTGCGTACGAACAAATGCACAAATTTGCTAAGTTTGAGAAACTTAAGTGCGTATGAATAGACGCACAAATTTGCTAAGTTTGAGAAACTTAAGTGTGTATGAATGAACGTACGAGATTGGCCAGGCACGAAGGGCCTAGGTCTGTATTTAAATCTGGTAAGGATTGAGTACGGTTGAGGTGTATGAAGATACATACAAACCCGACTAAGTACGAATGCTTAGATGTGTATGAATAAACACACGAAACTAGGGAGTGTGCATATAAGCACAACAAATACTAAGTATGAGAAACTTAGGAACTCACTAAGTATGAATACACTTGGTCTAAAAGCAACGGTTGGCTAAGTAGGAAGACACTTAGGCCAAAAGAAATGAATAATACTAAAAAGAAACTAAGTACGGACAAATTTAGATAGTTCACCTTGTTTGAACAAGTACGAGCAGAACCTAAGTGTGCATATACTTAGGCATACCAAGTGTGAACAAACTTGGATAATGGCTAAAACATTTATGCTAGAGCAATGAGGATTGCTAAGTATCTGCTTAGTGTGAAAAAGCTTGACCACGAATAGGGCAACCAAAAGCGATTAAAGCCAACGAATAATGTTGAGATTTGGCTAAAGTACACTCACAGCAACGAATAATGCTGAGAAAAGCCAAGTACGAATACACTTGGGATACTACCTAAGTACGAATGAACTTAGAACATTCGCCGACATGGATAGGCTCAAACAGTGAGAGTACGAAAAAACTTCATTGAATTTGGTTATGTTGAGCATAAACAATGACAGAGTTGAGAGCCTAGAATTGAGAACGCAACCAAGCACGAAACAACTTAGGATATGGGTGCGACGTGCACAAACTAAGATCCGGACGTGTAGTGGTTTGAGGTTCGAGCAGCGAACATTGCTCGAATCATGACAAGCAAAGATTGTCAGACAAAGGCCCAAGCACGAAGAAGTTTGGGGCCCGAGCGATGAACATCGCTCTGATACGAGCAAAACCAGAGATAAGTGAGGATTACTGAATGAAGCTTTACCCATTGCCACCGAATAATGGCAAAAGGCAAAGCTGGGGAGCAATTGTAGGGAGGTTTTCCCAAGCAGAGCAAATACAGCCTGAGCACGTGCATAACACATGAGCACATCGGAGCACTAAGTGAGGGTGCACGGTGACTAACAGGGCACTGATAGGCGGCACCATGTTGGTAGGCAAAGGTGCTTGGTAGTAATGCCTAACAGTGCATCGATAAGCGGCACCATGCCGATAGGCAAAAGGTGCTGAGTGATAATGCCTAACAAGTCTTTGGTGGCGGCCCCATGTGAAGGTCTTTAGGTGATAATGCCTAACAAAGTCTTGTTTGGTAGGCAAAAAGTGCTCATTGGTATAGCCAAACACGTGGTATGTGGGACCATGGTATAAATATGATAGGGGCAATCGCCATGCACGACGGTGGTCGGCAATATGGACCAGCGACATATGAAGTCATTGGTCCAGGATGGTTGTACGGGGTCTTGGTCCAGTAAACATGAGAAGTTATTGGACCAAGAGACTAATTAAGGAACAGTGACATGAGAAGTCACTGGTCCAAGTAGTTTGGTCCAAGAAGTTTGGTCCAAGTAGTTTGGTCCAAGCAGTTGGTAAAGGACCAGTAACATGAGAGGTCATTGGTTCAAGTTATCCGAGCAGGGGCCTGATCCAATAAACACGATGAGCTATTGGACCAGGAGTCTGGTAGGGGACAGTGACATGTGAAGTCGCTGGTCCAGATGGTCTATTCGGCAATGAGAGGGCCGAACAGGAGCAGCATTCTGGAGTAATCAGCAGATGACGCTCCAAAAGGATCCAGAAATGGTAATACCCAGTTAGGAAACGAGATCTGGAGAAGATACCCAACGGGAATGGGGTGAATGGCCAATTAAGGAAGACGTTCCTAAATGGTCTATAAGGTAAATATACAGTTAAGGGAATGAGAATCCCTGATATTCTGGGTGTAACGCCCCGAATTTTGGGTACGTTAAATAAACATTTTATTGAACAACAAAAGAGAGTCTGGCTCTTTATTACATCATAAACTCCCAAAGGGTTCTTTTATTACACAAAAGGAATGGATATCTAAGGTTATCTACAGCTCCTTCTCTTTTTCCATCCTAGCAAATTCCTCAGCTCCAAAAGCCTCCAAGGTGTACAGCTCCCCTTGTTCATCTAACAAGTCTGACATATTATACCAGCGTCGCCACCAGTATAATATAGGGGTGCACACCGGCCCGGTAGCCCGCCTAACCCAGCCCGTTATTTTTAGGGTTCGGGATAAATATTTAGGCTTATTGGTTTGGGCTGGATTGAGATTTTGAGCCCAATTAGTAAATGGGATGGGTTTGGAAAATACTTTTAAAGCCCGGCCCGATAACAATAAATTTACAAAACCCCCGCCTACTAGTACTAGTATATATATATATTAATCTGATCTACTATTTTATAAAAATAGCTAATAACTGATCATAGTTGTCTTATTTTTTGTGCGCTTGACAGGAAATGCTATGAACAAGTGTGATTCTATTGAAGAGACACCGAGAGAAGTTCCTGCACATTATAGTTTGTGGATGTTGGAGAGTTTCAACTTTTTGAGCACTTTAATTGCTTTTTTGGAAAAAAAAATATTATTAGAACTTTTACGGGTCTGTTTTAATATTGGTGTGATGACTTACAACTTGAAGTCTATTTATTTCGGTTGTGAATTCAAATTTTTGATAGTTATTTTTGATTAATTTATTTGTGGGATACAATGCTTTAGAAAAATTAATGGGTTTATTGGACGGGTTTGGGAAATGAAATATTAATTGGACAGGGCTTGGGATCATAAATTGAAGCCCGATTAGTAATTGGGCGGGCTTGGGTATGAGCAAGTCTCGTTATTATATAGTGTAAGCCCGGCCCGAACCCAGCCCGGCCCGATGTTTGTGCAGCCCTAGTATAATATGTCAGGGTCACATAAAGCAACACCATGAGCTTGAAAGCTCAATAGAATAATCCAAAGATCCACTAACCCTTAACTTACAAATAGCAAGTCATGCATATATCATAAAGAATCATAACAGCACATGCATTCATATAACAATAACAACAACAATGACACATCCGCATTCGCTATCTATCGTTGGTGTCATGTTTCCGTGTGTTTCTCCTACGTGACTCATCGTTTTGTGTCTCATCTTTCAACATCATTTCCAAAAATCACACGCACACACCAATGAGCTACCAAGTCCGGCTCATTGGCCACAATGGCTACCAAGTCCGGCACATTGTGAACGCACACAACCAATAAGCATCCAAGCCCGGCACCTTGTGTCGCACAACAATGAGAAACCAAGTCCGGCTCATTGCCACAAAGGCTACCAAAGCTGACTTATTGGCCACAATGGCTACCAAGTCCGGCACATTGTGTCACATCTTAGCTCCTCTCCGCGGATAACCAAGTCACACACCTCCAATGAAGCTATCAAGTCTGGCTCCATTGGTCAACGCACACCAACGTAAGGCTACCAAGTCCGGCCTTTACGTAGTTTCCAAAATCCTTTTTATCCATATCAACCACTCCCTAAGTGTCATGTTTCTATTTTTCGGTTCTCGTGTCTCGTAATGATGCATAGACTCCGCGGCGGGACGAATCACTTTAAAGAAATCTTGAAACCAAACTAGCAAGATCATCCAATTCTATATTACCTAATCGTACTCAAATTATTACTTAAAGCATAACGCCACATGTACGGACGCCCTTGGAGTGGAAAGCCACTTATGCTTTATCAACAACAAGTAATGCAAGTAAATATACATACATGCTCATAATCATCGTCAAAAATCCGTTCTTTCTTCCTTGGTGGAATTTTCAAAACAACATATGTTTATTGACGAGTTCATACATGAACAATCAACTATTACGAGATCGAGCAATCAAGTAGTCATAAGATCAAAGTAAACTACGTACTTAACAAGAAAGTTCTACAAGCTAAATTCAAGTCAAACATGCATATAACTATTCAAGAACCACATATACTTAGAGATAGCGGGGTCGGAGTATTCTACCTTAATCCGAAACTAGTCGGGGCCGAATAAGCTAGTTGGAAAGTGCTACAGGCGTCGAATGCTCACAATCTGGACCAAACTTTGGATGACAGTAACTCGGTCAATACTTGGCCGAATAGGATCGTTCTTGAGTCTAGAACGAAGATCTCGAAATTCTCTACGACTTTCGTGAAAGACGTTATTCCTAAAAACGACTTTCGCCCGGAGAAAAATGGGGATAAGAAAGTGGATAGTGAGCTGTCTGGAATGAAATTTCCAGATTTTTCACTGAATTTTGGAGGTCGATATTTTGGTCATCTCTTGATCGTTTGGGGTGGTTCTTGGGTCTAAACTGAAGCTCTCGAAGTGTTCTACGACTTTCGTGGAGGTCGTTGTTCCTAGAAACGACTTTCGCCCGGAGAAAAAATGGAGTTTTTCAGAGGACAGTAGGCTGTCCAGAAACTGATTTTTTTTATAGAGAAGTGAGAGCTATGCTTGGAGGTGTGAGTTGAAAGCACCAAATGGCTTGGTATTTATAGGCAAGCCTCTCCTCTCTCCTCTCATGGCCGAACTCTCTCTCTCTCTCCTATCTCTCATTTTTTTATTCCAAGCCATCTTGCTTCCTTGCAAGAAACAACTTAAAAACTAGGCATGCAAGGCTAGGATGTGTCCTTTGGATTGGATTATGGAAGACTAGGCAAGCAAATGGGATTTGATTCAAGTATAAAATTGGGGTTTGTTCAAGAAGGACTATATTTGATTGTCCTTGGCCATGCTTTCACTTTGAAAGCATATCAAAGAAGGACAAGATGAGCTAAGTTAGGTCAATCAACTTGCACACACATCACACTCTCTCCCTCCCTCTCCATCCGATCTCTCTCTCTCTCCCAATTTCTCTCTCTCGGCCTCTCTCTCAAGTACGATATATATATATATATATATATATATATATATATATATGCACTAGGAAGAATACACATAATATATTATAGATATGGGTACTATGGGTACTTTGAAATCTTGTATTTTAAACCAAAATTAGATTTTCTTATTATAAAAATCTATATACACACATGTGTATTACAATATAATATATATATACATATATATATATATATACATACAAGTACACATATTATATATACAAGCAAGTACTACAATATCTAGACTAGATATGTCCTAGGACTAATATCTAATATAGTATTCTACTACTTTCAAAGTACCATGTACTAACCTAATATACTAATGGACTAATCTTAATTTAATGGATTTTAATACATGGCCAAATTTAATATTTAAATCAAACAAGTACATCTAATGGTTAATAACCAATGGGTAATAATGGCTAGGATTCTAGTCTATCGCCCAATGGGTAAAGAATCTCCTAATGGTTATTATCCAACGGTTAATACCAAAAAGTATAATACTTTGCAATTAAGCTCTAAACTAATCTAATCTCGTACTTAGGAAGATTAACCAAGGTTTACCTATTGACCAATGGGTAAAGGAAATCCTAACGCTATTGTCCAACGAATAAATATTACCCTAGCTTCTATCGTCCAATGTAAAAAGACAAAAAGGGTAAAATGGTCCATCTAGGGTTAGGGAGAAGTGATTAGGCTAAATGGGCATTAGGCTATTCTAACTAATCGGTTAAAGACTAACGATACTTAATCTAGGCTTTCATTGCTCGAGTGGTAGTTTGGTTTTATTTAGTAGGAAATTACCTAATAACGGAATATTAAAGTTCGACGGTGCCAAACTCCAAGGCAAGGCGTGAGCGTGGCCAAGGCGGCCTGGTAGCAAAGCGGTGGCCAAAGCAGCTCGGTGGCAAAGCGGTGGCCAAGCGGTAGCCAAGGCAGCCCGGTGGCCAGCAGTGGTGGCCAAACAAAGGCCAAGGCAGCCCGCAGAGCTGCCAGAAGGCCAAAGGCGCCGGTAGCTGCGAAGGCCAAGGCAGCCCAACAACGCCAAGGCAAAAGCGAGGCACGACCCGATGCCAAGGCAGAACCCAATGGCAGCCAAGGCAGAGCAACGCAGCCCAGCAACGCCAAGGCAAAAGCGAGGCGCGACCCGATGCCATGGCAGAACCCAATGGCAGCCAAGGCAGCCCAGCAACGCCAAGGCAAAAGCAAGGCGCGACCCGACGCCAAGGCAAGGCAGGCTTGTCAGTGAGCTGACGCCAAGGCAAGGCAGGCTTGTCAGTGAGCTGACGCCAAGGCAAGGCAGTCAAGTTAACGGTCAAGGCAAAGACTAAACATTAACCATTTTGGCATCAATGCAATGCTCTAGGTTAGGAAAATGTAACTAAGCTAAACGGTAGTTAGGGTTGCTAGCTAATCGGTTGCCATGTAGGATTTCCAGCCGAGAAAATAAATTCTAGGATTTTACTACAATTACCAAGTAACTATACCAAGGTCTTAATAGACATACTCGTCTTTAGAAAATGACCTTAATGCCCGGGCGATAAATTCCAATCTCCTAAGTCATAAACCTAATTATGACGGATTATTAAACGCTCAAAGGGATTTATAAAATAAATAAAGAATTTTCAAATATAATAACAAAATTTTATAAGTCGATAACGACCGATTTTTGGATGTTAAAAATGAAATCCAAGTATTAAAATAAATTTCAAATTTTTAGCGAAATTTTTATTGACCAAAAATCAGGGTCGTTACACTGGGTTTTCTATACGAGAAAGGAAACTTAGGACAACGAGATGGCTTGGAAAGCAAGCATATGTGAATCTATAAATATGAGGTAAACCTAGAGGTAAAGGTATGCAATTCTTGGCTATTCGCTCATTACCTACTGATAATTAGGGTTTTCACTAGTACGAGATACTAATTTTGGCATCGGAGGGCCTTTGCCACGAGAAGGCAAAGGTGCGCTCACCCCTGTTTGTTTTACAGTTAGGATTTCGGCGGAAGGCTAAGGTTCCGGCGAGGAGGCACGTGAAGCTGCTCACCAAAAAGCTAGAGTCAGCACTAAGTGGATTTTTTCCCCTTACAGATTCCTAAATGAGGATACACCCCAAAAATCCGAGGATCAAAGCAATCTCCCGTAAATCGATCATTTTCAAAAAAAAAAAAATAGAGTTGATGACGGTGACGATGGTGTATTCATTTTCTAAAATCATGCACAAATTTCATAAAAATGCAAGCAGGAACCGCGTTTGAGCACAAGTTTTTGCTTTGCTGTTAGTTCTGAGCAATTGGGCCGAAGAAGAAGAACATCATACCCTCCTGGACCAAACCCTTGGGACAGAGATTGGAACGGCTCTGACTACGAGCAGATTCCGTCAGTGCATCAGATTTGAGGGTGGGAATGGATATAATGATCGGGAACCTAAACCCAAACCCAATCCTAACCCGAACGGAGGCAACCTGAACCCGAATGCTGGCAATTCAAACCTTAACCCAAATGTCAACCCGAGTGGAAGCAGCCCAAATCCAAACCCAAACGGAGGCGAGCCAAATCCGAATCCTAACCCCATTCCCAATCCCCATCCAAATTATAATCCGAAACTGGGAAATTTGTACGGAGAAATGGGACAGATCAGAAAGGATATCCAACGCCTGGGCGAACGCACTAATAACCAAATTGCCCAACTCATGATAATGATTACTGGAGTTGCGCGACGCCTTCCACCACAAAACCATAATCCAGGCCCTAACCCAATTCCTATCCCAAACCCAAATCCAATTCCGGTTCCTAACCCGAATCCGATTCCAAATCCAAACCCAATTCCTAACTTAAACATCAACCCTAACCCTAATCCGAATTCGAACCTGGAGCAGCTGGTCTTTGATTTGGAAACCCCGCAAAACTCCGAGATGGCGGCAGTATTGGCAAAGCTCACCCAACTAGAGGAATCTGTTGCAAGAAATGAGAAGATAGCGTCGACTGGCTTTGACATCAATAAGCTTTGCTTGTTTCCTAACGCAAAGCTCTCGGATAAGTTCAGGCCAATCGACTTCTCTAAGTTTGACGGAACAGGAGATCCAAAGGCACACTTAACGGGATACATTGGAGCACTTTCCATGTGGGGAGTCGAGAAGGATGCTATGGCACAGATGTTTTCGCAGACTTTGGTGGAATATGCTCTACACTGGTTTACTTCACTGGATGAGAGAAAGAAGCGTTCTTGGGAGGATATATGCGCGGCTTTTGTGGCGCAGTACGATTATAACATTCAGTTGGAGGTGACCACTCGTGAATTGGAGTCAACGAAGATGGAAGCAAAGGAGGCCTTCGCCGATTTTGTGAAAAGGTGGAGGGCAAAGGCGGCACAGATGAAAAACAGACCGAGCGACAGGGACCAAATCCGGATAATTGTCCGTAACCTTCAACCCACTCTTGCGAGGCATATGGTTATGGCTCAAGCATGCTCAGATTTTAAAACTTTCTTCGACACAGGCTTAGCCGTCGAAAAGACAGTTCAATTGGGGATCCTTGACAAACCCGAGCCTGCTCCCAAGCCCAAGAAGGTTTACTCTAGAAACAGCAACGCTCTGTTTGGCAACTCAAACTACACCAACCTTCCCAACACCTCCACAAACACAACCCAAGCCGAGCCCGTGAACCAAATTGCCACCCAAACTAGCCAACCGCGTTCCCAGCCCCGCACTTTCGCTCAGTTCTCAGCACCGCTCTCCGCCGTGCTTGAGAAGTTGGTCGAAAGCGGCACTTTCAAACCACTTACCCCTACCCCCTTGCCTCAAAAGCTACCCGCATCCCACAACCTTAATGCATAATGTGCCTATCACCAGAATGTGGGCCACCTAACCGACAACTGCTTCCGTCTTCGCCATGCAATCCAGGATCTAATAGATAACAAAACCCTCCTCATGCCCCCACAAAAACCAAACACCGTCTCAAACCCGCTCCCAAAACACTCCAATGCCCGCACCAATCATATCTTCATAAGCCAACCCTTTAACCTAAGCCTTTACATCATTCCTGATACCCAATCCAAACCGACTGTCGAGCTGCCAATTGAGGATGCCGTCTGTGCATTGGAAACCGTGGAATGGGATTTTCAAAGAAGGTGGGATGACCTGACAAGTGACTTCCTCGTAGTAGAATACCGGGCTCTTATCACTGGGGTGTGGCCCGTGGCGCTTAACCCTCACCAAGTAGAGGAACTGGAACATGGAGAATGGAGGCAGGACTGGGAAGAGATGATGGCTGACCCGTTGGATGGGTATTCTCTATTTGCATTGTTCATGGAGCCTGAACCTGTCGAAGAGGAAGATGAATGGGAGTGGGAGCCCGAACCCAACGGGTGCCACTGGATGGACGATTCTGACCCTCTGGATGATACATCTTTGGCGTACCTCTTTTGGGAGCAAGAAGAGGTAGAGCAGGAACTGGATTTGATGAACCCTCGCATGTTCTCGGGACTCTCCGTCAGAACTATCGTTAATCTCACCAGGGACTCCGATGTTCTGGACTACGTAATGGATCATGCTTTCTGTCCGCAGGAGCACATTATCGAGGAGTTCTTCCCCCAGCCCGTAGTCGAAATCCCTAATGAGCCCAACATCTGTGTATTGAATCCAGAAGATCTGTGGGAAAAGTCTGAATTGGTGAATGTGTGGATTGACGGTGAGGAACTGACTGTCAATAAGGCCATGTTGGATGAAGGATCTCTGCAGATTGGCAACAGTAACAAGGACAACAGCGACAACAATGTCAACTTCTGGAGTTCTCTGGAGGAGGACAGCATATGGCACGCTCTGGAAATGGAAACTCTCAATGAAACTTTGGAGAAGACAGCACTTGACAAAGGGAAACGTAAGGCTGACACTTGCAACTTTGACTTCTCCGATTTCTGGGAGGGTACTTGGTGGGAGCCCATTCCCAAAACAGTTAGCAATCTTACCAGGAGTGGAAGAGTCTACCAACCTACCAACCTCCAGCAGGGTAGATCGTCTTGAGCCCCTCCGCCGCAGCAGAATAACCCTGTCAACTTGACAAGCCCGAACACCTCTCAAGCTCCACAAACCAACCCTCCTAGCTCCACTAAACCTAACCCGCCTACCCAGCCTAAACTGTCCATCGACCTCAACTCACTCCCCAAACCTGACCCCGAAGCCTCCACTGACCCCATTATCTGACAACTCCAGGAAACCCCCGCTCGCATGTCTATGTGGGGAGTGTTAGCTGCCTCCCGCGAACACCGTCGCAGGCTTGTAAACACCCTTTCCAGATTCAAGGTTCCCTCTGACATTGCCCCAGACGCTCTCATCGCCCTTATAACCCCGAACCTCACCCAGCACACTCTATCGTTCACAGAAAAGGATCTCCTCCTGAAGGAACTGACCATAACAAGCCACTGCACGTAACGATGAAGTGTCTCGGAAAATGGGTCCCTGCGATTCTTATAGACAACGATTCAGCCATTAACGTGTGTCCACTTCGCACCGCTTATTGCCTGGGCCTCAAGAACAAGGACTTTATGCCGTCGAATTTGGGCGTCCGTGCTTATGATACTATGCGCCGTGATGTTTTGGGGACAATCAACTTGGAATTTGCAACTGGCAAGTTTAAAACCACTGTCGAGTTCTGTGTGTTGGAAATACCTGCATCGTTCAATCTCCTGTTGGGAAGGCCTTGGCTACATCGCTCGGACGTCATGGGTGTTCCTTCAACATTGTACCAGAAACTCATCTTGGGTTTGGATTCTGGAACCCTCATCATCCATGGAGACTCGGGTATCCGTCTCCACTCCGAGGACAATTCCCCACTGCTAGAGATTATGCATGGAGAGGAAGATATTGCCATGGGGGGCTTTGCAGTTATGACATCGAAAGTGTGCACCATCCGTGCTGAGGACGGTTTCTTGGTAAGCTCCGCAGCGCTGAAAATTATGAAACGGATGAAATATCTACCGGGCATGGGCTTGGGACTTTATGCTCAAGGAGTCCCCAAATTCCCTGACTTCCCCAGAAGTAACGAGCGCTTTGGTCTAGGATTTGAGACCAAGAAAAGCGATTCAGCAAAGAAGTGGCGCAATCGCGCCCGGGCCCGTGCAACGGAGACAAAATTGAAGGAGAAAGAGGCGCTGTACCAAGGAGAGCCTGAGCCCTTTATGGATCTCGAAACGAAAACGAAGTATCCGGGTTTTGAAATCTTTGCCAATGATACCGGGAGAGTGATGAGGAGGCTGCAAAGGTAGAAGAACTATCTGAGGCACTTGATTGGCTAGAGGATTTTGGTTTGGGCAGTCTCTAACTCCTGTTTGAGGGCGAGGAATCGGGGGGTATAATGGAAGATCCTGCTGTGCTGATGCTAGGAGAAGAAGAGGAGATCGAAGACCCTTCCATGCTCATTGTGGACGCTGTAGGCGTTTATGATAATTGCACTTTTGTACCACATGTAACTCGCACTTACAGCACCTGCACCGAGTCTGAGTCCGAGTCTGACACTGACTCGTCGTCTAGCACAGAGTCGGAGTTTGTGCCCCTTGGCCCTCCACATCGTAGTTTTTACTTCGAATTCGAGTCAACCGCTGTATTCCCCCCGTCTGATGAACTGGTTAATGAAATGGATAATGTTTTCGCTTACTTGCCGATTTTTGAGATAAACTGTTTAGATCCCGACGATGAAGGAATAGATCTCGATGGGGACATCCCCAAGGAAATCCGTTCCCTCATCGATCGCGAAAATGAAAGGCATGCTCAGCCTTTAAAAGAAGAAATAATCTCCATAAACTTGGGTGATGAGGAGAACCCTCGATTGGTTCAGGTCGGTTCCGGACTGTCCCCCTGTGAGCTTCAAGAGCTCACAGATTTACTAAAAGAATTCAAAGAAGTTTTCGCTTGGTCCCACGCGGACATGCCCGGAATCGACCCGGAAATAGTCTAGCATAGGATCCCTCTCTACCCTAACGCGAAACCGGTTAAGCAAAAGCTAAGAAAAATGCGGCCCGATTGGGTATTAAAGATAAAAGAAGAACTCACGAAGCAAATCGACGCCGACTTTCTAATCGTAATGGAGTACTCCACTTGGGTAGCCAACATCGTTCCTATCCCCAAAAAGGACGGAAAAATCAGGGTGTGTGTCGATTTCAGAGATCTGAACAAAGCGAGCCCTAAGGACGATTTCCCATTGCCGCATATAGACATACTTGTTGATAACACTGCAGGGCACGCTCTACTATCCTTCATGGATGGCTTCTCGGGGTACAATCAGATTCTCCTAGCTTCGGAAGACAGGGAAAAGACCACATTCATCACCGAGTGGGGGACATATTGTTATCGGGTTATGCCATTTGGGTTGAAAATAGCCGGTCCTACGTATCAGAGGGGTGCCACCACACTGTTGCATGACATGATTCACAAGGAGGTCGAGGTATACGTCAATGACATGATAGTGAAGGGAAAAGAGCGAAAGGATCACCTCCCAGCGTTGAGAAAGTTCTTTGAGAGAATTCAGAAGTACAAGATGCGTCTTGATCCGCAGAAGTGCACATTCGGAGTCACGGTTGGAAAGATGCTCGGGTTCATGATCACAACCAGGGGGATCGAGGTGGATCCTTCTAAGATTAAAGCCATTCTTGAGATGGAGCCACCTCAATCCGAGAAGGAGGTCCGGTGTTTCTTGGGAAAGATTCAATTCATCAGTCGATTCATCGCCAAGCTGACTCTGACCTGTGAACCGTTGTTTCATCTGCTCAAGAAGGACGTGAAATTCGAGTGGAATGATAAGTGTCAAAAGGCTTTCGAAGCAGTACGAACTTATCTCCAGAATCCGCCGATCTTGATGCCGCCCCTCCCAGGAAAACATTTGATCCTGTACTTGTCCATCACGCCCTCGTCAATGGGTGGCATGCTGGCACAAGAGGGAGAAGATGGGGTTGAAAGGGCAATCTACTACCTGAGCAAGAAGATGGTTAGAAGCGAAGAGCGGTACACTTCATTAGAGAAGACATGTTGAGCGCTGGTATGGGCCACAAAGAAATTGAGACACTACATGCTGTCTTATTCGGTGATACTGATTTCTCGGATGGACCCCCTCAAGTATCTATTCGAGAAGCCATCACTTACCGGTAAGTTAGCACGTTGGTTGCTCTTATTGGCCGAGTTTGAAATCAGTTACGTCACCCGCAAGTCAGTGAAAGGAAGGGCGGTGGCAGAGTTTTTGGCAGATCGCCCGATCGAGGGGCCGGAACATACGGAATTTCAATTTCCCGACGAAGACGTAATGACTGCTGTTGATGAAACATGGACGTTGTACTTCGATGGAGCTGCTAACCAGAAGGGTTTTGGGATTGGCATACTGCTGGTCTCGCCTGAGGAGTCGCATATTTCCCTTGCTTTCAAGTTGAACTTCGAAGTCACGAATAACGAAGCAGAATATGAAGCGTGTATTGTCGGAATGGAAGCTGCACTGGAAATTGGAGTCAAGGTGCTAGAAGTCGTGGGGGATTCCAATTTGGTTGTATCACAAGCAAACGGAGAATGGAGAGTTAAAGATGAGAAGATGAAACCGTATCATCAGCAGCTCGATGAACTTATCTCGAGTTTTCAGAAAGTGACCTTCGCCCACGTCCCGAGGATGAAGAATCGCTTCGCAGACGCACTAGCAACTCTGGCGTCCATGCTAGAACTTCCAATCGGGGTAAAGCTGAGGCCTGTCATGATTGAACAAAGAGGAAAGCATGTGTACGACTATGTTATGAACATCGACGAGCCAAACGATGGTCTCCCTTGGTTTCATGATATTTGGAATTTCGTCGAAAAAGGAGAATTCCCTGCAGATTCAACCAAGAAAGATCGAATTGCCTTGCAGCGACTAGCGTCTCAATACATTATCTGCGGCGGACAATTGTATCGACGATCTCCGTGCGGAGTTCATAAGTTGTGTATTCACGGTAACGACACGAGAGCTGTAATGGAAGAAGTTCATGAAGGAGTTTGTGGGCCCCACATGAATGGAATGATGCTAGCAAAGAAAGTTTTGAGATTGGGTTACTATTGGTCAACTATGGAGACAGATTGCACCGAGTATGTGCGCCGATGTCACAAGTGCCAGACTCATGCCAATCTTATCCACGTCCCGCCCTCGGAACTACACTCAATGGTGACGCCATGGCCGTTCTCCGCCTGGGGCATTGTCGTCATTGGAAAAATTACTCCCGCGGCCTCTAACGGTCATAGGTTTATCTTGGTAGCGGTCGATTATTTCACCAAGTGGGTCGAAGCAGCTTTGTACAAGACTCTGACGGCAGTTCAAGTGGCTCACTTCATCAGGCAAAACATCATTTATCGGTATGGGGTCCCGCAGGCCTTCGTATTTGATAATGGTGTTCACTTCAAGGGAAAGGTTTTAGAACTCTTCGACGAATTTGAGATTCAAGTGCATCACTCGACCACTTATCGACCACAAACGAATGGGGCAGTTGAAGCAGCCAACAAGACCATCAAGAGCATTCTCGAAAGGACTATTGAATCGGCTAGGAATTGGCACGAGCAGCTACCACTAGCTTTGTGGGGATACCGGACGTCTATCCGCACACCGACAGGGGCAACACCCTATTCTTTGGTTTATAGTATGGAAGCCGTTCTCTCTATCGAGCTAGAAGTTCCATCGCTGAGGGTCATAGCTGAACAAGGAATAGACGAAGCTGAATGGATCAGTGGGAGGTTCGAAGAACTCATGCTATTCGACGAAAGAAGGTTGCGGGCATTATACCACATCCAGGGTTATCAGCGAAGGATCGCCCGGGCATTCAACAAGAAAGTGAAGTCAAGGGACCTGCAAGAGGGGGATATGGTAGTCAAGGAAATCCGTGCGCCGATTTTTGATCTACGAGGAAAGTTCCGACCAAAGTGGGCCGGGCCATACATCATCAAGTCGATCCTTTCCGGGGGAGCAGCCTCAATCATCGATCTGGACGGCAACGAATTCTCGAATCTTGTCAATTTCGACCAACTTAAACGGTATTACCTTGAGAGAGCTCGCTGGGCCGAAAATCGCAAGGGCGGGCGGTCCCAGGCGAAAATTAGAGCAAGCCTGCTAGGTCGAAAACCCGCTAGGGCGGCCTAGGCAAAAGTTAAGGCAAAAAGTCGAAAAGAAGCTCGCTAGGCTGAAAACCCGAAAGGGCGGTACTGGGCAAAATTTAGAGCACAAAAAGGAGAGTGTTAATACCCGAGTGAACCCTAGCCCGAACTACGTATGGGCCTGATTCCATTTCTTAAGGGATACGTAGGCAATCTCACTTTGAGGTTCGGTCCTAAATCATGACAATCAAATCCAAATTGACAAGTCAAAATACTTTCTTTCAAGGCGCATGCGATTAATGAACCGAAAGGGAGAAACCCTTAATCAGTCAATTTTATTCAGGTGATTTCTTTATTACGGGCTGAGCATGAAAAAGGAAAAAACACACAACGAGACCTAACTTTTATTTCAAAAACGGGCAAAGTAAGCTTTTAACCCCTCCTTGCTTCCACATCTCTCCTTAACCACTTCCGGTACCTACCAGTCAAAGCAATGGAATAAAGCGGATCACTTGGCTCAGTCCTATGAGCCTCCCACATTCAAACATAACTCCGAAGGCCCGGAATGGTAAAGGGAGGGAGACGAAGCATTTCTGAACCCGAGGGCGGTATCTCCTGGCTGAGTCCAAACTGGCGTAGAATGCGGAAAGGTGAATAGAAGGTGAAGCCAGCCAAGCCTGCCACAAACACTTGCGGCGAGCCCATGTTACTCACAGTCATCGCAGGAAGCCTCAACCAATGACACCGCCAAGCAATGTCATCATCGTCTAGGGAAGCAAAGAAGTCGACCCAGTTATCTTCATTCCTGTACATCACCTGAAAGGGGCGATTCCATCCACTAGCCCGATACCACCAATCATTGGTCGGAGGAGTTAGCAAGTTTAACTTGTCACAAAGCCACACCTATCCAAAAAGAGAGAAAACAAGTAAGAAGCCGTAGAAAGCCAAGCCGAGAGTCGAGGTAAAAAGAATGTGCAAAATAGAAAAGGAGAGTGAGTGAGGTCCCGAACCCGCAACAATAGCGGGCTACCACTAAAAACCCTCGTGTGTCGCACGAACAAAGATCCAACCCCATCAAGGTTTCGCAAGGACCAAAGGAGCGACGTCCTTGCGAGCCTCGATTTGAGCAGCGATTCCAACCAATAGAGAACTGGGCTGACCAACAGAAGGAACCAGCAGGAAGGCCGCCAATAGACAAATGCAGCAAGCTGTCATCCGGCGACCTTGATACTCAAAGTCCGTCAAGTCTCCAGGTGGACTGAATCTCTCGTACAGCTGCACGATATTGATGGCATCGCCCCGGGTAAAAAACTCAGCAACATTCCCACTGACACCCAACTTGGTTTTTAGGATGTTCTTCATGCCCTCCCTAAGCATTGGAACAATTGGCTCGGTGGAGTCGTGACTCCCAAGGTAGGCGTGGAATTCCTCGACGGTGGGGCATAGTTCTTGAGAACCAAAGTGAAAGACATGCACTTCGGGATCCCAAAAGCGTATAGCTGCGTGCAGCAAGATAGGACGGATGGCAATCTCGCGGAGGTATTTCAAAGCATGAAGGCGGTGCCCTCGGAAATTCAGCCAATCGATGCCTTCGAGGCTGTCCAACCAAGGACGGAGCAAGGCTTGGTTTAGCAAGGCCATGAGAGGAATGAGTTTTTGGAAGGAAAAAGAACAATGGAATGAGGTGTGAATGAATTGCCAAAGCAGGAGTTCTCTATTTATAGAGGTCTGGAGGATGCAATACCAGCTCTCACCAGCCTTGGAACCATTCAAGCTCAGCATTTTCAAGACAATTTTGAAAAATTCAAACTTTGAAAACTTGAAAAAGTATTGGAAAAGCCCAAGTCTTCTTATGGGAAGTTGTTTGTTCTGGGGAACAGATGGTGCTAGGTTACAATACGTCTTGGAAGTGTGCATACAGAAGAAAAGGACATGAGGATAGCTGGAGAGTGGCATTGGGAAGCAACTCTGATCTACCAATGACAGAAGTCCCGAGTGCTCGGGAGTGAAGTCCCAAGCGGTCGAGACCACTCTCGAGCACTCGGGAGCTCGGGAGTGAGTCCCAAGTGGTCGAGACCACTCTCGAGCACTCGGGAGTGCTGCTGTTTTCTGCAATTTCTGATTCTCAACATTCCAGCCTCAGTTCAATGCCACAAATACATTCAGCTCAAGTCAGAAGGTTCCCAACATGTTCCCAGGGGATACAGCGGTTCCCGTCGCATGTTTTCTTGTGTATTCGTTCTTGTTCTTTGAAATATACCAAAATTCCCGACGTTTTTGACCCTCGGGTATGTCGAATTCCATGTAGCGCATGTTTTATTGGATCCAGCGACGCGTATAAGTCACAATGTGCATTAGGGACTGTTTCGCGTATTCAAACGCTCATTGGCGCTCTTAGTTCAAATTTTTGTAGTCCAATCGGCCCGAAATCATCGTTTTCGAGTGTATGTGTACCATCGTGTCAAGGCTATTTTCGTAATTCTAGCAATCCTCGCAGGTCACGGCACTCACAGCCAACTATACGATGCACTGGTTTATGATCAAAAGCTCAAAAATTGGCGGTTGTGTGTCGATGTCGAGTTTGCATTCTTACTTTGAGAGTATCGGTTGAAATTCGCGTGCTCTTTACTTTCTTTCAAAGCTAGACGAACATATTTCATAAAATACAATTCTATAAAGGAAGTGTGAACAAATAGAGAAAAGTGCAAATTTTCATAAACAAATACGGTATCTACAATGAGCAAAGAAGGAAGTACACAAGCTGGGGCAAACACATGCCCAATCCTATCTACCGGGGCACGCAGGCCCGATCAAAACCAAGGCACGCAGGCCTGGAAGCTACAACTGTGCTGGCACGCAGGCCCATGCAAAAGAAAGGCTAGCAAAGCAAAAACCTAAAGCTCAACCCAGACGTGTCCTCTTCTGCTGGTGTCCCTCGGACTCAGAACTCTCAACATCGTCCTCGTCGTCATCATCGTCATCGTCGGAAGGGCCAGAAGCAGTACTCGAGTCCGTAGACCCTAAAGCTCGTGACTCAAGCGACACCTCTGTCTCTTCCTCTGACTCCTTGCGAGCGGGTCTTCGCTGGGACGCTGCCCTGGGAACCATCTCAAATTGTCTCGCCTCTGTCACGGACCGTGACGCCCTCTGTGTACCTCGGCCTCTCGTGCTGGTGGAAGCTGGAAGGCTCACGGTGCCCTGCGGTTGTACCCTAGTCGAGCGTCGTGGCTGCACCTACATATCATGAACATTCATTCATTTGATACATGTTTTAAGTTTGATGAAAGGAATATGCATGCATTTTCATATCTGTGAAGCAACAGGTAAAGCAGGCTCAGGAACAAGTCTAGTCTGGAGGGTCCTCCCTTTAGTGCAATCCTTCAGCAACTGGCGCATCCTCACCATCAACATGATAGCCTTTTTTGCCCATTCTTGTGGCACCTGTACGATGGTTCAAAGATCAGAACAATGGATGCATGAACAAAAAAAAAAAAAAAGCAGTTGAAGCATGAAAAGAAGCAAAGTTGTGTTATACTTGAGCAGGAAGCCGCATCGGCGGTTGTGGAAGGCGTGGGATATCTAGCAATGCCCGTGCTCCAGAAGGGTCCCTCAACCCTATCGTCCACTCCAACAACGGTAGCCCGGTTGGAGTAGAAGTCTCAACCGTCTCTGGAACCTGTGAGCTGCCCTCACCTCAGCCTGAGGAGCCAGCACCTTGCCCGCCAGCAGGAGGTCTAGCACCTCGCCCCCTGCCGTGTGAAGAGCGACCGCCGCGACCCCGCCCTCCGGTCTCACCTCCAACCTCACCTCCAGCCTCACCCCTGGCCCTCCTGGCCTCAGCCTCTGCTATCCGCCTTTCCAGCTCCCTCTCCACGCCCAAGCTCGTGGCCAAGTACCTATCCCGGTACGCTGCATAGTCCAGTGTGCGCCTCAGATATCTCTCCAAATCAGTGTCTAGCACCGTGAACTGCTCCAGCTCGGCTCGAGTGTAGGTCTCAGTCCTCTGGACTCGTGGAGGAAGTGGCCCCGGCACGATGAACTCTAGAAAACCGAGCGACTGTCTTGTCACCCGATCCCCCAGGTACCACTGCCAGCCCAGCGGGCACTCCAGCAGGACCCTGCTTCGCGTCACCTCCCGGCTCCTCGGAAGAAAGTCAGCCTCCACTCTGGCCCAGCGGTCCCAGTGAACCTGCATTCAGTTTTCTTGCATCAATAATCAAGAATTTCAGTTTCAAGAAAGGCATGAAAGGAAAGGAAGATTGATGTTTATACCGTAACCCCGGTGATGCTGTCTAGCCAGCGTCGAAAAGCCATCACTTGTCCCCGCCGCTCCTTCGCTCTCCTGTACTCCTTGCCCCATGCAAGTCCACGTGGAAGCAAGTTCGGGTTCGTGCAAGTATTCTCTGGTGGGAACATGCCCAAGACCTCATAAGCCCAAAGCTGCATATTTTAGAAGTCGATTCAATTCAAATCAGAGCATATTCAAGTCAATCAATCAATCAAAGTAGTTTAAAGCAGTAGCATTGAGTCATACCTCAATCACCCTCCAGTATCCCCCAATGGTGTCTCCCACTCCGCGTGAGGCAGCCCCAAGAAAGCGAGAGCGTGCACAGAGCAAAGACCTCCCTGGGCCAGATCGCCCACCGCCTCGAGTATCCACCAGCCCGCCAAGTAATCGAGATGAACCCGGATCGCTGGCGAAAGGGAACAGAGAAGCCCCAACAGGTATAGCAAGTAGGCCCTCGCCATCTGGGCCACCTCGGCAGTCCGCCGGCTCGTGATCCCAATACTTCTTGAACTGGCCATACTCCGCTACCCCTCCGCTATGGCGTGGGACCCGTCCGAGGAACCACTCTAGAGCTGTGTCATCCAAGTCTATGCTCGGGTCGAAAGGAATCGGCTCGCCTCCAACCCGGAGTCCTGTAATCGCTGCGAAGTCGAGAGGAGTCACTGTCATCTCCCCAAAGCGGAAGTGGAACGTGTTGGTGGTGTCCCACCACCGCTCCGCCAGTGCTGTCATAACGGCACGATCCACTCTCACCGCCGTCAGCAACTGGATGAACGGCCCAAAACCCGCCTCCTCTACCAACTCCCGCACTCTCCGGGGCAACTCCTTGAAGTACATCAGAGAACTGGCTGAGCCTCCGTGGCCGTAGATATCTTTAGTACGCTGTTTCAACAGAGCAAAGAAATGGCATTAATAAGCAAGTGCAATATTTCATAAGGCAAGTCTAATTCAAGAGGTTAAACCAATAAAGTTCATACCGTGGTCCACCCAGAGGAGTTGTGTGAAGCCCGATCTCGGAGAAGCAAGTCCTCTGGATAATCCGTTCGAGCAGGGACGTAGCTGGTCATCCCCGTCGGCTTGAAGAAGTGTAATCGCGGAGCGTAAGTATCTGGTGCAAATTCAGGGCGCACGCTGGCCAAGTAGGCCTTCGCCTCAGCCGCCGCTGTAACTCGCTCCTCAATCACCACCTCCTCCTCTAACCCCTGGTCATCCATCTCCGGCGATCCCGTATCCGCCACCGTCATCCCCGCACCACTGAGCAACGCTCATAACAACAGCGCTGAGGTTTGATCCTCCGTGGTCCTCGCACCCCTCAACACCTCTGTAATCCCAGCATCGAGGCCAAGGGCGTCCAGTATGTCTCGCGGTGTCCAAGAAATCTCCCTCCGTAAATGGGACTGGACGCGAAGCGCTGATCCCGCTATCTCCACCCCTCGGCTCTGCGATCATCGCCCTCAATACCGGCGTCGTGACGACACGCCCAGCTATCACCACCTCTCCACAAGCGACATCCCTCCGATCATCGCCGGCCCGCTCCGCCGCCGCAAGCAAATCCTCCACTGTAGGAGTATGGGGAGTGCCCGTGGCACCTCCCCCGCTACTCGTACCATCTCCTCCGCCACCCAGCGCGTCTCTGCTGCTCGTGGCTAGCTCGCCACCGTCTCCTCGCACAGCCTCGCCGTCACCCACATTCCTTACCGCCGCTAGACCTCCGTTAGTACTCTCTACTGCCTCTACTCCTCCACCAATCTTAACCCTTGTAACCAGACCCTCACCAACCCCCCCGCGTCGCCTGGAGTGGCAGCACTGCTGCTGGCCTTCTCCATCGCCGCCTCAGCCACCATCACCGCCGCCTCCTCGCGGCTGGGCAGCTCTCCATCACCACCGCTGGCCATTGCTGGTTCTTCTTCCCCCCAAAGCTTCTTCTTCCTCTTGATCCGCACCTCCTGGCACACGACAGCCCACTGTAAGATCGAAGGGATCTCGAGATCTCGAGCTCGATCCATTTTGAGAAATAAGGGTTGTCTGAGTGAGAGAGAGAGGTTGTCTGAGTGAGAGAGAGAGATCGCCTGAGAGAGAGTGAGAGCGTTCGAAGGTCGGGTGTATAGTTCGCTCTGGTTCTTGAGCGCTGAGGAGTGGGTTTAAACCCCAGGTCAGTCGAAGAAGATGAAAAGAACAGTGGTCCCCAGCTGCGGTCTCAAGCGCTCGAGACCACTCTCGAGCGCTTGGGAGTGGTTCTGAGCGCTAAGATCTATCCTCAGCCTCCGTGCCAACCCTCCGTTGTCTCGTGTATTTCCCGCTTTCGAGACTTGCTTGGCTTCCGCTTCCTTTTACAAAATCAATCTCAGTCCTGACTTCTTCCGCATCGAACGAGACCGCGAGAGACAAACTTTAGTCGATGTTGTGATTTCACTCCCACCATGCGCAATTTGGTACCTTGTTTAATAATCGATGGAAATTTGCCTATTTCAACATGTTTGCAGGTATTCTTACCTTACAGGTGCTATTTTATTTTGGTTTCGTCCGCCAAACAGAGTAACAGGTGGACCCTTCATGCATTTATCTTATCGAAGTTTATGTCGATCCTTTCTCATGCATGCATCACACGTGCTTGCATTTTCTGTCCGCCAAACAGAGTAACAGGTGGACCCTTCATGCATTTATCTTATCGAAGTTTATGTCGATCCTTTCTCATGCATGCATCACACGTGCTTGCATTTTCCGTCCGCCAAACAGAGTAACAGGTGGACCCTTCATGCATTTATCTTATCGAAGTTTGTGTTGATCCTTTCTCATGCATGCATCACACGTGCTTGCATTTTCCGTCCACCAAACAGAGTAACAGGTGGACCCTTCATGCATTTATCTTATCAAAGTCGTGTCGATCTCTTCTTATGCACGTACGCTGGTCTGATCCCTGCAGAAAAGGGTACGTAGGCAGTCCGAAAGGACACGACCTCATACATTGAATGTGCCATTTTGCATTTGTTTATGGAATTAAGGGTTTGACGTGGCTCGAATTGGGCTGTCTCAATCTTTGGATATCACTCGTATCCAGACATGATGCCGAGCGCCATCCAAAGAGGGGCAACTGTAGACACCCCAATTTGGACTCTTCAAATTTTCTTAATTTGTGGCCCGGAGGCTCCCCGATGATGAATTTGGATTGAAACAAGCCTTAGACCAGTTAGGACAATGCTTCTTGGAAGACTTTAAAAAGGAAAATAAAGAGTCAAAATCAGTCTCAAGCGCTCAGGAACAGTCCCAAGCGCTCCAAACTACTTTCAAAACCTGGGATCTGAAAATTTCTCGAGCGCTCGAGAATAAACTCCCAAGCGCTCGAGAGTGCTCCCGAGCGCTCGAGACTTCTATGCTGCCCAATGGATGATGGAGCTTCCCCACTTCCCATGCAAACCATCATTACAGCCGTTTTAGCCAGTGCAAAACTTAGACAACACTCTCCCTTAGTCAGAGGGGAGTCAGGCCTGATGATTTTTCGAAAATGCCAAATTACATTTTCTAAAACAAGACCATATGCTATCTTGCCTATATAAGGGCCACTCCAGCACAGAACCAGCCACGAAATCTCTCTCTCTAGAAGCTCTCTGACCAGTCAAAGAAAACCAGTTTTCATCTCTTTCAAAAACTTGATTGTCAAAGCCAACACAACAAAAAAAAAAACTCAAGGCATCAAAGACATGCAAGGAGTTCAGATCATCCTCAAGTTTTGATCTTCCTAATCTTTCTTTCTTATGCCACTTTCTAAAGCTTTTTTTCCAAGGAGCAAAGTCCTAAATTAAAAAGGTAGAAGCTTTCTTTTACCTTAGTATCAAGCAAAAGAGGGCTATTTTCCTTTCTGAGGGAGGTCCCTCAGCCCTCTCAGTTTTCAATACTGAGTATGGGTTGAGAGACCTTAGTGTAAAAACAAGAGCAAAAGGGACATGAATGTGCTTTCTGTATTCAGATTACTGGAAGCACTCCCGAGCGCTCGGGGACTATTCTAGAGCGCTCGAGAGTGGCTCCAATCCCGCTTTTCTTCTTTTAAGTGTTTAAATGGACATGCATGGGGAGTAGGATGTGTTTTAAAACTGTTTTAGCTCTTTGAGGTGTGTTGGTACATACGATCTTATTTTTTAGAGAAAAATAAAGAAGATCATTTTCATTTAAAGACATGCAAAAGAGTTTCGCTCAAGATCTAAAAAGACAAATTTTCATATTTCAAAAGTATAAGATCTAATGTACCAGCATACTACATTGAGTGTATTGGATGGTTGAAATCAGTTCTGGGGTGTAAACTACTCCCGAGCGCTCGAGATCACTTTAGAGCGCTCGAGAGTGTTTGCATGCAAGCTCAGTCCATTCTTCTTCCAGTTTTATTCTCATAATGCCTTTGCATGTCCATGCATGCATCCCTTTTTGCCTCTTAAAACTGTTAAATCACTTTTTAGAAGGGCAAGGATGCATGGCTTGGAAGAATGGGGCCTGATTCTAGTCTAATAAATCCCCTGTTGAACCTGTATCATGTGTGAGATTATTTTAGTTTACATTTTCAGTATTTTATCCTGTTGTATTATGTTATATTAGCATGATTTGCAGGTTGGGCATGTAATACTCCCAAGCGCTCGGGAGTGCTCCCGAGCGCTCGAGAGTGGATTCTGTGACAGGGTTTCAGTTTCTGTTATTTTGCATTTTGTCATCATCTTCATCATTTCCTGTACACATGCACATGCATGCACCGCTCTGTACTTGATATACCTGTGGATACCTACTAAGTGACTTAATGAAATAAAATGTTTTTCGAAAAATCCCATAAATGTCTAGTAAAGACCGATTTCGAATCGGGTGAGGGGGGTGCCGTAAAACCCTTCTCCCCTCGTAACGTGGCTTCCGAACCCTTTTCTAAATCTCTGGTTTTCAATTCAAATCGATCATTTTCAGAATAAAACAGTTTCTCGGATGGCAAACCACAAATCCGGGTGGCGACTCTTCAAAGATTTTTCGATTCGATTCAATTCGATTCAAAACGGTGTTTTTCGGGCCGCCCCGATTCCACCCGGGGCTGTGGTAGCCCACACTAAGCTAAACTGTGGATTTAACATGCAACACAGTGATTTTAAACCAAACATGCCTCACCATATTTATGATCAATAAATAAAACAAGAAAAGACCAGCATCCCATCCCTACGTGGACCAATCTCGTGCAGACATGACTGTTGCCCAAGGGAGTGGGTACATCGCGCGCGGGAGAATTGGTCACAGCTTCTTTTAACCCTACTTACTTTTAGGGCCAGGACTGGTATGGATTACCAGCATTGGCCCTACCAGCCCCCCTCAGGGATCAAACAGGAGACATGTGATAAATTTATACATTTGCTTGAGTGGTTTTGAAATGGATTGAACAAGGTTGTAGTGCTTGAAAAAAGAGTGTATGGAAATGACAAGGATTGAGGATTATCAAGTGTATAAGGGGTTTGTGTGCCTCTTTTACTTGATTTTTTTGGTAACCTAAGACTTGAAAGGGTAATAAGGTATTTATACGAGGTTAGGAGGCCAAGGGTTGGTGGCAAACTAGGCCTAGCAACCAGCCAACAAGGCTGGCCAGCCTCACTTGGTGGAGAATGGCTCCAACAAGGTGATGGGAGTGGTTACATTGGGTGGTGCCAACCATTCAGTCTACAACAGCTGTTTTGGTGGAAAACGAGGTTCCACAGCCCCATAGACCCCCTGATGATCACAAAATCCTGCTGGAAAAAGGTGATGGGGACAGGTCCTGACCGTCGCGCGACAGAGAGGTAGCGTCGCGTGAGAGAGCCAACCATCGCGCGATGGTCAACAGTCAACACTTTGACTTTGACCAACACCTGGCAAGCTGTCAATCAGGCATGGGAGCCACTTTATCGCGCGCTGGTCAAACCTTGGTTAGGGGTTTGACTTAGGGTTTTTAGGGTTCAAAAGGTTCAAGAGGGGTTCCAAGCACTCCAAGCTCAATCCATTCCATTCTCAAGTCCATTCTAGATCCAATTCATCATCGGGTAAACAAGAAACCCAAAAATAAAGTAAAACGATTGGGCGATCCAGATTGGGGTGTCTACAGTAGTCCCTCTTTGACGGCACGCAGAGCACCATTGACTGGTACGGGTAACGTCAAAGATTTCTAGACACCCATCAACTCTACCCAAAAGCCGATTAATTGGAAAATGCAGACAAGTATATAAAAATACCGCGCACCGAGGGAGTGAATAGTTGATCGATCTCCGAGGCAAACTCTCCTGGGGAATAAAGATGATTGGAAGGATAGATCGCCGCCGATTGACAATTGGACGGATAAATCGTTGCTGATTGGAGATTGGACGGATGGATAGTCGCTGATTGATGGATCGAACGGAGAGATCGTCGCTGATTGAAGATCGAATGGATGGGTCGTCGCTGATTGAAATTGGACGGATGGACCGTCGCTGATTGAAATTGGATGGATGGATCTTTACTGATTGGAGATTGGTCGGATGGATCGTCGTTGATTGAAATTGGACGGATGGATCGTGGCTAATTGAAAATGGACGGATGGATCGTCGCTGATTGAAATTGGACGGATGGATCGTCGCTGATTGAAATTGGACGGATAGATCGTCACTGATTGAAAATCACACGGATGTGTGTGGGCGGACCACTGTTGGGGATATAAAATGCCCCAAACTTGGGGATATTTACTCAAAATAACCCCAAAAATTACCTTGAGACCATAATAAGAAACAATGGGTTGTTGTAGGAGGAATTAACATGATTGGGCCTGGCTTGTTGAGGCATTGGGCCCGAGGCCCAAAAGAACCATCATGCGATGGAACCACTCTGTCGCGCGAGGAAGGCTTCTTAGGGCCTAGATTTGGAACAAGCCCAAACCCGGCCCATGCCTGCTCCATGCCTTTAAACGTCACGGGGACATTTCAGAATCAATTTTTCAGTCGGTTTCGAAATTTCAAAACTCCAACACCTCTCAAACTCTCCCAACCCTAGCATCATTTCCAAAAATCCACACACCCATACGCAATAACCGGTCATGGCAGGCCACGACGACAATGGTGGTGGCGGGGAAGTCGTGGATCATTCACGAGATGAGAGGGCGAGCATGGAGCCCGCAATAGAGGATCAGACGGTAGCAGTGGAGGCCGTGGGTGCCAGTGCAGAGGTAGCAGGAGGAGGCGATGGTGACGAAGACTAGCAACAGGAGGTAGGTGGCGGAGACGAACATCGCGCGATGGAGGAGGAGCCTCGCGCGACAGAGGAGATTGGGGCCGTGGGGCACAGTGTTGAGCCATTGGACCCGAGTACGGCCGTGGGAGGCTCGGTGGTGACTGGGAAGAGTTCTGGTGACGGCGGCAGTAGTGGTGCCGGTAGTGGTGACATTGATCCGAACAGGTCTCCGCCGAGGAACCCAGAGAGAGGCAAAGGGGCTATTGTTGAGGGGGAGCAGACCACAGAGATTCCTTATCGAGAAGAGGACGTATTGCTTCGGCCAGCGACAACAGCGGCCATATCATCAAGCCACAGGCAAATCACAAAATACGATGTCACCGAGCACCTGACCGACGAGGCATTGGCAAAGCTTCTTGAGGATAACCCCGCAATCAGGGAGTTGGTATTGAAGGCCAAGGAGGACCAGGCTAGGGCCATAGAGGCATCAGAAGCGACGGAGAGAGCGAAAAGAGAGAAAGTGAAAAGAGAGAGATGCGGAGGCGGAGGAAAGGGCCAAAAAAGAGGCCCAGTGGCCACAAGTGACAGTTGTGGCAGAGGCAGGTGCTATGACATGCTTTAAGTTTTCAGCGGAGGCGTACGTGCCTCCGACGCCTCACTTGTTCGTGCTGTCGGGCTTCCAGGCTTACAAGCCACAGCAGCCTGAGTACGATGCCAAGGCCGTTCTGAGAGACCCCGAGACTCACATCGCAAACACTTGGGCAGAGGAATAATCTTGGAAACCCCCTTCGTAATCCAATTTTCATATCTGCATATGTGTCTCGAATCGAGAATAACATGAAATAACTCTGAGTCTGAACCATGCCACAATGATATAACCCTTGTATGCCATGCACGTAATAACTTGAACCAACCGGCTGTTGTTAAGCTGCTTCATTGATTACCTAGAGCTTGAAAATGAAAACCATACATACTGACATTGTCCTTTGCTGCTTGTCTTTGTGTTTGAATCAGGCGGGGCAGAGGGACATTTGTGGCTTTGGCGGCGCGTGTAGTTCCTTGGCGCTATCTAAGAGTCTGCCGGCGAGGGTGAGGCAGCTTGTGGATGAGGCAGGCTTTAGCCTATTCATACAAACACTTTCCACTGTCAGGAATGACCATGCTGTCTTGGTGGCACTAGCCGAGAGGTGGAGGGATACAACAAACACCCTCCACTTGCCACCTAGGGAGATGACAGTGACGCCCACGGATTTTGCAGCGATCACGGGGCTGAGAGTGGGGGGAGACCCAATCCCGTTTGACTCAAGCATTCACATTGACCCAGCAGCACTGGAGTGGTTCTTGGGAGAGGTGCCCAAGATAGAAGAGGGGATGGTGAGATACGCGCAGTTTCAAAGGTACCTGAAAAAGAAGGTGACCAACGAGCGAGAGGCGAAGCAGATGGCCCGGGCATACCTGCTATATCTCCTTGGAGCTTCCCTTTATCTGAATAGGAGGAGCAAAGTGCACTTGTCTTGCCTACCAGCCTTGAAGGACTTGAGAGTGGCCTCGTGCTCCAACTGGGGTGGAGCAACGCTTGGTGCGACCTATGGCTTCTTAGGTTATTCCATAAGGACTGAGCAGAGCACTGCTAGCTACTGGAGAGTTTGGGAGGTATGATTTCAATATAGCAAAATTCACTTTCTATTGTATTTGCAACAATTTGACCTCATAACCCGTTTGATTGTATAACTTCATAACTGTATATCCTGAGACTAATGTGCTTCTGCATTTGAAAACCGTGCAGCTTTGGGCTTATGAGGTACTGAAGATGTCCCCCACAGAACAAGTGTCCAGACCTGAAGACTCTTCCTCGCGCATTGATCTGGAGCAAGGAGTATATCGGAGAAAAGAATGGAAGAGGGGACTTGAATGCATTCAGGCTGTACCTGGATGATCTTAGGGCCTCACAGGTATACCATAAACCGCTCAGTTAAACATGCATTCCTTTTACTTTTTTAAATGCTGTCGCTGATCAATTGTATACATTGCTTGTTTGCCGCCTTGTGCAGATCGAGTGGAATCCCTGGAGTACGGAGGGGCCAGAGCCTAAGTACTTGGCCAGGAGTAGGGCTATCACAGCGAGCAGAGTGTTGCCGGAGTCGGTCTTTGGCTGGCAGTGGTACTTAGGGATCGAGTGACTCACCTGTCACTTGGTTACTTTGAGTTCCAGGTGCCAGGGCCACTTCCACCCCGGGCGTCACACACAAGCCACTACACTCGGGCGAAGCTGGAGGAGTTCACACAACCTGATATTGAGTTGACCCGTTACTTGCGACCTGAGCAGGACTATGCCACTGTGTGCTCCTGCGCCCTTTTTCGAAGAGTCGCCACTCGAATTTTTGAGATGGATGATCCGAGAAACCGAGAACTCACTTGAAAGAAAGGCTTTTGGCCTAACGAAAATGTTGAGATTTTGGGTTCGGAAGCCACATTACGAATGGAAAAGGTTTTTCTTTAAAAAGCACCCCATTCGCCCGGTGAAATCGGTCTCTACTTAGCGTTTTCAAAATGGGAAAATCTCAAATATCTTTTAGAATGTCAAGCCCTTTAATAAAAGCACGTAACGAGGAAGGGACATGGGAAATATAACACATTGGTGTGTTCGTGGTGCTGTTTGTACAGGAATGATAAAAATGATGCAAATAAATGGAAAAATGCTTGACAAACTGTCTGGATCGTAACTTCTTCAGGCACGGCACACTACAATGCCGCACGTGGCCCTCCAATGTGCCGCGCGTGATCCATGTTCTGCTGTCAGACTGTCAAAAGCATTCAAAACATCACTTGGCATACTGTTTTCATCGCGTATCTTTTAAATGACTCATCAGAAGCCACGTGATGGTCAGATCATCCCAAAGACATCATTATTTCCTCAAAACAAGACCCCAAAATAGTTTTTAACATGTTTGATCATTCGGGATCTTGATTTTAAAGGAAGTACTCCAATTTTGTTTTTGCTTCTTCTGATAGAAAGCACACTCCAATCAGAAAAACCAGGTTTGAGCATAACTATAACTTTTTGGTAAAAGCTTCAATACAGGCAAACTTGTTAATCTCCAAAACCCCAAAATAGCCTTGAAAAATTTAAGTGAAGAAAAGAAGTGTGAAATTTGTTTTGATATGAGTTTAAGTGAAGAATTGTAGAAAGGTTTTTAAAGGTTTTAATTAAATTTAATTTAAAGTCAAAATTTTAGTGAATGCGGGTGATCTTCTTTCATGGACTGAATGACAGTGAAAGGATTTACGACTTGTCTTAGTCCTTTCGATCTTTGCTTGGTTTTGTTGCTCCTGCTATGCCATGTGTCGCTGGATGTGTTTTGAGGATACCATTTTCCATGCTGTATCCTTTTGCATGCTATATTTATGCATTACCCAAATCACATTACTTACTGGTTCCATATGCATCTGTTCGTATGTTAATTTCTGCTTGTGTCTTTCCTGCGGCTAAAAAATAGAGTGTAACTTACTTAATTATCTTCCTGTTACAAAACTTTTTAGGTACAGTAAAACTTCACTATCTTTCATGCTCCATTTATACGTTCAACTCACATAAAGAATCCGTCCATGGCCTTTTGCCAAGCAACGCTCTTTTACTTGCAAACTGCTCAAGGCAAGAAAGTTGGTTCTGCCCTTGCAGTTCGCAGTCAAAAAAATTGCATTACCTACCAAGCCTATCAGTCCTTTCACAATTATTACCATGAGATCTTGCTTCTTGCTAATATAAAACACTCAACATTTGGCACTATGAAACAATGTATATATCAAGTAACTCTTTGTGAATGAGATTTTTCAGTTACAGTTTTTTTGCTACAGAAAGACATGGGCTAATTTGAAAATTTGAAGATTATTACATGTGATCATTCTCCTCATCAAGCCATGCTCTGTGCAATTTAACTGCATTCAATGTAAAGTTTAGGTACAGTTTGAATGCAGTTTGTAGTCCAATTCGAATGAAGTTTTACTCCACATTGCGATGGAAGTGCACTATTACTATATGTATGTATGTGTCCAAACTACAGTGTAGTAGGGATTCAAGGCTATTTTCATGCAATTTTTACTGTGATTCTACTGCCCTCTATCTGGCAATCATTATTCTCTCACCTTACAAATGGGCTACTTCCAGTTTTCAGCTGTAAAATTTTACTAATGTTGCTTTGCAAGATTATGAATAACTATTTATTAATGATAGAGCAATGATCATTGTCTGAGCCCATGAATTTGCTACTTCCAGTTTTCGCTTGTATTTCTATGTGTCTGTTGAGCTTGGCAACTATATGCAATGTGAAACACAGTTTCACACTTGACAAAATAAACTTCAGAGATTATATGTGTACTGTCTGCTGGACAAAGCTATTGTTGCCTTGGAGTATATGTTGCTACTACTGATGTCCAAATTGAGTCCAGGATAAGGTCCTCATGATTGTCTTTTTCAACCTTGTGCAAATTTTCTGTTTTCAGTTGTATGCTATGTTCTGCTGCTGTTAGTGTCCAACCTATATCCAAACCTTTCTCCTACCTGTGTACAAACCCATCTCCAAACTCAATCCAACCTATACACATCTTACACTAAGTCCAAAAGCGACCCTTTTACAAGTTTATTTGGTTATCATGAGAAATTTTTACAAGGCATGTCAAAGACTGAAGGCAACATTAGAACGTCAAATTAGCAACTAATGTTGCAGCATACTATTCCTTCAAAAACCAGTCTATAAAAGTACAACATACTCGATTAGCATATGTACACTCACTAATCGAGTATATTATGCCTCATTTTAATTTCTGCTTGTGTCTTTTCTGATGCTTAAAAGTATAATCCAGCTTACTTACTTATCTTCCTTTTACAATACTTTCCAACAAGAGTGCAACTTGATTATTTCCATGCTCCATTTCTGCATTCAGCTTGCATAAAAAAACACCCAGCCGTGACCTCTCGCCAAACAACAATCTTCTGCTTACAAACTACTCAAAGCAAGAAATATACTTGTGCCATTACAGTTTGCACTCCAAAAAAATCGCATTACCTACCAAACCTTTAGGTCCTTTCTCAATGATTACCATCGGATCTTGCTTCTTGATGATATGAAGCAATGGAGATTTGCCACTATGCTGGCACAATAAATGGATGACATCATATACCATTCATTGATAATTTGATATGAAGACTTAGTCGGTGGCATTGATAGTCCTGTTCTCACAACAGCACCATGTAGATCTCAGTAATACATGGCACCTGAACTCTATTGTTTCAACTGATTCGGCTCAAGTTTGTACTTCCCTCCCTTTATGTTGCTATGTCCTTCTTCATAGACTCGCCTATTCACATGATCCAAAATCATTGTTTTACTTTCAGAAATTACCAACGAGCCTTCGCATTCACTTTCCTGCTAATGGTGTAGCCACATGGATAGTGCTTGGACATGGTTTTAGGGCTTGACCAGTTGACATTAATAAACTATAGGCCTCCGGGCTTGACCAGTTGACATTAATAAACCATAGGCCTCCACTCTCCTGCACATATCGCCGCTAATTACTTTACCAAACCACTAATTTCTTACATTACCAAACCACACTTTCCGCCACATTATAGCCACTAATTACTTTCGCTCCACACCCACACTCACCATTCCAACCAAAACAATTTAAAACAAATCCATTTTAACTCTAAATCACAAAAAACCCACTTCAACGCGCATGATACTCGTGCCTTGCACGAGGCCGCACCTAGTAATATAAAAACATGGTGATTAAGAGCAAAACAGTAAACTCTTAATTAGGGCGTAGCTCAAACACTCTGAAATCTAGATTTAGCTAGCCATGGAGGAAAATACGACAAAAAAATGAAACAAATTTGTATTCACGGGTAGAGCTATGTTGGGGCCCGGGGCCCAGCCCCGACCTCGAGTTTTAAAAAATTTATTTTTTATATACCTGATTTTGAATATCATCTATTCTACTCTCTCCGTTCCATAATATTTGCTCAGTTCGCAAAACGATGACGTAAATATAATATAATTTTTGCAAGAAAATTTTAAATTTTTTTCGACAATTCATTAGATACCCACTATAGAGAGAGAGAGAGAGAGAGAGGGAGAGAGGAACTTTTGGTGATCTGTTTTTGAAGCTATGTCATAAAAGTGATTTCCACTTTTATCCCCGAACATAACAGTACTTACTTTGTCGAGCTTTACACGTACTAACTGCCTAGGATAGGATGGTAAAAATTTAAGCCACACAAAATTCACTCCACTTTCAATAACTGTTCCACATCCACATACATAAACGGTTTTCTTCCCATCTGACTATTGCCAACACCCGAGAAAAGCAAAAAGAAAAAGCTAGTGATTTTGCCACACCATTTTTTGTTAATGCCACACTCTGCAAATGTATTTTTTGGTGCAAAAATACACTTACAGGGTGTGTCATTAATAAAAAATGGTGTGACAAAATCATTTCCCAAAGAAAAACCTGCTGATTCTCATGGATTGTTTCAAGGATAGGCCTTGTTCTACCGAGAAAAGGTTAGACTCTCTCTGTCTCTCTCTCTCTCTCTCTCCATCAAATTGGAATAGATTTTTGTACCCAACTTGAGTGGGCTGTTTGGGACACTCTTTTGAGGTCTCGCTTTTTAACCTTCTCCATCGTAAATGGGACAAAATGGGCCTTTCTTTTCTTTTCTTTTCTTTTATTAGACTTTGTTTTTTTTGAGAGGGACTGACATTGGGTTTTCAACAGTTTGATTATTTTGTGGGGACAATCTTAGGAACAGTGTGATGGTAAATTTTACTCCATCATTGTCTTTCTTTATAGGTACGTATATTGCACACGAACAATTTGACAGCACAATGTCTAAACATATTCATAGAAAAAACGATATAGCGTACATATAGTGTTGAAATTACAATGGAAAAAACACTTACAGTATACACGTAGTATTGTCGCAATTCTCAAATAGTTCAACCGATACGATATTTAGTAAAACATATAATTACCAAAAATAAAAAGATGTCAACAGATACTTTATGCATTTAGGCTTCGTTACGTTTGTTTGGACGTAAAATATTTTCCGATAAAATATTTTACCTATTTTTCGGTGTTTGGTTGTGTAAAAAAAAAGAAAACATTTTACATGTAAAATATTTTTTATTAATTAGATGAAAATGACTTACCCTTAAAATCTTCCGTAAGTTATTTTTCGAAATGAACCTGTTGCCTTCTACTGTAATTCTCACTGCTCAATTTCCTCAATTGTTAGTACTGACCCACATTTACTTCCAATATTCTCATATCTCTCCACTGTTGAAGTCCCCTCTCTATCTCTCTACACTATTTTGTCAATTTTTGAAAATATTTTCAACTACCAACCAAACACCAAAAAATAAAAGTTTGAAATTTGTTTTCTGAAAAAATAGTTTACATCGAAACAAACGGAACCTATATAAAAATTCAATTGCTCTATAAGGAGGGCAAATGTTTTTGGTGTATAAAGGGGAGCACATGTTTGGTGGAGATGAAAATGTGTCATTGTGTCAAACTTTTGTTTTCAAAATTACGTACCAATTGAAAGAACTTAATTTCCCTTGAACTAGAGGCCGGGCACACGCGATATGCGTGCAAGTCAATTTTTGACAATAGCCCCACTTATTTTTAATTTGATCAAATTTTGTTAAAATTAGACTTGCGCGCATACGCATTACGTGTGCCTCAGCCTCTCGTTGATAATTAAGTGTCAACTAAGGACAGTCCCCCTTTTCCCATTTTCTTGTTTCAGTCTACTAAAATAAAGCGTATGTATAAAAATAAAAAAACCAACAGAAATGAACTTATTAAGAAATGCCGTTTATTTAATTTAGATGGACTTTATCTGACGAATAAGATGATGAAGATGCAAAAAATTCTTCTACGCGAATAATTTTTTTAAACTTATTATTTGTAGAGAATAAAAGAATTTTAATAGTATATTCAAAAGAAACATGTTTTGGAGTTTTTTTTTATTTTTAAAGATAAGAGATGGTAGGTGGAGAAGGGTAAATGGAGGTAGGTGGTGAAAGTTAATTAGGAAAATGATAAAGGGGGGATTGCTGAAAAAAGGCCCTGCAACAATGCACCATTGGTCCTTCTATTGCCATTTTTTGGCCAAATGACACTATTCATGGTCATTTTATGAAAAGAGTACTGCTATCTGCACAGATAGTTTCCATACCGAAATCGTACCGACGGCCTCGGTCGGCCGTCTCCGGCCATCGGACGGCCGATCCGAGCCGTCTAAAAAATTTTTAAAAAAAAACCGAGGGGCCCCTCGCGGGAATTAACGGCATCCGATACGTGTAGGGTGGTTGGATCAAGCACCCATTTTTTTCGTGTATATACACACACATGTATATACACGAAAAAAATGGGTGCTTGATCCAACCACCCTACACGCATCAGATGCCGTTAATTCTCGCGTAGGGCCCCTCGGTTTTTTTTAAAAAAAATTTTGGACGGCTTGGATCGGCCGTCCGGTGGCCGGAGACGGCCGACCGAAGCCGTCGGTACGATTTCGGTATGGACGGGATCTGTCCTCATATCTTTACTGTTATGAAAATGGCTCAACCATTAGACTTGCTAGTGACAACCTACTACGAACATCGGCCAAAGTTCTGTTGCCATAACTTGGTAAAAGTGATTTGAAATCTTGCCCCATGATCTTTGTTTTTTAGGAAACGAAAACATAATATATATATATATATATATACATACACACACACACACACACACATGATCAAGTTAGGACGCCTTGATTTAGTGTTAGGTCCAGACTTCTCCTCCAACCGCCGGATTGCGTTTTTAATGGTCCAAATCCTCGAAAAATTTGTTCGCGTGAACAAACTGTCCGTGCATCAGGACCATCAAAAACACAATCCGATGGCTATGGGAGAAGTCTGAACCTAAGCTCTGGTCAGGTCGCCCTAACGCATTACAAACTTAGCAAGATTATGGGCCATTGATACAACATTGCTAGGAACTTTAGGCTCCGTTTGGAACCTACGGAAAGGAAATGAAAAGAAAGGAAAATAAAAAAATTTTCCTTTCCATTGTTTGGTTAGAAGGGAAAGTGTGAAGAAAATAAGGATTTTGAGTGTAATGAATAGTAAATTTTCCCTCCCATTTTCCTCTCATTTTCCTTCCCTTTTATTTTCCTTTCCTTTTTTTTCCTTTCTTCAAGTTCCAAACAGAGCCTTTAGTGATTGCTACATAATCAAATTTCTGCACCAAATCTAGAATATCCCTAATTACAGGTTTAACAAAAACATCAGCCTAAACTAGCACTAAGCAGTCCGTTAGCACTTCCAATTTGCTGAATCTTTTCCCATGAGCCCAACGCAGAACATCAAGAACAGCCACAGCTTCCACCATTAAGGCTGACGAAGCAAACACTCTTCTGACCTTCTTTTCCTGAACAATAGATAAGGCAGACAAAGAAGCCCAAGCCACAGCACCTCTTCATGAGTGACTACATCAAGCACCATCTACCAAAAATTTAGGTATCCACCCCTTGATTGTATCGGCCAGCAACGAACTGGGTTGAAAGCAGCCCATTTTGACCTTCAAACCACCCCTCCCCCCTTCCCAACAAGACCAAATACCATTCCGCACGGACATTGCAATTTGAAGACCCCACCCCACACCATCATTGATTGTATCAATTACCACTCTATTCCGAGCACGCCAAACAGCCCATAACAGACAGATACCTTCAACAACAGCACTCTCGTCAGGTACCTCGTGAACCCATTCTAGCAGCCATTCCTTGAACAAAACAGGACTCCCCGCTATAAAATCCAAACCCAAGGAGGACGCCCTCCACAATCGCCGCGCAAACTCACACTCAAAAAAAAGATGCTCAATAGTCTCGTCGCTTCATCCACACACCGGACAGACCATATCTCCAGCCATGCCTCTCCTAAACAACACAACCTTAGTTGGGATAATCTTGTGCAACACTTTCCACAAAAATAAAGCTAGCTTGGAAGGAAGGTTCATCCCCCAAACCTTTCTCCAAACCTCGTTACCTCTACCAACCCCATTCCAACCCGTATGCATCCTTAACGCCTCAAAATAGGCGCACTTAACCGAGAACTCACCATTCTTTGACAAACGACAAATTAACTCACTCTGCCTAGTCACTCTAGGAATTTGAATTTATAGCAAGGATCCTAGGTATAATCTCCCCAGGAAACAACACTTCGAGTAAAGGATTACGCCACTCGAAATTGACCTCATCAATCAAATCTGCCACTCGAAAATCCAGCACATCCACTGGACCTGCCGACTCAACATACGGATTAGAAACCTTAGGAATCCATTGATGCTTAAACACACTGATACTCCTCCCATCCCCCAACCGGCATCCCACACCCTTCCAAAGCAAGTCGTGGCCCCACAAAATACTCCGCCATCCCCATGAACAATTAGATGGAACACCACACCGCCAAAAATCCTTATCCCAACAATATTTCCCCAATAAAACTCTAGCCACAAGAGACTCCGGCTGATTAATCAACCTCCAAGCCAGCTTGGCCAAAAGAGCTTGATTGAAACACACAAAGTCTCTCAAACCCAACGCCCCCGTGACCCAACGGCTTACAAAGATCATCCCATTTCTTCCAATAAATACCCCTGCCCTCTCCTTTGGCCCAAAGAAACCCAGACACCACTCTTTTAACCTGTTTAATGAAGTACAAAGGAGCATGGAACACAGAGAACAAGTAGAATGGAACAGCCGTCAACGTATGTTTAGCAAGCACCAACCTACCAGGAAATGGCAGCGAAACCAACCGCCAATTTGCTAATCGATGTCTGACACGATCAAGAATACGCTGGAATAGAGCACGTTTACACGGTCAAGTATCGATTCGAGTTTGGCCTTGAGAACCCTGGCCGTATCACCCAAAATTAGTCCTTTTCAAAAATTCAACTGGTTACATACCAAAAATGTTTAGAGAGATTCACATACACCATACAAATCATATCCTCATGGTGGAGGTCCGAGTAGTTCTGTCAAATGGCATTACATCATTACCAGGAGAAAAGCCATTTCTTACAATTTAATACGACTCATAGTAAAAGATGTACTCTTAACTTCGGTAAAATGGTTATAATTAAAGGAGATGAGTTGGTGGAGGTGGAATGAATTGTTTTCCGGCAGCACCCATTAGATATATCATTTTTGTTGTAGTTGATAAAAGGATGGGAAGAGGTGACCAATGTAGTTCCCACCCATAGGCGTGACCAACAGGGTTCCACTCACCATGAAATATTCAGTTGTGGCTACCTGTCTAATTATAGTTGTCACTATAAGGAGTTGTTATCAATTAACCACTATCCAAAGGAGGATAACATGTCACTATAGACCCACTAAAGTGTGAGTGGGACTAGAGGACCTCCAACGTTGTATTCGGTTTAAGAGTCCTACCACCCATAAGTGGGGTTCAAACCAAGACTCTATGGGAGGGACAGGGAGGGACTTTCACCCATGTTCGGCCATCTCGGCTAACACTTTGGTGGCATGACCGGTTTGGGCTCAATTTTACAATTTCATGTCTAAGTCTTTAAAGTCACCCATATCTGTGTATATCCTGATAATTTTTTTCTCCAATTATTATTTCTATTTTTTTTTTATTTCTCCCGTCATCACCCTAACCCAAACAAAGCATGGGCTGTTGCCAAAAGCACACTGCCTTTGATGTTTGACTTTGAACCCTAAACCTCCATTTGAACTCTGAAACCTGAATCAATCGTCTCTCTCTCTCTCTCTACATCGAGATGATGATGAAAGCTCCTCCGTACATGGACTGCTCCCAATTCATGGGGTTATAATAACGGTATAGGTTGGGGTTTTAAATCTGTTATTTTGTACGGTACCCAAACCCTTACTTCTCGAAATTCGAAGGACAGTCTGTTCAATCAGATTTCAGTGGCAGGAGACCCTAGGGTTTCGATGTTTCCCATTCTGGATCAGTGGGTGGAAGGAGGTAGAAATGTCGATTTATATGAAATCAAGACTCTCATAAAGCACCCTCAGAGAATACAAGCGCTTCAGCCACGCTCTCCAGGTCAGTACCACAAAGTTTCTCTCATGTATACATATATGAATAGCTATGTATGTATATAGGAATGTGTGTTGATTAGAAGCTGAATTTCTCGTGTGGATGTGTTTATGCTTGTGTAGTCATTTTGTGGTGCAATGTGAAAAGAGAGATTCTTTTAGGTCAATTGGGTACATATAGCCCATTTTTGAGTAAATGAATCTCTTATCTTTTCAATATTTGAGGGAATTAACAGTAAGATATCACCAAGGCTCCGTTCAGATGTCAAGAAAGGATGAGAAAGTTAACTTTTCCACATTTTAGAGTGTCCGTTTACCAGGAAAACGATGACAGCCAGGAAAATGATTTTTGCCACCAGCACTAAACTTTCCCTTAAAACGGATTCTGCAAAATATATGGAATTTAACGTCGAGGGGGAGTTCCCTCTTCCTGCCATTCTCAATTTTTTGGCACCTACATTGTCCATCTCTCCTTAAATGCCTTTATTTCGGTACAATCCTCCTGCCATTCTCAAACTTACAATCCTCCCACCATTCTCAAACTTTGTCTGCACTGGTTATGCAGTTTGCTTCTTCTGAGAGTGTATAGATTATTTACTTACTCAAATCATCTCTTTTTTAAGAAAAACAATAAAAGTTGGTGTATTCGTTCAATGGTTGCAGTTTTTTTTTAATCGGTCTCATTCTTGTTGCAGTTGTCTGAGTGGATGGCTCATAGACGGAACCTTGCCCTATCACCTGGAGACATTGCAGTTCAGTTGGATTTGGTCTCGAAGGTCCATGGCCTAGAACAGGCGGAGAAGTATTTTAGTAACATCCCAGGCCCTTTGAAAACCTTTCAAGGTTTATGGTGCTCTATTGAATTGCTATGCCAGCAACAAATCATTAGACAAAGCAGAGTCCATCATGCAAAAGATGAGGGACTTTGGGGTTGTGAGAAAATCACCGTCTTATAATGTTATGCTGAACCTCTATTTAAAAATGGGAAAGCAAGAAAATTTCGATGCCCTAATCCAAGATGGAAGAGAAGAACATCAGTTGTTATCAATCCACATTATACAACCGGCTGAATGCATATGCAGCTGTACCGGACATAAATGGAATGGATAAGCTTCTTTCGCTGATGGAAGCTAACCGTTTATTCACCGTCGATTGGCATGCATATATTACAGCAGCAAATGGGTACATGAAAGCTGGCGTTATGGAAAAAAGTTTGACAATGCTAAAGAAATCAGAGCAACCTATAAATGGTTGGAGAGGTAACTTTTGCTTATGAAATGCTCCTCACTCTATATGCTAGCCTTGGTGATAAAGATGAGGTGTACCGTATATGGGGTTTGTACAAGAAATTGGGGAAATTATACAACAGGGGCTACTTTCGCATGATAAGCTCATTAATCAAGCTTGATGACCTCGTTGGGGCACAGAATATCTTAGTGGAGTGGGAATCTGTGAACACGTCTTTTGATTTTGATATTCCAAATTTGCTTATAAAAGCTTATTCCCGGAAGGGGCCTTTGGAGAAGGCTGAAGCATGCATAAGCAGGGATGTAGAGAGAGGACAACGCCCTACGGCTGGCACATGGGATCGTATTGCCACGGGATACTACAAGGATAACCAGATGGCAAAGGCACTGGAGACAATGAAGAAGGCTATCACGGCTGATCAACGCGGATGAGAACTTAATCGTGTCACTTTGACAGCATGTGTAAAATATTTGACAGAGAATGGAGAAACAGAGGCAGCAGACGAATTCCGCAGGTTGCTTCCAGAAAGTGGCCATCTTTCACGGAGATCTAAAAACAAAGTGAATACTGTTAAACACAAAACTTGTGCAGACATAGTCAACAAGATTGATGGGGATGATCTACAAGTGGAGGAGAATGCACATGGGGTAACAGAGTTGAAGTACCAGAGCAGTGCTTAATTTCATCGAAGGCCATGAAGAGTCATTGTTGACTGATTTTATTGAAGTTAGAACTCCTTGGAACTGAACCGTTTGAGAACCTAGTTTTGCAGCTAAAGGTTTTCTGTGGTGGTTAATGAGAAATATGCAGGTGGTGCTCGTACCTGTGAAGACTGTCGGTCGTTTAAATGAATTAGCCGTGGGATATTGGGGAGGGGGAGCGGCTTTGAACGGCAGAATTCCAGCTTGTTTTCTTAACAGTGATCAGTCTCGTCAGAAATCATAAGCTAATGAATTGATTCACTGCATCTCAGCTCTACAATCAGATATTACTGGAGGTAAGATGGTTGGAAAAAGAAGGGAAAGTAGATCCTGGCTAATTTATGCCATCCTAGGGGCTCTTCCGGAACCACAGTGAATTGTAAATTCCTGTAAAAATTTTGGTAGTGCAATATTTGTGAATGTACGTGAGATGAGTTTCATGGATACAGCCCGTTAATTGCAATTTAATTGGACTCGGATACTCGGTGGGAGTGTTTTGTAATCTTGTTCGGAACCAACCTTTACGGCTGGCATATTGCATTGGATATTTTTGAATATAATTACTCTTCCCTTGACAAATCATATAGCATTGGATGGTTTTTAATACAATTAATCTTGGCTTGACAAATTCAAAATCCAAAAGTTAATCTTCTGAAGAATCCTCCCTCGATGCTACTGAAGTCGAAATGAAAAGATCAGTTTTTCGATGTTGGGTTGAGGATTCCCCTTTCTGCTGTCTCTTGATTTTCACATTTTCTCATCCATTTGGTGCATAGGTATCATTGGACGAGTGCAAAAGTGCCAGTACTTCTTGTATTCTTTCAGTCCGTTATAATTTTTCCTTACATATTCAGGGGCCATAGCCTGAGACTAAGAATTGCTGAGACTTGAACCCTTGACCTTCTACGGAGGAGGTATAAGCATTCTGACCAACCGATAAAAATAGTTTTTGTCGTATATTATTGATTTGTCGAGAAGATACTTGGAATTTAGTCTTCGTCATGTAGTATTGATCTGTCTAGAAGACAGACAATTCTAAGCTTAAAGAAGGTCAATAGCCATTGATTTTCTCCAGGAATTCCTTTGCATGTTGATTTTGGGTGGTTGGATCTTGACTTTTGAGGAGGTAATCAGGAAACGAAAATTCCGGGTTTCTTTTTGGTCACTGACCTCTTCTTCCTCAGTATCATACATCTAGAAGGGAGACAACAAAACACACGCTATTATGTCTTGTGCACGCGAAACACTACGGGGATTTCTCCATCACTAGCATACCTAAGCATGCCAAACTCATCTAGTCCGAGTTTAAAAACGCGATACGCACTGTTCACTCCATGGAGCTATACTCACGGTTTGCTTCGATGCATTGAACAATCCTCCTAAAAATCAAGTTGATCGGGCATCGATAAGTGATAACCCAATGAAAATCTCAAATTTTTGGGCTTAATTTCTTGGACATAGACATTCCCTCGCTACTAGGCCAGCAATCTTTAGTTTCCTGTGTGCTGATGATGATAGCTTACAAGTCCTTAGAGCAATCCTTCTTTACCAAGGTAATTAGGAAATCTCCGAAAATTAACATGTTGATGATTTTTGCTTATGTTTTTGTTCTTCTGTTTGTAGGGAGGTATTCCCGAACAGGTGCACGAGAGACCCGAACACGTGGTACACGAGACCACAGTAAGATAATGATGGGGTTGATCGCCGTGCACCATGGTGAACGGCGATAAAGGCCAATGGCGTGAGAGGTCCTCGGTCCAAGTAATCCGAACAAGGGCATGATCCAATAAACACGAGGTGATATTGGGCTAGGAATCTGGTAAGGAACAGTGACATGAGAAGCCACTGGTCCAAGAGGTCTGTTCGGCAATAAGAGGGCCGAACAGGAGCAGTATAGGCCGAACAAGAGCAGCATACTGGGAAGTAGCCTCAGCTACGGGGAACGCTTCGGAAAGTTCCAAAGCGGAGACATTTAGTAAGGAAATAGGATCTTGATGAAATAAGATCTGGAGGAAATATCTAACGGGAATGGGATGTTCGGCCAGCTATGGGAAAGAGTCCTAAATGGTCTAAGGAAATGAATGATTAAGGGAACGAGAATCCAAGATATTTTGGGTTTCCTATACGAGATAGGAAACCTAGGGCAACACGGGTTCTTGGTCAGCAAACATCTGTAAATCTATAAATAAAGAGGTAAACCTTGAGGTAAAGGTACGCGTTACGCTAAACATTGCAATTCGACTTTCCTACTATTAATTAGGGTTTATCTCTAGTACGTGATACTAACTTAAGCATTGGAGGGCCTTTGCCACGAGAGGCAAAGGTGCGCTCACCCCTTGTCTGTCTTGCAGATTAGGGCACCGACGACGTGATTAATTTTTTGGCTAGAAGTCGAAGGTAGCCATTTTGTACTTGAGTAGCAGAGGGCTTCTTTCGTTTTTTTGCACTTACAATTGGCGCCGTCTGTGGGAAACGAAAGAGATCCCTTTGAAAAAGCGACCATGGTGGAAGAAGATCCAAAAATGCCACTTGATCCAAACAATCAGCTGGGTGGGGGAGGAGATAAGTCCCCACCGGGTCCTCCGAGAAAGCCCGACGGCGGGCATGCAAAAAGAACCACGAGCAAAGACCGCCCCCTGATTGTCCATGGTGACTCCAGGAACAGGGACGGAAGGACGGCCACAGAATCCACAAGAAGGAGCAAGTCCCACCGTAGGAGAGAGTCAGTTGCACATTCGAAAAGTGTGCACAACAATGAGGATATCTTGGATAAGAAGAGACAGGAGATTGAGGAATATACTCGTCTGATTAAAAGACGAGAATACGAGATTCAGCAACTACAACGGATACGAGAACATCCGAAAGATTCTGGATTTTCACGAAGAAAATCCAGAGGAGAAAGACTGGCTGTGGTGGAGTATAAGAAGGCTCCTTCTTGAGGAAGGAGGAGCGAGAGCAGGAGTCACGGAAAAGAAGGAGTAAGAGCAAAAGTCCCACCCCCAAGGAAGGAAGGACCAGGAAGCACCACAAGGACAGGTACGAGAGACCTGATTCCGATTGGGAGAGGAATCTTCCCAAAAATAAGAAGGAACAAGAAGAGGGGACCATGTCTGCACGAGAGGCGGCACAGAAGGCCCTTAGCAACATAACAACTTCTCCTTTTGCAAAGAGATCGCAGGAGGCGAAGATGTCCAGCAGGGTGAAACACGGGACGTTCATCCTATACGAGACGAATGCTGACCCAGTGGCGCACATACAGCATTACCAGCAGGCGATGTTCATGCATGACGGTGATGATGCAATCATGTGCAAGATGTTCCCGCCGAGTTTGGGAAAGGTAGCCTTGTCCTGGTTCCACAAGCTAGGGCTGAACACCATATGAGGATGGAGGCAACTTGCCGAAGAATTCACTGCTCGGTTCCTAACCAGCAGGAAGCCACCTAAAACTTTTGAGAGTCTCTCCGTTATGAGACAAGGAGAAAATGAGCCAATCAGGGATTATGCCAAGAAGTAGTAGGAGACTTTAAACGAGATAGAAAGTTGCAGTGAGGAGTACGCAATAGCGACGTTCAAGACTGGGTTACTTGTTCGGAGAGAGCTGCGAAAGTCCCTGAATATAAATCCTATGAGCACACTGGCAAAGTTGATGGAACGAATTGAGCAGCATGCCAGGAACGAGGATGACATACTGCTGGAAGACAACAAGGTGGTTGTCGGGCAAGCCAAAGGACCTGTGAAGAAAGTGGATAAGCCAGAGCCCAAAACTTACCGAGAGAGAAAGGAATATGGGCAAGCCAAGAAAGAGCCGTACAAGGAGAAGCACGCCCCGGATCCCAAGTCTTTCTTCTCAGTAACAACGGTTTGAAAAGAACCAATTTATCGGATTCTTTATCGAATAAAGAACCTTCCATATTTTAAATGGCCTCCAAGGCTGGAAGGTGATAAGGATGCAAAAAGAGCTACGAGTCAGCACTGCAGTTATCACAAAGATTGGGGTCACATGACAGAGGACTACGAGATGTTCAAACAGGACCTTGAGGACTTGGTTTCGAGAGGTTATTTGAAAGAATTCATTCAGGAAGAGCACAGAGGTGCAGAGAAGGCAATGGAGTTGGATATCGAGCAAAATCCGAGGGGTGTGATCCATATGATACATGGATTGGCCGCACCTTATATGAGAAATGAGGTGAGGTTGCTCCAGAGGCAAGTGGAGCACGACCGACATGTAATGCCATTGGGAAAGAAACGAGGACGTGAAACGGAAGGATGCAACGAAGGCATAGTTTTCATGAACGAGGACCTGGGAGGAGTCCAGATACCGCACAATGATGCTCTGGTCATAACTTTATGAATTGGGGAGTATGACATGGAGAGAATCCTTGTAAACTCAGGCAGTTGCATGGAGGTGCTGTATTACGATGCGTTCAAGAAGTTGGGACTGACATAGGCGGACGTGGTGCAGTCTATAACCCCTTTGGTCGGGTTCAGTGCAGGAGCAGTTTGGCCGTAGGGCAGAGTAACCCTTCCTGTGCGGGCAGGAACAGTGGTGTTGAGGACTGACTTCTTAGTGGTGGATGTACCATCTTCCTATAACGCGATTATAGGAAGAACGTGGCTGCACAAGATAAGGGCGGTTTCGTCCACTTACCATCAGATGGTAAAATTCCCTGGATCCAATGGTATTGAGAGGATTAGAGGAAACCAGAGGGTTGCCCAGCAGTGCCTGATTTCCATAATCAAGAAGGCACCTAAGGCCCAGTTAGTCCAAGCAATTGAGGTCCCGAACCAGCCGACCATCGAGGATGTCGGAGGGAACCCCGCCGAGAAGGTGGTAGAGAGGTTGAAGAAAATTCAGATCAACGAAAATGATCCAGAAAGATATTTCCTGATTGGGGAAAACCTGAGTAAGCAAGAAGAAGAAGGGTTGGTGGGATACCTGAAGGAGCACGTTGATGTGTCGCATGGATTCCAGAAGAGATGCCTGGGGTGGACGCAAACGTGATTTGCCACCACCTGAATGTGGACCCCCAACATAAGCCTATAATGCAAAAGAAACGGCGATCGACCGCACAGCACGTAGACGCTGTGATTGAGGAAGTTGACCGTTTGTTGGAAGCAAAGGCTATACGAGAGGTCTATTACCCAGAAAGGCTATCCAACATTGTGGGGGTAAAGAAGAAGAACGGGAAATGGCGAGTGTGCGTCGACTTCACGAATTTGAACAAAGAGTGTCCAAAGGATAGTTTTCCCCTCCCCAGAATAGATCAATTGGTGGACGCAATTGCTGGGTACGGGCGAATGAGTTTCCTCGATGCATATCGAGGATAACACCAGATCGCTATGTATGGGCCCGATTAAGAGAAGACATCCTTCATCACTCCAAGAGGGTTGTATTGTTACAACGTCATGCCTTTTGGTTTAAGGAATGCTGGAGCAACGTACCAGAGGTTAGCAACGATTATGCTAAAGAAGTTGCTCTACAAGACCATGGAGGTATACATAGACGACATGGTGGTTAAAAGCAAGGAGAAGCAAGACCACATAGCCGATTTGAAGGAGGCCTTCGAGATACTGAGGGAGTACAAATTGAAGCTAAACGCCTCGAAGTGTGCGTTCGGAGTAAGTTCAGGGAAGTTCTTGGAACACCTCGTGACCATAAGAAGGATCAAAGCAAACCTCGATCAGATAACAGCCTTGCAGAAGCTACAAAGTCTGAGAACCATGAAGGAGGTTCAACGACTGACTGGAATGGCAGCAGCCCTCAACCGATTTATCAGCCGGTCCAGTGACAAGTGTAGGCCCTTCTTTTAATTGCTGAAGAAGAGAGAGGGATACGAATGGGGAGCAGAATATGAACAGGCGTTCCAAGATCTGAAGAAATACTTGGCAGCAGCCCCGCTCTTATCCACTCCTGAACCGGGTGAGTCTTTAACTCTGTACTTGGCGGTTTCTGAACATGCTGTTAGTGCAGTATTACTGAAGGACAAGGGACCCGAGCAAATCCCTATTTATTACGTGAGCAAGACGTTACTAGATGCAGAAACGAGATATCTGCCCCTCGAAAAGTTGGTCTTGGCATTGAGGACCGCGGCAAGGAAGCTGCCCCATTATTTCCAGAGTCACAAAATTGTGGTTTACACCGAGTTTCCTCTGAAATCACTGCTACGAAAAGCAGATTTCTCAGGACGAATTTCGACTTGGTCGGTTGAGTTAAGTCAGTATGACATCGACTACCAGCCGCGCACAGCAATAAAGGGGCAAATTTTGGCATACTTTGTGGCGGAGTTCTCCCCTGCAGTAGCTCCCCAGCCTCCTATGAGAAAGGAGCAGCCAGTTGAGCCAACGGTCAGGAAAGGCAAGGCACCTGCCGAACAGCATCCCTTGGAATGGAAACTATTTGTGGACAGCTCCGCATGCAACACCGGATCAGGGATTGGAATTGTGCTTTTTCCCCCGAGGGAGTAATGATAGAATTGTCCATTCGGCTGGGTTTCAGTGCTTCAAACAATGTAGCACAGTACGAGGCATTCTTGGCAGGATTGAGAAGTGCAAAGATCCTGAAAGCGAGAAGAATACGAGTATTCTGTGATTCACAACTCGTCGTAAATCAGTTATCTGGTGAGTACGAGGCCCGGAATGAAAAGATGGCAGCTTACGTGGAGGCCGCCAATGATTTGCTTAACACTTTTGAGAAGGTGTACATTGAGCAGATAAGTTCTGGGCAGAATGCCCGTGCAGATTCACTAGCTTGGTTAGCAGTGGCTGTGCCAACTGAGTTCAAGAGGAAAGTGGCAGTGGATTACCTTGTTGAGCTGAGCATTGGGAAGAGCGTGGAGTTGGTCTTGGACGTGAACCAAGGACCAAGTTGGATGGACCCAATAGTGGAGTTCCTACCAGATGGGACACTCCCTAATGACAAAAAAGAGGCTCACAAGATTAAAATAAAATCTGCACGGTTCTGGCTGTCACCTGAAGGAAAGTTATACAGAAAATCCTTTACTGGACCGTACTTGCTTTGTGTGCACCCCGAGATGGTGCAGAAGTTTCTCCACGAGATTCATGAAGGGACATGTGGGAGTCATGCTGATGGCAGGTCCATTGCCCACCGAGCAATTACCCAGGGATACTGGTGGCCGCACATGCAAGAGGATGCAAAGCTATATGTAAAGATTTGCGAGAAGTGCCAGAAGTTCTCGCCCATGATCCGAACACCAGCCGAGGATCTGGTGCCATTGACAAGTCCTTGGCCATTCGCGGAATGGGGAATGGACATCATGGGTCCACTCCACAAGGCGACGGGCAATAGGAAGTTTCTGTTGGTGGCAACAGACTATTTCACCAAATGGATTGAGGCAGAGCCATTAGCGAAAATCACTGAACCTATGATAGAGAGGTTCATATGGAAAAGTATCATTACGAGGTTTGGGGTCCCGTACTCCTTGATTGTGGATAATGGGTCCCAGTTTCAGAAGAAGTTCAAAGCTTTTTGTGCCCAGTATGGGATAAAGAATTCTTACTCAACCCCAGCCTACCCGCAGAGTAATGGGCAGGCCGAAGCATCCAACAAAACCATACTTGACGGGATCAAGAAGAGGTTGGACAAAGCAAAGGGGAAGTGGCCCAACGAATTATTGTTGGTCCTGTGGGCACACCGAACAACTTCTAGGAGGTCTACGGGGGAGACCCCCTATTCACTGGCATATGGAACGGAGGCTGTTATTCCGTTGGAAGTTGGTTTGCCGACCAACAGGACCACTCTGGTGGAAAATGGAGGCAATGATAGAGCCCTGGAGATTGAACTGGACTTAGCTGATGAACGCAGAGAGAGGGCTCTGGTGCACTTGGCCTCATATCAGGAGCAGCTGATGAAAAGCTACAACAAGAATGTCCACCCATGAGAGTTTGGTGTTGGAGACCTTGTGCTTCGTAAGGTGATTGGCAATACCAAGGTGGCCAATGAGGGCAAGTTGGGGACTAATTGGGAAGGCTTGTATCGAGTTACTGAGATTGTGGGCCTTGGGGCTTATCGTTTGGCAGATTTGGACGGGAACCCGGTGCCACGGCCATGGAATGCGCACAACTTGAGGAAGTTCTTTGTGTGAAAGACTTCAGTTTATTTTTTTCATTTTGTTCTAGGATGCACATCGTGATTGTGTGGGAATTACGAATAAAATTTCCTTGTGTTTGCTTTTGTTAGTTGCAAGGGGTACGCATAACGCCCCTTTTAGTTTTTGAATTATGAATAAAATTCTCAAATTTTGATAAAACAATGCCGTTTTTTGCAATTTTTCTTCTACTGTGCTTAAAATACGAAATCAGGCTTCGTCTTTGATCCTCACTTCGTATTGGGGAGCAAAGGTGTATGGTAACTATGTAGAGCTTCGAGCAATTCAAAAACGAAAGAAGTACGGATATACGTGGTTAATCGTATGGGTAAGAGTAAACCTGGCATGTGCACGTGAACATGCAACATAATCTGAGTACGAACAGACTCTGGATTATTATGGCCAAATATGAACGCATTTGGGCAATTAAATAAGTACGAGAAACTTACAAATATAATCTAAGTATGAATACACCTAGGATTATTTCCAAGTACGAGGAAACTTGGGAAGCATACGTGAATATGCATAAATTCGAACTTTCCCAGGGTACGTGAAACCTTGGGAGGCATACAAAAATGTGCACACTATTGCCAAATACGAATGCATTTGGGCAACCTAAGTATGAATACACTGGGGAAAATTTTCGAGTATGAAACACTCGGGTTGCATACGTGAACATGCAACATTATCCAAGTACGAATATACTTGACTGTCTGCTCGGGTACGAATAAGCTTGGAGTACATACGAGAATATACAGAGTTCTGACTACACTCGGGCACCTGCCTAAGAACGAAAAACTTACAAGTAAAACCTAAGCATGAGTACACTTAGGAATATAACCAGTATACGAGATACTTTAGGAACATATGCATAAAACACTTAGCGTTGGCACATGAAAGACTGGCCATGAGATGGCCACCTGCACAGTAAAGAAGCCATGAGGGGCCGGGCAAACTAATTGTTCAGGGACAAGAACGGCCACAAAGGGCCAAATTTACCTCTGAATAGGCCAAACAGGGCCACCAAACCAAAACAGTGCCACGAAGGGCCAAAATACCAGTATAAGATGTTTAGAAATGTATTAGTGCCACGCAGGGCAGTATCAATGGCTGCGCAGGACCAGCAGATTGATCTGAAATTCAAATTGTTCAAGGGTAGAATTCAACTTACTCTTCAACTGTGAGGTCTTGGATGGCAGGAGGCAAGGATGGTACAACAACATTCTCTGTTGAAATATTTCCTTCGGGTTGACCACCATTGGCTTCCTTTTGGCCAGGGTTGGTCGTCATTTCAGTCTAGACGGCATCGGTACCAGGTTGCTCGGAGACCTGAGCATTAGGCTCTCCCTCTAAAGCGTCTTCCTGTTCCTCCACCTCTTGATCCTCAACATTGATTGAGAACTTGGCAAGTCCCTGTTGGTCCAGAGAGGGCTAGAGTCAGGAGCACCGATCTTCGTGAGGCTTGCTGTCCAAGCAGTACCCCAGATCTGGTCCTGGATAGCTGGAATCTGAGATTTGTAGCTCTCAGTAGCTACATTGATCCCTGCATTGTATCCTTGCTGGTACGCATCCTTGGCCTTGTTCTTGCTGATTTCCAGCTCCTCAAGAGTTTGGTTCAAGCTATCCTCAGCACCCTCCAGCTTGCCTCTCAGCTCATCTGCAATCCCGCAGGCTTGATTTCTCTCTCTCTCTCACCTAACGATGGTGTTCTGAAGTTTGGCATTTTCACTGGCAAGGTTGGCCCGTTGAGGCTCGAAATGGCCTAGTTTTCGAGCAATGGCCACCATTTTTTGCATCGCCTAAAGAGCCATGAGACATCAGTGGTATTAACTAGCGACAGAAAACATGTATCGAGTACGGGAGTTAAAAATAGGCGTACCTTGGCACTGTGAACCATGAAGGACCTGAGGGGGTTGTTCGGGGAGCTCGCCACTTCCTTATGCATATCCCCAGGCAGAAGGAAGGCCTGAGAAAGAGCGAGGGCAGTCCCCTCGGACTCCAGACTATCTCGGACAGTGACTAGCCAGCCGCCATGTGTGAGTTGAGGAGCCCAGATGGGGGTTGAGGGTGCGAAAGGTTGAGCTGGAGGCCTTTCGTTCAAAGAAGTTTCGAACTATTGACGCTTGTCCCGGTGGCTGGCTTCGATCTCTTCAGGAGAAAATCCGGGAGGGGTATCTAGTTTAGAAGGCCCCCGACGGCCGTGAGGTGGAAGGGGACTCTGAGAACGTCCATGGCTGCGGGCAGTGCAGCAGCCTCTACCGCGGCCAGCCCCTGGGATGGTGAAAGGTCACTGAGATTGATCGATTGATCCATTTCCTGAGGTGGGGGAGATGGGGAGTAACCGCTAGAAGATGCAGAGGCTTCTTCGACAAGTTGTACGTGCTCGGAAGAAAAGAGAGGGGTCTGTGAACGCCCTACTTCTTCTTGGTCGGGCTGAGTAAGATGAGGAATAGGAGCCATTGGGTCGTCAGCCGCTCGTGTCCGCCGATCAATGAACCCACCGTAAGATGCCCTAAAGCTCAAAAGAACTTGGGTTGCCTTTGCTCGACCTGCGAGATAACCTACAAGATACGTACCATGCCCGTTGAAGGCAAGAGCACAGTTGATGTCTGCTACGTGAACTTGAGGGGGTAATGCTGTTATACCCCCTGGTTGACGTTTGTGGCTACAAAACACGAAAAAGTTAACGGTCAGTAAAACGAACAAAGAACAGTGCAATACGAAATTGTAGAGACTCGAAGAATTTTTAATTTCTTGAAATGCTTATTAAATGCTAAATTGGGAAATTATGGTTTATTTGGTGAATATTTGAATTGGGGGCTTAAGTGAATAAAAAGAAGAGTGAGGGGTGAATGTGTAATTTCAAGATATGGGACTATATAAGGTGTGCGTGTGCATTGTAGGAGAGCATTTTATCTCCTCCTCTCTCTCCCTCATGCCGTCTCCCTCCCTTTCTACCGTATCTATCTATCTATCTTGCTCTCTCTCAAAAACCCACCAAAATACCTCAAAGTTCTCAAGAACCCACCCTCATTTCACCTCCTCTATGCAACCCCGGGCTCATATCGCATTGGGTGAGGCTCGGGAAGAAGATCTCGGTCGATATCAAGAGTTGAGAGCTAGGGCTCGTTCTAGCATCTCGGGTTTCGTTCTTTGAATTGAGGTAGGGATTTCTAACTTTCTCTATATGTTTATGAGTTGATTCGGTGTCCAAAACTTGCTTTGGATCGTTGTTTGGAAGCCTTGTGTTTGCCCTTGAAAACTGTCAAAATCGTGCTGAAAACCCAGGTGCTACATGTAGCACTTTTACCCCGCTACATGTAGCAAACCCAGATTTCTTTAATTTCGTTCATTGGCTACATGTAGCGCCCTTAACTCGCTACATGTACCAAACCCCAAAATTTATTTTCTGATCGCTGGATACATGTAGCACCTTTAGCCCGCTACATGTAGCAAACTCTTGTCTTTCTCAGATTTCGTTCATTAGCTACATGTAGCAAACCCAGATTTTCACTGGCTACATGTAGCACTTTTACCTTGCTACATGTACCAAATTGGAAAACTTTGGAAAGTTTCTCCCTTCATGGTTTGGACCCCCGAACACTTCTAATTCCTTTTAAACATCTTCAAATCACCTCTAAGCTTGATTGCTCGTATTCCGATGATTCGTTGATCATACCCGCCCCTTTGGCTCTCGTTGTAGTAAAAGAAAGTGTAGAATTAAATGAATATGGTACTCGTACATTATTTATGCATTCGGTCGATTGTAGTAGATGTTATGTCATGTCTCAATGAACGATATAGACTTGTTAAGTGCTATGACTTGACGTGGTGATTGGTGAAATAGAAAACGTATCGTAGAACCGTTATTGAACATCATAGGCTACACTAGGTGTATCGAGGGATGTATAGTTGGTTGATGTGAGTTTGTCTAATAGTCCAAATGATAATAGGGTAATTTGTGTCTTCATGATTCGTCTCGTTGACCTTCTTAGGTTCCTTTGGCGCTCGTTTTATAAGATCCTCGTTTAGAACCTAGTGGGTGGTGTGTCAGGGAGTCGTTGTGGGGTTGGTACATGACGTAGGGCATCGTGATAGGCTTTAAGGGATAACGTGAACCTAAGGTATTTAATAATGTACAAAAGGACATGTTTGTGAGTGTGTGATACATCGAATGAGGATGAATGAAAGACTGTGACCTTGGGAAGTATTATCTTCTTGTATTCGGATTGTAAATGCATATGTGTTTGCGTGAGTTATGAATTTGAATTGAGGGTCCTGCAACGCAAGGTGTGGTAATGCGGAGACTCTAGAGGGCCCGCAACGCAAGGTGTGGTAATGCGGAAACCCAGGTGAAGAGAATTCACTGTAACGCAAGGGGTGGTAACACAGTTCAATATCTAGCATGATGAAAGAAGTTGCGATTGATTATAGAAGTTCTTGTTGTCGTTTGGACTGTTTATTGTTTGAGATTGTAACTGTTGAAAAAGGGAATAAATGGTTGATATCATCAAAGTTTTTGAAAAGGAAGGAATTTGGTTTGGAAAAAGGATTTTTATGAAAATCCTCCGGCTATTCTTGAGCGAATCAACGGTTTCCGATATTTGGGCACAAATCAACGGATTCCGGTATTCAAGATTGAATCAACGGAGCTTGACCCATTAAGGTCGAGAGTTTTCTCAAAAATATTTTGGTAAATCAAAAAGGAATGTTTTTATGAAAGAGATTTGATGGTAAATGGGAAAAAAAGAGGAAGTTAAGTGTGGCATTCACTTCAGGAATCTTAAAATGGTTCGAGAAATAGTCTTGGGTTATTAGGTTGATATGTGCTCAATGTTGCTCTTAGTTGGTGTACGAAACGTTTAGGGATATCTTTAAGACGTATTGAATCCAGTAGTTGTTGTCCTTCGATTCATCGTGGCGCCCCTTTGTTTCCCGTGTTTGCTTATTGAACTTCACTCACTCTTGGTGCATGTTTCTTCGCATTTTCATATAGGTTGAGTATAGATTTTCCTACTGGGCTAGTGTAGCTCAACAAAATCCTTCTTTTCAGGTTCTAATGCCGGACAGTAGCATCATTCAATGCGTGCTTGGGATGTGAATGACTTTTGGAAGCTTTTCACTTTTAGTTACTTACTTTTGATTAAGATGGTTTTGTAACAAAGTATTCATGAAATTCTGACAAAGAAGCTTGTAACACCCCACTCGTGTTGTAATTGTACTTAAGCTAATTTGGGCCGTGGTGCCAAAGTTGTATTTTCTTTTGAATTGGGGACTTGTCCGTAATTTAAACAGGCGGGATACTATTTTGGGAATGTGATGGCAAGCGAGGTCCTTTTATTTAAGAATATCATTTAATTTATGTTAAAAATCCAGGTCGTGACAGAAATATTGCTCGGCAAAGAAGTTCTACGAAAAAAAGAACTAATGTGGAGTGCAAAATCTGTGGGGCATGTGAAAGCCTATTACTCTGCCATCCTCGTTTCTGGGCACGAAGTTCCCAGTAACAATGAGGAAGTCATCGTCGTCTCCTCGAGCGGAGTCAGGCAATTCAAGCACAAGTCGTCTTCTGGAATCTCTACTCTTTAGGTAATAGGTTAAGGCGTCTTTAGTCCGGGAAATGCTGTACAGATGATGAATGTCATGCAGACCCAGGGACGTGCCTAACATTTGATTCAGAGTATTGATGCCCATGACGACACAGAAGAAATTGGCAGACACTTGCATTGGTGATAATCTGTAGAAAGCTAAAACCTGGCGGAGTAATGGAGCCAGGGGGAATCTAACACCACCCTCAATGACGGCCACTATGAGAATGTGGAGGGTGTCATTGCCTGGGCTCTCGCGAACAGCATCGACGAGGGCCAGTTCAGTGGCGATGTTATCAGGAATCTTGTAACGAGATTTGAAATCTGCCATTGTTTGGGGAGTATTGCAGTATCGTCTGAATCTCCCCATCTTCGAATAAGGGTGTGTTTTACAGACAAGAGAAGGAGTATCGAAGAAACCCTAAAAAAGTATGGAGAGCCCCAAAACAACGAGAATGATAGGGAGGAGGTAAAAGAAGGGATGACTTACGAAGTAAAGATCGAAGATCCTAGGGTTGCTAGAAAGAGAAAGCCTTGAGGTGATGGGCGATGCTTCAATGGCGGGAGCACTTCAATCTTCTGCAAAGGAAGTTTAGAAAGAGAAGGTGAGTTTGAAATGGGACGGAAACCCAAAAGTGCCCTAATGAGTGGGGTGGCGTACGTGAAACGTCACCCTAGATGCCATTTGGGCATTACGTTCCCCAAAGGTGCCTGTTTGCAGTTAATGCGAAGCTACATAGCGTGTGCCGCGTGTAAAGGTAAGAACTGGAAAAGCCTGTCCAAACCAAACGACGAGACGTTTTGCCTGGACTAATGATGAAACTTGCACCAAATACGAGAAATGAGATGCAAGAGCAAAAACGAGAACTTTGCTCGGTTGCGTAAAAACTTTGCTCGTCATATTAAGTGAAAATAACGAGTAAAGCTGGGGAGCAATTATAGGGAGGTATTCCCAAACAGGTGCACGAGAGACACGAACATGTGGTATGCAAGACCACAGTAAGATAATGATGGCGTTGATCGCCGTGCACCATGGTGAACGACGATAAAGGCCAATGGCGTGAGAGGTCCTCGGTCCAAGTAATTCGAACAAGGGCATGATCTAATAAACACGAGGTGATATTGGGCTAGGAATCTGGTAAGGAACAGTGACATGAGAAGCCACTGGTCCAAGAGGTCTGTTAGGCAATAAGAGGGCCGAATAGGAGCAGTATAGGCTGAACAAGAGTAGCATACTGGGAAGTAGCCTCAACTACGAGGAACGCTTCGGAAAGTTCCAAAGCGGAGACATTTAGTAAGGACATAGGATCTTGATGAAATAAGATCTGGAGGAAATATCCAACGGGAATAGGATGTTCGGCCAGCTATGGGAAAGAGTCCTAAATGGTCTAAGGAAATGAATGATTAAGGGAACGAGAATCCAAGCTATTCTGGGTTTCCTATACGAGATAGGAAACTTAGGGCAACATGAGTTCTTGGGCAGCAAGCATCTGTGAATCTATAAAGAGGTAAACCTTGAGGTAAAGGTACGCGTTACGCTATACATTGCAATTCGACTTTCCTACTGTTAAATACGGTTTATCTCTCGTACGTGATACTAACTTAAGCATCGGAGGGCCTTTGCAACAAGAGGCAAAGGTGCGCTCACCCCTTGTCTGTCTTGCAAATTAGGGCACCGGCAACGTGATTAGTTTTCCAGCTAGAAGTTGAAGGTAGCCATTTCGTACTTGAGTAGCAGAGGGCTTCTTTTGTTTTTCTGCACTTACACTGTTGATCATTCTAAGATTCTTGAGGTAATTAAGGAAGTTGGATGTCTAGATTTTTAGATAAAGTGTCTATTCATGGCTTGAAGCAATCAATTAGCCTTTGGAAAGTAAAACACTATTTTTTTTTTCTCGGCAAACAAAACATTTTATAAATCTCAAAATGGGTATATCGAGGGGAAGAAAATTAGGAGAAAAGTACAAAATACTATCCGATCAAGGTTGGATAGATAGAACCCCTAAAATTTCACTACAACTTCATTTTCCGAATCCCATCCAGATATCCTTTGAAGTCCTCCACTGTGTGAACCTTAATGTCAAACTTGGCCTTCATCCACATGGCCACTCTAGTTTTGAGATAAGATCCATAACCTCCCATGCCTGTGTTGAACCATTGTTGAAAATGACCCCATTCCTCATTATCCAGATATACTAAAGAGTTGCAAAGAAACAGACCTCCCAAATACATTTCTCCAAATTCCAAAACCCGTTCTCGAACCACCAAGATGCAAGATCTACTAGAGAGGAAGGCAGACCCACTGAATTTTCCACCAATCCAGAATAGTGGACCAAACTTCCCATGATACACGGCAATGTAAGAGCAGATGCTGGGGAGTTTCAACATTTTCGGAACAGAGGGGACACAAAGCCAGTTGGATTTCATAGATCAAATTCCTATTAAATAGCACTGACGACCTTGTTGCTATTTTTCCTTGAATGGCCATCCGAGAAAAGATTTCCACCTTTGGGGGGCTCAAATTCTTCCACAAAGAACCCAGGGCACAATTGCTTGTTTGAGATTGAGTTTCCCACTGTCTATATACTGATTTGGTGGAGAATTTTTTGTCAACTGTCAATAACCACAAAAGCAAATTAGGTTTTGATGGGTCTAAGGTCACGCCTAGCAGTCTTTGCTTCAACTCCTCCAGATGTTAACTTTCCCGCACACGTAACCTTCCCCCAAATTGCAAGTCCCAGTTACTACTGGCCACTTTGATACAAACATCACTTAGAACAACATCTTTCTGAGTAGAACGCATGTACAATCGTGGGAAGTCCTCTCTAATTGTTGAGTTACCCAACCATATATGATCCCAGAACAGTGTATCACGACCTGAGTTTACTTGCATTTTAAATCCCTCCCGAATAAAGAAACCAAGAGAGGGAAATATAATCTAGCCCAGAGGAGTTGACTAAAAGCTTCAGCTTCAGCACTTGGGCGAGCCTGAATAGTTAGAGGAACCAAATCTATTGGTTTCCTAGAAAGCAAACCTGTGACAATTTCGAAAAGGCTGTGTCCTGTAGATCTATTTATGGAGCTGTTGTATGCAAATTCAGCCATAGGAAGCACCAGATCCTAGTTGCCAACATGATCACCCATAAGGCAGCAAAGTAGATTACCCAAACTGCAGTTAACAACCTCCGTTTGACCATCAGTTTGCGGATGAAAAGCCAAAGAAAATTTCAGCTTTGTATTCAACAACTTCCATAGCGTTCGCTAGAAGTAACTCACAAACTTCGAATCAAGGTCAGAGATCATGGTCTTTGGTAATCCATGAAGTCTAACAACTTCTTAAAAGAAGAGCTTAGCAATGTGGACAGCATTCGATGACTTTGAACAAGGAATGAAGTGTGCCATTTTGGAGAAGCGATCCACAATCACAAGGATAGAGTCATGTTGCCGAAGGGTTTTTGGTAATCCAAAGGACAAAATTCATACTTAAGTCCTACCAAGGCTCATGGGGCACAGGTAGCAGAGTGTATAAACCTGTATTCTTCTTTCTTCCCTTTGAAAGTTGGAAAGTACGGCATTGCGAAACAACCCTGCCCACATCTCGCTTCAGCTTTGGCCAATAAAAGCGATCTTCGGCCATTGCAATTGTCTTTTCTCTTCCAAAATGACCTGTTGCCCCTCCAGAAATCATTTCTTCATGGAGTGATGTGTTAGGTAAGAAAAGTCGGGTTCCCTTGAAGAGGAAACCATCATGCAAAGAAAAATCACTATATCCTCTCTGCTGTCCAGCCAACAGCTGAGCATGTATAGAGCTAAAATCCTTACAAGAAGGATAGTCTCTCTTGAGCAAATCAAAACCCACCACTTGTATAGCCATGGAAGAGAGAGCATACACCACTCGGCTAAGGGCATCAGCAACCTTATTCTCTGAACCAGCCTTATGTTTGATAACAAAAGAATATTCCTACAAAAATGAAGCCCATTTGCCATGTCGATGATTCAACTTCTTTTGAGAGTTGATGTACTTGAGTGCTTCATGGTCGGAAAATAACACAAACTCCTTAAAAAGAAGATAGTGTCGCCAATGGCGAAGTGCTTAAATCACTGCATAAAATTCTTTGTCATAGGTGGAATACTTTTGCTTGGCTTCATTGAGTTTTTCACTAAAATAAGCAATTGGGTGCCCTTCTTGACTAAGAACACCTCCAATCCCAACATGTGATGCATCACACGCCACATTAAATACCTTTGGGAAGTCAGAAAGACGTAGAACATGAGCCTCATACATCATTTTCTCTATGTCTTCGAAAGCTTTTGTTGCTTCCTTGGTCCAAACAAGCTGTCCTCCTTTCATACAATTAGTGATAGGTGCCATTACCGAGCTAAAATTCCTAATAAATTGATGATAAAAAGTTGCCAACCCATCAAAACTGCATACGTCATGCAAGGTTTTGGGAATTGGCCACTCTAGAATAGCTTTCACTTTACTTGGGTCGACCTCCACTCCTTTAGAAGACACAATGAAACCCAAAAATACAACCCTTGGACTCATGAAAGAACACTTCTTTAAGTTCATGTAGAGTTTCTCTTTATGGAGAAGCCTCAAAACTTGTTGAAGATGAAAGATATGTTCGTTCTTGGTCTTGCTATATATTAGAATATCATCAAAATAAACAACCAGGAAGTGACCAATGAAAGGCTGTAATACCTGCGTCATAACGCGCATGAATGTACCTGGGGCATTTGTAAGACGAAATGGCATGACTAGCCACTCATATAGAGGCCATCCTTGGTCTTGAAAGCTGTCTTCCATTCATCTTCTGGCCTTATGCGTAGTTGATGGTAGCCACTCTTCAAATCAATCTTTGAGAATATACAAGAACCAGCCAGCATGTCCAACATATCATCAAGCCTTAGGATAGGGAACCAATACTTGATTGTAATCTTGTTTATAGCACAGCTATCTACGCACATGCGCCAACTGCCATCTTTCTTTGGTGTGAGCAAAGCTGGAACAGCACAAGGGCTTCAACTCTCACGAATAAACCCCTTGGACAGAAGCTCATCTACCTGTCTTTTAAGCTCTGCGTGTTCACTTGGATTCATGCGATAGGCCGGAAGATTAGGCAATTGCGATCCTGGAATGAGATCTATTGCATGCTAGACATTGCGCATGGGAGGTAATTCATTTGGGAGCTCTTTAGGTGCAACATCAGAAAAATGGGACAACTCAGCCACTTCTAATGGTAATTCAGAGGCTGTTGCAGCAGTTGATTCTGATACTTCTCTTACCACCATGGCATAAATAACTCCCAATTCCATACTCTCTATTTGAAAACACTTCTTGGTGAGAATGTGGAGAGATTTAGGCTAATTTTCAGCAACATTCTTTGGCTTCTTTTCCTTGTATTTTTCCATTTCAGCTATATTCATTGCCTTCAAAATGATCTCCTTGTTCTTGAATAAGAAAGCATACGTGTTCTCTTTCCCACAATGCTGCACATCTCTATCATAAAGCCATGGTCTCCCAAGAAGGATATGTGTGACATTCATGGGAATTACATCACACCAAATGGAATCACTATAAGAACCATAAGAGAAAGAAACTAGGCAGCGCTGAATTACCGGAATGGAAGTGTTTTCGATCCAAGCTACCTTATACGGATGAGGATGAGGATGTGGGTGAACATGAAGCTTAAGACGCTCCACTGTGGCAGCAGATACGACATTCATGCAACTCCCACCATCAATAATAAGCTTTCGGGCTTGGTTTTCGCAGCGGACCAGCATCTAAAATATAGAAGTACGCCTCCAGTCCTCCTTTTCAACTTAGGTGTTATAAGGATACGTCTAACAACAGAGTTCAATGAATTGTCCACCTCCTCTTCTTCTAAGTCATCTGTATTTAGAACGTCAACGTCAAAAGAATCATCATTGTCATCATTATGTTGTTGGTCAAATTGAGCTTCTTATTCCATTCCCATGTGTAAGTTCCTCTTCAGGCATTGATAAGCCATATGACCAGTTTTACGACATTTAAAGCACCTGTTGTCCTTTCCTCCTCCTTCGTTGGTTGCGTGATTCTTGCCTTTTGGATCAGTCGTATTGGCTGAAGTTTGCTTAGCAACACTGGGCTGGAAACGACTTACATCATTAATTGTACTTTTTAGTTGCAGTTTCCCCAACTTGAGACCCAAACTTTTTAGGAATTGTGTATTTCAAATACTCCTCCATATCCAAAGCAACCTGGAAGGCATGTTCGAGACTGTACAAGGGTTGGCGAAGTAGCTCCCTCCTTGTGTCTGGCCTCAAACCAGCCTTGAATCGGGCAAGAGTTTGACTTGAATCTTCTTTCACTTAACTCCTCATCTTCAACTCATCAAATTTCTGCATACATTTAGCCACTGACATGTTGTTTTTCTTTAACTCGATGAGTTGTTCACACAACTTCTCATGGTAATATGATGGCATGTACTTTTCCCTCAACTTAGTCTCCATCTCTTGCCAAGTACCAATTGGTGGTTGCCCCAACCTCCGAATATCACCTTCAACACCCATCCACCAGATTTTTGCTAATCCCACAAGCTTGATCTTTGAAAATCTCACTCGCCGATCGTCAACCATATCATACCAGTCAAAGTACTCCTCAATAGAAGCCAGCCAATCATGAAACAAAGTAGGATTGACCTTACCTTCAAAATCTGGAACTTCCATTTTAATCTTCTTAGTGATATCTTCGGTTGTATCATAGGTCTCATGTTGGTTCCTCTGTAACAAATCATGGATCCAGTCAAACATGGAATTTTGTCCCATTCCTTGACCTTGGCCAGCCCTAAATTGCTGACTTCGAAGGGAATTTGCCCTATGTTCTTCAGTGCGCTCACCTTGGTTCTCACCATTTTCATTAGGATTGTTATTCCCGGAGTTTTCGCCTTGGTTGCCTCCTCGTTCACCATCATTAGTTTGAGTTCTTTGGCCTTCCAAAGTGCTAATGCGCAAATTATTATTATCCAATTGCTCCACAAGTTTTAACAGAATCTTAACATGCTGGAAATAAGTTAATCTTCCTCTAAACGGCCTTCCAGATCGTGTAGACATGATGCTACACTCACTCTGATACCAAAATTGATGCATGACAGATTTGGAATAGGGCTAAGTATGATCAAACACGAGGGAAAGGGGCTATTTTTTGGGGTTGTGAACACTAAACGTGAAGAGTATTTTGTAAAAAGGAGAGAATGATAGATCTAGGCCTCACACCTAGGTTACCAAAGGCATCATACCTAAGGCCTCTTTAGCATCATACCAAAGAATGAGATTGCATCGGTCACACAATCAGTAAAGCTTAAAGATAATTTTTCATTCATTCAATCATAATTCAAGCTCTTGAGATTACATGACTTATATAAACTCCATAATACTTGAATGCAAATAACTACTCCTATTCCCAATAGGTCTAGGCAGAATGAATGTGTGAATGCAAATAACTATTCATATTCTGTAGATGACTGGATAGGATGAATATGTATACATAAAGATTGAATGCATTAAATATGTGGTTGAACTTCCCCAAATGAAAAGACACAAGGCTCATGACAAGTCACGACCTTTAATATTTCAGCCAATGCCTAATTAATATCCTAGGCCCAAATCATCCAACATATGCCAAATTAAGGCTTGGGCCTTAGAACCCTCCAATCCACGTTTTTTTGTAACCTTTTATTGGGTGGTGCCATTTTCCATCACCCCCCCTGTTAGCACCCACTAACTGATTATAAGATAGTACTCCCATTGGAACACTAAAAAAACTCAAATAATTCACTACTCTTAACTTATGGTTCTAAAACGCATTGAGATTTTTACTTATAAGTACATAAAAGTGAAACTTAATTTTCATTAAGGAGAGATGAAATACTTAATTACTATTAGGTCCATTTTTACAAAAATATATTTACCATTAGAGGAAGTGTTACCCTCGAATTTTAGGGTATACTAGGGTTTTAGGGTAGCCTAGTACGCTTGGGTACCCTAAAATCTTAGGGTACCCCAGATCCCATTCGTTTTAGGGCTTTAGATTTTGAATTCTAATAATTATCATATTTCTCTCCAATTATTACTCTGTTTTGTCTCTCTATCTCTCTACAATCTTTACCCTATTTTCAATCATTACTCTATTTATTTCTACACTCATTACCTACAAATTCAAATTCAAAATCCCAAAACAAACGGGGTCCTAGGGTTTTAGGACACCTTAGGGTATTAGGGTTTAGGATACCCAAGAGTTTAGGGTACCCAAAGATTTAGGTTTAGGCGTTTCGATATAGCCTTAGGGTTTAGGCACTTTCATAGGGATTTTAGGGTGCATTTTCCTATTATAGGGTTTTAGCGGTTTATGCACTATCATAGGGTACCCTAGGGATTTAGGCATTTTTATAGGGTATCCTAGGGTTTATGCACTTTTATAGGGTACCCTAGGGTTTAGGAATTTTACTTTTTAGGTTTTAGACACTTTCATAGGATTTCAGTGTTTCATAAATTAGATGAGATCTGGTGTGAATTACTTTATATTTTCTGAACCTAGAGGTAAAAAACCCAAAAACATTTTGAAGCTCAAGTACGTAACACCGCGAGTTGGAGTTGATTTCCAGGGCCCGACATTATAGTTGTAAGTGTCCAAAAATAAAAGGCAAGCGTTCAGACCATTCGCTTGCTTAGTAATGCTTTGCCCTCAATATAACCCTTTTTTTCCTATAGGAAGACCTGACTTATGCCATCAAGTAGGTATTGGTCCCCTTCCTCCTCCTTGGATTTATACTGATGGCAACATCACTATGGCCAATCCCAAATTTCTCGCCATTGAAGATGTCTATTGGCAAGTACCACTCGGCCCTAAATTTCAACCCCAAATTTCACGCCAATTTATTTGGTTTGTATTTTGAGGGAGATTTTTTGGGGTAATAAGTGAAACATCCTCGTGCCTCCCGACGCTAGCACCGTGACTCGAAAAAGAAAGAGAAGTGTTGGTTTTGACGACAAATTCTATCAAGGAGTGGACGAAAGTGTACATGGACGCCCAATTGGTAAACGTTTTCTCCCCATTTATTATTCTCATTTCTCTTCTATCTCTCTCCATCTCATTACCCTAAGAAACTCTCTCAAAAGACAAACCAAACAAATTGGCATGAAATTCGGGCTTGAAATTTCGGCCGAGTGGTACTTGTCAGTATACATCTCCAGTGGCGTGAAATTTGGGGTTGCCCATAAGCCATTTAGACACTGCTTTGATGGGGACTTCCTTGCGTGTGTTTAGCTGTGCAAACACTAGTCTTCTGCGGCGATTTTCTTCGTTCTTAATTTCTCCCTCTGTGTTAATCCATTTCCTTTGGGTTTGGGTAACAGAAGAGTGAAAACTAGCTAGGTAACTCTTATTCGGGTAATGAAAGAGTGAAAAACAAGAATTGTATTCTCATATTTGGGTAACATAAGTAAAGGAAATGAAATCAATGTCGGACAAACATTGAGGGGATTTCATGTCAGATAGATATTCAATTCTAAACGCAAAAGTTTCAACCACCGTTCCTCCTAGTCCTAGATATAATCTATTCCAGTGCCTAAATTTGGGAAGATAAACAGCCGTGAAATTTGGGGTTGTTTTCACTCCTTTGTTAGCCAAAGGAAATGTATAGAAGGAAGAAAATCGCCGCAGAAGACTAGTCTTTGCACAGCCAAACACACGCAAGGAACTCCCCCATCAAAACCGTGTCTAAATCTGTCGAAGACTCCAGGTCAAGCAGCCAAGCAGAATCAAAAGTTTCAAATAGGCATCAACTAGTCGATCGAGAAATATACAAGTACTAATTATAACCAAAAAATATATACAGCACAAAAGTAATCGGCTTGCCCATGAAATCAACAACCTCGGTAGCCGGCCATCTACTGAAATATAATTATTTTGAGTAAGTTTCAAAACTTATCATATGAATTTACTATTTTACGCTTCAGTTAAGAAAAATGATTGAAATAGAATTAGGCACATGTCTTATTCCATTTAGCCGTTGGAGTTTGATTTGCTTTAACTAGCGTAAAACTCACGAATAAGAATCATCAATTGGTACCAAGTAAAGAAAATCTTGAAATGAAAAATATTGTCGATAATAGTATACGAAAAGGCAATTACGATGTATAACAAAAAAAAAAATGCATGCAAAAGCACCAACTTTAAAACTGTCTTCCCATCTCAAAATTTTAGTCCCGCAAGAAAATTTGTGTTCCTGTAAGTTAAAATCAAGTACATTAATGATTAAATTTTGAATTTTTTTGTACCTAATTAAAATCTCAATTGCAACACAAGGATGTAAGCTTAACACTTAAGTGCTACCTTGCTCATATACCTTGGCTCGAGCCCGCCCACCACTATCATAAAAAAAAAAAAAAAAAAAAAAACCATTGAAAAACTCTATTTGTTCTCTAAATTCGTGCAAAAATATTTAAAAACATTAGGCACAGTGACCGTGATTGAATTAGCCCATCTCATCAAGCTAGAAATTTTTGTGCTCAAAGATTTTACTTTTATTTTCATGACTTCTTTTTTCTATAAATCACTGTAATAAATGTATATGTAAACGTCAGAAAAAAAAAAATACTGTGTTTAATCTTAGACGTATCCATCTCAAATAACCCCTCCTTACCTCTCCAACGTGTAAATAGAAAATCATACTAACTTCTTTTGCATTATTTAGATATTTCCTACTTATCCAATTGTATTGTAAGGTCTACTTGTGTCGTAGGTCTACTTTTTCGATTGTGTTGTAAGGCGGTTAAAGGTATTTATTCAATTTTGCAAGTCCCCGAAAGGTGTACCTTACTCAGTGCTCCAATTGATTAAGATCTAGCACTGGCCATTTTTTTTTAAACGGCAAAAAGAAAGTTTTATTAATTCATAACACAAAGTACAAAGCTAATAGGGGGTCATGGATACATCGGTCTGACTATCCATGACCCTCATCTCCTAACCACACTGTAAAGACCCAATTTTTTTAAAACAAAAATATAAGTTTTGCTTTGTTACTATTATTTTGCTCGAAAAATTATTTATGTCGTCACATAAAATTTTATTTCATAATCGATGGTGCACACATACTTGTCCGGTGAGTAAATTCCTTATTGTATGCAAGTGTGTACACCGGATCATTTTACCCTTTCACATTTCATACTTTCGGCTGAGGAGAAAAAAAAAATAGAAGAAAAGGAAAAATTAAAATTTCCTCATCCTCCTCCAATCAAAGCCGACAGCACATAATCTTTTACCCATTGGTTCATCCCCTCCAAACCTCTACTAATAACTCTCTACATAAAGAATAACAAACCATTTCTTTCATTCTCAACGGTAGAGAGAGAGAGGGAGAGAGAGAGAGAGAACAGCGTGTAAGAGAGGGGAGTCCGGCCACCATCACCTCCTCCGGTCACCACCAAGCTCACCACCACCAACATCATCTCTCATCACCACCGGAGCCACCCACCTCTCATTCCCACCACCGTAACACCCACCATAACCGCCACCAGCCGGGTACCGCCATCACCGCCACAGCTCCTCACCACCACCTCCGGTCACCATCATCACCACCGTAGACCTCCTTCTCTCCAACCGAACTCCGCCTCCTCCCTCCTCACCAACCGGAGCAGCCATCAACCGGAGCTCGCCTCACCAGCCAAGCTCCATCGCGGTTCTGAACGCCGCCAAAATCACTCCCTAAATTGTTTTGCAGGGCGAGAGGTAGTCCAAACTTACTCACTAAATATATATTATATTCTGCATTGATTGTTTCATGTTTCGGTATGAAAATAATCGAAGCCAAAATCCTCTGTTTTTGGAAATGAACCAGTAGCTCTGAAAACTTAGTTGTAATAATCACAGTTTAACCCCTCAAGTTAGATTAGCTTATAAATCCAACCCTTGAGTATTAAAGCTAACATTATAAGCCTCAAGTTAATTAGTTTCGATTGGATCCAAGTTTTGTTGCAAATACAAACTATTCTAATATTGTCAACACTCCAAGGTGATGTAGATTAAACATAAATTTTTGTTTTGATAAGAAAAGGAAAAACAAGGGGAATCACTTTATATATATATATATATATATATATATATATATATATATATATGTATACATACATACATACATATAAGTACATACACACATGAGAGGGTCATCATTTTAGTTAAAATGCGGACCTTCTCATTTCTTCCATTTTCCGATCGAATTTCGACGATCCGAGCCGCTCAATCACATTGAGCGGCTCAGATCGTCGAAATTTGATCGGAAAATGGGAGGTCCACATTTTATTAAAATGTGGTGGTCCTTACGGGAGACGGACTGTGTGTATATATATATATATATATATATATGTATATATATATTATAATTCCAATAGCACGATTATCTTTTATCGCATGATTAAATGTTGTTAGCATGTTTTGTTGAAATGTCCTAATGATGTGGAGATTTAAACCTATTAAATGCAACTATTAGTTTTAGAGATGATTGGTGTTAGGTCAATTATTCTGTTTAAGTGATAGTTGTTAATGAAAGGTGAACATGGTTCTTAGTCCCCGTGAAGAATAATCTATTTTGTCTCTTGCTTGATTCCTGTCAACTATGGACATGCATGATTTTGGAAACTTAGAATGGACATTAGAACCCAGGGTGGTATACAATTAGAGGATCATGTAGAGGCTGATAGGTAAAGGATAAATCGAAAAATGATTGAGTTATGATTTTAAGATGGGTGCTAACAAGGGCCCAGTCTTGTGTTAAGATGGGTGCCAATAGGGGCCCAGTCTTGTGTTAATGGGTGCTAACATGGGCCCAGGTTGTTTGAGAAACGTAACCCTATGTAGGGCACAATGGTGATTGACTGCGAGAACAGATTTGGTTCCTTCCTTGTGTGGTTGCGTCGACTGTAGATCCGAGTAAATAATTTGGTATCTATCAGCGGGACATGTCACGCCCTCGATTTTCAACATAATAAATAGTCCATTTCAATAAATGATCTTTGCATAATATAGATATTATCCAAAAGAGAGTTCCCAAATGATCAATTACAAACCAAGTCCCCAAGTTTAAAGATTTACAGCATTGGCACTATGGCCCAAATTCTATAGTTAGTCAAAGATGGTAAAATTTAGGGGTTACATGATATCAAAAAAAATTCAAAGAGTTCAAACAAATTTATAATTTACATCTTTTCAAAAGATCACACAAGGATTATGGAACCACTTCTCAATGACGGCTTTTAGAAGGTATGAATTCAAGCATGCACGCCATGCACATTGCGTCAAGATCCTTGGGATGTACCTGAAATGATGATAGGTTGAGCTACACTAGCCCAGTAGAGAATTCTATACTCAAGTTATAAGTAAATGCGATGAAACATGCAATTAGAGTGAATGAGTTCCAATAAACAGACATGAGATACAAAGGGGACACCTCAATGAACCAATGGGCAACAACTACGGGACTCAATATGTCTTAAAGATATCCTTAACCGTTCATACGTCAAGCTAGGAGCAACATTAAACACACAACAATCTAATAACCTACGACAATATCTCAAACCGTTTTAAGACTCGTCAACGAACACCACAACTAGTCTCCTCATTTCTTACCATTCACTTTTAAGGCCCTTTTCATAAAAACATTCATTTTTGGTTGCCAAAAATACTTTTGAGAAAACTCTCGACCTTTACGGGTCAAGCTCCGTTGATTCTGGCTTGAATAGCCGGAGTCCGTTGATTTGTGCCCAAATACCGGATCCGTTAATTCTCTCAAGAATAGCCGAAGGATTTTTCATAAAAAAAATCTTTTTTCCAAAACCAAATCCTTTCTTTTCAAAACTTTGCTAGAATCAATCGTTTATCTCCTTCTTCAACAGTCACCATTTCAAGTAGCAAATGATTCAAGTAACAACATAAACTCCTAAAGTCAACTACAACATTCATCATTTCATGAGACGTTCAACTGCCTTACCACACCTTGCGTACAGTGAACTCTCTTTCTACCCGGGTTTTCGTCTTACCGCACTTTGCGTAACGAGCCCTCTAGAGTCTCCGCATTTTCACACCTTGCGTTGCAGGACCCTCAATTCAAAATTATCAACTCATACATACACACATGCAATACCAATCCATATTCAAAAGACAACATTTCCAAATTTCACATTCTTTCATTTATCAACACTCAATGGCTTACAAACTTATAAACACACTCCATTGTACATTGACACATAGCTTAAGTCCACGTTAGTCCTCTAAGTCTATCACGATGCCCTATGCCACGTACCGAACCCACAAAGACTCCACGACACATCACCAACTAGGTTCTAAACGGAAATCATATAGAACGAGTGCCAAAGGAACCTGGGAAGTTCAATAAGACGAGGCACAAGGATACGAGTCTCAATACTACTCATCGGATCACTAGACAAGCTCATGCCTACCCATAACACTCACCACATTACCCCTTGTTGTCCACGGTACTCCTATCAACTTCGCGGTATGTTCACCAACCAACGATACTAATATTATACTTTAACGAGTGCTAAGAGACACGATCGAACAACGAGCCATTAGGTCACAAGCAATCATACTCGAGAGTGACCTAAACATATTCTAATCATGTAGGGAGTCATTGCACAGAACAAAAACAACTTAGGAATAGCCGACATACATTGGCAGACTGACATACCTCTACTCAAATGGTCATAACTTTCAGTGTACTAAGAGTTCTAAGGTGATTCTAGTGGCAAATAAAAGCTGACTTCAAGACCTTCGAATCGACATAAAATTTGCATGAAACGGATATCGGACAAAGAAGTTATGGCCATTCGAAGTTGGGCTGAAACTAAAAAATAGGCTGAAATTTCCAGATTTGACCAAAACGCAAAACCCAACCTCAAGCACGAAACAAAGCACGATTTAGGTACATAAACATCACATAAACGCATAACAAGAGTAAAAAATTCCTACCACAATGGGTTTTGAGTAAAACCCTAAGTACACCAAGTGCTATGAGCTCGAATCCACCAAAAACAAACTCCACCCAAACTTCGCTACAAGATCTAGAGAGAATACAACCCAAAACCAAGATGAACAAGCAAGGAGCAACAAGCAATTAAGAGGAGAGAGAGAAAAACGTGATTGAGAGCCAAGGAGTGTGAACATGAACACAAAACTTACCATTTGTTCACCAAATGTGAGATTCAAGTGATTTTGAGGAAGAAATCCATTAGATCTTGAAGATTTTGAGTTGAAATCAAGAGTTTTGAGTGAGATGGAATGGGGTGAGTGAGAGGGAGTGTTTCTAGGGTTATTTCGTGGATTTGGATATGAAAAATGGTAAAATGGGGTATTTATCGGCGTCTGAAATGCGTGCTGAAAATTGCAGAAAAACAAGCATGTATCGGTACTGGGCGACTCCTAGTACCGGTTCAAGAGCCTTCAAAATGCTAAAAACACAACCTCTGGACATCATGTACTGGCACTGGGCGACAGCCAGTATCGGTTCAAGCTGGACAGAAAATGATTTTTTTTTTTCGATGGACACCGAATCAAACCCCACTTGCTACCAACATTCCAAACATCAATACAACCTCAAAATACAAAATTCCACATATTTAAACGATTAAAGAAAATGGAATAATTTACGGATCTCTACAGGATACAGCAAGGAGCAGTCTGAGTCACACTGGGTTGCCTTATGCTGGAGGTTGAGGGTAGGATGGATCTCGAGGTGGAGATCCTAAACTTTCATATAAGTTGAAGGATAGTAACGAAATCAAGCGCCGTATTTGCATTGCACTCTTTGTCTTGTTGTGTAAGTTATGGGTTTCGGATGAGTTTTGGCTACTGCGTGTCATCGCTCACGGTACTATGTTGCCTTGGTAATTAGAAACGCCAAGTATATATTGAAGATGGAGCAGAAAGGCCATACGCGAAGAAGGTTTTGACGCCGACCGAAGAAGATATTATCGAACTCTGGTTGCACCCTTAGTTGCTCTATAACTTCAAACTAATTATTTTAATATTGTAAGTAAAAGAATTTGGCAAAATACTTTAAGATCGATACGTTGTGATTTGATTGGAATTGACAAGAATTTTGAAATTTTATATGCTAGAAAATGGAAAACTAATTGGAAATATCTTTTCAATTTTTTTTTTATGTCTCCGAATTTTCGGGGCGTTACACACATGGAGGAAACTAATTTGGACCCAACAGATTGAGCCCAAAACCAGGGGAAAATACCTAAAACGGCCCGAGTTGAAAATGAACCGACCCAAACCTAACCAAACACCCAAAAGGCAAAGTCCAAAACACCTAATACAACCCAAACCCAAAAACCGAACCCTAGCATTGGCCATTAATTGTTGAAACCGGCTATGTATGCGTGCAAAAACAAATGTACATAATTAACATAATATAAGTTGTGTAATCTAAATTACTTCTGCCATTATTTTCTTCTTGTAATTTCGTGCATGTTAAACGTTTTTGTAATAGGATAGCCCATTCGTTGGCTAAGCGTTCCTTATTAGGATTTAGACTAGAAAATTGGGGTAGGAGTCCGGTCCTTCATTGGCTAGCTAATCTTGTTTTGAATGATGTCTGGTCTATGTTCTTCGTTAATAAAAACTTCTCACTTTCCGTGGAAAAAAAAAAGGGTAATCGTAGACAAGTAATTAAAGAACTCCGATAATGCTTCTATCCTAACCGCTGCGTCTTATATGCTTTGATCGGTGGTTTATATTCAAGACCAATCAATCCTATTGGAGTATTGAACTTTGATCTTATATTATTTGTTCTATCAGAAAGTCTGTCCACACAGACACTTCTTGCACAGTTTGTGCACAGATATTTTTTGAGATCCACCACAGGTCTCACACAAATGATTCGAGCCGTTCAATAAATGTAAAATATTTTTTCAAGGGTATCTGTAAAACATCAGCTCAATCCGATATACCTATACGTGCTCTATCCAATCATTTAACTTTTCATTATCCAAAAATCTCAATGAAAAGTTAGATGATTGGATCGAGAACCTCTACGTATCAGATTGAGCTGATTATTCACGAGGAACCCTTGAAAAAGTGTTTTACATTTATTGAGCGGCTCAGATCGTTTGTATGGGACCGATGGTGGACCCCACAAAAAATATGGGTACAATCTGTGCGCTTTCGTCTGCGTGCAGCAGCCTTCTAAATCTAAATTCAAAAAAATTGAACGTAAGATAAGAACAATGGTATGGTAGTACTTTATTGCATATGTACAAATATCAAATCAAACGAATCACGTACACATTGGACAAAACAGTAGAAACTAGAAAGTATGTGTAAAATCAAAATCCTCCGAAGATGAATATCGTTCATTAGATATTGTTGTTTGTATTGTTCTCCTGAAGTCATATCTGATCAATTTTAAACCTCTTGGTTTTCAATAAATGATGGAGAAAGCAATTATGCCATTTCGAATGTTTGTAAATGGCATATGAGCTCAACCCTAAGGACTCACAAAATATCATAAATCTATCCATATCATTCCCTATTAACAAACCTGTTACAAATTAAGATTGGCTGAAAAAAATACATACCGAGCAAGCACAACAACAGATTATATTCAACCCAAAGAATTTCACATCGAAAAAACATTACAACAGATTATTTTTAAGCCGTTACCTTCGGTTGATGTACGGCCTGCTCAAAAAAAATCCCACCAAATCTGTAAAAGATTAAAACCATAAAAATCCATGGATGAAATTGAACATGTAAAAGAATAAAATCATAGAAATCCTTGACAAATACTAATACTAATAATGGATAAAAAAAATTACTCTCTCTCTAACTACCCAGTCCCACCATCACTTGTACTCCATTCATTTTGGAAAAGGATATCAGAATCCCATAATTCAAGGATGAATAATTAGCTGTAAATTAAATCTTCTTTTTACAAAATTTGCTTGCTTTCCATAAACCGTGGCAATGCAAACTTTGAATTTTACGATTTGAATGAGATAAGTATATCCCTTTCAATCAACTGGGGCTAGCTCAGTTGGCCAAAACTCTTATATCTCACTAAAATGTCAGGAGTTCGAGTCTTCCCACCTATATGTGGGTGTTCTTCCCTTAGAGCCCTAAGGCTCCGTTCAGTTGTCGAGAAAGTTGTGTGGGAAATTGGTTCCCAGAAAAAGTGAAGTGAGGTGAAGTAAACGAAAAAGAAAATTATTTTCCTGTGAGTGTTCATTTGACAAAAGAATTTTGCAAGAAAAATTAAGGTTTAGTTGTTCATTTGTCAGGAAAAAGAAAATTTCGGGAAAATTTTGTAAGTGTTCACTCATTTTCCTTTTCCCGCGACGCAAAATCCTGTGTTTTTTGCAGGATCACTTTTGTAGGAAAGTAATTCCTGCAGGAAAACTTAAATTGGTATAAGTCCTAGAATTTTCCTGCCAACTGAACAATATAAAAGTTATGGGAAAGTTGATTTTCCCATCATTTCCTGTACTTTCCTGGCAACTGAACGGGGCCTTAGAGGGCTTTTCCTTTCTTCGTTTCTACCCTATAATGGGCTTATTTCTTGTATTGATTAAGTCGTTAGGCTTGGTTGTTTCATGGACTCTCACAATTGATGTAGTGTCTCGGATTTGTACTTTGTATTTTATAATAAAAAAAGTTTATCCCTTCCATAGGATTTTTACCAATGGCTCCTATGAAGGAATAATTTCTTATGGAATTCTACCAATTGGAAGTCGTATATTACCTTTTTTATTTCTATACATTCTATATGAAGTTCAATCATTATCTTGTTACTTTCCTTTCCTCCTACTTTTTTCCTTTTCTTTGGAGAATATATTTATACTAACCAATTGGAAAATATTTATTTAACTTTAATTATCTTTCCATCCAATCAAATTTTGTCATTTGTCGGGACGAGAGTCCTCCTTATTGATGACCACTTTGCTTTAATATATAGTATAGATAAATAGATAGAAGTATAGATATAGATAATGCAAGTTATTCCCATTTAGCCGTTTGGCTCAACGGCTCATTAGAAAACAAATGACCTTTATATTTTATTTTATGTAGTTAGCCGTTGAAATGTTTGGCCAAAGCTCTATATATAGTACCACATGTTCTCATTTTTCTATCACGGAGAAAACCCACTTCTCTCATTCTTTCACTTCCACTTGGCTAAAATTTCAGCACTATCTCACCTTCTCACATTCAAGTTTTCTTCCAAAAATGGTACCTGGCTTTGTTCACATAATCCTCTGGGCGTGACCATTGGAAGAGGAAGTTTGAGAGCATTTCGGTTTGAATCTTGTAGCCATTATAATCCGTCATCACCTTCACATAGGGGGAGGACTACAACAGCCGTTAGAATCCATCCCAATTGTGTTTCAGGCCAGCTTTTCTTTCACTCTTTTCCTCAATATTTCGCTATCAGTCTATATATTCTCTCAATTTTAGATTACTCTGCCAATATTTTATGAGAATAAATTATTTATACCGTCAGGGTAAATATTTGTTTATTCCAAATCAATTATATTGCCCCACGACGTTAAAATAGTGGTCCCAATTAATGAAATATGGCAACATGGCGCAACGTAATTGATTTAGAGAAAACAAATATTTACACCGGTGGTGTAAATAATTTAATCTCTAGTTTTAATTAATTAAATAATCAAAACCCAAGAATAATTTAATCTCTAGTTTTAATTATTTAAATAATTGTTTTGTCTTTTTCTTACTGCTATAATTAGATTTAACTAATTGAAACCGCAGTACGTATTTTGTGCTAGTGTTCTAACACCTTCTCCATCACCAGATGGATCTGCTATTTTCATGGTCCTTATTCCTCACTCTCTTGCTTTCGGCTTCAGTTGCCGACTCTGTTCATGGCGGGAACGAGACCGACCGACTAGCCCTGCTCTCGTTCAAGGCCCAAATCACAGGCGATCATTTTGGAATTCTCAACTTGTGGAACGAATCCATCCACTTCTGCCAATGGGTTGGCGTAACATGTGGCCGCCGCCACCCCACGAGGGTCATTGTGCTGAACCTAGATGGTCGAGAATTGGTGGGCCCCGTATCGCCTCACATTGGAAACTTGAGTTTTCTTAAGGAACTATCGCTGGTTAACAACAGCTTCAGCCATGAAATCCCACCACAACTTGGCCGTTTGAAAAGGCTACGAGAGATATGGATGGATAACAATTCATTTACCGGTGAAATTCCCACCAACATATCTGGTTGCTCTAATCTCATTATGCTTATCCTTCCGCAAAATAGATTATCGGGGAAAATCCCCGTGGAGCTTGGCTCCTTGTCTAAGCTAGAGACACTGAGTATTTATGATAACCATCTAGTTGGAGGAATTCCTTCTACTTTTGGTAATCTATCGTCTCTGATTATCTTCAACGCGGTAGGTAATAGGATTGGTGGAAGTATTCCATATGCTCTGGGAAAATTGAAAAAGCTAGAAGTTCTTGAAGTTGGAGCCAATAGATTGGTTGGTACGATTCCTTCCTCAATCTTTAATATCTCTTCTCTCACAGACTTTCGCGCGGTGTCTAACCAACTTCAGGGTATGCTTCCCTCGGAACTCGGAAATACTCTTCCTAATCTTCAAATCATTGAAGTTGGTATGAACTTATTTACTGGATCTCTTCCAATTTCCTTATCTAATGCCACCAAACTGTACTACATTGGTTTCATATTGAACAACTTCACCGGAAAAGTGCCTTATTTGGAAAAGTTGAATAATCTTGAGCGGTTACACTTGGGTAAAAATCATCTCGGATCAGGGGAAGCTGATGACTTGAGTTTTCTCAATTCTTTAACCAATGCTACGCATTTGACCTATCTAGCTGTGAGCTCAAACAATTTCGGAGGGTTATTACCCAACACGATCAGCAATTTCTCAACTGATCTTCGTATATTGGATATAAGCGGCACTAATATAGTTGGGAGCATCCCAACTGGGATAGGGAATCTAGTCAATTTACAATTACTTGGTCTGGCTGACAACCATTTGACAGGTCAAATTCCTTCTTATATTGGTAAGCTTCAAAATCTAGAGATTTTGAATCTCTTCGGTAACAAATTCTATGGGAACATCCCGTTGTCTATTGGAAATTTAACTCGATTAACAACTCTTCTACTATATGAAAATAATCTTCATGGAAGCATCCCTTCAAGTTTGGGCAAATGCCAAAAGTTGGTGCACCTAAGACTACAACAAAACAATCTTATTGGTACCATACCCAGAGAAGTTATGAGTCTCTCATCAATATTGCGTTTGCAAATTTCTCGAAACAATTTGACTGGTTCTCTTCCAATGGAAATTGGAATTCTAAAAAATCTCGAGGAACTATATGTTTCTGAGAACATGTTATCTAGTAAAATTCCAAACAGTCTTGGCAGCTGTGTAAAACTAAGAGTGCTAAACATGGAGGGTAACAAATTCTCGGGAACCCTTCCTCAATCTTTAAGTAATTTGAGAGGTATGGAGGAAATAGATATTTCTCACAACAATTTCTCAGGACAAATTCCCGACTATTTTGAGAACTTTCACTTCTTGCACAAATTGAATCTGTCATTCAATGATTTTGAAGGAGTGGTACCACAAAGAGGCATATATGGGAATGCGACTGTAATTTCTGTCAAGGGAAATAATAAGCTCTGTGGAGGTATAGCTGAATTGGAGCTACAAAGTTGCAACTCCAAAGGGTATAGAAAGAAAAGGTCTTCTCTTACCATGAATCTAATAATCTCGATATCTTGTGGGTTTCTTGGACTAAGTCTGATGTTATGTTTCTTCTATCGGACTTCGTTTAGAAGGAGAACAAATGTGTCTTCTTTCAATTTATTACGGAACTCGTTTTTGAAACTGTCCTACCAAAGTCTACTTAAAGCTACTGATGGATTCTCGCCAGCCAATTTGATTGGTGTCGGCGGCTTTGGTTCAGTGTATAGAGGAATTCTTGATCATGGACGTAAAGTTGTTGCAATTAAGGTACTAAATCTACACTTTGCTGGAGCTTCCAAGAGTTTCATAGCGGAGTGTAAAGCCTTGAAGAACATCAAACACCGAAATCTTGTAAAAGTCCTCACGGCATGTTCAAGTATTGACTATCAAGGCAATGATTTCAAAGCTCTGGTCTATGAGTTCATGGTCAACGGAAGCCTAGAGGAATGGTTGCATTGGAATGAAAATGAACATGAGGTGCGTAATGAATCAAAAAGTTTAATTCTTCAGAGGTTAAACATCGCAATTGATGTCGCTTCTGCACTGGATTATCTTCACCATTATAGCACAGAACCAATAGTCCACTGTGATTTGAAGCCAAACAACGTTCTTCTGGATGAAGAAATGGTAGGACACGTTGCTGATTTTGGGCTAGCAAGATTCTTACGAGATGCTACTTCTACTTCTTCTGTAGATCAATCAAGTTCCATTGGCATAAGGGGGTCTGTTGGTTATGCGGCTCCAGGTAAATGTACTCCTTTGGCAATTTTTTGCTTTCTTTTACTTTCCAAAATCAAGACTGTATTCTTATATCTAGAGTTCTTCGAAATCTAATTACATTTTTTTTTTAACTTTTGTTGTAGAGTATGGCATGGGAAATGAAGTGTCAACATCGGGTGATGTGTATAGCTATGGAATTCTTGTACTAGAGATGTTCACAGCCAAGAGACCTACTTATAGCATGTTTATTGATGGTATGACTCTTCACAATTTTGCCAAGACAGCTCTGGCTGAACAAGTAGAGAGAATTGTTGATCCAACACTGCTTCAACAAACAGAACAAGGGGAGGCAAGCTCGAGCATCAACAGCGGTCAGAGCCAAAGTTTTATTAGAAGTCACATGATTCGGGAGATCTTGATTTCGATACTTAATGTTGGGATTGTGTGCTCAGAAGAACTTCCCAGAGATCGACCAGTTATGAATGAGGTTCTTACTCGGTTGCATGTGTGCAAGAAGACTCTTGTTCGAGATGGAAGGTGAATCAGATGAAGTGTGACAATGAGTAGGTATAGTATATGAACCGTTCACGTTTTTTAGTTAACTCGTCGAGTGGCCTGCATTAATTTCTTTCTAAGCCATTGAAACTCTTTACTAGGCCAGCAATCTTATAAAATGCCTGCATTTCTTAATAAGTATATTTACGGCTTGATGCAATCAATTAGCCTTTGGAAAGTAAAACCCTGTTTCATCAGCAAACTTAACAAGGATAAACTAAATCAGCCAGTCATCTTCTAATTACCTTCAAATATTAAGATCTTAGCCAGCCTCTTTTTCCGAATTCCTATTCAACATGCTGAAATCTAGATTTCAATTTTTAAGGTGGGAAAGTTCTTTGATAATGTCTACAGCTACTGATTTGGGCATGTGATTTGTGTTTGTCTTATTTTTTTATTTTTTTTTGGAACTGATTTTTTTTTTAGCTATGCTGCTTCTTACCTTTGTTTTAAAGTAATTATTTATTTAAGAGCATCCAAAATGGCATAATAAAAACCAAAAAGTTGTTAAAGGTTAGTGATATCTGCTCAATAAAGTGCTCACATTTGAATAACAAAACTTAACAACCTCTAATTAGCAACTAACCAAATTTTGACCCATCAAAACTAGCAATCTTTTGCCAATAACGAAATTTTGACCTTACATTGTAACGCCCCAGAAAATTCAACCTTAACAAGTGCCAAAAATATATAAATATCGCGTTGAAAAGTCAAGTCTTTGTCAAACATTGGAAGGGTTGACCAAAAATAAAAGACTTTTCTTTCTTTAAAACCTTGAAGCAATTTATCTTTCTTAAAAAAATAAGGATTATCGTAACGAATATATTTTTCACAAAAGCTTGAGAAGTTTCCTGTAATTTGAAGCATATCCCACCAATCTTTAAACTCAATAGAATCAAACTATCTAGTTTTATTCCCATAAGTCCCAAGAACAACATATTCTTTCCATCATCTCTAGTGCCAAAAATAAGTTCTACAAGCCATAAGATAAGCTTCCCAAAAGATGAGTACATAACTCCTAATTTTACAATTCCAAAATAATAACATGAGTTTTCGGTTCCACAATCAAACTACAAAAGACATTGTATCAAATACGGCCTTACACGTTTCATGACATATGATAACAAAATAACAACGCAAAAGAGACTCCACGTAGCCACCCTTCACAAAGTATTCGGCGCCTCATTGTCACCTGAAATGGTTCAAATAATATGGGCCGGAGATCGTAGGAAACAAGACTAAACCAAATAATATTTTCAAGTTTAACATAAATTCTGTGAAACAAGCATAAATTAAAAATCCAGACATAATTCTCTCAAGTGTCCATAAATTTACCATATTAATAACCTCATACGTTCCCCAACTAATCAACCTTGCCCAACATTCCTAGATTCAACTCGAATTCATAGCCATACGTTGACTCTAATATCTAACAGAGGGTAGCCGAGCACAAGTACCACCCCATGAACTGGGGTAATCGGGTATAAGCACCACCCTCACAAACCAAGGGTAGACGGGTACAAGTACCACCCCATGAACCGAAGTAATTGGGTACAAACACCACCCTTGCACCGGGGTAATCGAGTACAAAGACGAACCCCACAATTTCCGGTTTTTCACTAAGGAGCTCGCCAACCCTAGCTTGCTTTTTCCTAGGTGCACCATCTAGATTTAGACCAACATAATCTGAACACAATCATCTCAACCTATCTCTCCGAACGAGATAATTCATACCCAAACATCATCCACATAAATCCTAACCAAGTATTCAAGCCCAAATGTTTAATAAACTTTAACCATACATGAATTCTTCCAAATTGACACAAGTAACTTTCACAAGTCATAAGAAAATAAAATCTAAAAGTGTAAGTGTAAGTGTCATCGTATTTGCATCTCAAACCAACCTTAATTCCTCAAGTAAACACTTTTTTTTTTCTCTAGATGTTCAACGCGCAACATAGATACAAGGTCTCAAATAAATTTTGTATATTCTCAATACTAAACAACTCTACACTTCAATAACACATAAATTTCAAAATTTTAATAAGTATCAATAAGAACCCGTACTCCTTATGTGATATCTTAAAACCCTAACACAAATTTTCACATAATCTAAAGAATATTCATGTTTTACAACAAATTCACAACATTTATACTAAAAATAAACATATCAAGAGGGTTAGTCATGTATCCTATCTCAAAAGAGCCACATCTCGAAAAAGCTAGGAACCCCAAAGTTGGCCAATTAAGATTTTGTTTAGATCGCCGCGTAGATCTTTGTCCGTAGATCACATTTTCTTTTTGCCTTTTTGCAAGATTCTCGAATCTTGGTCTTCAATTTTGGGGTTGAAGCATGAGAGTTTGTAGAGAGAGAGAGAATGAGACGCAGGGGAGAAATAAAGCGGAAAAAAAGTGAAGAAGAAAAAAAGAACCGAGAACTCGCGAAAGCTCTCTGATGGGATTCAACCATTTTAAGTGCATAATTGCACTACAGCCCCCCAACTAATTGATTATTATCCTATCACCCAAAGTTATAAGGAGCCGTTCCACTTTCCCTTTCTTTTCTAAAAGTTCTTTTTCTTCAATTTTCTAACTCAAATATAATGAAAATGAAAAATAATTTTTTAATTTTTTTTGCACCGTATAAAAGATCTCGATGAAATCTATCAAATAAGATCCATATTGGTAGAAAAATTATTTACGTAAGCACATAATTTTTGAGCTTGAAATTACCTTCTTTTTCCAAAAGTTACTTTTTTATAAAACTGGAACGGCTTCTAAGTCGTCATACAAAAGTCCCAAACACGATCACATAACAGTATTTGTACCATTCCCGAATACATGTGGGTCCCAACGCACACTGTCCACGGCTCACAAACTTGGGCCCGATCAACACACATTGTCCACGGCTCACAAACTCAAGCCTGATCAACTAAACTTATAAGCACGTGTATACGCATGTATACACAAAAATAATTCTGTAGCACACAAATTATAAATTACATGGACACATAACCACATCGCTACATATAAGAATAAATAAAATTAAAATGAGATGCGGGTCTCTACATACATTTTCTCAATCAAGTCTGCCCATCATTATACAAAACCTTCTCTCTCTTCCCTTTTCTCTCTTTCTTTCTTTCTCTCTTTATTTTTCAACAATGTTTTGAAAATTTTATTTTTAAAAAATGTTAATTATTTTTCAAAAACTATTTTTTAAAACGTTTTATCAAAAACTGTTATTGTTTTTTAAAAAATGGTTTTTTCAAATAAGTATTTTAATACTATTTTTTTAACCTTAAAAAAAACAATTTTCTTCGAATATGAAAACAATTTTTTTCAAAAACTGATATTGAAAAACTAATTTTAAACAATTTTTATTAATTTGAATACTAATTTGAAAAAAACTATTTTATATGTTCATTGCTTTTAGTTTTTTGTAGTTTTTATTTATGCCATTGTGGACATATGTATTGCTAACCTTAGCAATTTCTTGAATGAATAACAAAAGGTGATGTCATAACTTTTGGTTATGTAATTTTGATTAGGCCATTGTGGAACTGTCTCAACAATTCTAATCTTTTTTGTTTCTCTGATCGTAGGTAATTGCGGTGTGATTGGCCATAAAATATCTCATGCCTTAAAAAATTTCGTTTCAAGTGATGCTAAATAATTTCTCTGGTTGCTTCTTATATAAAGTCCCATTTATTGTTCCTTTCTTTTACGTTTTTATTTGTGAAGAATGTCAATTTATATCTCATATAAATTTCCCTTCAATTTGCTTAATAAAAAGTCCTTTCAAAAGGCAATGACAATTCTCTCTTACACTTAATTCATATCGATTTCATAGTTCCAACAGAATGGTTAGACACGTCTACGCGAACGCTTCTCAACCGCGGGACAGATGTTTATGTTCCAAATTTCATAGCTCTGTATGGCAGCAGTGCATACATTTTGAAATTTGAACACATAACATATCGAATTTTGACAAGTTCATCGGTGAAGTCATTTCTACAAATAACACTTTTAGATTGACCTCAGATTTGTGCAACTCCAGAAAATGCATCTGAAAAGTTCTGTTTTCGACACGGGCATGCCGAGCAAGGCGCGAGCGTGCTTGTAGGTGTTTGTTGAGTGAGTGCGGGCGTGCCAAGGCTTGTCCCGCCCAACATTGAATGTATGGATGCCGTGAATCTAACTTCTAAGCATAAAGCGATTGTGGATGGTTTAAAAGGGAAAGCCACAAGTTGATTCATGGGTTGCCACAACGGGATGGACTTAACTATTTTCAAACCATGTAGGAAAAGAAAGAACAAGTAATGATAAAAACTAATCGAACTCCAAATTTTTATTTTATTTTTGGGTCCTCACACTAGCTTTGTAATCATCCCCCTCTTTTGTCTCATTCTCTCTCCTCTCTCCTCTCTCCTCCCTTTCCTCGCGATTTACAAGCCTTTCCCTCATGTTCTCTCATTCTCTCCCCTCCCTTTTTAGTTAAGTCCGAGCATTGGAGTTGGAGTTGATTTACAGGGCCCAACATTATAGTGGTTAGTGCGGAAAAATACAAGGCTTTCAGACCATTCGACTGCTTATAAACTAATGCTTTGCCCTCAATATAGCCAGCCGTGTTTGACCCATAGGAAGACTTGTTTTATGCCATCCAATCAGTATTGGTCTCACTACAAGAAAATCGAGATCTTTCAACGGTTTTGCTAGCGACGGTTCAAAAAACTGTTGGTATAGACGGTGTGTAGCAACGGTTTTCAAACCGTTACTAGAAACAGGACTATAGCAACGGTTTTCATGCAACCGTTACTTACCAGACTATAGCAACGGTTTTCCATAACCGTTACTAAAAACCGGCCTATAGCAACGGTTTCCAATAACCGTTGCTAGATTTTCACACCGCCAAAACTAATTTTCTTTCATGCGATCGGTTTTCCAAACCCGAACTAACGATCGAGACCGTTATTTTATTTTTCATGTTGATTAAATTGATCTCGTACAAATTTGGCTCGATCGGATTTAGAAAATTTCTTTATCGATGGACAATTTCATTAATAATATGAATTTTTCTGTCCGATAAGTATGTAGCGATACTCGATTAACTTCATTCTTGAACGTACTTTAGCCACTCAACCGTGACACAATCATGATGATCAAAACCGTTGCTTTTGTTAGGGTTATTTTTCCTAAATTTTTGTTGGTATTTTTTTCAGTATTGTTTATTTAACGTATTTTTTTTAGCATTTGATGGTAATTTTTGAAACTAATCATTCATTTTGGGATTAATCCTTCATCTTCACAAGAATAAAAAAAGTATAAAATTGTGGACCGAAGTTGAAAAAAAATATCATATAAGATGACACTAAAGACAACAAATGTTAGTTGTTTGATATTTTTTCGCCCAAATTGATTTTTTATGCTTTTAATTGCATTTTTTTTTAGTTTTTAGACTCATCTCATAGAAATAACTGACCAATCAAAAAAATTTATGTGAATCTAACAAAAATTTAGAAAAGGGAAAATTAATATTTTGAAAAAAAGAAGGATAACAGAGAGGTTTGCATAGTATAAATATTAGTAGGCCCTTGATTTTACACAAGTGCTGGGCTAGCCCAACTGGTTTGCACTCGCGCGCGCGTACGCGTGGTCCTGGGTTCAATTCCCAGGAGGAGCAAAAATTGTTGTATTGCCTTACATGCGCCAGGTGAAGGCCATGTCAGCGCCGCGCGGGCGACAAGTGGAGGCCACGTGGCTGCCATGTCATATTTTACCCAGATTTTAAAAAAAAAAAAGACGTGCCTTTAGCAACGTTTGTAACCGTTGCTAAAGAAACCGTTACTAAAAAAAAATCTGTACCAACGCTCGACAAAACCGTTGCTATACCTTTACAGCAACGGATATATTGCAACGGTTTGGGCAACGGTTCTCGAACCGTTGGTATAGCCCGAACGGGTCTATACCAACGGTTTTTAGGTTCTATGGCAACGCTTTCGACCATTGCTATAGAACGATTTTCTTGTAGTGTCTTCCTCCTCCTTGGATTTATATATTGATGGAATCATGACTATGGGTAACCACAAATTTCAGGGCATTCGATTGCTTAACGACTATTATCTTCGCATAATAATACTTACACTCCCCTATTATCTTCGCACAAATTTTTTTTTTTGTAATTGCCAGATTGTAAAACTGCACATAATTTATGACACTGTCAAAAAGAAGATGTGCGAAGTTAATAGTGGAATGTGACTATTATTTTCCCATATTTATATGTCCATTACCTACCACATACACAAGTACAAAACCCAAATAGGAACATATTAAAGGATCAAGACTTCTTACTTTGAGCCATCAGGTGTCCTAGGCATGCACCACACCATCTGCTCCAAATTCTACAACGAGAAAGTGGAATACGACCTGATCATCAACCAAGAATCCAGCAGTTGGATCCCACAGGGCTGGTTCTGACATTAACCATCATAACGAGGTCCAAACAAAGTTACTTTTATCCGTTTCTTAACCCATTATCCCAAATCTATATCTAACCCAAAATGGATTATTGCTATCAGACTGTAACGTTACCCCAATATCGCCTGAATCAAAAACCATCACAACTTGCGGCAGTCCCAATCCATTCACTTTACAGGAAATGCCTGGCCGGTCCTAGTTTTTTGTATGAGTTCCATGCAAATCCCCTTTTGTAAGTTCTATCCCATCTAGACCCTTCTAAATAAGTTTTTAATATTTTGCCCTTTTCACTTTTCAGCACCTACAAAATTCACACCTCTAAGAATTCACACCTCTTAGAAGAATTCACACCCTCGAGAATTCACACAGCTTCGAAGAATTCACACCTCCAAGAATTCACATCCCTAAGAATTCACACCCCCCCGAGAATTCACACCAATTTGCAGAATTCACACCTCTTTGCAAGAATTCACACCCCCAAAATTTACACCTCATTTTCAGAATTCACACCCGAATTCATACCCATTTGCAGAATTCATACTCAAGAATTTACCCCATCTTGGCCGATTACACAATTCACACCTCTAAAGACGTAAACAATAAGGTTTTCAAAAGTTAATAAGTAACCAAATGAAGAATTCATACCTAAATGAAAAATTCACACGTTCAAATTCACACATCTTTTCAGAATTCACACTTCTTTTCAGATTCATACTTTTGTGCAGAATTCACACCTCCTGTGAATTCTTGGTACATTTTTGGTGTGAATTCACACCCCAAAAATCCAAAGATTCACGCCACAAAAAAAAAGGTGTGAATTCTTTTTTTACGTCAAAATAATGCCGCCCGACCTTCCACTCACAAATTTGAACATTAGATCTAAAACTCTGGAACAGCAGAATTTACACCCTTTTTGCAGAATTTACATATTTGAAAAAGACCGAATTCACATTACCAAATTAAGAATTCATACTTTCGAAAAAAAGATTTCACACATTCAAAAAAATGAATTCACACCTTGAAAAAGATAGAATTCACATCAGCAAATTAAGAATTCACACATTCAAAAAAGACAAAATTAACATCCCATCTACAGTACATTTCACATTCCCAAATTAAGGGTGAACGAGCAGTTTCGCCCCTACGAATCCAAAAGTAAAATACTTACTGATATCCGCAGGAGCTGATTTTTTACAGAGCCTCATAAAATAATATTCAAAAATTTATGAATATTTTTTTAGATTTTTTTGGGACCCAAAATAGAGCCAAACGCGTTTGCCCCTGCGTGGTTCCCTGCTGTTAGAATTTTCGTTCACAGCCCTAAACTCACTGTAGGAAAAAAAAAAAAAGAAGAAGAAACAAATAGTACAACAATTCACACCTGGAGGAAAGGGAAAAAGAAAAAGGCAGCTATCATCATATTGCTTCCCCTTTTCCTTTTCGGCTTTACAAAGAAAAAAAAAACAAAGAATACATATATACACATATACCTATACAATAGATATACACAACCATTAACAGATCCACGGTGAACAAATCCACGCCGGACAAATCAGATCACTTATTTACGGTCGGCAAATCCACGCCGAACTCTGCCTCGATGGCGCGGCAGAGGGCGGTGGTGGTGGTGGTGCGGAGGTCACAGGTACGGAGGACTTGCCGGAGCCAATCTGATAGGTTCGAGTCCGACGTCAGAAGTTGTTGTGCAGATCCAGAAGTTGTGCGGCTTTACGAGTTGGGTGAAGTCGACGATGAGTGGGGGTATTTTGGCCAGCGACGGCCTCTGTGACTGAGAGATGTAAGGGAATGGGTTTCCACACGGTGCTCCGGGAGGATGCGATGAGGACTTTGTAAGCAGTTTCTTGGAGCTCCGAGTCGGAGAAGGGGAGGACAAGCTGGGCGGTGATGGGGTTGAGGAAGTGGCCGTCGTCGGATGGTGGAGCAGGAATTGGGGGTGAAGATGACAGAAGATCTGGCGTCTGCTAGGAGGCTGGGGATGCGGGGTATTGGGGGCAGATGACTTAAAACGGGGGTTGTGCGGAATGGATTTGACAGGGGCTGGGTTTGGACGGGAACCGTTCATCATGTAGAACTCGTTGAGAGGAGTCACCATACCAAAAATCACGTCCATCGGATTTGTATTGATACCTGTTCGAAACACATTTATTTGATAGAAATGGTGTTGGGCACACTAGATAGGAACCCGCCCAACACCATTTTTATCAAATAAATGTGTTTCGAACATGCATCAATACAAATCCGATGGACGTGATTTTGGTAGGGTGGCTTCTCTCAACGAGTTCTACCTAATGAACGGTTCTGATTATTGACATGGGCCCGAAATGGGCCCACAAATTACAAACTGGATAGTAGACAGGATGGAACAAAACTGGAGCGGAGGCGACTCCTATTGGGGGCAGATCACTTAAAACGGGGGTTGTGCGGAATGGATTTGACATGGGGTGGGTTTGGACGGGAAGACATTAACAAAAAAGGGCCGGCCAGTAAGAATCCCAAAAATAAGGGTTTGGCTGATCACTTTCTTCTTATCCAAACTTCTCACATATGTCTTGAAATTAATTTTCAAACACATAAATTGATCGTTTTCCCCTCAATGCAACTTAGGGGGTGTTCTAGATTCAATTATTTTTTTAAAAGTTCTTTTTTCTGCAATGAACAGTACAATAAAAGAGTATGTGTTCCACTTTTCTTTAAAAACTACTTCTTTTTCAAAAAGTTTATTGTCAAAATGACCATATTGTCCCTTGGACTTATTCACCTTCCCCAGACTTGGGCTTTCTCCTCTCCTGCCCCTGGGACGTCATTTTGGCCGAAAATTTTTCAAAAAAAGGGAAGGCTCTGGAAGTGGAACCAACCTTCTTTTTGGGCCCAAAAAAAGGCACTTTTTCTAAATATGGAACGACCCCTTAAACGGAAAATTCGGGAAAATTTCAAAAAGACTCCTGAACTTTCTGACAACTCACAATAAAACACCTGGACTTTCACTATTAACAAAAAAACATCTAAACTTTCTATTCCGTCAACAAATTCACCCCCGCCGTCTCATTCTGTCATACAACTAACGGAAGGAACTAAACGGTCCACTTAACCCTCATACATTTGCACACGTGGACCTAGCCCTAAGCAATTTGGAGGGAATTCACCCTAACGTGGGCCCAATTTTGGAGGGAACAAAACCCTAAATCTACATAGGGAAAGCAAAAAGAGTTTCATTTGCCTAAACTCTGGTTTAGACGACGTAGGAAGAGGTTCTCTTGCCATTGCGGGGATCAAGGATGGTGTGGATCTTGAGAAGCAACGATGTGGGTCTTGAGAAGCAACGATCGAGGACCATCGACATACGGTATGTACACTAAACCCTAGACTTCGACTTCGATCAAAGATGGTGTGGTTTCTGATTAATTTATTTAGTCAGTGCATTTGTTTAAAAAATAACCCTCATTTTTTTTTTTTGGATTGTTTGAGATTAGTGCATTTCCCCATTGTTTAACTACAAGAAATTTTGCTTTACCCGGCATTTCAAAAATGCCATTAAAAGTTCCAAAAATGCCGGTAAAGAGTATTACCGGCATTTGTTAGGCATTACCAACAATTATTACAAATGCCGTCTAGGAAAGTGTCGGTAAAGGTACAAATGCCGGGAAAGGTTTCTATAAATGCCGGAAATAGTTGAACTCATTTGCGGCATTTGTACAAATGCCGGGAGAAATAGTACCATATAAGACCAAAAAATGCCACGTGGCGTCCACGTGTCGCGCAAATTTTGTAGAGAAATTGTTTGCCCCAAGTTTTGAACTCGTGACCCTTTGCTCCCGCGCGCGTGAGACTACCAACTTGGCTAGCCACCATATTGGGTCACCTTGCACAATGAAAAATATTTATATTATACGGAGACTTTTCCCGGCATTTTTTTCAACAAATGCCGGTAATAGTTTAGCGGTATTATTCTGGCAGAAAAATTGACTTTTGCCGGCATTTTTTTAAACAAACGCCGGTAATAATTATTTTTTTCTGGCATTTCTTGAAATGCCGGTAATAGTGGCTTTTCCGGCATTAATTAAAATGCCGGGAATGACCATTTTTCTTGTAGTGGTGCGGGCCCAGGGGGAGTGGAGGACAGCTGGAACTCCTTTGGTCTTCTACTATATATTGCATACCATACACCATTTGACCGAGTAAGAGTTTGAGAGCTCAATTCCTCTTGCATTACACCATTCATAACAGCCGTTAGATCTCTCTCTCTCTAGAATGTCCAGACCACGTGGCATCAATCTAAACGGCAAAAACTATTTCCTTACTTACCCCCAATGCAATATTTCTATCACAGAAGCCCTCGACCAAATTAGAAACACTACAGGGGCAACAAACAAGAAATACATTCGTGTAGCAAGAGAATTACACGAAGATGGACAACCTCATCTCCACGTATTAGTGCAATATGAAGGCCGATTTCAAGTTACAAACCCATATCATTTCAACCTCAAATCCCCAACGTCTTCGAGGCAATTTCACCCCAACATCCAAATTGCCAGATCAAGTTCCGATGTTAAGTCCTATATCGAGAAAGGGGGAGACTATGAAGAATGGGGAACATTTCAAATCGACAGAAGATCTGCTCGAGGAAGTCCGCATTCAATCGCTGAAGTATACGCAGAAGCCCTAAATGCACCCAGTAAGTCCCACGCATTACAAATTATTAAAGAAAAAGACCCAAAATCATACGTTTTACAATTTCACAACATCAATTCCAATTTTGACAGAATATTTGCAATCCCTATTCCACTGTTCATCAGTCCATATAACCCTGAATCATTCAACCAGGTACCTCAAGAAATGCTATATACCATTGATAACATATTTTTAGGCAATTTGGGGACCCACCAAACCAACTGAGTGATTGTTTATTGCTTTGTTATGCACCATTAACACAATATCTTCTTTGTTTATTGCATGAAGAATGATTGCATAACTGAGTCCCCGTTCCGCTAAGAACTTTTTCTTTTAGTATTTTTTGTCTTTATTCAATTTCTTTTTCGCGCTTGTTTGTTTTGCGTCAAATTTTTTTGAATTTTTGATTCGTTTTAACGAGATGAATCGGAAAAGTAAAAAAAAAAAAACTACTTTTACCCAAAAGTAGATGTCGACTTTTTTTACTTAAAAGTGATCATAGTTCAAAATATTTGGATAAAAGTAAAATTTGTTTACTTCTCCTATATCGAGATTAATCAAAATGTCAAAAAAATTTGACACAAAAATAACAAACGAGAATATTGATTGCACAACTGTTTAGGGCTGGGTCCACGTGTGCAAATGGATGAGGGTTAAGTCTACCATTTAGTTCATTCTGTTAGTTGTACGACAGAATGAGACGGCGGGGGTGAATTTGTTGATGGAATAGAAAGTTTAGGTGCCTTTTTGTTAATAGTGAAAGTCCAGGTGTATTTTTGCGAGTTGTTAGAAAGTTCAGGGGCTTTTTGAAATTTTCCTCGGAAAATTCCTTGCCTTCCTCTTTTCAAGACGGTTAATGTATTTTTCTTTAAGGAGGCTAACTTCTACCATTACGCAGCTGGGAATCCGGCTTCTGTGTTGTACATAAAGAACTTGGCAAAAGATGTGCTTGTTGATGACTACTGTTTCACATTCGGTGAGCTCAATAAACACTTTTAACTTCTCTCTCTTACTCCACAACTTCTTACTTAACCAACAAAAGGGAAAATTATAATTATTATTATTTTTTTGGGTAATGCAAAGTGTCTCTCTGGGCCAGCTTGCACACACCACAAGACTAAATCTCTACAGCCCCCACCAGCCTTTGCTAACCCAAAGGGTTTTTATGCATGGCTACCCCTAAGGGTTTTTTCTCAGTGCAGGGGAGTCAAACCTGGGACCTCAGGGTGGTAGGCCCCTCCGCCCTGGTTGATCACCAACTGCACTACCCCTCGGGGTTAAAGGGGAAAATTATTGTTCGACAATAATCTTGAGGAGTGATTATACAACTTCCTTCCGTGCAGAGAAATTATTTTGAAAATGCCCTGTTCTTGATTTCTCTTTTTCCCAGCTTTTTCTTTGCTTATGTTTTTTCTGAGGACAATTTGATCTTGTGAGCTTTGTAGGGCCATATTCCCGAACAAGCATAATCATAAGCCGAACACGTGATGGAAATTGTGCAACGAGAAAAGTGATGAAAGGCACCATGATTGTAATAACCGGTGATCCGAGATGTGCGCCGAACAGAGAGGTTACCCAGGTACTGGGACATGAGATGTCCCAGAATCATACTATCTGTTCGGCGGTACAAGCCTTTTACCTAAAACTAATAAATTGTTAAGGTACAGCCTGTTCGGCAAAGAGCATGCCGGACAGATAGAGTCGTCTTAAGATAGAAAGCCTTAAGAGATAAGGCGGAAGTAGTATTGTGGGCAGCATGCCCTGGAATTTCGGGATTCCAAAGCGCAAGGGCCCATAATCGAGGGAGCGCGAGCGGAGAAGCAGGCGCTCGCAAAAATACAGAGTCGCCACCTGGGTTTGAAGGTCCGACACCCAAGGAACCGTATTTCGAAGCATCTGCCGCGCTATTTGATTTGAAAAAGTGAAGGAACCAGTCCGTCATAACCATATCTGGGTTCGGGAGCCAGGTTACGAGAGGGGAAGGGTTTTAAGGCACCCCTCTCGCCCAATCCGGAAATCGGTCTCTACTTAGGCATTTTGAAAATGATTGTGATTCTTCTTTTATTAATCAATTTTTAGCCGATTAGGCGGAAACGATTAATCGAGGATTAAGGCATCAGAATTTGCAAGATGTGATAGATGGCATGAATGGCGATTAGTATAGGATGAAAAGCAATTTGTTGTGGGAGTTTTAAACAGACTGGAAGGCACTATTCTGGAGTGACGTACGCAAGAAGAAACCAGCATGCACTGACCAGGTCACTACATGCTGACTTGACCTGCGTACGCTAGCACCGAACACGCGTACGCCAATAAGTTCAAAACCACAATTCTTATTTTCGACCCTCTGGCTCTGGAAGGACCAGTGCACACCCAGGACAAACCAAGCAATTTATAGCAGTTATAATATACAGTTTTAAGGCTAACAAGCCCAACAAATAAACAAAACAGTCCATAACTAGTGTGGACAAAATAGAGACCAAAGGCCTAGTTACCCATAGTTATCCATGCAAGGCCAACCACTGGTCAGAAGCAAACCATCGCGCGAGACAATCACTCTCTTGCGCGAGGTGCGCTCCCCAGCGTAGTGCGCCTCAGTGCGCTGACAGTGCGCCAAAGCGCGGCATCGCGTGATGGTGTCGATGCATGCGCGAGGACTAGACCAGACCGATGCTTGGTTTACATGTTTATGGGTCCTGAGACATATTCAAAAAGCTCCAAGGGTACTCCACAACAATAGAAATGAATATTGAAATGTAAAACTAGCATTTTTAACAAAGGAAAAGCAATAAACGGGCGACGACAAGATGAGCTAAACATAAAAAAAAATAACATAGTAAGTACAAACAAGTAACTAGCATCCCAGACCCCACGTGGACTTTGTCGCGTGCAACCCGGAGGGTCGCGCGAGATAGTGAGTCCATTGCGCGAGGGAGTGCTTGGCATCGATTCTGTAACTCTGTGCTTTAGGACCGAATCGGTATTGATTACCGGTCTTGGCCCTGATAGCCCCCTCAGAGATCAGAACAGAGAGTAGAACAAAGGTAAGCTATACCTTTGGCTTTTTGGAATTTGAAAAGTGTTTGAACTTTGAATGTTTGAAGTTGAAAGTAGGATTTGAGTGATGGAGGAGGAAGAACAAGCTATGTTCCTAGGTACCCTTGTATCTCTTTGGTTTGCAAAGAAGAAAGCAAGGCTATGGCCAAAATGTGTAATTTTGTGAACCTTTTAAAAGATGAACAAAGGGGGGGTACTTATAGGAAGAGAGGGGGAGGTAGATCTGGTTAAGAGACGTGCTGGCTGAGGGATTACTTCATGGCTAAGTTTTCCCAGCTGATAAAGGTGATGGGGACAGAAGTTGACCATCGCGCGGACGAGTAGATGCATCGCGCGGTGCACTACTGGCGTAGATGGTTGACCATCGCGCGATGAAAGTCAAACCGTCGAGCGGAGTGCGCCCTGGTCGCACTTAGCGGTTGCATACTGGCTGAGATGATTGCGCCTGGCGGCGGGTCGATGGGGTTTTTGGCTTTGGCGGCTTAGGTTAGGTCGAGGTTCAAGGGTTTTTCAAACACTCAAAGCTCAAACACTTGACATTCCCGAGTGTTCTTGATTCGTTTCATCATCGGGAATCAAAAACCGTAAATAAACTAATCTGAAGCCCAGATTAGGGTGTCTCCAGGTTGCCCCTCTTTGGCCGGCGCTTGGAGCACCATTGACTTGGTACAAGTAACGCCAAAGAATTCTAGACACCCTCAAGGCAATCCAAAAGCGGAACATGGTAAAGTAGACAAGCATACTTACAGAATCTGATTGGTTGAATGGAACAGGCGGTCCATGGCCGGGGATGGAAGTAGAAGTGGACGATTGCATCGCCGCTTGTTGATCGATTTTGGACAGGACAGGCTGTCGCTGCAGATTTGGACAGGACAGGCCATCGTTGTTGGGGATCAAGCTATCCTCGGCACAAAGTATTCCAACAAACACAGGTAGGTCGTGTCAGGCAGGTTAAATTCCATCTGTTGGGAATCAGAGCCAATCTCCTTATCAAAGACCATCCGAGACAGAGCAATAAGCCTGCTAGAAGATGCACTTGCGGCTAGACCGAGGGTGATTGTCGTTTGGGATAGGCCAAGACGGACTCTCCTGGGGAACAATCAGTTGCGGATGAACAGACCATTGGACAATAATCTGATCGTCGTTGAGGGAGGGAATGGATGATGTGCTAATCGTCGTTGATGGATGGAAATAGACGATACGGCTGATCATCGTTGATGGATGGAAATAGACGATATGGCTGTTCGTCGGCGATAGATGGAAATAGACGATATGGGTGATCGTTGGCGAATAGATGGAAATAGACGATATGGCTGATCATCGGCGATGACATGGCTGATCATCATTGAATGACTGATATGGCTGACCGTCATCGATGATATGGCTGACCATCGTTGAATGACTGATATGGCTGACCGTCATCGATGATATGGCTGACCATCGTTGAATGACTGATATGGCTGACCGTCATTGATGATATGGCTGACCATCGTTGAATGACTGATATGGCTGACCGTCATGGATGATATGGCTGACCATCGTTGAATGACTGATATGGCTGACCGTCATTGATGATATGGCTGATCATCGTTGAATGACTGATGGCTGACCGTCATTGATGATATGGCTGACCATCATTGGATGACTGATATGGCTGACCGGCATGGATGATATGGCTGACCATCGTTGAATGACTGATATGGCTGACCGTCATCGATGATATGGCTGACCATCGTTGAATGACTGATATGGCTGACCGTCATGGATGATATGGCTGACCGTCATGGATGATATGGCTGACCATCGTTGAATGACTGATATGGCTGACCGTCATGAAATTGGAGATGGGCAGATCCAGTATAAATAATCGAACCGTTGAAGATTGGATGGGTATAGATGATCGATGTGCAGAATGATCAGGCCGTTGAAGATTGGACAGGACCGTCTGTCGTTGAAAGAGACAGGCAGATCAGTATGCTGAAAGATCAAGCCGTTGAGAAACTGGACAGGACCAGCTGTCGTTGATTTGATCCAAGAAGCACAAGCAGTGGTTATCCTTGATAATAGCATGGATAGAGGCAAGGCAGACTGCAGCTGGGGAGAGATTGGTGATAACTGCTGATTGGGCCTCTGGCCCGAATTTACCTGCGCGTGTTAGTACAGGTCGCAGGCTTTGACGGTTGCCATGGAAAACGAGATAAGGAAAGCGGCGTGTGACACCCCTCTTACAGCTGCATTATCCCAAAGTAGCGGTTCCAGCTGCAGTTACAAAAGTGACTAGGCAACAAGCATGATCCCCAAAATCCTATTTACTTGCTGCCTTTGATACTGGACAAGCGTGCTTTGACACTTGATAGAATTTTCCTGCTTTCAATATTTGATATACAATATGCAATAATCTGTAAACAAATGCACAATTTGAAAATGCATATGCAAGCTAAGGGCGGCTCCTAAGAGGACAACGATGCCTAACGACTACCACTGAGCCTTATTACTGTACTGTCAGTTACTTCTGAGATGCGCACCCAGATAGATAGACATTGAGCGGGCAAGCGTGCCTCAGTTGATGTTTAGCAATGAGATTGGGCCTGCATGCCCCCTTTCTTCGATGCTTGGGCAGATGAGCCCCAGAGATGCTCTGCTTGGCCTTGGGCTGACGAGCCCTTGCTGTTCATGAGATTTCCATAGCTTGTGGATGATAGGAGCTAGGGTAGCAAATGTAAAAATTGCACTTTCTAGCCGCTAATATCTAATTTGCATTGATAAGTGACCTGAATTGACACACAGACATGCGCACATGTACAGACTAGCCTAGCTCAAACAAAAAGGGAGAAAGAGTCCCATGGTACAAATGCGAACCCTTAGACACAAAGAACATAACAAAATTTTGGGTATTAAGGGCCAAAACTCCCGACATTCCTAAACAGGTGAAACTGACACTTATGAAAGTGCAAAAGGTACAAAGACCTATACAAACAACATCGAGAAAAGCATCTCGACATGACAATTGATAGAAAAACTGGAAAAATGTTGCAAATATGGACATAAGACACAGATGATGACTCATATAGGCCCGGACTAAAACCGACACCCCATGCAGTCACATTAAGTCCACATGACTTGCATAGTATGACAAGACTTGGCAAAAGCCCCTGGAACAACATTCAAGGGCAGTAGCAGACTACTACCGCTGGAATTGAAAGAGCGGGCGCAGGTTTGAGACCAACGCACATCACTTCGAACAAACGCACCGCGGTTGCTTACACCAAACTTCGCTGAACTTAGAATAAATTGCGAGCCATTAGGCTTCTAGCATTTCATTCTGTTTTTGATGCTTAAAATCTTTTAAGACTTATGCTCAGCCCGTAATAGAAATAGCAGTTTGCAATAAAATTGAAAGATAAAGGTTTTCCCCCTTCTGATTCCTTCATTGTAGCTTGACTTGATCTTTAATCTTTTTCGACCTTTGACGTGTACCAAAACGTCAACCACGGATCCAATTGATAGATTTGTGACCGAGTCTCAATGAGAAACTGCCTACGTATCCCACTCTGGGTAATCAGCTCAAAACATAGTTCGGGCTAAGGTTCACTCGTGTGTTTACCTCTCCTTTTGCGCTCTAACTTTTGCCTAGTACAGCCCATTCGGGTCTTCGGTCTAGCGAGCTTTCAAATATTGCCTATTCATTTTTGCCTAGACCCCCTTCATAGGTTTTCGGGCTAGCAGGCTGCTCTAACTTTTGCTTGGAACTGCCCACCCTTGGGGTTTTCAGCCCAACGAGCTTCTCTCAGGGAAAAGCAACTTTTGAATTGATCCAGGTTGACCCAAGTATTGAACTTGTTGCCGTCAAGGTCGACGATCGTTGGCTGCAGCCCCAGATAGAATGGCTTTGATAATGGAAGATATAGCGCACTTCGGTTGAAAATGCCTCGCTCCGAGCCATTTTGTACATTTCCTCATTTGTACTTGGCGGAACGCCACTGTTACTGTTTTTGAACACAACGCAAGGCCTGAAGCCTTTAGTGCTTCTGCTTTCTGACTTAGCACCCGGTAGCAGGGGATTTGATACTTTTATCTCAAACTCAACGCCAGGTGTGTCTTTGTGAGACCACACCAAGACGTTTGATGAATTCTTTGAGTTTGTCTGACCGAGCGCAATGCTTTTCTGGGGCGGTGCTTGGACCAACTTTGAACCTTTCGGGAGGTTATACTTGTCTTTCAAGTTTACTTGAAAACTACTTCTTCTTTTAATAGGCTGAGCATGCCTTTTATCTTCCCTTTCGGCGAGGGAACACATTTCCTTGAGGATGATCCCATCGAAATCTATCCCTTCATTGTTAGGGTCGACACAGTTTATATAAAAGCCAGCGAAGTACTTAGAAGCAAGATAATGCATATCATAAAAACCCACGGGGTTCGCCAAGTACAGCAGACTCAAAACTTGAAACAAAAGCTACGACTTAGAGGGGCAAGAGGCACAAACTCCGACTCAGAGCTAGACTTGACAAACGCAAAAGACTATGTCATACTTAGACAAGACGCCAATGCAAACTAGACGCGGTTTTGAAAATGCAACTGTTAAAAAGCTACCCGTAGCTTCCACAAAAAGAGGTAGGATTCAGCAGGTGTCAGGCCCAAGCAACAGCACTTCGGCTTCTTCAGTTTCTTCAACCAAACCTACTCGATGCTCCTTTGATCAATGGTCCTCAACCAGTCAGTCTTCTCCTTTGTAAACCCCTCATCATTGTCAAACCAGATGTCGGCAGTGGAAACCTCGATTGCCCAACCTACAGCCATCATGTTAACCTCCGGTTCAGATGGGATGGATACGATGGGTTTGGGTTGATGTGCTGGGATGATATAGTGGCTAGGATTGAATATGGTGGAGCTAGGATTGATTTGAGTGGAGGTGATAGATACCTGACCAACCAGAGGGTCAGACCTGTGTTGAGGCAAGGAGTTGGAAATGATGTTGGGCTTTGGTGGAACTTGAACCGTGCCATCATCAATAAGATCTTGAATCTCATGTCGGAGACGATAGCACTTGTCAGTGTGATGGCCAGGCATTTGGTGGAAGGCACAGAAGAAGTTAGGATTGTAACCAGCAGATAAGACTTTGGGTGGGGAAGTAGGGGTCAAAGGTTTGAGATGCCCAGACTTGACAAGTTTCTCCATCACTGTGGACAGAGGTGCCTCGAAGATAGAGAAACTCCGAGGTTGGGTTCGGGCCCGGTAGCTTTGGGCGTTTTGAACCTGATTGACATCGGCTGTATGATTAGGGGAAGCAGCAGTGTTATCCCCACTTGTAGCCGTGCTGGCGTAATTGCTACCGCCAAACAGTGCGCTTATTTCCCGAGTAAGCCCTTGACTTTGATTTATGAGGATTGGAAGAAGAGGACTCCTCTTGGTAGAATCCCACTTTGCAGCGCATCCTCGATGGCCAGGCAGATTCAAAGAAAGTCTCGAGTTGGCGGATGCTTGAGCAAGCACCAGGTGCCTAGCATAGTCCGGGGAGAGTGCGGGAGATGATGCGGAGTTGGTCCCTCTCGCTCGGGCTCAATCATTAGGGCGGCTTTGGCTCTCCACCTTTTAACAAAATCCACGCAAAGGACTCCTTAGCTTCCATTTTGTGGATTCTAACTCCCGAGTAGTCATCTTGAGTGAGAGTTGTAGTTGTATTGGCGATGAAGGCAGCCCCAATGTCTTCCCAAGTTCTTCTTTTGGAGATGTCGAGCGAGCGAAACCAATGGAAGGCAGGCCAGAGAGAGTTTGAGGGAAGAGTTGAGACATGGCCTCACTTTCTACTTTGAGTAGCTTTATAGCGACATGATAGCCATAGAGATGAGTCACAGGATCACCGCTCCCATCGAACTTGACCAAGTCGAGCATTTTGAATTTGTCTGGCGGTTTAGCATTAGGGTACAAGCCGAGACGATCCAAATCAATCCTTCCTGCATTGATCTTCCCAGATTTTGAGACAACCTCTTCTAGCTTAGCCATCTGAGCCATAAGAGCTACCATATCGGGATTCAAACAGGCCTACCATCCGTCGAATACGGCTTTGCAGCAGTGCGTGAACACTCCTAGGGTTGGTGAACAATGAGGCGCCCTCGTGATTCGGATCTAGGACCATGACAGTTGCTGATTGTCCTCATCGTCCTCGCCATCCTCTTGAGTGGAGGTGGAAGGCGAGTGTTGATAAGGTCATTGAGGCGGGTGATGTTAGCATCGATTTGGATGGCCTTTTGCTGCATCAGCGGTGATACTATTCTGGAGGTACATGAGCATGTCTCCCGGAGAAAGTGGTTGAACCTCTGGTGACACGACATGGTAGGTGATTGAAGTGCTTGATGCGGAAGATGGGGATCTTGGTTGCCCTTCTGTACAACGGTGGTGACCACGGTATCAGAGCAGCCAACAAAGAGCGCGAAGCGCCTTCCGTTGTGACTGATTGGGATTGTAACCTGACCAACCTTTGACTCGGATTCTGAAGACGTTCCCAAGTAGGTTTGGCTGTTCCTTTCGGTACTCTCTTGCTCGATGCAATGGCTCAGAACTAGATTGCAAAGTAAAATAAGTGAAAGCTCAGTGGTGTTCCTTCAACAATTAGAATGCAATGCATACGTCGCTGTCGGTGTCAATCCTAGACTCTGCAACTAGAGACAAGTCTGTCTCATGATGTTCAGACGCTGCCAAAATCCTCAGATTTCTTTTCGAGGGTGTATCCTTTGAATAGATCAAACTGATCCTAAGAGATGTCAAAACTGATTAAGTCTTCGACTAGTCCCTTTTGAAGGTTCAACTTTGAATTTGAAACAACTCAGTATTGATGGCGTGACACCTTAACCTGGGGTGGCGTGAGCAATGCTGTGCTTTAGCCGGGGTGGTTGTAAGTGATGAGGCACTTGTAACCTAAATGATACTAATGTCACGGCATCAATACTTTGTGGTTCTTCATTTTCGGTTGACTCCTTAATCAGGCATGAGCCAAGGACTTAATAAGCTTTGATTTCCCAAAGTCTCGCTGATCTAAGGACTTTAAGAATTAACAACATGCACCATCGAGATGCACGACTTTTCATCGGGTCTAGCAGCGTCCAAATTAGCATAAGACAGACTCGAAAGCGAGAGACAACCTAAAAGCCGCCCTAAACATGCTCCTATGCAAAACGACATGTATGTATTTACAGTTCCAGAGACGAGTTTGGCTCACGAATTTCAGACGTTGCCAGAATCCTCAGAATTCTTTTCGGTGATATGTCCTTGAGTAGATCGATAGATCCTAAAAGATGTCAAAATAGACTAAATCTTCGTCTAGTCCCTTTTGAAGATTCAACTTTGAATTAGAAACAACTTGGCATTGATGACATGGCACCTTAACCTTGAACAACGTGGTGTATAGTGACAACGCACTTCAACCTGGGTGGCGCCAGTGACACAGCATCAATACTTTGTTTTCCTAATTGTCGGTTGAATTCTCAATTAGGCATGAGCTGAGGATTTAGCAAATTTTGATTTCTCAAAGTCTCATTGAACTAAAGACTTTGAAATGACAATGAACATTCGACAGAATGAACGACTCCTCATCGGGTCTAACAGCGTCTTAGACAGCGTAAGACAAACTCGAAAGAAAGAACTGTTCTAAGCATGCTCCTATGCAAAACAGTGTATGTACAGTGCATGCGATAGGGAAAGCAGTAACACGTAGACAGTATATGAGGTTAGATGCAAGTAGATTCTACCCTGCAGGTACCTGTCCTAGTTTGGAGAGTTCTAATGCTTTGTATATGCAAAGGCCGGTTTTGGTTCGTAACAGGTTCCTCGGACTAGGGGCCACAGATATACCTCTCGTTGCCCGCGATATCGCTGAGCAACAGTCAAACGGTAGCATGACCCATCATCGTCGAAGGTTGTTGGTCATTCGAGGTCCTCGGGCTCCGGAAAACCGTGCCGGATTGCCAAAACGATCCAACAAGGCTTATCCCACATCGATGCAAATGAGATGCTAGAAATTGATTAAGAAGAAGAAGAATCACAAAATCACAAAATGCCTTTTCAAGCTGGGCTCACTTTATTTAGTCCATCTTTAGAGGAAACTAAGCAAATGAACAATCGAAAAAGTCCCAGATCGGATTGGCCGGACACGAGGTCCTGTTAAATCACCATTCCAACCTTCGGCAGCGTGAATCTCACCGTTTTGACAGACTTTTAAGGAATTGTTCACAAGCGTATTAAACTCTAAGTATGAATTAATATTGGTTCGATCTTCCCAGTAGTCGCCCTGTAGGCGGCATGCCTGGAATTTCGGGATTCAGCGCAAGGGCCCATGTCGAGGCGGCGGAGAAAGCGGCGCTTCGCAAAATCTGAGTCGCCACTTGGGTTTGAAGGTCCGACACCCAGGGAACTGTAAGCACCTGCCGCGCTATTTGATTTGAAAAAGTGAAGGAACCAGTCCGTCATAACCATATCTGGGTTCGGGAGCCAGGTTACGAGAGGGGAAGGGTTTTAAGGCACTCCTCTCGCCCAATCCGGAGATCGGTCTCTACTTAGGCATTTTGAAAATGATTGTGATCCTTCTTTTATTAATCAATTTTTAGCCAGTTAGGGCGGGGGAACAGTTAATCTGGAATTAAGACTGTAACAGTTTGCAAGATGTGATAGATGGCATGAATGAGCAGTTAGTATAGGATGAAAACAGACTGTTGTGGGAATTAGACAGACTGGAAAGCCCCTGTCTTAGAGTATCGTGCACAGGAAGAAACCAGTATGCACTAATCAAGTCAATGGATGCTGACTAAACTTGCGCACGCTACTACAAGACCTGCGCGCGCCAGTAAGCCTAAACCCACAGCTCTTATCTTCAAACCCTCTGGGCTCTGGAAGGACCAGTGCACATCGAGGACAAACCAAACAGTTTATAGCAGTTATAATATACAATTTTAAGGCTAAAAAACCCAACAAAAAAATAAAACAGTCCATAAATAGTGTGGACAAAACAGAGACCAAAGGCCTAGTTACCCATAGTTATCCATGCAAGGCCAACCACTGGTCAGAAGCAAACCATCACGCCAAGGCGATCCTTGTCTCACGCGAGTGCTCCTCGGCGCTGACAGTGCGCCACAACTGTTTTATCGTAGCGATGGTGTCGATGCATCGCGAGGGCGAGACGAACGATGCACAGTTTACATGTTTTGGGTCTGAGACATATTGAAAGCTCCAGGGTACTCCGCATGACAAAAATGAATATTGAAATGTAAAACTAGCATTTTTTAACATAGGAAAGCAGTAAACTGGTTTTTATCATGCTTAACAGTGAGCTAAACATAAAAAAAAAATAACATAGTAAGTACAAACAAGTAACTAGCATCGCAAACCCCACATGGACTGTCGCGTGCAACCCAGGAGGGTCGCGCGAGATAGTGAGTCCATCGCGCGAGGGAGTGCCAGATCCCAGTTTCTTGTAACTCTGCTGGCTTTAGGACCAGAACTGGTATTGATTACCAGTCTTAGCCCTGCCAGCACCCATCAGAGATCAGAACAGAGAGTAGAACAAAGGTAAGCTATACCTTTGGCTTTTTGGAATTTGAAAAGTGTTTGAAATTTGAATATTTGAAGTTGAAAGTAGGATTTGAGTGATGGAGGAGGAAGAACAAGCTATGTTCTTAGGTACCCTTGTATCTCTTTGGTTTACAAAGAAGAAAGCAAGGCTATGGCCAAAATGTGTAATTTTGTGAACCTTTTAAAAGATGAACAAAGGGGGGTTACTTATAGGAGGAGAGGGGGAGGTAGATCTGGTGAAGAGACGTGCTGGCTGAGGGATTACTTCATGGCTAAGTTTTCCCAGCTGATAAAGGTGATGGGGACAGAAGTTGACCATCACGCGACGGAGTGGGTCTGTTGCGCGAGGGTGCGCCCTGGCGCGCGATGGTTGACCATCGCGCGATGAAATTAAACCGTCGCACGACGGTGCGCCCTGGCGCGCAACGGTTGCACCCTGGCATGAGATGATTGCGCCCTGGCGCGGGTCAGTAGGGTTTTTGGCTTTTGAAAGCGGCTTAGGGTTAGGTCAGGTTCAAGGGTTTTTCAAACACTCAAAGCTCAAACACTTGACATTCTCAGAGTGTTCTTGATCCGTTTCATCATCGGGGAATCAAAAACCGTAAATAAACTAATCTGGAAGCCCAGATTGGGATGTCTACAAGTACTCGAAGAGGATTGTCCAAAAACCAGTCGGGATAAGCAATGGGATAATCCTATTAATGAACGAATTCCGTAATAACAAGAATCCTTATGAGAAGAGGATCTCGACTGATTGGGCAAGAGAGTTCCCAGAGAGCCAGGTTTGTTGTACGGGATAGGAATCCTGGGGCGACGAGGATGCTTGGAGAACAAGCAGACCTATGTCTATAAATATAAGGTAAACTTAGAGGCAAAAGGTACGCAATACATTGCATTCAGACTATACTGTCCTACTGATAATTAGGGTTTTGCACTGGTACGAGATACTAACTTACGCATCGGAGGGCCTTTGCCACGAGAGGCAAAGGTGCGCTCACCCCTTGTCTGTCTTGCAGATTAGGGTTCCGGCAGAGGCACAGAGGTATCAACCGAGGATCACGTGGATCTGTTGCGAATCAACAGTGTTCCAGGTACTCTTGTTTTTCTGCATCTACAATTGGCGCCGTCTGTGGGAAACGAACGAGTTCCATTTGAAAAACGACCATGGTGGAAGTAGACCCAGTCACACCACTTGCTGAGAAGAACCAGGCTGGTGGGGAAGGAGAAAAATCCCCTCCAGGTGCTCCGAAAAAGCATACTGGTGGCCATAGTAGGAGGACGACGAGCAAAGATCGTCCCCTGACCATCCAAGATGATCCCAAGAACAAGGAAGGTAGGACTGCTACAGACTCTACGAGAAGGAGCAAGTCCCACCATAGGGGAGAGTCAATTGCGCATTCAAAAAGTGTGCATAACCACAGTGACAACCTCGATAGGAAGAGGCAGGAAATCGAGGAGGCTGCTCAATTAATCAAGAAACGAGAATATGAGATCCGTGAGATGGAAAGGATCAGAGATCACCCTGAGGACTCTGGATTGTCACGAAGACATTCTGAAAGGGAAAAAGGGGCTATGGTAACATACAAGGCCGCTCCTTCACATCGAAGAGGCAGGAGCAGAAGTCCCTCTCTAAGAGAAAAAAGGCCTTTTTCACGAAGGAGAAGGAGAAGGAGAAGGAGAAGGAGCAGAAGTCCTATGGAGCGAGGCTCCTCCCCACGAAAGAGGAAAAGTAGGAGTTGAGGTTCCTCCAGTGGGGAAGATACCCGCAAACACCATAGGGATAGGTACGAAAGACCTGAGTCCGATTGGAATAGGGTACGGGCGCATCGAAACAGGGAACAAGAGGCTGGAACAATGACTGCACGAGAAGCAGCAAGAAAAGCCCTGAGTAATATAGCAACGTCTCCCTTCTTGAAAAAGTTACAAGAAGCACGATTACCGAGCAGAGTGAAGCACGGGGCATTCGTACTTTACGAGAGAAATGCGGACCTAGTTGCTCACATCCAGCAGTATCGGCAGGCTATGTTTATGCACGAAGGAGACGACGTATAATGTGCAAGATGTTCCCGTCGAGTTTGGGGAAGGTGGCTCTGTCTTGGTTCCACAAGTTGGAATCACGATCCATACGAGGGTGGACACAGTTGGCCGAGGAGTTCACTGCGTGGTTCTTAACAAGTAGAAAGGCTCCCAAGACGTTTGAAAACCTCTCCACGATGAAGCAGGGAGATAATGAGCCGATCAGAACTATGCTAAGAGGTATTGGGAGACCTTCAATGAGATTGATAGTTGCAGCGAGGAGTATGCAATTGCTACATTCAAAACGGGCCTGCCTGTTCGGGAAGAACTTCGCCGGTCATTCAACAAACACCCTGTGTCGACATTGGCACACTTGATGGAACGAATCGAGCAGCATGCTAGAATGGAGGACGACATTCTCTGAGAGGACGGCAAAGTGATTGCCGAACAGCCAAAGACCCCGGCAAAGAAGGTGGATAAACCAGAGCCCAAGACTTACAAGGAGAGGAAGGAGTATGGGCAGGCTAAGAGAAAGCCGTACAAAGAAAAGCCAGTGCTAGATCCCAAGGTGTTCTTTTCAATTACAACAGTCTGGAAAGAGCCCATTTACAGGATTCTTTACCGAATAAAGAATCAACCCTACTTCAAGTGGCCCCCGAGTCTAGGTGGAGACAAAGATGTGAAACGTGCTACGAATCAGCACTGTAGTTACCATAAAGATTGGGGCCACATGACTGAAGACTGCGAAATGTTCAAGAAACATCTTGATAATCTGGTCTCTCGAGGCTATCTGAAGGAATATATCCAGGAGGATCGAAAAGATAAAGAGAAGGCTATGGAGATGGATTACGAACAGAATCCTAGAGGGGTAATCCATATGATACATGGATTGGCCGCACCTTATACATGGAATGAGGTTAGACTGCTCCAAAGGCAAGCCAAGCATGATCAGCATGTTATGAGATTGGGAAGAAAGAGGGGACGAGAAACCAATGAAAGCAGCGAAGGCATAGTCTTCACAGATGAGGATCTTGGAGATGTCCAGGTACCTCACAATGACGCTTTGGTCATTACCCTGCGAATAGGGGAATACGACATTGAGAGAATCTTGGTGGACTCTGGGAGTTGTACAGAAGTCATGTACTACAATGCGTTCAAAAAATTGGGGTTAGCTCAATCAGATTTGGAGCAATCAATAACACCTCTGGTTGGTTTTAGAGCAGGAGCAGTCTGGCCCCTTGGAAAGGTAACGCTACCCGTTCGTGCAGGTTCTGTGGTTTTGAGGATAGATTTTCTTGTGGTTGATGTCCCATCTTCCTATAACGCAATCATAGGGAGGACGTGGTTGCATAAAATGAGGGCTGTCTTCTCTACGTATCATCAAATGGTGAAACTCCCTGGTTCTAATGGGATCAAAAAGATAAGGGGAAATCAGAAGGCAGCACAGCAGTGCTTGATTTCCATTATCAAAAGAGTTCCAAAGGCCCATCAGGTTCATGCGGTGGAAGCGCCAGATCAACCGACTATCGAGGATGTCGGTAGGAATTCAACAGAAAAAGTGGTTGAAGGCCTAAAGAAAATACAGATCAGCGAGACTGCTCCTGAAAGGTATTTTTTGATTGGGGAATCGCTACCAGTCGAGGAAGAAAACAAACTAGTTGGATTCTTAAGGGAATATGTTGATGTGTTTGCTTGGGTACCGGAGGAGATGCCCAGTGTAGGTGCAGACGTGATCTGTCACCATTTAAATGTAGATCCCCAGCACAAGCCCATGATTCAGAATAAGAGAAGGGCAGCTGTGCAGCATGTTAATGCTGTTATTGAAGAGGTAGAATGGCTATTGGAAGCCAAAGCAATACGTGAGGTTTACTATCCAAAATGGTTGTCCAATACTGTTGTAGTAAAGTAGAAGAACGGAAAGTGGCGTGTCTGTGTGGATTTCACGGATTTGAATAAAGCATGCCCAAAGGACAGCTTCCCCCTTCCCAGGATTGATCAATTGGTGGATGCTACTACTGGGTACGAACGGATGAGTTTCGTCGACGCATATCGAGGATATCATCAGATTGCCATGTTTGGACCTGATCAAGAGAAAACTTCTTTCATTACACCACGAGGGTTGTATTGTTACAATGTGATGCCTTTTGGATTAAGGAATGCAGGGGCAACATATCAAAGGCTGGCAACCATTATGTTTAAGAAATTACTTGGCAAGACTATGGAGGTTTACATAGATGATATGGTTGTGAAAAGCAAAACCAGACAAGGTCACGTAGCAAATTTGAAAGAGGCCTTTGACATCTTGAGGAAATACAAGTTAAAACTCAACGCCTCGAAGTGTGCATTTGGGGTTGGTTCTAGGAAATTCTTGGGACATCTCGTGACCATAAGGGGAATCGAAGCAAACCCGGATCAGATATCGGCATTGCAAGGATTGCAGAGTCCCAAGACGACGAAAGAAGTACAGAGGTTGACTGGGATGGCTGCTGCCCTCAATAGATTCATCAGCCGGTCGAGTGACAAATGCAGGCCCTTCTTTCAGCTTTTGAAGAAAAGAGAAGGATATGAATGGGGAGCATAATGCGAACAAGCATTCCAGGATTTGAAGCAATACCTGGCTAAAGCCCCACTTCTGTCAACTCCGGACCCGGAGACGAGGTATCTGCCCCTTGAAAAACTGGTCCTTGCATTAAGGACAGCAACCAGGAAGTTACCTCATTACTTCCAAAGCCACAAGGTTGTGGTTTATACTGAGTATCCATTAAGGTCACTGCTACGAAGGGCAGACTTTTCAGGACGAATCTCAACATGGTCTGTTGAGTTAAGCCAATACGATATTGACTTCCAGCCACGAACGGCAATAAAAGGCCAAGTGTTGGCTAATTTTGTTGCAGAGTTTTCACCAATGGTAGCACCTAGGCCTCCTACGAGAAAGGAGCAATCTGTTCAACAATCAACTAAGAAAAGAAAGACGTCTGCCAAACAGGACCCTCTGGAATGGAAGTTATTCGTCGATGGTTCGGCTTGTAACATTAGTTCTGGAGCTGGTGTCATTCTGTTCCCTCATAACGGGGTAATGGTTGAGCTCTCTGTTCGGCGGGGATTCAGTGCATCAAACAATGTGGCAGAATATGAGGCTCTGCTGATTGGCCTCAAGAGTGCAAAAACCTTGAAGGCGGAAAGATTAAGGGTTTATTGTGACTCTCAGTTGGTGGTATGTCAACTGTCCGGGGAATACGAGGCCCGGAGTGAGAAGATGGCAGCTTATGTGGAAGCGGCCAGAGATTTGATTGATACCTTTGAAAAGGTATGCATTGAATAGATTAGCTCGGGGCAGAATGCCCATGCGGACTCTTTGGCCTGGTTGGCTGCTGCTGTTCCTACTGAGTTAAAAAGGAAAGTAGCAGTCGATTATCTGGATGAACCAAGCATTGGGAAAAGTGTAGAGTTGGTCCTAGACGTGAACTAGGGGCCAAGTTGGATGGATCCAATCATAGGTTTTCTACGAGATGAGACCCTTCCTTCTGATAAAAAGGAAGCCCATAAAATCAAGACCAAATCAGTAAGATTTTGGTTGTCTCCAGAAGGAAAGTTATACAGGAAATCCTTTACTGGGCCGTACTTGCTCTGTGTGCACCCTGAGATGGTGCAGAAATTTCTTCACGAGATTCACCAAGGAACATGTGGAAGTCATGCCAGGGGAAGATCCATAGCCCACCGAGCAATTACTCAAGGCTATTGGTGGCCACATATGCAAGAAGATGCAAAAGTTTACGTGAAAATCTATGAGAAGTGTCAGAAATTCTCACCAATGATTCGGACACCAGCCGAGGATCTAGTGCCCCTAACAAGCCCTTGGCCCTTTGCTTAGTGGGGAATGGACATCGTGGGTCCGCTCTATAAGGCTATTGGGAACCGAAAATTCCTTTTGGTAGCAACAGATTACTTCACGAAGTGGATTGAAGCTGAACCTCTAGCTAAGATTACAGAACCTATGATAGAGAGGTTTGTCTGGAAGAGTATCATTACTCGTTTTGGGGTCCCGTATTCATTAATTACAGACAATGGTTCCCAATTCCAAAAAAAGTTTAAGACTTTTTGTGCTCAGTATGGAATAAGGAATTATTACTCAACCCCGGCTTATCCTCAGAGTAATGGGCAAGCAGAGGCATCCAATAAGACCATTCTGGATGGAATCAAGAAAAGGTTGGATAAAGCAAAGGGCAAGTGGCCTGATGAATTACCATTGGTGTTGTGGGCACACCGAACAACGCCTAGGAGGTCTACGGGAGAGACCCCCTATTCTTTGGCTTATGGAACAGAGGCAGTCATTCCATTGGAAGTTGGCCTTCCAACCAATAGGACTGCATTGGTTGAAAGTGGAGGAAATGACAGGGCTCTTAAAATTGAGCTCGACCTCGCCAAAGAAAGGAGAGAAAGAGCCCTGGTGCATTTGGCCTCTTATCAGGAACAGTTGATGAAAAACTATAACAAGCATGTCCACCCACGAGAGTTTGGTGTTGGAGACCTTGCGCTCCGCAAAGTGCTCGGCAACACCAAGGTGGCCAACGAGGGCAAGTTGGGGGCTAATTGGGAAGGCCCGTATCGAGTCACTGAGATTGTGGGCATTGGGGCTTATCGTTTGGCAGACTTGGACGGGAACCCAGTGCCACGGCCTTGGAATGTCCACAATTTGAGGAAGTTCTTTGTTTGAAAAGCTTCAGTTTTACCTTTGTTTTAAGACCACGTGATTGTGAGGGAATTATGAATAAAATTCCTTTGTGTTTCATGGGGTACGCATAACGACCCCCTGAGTTTCTGAGATTATGAATAAAATCACGTCTTTTGCATTATATTGACTTTTCAGAAATTTTGTTTCTCTATCACTTATGGTTGTTTTGATCTGTAAAATACGAATAATGGCCTTATCTTCCCCTTCTTCGTATTGGGGAGCAGGCAATGGGTACGAATAAACTCGATACTAGATACGTATGAATGAACGTATCAATTTGGCAAATACAAAATAATTTTCCTTTTAAGTACGAAACACTTAAAATTACACAAGTATGAATACACTTGTACTGCATACGCATATATGCACAGATCGCAATTGTTTTGGGTATGAAAAAACCAACTTAATATTTGAAAACTTATCGAAGTACGTGATACTTACAAGTACGAAACACTTGTATTGAAATTTACAAGTACGAAACACTTGTATTGAAATTTACAAGTACGAAACACTAGTATTGAATTTCGTAAAGTACGAAATACTTGCATACGAAATGATGTAGATTAAAAAACCAAGTCCGAAACGCTTGGGTGTGCATACGAGAAAATGCAGATTGTATATTTACCAAGTCTGAAACACTTGGGTACGAAATAACGTGATTATGATACGCTTATAACCTTAGGTATGGGTTGACTATCTACGGACATTTAGGATATACAAGTATGAATAAACTTGTATAAAGGCATTATGGCCATTAAGTACGAAATACTTAAGTAAAGTCCTACTTAAACCTTGTAATGACTATATGCATCCGAACATATGCAAACATATGAAGTCCTAGCAAACAAAGTTTATGGCCACGAAGGGCCGAGCAAATTCAACAGGCCTTGGAATGGCCATCAAAATTAAAGGATCATGCCACAACAGGGCCGAATACCTGTGTTATCAAAATACGAAATATTCTGATGCCACGCAGGGCCAAAACTACGGTCACGCAGGACTTGATAAACTATGCCAAAATGTTTAAAACAACTTACCAGTTTTAGTCCAGGTTTTGGACCTCGGGCACAACCTCCCTCGAGACATCTACAGTCGATTCAGTACCACCATCAGCAGCTTCATTGACTGTTGCCTGTACTTGTGACTGCTCATTCTGGGCACCATGAGTCCCGGTTGGGGTATCCTGTGACTCCATTTGGATGTCCCCATCTGCGTCCGCAAAATTGTTGATTTGTTGTTCGACATCTTCAGCATTGGGATCCTCAGTCTCAACCACAGCTGCCTGCGGCTGCTCGGTAGTTCGATCTCTGCCCATAGGGGAGAGTCATCTGGAACACCAATTTTGGTCAAACACGCCTCCCAGCCTGCTGCAAAGATTTGATCCTGCATTGCTGGCATCTGCTCAACGTAACTGGCCGTCGCCTCATCGAAGCCCTTTTGATATCCTTCGTCAAAAGTAGTCTTCTTGGTGTTATCAATTTCAGATAAGGCCTGGCTTAGGCTGTCCTCAGCAGCTGCAAGCTTGCCCTTGGCCTCCTCATAATCAAATTTGGCATTGTTTCTCTCACTCTCCAGTTTAGCAACTGTCCGGAGTAGTCTGGTATTTTCATTCAAGAGTCTGATTCTCTCAGACTCGGCATCCTGGCATTTCTGGCCCAGCGCCACCATCTTTTGGATAAACTAAGTTGTAATAGAAATAACTTAGAGTCGGTGAATTGCCATAATAAAGGCACGAGTTAAGCAATAGAGAAAGAGTTACCTTTATCCCACTGAGAAGTCCAGTGGAAACGAGCCGATCACGGGATGATGAGGACTCTTTCTGCATATCGACGGGCAGCAGTAGGCCTTGTGCGAGGGCTAGCGCAGTCTTAGAAGAACTGGCACTATCACCAACGTTCACTGGTCGGTCCCCTCTGGTGAGTTGAGGGGCCCAAGTTGCCTGAGTAACAATGGTGCTCATTGCAGGAGTCTCAGCTGTCAGAGCATTAGGTTCTCCGATTTCTTGAAACCTAGGGCATTTGTCCCGATGGGCATCAGCAGCCTCGAGGGAACTGTAGCGTTCCCGAGGAGAGGAGGAGGATCGTGTTGAACCCCCCTGCTGCGACGAGGTGGCGGGGGAGAGTGTCCAGTGGAGGGTGCACGGCCTGAATCGCGTCCACGAGAGGACACGGTAAGAAGGGAGCTTAGGTTTAAGGGTTGGCGAGTCATTGTACCTGAATGGGGTGGAGACGGAGAGTAACCAAAAGACGAAGACTGAGAGGTGTTATGATCGATAGTTGTCTGTTCGGTTTGTAGTTGAACAGCAGCCTGTCTTCGAGAAGATCTCCTGACTGCCACACGAGGAAGTGATACCCCTTCAGAGATGGGAACTTCCCCTAGTTGTCCGGCTAGGGTGACTCCTGCGTTGGGTTTTGGATTCCTTGGTTGGGGAGCAGTTGACGTTGATGCTGCGCTTGTACTCGGGTTGGCTAGTCTTCGATCTATGAAGCTTCTGTATACGGGATCGTAGCCCAATAGAACGCTAGCGTCACGACCCCGACCAGTTGTCACCGTCCCAGCTACCCCTGTGTATTTCAGAATCCTATTGATCTCAGCTGTTCGAACATAACTGGGCTCACGACTGGGACGTTTGTTTGCGTTATCCGCTACAAAGTTTAGACAAGGCAAACTTGAATTAGAAGCCTGTTGAAATTTGACAGGTGAACTAAAGTCAAAACAAAAGCAAATTAGGAGCATATGTGGGTAGCCCTATACGTGGGGGCAATGGAATCCCACCACTTGGCCATCTTCCCCCCTTGGCTCGAAGGCTCCAGTGACATAAAGGAAATCCATCTCGTGATCACGAGCAGAATCTGGCAAGTTGAGCACGAGACGCTTTTCTGCTTTCCTTACTTTGAAGTAGTAAGTGTTATATTCGGGGTTTACTACAATGCTGTACCACCATTGGAGATCCCAGATTCCTATTTGGGTCCCTAAAATCCTATTTAGGGCTACGATTCCCATCACTAATCTAAAAAAATTAGTGGACACTTGCATGGGAGTAAGTCTGTACCAGTTCAATACTCGACAAAGTAAGGGGTCGAGGGGGAAGCGAACCCCGCCCTCGACGATGGCTACAATGGGGATTCCCATCAACTCCCATGTTCCAACATCCCTGTCCGCTCCAAGGGGAGCGAGTTCAAGTGCAACATTGTCAGGGATGATGTATTTCGTTCTAAAGGCCGCCATGGCAGAAGGGGTCTCGCAAAGATGTCTAAACTTGCCTGGTTTTGGGGGTTTCGCCTTCTCATCCACCATGGATGATAGAGAAATGCAGAAGTTAGACTAAAATCTGAAGCTAAGATTGGCTGAAACCCTAAAAGAATGGTGATTGAGAACGAGATCTTAGAAGGAAATAGAATGGGAGTGAGAACGAAAATCTTACAAAGGTATTCTAGAGTTTTCCTAAAATGTGAACGAAGTTACAGGCGGCGGTGATGGCTGAAACAGAGCTCTCGCCTGGGCTTGTAGAGAGAGAAAGACGCGATCTGGGTTTTTGATTGAAATGAAACCAAAAAAGACCCTTTTTTTGGGTTTAAGTGTAAAAGGTGGAAGACGGAACGTCTCCTCTGACTCCGTTAAGGTAAGAAGTAACAGATTAAGGAATCCAGTAGAGGGCCGTTTTAACGCCGTCTGACTCAAACGTCAGTTCGAATTAAACGCAAGACGTACGAAGTACGCCACATGGAACCCATACTTCGAGAAGGCATAATGATTAGACCGCCAAAATATCAAAATGGTCATCAATACTATATCTGCACGAAGCATCAGGAAGCTCGGCCTAAAGCTGGTTCCTTAGAAGCTTTACCCATTAACCCGAACAGTCTCATTGGGCAAAGCTGGGGAGCAATTGTAGGGCCATATTCCCGAACAAGCATAATCCTAAGCCGAACACGTGATGGAAATTGTGCAATGAGAAAAGTGATGAAAAGCACCATGATTGTAATAACCGGTGATCCGAGATGTGCGCCGAACAGAGAGGTTACCCAGGTACTGGGACATGAGATGTCCCAGAATCATACTATTTGTTCGGCAGTACAAGCCTTTTACCTAAAACTAATAAATTGTTAAGGTACAGTCTGTTTGGCAAAGAGCATGCCGGATAGATAGAGTCGTCTTAAGATAGACAGCCTTAAGAGATAAGGCGGAAGTAGTATTCGAGGAGGATTGTCCAAAAACCAGTCGGGATAAGCGATGGGATAATCCTATTACGGAACGAATTCCGTAATAACGAGAATCCTTATGAGAAGAGGATCTCGACTGATTGGGCAAGAGAGTTCCTAGAGAGCCAGGTTTCTTGTACGGGATAGGAATCCTGGGGTGACGAGGATGCTTGGAGAACAAGCAGACCTATGTCTATAAATATAAGGTAAACCTAGAGGAAAAAGGTACGCAATACATTGCATTCAGACTATACTTTCCTACTGATAATTAGGGTTTTGCACCGGTATGAGATAATAACTTAGGCATCGGAGGGCCTTTGCCACGAGAGGCAAAGGTGCGCTCACCCCTTGTCTGTCTTGCAGATTAGGGTTCCGGCGGAGGCACAGAGATATCAACCGAGGATCACGTGGATCTGTTGCGAATCAACAGTGTTCCAGGTACTCTTGTTTTTCTGCACCTACAAGCTTGTTGTAGGATCACTATTCGGAAGGGCCCTCTCTCTCTCTGTATGAAAATACTCATGGTATTCTCATTCTCTTTTGCAGCTCATACATCTACTTGGCGTAAGCAATCAGCATATATGTGATCAAGAGGTGCAAATCTTGCTTGTTAGTTACATTCGAGGACTGAGTAATGAGATACTTAACGTCTATAAAAAAAACTTGAACGATTACAGTCTCATGTGAAAGGTTTTAGCTGGCCTCAAGTTGCAACTACACTTGATCATGCTAAATTGTACGGCATTAAGGATTTTGTTCAATATCAAAGTGAAGTAATGGCTTATATTTAGTCCTCTTCTAAGCAGATGTATTCTGTGTATAGGAACACAACTATTTTGACATTAAAATACCTGACTAGTCTGTCACTCGTGTATCATTGGATTTACAGACATTTACCTGAATTTACCCGTCATACGTCTATGTTGTTCTTCCCTGAAGCTTCCTTCGCAGATGACTACGCTGCCTCTGATGAGAAGGAATACATATTCAGTGAATAGATTTGTTACAACTTTAATGTTTCCACAGCGATTGGATTATTAGACTATCTGATATGATTGATTTATTGCTGGGAACGGTTAATTCCATCTGCTGGATCTTGACCTTCAGTTCCCCTTTATTCTAAGTAGGAGGACATCTTCTTGGAAAAATACTTGATTAAGGTCACAATAATATGCAAAGAAAAGATGTTGGATCTGTTCGTTATATTTGATTCATAGTAGAGTTCACTAGTTGATGTGGTTACTTCTAATTGTTGGAAGGTAATATCAAGCTAGTGCCAAGTGTGTGGGACGATGTAACCCCAAGGGTTTGTCTCGTGGTCAAGGGTGGAGGACTAAGGGGTTTGCTTCCTCTCTCTTAAGTATTTATAAAATCTTGTAGGGCTAGCCCAAATGAGGTTTTGCCCCAGCTTTAATCAGGCTTCATCTAGCGGATAGTGGGATGGGTCTCCTAGTGATTAATAGAGGTGCGCGTAAGCTGTCATGGATACCGAGTTATTAAAACAAATGTGGTAGTATCACCGTTATACGTAATTTGAACAAGTTTATGCTGGCAGTAGACAAGAAGTTGTTCCACCACTACAAGAAATCATGGCTTTCCCGACGTTTTTTAAACACCGGCAATAGTCTTTCCGGCGTTTGCCCCGGCGTTTTTGGCAAACGTCCTTGATACCGGAGTCGGGAATACTTCCCATCGTTTAACAAACGCCGGTAATAGTTCCTGACGTTTTTTGCAACTATTGCTGGCGTTTAATAAGACCCCGGGAATAAATCCTTGATTGACAACTTTTCCGGTCCAGCGAAGCCTTTGCTGGCGTTTTTATAAATGCCAGGAAAACTTTTATTATTTAAAAAAATAATTTGTAATTGACGATTACTCATGTCAGTTAATTTCTCAGTAGATTTTTTTTTAACTTGTACCCTTAAGCAACAGCTAACAAATGGGATGACTTTTAGAGTGTACAAATTGTTCCCAAAACATTCAAATTCATTAATAATCTAAAAGATTGAAACATCTAACAAAAAAATTCGCAACATCCCAACATCAAATTACTTCATGTCCACAATCTACATTTACACAAGGCACAACTAGGATAAAGGAAAAAAAATTCTTCAACCATGGAACTATAGTATTGCTTGCCACACTTTGTTGCGAGTCCCGGGCACCCTAAGAATCATATACAAAAAAGAAATTTGTTTAAACTGAGAAAGAACCGCAAAGAAGTGGTAACTGAAGAAAAATTGTGGTAGTGTGTAGATAATTTTTACACCCAAACATTAACCACATCAGAAATACAAGACATACAAAAATATCGATACCTAATCCAGTTGTACAATCACCAGCCTACGCTTCATCAAGGAACCTGGGAAGTAATCAAGAACCATAAGGTGATACGAACAAGAAGGACTTTAGCACAAAAAATTATACAAATCAACGTTGGGTAAACCTATTGCAAGACAAAATTGGCCATGACCACAACAGCATGCACTGTCAATGCATCAACCAGGTAAACTGCCCTATGGACCCAGCCAAAATTGGTTTAGTATAGTCATCCTTACAACAAATTGCCTTTTTCTCTTTACTTGACCAAAATTGAACTCCAGTAAATGAAAGAAAGCAATTACTTCAGTAATAAAACCAAACCATATCTGGTTCCTCACATGCACCACTTACACTGCACAACAACACTTAGGAGCTTTCATCATTGCACGCCCATATATTACTTCAATATCTATCATTCTAACAAGAACTACATCATTTTACTCTGCTACACAAATCAGCTTGCAGAAAGTATTTCATTATGCTTAATGCTGTATCAGTCCAAACATTTATTGCAGTATCTAGTCTTGGAATGCACACATCAAGAAACTCTACTTGGTCATTACTAATATAACGGATTGATATGGGCAAAAAACTTTACTGTTCCATTTTGAATTGATAACTCTGAGTATACAATCACAATTAACACTAATATTCAGATACACTTTTCTTGTGCTTCTTGTTTATTGGACAATACCTTTGAGTTACAGACAAGGGAATCAGATTAGGTTTTATCTCTAAACTAGGAAACCAAAGTTACAGCTGATTATAATTGATATTCCTAGATTATCCAAGCTGCCAGAATAGAAAAAGATGCTCATCCAGAATGTACCTTTACTTGCTTTCCTTCAACATTGATTCATAGCAACCCGTGGGCGAATACTTATATTGAAAAATCATGGTTCACTAATAATCCTTAAAAAACCCTAACAGTATGAGTGTGAATCACAAAATAATACTACCAACAGAAACTATGTGAACAATCAAACCCACAACACAGAGATATACGTGAAAAACCCCAGAATGGGTAAAAACCACGGGAAGGGATCAAAGCACTATAAACATTGTGCAGTTACAGATATACCTATCCAAATGAAGTAAATCCTCACAACGTTCTAAGTACTACCTGTCGAGTCACACATATATCGCACCCAGTGATCTTGATCGCCAACGGCCTTGAGTTCACAAGCCCTTCAAAAACTTACTAAAACACTCTTAGGAATAGGTCTCCAAATAACCCAATTGCATCTCCCTTTTTTCCTTTACTGCCACCACACCTTTTTTCTATTACACCGTATATGTATATGAAGCTCTCGTAGAATATTGTGGCTACCTCTCTTTTCTTTTTTATATTGCTATAGTCAAACCCTAGGAAATAACAAGTCCATCTTTTTTCCTCTTTTTCACATTGCCTTTTTAGTTAAATCAACGGATGGTGCCGATTGATAACCGATTGATCCGTCTTCGCCAAACAACCATCTCGCTATAGTCGACTTCATTTTTTTTATCCAAAACGCTCACTTTCGAATACAAATAATAATGATTCATTCCACTCTAAACCTATACAGACTCACTAGTTTATTAAAAGTAATAAAATTACAACTCGATATAAAATATGTGTTTTGTCATATGGAATTGCCTCTCCTCAAGGGTTTCTGTAGGCTGCCACAAAAGCATTACAACATCAGCAATTTCATTAATGACAGATGGAGAAAAAGACGGAAAAAAAACTCTATGCTTCTTGCTACATGCCTACAGGCTACATGGCTGCATCCTCCTTTTGTTAATATTCAGCCCCAAGTTAGAATCAGGTTGAGGAAAGGGCCTTGAATAAAGAAGGCAATAATAAAATGGGACTTCCTCTCTGAGTAGATAATCACATGAGCAATCACCTAATAAAATCCGGGTTGTTGAGCGCAGCTGATGAGGATTCAATGGCGGAGATGTCTCTCCAGTCAGTGGGGGAGCATATGCTGGTCGAGCAGGCCATGGTATTTCCTTTTTTCCCGTTTTTTGTTAACTTGAATACTTCTTATTTCCTTACTGACCCTCTTCTTCCTCTACCACAGGCTATGGCTCGTGGCCGTTACCTTGCTTCCCAAAGCCATAGCTTGGGGAAGCAGGTGGTCACCCTTACTGAAGCCAACCTCTAACTCACAAAGCAAGGCGCTTCTATGGCTGCAGAGCTGCGGAAGGTGACGAATGAGAGAGACGCGACTCTTAAGTCGAAAAGGGGCTTGGAGGAAGAAAGGGACACAGCCGTGGCTACTGCTCAGAGTTTGGAGCAGAAGATTTCTGAAATGAGCAATGAGCTGGAGAAGCAAAAGGTTATGGGCATGGGAATGCTGGAAAAGGTGAAGAATGCTCGTAAGGAAGCCATCGCACTCTTCCTTCAATCTCCAGAGTACCGTCAAGACGTCACCCAGCAATACTTTGATGGGTTTGAAGCTATGAGGAGTCAGGCGGCCGCTGCTTTTCCGAATTTGGATTTTTCCAAATTTGAGGTTGATGATGAAGAGGGGCCCTCATGCTTTGACGGGGGGTAGAAGGGAGAGGATGAAGCTGATGATGCCGTATCCAAGGATGCATCTGTCCCGAGCTCTTCCCTTACATCCCTCCTCCAGACTCCAGAAAAGGTTTCCCTTGACGCCCCAATCCTGGTTGCAATACCTCCTGGCCCATCATCTGGTGACGGGCAGACAATTGATGACACCCTCCTGGGCCTTTGATTGGCTCATAAAAACATTTGATTTGCTGGGTCGTGTAATTAACACTTTTCAATACTTTCGTACTTTTGTGCTGGCTTAGGAGTGGCCTGTTAGTTTGGCCTTAACTCCTGTTTGGATGATTTTTGAAGCTTTACTTTATCGACGGACAGGGATGATCTCTTTGAGGTCACGTTTCTTGGGAGCCCTGTAAGGGCTTTTAGCTTAATGGCAGGTGCTGAATTTTAGCCAAAAACGTGTTTTGAGCCAAATTTCATTGCGATTTTGATGCATATGCATGTTGATTTCTACTTTTATCATAGTTTGGCCAAATACTTGTATTTGGCCTATTCTGAATTTTCCATTACATAGCTGTGCTACGTTTGTTTGAAAATTTGTTCGCTTGAACAATTTAACCATGAGGTCGGAAATTTTCCTTAGCCTCTTCTTATGCATAGCTAAACCTGGAATATGTTTCTCAAGCTTACTATGCCTGTTACTCCCCTAAGTGTATTAAGGGCTTGCGTCCAAGCCATTGAGACACTTATTGATACGTCCCGTGGGGTATTATGTGGGTGAGCAGTGATTCCGTAGATAAAGTAGTCGTGCTACACATATTGAGCTTGGCAATTTGTCCAGAGCTCTATGGTTTGCGGAGGCGTGCTACGTCTTTTGAGCTTGGGGATTTCTCCTGAGCTGTTTAATATGCATAGCCTTTCTACGTCTATTGAGGAGGTGACATTCCCACTCCCCCAAGTGTATAATTGGTTTGATTTCCAAAGAATTAATACACTTACTTAAATTTCCATAGTGTATTCTTTAGGTCTACCAAATAGCACTGTAAAGTAATACAGCTTAGCAAGACATGTGAGGTTTGCTTTGGGATGAGGACCGTGTATTTCCAAAAGGCGTTCGTTTCAACTGCTCGAGGTGACTGGGATTGTAACTACCCATTACTCTGAGCGGTTGAGGTGGCCATTTTAAGTGCGGTTTTTAATGGCGATTATGCTGATTGGCTTAGCAAGCGGTTAATGAACCGTCCCCTTATGCTATAAATACCAACAGTTCGTGTTTAACCACTCCCCATTCGGCACTTCTACTTTACAATGGCAAACAACGAAGAAATCTACGAGTTATGTCAAGAATTGCAGGGTTTGAAGGTCGCCGTGGCTGGCCTTACGGCCATGACGGAGTCAGTCTCCGTCATGGAAAAGACGGTCCGCATGGTGGTGATAGCCAACTGGGAACAGTTGGCAGCTTTTCAAGGGCAGCCACCGCCACCAGTTCCTTCCCCTCCGTGGGAGGGCGGTAGTGATTAGGTTGCGACTTCGTGGGTTTTGTCCACGAAGTCTTTTGTGTAATGGGTATCCACATCTCTTTAGAGGTGTGGATTTAATAAATAAAATTTAAGAATTTTATTTTTGTCGTTGTATTTTTTCCTTATCGTGCATACAGGAAACGTAAACCATATCATGCTTCAACAGGAAATGAACTCAAACAACTGTCCTTCGTAGGGGGTTTATTGGCCTCTTGGGCTAGATAAAAGAACACATAGCCTTAAAACAACTCAAGCACTAGAGCTTTATTTAAACGAAGAGTTCTCTAAAAACAGCTTCGATTTCCTAAAAACAGAAACAAACGAAAATTGACAAGCACCTACTTGTAATATTTCTTGAGGTGCTCTGCATTCCACGAATTTGGTAACTCCTTTCCCCTTAGGGTCGCAAGTTTGTATGCTCCAGCTTTGATATGATGCAGGACCTGGTAAGGTCCTTCCCAATTCGGGCCAAATTTGCCCACCTTTTTCCCCGTGAGGTCAACTTTCCTTAGAACTAAGTCACCAGCCTGAAAATCCCTAGGCTTAACTTGCGCCTCATGATACTTGATCATTCTCTGTTGGTAGACTTCTACTTTGGCCATGGCTGTATCCCTTCTTTCTTCCAAGAGATCCAGTTCGGACCTGAGATCCTCCAGGTTTTCCTGCTGGTCCATGCTGGCCGTTCTATAGTTGAGGAGTTCAACCTCAATTGGAACTACAGCCTCAGCCCCAAATGCAAGAGAATATGGAGTTTCTCCTGTTGCAGTTCGGGGCGTTGTACGGTATGCCCATAGCACATAGGTCTGACAGAATGGAGTGGTGAATATCACTTCCTTGATTATTGTGAATCAGTAGGAATAATTCATAAAATTACTACACCTTATACACCGCAACAGAATGGAGTGGGCGAAAGGAAGAATAGAACTTTATCTGAGATGATAGTTGATATGCTAAGCAATGCAGGATTAAGTAAAGGTTTGTGGAGCGAAGGCATACTTACCGCTGCTTATATCCTGAACAGAGTACCTCTCAAAAAGTCTAAGATTACTCCATATGAGCTCTGGTCAAAAAGGAAACCGAACCTCAGTTATTTTAAAACTTGGGGGTGTAAGGCGATTTTGAGGCTGCCTGGACCTAGAAGGAAGAAACTAGACCTAAAAGGAATCGAGTGTGTATTCCTTGGATATGCTCTACACAATAAAGCATATAGGTTTCTAGTGGCTGAGCCTAATGATGTTGTGTCCATTAACACCATCATTGAATCTCGAGATGCAGTGTTTTATGAAAATAGATCTGACAGAATTCCAAGGTTAAAGTCTAGTAAGGATTTGGAATCTAATAAAGATTCGGAAGAATTTCCTTTGATGTCCAAAGAGGACGATGAACCTTTAGAGGTTCCAGTTCAAGGAAATGAATCTGAGGAACAAGTCGAATTGAGAAGGAGCAAACGAGTTCGAACAAAGAGAACTTTTGGTCTTAATTTCATAGTTTATCTAGTTGAAGGTACTAGAGAGACTTCATGTGCTGAAAATGTTTTTTCACTACACGTGGAAAATGATCCTTTGACGTTTGAGGAAGCAATAAAATCGCAAGATGTGGCTTTCTGAAAAGAGGCTATCCAAGATGAGATGGACTCTATTATGGGTAATAATACATGGGTTTTGGTGGATTTACCACCCGGTTCTAAACCAATTGCTTGTAAATGGATTTTCAAGAAGAAAATGAAAATTGATGGAACTATTGATAAGTTCAAGGCTAGGATAGTAGCCAAAGGTTTTACCTAGAAAAAAGGTATTGATTACTTTGATACCTATGCCCCGGTTGCTAGAATCTCAACTATTAGAGTTTTAATTGTTCTTGCTTCCATATACAAGTTTGAGATACACCAAATGGATGTCAAGACTGAATTCCTTAATGGTGAGTTAGATGAGGAAATCTATATGAAGAAACCAGAGGGGTTCGTTGTGCAAGGTTATGAGCACAAATTTGTAAGCTTATAAAGTCTCTTTATGGACTTAAGCAAGCGCCTAAGCAATGGCATGAGAAGTTTGACATGGTGATTGTGTCAAATGGTTTTACAATACACCAATCCGATAAATGTGTGTATAGTAAATTTAGTGGCAAACGAGGAGTCATTATTTGTTTGTACGTAGACGATATGCTCATTTTTGGTACCGACCAAGGGAGCATTTAGAGTACAAAAGATTTTGTTTCTGCTAACTTTAGTATGAAAGATATGGGTGTTGCTGATGTAATATTGGGTATAAGAATTAAAAGAAGTGGTGATAATTTAATTCTATCCCAGGAACATTACATTGAGAAGATTTTTAAAAAGTTTAATCACTTTGAAAGCAAACCGGTGTCTACTCCATATGACTCTCAATTGCCGTTGGATCATAATGAGGGAGAGCGGTCTCACAACTAGAGTATTCTAGAATGGTTGGCAGTTTGATGTATGCCATGACAAGTATAAGATCGGATATTGCATATGCGGTGGGAAGGCTTAGTAGGTATACTAATAGTCCTGGGCATGTGCATTGGCACGCAGTACACAGAGTACTGCGATACCTCAAAGGTACTATAGATTATGGAATAGTCTATAGTGGGTATCCTTTTGGTTCTAGAAGGATACACTGACGCTAGTTGGATTACTGAGCGGAATGATCACTCTTCTACGAGTGGTTGGGTGTTTACACTTGATGGAGGGTCAATCTTCTGGGGATCTAAGAAGCCAATGCTGATAACAGACCCAACCATGGTAGCCGAGTTTATAGCACTAGCTTCTGGTAGGAAGGAGGCAGAATGGCTAAGAAATCTATTGCTGGAAATTCCAGTGTGGCCTAAGCCTATGCCACCTGTATCGATGCACTGTGATAGTCAAGCTACGTTATCGCGAGCGTATAGCCAAGTGTATAATGGAAAGTCCAGGCATATAAGACTTAGACATAGCTATCTGAGACAATTGATTGTTGATGGGGTGATAACCATTGATTTTGTAAACTCAAGTCAAAACTTGGCGTGTAGAGGCCCATAAATTCATATAATTGATTTAAATGTTTATAAGAAATAAAAAGGAGGAAATTGGTTTGAAACATTGAGAGTTGGGGTTAATGTGTAAAGTGTTGCATGTGAGGGGTGAGTGTGTGATGGGTGTATGTAATATAGGTGTGTGTGTAGGGAATGAAATTCTCACATCTCACTCTCACTCTCACACCTCGTTCTTCTCCCTCTCTCCCGCCCATCTCTCTATCTCTCGGCTCTCACCCTCTCTTACACCCTCACTCAAAACCCACTTAAACCCACCTTCAATCCTTCACTATTTCACGTATTGCAGCCCATATTGCGTTGGTTTGAGCTCGGTGGAGGCGTATCCCTCCCGTATTCGAAGTTTGGAGCTAGGGCTCGAGGGGTTCGTTGATTTCATTCTTGAATCTTGAGGTAGGAGGTTCTAATTCTCAATATATGTACATGACATGTTTCTTATTGCTTGATGTGTACCATTAATCGTTTGGATCGTTGTTGAGATTGTCGCAGTTGAAAACCCATGAAAATCTATCTGCAAACTTACTCGAAACTCATTGTTATCGATAACATTTTTCATGGTTATTGATAACATTTCGTTCTAGAATCTAGAAAACTCATTGTTATCAATACCTATAGTCGTTGTTATCGATACCCTCACGTCTGGAACGATTTTAACCCCATATGTATCGATACCTTTCTCATTGTTATAGATACCATCGTGTTTCGACCGACCATAATCCCGAGTTATCGATACCTTTTCGTTTATTAACAATAACGTTATGTTTTTATTAATTCCGACCGTGAGTTATCGATACCTTCCGTTATTTGTTATCGATAACATCTCCTAGTGGTACTATTTTGGCCACCTTGATTCCTATTCCATTGTTTGGGGTTCTTAATCATGCCTAGTCTATCTTAAACACAGTCCTAATGATCTTAAATTTGATTACTCTTGCCTTGTGACATCATTGAAGACAGCCATGGTTTATAATGTCCGGTTATACTCGGTTTCCCGAGATTCACTTTATATACGTATCAAAGTTGCGTTTGAAATGGTATCAACATGACGGTTAAAGGATTTGGGACTTTACGATCGCAACGAGAACATTTCAGGACTCATCGATGGGTGAGTACCTGGCATAGGACATTGGGATCCTTTAATTGGCCCGACAAGAGCTATATGCTTGTATTTGATATTTCAGGACCTCCGTTTGGGAAAGGTGTCTGACAGAGGACATCAGGGTCCTTTAATTGACCCGGCAGGAGCTCCAGCTCATGACACTTGTACGTGACACATTTGGACACATGATTCTTTCAAAGGTTATTCACTGAGACATACGAGTGGTTTTGGAAAATGAAAAGTTGGATTTTGGATTGCTATCACTGTCCGATTATCGAACATTGTTGCCATCGTTTATCGTGTTTCTATCTCTACATTTCATTTGAATACATTGTTAGATTAGGGCTTTCTACTGGGCTAGTGTAGCTCAAACCTCACTAAGTGAATAGTTAAAGTCGCAAGACACTATTTATGTATGCATAAACCTTGTAATAAGAACCGAGAATATTTCATTTGTATTTCGAAAATGGTGGGGGATGGTTAGAGATTTTCAAAATAAAAGAGTCGTCGTTTTGGTTTTGTAAATTTCCTTGTTTCCTTAGAATGCTTGTTTTTCCTTTTTGTGAGCTTTGTCCCACATTGGTTAGTTGAGAGATGTTAGAGTGGTATATATAAGGAAACCTTCCTAATATGAATAACTAATAATCTAGTGTGGTGCAGCTCTATGGTGCTTCGCACCATACCGGCGGAGTTGGTGCGAATCACACCAGTACACACCTACACGCGCACGCGCGCGCGGCGTGTGCTGTGTGGCGTGGGCTATGGTGCATTGTGGCGCTTTAGCGGCGCACTTTGCACTTAGCACGTCAATGCTAGGCGCCTTGTAGGCGCCCTTTCTTATTGCGAGTTGGTAGTAGGGTGGCGCTAACGTGTCACACACGTGGCAGTTGAGTCACACGGAGCGTTCCGATCGGGTGCGACTCGAACCTACAGGTGCGTTGGTTCGTGGAGTTGCGATCGCAACCGCCAACCGCGAATGGGCATGATCCAACGGATTGGATCAAATCTGATTGGGTGTGAATGAAACAGTGCACTAGTTCGGTGTGACTAGGTGTGACTGATCGATCAAGACCGTAGAATCTGATCCAATGGTCAGACTAGATCGGGTGCGTACCTTTTCTCAATGGGTACGTACACCACAAGAAATAATACTTTTTGCGACGGTAAAATACCGTCGCCAATAGTGACTTACCGTCGTTAAAGCTCTTTTGCAGCGGTATCGCGATGGGAATGAGCGGTGGCAGATGGTGGGGTGGCAAATACTTTTCGCAACGGGTTTTTACCATGGCAATACTATTTGCAATGGAAAAATTTGCATTTGCGACAGGTAAAATACCGTTGCAAAAAAAACACAAAAAAATCAAAAATCCTATTAGCGACGGCCTAGCCCCGTCGCAAATGGCAAATAAAAATTAAAAAAAAAAGTTTTCTAAATCATGTGAACCGCTTATCCAATGAAATCGAATTCATGGACTAGCAAAATTATTCTTACAATTTACAAAACCAACAATACATTTACAATTTAAAATTCATGTTCCCAGACAACCATGCCCAAAATAAGATTAAGTCAAAGAATTATATATAAATATGTACACATTTGCGAACAAATCAAAGAAAATAAACACAAGTGCGTCTCAAACAACGAGGGCGCCACGATCATATCACATATGCTGTAAAGACCCGTAAATTTCCGTTATATAATTTTAATGTTTTATAAATGGATAAAGGATGGATTAATGAGAAAGTTATAGTTGTGGGTTAAATGTGTAAAGGTTTGGAAAGTTTGGGGTGTTAGTGTAATTTGTGCATGTGTGTGTCGTGTATACCAGGAGAGTTTTTTTTCTTTTTTCCCATTTTTGTCTCAGCTCTCTCTCGACACTCTTTTCTCTCGGCTCTCTCTCCATTTCTACTTCTATCTCTCAAAAACTCACCCAATCACCCGGAACCCACAACAATCAACCTCAACTCCATCGTTTACTTGCACATTCGAGCTCATATCGTGTTGGATAGAGTTCGGTTGGGCATATTTTCGTTTAGTTTGAATTCCGGAAGCTAGGGTTCGCTCAATCTCTTTGATTTCGGCTTGGATACTCGAGGTAGAAAATTCTACCTCTCTTTATATGTTATTTGAGTGTTTCTATGCCTTAATTGAGCTTGTATTGATTGTTATTTGGTTTGGATAAAAAACTGTCATGCTGTGAAAAATCGCCAGGATTCCGGATTTCTACCGGTATGACATTTTCCTCTACCGGTAGAATTTTGTTGTCTTGATATTGTGTACACACTGTTTGGAGTTTGTACCGGTAGGACTTGTTCCCTACCGATAGGATTACAATTCTTTTTCGGACCCTACCGGTACCATTTTCCCATCTACCGGTGGAATTCTTGTGGACCAAAATTTTGTTCCTGCTGTTTCTAAGCTATCTGTAACTTCCTTATCATACCGGTAGACGACCAGTCAACAATCAAAACCTCCAGTGCCGTTGAAAATCCTTTTCCTTCCTACAGTGTTTGACTATTCAATGGGTGTAAATATATTTTATATGTATAAAATAAGGAATCATGCAGCCAAGTTGACTTCATGTGCCATGTGATAAATGTATAAGCCGGAATTGTTTAAATTGGTGGAAATGGAAGGATAAATATGAGTTTCATATGCACGACACATGTACGAACGATACATTTGAGCTTGTGAATGACGCGCGAACATTCGGGGCCCATCGATGGGTGGGTGCCTGACAGGGGATATCAGGGTCCCATAAATAGCCTGGCAGGAGCTAATACTCGTATTGAATATTCAAGGCATAACCTACAAGGTGGGTGCTTGGCAGGAGATATCGGGGTCCCATAAATAACTCGGCAGAAGCTTCGACTCAGACACACAGGACACGATATTTTGAGACACAAGTTGAATGAATAAGGCTTATGAGCTTAAATAGAAAAAGGTTTGGAGATATTGAGACACTTGATCATGATAGTTGTGCTTCCTCCGTTGTCACTTGATTTTTCCATCATTTGTTCATCCATCTTGCTCAATTGCATATAGAGTTTGCGTAGACTTTTCTACTGGGCTAATGTAGCTCAAGCTTTATTTTATTTCAGGTACTAACTCAGGACAATAGCGTGCATGACTGAAGTACGTGCTTGGATTGTGGACACTCCTTTGATATCTAACATTGACAAGTTACTTAGACATCTTTGTAAATTTCTTTTGAGATGTATTTGTAACTTTAATGTAAATCTTTTGACTAAGGAATATTGTAAACTCTTAACTCTCATTCGATACTCAATACTTATGTTGATTTAGGTCTCGAAGCCAAAGATGTAATCTTTTGAGAATTATTGAATGTTGAAGCGAGACTTTGAAAATGGGAATGCTATATTATTTTGGGTATCGTACGGATAGTTGTGAGGTTTTATTTATGAAAATTCTTTATAAATATGTTAAAAATTGAGGGCGTGACATATGCCCGCCCATCTGTTTTTGGAGAACCTGCATATTAGAAAAAGAATATCACATATAGTAGTTAATTAATGACTTGCAAAGAAAAATCACTGAAAACCATCAAATAATAAGAGTGGGTTCCAGAAAACAAAAAAGAGCTTCTTTTTTGTTGAATAAGAAGTGGCATTCCTGAAAAATAAGAAGGCTTGGAAGAATTAATATTGGTTCCTTGAAGGCCGGCGGACGAAAATCGTACCGGCGGCCTGCCGGGCCGTCTCCGGCCAACGGACTGCCGATCCGAGCCGTCCAAAAATTCTAAAAAAAAAAACCAAGGGGGCTTACGCGGGAATCAATGGCATCCGAGGTGTGTAGGATGCTTGATCCGAGCACCCATTTTTCGTGTACATATGATATTTGATAAGTACATAGAAAAAAGGTGCTCGGATCAAGCATCCTACACGCCGCGGATGCCATTGATTCGCACGTAGGCCCCCTTGGTTTTTTTGTTTATCGGCCGTCCGGTGGCCGGAGATGGCCCGGCCGACCGCCGGTACGATTTTCGTCCGTCGGCGCCAATTATATAGGTTCCAGTCTTATTTTTTGTATAGGTAACTTCAAGCTCAAAAATCATGTGTTTACGCAAATAATTTTTATATCACTATGGATCTTATTTGATAGATCTCATTGAGATCTTTAATACGGTGCAAAAAAATTTTTTTTTTTTCTTTTATATTATATTTGAGTTTGAAAATGTGAAAAAAACTTTTTGTTTGGAAAAAATAAGAAGGTGGAATAAGAAGTTTGAGAAATAAGTACTTATTTTTTAAGAAGGTTTCCGGAACGGACCCTAAGTTAAAGAAGGATTCATGCAACAAAATTAGTTTAAGATTAAAAGAATCCTTAGATAAACCTAGGATACATTTGAGGGATTCCACATAAACTAGAGCATGTAGCCTTTTTTAGCATCAATGCCATCATAACCTCAAGACATGAAGATCGAAGCAATAAAAATAAGGATAGATCCAAGAAATTGAGGTTATGCCCAGAAGAGATATACGTGTTTCCTCTTATGGCCTTTAGTTTTCACACAGTAGCATAGGATTATTACTCTCATATGCATACCAAAAGACTAAAACTATCCATATTTGCCACAGGGCCAGACCCGTGGCTATTACATCTTTATTTGCCACAGCTACTTTGTTCCGTGGCAGATGGAGGTTTTTTCGTTACCAATTGCAACCGGGATTTAAACCGTAGCAAGGTTAGTACGCGGTCAATAAAATTGAGCTTTTCGCAACTGAAAGACCACTGTAGCAAATATTCTGGTTGCGCATAGCCTAGTTTCTTGTAGTGGTAGTGGCCAATAAATAGACCACTACTTGACAAAATTCGGGGACAGACACAGACATATGCCGAATTTCTCCCACATCTCTCTATATATTTTCTAGCATTCATTTTGCATTCTATTTTGCTACAGAAAACAGAATTCAATGGTTCTCGGTTCTAAATTCACATAGCAGGTATTCTATCCGTTTCGTTAGTGCAAACGCAAACGGAAAGAACTTCGAGTTCGGGCTTCGATTTATCTTGAAGGCAGATTTGCTGTAACCCTTTGCATACCGTCTGGTGGGGGCAAATACCGTCTTTAGGAAAGTGACATAGTTGTGACTCGAAGTGTGTTTTAGGATTTGTGAAGTTTTGCCAACAGTTCAGAATTTGCAGCAGTCGTTTTTCTAACAAACACTAGAGGTAACTCTAATTTTGGGTAGTAAAAGAGTGAAAACAAAAATTGTATTCTCTTATTTGGGTAATAACAGTAAAGGAAATTGTTTCAATAGGTAAGAAATCATTAATTTAACAAAAATGCTAGCGGTACAGCAGCCCTTGCACAAACAGCGTCATGGTCAAGATCAGGCCTCCACCGTCCTTTAAGGACTCCACTCAAGTAGAACTGAAAGTCAGACCCACCAGAACCATTTGCAACTTATGTCAGCCTAATTGGAAACTGCCCTTAGTGTAGCACTCTCACTGTTTGCAGGCACATCTTCGTATCCCGTTTTCTTTACTGCAGCCTCTTTTTTTTTGCTGCAAGTGCCATAGGTGTCCTTGTATGGTTAGCGTATTCTTTGGAGAGGCCATTGTTTTCCTCTATGAATTTGAAGACCACCATTGCAGCTTTGATCTTCTTCAGATCTGTCACAGTCAACTAACTCTTTTGCAGATGGGGAGATTAACTAACCAAAATCTTTAATTGGGTTATTGCTTTCATGGCTGCAGTAGCTGAAAACGCCCAACAATCATTTATAATTTGGTGATATCAGATAAATACTTGGAACGCACCAAAACCTATAGTGTGTTTGCTTTTAATTAATGGAAATTATAAAATTGCTACTCTCCTCATTGACCATAGTCCTTAACAAGTGTTACAGCGCCTTTTTTCCTCCATTCCATGGTAGATAGCATGGCACTACAGCTTTTCATATCTAAAGGAAGACATTTCAGTGAAGTAGACATGGCTCTTGTAGTTTGTTTTGAACTTTTCATAAATTTGCGAGGTCTGCACATTGATTGGCTCAGAGCTAAGTCATTTTTCAGGCCTTTTTTTTTTTTTTGGGAGATTCAGTATCTTCCACGGTGGCCTTGAATATGATGCAAAATTCTCCTTGTCAGAACTACCCTAGTAGACACAGCCATTGCTCGTGCCTCTCATAGATCACTGCCTCCTGAAGAAAGTGAAATGCATTTTGCATTGGGCCTGGGCTTTATATAGAGCTTGAAACTTTTGTTAGAATGCATTCAAAATTCCTGAGTGGCTCAGTAAACAGATCTGAATTGGACTCAACAGAGTAATACTGCTGCATAGAATTTTATTAGACTACTCCTTCGAAATCATAGAATTTTATTAGACTACTCCTTCGAAATTTTTGAAAATATCAGTTGTCAATCCTCGTGGTATACTTCGTGAGTGAAGTTCTAAATCAACTACACCAATTACGGATTTGTGCGCTTTCAACGTGCCATTTCTCTTATCAATGAACAATACTAAACTGATCAAGACAACTAGTCAATCATTAGATACTTAATTAGCATTATCAGCACATGACAAAAATTTCATTAGATACTTAATTAGCGTTATCAGCACATGACAAAAATTTCATTAGAAGCTTGGAATTAAGTGAAAACTGGCTTTGGATAGATGATACTGAACATCAAGTGTAACACATATTTATCTTCTTTTGATTGTTGGTACACGATGAGGTTCAATAAGGGACAAGAAAATATGACAAAAGGGTGATAATATTCTGAAAGAAGTTGCATACAAAAAACATTATGCATTCACAGGAAACCAAATCCCCATTATCCTGCGGTTTACATTGTGTATAAGTTCTTTTTCTTTTCTTTTTTTTTTGATCCGTGTATAAGTTCTTTTGTACCAAAAACAATACATTGCTATTCCCTGTCAAAATTATTAACAAGTGATGAATCAGCTTTGTCTTTGGCCCCGACCTATTCCTGCAAAGACAACGTAAAAGCTTAAGTCACCGGTGTGGTGGCGTGCCAACCACCCTCCGATGCCTAAGTCAGTAGAGAATATGATATTTTGTAAGAGAATCGAGACTTGTGAGCGTTAAATTGGACATACCTTAGTTAGTGCTCTACCGTCACTTTTATAGGCATTTTGTAGTTGTAGGAGGTCGAGTCCTAATAGGACTGTGTTCCGGAGATTTATTGATTATCCTAACGGTGAGTGTGGAGTCCTGCCTTAGCTGGGACTCCATTTCCCCCTGATCGTGGCCTAGATTCATTATCCTTTACTGGCCGGGGTTATCTCTGGAGTTTGATGTCTATCTTATCCGTATCTTCTCCATTATCCCATGAGGTTACCGTTCTTGATGGAGTGACATGTTTATCTGGGATAAACATGTTGCTGGAGTTTCGTTTGCCCAGCCTTAGTTGGGTTTCTGAGCTGGTCCCCAAACCCGTACCCAGCTCCGTCTCGTGGGGCGGGCCGGATATACTTGCTGGTGACGTCTCCCACGGGGTTTCTGGTGGGGCTGGGTTTTCACTCCCCAGCTCCGCGTATTCTACCGAGCTGGCCGCATCATGTCTTTCCTATTTATCAGGTACTCCCCTGTTTCCAAGCTACAGCTCTGGTTTGGAGGTTGGGAACATATACTAATGTTGCATGGCGGTTACCGCTTTTTACTTTTGTAGGCAGTTTTAAATGCATGGGTCGCTTTGTGGGCCAGGTGTCTAAATCTCGACTCCCCTGGCGCCAGAAGGTGGACGACGAGGATCGAGGAGCTTTTCTCGGGATTAATGCTGATCGCTTAGGCTTCTTATTACTTTTGATCCTCTCTTCTTTAGAGAAGCATCAGAGTTCACCCAAACGATCTTTGCTGTGAGATTTTTCCGTGGTTCCTCCTCCGCCATTTGTGTTTAGTGCCCATTCCCTATAGGTACGTCTCGCTCTTCTTGCTGTTGTTCTTCTCTTACACTGGATTCTCCATCCGGCGTGGAAATCTCAGACCCAACGTTGGTCACTCCCGGGGAGTTTATTTGCGCTAGGTTAATCGGCTTTTCCTGTATCAACTTACATTCCCCTGTTATTGAGGGTTTCGTACCTTACTCCCTTGTTCTTCAAAACAGGGTTTACCGAGAGCTCTTTTACCTTTCAGTGCGTCTTTACCCCATATTTCTGGTAGGATCCCTAATGTCCGAGGGTTTCATAAACTTTTCTTCGATTCTTCAATGCGAGGAGTCGATGGCGGAAGAGAAGAGCTCTCTACGTCGGAGTAGTATTATTAGGGTCTCGCCTGACAAGGGTCAGTCGAGCAACGTTAAACCCGCCTCGCCGCCTGCACCTTTATTGAGGGGTCCGCACCGGGTCCCTACTTTCTCGGCCTCTACCATTCCCTCCACAATCACGAATGAAGAACTGGCCGTTCTTAGGGTTAGGTATTCTATTCCTCCATCCGTTTCTCTTCGGAAACCCTCTGGGACCGAACGAGCGTGCTCCTTCCTTGAGAATGAGGCTTGCCTCTATGTTGGAGCTTTGGAGGGAGGCTTGAGGCTTCCTTTTCCAACCGTGGTAAGGGATATTTTGAGCTTTCTTGGCCTGGCCCCTGGCCAAATCGTCCCCAATTCCTGGCGTCTCCTAATCGGTTGTGCGGCACTGTGGGGGGCGATGTCGGATGGCCAGATTACATTGACAAAGGGGCCCTTTCTCAACCAGTTTTCTGTTAAGGAGGCTCCGGTATCACCGGACTCGGATTAGTCAAAACATACACCACTTTCAGGGTGGTTAGCAAGAAGTGCATCTTTTTCTACCAACGCCTGAAATTTCCACCTTCGAACCGCTCCAATTTCAGAAAGTCTTGCGCCATCTTTTGTAGAGACATCGCCATCGCTGAATATTGTCTTTAGATTGTTAGAAAAACCGCTGCTACAAATTCTGAAATGTTGGCGAAACTCCACAAATTCTGAAACACACTTCGAGTCACGACTATGTCGCTTTCCTAAAGATAGTATTTGCCCCCACCAGACGGTATGCAAAGGGTTATAGCAAACCTGCCTTCAAGATAAATCGAAGCCCGAACTTGAAGTTCTTTTCTTTTACATTTGCACTAACAAAATGGACAGAATACCTGTTGTGTGAATTTAGAACCGAGAACCATTGAATTCTGTTTTCTACAGCAAAACAAAATGCAGAATGAATGCTAGAAAATATAGAGAGAGATGTGGGAGAAATTCAGCATATGTGTGTGTCTGTCCCCGAATTTTGTCAAGTAGTGGTCTATTTGTAGGTCACTACGCACCCGTTGAGAAAGGGTACGCACCCGATCTAGTTTGACTGTTGGATCAGATCCTACGGTCATGATTTTCACTCTTTTATTTTGAAAGATTGTTAGAAATGTGTATTTGTTTTATGATATCTGGCTTTTTGGACATTAGTTTGATTTAGTGGTAGAATAGTACCCTGCCACAGTACAGACCCGGGTTCGATTCCCGGCTGGTGCACCAATTGTTGGAAATTCGATCTTCAAAACGATGAAAATGATGGCGTCGTCTGTTCAAACTTGGAACGGTAGAAGCATTCGAGTCACGTTAGGAAAACGCTTTCCTAAATACAGTATTTGCCCCCACCAGAAGGTGTGCACCGGGTTACAGCAAATCCGCCTTCAAGATAAATCGAATCCGAACTCTAGGTTCTTTCTGTTATTGTTTGCACAAACGATGACAGACAGAATATCCGCTAAGCAAATGTAAAGAACCAAGGACTAAGATTCTATTTGTGTGGAATAATAGAATATCGGTTTGCCATTCTAGGAAGAGAATGTGTAGAGAGAAATAGAGCAATTCAGTATGGAATTTTCCGATCCATTGAATGACTTTACAAATGGCCTATTTATAGACTTATAAGCACCCTTGTATGAAAGGTTGTGTTTCTAGTGAACAGCCATAAGGAATTGTCATGTCTTTTGAAAACACCACTTAGAAAAGATCATACCTATTAATAGGCACCCTTTAAACAATTAATTAGGAAGGATCATGCCTCTTGGAGGCACCCCATGTTTCACATCCATTCCTAGCAATCACATCTTTTCCAAATGAACACACCCCAATTCAATGGGTGTTAGACCATTTATATAAAGTCACAACTCATGTGAAATGGTGTAGCAACCTTTCACAAAATTCTCACTCAGTACCTTTCCAAAAAATTCCAAACTAAAATCCAATTTTATTTTGAAAAACTCCAACAATCCCCCACCATTTTCGAAATAAAGAATAAGAATTCTTGGTTCTCTTAGAGGCTTGTGCATACATGAATAGTGTCTCACGACTTCAACCATCCACTTAGTGAACCATGTCAAAGCTAGTCAGGGCAGCATAGTAGACGTATCTTTGAGCTAGTTGTCCTCTAATGACCAATCGGACATGTCTCACACACAATTCTCCAAATAATGCAAATATTCCAATCGGTTGACCCGTGAACTGGCCTTGGGTCTTTATCTTGATTTCATGAGCGCTTTAAGTTCTAGCCCCTTTGACCTATAGAAAGCAGCACCACTTCCACACTCACATAGGTAAATTCTTACCAGTGCCCCTGTAACAATAGCACCTAAAATCTATTAAGAGCTAAGTAGCTCATCCTCCTTCGTTACACATTACAAGTACCAACCACTCTACCTTGGGATGAATAAAATAACATTTTGAGTGCTTATAATCACGACATGTGGTGTAGTTTCTCATTGAACTCAAGAGATTGAGAGTATCAACCAGTTGAGTTGAGTTTCCACCAAGAGTGATCAAATTAAGTGGGCAAAAGTCTCATCCCCTTTGATGTCTTCCACACCAATTCTCTTGCAAAAATAAATAAAACCATTGCTGTGAAAGCAATTTTTTTTCATAACTATATCACCATAGTTTATGACGTGATTAACTTGTCCGAACTACCACCACAGTCATAACTATCAACCCTCTTTCTTAAGTGACTTACTGAGAAATATATCCATAACAAAATACCATGTCACTCCATCTCATCGTAAAATCCTCTCTTTAATCCAAGAGAGAAACCCCCACAAAATAGACTTACTATTTATCCATGGTTTCCATGCTTAAATTATATTAGGCGCCTTTGTATCCATCATAACTAATGGATACCAATTACAAGCATATAAACCAACTCCACCAAATAAACTAATTTGGATTTAATTAACTTGTGGGCCATAATTGTTTGGAACAACTATGCAACCAAGGTAATCGGAATTTGTCATTCCTCTCCATATCTTTGTTTAATCTCCAATATACACGGGAGAACATGTGACAGAAAGGCCACATAACTGTAGAGACCCGTAGACCCGTAAATTTTTTTATTTAATTTTAATATTTGTAGTTAAACAAAAAAAATGAAATGAAAAGAAAAGGGGTGAAAATAGCATGAATACAAAGTTGGGGGTCAATGTGAGAGAATATGAGAAATGAGGGGTGTTGGTGTAATTAGTGATGTGTGTGCCGTGTATGTATTCCAGGAGGATTTTTTTTCCTTTTTCCAATTTGAATTTCATCTCTCTCTCGTCTATCAGCTCTCTCTCTCACTCTCTCACTTTCTCACCCAAAAACTCACCCAAATCATTCAAGACCCACAACAATCAATCTCAACTCCATCGTTTACTTGTATATTCGAGCTCGTAACGCGTTGGATAGAGCTCGGTTGGGTGTATTTTCGTCCAGTTTGGATTCCGAAAGTTAGGGTTCGCTCAATCTCTTTGTCTTTGGCTTGGATACTCGATGTAGGAAATTCTACCTCTATTTATATGTTATTTGAGTGCATTTGTTTCTTATTTTGGCTTGAAATGGCTGTTATTGGATTTGAATCAAATCTGTTGCTGCTGTAAGAATCGCCTGTTTTTCCTGAATTTCTACCGGTAGGTCCGTCCTTTCTACCGGTAGAACGTTGTTGTGTTGCCAGAAATTTTGCTCTCTACCGGTAGAATTTTTCCTCCTACCGGTAGATTGTTTAAATTTTTCCTCGTACAAAATGGTGGCATCTCTGATCAGCTTTTGTGCCGGTAGAACTCAATTCCTACTGATAGAAACACAAAAATTCCAATGCTACCGGTAGTTCCTAATCCTACCTGTACATTACCAATCCACTGTCAAAATCTTCTGGCCGTTGGAATCCTTTTCTTTTCCAAGTCCATTGACTTTTCCATGGGGTATATGTATTATGTATATTAATAATATAAAACCATGCAGCCATCCTTTTCATGTGCCATGTGGTAAACATATTTATCTTGAAATTGTTTAATCGGTGGAAGGGTTGATGGATGAGTATGAGCTTTATGCACAACACTTGTACGAACGGAACAAATGAGCTTATGGAGTTAATTGTTGGGAAAATTTGAATCAACGGAATGACGTGAACGGACCATGGATACAATGGGATACATTATCGCATAAAATGAATCGAAAACCGCGGTGAGCAGTTGATGCGTGGGGTATGGGTTTAACTTGACGGTTTATATATGGACAAAGATCAAGACAACAATCGTGAGCTCTTTAGTACTTGATTGAAGCGTGGCGACATGACGCGTAAGTGCATGGTGATGTCTAGCGGCAAATTATTAACACGGATGACATAAAGGGTAGCCATTCGCTGAAATGAAAAACATGTGGGATAAAAGTTGATACAATCTGAACTTGAAGTTGGAAACCCGATGTATGAATCAGATATACAGGGTCTTGCGTACCCGGAATATGAATCGGATATACGGGGTCCCGAGTACCCGGAACATCAATCGGATCTACGGGGTCCCGAGAACCCGGAATGAGAATCGGATATACGGGGTCCTGCGAACCCGGAATGAGAATTGGGCGTACGGGGTCATGATCACCCAAAACGTAGACTGGGTATACGGGGTCCTAATGCCCGGAATGTCCCTAGGTCTATCACGCGGTGTGACGTGGATGAAAAGTTTCTAATGTGCCTATCTAAGATCCATGGGGAACACATAGGATACGAAGCTGTTAGATTGTAAACCGCTTATGGTGGACGTGAGTAGATAGAGATGTGAGTGAAAGAGAATTCAAAGGACAATAATAGGTTGATTGGAAAATGTGAAGTGCTTGTTCAAGTTCTTAAATTCTGATAAAGTGCTCGTGTCTTATCTATGCTCCTTTGTTATTCGAAAGTCTATGTTTCCTCGGCATCTCTCATCTCATTTGCATATAGAGTTTGCGTAGACTTTTCTACTGAGCTAGTGTAGCTCAAGCTTTATATTATTTTCAGGTGCTAATCCGGAACTATAGCTTGCATGACTGGAATGCTTGGAGTGTGGACACACCTTTTGAAAGTTAACCAAAGGAGTTACTTATTTATCCTTGTAAAATTCTTTTCAAAGATGTATTCGTAACTCAAGTTATAATTCTTTTGACTTGGAATATTATAACCCTTAATTTCCTATTGTTATTTGATACTTTTGTTTATTTGGGGCCATTGAGCCGATGTTGTAATATTTTGGAACTTGGTGAACTTGGAAGTACTGTCATGGGAATGGGAAATACAGTGATCTTTTGGGTAACGTATGGAATATCGTGAGAATTTATTTATGAAAAACCTATTATAATTATGTTAAAAATTCAGGGCGTGACAATAACCAACATTCCTTCCAATGAAAACCACATTTCATACTTCTTGCAATAATCACAACTCTTCATTTTAATCCAAACACAATATTCCTTGGTTATCTTCCAATGGTCTCACCATTTAGTCTAAAACCAAAAGCCACACCTTTTGGGTTACACCCCCTAGTTAAATCCTTAACCTCCACATATATACGTATTTACATGTATATATCAAAGTGTATTTTGGTAAAGGGCAAGAGAAGAGTCCCGTCCATTTTTATTTCCTCATAAAAACAAACTCATTCTTTTAAAGAATTTCCATCATTTTGTTTATTTTATGCAAAGAACATGCATATTACAAACTTATGATGGTATGTTCAATTTGGAAATGGCATCCAAATCAAAGATATGAAAACTACATATCTGGCATTTGCGTAAAGCAAAATATTCGAGATAATTTAAATAGCCACTAATTTGGTTAACTACCGACCACGTGTCCAACCGTACTGTAACCTTGTACTTATCCCAACACGTTATCTGATTCTTGATTAAGGCCGTCAAACACCACTCATCAAGAGCCACATAACACATTTCCGTGTTACCAAAACACTACCATGACACAATTACCATGTTAGGTATCACACCTCCAACAGGCCACAAAAACCTTGGCTATAAAAATCTATCCAAAACTATCCATGAATAAAACCTAATACCCATGCATATAACGAAACATTTTAAATAAAACCGTTGCATATGCACGGTCACCATGTGTGGCAGCTAACTCCTCCACAATGGTCCAAAACCGAAACCATTCAAGCAGTGCAACAGTTTAAATATTGGTAAAATATCAATAGAAGTCACCGATTCACATGAACTGAAATAACCTGGGGAAGTATACTATTCCATCAAATCTCGTCAACGATCTGATACATGCATCGCAACAATATCTCCATAGATATTAAAGGAATAATGCAACAATTAGATAAATTCTAATTAATACTTCACGAATAATCAGTCCCAAAACTATTAAAGTTCTGAACCAATTAAGAGTTTGAATTTCAATAATTCCGCTACTTTTAAAGGTTCCAGTGCCCATTTGACCAAAAGGGTGCCAATACCATGACCAAGAGTTGCCACATGGTACCACTTTGATCCCAAGCAGTGCCAATTCACCTTCCCACCAAAAGGGTAGTAAGACTTATGAGTCCCATTAACCCAAACGGTGCAACCGCACAGAAGATTGCAACTACTAATAACGATTTTAACCAATATAAGACAACAATTAATCTTTTCCTAATTTCAAGGCCATAACAGTTAGGCACATCAAAGAATTGAAGTCTTTTCCCCCTAACATTATTGATTAATTTGATTGTAATACTTATTCTCATAAGACATACCCATATCAAAAGATATAATCAACTCCATAATCATGAACTGAAAAAACATGCATACACCAAATAAAGAATCGCAATTGCCAAATCAACATTCTTTATTTAAGCACAAGAGTACACAACATACACCTCCAAAAATAAAAGAAATGTGGATCAAACCTACTTAGCATGTGGACACGTAAACTATCACACATATTTCAACACCCTAATCAGCCGAAAATTTGATCTTCTTTAAAAATCCAAGACAAGGAATGCTCTTGTGCGCCGTTTGTCTAATTATTGGTCCTTTGTGACCAAAAACATCATGACGTTTCTTTAGCGCCATTTTTATTGTCCGCAATTGATGCAAAGGAGTCGAAGTATAAACACACTCACTCACTCCTTCAAATGCTGGCGGAGGGGACAATTTACGGTTGAAACCGTTAGGCAAACCTCCCATCGCTGCGGTAGACTCATCGGAATCCTCCATATTTTCCAATGGAGCCATCTCCTTTGGACTATGAAAATCATCATACGCGGATGAATCTTTTCAATTTCCTGAGACCCGTGTTCTGATATTTCCTTAACTGGATTAGCTGCTGGACTGAACTTTCTACCCCAAAAGAGTCCTCTTCATTAGAAGAGATATCAATCATCACTGGTTGATTTTCATCCACGAGGTCTTGTTTTGCAAAGACCTCTTTCCATTCTTTAAACCAAAGAATATCCTCGGGATTTGGAGGTGAAGAAGGGGCTCCCAAAATGATGTTAAACGATGGAAGAAAAGGAGCCAAAATGCGTATGATGTTCAAAGGAATTCTGGAAGGCATTATGACGGAAAGAATGTGTTGCAGTGTGTACATCAAAAATGAACATGCAAAGCACTTATTCATATGCAGCAAAGTGACTCTTCCAAAAGACACAAACCAACTGCAACGGTCATCACAGCAGTTAACTAATCTAGTACCTCCATGCGGTGCAACACTTCAATAATTAGAAAAATAACGAAACGAAGCCACCGTTGCACATGTACCGGTTGGATAACTAATTTAAGCATTTCAAAGCATATTAGTAACGTCATCAAGTAATAGCTACAGAAACACACTTTGTGCACATGTAACAAACTAAATCAATATAGAGAAGAGAACTCCAACTAGTGCCGTAACCGTCCACATCTTCTCAATTCACCCAAACGGGTACATGGACTAGCACCAATACCGTGGATTATCCGATCACGATCGAAGAAAGTGATCGAATTATCTAAACTGGCATACCAATCTGTATGACTTCCCCATTATATGTACGCCCCGCGATTTCTTTGTCAGTGACACATCACTATCAAGTCATTGGATTATCAGTTGAATCATAATCACAATGCCAAAAAATTGTCTTCTTCGACAATTCTCCCACGAAAAGAGCCGAAAGACCCATAGGTCCCATCTCAATCTCGATTCAAATAATGTAATACTTATAGCCATGGATTTAATACCAATGAAAACAGTAAGTGAAAGCTACACAGTAAGTGGGTCCTCTAATATAATACATAATCAAAAGACCACCGAACTAGAATAACCTTAATTAATTAAAGTTGTGGACTTTTATTCTCAGGTGATAGTGTTCTATCTTACCATATTGAGAAGTGGCGGGTTCAAAATATGGAGTCTGAATTCCCATTGTTTACAAATTATTAACTATAATATCACACTTACATACGATAGTAAATACAATGACGTATCAAATACCCAACCAAAAAATAGTATTCACCTTTCAAACATCATTGGCATATCAAAAGATAAATTAGAACGTAACCTTCCATGAGAATAATTAAAGTATATAACGAATGGTGGCTTACTGAAAATTGCAGCGGCACAATTCGATTACATCACCCTTTTCCTTTTGAAGTCTCCAATCGCATCTATCCGTCTTTGTCTTAAGAAAATCACCGACTCCATACCATTATCAATCCACTTTCACCGTTGCAAAATACTGTCTATGGTTGGACTATGGTATTTTGCAATCATAAAATACTGTCTTTAACGCAAACAGAATTTTGGTCTTCAATATGATGAAAGTGATGGCGTCGTCTTTTCAAACTTGGAACGGTAGAAGCATTTGAGTCACGTTAGGAAAACACTTTTCTAAAGACAGTATTTGCCCCCACCAGAAGGTGTGCACCGGATTACAGCAAATCCACCTTCAAGATAAATCGAATCCGAACTCTAGGTTCTTTCTGTTTTCGTTTGCACAAACGATGACAGACAGAATATCCGCTAAGCAAATGTAAAGAACCAAGGACTAATATTCTATTTATGTGGAATAATAGAATATCAGTTTGCCATTCTAGGAAGAAGATATGTAGAGAGAAATAGAGCAATTCAATGTGGAATTTTCCGATCCATTGAATGACTTTACAAATGGCCTATTTATAGACTTATAAGCACCCTTGTATAAAAGGTTGTGTCTCTAGTAAACGGCCATAAGGAATTGTCATGTCTTTTGAAGACACCACTTAAAAAAGATCATGCCTATTAGTAGGCACCCTTTAAACAATTAATTAGGAAGGATCATGCCTCTTGGAGGCACCCCATGTTTCACATTCATTCCTAACAATCACATCTTTTCCAAATGAACAAACCCCAATTCAATGGGTGTTAAACCATTTATATAAAGCCACAACTCATGTGAAATGGTGTAGCAACCTTTCACAAAATTCTCATTCTGCATTCATTAAAGACAAAACCAAAACGACGAGTCTTTTATTTTGAATATCTCTAACAGTTTTCACTCTTTTGTTACCCAAAGGAAATGGATTAACATAGGTAGAAAGAACGAAGAAAATCACCGCAGAAGACTAGTCTTTCCACAGCCAAACACATGCAAGGAACAATCCCCATCAAAACCGTGTGTAAATGACTTCTGCTAAGGATTCTTACAAAATAAGTATTTATTTACCATTTTCAAGCTTAAAAATAATGGACTTACTAAAATAATTTTTTTGCAATATGAATCTTGTTTGGTAGATTTCAATGAGATCTTTTAAACTGTGAAAAAAAATCAAAAAAATATTTTCATAAATACATTTTTAAGTTTAAAAAGGCTGATGATTTTGCCACTCTCTTTTTTGTTAACAGCATTCCCCTGCAAGTGTATTTTTGGTGCAAAAATACACTTGCAGGGGAGCCGTTAACAAAAAAGGGAGTGGCAAAATAATTTCTCTTTAAAAATTGCAAATAAGTACTTATTTCATAAGAACCTTTAGCGAAACAAGGCCAGACTGTTGAACACTCGAAAGTAAAGCAGCCAAGCAGAATCGAAAGTTTCAAATAGGCATCAACTAGTCTAGAAGAATACTAACAGAAAAATACAGCACTACCAGATAAAAAAAAAAAACATGAATACAATACTAAAGTCATCTGCTTGCCCCAGAAATCAACCACCTCAGTCGCCTTCTCCAATCACCAGATGGCTCTGCTATTTTCATGGTCATTATTCCTTACTTTCTTGCTCTATTGTGGGAAGTGAAGAAATAAAAGGCAAAGAACCACGTTTGTCCAATAGGAAGACTGGCATCCGATTGGTATCGGTCCTCTTCCTCCTCCTTCGCAACATGACTCTGTGCAACCCCATATTTTTCTTCATTGAAGACCACCATTTGTTGAAACTTTGGTGTTTAGAATTGACCAAACTTTGGTATTACAGCTCTCTAAAATAGGCATCAACTAGTCTAGAAAATACTAACTAGATAAATACACCAGATGGGTCTGTTATTGTCAACAACCGAGCTCTGTGGCGTTCTCCAATCACCAGATGGGTCTGTTATTTTCATGGTCATTATTCCTTACTCTCTTGCTTTTGGCTTCAGTTGCCAACTCTGTGCATGGCGGCAATGAGACCGACTGGCTAGCCCTGCTCTCGTTCAAGGCCCAAATCACAGGCGATCCTTTTGGAACTCTCAACTTGTGGAACAAATCCATCCACTTCTGCCAATGGTTTGGCATAACATGTAGCCGCCGCCACCCCACCAGGGTCACTGTGCTGAACCTGGATCATCGAAAATTGGTGGGGCCCGTTTCGCCCCACGTTGGAAACCTGAGCTTTCTTAGGGAACTATGGCTGCAAAACAACAGCTTCAGCCTTGAAATTCCTCCGCAACTTGGCCGTTTGAAAAGGCTTCAAGTACTATTTATCGGTAACAATTCTTTTACCGGTGAAATTCCCACCAACATATCTGGTTGCTCTAACCTCATTGTCCTTGGCCTTTCTGTGAATAAATTATCGGGGAAAATCCCCGTAGAGCTTGGTTTCCTGTCTAAGCTGCAGCTACTGAATATTGCACGTAACATATTATTGGGGGAATTCCTTCTTCGTTTGGTAATCTATCGTCTCTGAGTTTCTTCTCGGTGCAAGGTAATAGGATCGGCGGCAGTATTCCTCATTCTCTGGGAAATTTGAAAAAGCTAGAAAGCCTTGGAATTGGGAACAATAGATTAGTTGGTACCATTCCTTCCCCAATCTTTAATGTGTCTTCTCTCACAACCTTTAAGGTGGGGTCTAACCAATTTCAAGGGATGCTTCCGTCGGAACTTGGAAATACTCTTCCTAATCTTCAATTCATTGAAGTTAGCGTGAACTTATTTACTGGATCTATTCCAACATCCATATCTAATGCCACCAAACTATATCACGTTGGTTTTGGATTTAATAATTTCACAGGAAAAGTGCCTTATTTGGAAAAGTTGCATAATCTTGGGCGGTTAATCTTAGCTAAAAATCATCTCGGATATGGGAAAGCTGATGACTTGAGTTTTGTCAACTCTTTAACCAATGCTACGAATTTGAACCGTCTAAGTCTGGGTTCAAACAACTTTGGAGGATTATTGCCCAATACGATCAGCAATATCTCAACTGATCTTCTTCGGTTAGGTATATATGGCAATAGAATACTTGGGGGCATCCCAACTGGGATTGGGAATCTGATCAATCTACAAGTTATTCGTCTAGAGGTCAACAGTTTGACAGGTCGAATCCCTGCTGATATTGGGAAGCTTCAAAATCTGGAGTTATTGGATCTCTCTGGTAACAAATTCTACGGGGACATCCCAACGTCTGTCGGAAATTTAACTCAGTTAACAACTCTTACACTATCTGGAAACGATCTTCGTGGAAGCATCCCTTCAAGTCTGAGCAAATGTCAAATGTTGGTGGGACTAAGACTTCATCAAAACAATCTTATTGGTACCATTCCCAGAGAAGTTATGAGTCTCTCATCATTACTGTATTTGAACATTTCTCAAAACAATTTGACTGGTTCTCTTCCAATGGAAATTGGAATTTTAAAAAATCTCGAGGACCTTTGTGTTTCTAAGAACATGTTATCCGGTAAAATTCCAAGCAGTCTTGGTAGCTGCGTGAAATTGAGAGTACTATACGTGGAGGGTAACAAGTTTTCTGGAACCCTTCCTTTCTCTTTAAGTAAATTGAGAGGAATGGAGGAAATAGATATTTCTCACAACAATTTCTCAGGAAAAATCCCTGACTATTTCGAGAACTTTGTCTTCTTGCACGGATTGAATCTGTCATTCAATGATTTTGAAGGAGTGGTACCGGAAAGAGGCATCTATGGAAATGCGACTGTGATTTCTGTTAAGGGAAACAGTAAGCTCTGTGGAGGTATAGCTGAATTGGAGCTGCAAAGTTGCAACTCCAAAGGGTATAGAAAGAAAAGGTCTTCTCTTACAATGAATCTAGTAATCTCGATACCTTGTGGGGTTCTAGGACTCAGTCTGATGTTGTGTTTCCTCTATCGCTATTCGTTTAGAAAGAGGACTAATGTGTCTTCTTTCAGAATATTAGGGAACCCATTTATGAAACTGTCCTACCAAAGTCTACTTAAGGCTACCATTTATGAAACTGTCCTACCAAAGTCTACTTAAGGCTACTGATGGGTTCTCGCCTGCCAATTTGATTGGCGTCGGCGGTTTTGGTTCAGTGTATAGAGGAATTCTTGATCATGGAAGTAAAGTTGTTGCAATTAAGGTACTGCATCTAGACTTTGCTGGAGCTTCCAAGAGTTTCACCGCAGAATGTAAAGCCTTGAAGAACATCAAACACCGAAATCTTATAAAAGTTCTCACGGCATGTTCAAGTATTGACTATCAAGGCAATAATTTCAAAGCTCTGGTATATGAATTCATGGTCAATGGAAGCCTAGAGGAGTGCTTGCATCCGAACGAGAATGAACTTGTGGTGCATAATGAGCCAAGAAGTTTAAATCTTCTTCGGAGGTTAAACATTGCAATTGATGTCGCATCTGCACTGGATTATCTCCACCATTATAGCTCAGAACCAATAGTCCACTGTGATTTGAAGCCAAACAACGTTCTTCTCGATGAAGAAATGGTTGGACATGTTGCTGATTTTGGGCTAGCAAGATTCTTACGAGATGCTACTTGTACTTCTTCTTTAAATCAATCAAGTTCCATTGGCATAAGGGGATCTGTGGGTTATGCGGCTCCAGGTAAATGAACTCCTTTAGCATTTTTTTGCTTTCTTTTACTTTCTAAAATCAAGTCCGTATTCTCATATCAAGCGTTCTTCAAAATCTAATTGCATTTTTTTTTTTCACTTCGTAATTGTAGAGTATGGAATGGGAAATGAAGTGTCAACATCCGGTGATGTGTATAGTTTTGGAATCCTTGTATTGGAGATGTTTACAGCCAAGAGACCTACTGATAACATGTTTAATGATGGTATGTCTCTCCACAACTTTGCTAAGATAGCTCTGCCTGAACAAGTAGAGAGCATTGTTGATCCAACACTGCTTCAACGAATAGAACAAGGGCAGCCAAGCTCAAGCATCAACAATGGTCGTAGCCAAAGTTTTGCTGGAAGTCACAAGCTTCGGGAGATGTTGATTTCAATACTTAATGTTGGGATTGCCTGCTCAGAAGAACTTCCTAGAGATCGACCTGTGATGTATGAGGTTCTTACTCGGTTGCATACGTCCAAGAAGGCTCTTCTTGGAGATGGAAAATGGATCATAGTTGAAGTGTAACCATGACTAGGTATGGACCATTCACGTTTTCAATTGTCTCGACAATGCCTGCATTTCTTACTAAGCTATTTAAACTCTGTACTAGGCCAGCAATCTTTGGTTTCCTGTGTTCTGATGATGATAACTTATAAGGCCATAGAGCAATCCTCCTTTACCTAGGTTTGCCCATCTCCAAACATTAATATTTTGAAGTTTAACCTGTTCACAAAAAAAAAAAAAAAAAAAAAAGAACAGAACAGAACATAGTTTGCAAAACTCAGCCATGCTCTCAGTCCAGCATAGACTAGCATGAGCGTTTCATTTTGATATGTAACTGATTTTTGCTCTTGTTTTTGTTCTATTTTTTTATTCTAAGATTATTATTATTTTTTATCGGCGTTTGTCATTCTAAGATTCCTGAGGGAAGGAAATCTATTTATGGCTTGCAATAATCAATTAGCCTTGTGAAAGTAAGACCGTATTTCTTCAGCAAACTCAAGGAGAAACTAAATCAACTATATTCACGTTACAGTTTACCTTCAAAACATTTTGAAAATACCATAGAATCAATATTGGGAAATTTATAGAAATGGTCCTCCTAGTTTCACCTGAGTCTCATTTTCGTCCTCCAATTGTCAATTGCAACTCTTTTGACCTTCAAGTTTGGTTTTCGTATTAATTTGGTCTAATTGATAACATCTGTCAGCTAAACTGGATGGAAAAAATCAAATTGAGGACAGACGTCATCAAGTGGACCAATTTGGAACGAACTGCAACGTCCAAAGTGCCATCAATCTGATTTTTTCGGTCCAGTTTGGCTGATAGAAGTTATCCATTGGACCAATTTGATACAAAAACCAAACTTGAAAATCAAAAGAGTTGTATTGATACTTGGAGGACGAAAATGAGACTCGGTTGAAACTATTAAGAGGACCATTTGTATAAATTTCCATCAATATTTTATTCAACCGAATTTTCCAAATTCCTATTCAGCATACTGGAATCTTAGATTTCACAAGTTTAAGTTTGGGCACGTGATTTTTTTGGTCCTATTTTTTGATTCTTGGATCTGAATTTTTGGCTCAGCAGCTTCTTACGTTTGTGTTAAAGTGGGTACTTATCTAAGTGCATCGAACTGTCTCATCAATTCTAATAATTTTTGTTTCTCTAATCGTAGGTAATTGCAGTGTGGTTGGCCGTAAAATATCTCGTGGCTTAAAATTTGTCGTTACAAGTGATGCTGCATAATTGCTTTGGCTGCTTCTTATGGATATTGTCCTTCCTTTCTTTTACGGTTTTTTGTGTGAAAAATGCAACTTTTGTCCTATAAATGTCCTTTCAGTTTGCTAAATAAAAAGTCCTTTCAGAAGGCGATATGACTTGCAATGACAATTCTCTCTTTTACTTCATATAGACATCATAGTTCCAATAGAATGGTTAAACGTGTTTATGCAAACGCTTTCCAATAGCGTGACAGACACCAATATTCCAAACTCATAGCTCCGCGTGAGAGCAGTGCATACATTTTGAACACTTGACACAAAAATTATCCAATTTCTGCAAATAGGAGTAATACTTTTAGCTTGACCTCAGATTTGGGAACTCCAGAAAATGTATCCTAGTAGGTAACGGTTGCAATGTATAGAATTACTTTAGATACCTTTTACAAACACAAAATATGCACCATATCGTAGTAACCCAATTTGTCACAGGCAGTTCAAAAGCTTGTTAATAATTGTGACAGGGAATAGCAATGTATTGTTTTTGTGCAAAAGAACTAAGACACAAAGTCATTGTAAAATGCAGGATGGGGGCATTTTTTCCCATGAGCGCATAGTGTTTTCATATGTAAGTTCTATCAAAACATTATCACCTTTTTGTCATATTTTCTGGCCCCTTAATAAGCATCATCGAGTACCAGTAATCAAAAGAAGATAAATATTTGTTACAGCTAATGTCCAGTGTCATCGATCCAAAGCCAGTTTCCACTTTATTTCAAGCTTCTGATGATATTTTTGTCATGTGTCAAGTATGTAATGATTGACTGGTTGTCTTGATTAGTTTAGTTGAAACCCCTCGGTAGCCGATTAGTGTCGTTGATTTAGAACTTCACCCATGAAGTATACTAATGAGGACTTATACTGGTATTTTTCACAATTTCAAAGGAGTAGTCTAATTGCATTCTATCAAGCAATGTTACTCTGTTGAGTCCAATTCTGATCAGTTTACCAAGGCACTAAGGAATCTTAAATTTTGAAAATAAAATTCACGGCTAGCTAGTAGCCTAGTATGCATTCTGACAAATGTTTCAAGCTCGATAAAAAGCCCAGGCACAACGCATAAATCAGAGAACCAACCCACTCGTATCTTATCAGTCCTAGCTCTTACCAAAACCAATGGATTCCAAAACCCATTACCGTTGCGTCATCCTTGCTTTCTTGCTGTGCTATTCATTATTGGAACATTGGCTTCTCAAACTGCATTTCACTCTCTTGAGGAAGCGGCGATCTATGAGAGGCATGAGCAGTGGATGACCCAAGCAGTGGATGAGAGGCGATCATACAAGTAATTACTTGTTTGCGTTCTTAATTGTTGAAATAAAATTTCCTAGAGTGCACCTATGAGATAAAATTTCCTAGACTTAAAATCTCTATCACTCACAAGGATGGTTTTATATTCAGAGCACTGCTATTTTCCTCTGTAAAAAGAAGCAATGAAATCTATGCTTCCATTTATTCCAAAACCATGTACGAAGTGGCACAAGCTGTCCTGTAATGCCCCAGGCAAACCACTGGCCTAGGGCCTTGATTTTGATCAACTAGCAATACTGCATGACCCAAGGTACTAGCAGTAGCCCACATGGTTTATTATATGCCCAAGATCACCCATGTAGACTTTCGATGTGAGACGGGATGTTACAGTTCAGTTTGTGGCCTAGCTAGACTATTCGAAAAATATTTTATACTCCCTCCGTCCCTTTTTAATTGTCCTGCTTCGTAACTCCAACTTATTAAAAGGACATCATCCTTATACCTTTCACATCAACTTTTTCCTCCAATTTCCCTACTTACCCATTATCATTACTCTTTTACTCACTTACTTTTCAAAAATGAATCTAATTTTAAGGACAAAATAGACAATACACCAATTTTTATCCACTAACTTTACAAAATGGACACTTATTAAGGGACAGCCCAAAATGGAATACTGGACAATAATAAAGGGACGGAGGGAGTAATAAAAAATAAAAAAAGTTACGGAGTACTTCAATTGTGCATACATTTTCGGAATGTGATCAGCACGACTATTTGAGAAGTATTAATATTGAATTACGGGCACGATACAAACACGACTTCCATGCGGATTATCAGGGTTGTTAGTAAACATTTTTTGCTTGAAGTGTGATGTTCTCCCGCTATTCCTTGGTTTGTGCAATACTTCTGTGTTTCTTTTTCCAGCATTGGAGCAGGCGACCAAACCTTTTCTTTCTCCGGGGTTGAAGCAAGCAACGTCGCTTGTTAGAATTGAAGGCATATATATAACGCCATTTTTGCATCATACCATTCTAAATCAAAGAATTGATTGCAGCAACCTCTCATATGACATCTGCTTTCTAGCGAGCATGACAAAACAGAGGATTTGAACTACTCCTTCATATGTCCTCAAATTATATTCTGCTCCAAAATACAAATTCTTCAAGTCCTAGCACTACAAGAAATTTGGGATCTCCCAACGGTTTTTTTAGCTACGGTTGAAAAAACCGTCGAAATAGATGGTGTGTAGCAACGGTTTGCAAAACGTTGCTAGAAATAGGTCTATAGCAACGATTTTCATGCAACCTTTATTAGATTACAAGACTATAGCAACGGTTTTCCATAACCGTACTAAAAACTGGACTATAGCGACGGTTTCCAATAACCGTTACTATAAACCGGACTATAGCGATGGTTTTCATTAACCGTTACTAGATTTTCACACCGCCAATACCAATTTTCTTTCATGCAATCGGTTTTTCAAATCCGAACTAACGATTGAGATAGTTGACTTTTTTTTTTTATGTTCATTAAATCATTCTCGTAAAAATTTGACTCAATCGGATTTGTAATTATATTTAAAATATATACGTTTAATGTAATTCATAATTAATAATGTGTGGCCCGTGAACTGTGATCCGAATCCTTCCTCCGTCGTATGGTGGGATGGCTAGCCTTTCCGCCTTCTCTACAAAAGAACGCACGACTATAGACCAGGCCGGGGTTTCCCCGGCAAGGCCCTCCGGCGAGAGGATAAGTGTGGGCAGAGAACAAGCTAAGAGACTAGGGTTAGAGTATGTAGAAGCATGTACCTCTTAGGGTTGCCATCATTTGGTATTTATAGAGTCTCCTTAGCTTGCTCTCCAAGTACGATCATGTGCCTTGCACGGGTCGAGTGACGCCGTTGTGACGTCACCGAATAGATCTGGTAACCGTTTTGGGGTGAGCTGGCATTACCCATGTGCGCTCATGATTATCTTCCAATGTAACCGTTTATGCATGTGGGAAACTGATACATTTCCGCGGGTGGCCGAGCCCCACTGTTAGCCGAGCCTCGCTCTTGGCCGAGCCTAGTGCTGTTCACGCACAACTGTCCTTTGTGAGGACCGCCACTGAGGGTGGCCGAGCGTGGCGAATGCCGGACATGAGATGATCATGACTAAGGGAGAGACGGGCTTCGGCTAGGCACCAAGGGCAACTATAGGTTCGGCTATAGTGTAACATCACCTATTGGTGCGAACTTCGTTCGGCCTTCCACAATAGCCCATCGATCTCTGCCGACGCCGAGCGCAAGGTAAAGATCGATACTGAGCTTTGGCCGAACATGATGAATGCCGAATGTGAATCGTTGTAAGTGGAAATCAAGTCAAGCCTAACCCATCTTTTCTCCTGCAAAGAGTCCAACCGTCAGAGGCGTACCTCAACGAGAGAACGCCAAGTGTCACTGTGCGGCTGGGCATGGCTGGTGAAAGGACGGTTGGTGTGGGTGAGGCTCTGCAGGCTGTCATATCATTGCCACGCGTCAAAACATGGTTGGATGTTGGTTCGGCGGTGTACCGCTGGGCGGGAAACTCAAAACCCTGACCTTCCCTCTATTTAAAGGGCAGCGCGAGGAGAGAGAGGGGTTACAAACTCTCTCTCTCTCTAAACCTCCATTGACAGAGCTTTATCCTGCGCCCGTTCATCTTCTGGCTTTGATTTGCAGTAGATTCGCCACCAGATCTCATTGAAAATCACAGATATGTGTTCGTTTTCTGACCCTCTTTACGTTTTCTGTGCTATCCATGCCCTTTTCTATTATTTTTCCTAGGTTTTGAGGGCCTTTTTGCCCTGGATGAATAGTGCACTTCTGGGGATGAACCGTCTGTTCATCTTCAGATTCAAACTGTTCTTCCGAGCCCAATCTCTGATGATGCTGGGTTTGGCCGACGATAGGATCAGTCGAGCCCCAGTTTTTGTGCTTAGGGACTTAGACCGACGATAGGGTTGGCTGAGCCCCGACGGCTTAAGCTTCTAGGAGTAGAAGGGTGGGCCAATAGGGTAGCCGAGCGTAGTGAGATCCTTGCCTTCTGGCCGACGACGAGGTTCCTCATTTTCTTTTTCCTTGTTTTGTTAAGTCTGGCTCACCCGATCATAGTCATCTCTTCCGACTCCGAAAGCTCGGGGGACGACTCCGCAGAACTGTTCATCCAAGAGTACTTGGAGAGGCGGAGAAGCCGACGCCAGACTTCTTCCATTGCTTCAAACATGTCGAACGCCAGCGATTATAACGCCAAGCATGACCATAAGTATGATGGCGGGTTCAACACCGAACCCGAGATATCTTTCACTCAATCGACTCATTCTAACGCCGAACACGAGTTGGGCCTTGAAGCCGAGTCTAGGTTCAACTCGCAGGCCGAAGCCATTACTTCACGATCCGCCCCTAGCGAATCCCCGTCTGAGGATAGGGAGATTGCTGATCTGTTCGAAAAATGCCAGGTTTGTCCTCATGCTCACTACTTCAGTGGGCAACCAAACGAATATGAAGACTTTTGCCGGACATACAACATTCCCGACGATGTTGTCATCAGTCAGGTAGCTAGTAACAAAATTAGGGATAAAAAGGAACACCGCCCCGAGCATATAACGGTTCCGCTCATGGCTATCTGTGAGGCTGGGCTCCGTTTTCCCCTCCATCCATTTTTAAGGGAGCTGCTGGCCAAGTTCGGTTTGGTGCCACATTTCTTTGCCATTAACAGTTACCGAATAGTGATGTCCGTAATAAAGTTGAAGGAGTTGCACAATCTCGAGTTCACGGTCTCTGACCTATTCCACACATATATCATGTCCAGGCACGGCAAGACCAACCGTAGGTATTTGTCAACACGTAGTGGCAAAGAGCCCCTGATAGACGGTCTGCCAGACACAAACAAATGGGCCAACTTTTACGTTGAAGTGAGTGGCAATTATGAGTTCGGTGACCAGTCGGTGCGGCTTCATTCGGTGCCGAAAATAAAAGATTTCCGAGGTTGCTTTACATACTCTTTCTTACTGCCGAGCGTGATTCCATTTATGCTTGCTTAGTTGTTAATACTGTTTGTTGACACTTATTTGCAGATCACCGAGCGATCACGAAAAGACAACAATACTTGTCTGTAGAAAAGAATGTTGAGACATTGAGAGCTCAAATCTGTCGTGACGCGCCGATGCTACTAGGCTACGACCCTTCATATAAGGGAAAGCTAAAAAAGAAGGACAAAGAGGCGGGGCCGAGCTCAAAGGCTGGTGGGAAGAAGAAGGTTACCGTGAACAGAGCAGGTGAGAACGCGGTCAACCCCAGTAAAAAGACAAAGGAACCGAGGGTGAAGTTCCCGTCTTTCAAGAAATCAGCAGATTTTTGGTTTCAAGACAGTCAGCCGTCCAACTTCTTAGGTATTGACATTCCCCCTCTCCAAACAATTATTCCACATTTTGCCGATGTCATGGGGAGAAGGAATGTAATCAGGATGAACATCAAGGATGGAGCCCTGGCTCGGCAACAAGAGGCAGTTGCGGCCGAGCACGCCGCCAAGAAGCAAAAGGTGACTCACGATCTTTTCCCGACCAAGCCGCCAATGCCGACCCCAAGGGGGAAGGACCAAACTGAGTCATCAACTGCTGGTGGCTTGAAGGCCTCGGAGAAGCCTGTGGGCTCGACCGACGGTGCAATGGTCCAAGAGTTCACACCTTCGTATGCGATGTCCGAGGGCAGAGTTGTTTTTCTGAACGACAGTGTCAAGTTGGAGCCTGGGTTGGCCCCTACAATGCTTCAAGGCTTGGCACTGCCAAATGACATGAAGAAGGTAGCCGAAGAGCTGCAGCCCAGCCTGGTTCATGCCAGTGCTTACATTGTTCAGGTATTGATCAAACTTTGTTTCTTTCCAAGTCTTTTCATGCATGCTTTTGAGCTTATTTTTCTGCTACCATGCAGGCTGGCCAGGCGATACTCTGAGCATACAATCAGGCCGATCTCATGTCTGCCGAACGCAAACGCTATTATGCTGACCTGAAGACCGAACGTGAAAAGTCTAGGAGTTACAAGGGGAGCCTGCAGACGGCGAAGTCCCGTATTGCCGAGCTGGAGAAAGAAAAGGATGAAATGGCCGAAAAGTTGAAGAAGGCCGAGCATGAGCTCGGTCAAGTGCTGAGGAAGGAGAAGAGAAAATCAAGAAAGTCAACGAGAAGGCGTATCAAGCAGGATATGACCGTGCAGGCTTGGAGTACTTTAGGGATGCACGGTCGATGGTGAATGATGCAATCAAGGAGAGGGTGCCAATCTCGTACAAAATGGGATACAAGGACGGTGTTAAAGCCATTGGCGAGGCAATGCAGCTGGATCTTGACCTCAGCCGAATCCCAGCACCAATTGTTCCCGAGCTTGAACTTCCATACACCGAGGAGGAGTGTGCTCCACTTCCACCGGAGGAGTTTCCCGAAAGTGAGGAAGAACTCGAGGACCTCACTGTTGTTGATGTGTCCGAGGATGGTGCGGGCAAGAAGTTGGGTGGAGAAGGTGATGAGGTTGTTGCTGACACCGAGAAGGAAGCGGAGAAGGAACAAAAGAAGGTGACTGAAGGTGGGGTTGTCGCCGATGCTGCTGCTGACGTTGCTACAGACGAAACTGCCGACGTCTGAGCATTTTGTTGGTTATTTCCTTTCGTTGTTGTTGTTTTTTTTTTTTAAATGTCTATTGTTGTTCAAACACTTTACTCTTTTGGAATGGGTGGCGCCGAACTTGGTGTTTGCCGTTCCAGATGTAATAGCTGTAGGGGGTCGACTCCGAACGATTCACCACGCCGTACCTCCTGTTAGGTTTTCCTGCAATATTTCTGTTTCTCTTCCATGAATGAATGTGTGATTTTTCTTTTCTGCAATGAATTTGTTTTGCCGTGCTTGAACACCTATCTTCTTGTCTTGGGAAATTTTTATAGTCTTGCACGTTTGGATATTTGGTATCCGTAACCCCCACTTTGATCTAGGTTCGGATTGGTGACATAGGTGGCAAAGCCTTGATCAAAGTAGATAGATAATGTTGAGTTAATCCGGACATGTGTGGTAGAGTTTAGGACTACCTGTGGATTGTGTTCAGCCATACTGCCAGACCTTAGCCAAGAGATGAGTATTGTTGTGTAGGTGTGGTTTGCTCACCAAAGTGTGAGTATAACCTGGCTGTGGCCGACCTTAGTGTCTTACCAAGCCAAACCGAAGCCTACATTCCAGCCGTAGTGTGTGTTATAGGCTCGGTGGTGTAGGGAGGTATTCCCGAACAGGTACAATTATGAGCCGAACACGTGATGTGAGTGTACAATGAGAAAAGTGATGAAAGGCACCATAATGATAAGGTCCGGTGACCTGAAGTATGCACCGAACAGATGACAGAGGATTGTGAGATGTTCAAAAGGCATCTTGACGATTTGTTCTCTCGAGGCTACCTAAAGGAGTATATTCAGGAGGACCCCAAAGAAAAAGGGAAAGCCATGGAGATGGATTACGAACAGAATCTAAGAGGGGTAATCCATATGATACATGGATTGGCCGCCCCTTACACAAGAAACGAGGTTAGGCTGCTCCAGAGGAAAACCAAGCATGACCAGCATGTGTTAAGATTGGGAAACAAGAGGGGACGAGAATCCAGTGAAAGCAACGAAAGCATAGTCTTCACAGATGAAGATCTTGGAGATGTCCAGGTACCTCCGGCGCTCTGGTCATTACCCTACGAATCGGGGAGTCGATATCGAGAGGATCTTAGTGGACTCTGGAGTTATACAGAGGTCATGTATTACAATGCATTCAAGAAATTGGGGGTTAACACGGTCGGACTTGGATCGATCGACAACACCTGCAGTTGGATTTGGAAGCGAAGCGGTTTGGCCTCTTGGCGAGTAACCTGCTGTTCGGCGAGAGCAGTGGTTTTTGGGGCAATTTCTTGGTAGTAGATGTCCCGTCCTCCTATACTTAGCGATTATTGGAAGGGCGTGGTTGCATAAGATGAGGCGGTCTCTCTACGTATCATCGGATGGTGAAGTTCACCTGGTTCCAATGGTATCGAGAAAATCAGAGGAAATCAAAAGGCGGCACAGCAGTGTCTAATTTCTATTGTTAAGAAAATTCCAAAGGCTCACCAGGTTCAAGCAATAGAGGAATCAAACCAACCGACTTCGAGGATGTCGGAGAAATCCAACAGAAAAGGTGGTGGAAGGCTTGAAGAAAATCTGATTAACGAGGCGATCACGAGAGGTATTTTACGATTGAAGTCCATTGCAGTTGAAAGGAAAAACGAGCTAGTTGGGTTCCTAAAAGAATATGTCGATGTATTTGCATGGGTACGAAGAGATGCTGGAGTTGATGCGGGCGTGATCTGTCACCACTTAAGCGTAGATCCTCGCCTGAGCCGTGATTGGAAGAGAGAAGAGCGGTAGTCGGCATGTAGATCTTGTGATTGAGGAAATAGAGCAGTTCTTTGGAAGCCAAAGCAATAAGCAAAGTATACTATCGGAATGGCATGTCAACAACGTAGTAGTAAAAGAAGAATGGAAAGTGAATTATTATGCATTGTGGATTTCTGATTTGAATAAAGCATGTTAGAAGGATAGCTTTCCCCTTCCAGGATTGATCGGTTAGTCGATGCAAGCTGGGTATGAGCAGAATGAGCTTTCTCGGCGCATATCGGTACCATCAGTTGCCATGTTTGGGCGACCAATAAAGACTTCCTTCATCACACCATGAGGGTTGTACTGTTACAGTGTTATGCCCCTTTGGTCTAAGGAATGCTGGAGCAACATACCAAAGACTAGCAACCATTATGTTCAAAAAGTTGCTTGCCAAGACTATGGAGGTTTACATAGACGACATGGTGGTGAAAAGCAAGACCAGGCAAGTCATGTAGCGGATCTGAAAGAGGCCTTTGATATCTTGAGGCGATACAAGCTCAACGCCTCGAAGTGTGCATTTGAAGTAAGTTTGGAAAATTTTTAGAGCATCTTGTGACCATAAGGGGGATCGAGAACCCGGACCAGATATCAGCGTTGCAAGGATTGCAAAGCCTAAGACAACTAAGGGGAAGTCTGAGAGGTTAGCTGGGATGGCGGCCGCTCTCCAATAGATTCATCGGCCGGTCCGATGTGAGTGCAGGCCCATGCTTTCAGCTTAGCTTAAGAAAGAGAAGGATATGAATGGGGCAGTGTGAGCAAGCTTTTAGGACTGAAGAAGTACTGTGAGTCTCCACTTTTGTCGACTCGAGCAGGTGAGTGTTTGGTTTATACTTGGTACATTTACGAGCATCTTTGTTAGTCTTTGTTTTATTGAGAAATGAGGGATCGAGCAAATCCCAGATTTATTATGTGAGTAAGACATTGTTAGGCGCGAAGCGAGGTATACGCGCGAAAAAGCGGTCCTTGCATTAAGGACAGCAACCAGAAAGTTGCCTCATTACTTCCAAAGCCATAGGGTTATAGTTTATCACAAAGTATCCGTTAAAATCTACGCTCTGAAGGCGGACTTCTCGGGGCGGATCTCGACTGTTGAGTTAAGCGATTATGACATCGACTTTCAGCGCGCCACCGCAATAAAAGGCCAGGTGTTGGGTGATTTTGTGGCGGTACTCAATGGTAGCGCGCCTGGGCCTCCTACGAGAGAGGAGCCATCCGTTGAACAACCAATTAAGAAAAGAAAGATGCCTGCCGAACAGGACCCGTTGGAATGGAAGTTATTCGTCGACGGTTCGGCTTGCAATACTGGTTCTGGGGCCGGTATTGTTTTGTTCCCCCCAGGAGGGGTGATGATCGAGTTATCTGTTCGGTTGGGTTTCAGTGCCTCGAACAATGTGGCGGAGTATGAGGCTCTGCTAATCGGCCTCAGGAGTGCAAGCACCTTAAAAGCAAAGAGATTAAGGGTGTATTGCGATTCGCAGTTGGTTGTATATCAGCTGTCCGGGGAGTCTGAGGCCCGGAATGAAAAAATGGCGGCTTACGTGCAAGCAGCCAAAGATTTGGATACCTTCGAGAAGGTATGTATTGAACAAATAAGCTAGGGACAAAATGCCCATCACGGACTCTTTGGCTTGTGAGCTAACTTTGTTCCTCTTGAGTTAAAAGGAAGGTAGCGATTGATTACCTTGATGAACGAGCATTGGAGAAGCATAGAGTTGGTCACTGGGCGTGAACCAGGGGCCAAGATGGATCAATTATAGGGTTTCTCACGAGATGAGACTCTTCCTTCTGAAAAAGGAAGCACACAAGATTAAAACCAAATCGACGGCCAAGGTTTTGGTTGTCTCGAGAAGGAAATTATCTGAAAATCCTTTCTTGGGGCCATTACCAGCTTTATGTGCACCCGAGATTGTGCGGAGATTTCTCCACGAGATTCATGAGGAACATGTGGAAGTCATGCGAGGAGGTAGGTCCATTGCTCACCGAGCAATCACCCAGAGATATTGGTGGCCGCATATGCAAGAAGATGCAAAGGTGTCGAAAATCTGTGAGAAGTGTCGGAAGTTCTCACCAATGATCGGGACACGGCCGAAGATCTGGTGCCATGATGACCCATGGCCTTTTGCCCGAGTGGGGATGGACATCGTGGAGTCAACTCCATAAGGCTCTTGAGGAACCGAAAATTCCTTTTGGTAGCAGTTACTTCACGAAGTGGATTGAAGTTGAACCTTTGGCCAAGATCACCGAACCTATGATAGAAAGGTTTATACTGGAAAAGTATTATTACTCGTTTAGGGTCCCATATTCCTTGATCCACGAGATAATGGTTCCAGTTCAGGAAAAGTTTAAAACTTTTTGTGCCCAGCTGTATGGAATAAGAAATTATTATTCAACTCCTGCTTACCCTCAGAGTAATGGGGCATCCAATAAGACCATTCTGGACGGGATTAAGAAGAGATTGGATAAAGCAAAAGGCAAGTGGCCCGATGAGCTGCCATTGGTGCTGTGGGCACATCGAACAACGCCCTAGGAGGTCTACGGGAGAGACCCTCTACTCGCTTATGGAACAGAGGCGGTCATTCCATTGGAAGTTGGCCTTCCAACTAATAGGACTGCATTGGTCGAAAGTGGGGAAAATGACAAGGCTCTTGAAATTGAGCTCGACCTTGCCGAAGAGAGGAGAGAGAGCCACTGGTGCATTTAGCTTCCTATCAGAGGAATAGTTGATGAAGAACTATAACAAGCATGTCCACCCTCGAGAGTTAGGTGTTGGAGACCTCGTGCTCCGCAAGGTCCTCGGCAACACCAAGGTTGCCAATGAGAGGCAAGTTAGGGGCCTAGTGGGAAGGCCCATATCGAGATTCTTTACGGTTGTGGGCATTAGGGCTATCGTTTGGCGGTTGGGCGGAAACCAGTGCCACGGCCACGGAATGTACCTGACTTCGAGGAAGTTCTTTGTTTGAAAAACTTCGGCCTACTTTTTTTAGATGCATATCGTGATTGTGTAGGAATTATGAATACAATTCCCTTGTGTTTCCTTTTTAGTTGCATGAGGTACGCCCTTGAGATTTTTAGGGCTTATGAATAAAACCCTTTGTTTTAAGATAATTATTCTATAGCAGTTTTCGAGTTTCTGTTTTCCATTACATATGCTTGCTTGTAGCCTGTAAATATGAATAAAGGCTTGTGCTTTCCCTCATTCATATTGGGGAGCAGGGATTGGGTACGAACAAACTCGATATGAATAAACAAATAACATAAAAAAGTACGTGATACTTATAGTACGAAATACTTAGCAAAACACTTAAGTACGTGATACTTAAATAATGTTTAAATATGAGAAATTTAAACCAGAACGTACGAATATACGTATTGATTACCCAAGTACGTGATACTTAACATTATACAAGTACGAAATACTTGTATACTTGTTCACAGGTATGAGATACTTGTATTGAAAGGTACAAACACAAAATACTTGTACTAATTTACCAAGTCTGAAACACTTGTATTTACAAGTACGAAATACTTGTATCAAAATATGCAAGTCTGAAACACTTGTATGCCATACTCAGTATTTTACAAGTACGAAATACTTGGATAACGACATAACGAAATTATGCATGTGTCTGAAAACGAAACGTTTAGAAAAACTAAGTACGAGTACTTAGTAGCAATGTAAGTAACATCCAGACGGACATAATGCATTTACGGTACGAGCTACCATCAAAGTCTCTGGCCATGATAGGGCCGAGTAAATCTAACAGGCCTTGAAATGGCCGCCAAAACCGTAGTGTTGAGCCACGAAGGGCCAAATACCTGTATTACCAAAAGTTTGAATATTCTGGTGCCACGCAGGGCCGAGAACTAAGGTCACGCAGGACCTGACAAAGCTAAATGTTCGGGAGACTGAGGGAGACTTACCAGACTCAGTCCAGGTTCTGGACTGAGGAATGAATTTCGGTTGACACCTCGGTGGGAGTTTCAGCATTGACACTACCTTCATTAACCGTAGCTTGCAATTGCGACTGCTCGTTCTGGACATCGCGAGTTCCTGCTGGGGTATCTTGTGGCTCCATTTGGACGTCACCATCTGCGTCTGCAAAGTTGTCGATTTGTTGATCGACATCATCAGCATTGAGCTCTTCAGTTTCGACAACAGTGGCCCCCTCCCTGCTCGGTAGTTCAACTACCCATAGTGGAGAGTCATCAGGGGCCCCGACTTTGGTCAAACACGATTCCCAGCCTGCGGCAAAGATCTGATCCTGAATTGCTGGCATTTACTCGACGTAGCTGGCAGTCGCTTCGTCGAATCCCTTCTGATACCCATCGTCAAAAGCAGCCTTCTTGGTGTTGTCAATCTCGGCCAGCGCTTGCTTAAGACTGTCTTCGGCAGTCTCCAGTTGGCTTTTGACATCATTGTAATCTGACTTGGCATTGTTCCTCTCCCTTGTGACTGTTCGCAACAGTCTTGTGTTGTCATTTAAGAGTCTTGTTCGTTCAGACTCTGCTTCTTGGCACTTTTGGCCCAATGCAACCATCTTTTGGATGAACTGAGATACATCAAAAAATGGATAATGGGTTGATATCCCAAACACCGAATAAAATAGAGTTATGATAAACAAATCATGATTACCTTGATACCACTAACGAGACTAGTGGATACCAGCCGATCAGACGAAGATGGAAACTCTTTCTGCATATCAACAGGCATAGCAGGCCCTGTGCAAGGGCTACAGCAGTTTCTGAGGAGCTGGCGCTGTCCCCAACATTGACCCGACGGTCACCTCTTACGAGAAGAGGGGTCCAGGCCTCAGGGGTAACCTGAGTATTTTGGGAAGGGGTTTCTGAAGCAGGAATGTCAGCTTGGGGAACTGAATCCCCAGCGTCCTGAAGTCTAGACCGCTTGTCCCGATGTGCGTCGGTAGCTTCAAGGGAACTGTCGTGACCCCGAGGAGATGAGGAGGATCGTCCTGAACCCCCCCTGGTACGCCGAGGTGGTGGAGGAGGGTTACCAGTTGATGCCACCCTACCAGTGGCACCACGCCCTCGTGCAGAAACAGTAATCAGAGAGCTGAGATTGAGGGGCCGACGAGACATATTACCTGAGGACGGAGGAGATGCGGAATATCCGGATGAAGAGGACTGACTGGTATCACGAGTAATAACCAATGGTTCTGTCTGTCTTTGCGAAGATCTTCTTTGCGATGATCTTCTGCTCACCACGCGTGTTAAAGGAACACCCAGCCGAGTTGGAATTTCTCTGGTGTCGACCTTGATCACCCGTGAATGGATGCTTACGAATTTGGAGAAGCGGTCGATGTAGATCACGCCTTGGTGCTTGGGTTGGCAAACCGCTGTCAATAAAACCTTTGTGGCGGGATCGTAGCCTAACCAAACTTACATCTCGACCCCGACCCTGTTATAGTTCTGGCTTGCGCTTTGTGTATCACAAAGAACCACCTGTTTATTTTAGCTGTTCGGACATTGCTAGGTTCTCGTCTAAGACGACTGTTCGTTATCCGTTGCATATTTGAAAGCAAATACAAACTAAAAACATGGAAAAGCTACGAAGTGGCAAAAGTTAAAATCACGAGTCGGATTAGGAGCATCGTGGGAAGCCCCATGCGTGAAGTGGGTTAAAGCCCACCAACTTGGCCATCTTCCCCAGGTCGGCTCGAAGGCTCGATAACATAGAGGAAGTCCGTTTCATGATCTCAACTGAGTCTTGCAAGTTTAGCACGAGACGCTTTTCTATTTTCGTACTTTGAGATAGTACGTATTATACTCGCGGTTCAGCACGATGTTGTACCACCATTGGATATCCCAAAGTCCTAGCTGGGTTCCTAAAATCCTATTTAGGGCCACGACCCCCATTATTAACCTAAAAACGTTTGTTGAAACTTGCATGGGATTGAGACGGTAAAAACTGAGAACACGACGAAGGAGTGGGTCTAAAGGGAAGCGAACCCCACCTTCGACAATGGCTACGATAGGAATACATGTTCTCTCCCATGTGGCCGCATTCCTATCTGCGCCTAAAGGGGCGAGTTCGAGACTTACGGTCTCTGGGACATTGTATTGAGTCCTAAAGGCCGCCATGGCAGCCGGGGTCTCACAAAGGTGTCTAAACTTGCCTGGTTTGGGTTCCCTACCATCCGCCATGGATGTATTTGAAGAAAGGTGCAAGTAAAGTAAAAATCAGAAAATGGGTGTGATTAAACCCTTGACATAAAATGAAGATCTGAGAACGAGATTCTCAGATTAGAGCTTAAAGAGAAGATAAGAACGAGAGTCTTACAAAGATTTGGCAAAGAATTCCAGGAGAATAACTGGTTTTACGAGCAGGCGGCAATGGCGGTCGTAAGGAGGCTGTGAGTCGCCTGGTCTTAGAGAGAGAAGAAGCTGGGATTTCAGTTTTGGGTGTAAAACCCAGAAAAGATCCCTTTTTGGGATAAAGGAAAAGAGACAGAGGTGAACCGTCTCTCCTCATACCGTTACATAGAAAGTAACGGAAAGAGGGTTATGGAAAGATGATAGTCTGACGCCGTAAGTAAAAACGTCAGATCGAGTTTAATGAGGAGCGTACGGGATACGCCACGTAGACTCCATATTTCGAAATAATATGATGAGTAAACCGCCAAAAGAAATCAAATGGTCATCAATGCTGTATCTTCACGGGACATCACTAAGCTCGGCTTAAAGATAAGTTCTTTGGAAGCTTTACCCATTGGCCCGAACAGTTCCATTAGGCAAAGCTGGGGAGCAATTGTAGGGAGGTATTCCCGAACAGGTACAATTATGAGCCGAACACGTGATGTGAGTGTACAATGAGAAAAGTGATGAAAGGCACCACAATGATAAGGTCCGGTGACCTGAAGTATGCACCGAACAGATGACTGTTCGGGAACAGGGATATGAGGTATCCTAGTACGAATACGAGCTGTTCGGTTGGATAGTTTTATGTCCAAAACAGTCGTACCTATAGTGCAGTCTGTTCGGCAAAGAGCATGCCGAACAGATAGAGTCCTTGACAAACCGCTTTAAGAGATAAGGCAGGAGTAGTATTCAAGAAAGAGTGTCCAACATCCAACTTGGATGAGCAATGGGAGTGTTCTAGAGAACGGGACTCCGTATATAAATAAAGATAAGTCTAAGAACAGTCCTATGATGGAACGAATTCCATAATAGAGAAGATCCACACGAAAGAAGGATCTCAGTTGATTGGGCACGAGAGTCCCTAGAGGGCCAGATTTCCTGTACGGGATAGGAATCCTGGGGCAAGGAGGATGCTTGGAGAACAAACATCCGTATGTCTATAAATATAAAGGTAAACCTAGAGGCAAAAGGTACGCATTACGTTGTATGCATTATACACTTTCCTACTGATAATTAGGGTTTGAGACCAGTACGAGATACTAACTTAGGCATCGGAGGGCCTTCGCCACGAGAGGCGGAGGTGCGCTCACCCTTTGTTTGTCTTGCAGATTAGGGTTCCGGCGGGGGCACAGGGGTATCAACCGAGAATCACGTGAAACTGTTACGAAATAACAGTGCTCCAGGTACTCTTTGTTTTTCTGCACCTACAGGTGGACCATGTGTCCTGCTGTTGCTTCTTTGGGCGACGTGTGTGGCCGAAGCAGACCCTGAGGGCCGTATGTGGGTGTGACCGAAGTCAACGTTTATGGGTGGTAATCGTGCCGAGAGTGATTTTGGAAATGTAAGCAAGAATTGGTAAAATACGAGTCATTGGAACTGAAACAACCTATTTCCATTAAAAAGCTTGGGAAGTAAACAACATGCTTAGTGGCCGAAGCCATTCTTGGAATTAAAAGACAATAAGGAGACTGGCCAAAGTAAAAGACAAAAGCTTTAAAATCGTTTTTAACTTTTTGAAAATAGCCAGTGAGCATGGGTGAGAAATTCACATGTACGCTCTCTTTAGATTCTGTGCGTTCCAAGGGTTGGTAAGCACCTTCCCATTCATGTCCTCGAGGACATATGCACCTTCGCTAGCAATTTTAACGATGCGGAAGGGACCTTCCCAATTTGGCATGAACTTCTTCTTCTTATTCGCTTGCCCCACTTTTCACCAGACTAAGTCGTCAGGCTTGAACTTCTTGATGCGCACGCTGCGGTTGTACCCTTTGGCCACTTGTTGTTGGTAGTCTGCTAGTTTCAGCCAAGCATCATCATGCTTTTCCTCTGCGAGAACGAGCTCCTGTGCCACGGCCTCATCATTCGTAACCGGATTGAAGGTCTCTGTTCGGAGGGTGGGGAACTTAGACTCCAATGGGACGACGGTCTCCATGCCGAAAGCCATCGAGAAAGGGGTTTGGCCGGTAGAACGACGTGGCGTAGAGCGGTAGGCCCATAAAACCCTTGGGAGTTCTTCTGCCCATTTTCCACGTTTGGTCTTTAAGCGACGCTTTATCCCAGCACAGACAGTCTTGTTCGAGGCCTCGGCGTGGCCATTCCCTTGAGGATATGCTGGAGTAGAGTTAAAGAACCGTATGCCGAACTCCTCCAGAAGGCTTGAGAGGCCGTTACCAATGAATTGTGTGTCATTGTCGGATACAATTGCGTATGGAACGCCGAACCTGGTAAATATTTCGCCAAACAAATCGTCGAACGTCGGCTTCTGTTGTGGTTACAAGGGGTTCGGCCTCCACCCATTTGGAGAAGTAATCAGTTGCCGTGATTAGGAACTTGAAACCGCCAGGAGCGGTTGGGAGCTTCCCGACAATGTCGAGCCCCCATTAGGCAAAAGGCCATGGGCTCGTTATGGGGGAGAAGTTCTGGGCGGACTGCTTTGGGATTGGGAAAAACAATTGGCATGGACGGCATTTGCGGACGACTTCTTCACAATCCTTCCTCATATTCTTCCAAAAATAGCCCTGACTTAGTGCCCTTTGGCAGAGGGACCGTCCACCAGAGTGGCAGCCACAGCTGCCTAAGTGAAGCTCGTTGAGAATCACAGGCACCTGTGTAGGGTGGACGACAAGTAGGTATGGCCTAGAGATGGATTTTCGATATAGTTGGCCGCTGTCGGATAACCAGTAGTAGGCAGCCTTATTTCAGATTCTATAAGCTTCCTTCTTGTCATCAGGTAGAGTGTTGTTTCTGAGAAAGTCCACAATCTCATCCATCCAGCTCGGGCCGAGCTCGATGTTCGTCACTTCTGGAGGGGCGTCAAAGCTTGGGTGATCGATGCAGCCGAGGTTGATAGAGCAGAACTCAGATGCCGTCGAGGCTGAGGCTAAACCAACAAGTGCATCGGCGTGGGCGTTGTGTTCCCGACTGATCTGCTCAATCTTGAAATATTTGAATTTGGCGATGAGTTTTGCTGCCGTCGCCTGATACTTCATCATTCTTGGGTCCCTGGCCTCGTAGTCCCCCAACACTTGGTTTACAATCAGTTGAGAGTCGCAATAAACAACAAGGTCATCTGCGTTCATTGCCGAAGCCGAACGCATACCCGTGAGGAGGGCTTCGTATTCGGCTTCGTTATTGGTGGCGGGGAAGTCGATGCTGATGGAACTTTCATGTAGCGTCCCACAAGGGGAGACTAAGACTGCACCCGCTCCCGCTCTGTTGCTGTTGGAGGCGCCATTGACATGAAGTATCCAGGAGTCACCTTGGAAAAGTAACCAAGGTTTTGCGGCTTCAGCGGGTTCGATGACAGCTTGTGGTGGAGGGGGTTTGTTGAACTCAGCTGCATCGTCAGGGGTGAGTTCAGCTAAGAAGTCGGCTAGAACTTGGCCTTTGAGTGCTGTCCGAGGCTCGAAGCGGATGTCGAAATTGGCAAGTTCGACGGCCCACTTTGAAACTCGATTGGAGAGGTCGGCCTTTCGAAAGAGAGCTTTGAGAGGGTATTCCGTCAAGACAGTGATAGTGTGGGATTAGAAATAAGGGAGTAGCTTTCTTGCTGCCGAGACAAGAGCAAGAGCTAACTTTTCCAGGGGGAGATAGCGCGTTTGTGCTGGTAAGAGTGTTTTGCTAGTGAAGTAGATTGGCATGTCGTCGGCACCTTGTCGTCGGACTAGAGCAGAACTGACAGCATGAGCCGAGACGGCCAGGTACAGGTAGAGGGTTTCGAACTCCTCTGGCTTTACCAAGAGTGGTGCCGACCCTAAGTAAGTTTTAAGCTCGGCCAATGCTTTGTCGCAGTCCTCCGTCCATTCGAAGTTGTGCCTGCTTTTCCCCTTCAAGGCGTGAAAGAAAGCGTTGCACTTGTCGGAAGACTTACTGATGAAACGATTGAGGGCAGCGGCCATGCCTGTGAGCTTCTGAACTTCTTTGATTGTGCGTGGTGGACGCAGGTCTGCCATGGCTTTGATCTGGTTGGGATCGGCTTCAATGCCGCGTCGGTTGACCAAATGGCCAAGGAACTTGCCCGCGCTTACACCGAATGCACACTTCTCCGGGTTGAGGCAGAGTTTATGGAGTTTGAGAACGTCAAATACCTCCTTCAGTTCGGTAAGTTGGTTGCTCTCCTTCTGACTCTTGATGGCGAGGTCGTCGATGTAGGCTTCCAAGATATGGCCTATCTGCTCGTGGAGCATCTTGTAGATTGCACGGTTGAAGGTGGCACTGGAGTTCTTGAGCCCGAAAGGCATGACTCAGTAGCAGAAAATACCGTGTGGAGTGATAAAGGCAATTTTCTCCATGTCGTCTGGGTCCATTGCTATCTGATGATAACCGCGGTAGGCGTCGAGGAAACTGAACCGAGCGTGGCTTGCTGTGCCGTCAGCCAATTGATCGATCTTTGCAAGTGGGAACCAATCCTTTGGACAGGCATCGTTGAGGTTGGTGTAGTCGACGCAGACGCACCATTTGCCATTCTTCTTTTTGACGACTACAGTGTTGGACAGCCAAGTTGGGTACTGTACTTCCTGAATGGCGTTGGCTTCCAGCAGGCCATTCACTTCTTCGATGACGGTGTCGGCGTGTTCTGGGGCTGAGCGCCGAGCCTTCTGGACCACGGGTTTGGAATCCTTCTTGATGTTAAGAGAATGACAGATGAAGTTGGGATCGACACCTGGCATTTCATTGGGCATCCATGCAAAAACTTACATGTTGTCTTTGAGGAATTGGAACATCTCTTCGCGCTTGGCGTCGCTCAGGGAAAAGCCGAGCAAAAAGAAACGTGAACCATCCTCGTTGATGGGCATTTGAATCAATTCTTCTTTAGCTTTATCCTCAGCCTTATGGCCGACGTTCTTGATGACGGCCATGTCTGGAACTTCGACCCATTGGGCCTACTTGGCTTTGGATGAAGTGTGCACGGTTGAGACGTAGCACTTTTTGGAAGCAACTTGGTCGCCTCGCAGATCCTCTTGTCGGCCACTGGTGCCAATGAAACGAACGACCTGGTGGTAAGTGGAGGCAATGGCCTGATGCCGTGCAGTCAGGTTCGGCCGAGGATGGCATTGTATGGGTTTGGTGCATTGACGACGATGAACTCGATGGACACAGTTCTTGAACCGACGATGACAGGAAGGAATATTTTGCCAAGTGGCCAGACAGGAGCTCCGTTGAATCCGATGAGGGGAACTTCGGTGGCCTGTAAGGCCGATTCTGGGAGATCAAGCTTCCTGAAAAGGTCGTAATACATGACCTTTGCCAAGCTTCCTTGGTCGAAGAGGACACGTTTGACGTCATGGACACCAATTTGAACAGTGACAACAAGTGCATCAGAGTGGGGAGTTTGCACATTTTCAAGGTCGCGCTCGGTGAAGGTTATTGTCCATTTGGGCACATCTTGCGGGTATGGACGCTTGGATCCGCATCCGACAGCGAGTACCTGTTTGGATGACGAAGCATGATCGATGTCGGCTCGGAGAGTACCTTCGAGTTCCTTCGTGACCGGACCGTGGATGACGTGTATCAACGGCCGCTGTTCGTTGGGGTTGGGATTGCCTGTTGGTTGTCGGGCGCGCGGGTGTCTTTGTTCGGTCAATGTATTGATCGAGATGGCCTTGAGCGGCAAGTCGCTCCAGGAGAGCCTTGTATGGGGCGCAAGCTGTGGTGTAATGGCCGAGCTCGTTGTGGTAGGAACACTTCTTCCTTGGATTCTGATCTGGCTGACCAGTATCCGTGCCGAGCTTGCCAGTGGGCCATTCAAACCACGGCTGTCTCATGATTTCTTTCAAGAAGAACCAGATAAGCTCCTTGAAGTATGTGGTTTCGGCAACGTAGTCGTGCTCCTTCGGCTGACGCTTCTTGCCTTCTTTGATGTTGTTCACATGTTTCTTCGTCTGGGTTTGTTGGGTGATGATGGGAGCTGGCAACTATGCGGTGGCAGCAGGGAGGGTTGTGATGGCGCTCGTCATGCCCTGCGCTGCCCTGTCTGCGTAGAATTCTTCGAGTGCGCAAAATCGCTCGACAACGTGCATCAACTCACCCATGCCGTGCGGCAGGCGGATGGCGAGTTTGTCAAGGATCTTGCTGCCTATTTCCAAGCCATTCTTAAAGGTACGCGCAGCCCAATACTTGTCAATTCTAGGAATTTCGTCGAAGAGCTGCCAATAGCGTTCGGCATACTGCCTGAGGGTCTCGGATGGGAGTTTCCTCATATGGGATAGGGACTCCGACTCTTTGGCAGTCTTGTTGCTAGTGATGAAGCGGGTATTGAATGCTCGTTCAAGGTCGGCAGGATTTCGAATGGATCCAGCGGGTAACTTGTTGAACCACTGGAGTCCAAGGGAGCCGAGACTGGACAGAAATGCCTTGCACTTAACTTCATCCTTCTGAGTACAGAGCTCAATGGTTTGGCGGAAGTGGATCAAATGGGTGTACGCTTCACAGGTGGATGGGTCGAACTTGGTGAACTTTGGTAAGTGGAATAGATTCGGGTGCAGTGTTGATAATATGAGAGGTGAAGGGGGAAACGCCGAGATCCTTCAACTGCCTCTCAAACCCAGGGCGCGGCGGCTTGCCGAACTCCTCTGTCTTTGTCCATTTGGAATCGCTTCCCTTAGGATCCTTGTTGGATGTTTTCTCGTCGTCTCTGTGCCTGAGCTTGTCCCTCAGGTCCATTGTTGTTCGGCGTGGGCCGTCAATGGACTTCTCTCTATCGTGATGAGTCTTGTTATCGTCATGTGCCCCATCGTTCCTTACACCTTTCCTGTGTCGCTGTCGGCGGTGCTCGCCATCAAGGTTCTCGAGCGGGATTTCTCTAAGACGTTCGGAGACGTGGCACCTGGTTTGTATGGAATCTCGGCTTTGGTGCGAAACCGTGGTGCGAGAAAATTCTGCACAACCAGTTGAGTACGTGCTCGTGAATGACTCGGTGTCCCATGTCCTGGTTCACTCTTGTTGGCTTCTGGAATGGTGCGTTCCAGACGTGGTTGGTTGCTTGTACAGAATGATTTCTCTGGCATCGCCAGGTGCTGGGGTGAAGCCCAAGCGGTCCTTAACGGAGCCGCGCTGGCCTACTTCGAGCGGACGCTCCAGTGGTGGTGGGGGTGTGTTCTGTTTCCGTCGCCTCGCTCTTCCACCGGATCTGGATTGGGCTAGAACTGCAGTTTGTTGCATGTGCTGCTTCATCTGTGCTACCTCCGCCTGCAGCGCAGCCAGCTCGTTGTCCCGCTCGTCGTCTCGACGTTGGAGCGGGCAGATGTAGGATGCCGTGACTTCTTCCGTGGCTGGTGATAGCCCGGAGCTTGCTGGGATGGAGATTGACATGTGCCTTTCCTGGGGTGGAAGGATGATGTTCCCAGTGGCATCCTTAACCCCCGAAATGGTGACGTCCGTAAGATCTCCGCCCATTGTTGTGGAATTTGTGGTTGTTTTGAGGGATGAGAAAGGTTGATTTGAGAGAAGTGAGCCGTTCGAATCAGAAGTGATTCACGTCAGGTTCACCAATTGTATGGCCCGTGAACTGCGATCCGAATCCTTCCTCCGTCGTATGGCGGGATGGCTAGCCTTTCCGCCTTCTCTGCAAAAGAACACATGACTATAGACCAGGCCGGGGTTTCCCCGGCAAGGCCCTCCGGCGAGAGGATAAGTGTGGGCAGAGAAGAAGGTAAGAGACTAGGGTTAGAGTATGTAGAAGCATGTACCTCTTAGGGTTGCCATCCTTTGATATTTATAGAGTCTCCTTAGCTTACTCTCCAAGTACGATCATGTGCCTTGCACGGGTCGAGTGACGCCGCTGTGACATCACCGAAAAGATCTGGTAACCGTTTTGGGGTGAGCTGGCACTACCCATGTGCGCTCATGATTATCTTCCAATGTAACCGTTTATGCACGTCGGAAACAGATACATTTCCGCGGGTGGCCAAGCCCCACTGTTAGCCGAGCCTCGCTCTCGGCCGAGCCTAGTGTTGTTCACGCGCAGCTGTCCTTTGTGAGGACCGCCACTGAGGGTGGCCGAGCGTGGCGAATGCCGGACATGAGATGATCATGAATAAGGGAGCGACGGGCTTCGGCTAGGCACCGGGGGCAGCTATAGGTTCGGCTGGAGTGTAACATCACCGATTGGTGCGAACTGTGTTCGGCTTACCACAAATAACAATTGAACTACGTCATGTATTGTATTTGAACGTACAGTAGCAACTCGACCACAACACAACTGTTATGATCGAGACCATTGATTTTATTTTCCTTGTTGATTAAATCATTCTCATAAAAATGATGGAATTTAGAAAACTTTTTTATCAAGACAAAATTTCATTAGTAAAATAAATTTTTCTGTCTGATCAAGTATGTAACGATACCCTATTAATTTCATTTTTCGTATGAAGAATGTACTTTTTACTATGTAAAAAATAGACGGTTCCAATCGGGAAAAAATAGTAGGTATTTGTATAGTATAAACCGAATTTAAAAACTTGGATTAAGAATAAATCGATAAAACTCCAATGACATAAGCTAGCCCAGCCGGTTTGCATAGTATAAATATTACTAGGCCCTTGATATTACACATGTGCTGGGCTAGCCCAGCTGGTTTGCACTCGCACGCGTGTACGCGAGGTCCTGGGTTCGATTCCCAGGAGGAGCAAAATTGTTGTGTTGCCTTTCATGTGCCACGTGGGCGACAGGTGGAGTCCACGTCAGCGCAACGTGGCTACCATGTCATATTTTACCCCAGATTAAAAAAAAAAACTTGCCTTTAGCAACGGTACAAACTACCGTTGCTAAAGAAACCGTTGCTAAAAAAAAATCCGTACCAATGCTCGTCAAAACCGTTGTTATACCTATATACCAACGGATATTTCGCAACGGTTTGGCCAACGGTTAGTGAACCATTGGTACTCAACGCTTTTTGTATTTTTTTAGTAATGCTTTTGACCATTGTTAAATCCCGATTTTCTTGTAGTGTAGCCAGTGACTCATAAATCTTTCAGCATACTCTTCAACATCACAAGGTCCATTTTCTACCACTGTTAAAGTTTGCCTCTCCTCCACTAATCGTGTCTGTCACACCCCAAAATGAGAAGTGACCGGCCATGAACCACAAGACCAAAGCTTGTAGAACATGCAGCCTACAAAGAAATGTTTGTAAAACTCCCAAGTAAAGATCCATCAAATAATCAACCATTTTTTTTTATTTAGAACATCCACAACCAATAAATTCCACAAAAAGAATGGGGCACAACATCCCATGAACCAAATAATATCCAGTGATCCAACAGTAATAAAAGTATCCGAAAGTCTGATAAAGTGTTTCAATGCGGAAGCGATGAAATAAAACACTAAGTTAGGATGAGACACCCTAAGGAGGTCAACAACGAAAACCTCGAGCTCAGTGAGCCTGAAATAGAAGTTGAAATAAATCCATCAGCTGACGAGCTCAGTGAGCAGTAAAGCATGTATATTAATACAGTTCTAAAACATGGCTAAAAATAGTTTATCACGTTAACATATTTTGGCATACGAAGGTGTGCATCAAACCAACAAATAAAGCCATAAATCATTTACCAAAAAGTCTCAATATATGGTGTTCACAATCCAATCTCCAACAACAATGGGGAACCACAACCAATACCAAATAGTACCAAGTGCCAGTGAATAAATGTCTCAAAATTATATCCAATATCAAAACTTAGAGTCACCACGAGTAGGGAGCCCGTAGAACTCTTCCCTAAGAATGATCCGGTCAATAACAACCGTTGAGCATTAGGGTCACCGGCCTAATCTGGCCTCTTCCCTAATGGCCAGAGTCACCCGCACACAGAGGATTAATTTCCCTGGACTTCCAAAATATGTTCCCATCAATATCCACAAAGTTCTCACCAAAAGATCATAAGATCAACAAATTGTTTCACCGATACTGCATGCCAATTTAATATAATCAAATATAACAATGTGTTTTCAATTTCAATCATAAATTTTCCAAAACAACAATTTAAGGGACACGAAGAAGTTCGAAAATACATAACGTGCTTAACCACTCACCTGGATCCAAAACTAATGCAATCGAACAACGTGTAATGAGCCTAACCTGAACATAGGATCATATAACAATATTATCGCTAACTGTATCATCCATAATATTGTCTATAACAACAAAGGACTGCCTAGGAGAATATTCAACTAAACTAGACTAATTACCCAGGTTACCAGACACCTAGCAAACCCAAAACTCTAATTCCCAAGTCCAAGTTCCACGTACACATGAACAACTCACTATGCATTTCAAGTGCCAAAACTGAAAACCCATCTGTTCTCCCTTCAATAAGACAACTTGTCACACATGCATCAAATCTAGCCCACTGCATCGACACCATTTAATTCCTCTACTAGTATTAATATTCAAATCATCTCACAAATGTCCAATATCTAAGCAACCCCAACTGACAACCACCGATAACCGCCACACACACCACGCCTTACCTCTTTCTCTCTCTCTACACAAACAAAACCCATTAAAAAAATGTCTTCAACCCAAGGGCTTGACCAATCCGTGGAGCAATATACGTCACAACAAGGGCCTGTTTGGAAGCAGGACTATGAAGGAGGATTAAGATATCCCCCCTCATAATATGTGGGCCCATCGATATAGCGTCGTTTGGCAAGTGTTTTAGCCGGCTGGATATCTCTTGGAGCCCTTCTCCGTAATCCCCCAATACAGCCAGAGGGGGGCTTAGAGATGGCCAGGGTTTGAGGTAGCCATCTCGAATCCGCCCTAATCCCCCTATCTTCAGACCATCGTACCCCTCGTAATCCCCCTTCCACACCCCCACGCATCATTTCTATCGCACTCTTCTCAGTTTCTTCTTTGTTCGAAAAGAGAAATGGGCTCGAAGAGGTTTGTGGCGATTTGGTGCTTTTGGTCGATTGGGTCCGATTCACTCCAGGTATGAACAACATTGTTCGATTCTTTACTGTTTATGTGCATTTTTGTGTTCGATTTTGTGTTGATTTATCATTCCTGCAGTGTATTTGTTCGATTTGGTTTGTGGGTTTTGTGGGTGTAGACTCCAGGTACCATTTCTGTCGCTACTCTTCTTGGTACTGTTGTGGTTGTTCGAACGAGAAGAAGGGCTGGAAGAGTTTTGTGGCGATTTGGTGCTTTGGTCGATTTCAGTTCGATTCACTCAGGTATGAACAGCAGTCTTTCTTTTTGAACTGGGTTGTGTTGTTTGTTAGGTTCGATTTTGTGGCGATTATTGATTCTGGCAGAGTTTTTGTTCGATTTGGTTTGTGGGTTATGTGGGTTTGAACTGTTCGAAGCTGTCCGATGTAGGAGGGTTCGAATCTGTGGGCGTGATATTGTGTGTTCAAAAAATTTTATACAGTTGCTTGTTTATAGACATGTCAAAAAGTATTAAAAAGTTAAAAAATGCTATATACGGCTATAAATATGCCCAGATCGAAGTATTGGATTTATGTATGTGTATCTTAAATGATTTACGCTGGACTCGCACAAGTCAAATGAATTACTTCGTTGCTTCTTACATTGTCATGTCGACCTAAATTTGGACAACAATGTAATTTTATGGCATGCAAAAAGGAATCTCTGATGAATGAAAGGTATGAGACCTAATAAGATTCTACTAATGTTTGGGTCCACAAAATCAGCATACTGGAAAAAGAGAGATCAGTCATGCGAATCTTGTGCAGAGAATATAAGCTTCATTAGTTACTTATATGCTCAACCTAATGCAGTTGGTATGCAACCTGTGATTTTCAATTTTTTTTTACAGAAACATGATAAAATGTCCTTTTTGGCAAAAAACAAAAAAAATAGTAATGAGAAGAAAGGAGCTGAATTCCAGCACTAGATATTTGGTCCTGTTTCCTTGCTTTTGAAATCAGTTAGTAAGGGTGAAGGTTAGAGTGTTTTGACTCCGAATAAAAGTCTCCATTTTGCTTTTTACATTGAAATATTTTGTTAACAGTAGCCAAATCATCATATTGAACTGTAAAAAATGATTTATATCTATTGCAAACAAAATATTTCGAAACGAGCAAAACGGAGACTCATTCAGAGTCAAACCCACTCTAGCCTTCACCCTCAGTAAAAGGTTCTACTTAATTTTCTAGCCTTCACCCTTAGTAACTTCAAGTGAGTCTAGCTTTCTCACTGCACTGCGTCTTAAATGATCCGTCTTCCATATGCAAAACAACTTGAAAATCAACGAAAATAGTAGAACTGAAGCAGCTTTGTTAGTTTGTCTCAATTTTCTCCAGTTTTCTCCACTTTCCGTACTCCTTTCTCGTCTGAATTAATAACGAAGGAATGAATTTTATGTTTTACTTTCTTTTACCATGATTTTTGGGGGAGGTGGTCCTCGTTCGCCTTTTTTTTGGGTTCTATGGACGAAAGTCCATGGATTTGTTGTTGTGGATTGTTTTGTTGGTCAAGAATATGTCCTAACCCTTAAATTTGGGGTTTTTAGAGAACACAATTGATGATTTTCATATCATAAAAAATATGGCAAAAGAGGTATGGCGTAGGGTAATGGCAAATAGGTATGATAAAACATATGATGAGTATCAGTTTAAATTAAAACCAAGTAAGTACATGAGTATGAGTTTGGAATTTGTATATGTGTATATATCCATTGAATTGTGTTCATTATTGGTGAATAATATGAAACCCTACCTACAAACCCTAAACCCTACTGATATGCCTTTGATTTTTGATGAATAGTTAGGGTTCATCATTGTTAGTTCGGCTTTGAAGATTAGGTTTTCATAAAAAACCCTAAATCTTGTATGTGTTTGTTAGGATGACAAGATTAAATAGGAAACAGAAAAGGAGAAGAGAAGAGCAAGAGGGATTGATGGCATTACAGGCCTTCATGAACGCTGTCATTGGTGTTTTTCGTATGTACTTGTTCATCACGTCCACGTTTCGCCCTCGTCGTCCGGAGTTGTCTCTGAATCCAGACTTTTACCAGACACACATAAACAACATCAATAGGCTTGTAAGGGGTAATGACGCAGACTGCCATGAACAGTTGAGGGTGAATAGACAGACTTTTTTTAGGTTGCGTTGTTTAGTCCGAGGTGTTGGGTTAACCGACTCACGCAACGTATGTCTGGAGGAGAGAGTAGCAATATTCTTGTGGGTCCTTAGTCACCATACGAAGCAGAGGCGTACAAAATTTAAATTCTATAGGTCTACTGAGACAGTAAGTAGGCATTTTAATGCTGTACTCCAAGCTGTCTTGCGCCTTCACCGAATGCTCCTAGAGACGCCCAACCCTGTACCTGCTGACTACCACGACAATAGGTGGAATTGGTTTCAGGTATAGTCCTCGTGATTTGTTCCTATTTCATCCATTGTAAAGCTTTCCTCTACTTCCACATATTCACTTATACGTTAATACTCTTCTCCACTTAGAATTGTCTTGGGGCCTTGGATGGGACGTACGTGCCAGTAAACCCCCCCGCCGCTGACAAGCCACGATATAGGTCGAGGAAGGGTGAGATTGCTACAAATGTCTTAGGTGTTTGTACCCGAGATCTGAAATTTGTCTATGTATTGGCTGGATGGGAAGGATCGGCCACAGACTCTAGAATCCTTGGAAACGCCATGGAAAGACCCCATGGTCTTAGAGTTCCCCGTGGTATGTTCCATATCCTAAGTTGGTTTTTAATTTGACTCCAATAAAGTTATCCACCCATCAATGTGTTGTCTTCCATTCGTTACAGGATATTATTACCTTGTCTCTGAACTCGGTGATCCTGCATATATATGGTAGGAAAACATTATCAACATTTACAAACCAATACTTTTTACAAAATTGACCGAAAAATTTAAGAGTACTTACTTGGACAAATTCATTCCAAATTTCATTTTCCACCACTAGTTTGTTTTCATTTGGATTCCACCCGAACCCAGGACGCCTAAGCATAGCGTCTAGTATGCGATAATCACTCTTCCATTTTTTGATCTTTGCTTCAATATGAATTTCGTTTATACCTGCTCGAGGGAAGGAAACTCGCATCTCATTTGTAAGAACTCCCAAGTAGGAAGGTTTGAAGTGACCGTTGTTGGTTCGCCAAACTCCCTGATCGACAAAGCTCGTAAGGTTTGTTAATAAAGTATCCTCCTCCTCCTTTCTCCAACGCCGGTGTGCCATTCAAATGATGAAAAAAACAAAATTACAAATTTTAGAAATGAAGATGAGACGTGGTATGAGATATGGAAAATGAGTGGTATTTATAGAAAATTTGGAGGCATTAATTTGTTGAACCTACTCCTCACATGAATTCAACTAACACCCACATGTTTCCAACCACCATCTACTCCCCCATTCATTTTATAAATTTTGGTTTTTTTAAAAATTATTAAAATTCCAGTTTTATTAAACATTTTTCAAAAATGATAACATTTCCTATGTTAACCATTATTAAGTATTTTCATTAAACATTTAAAAAATGATATGACACTTTTTTATTTATTTTATATAATTATTATAGTAGTTAGGCACATTTTCACCAAAAAAAAATAAGTTGGGCACATGTGAATTCACCTAACAAAATTGTTAGACATATTTTTAACTACCAAGCAATGTATTTTTCCCAAAAAAAAAAAAAATCAATCAGATTTTTAATTATAAAAAACATGAATTTTTCCAAAGTAAAATTGACTTTTTCATTTTGTAATTTTATTAAATTAGTACATTTGTTAATAAAAATAAATACTATGGCTTAAAGGATGAATTATTTTTGTAATTATACGTATAAAGTAATACATATTTAAGTTTGGGTCTGCACAAGGGCAAAATAGTCATTTGACAGCTTTTTACATTATCCACCCTTCCTAATACCCCCTATTTATCCTCCATCCAAACCACGTACTATTTTATCCCCATTTTCTAATACCTCATCAAAACCAATCACTATTTAATCCCCTCTCCATAAACATCACATCAATGTGGGCCATCCCGTATTAACCAATACCCCCTACTATCCAATCTCCCTTTCGTACATAATACCTCCAAACCTAATACTTCATCCAAACGAGCCCCAAAAGAAATAGATGAGGGAAAATATTTCCTCTGATCGGTAAACTCGAAGAAAACCACCTCGAAACTCTTCGCCTACGACTTCGATCGACTTCGCCTGCTGTGACTCTTTTCTCTCAAAACGATATCTCTAATGTAAAACAAAATCCTCCTCAGCTTACGTATATAACCCTAACTATTACGCTTAAAACTGGCCGCTACTCCTATTGCCCTAAATATTACCTAACTAAATAATTAACAGAAAAACAATTTTACATATTAACCAATCCAAACTAACACAATTTTATAGAATTATTATCCAGTACCACTATTTTGTCCAAAATTAATATCATACTTCAAAAATTATAACCGCAAGAACAATACCCATAGCACGCACAAAATAATTAATTGGGACCCCCACCACTTCCAATTAATAATATCCAAAATAACTAATAAGATAAATAAAAATTTTAGGCCGTAACAGTGTCCCTACCACGTCCATGCTGCTATTGACTCTTCTAGGTCACATGTCAAGATAGCAATATATAGTCAGTTACTTGTATTATTGTCTACCTAGAACTCCATCTTGTAATTCGGTAATGAAGCTAAGAATACTGCTCCTTGTCATTGTTTGGAATGTGCCTTGAATTTTTCTTTTTTTGGATATTTACTATTTTGTTAATTTAGACTTCTATGGCAAGGCTTTGATTGTGTATATTATATAGGGCTATATATAGATACTTTGTGGTATTCAATATGTAAGTCTTTGGAGAGTTTATGCAAGAGTGTTAGTTTTTTAGTTCCCTAGTGAGTTGTGAGTACTCAATTGCTCTTGGCATCTCTTTGTTTGGGATTCAAGTGTGTTTCAATTTGTGGAGTGACAGGTGTAACCGGCTCCGTTGTAATCTTGCTCCTTGGTTATAGTGAATCCTCTTTCGCTCTTCGTCTGTGGAGTACACTTTGCTTCGTGCTTTATGAAACTACGTGTATCTTGTTCTTGTGATTTCATCTTTTGTTTGTTTACTATATTTTCTCTTGGCTTGACATTGAAAGGGGTGTTAAAATCCCAACGGTCATGCTTTAAAAGGGCATAGGTGAACTAAATTGCTATTTACTCCGTGGGAAAATAAGGGGAAAAGGGTGACAAGATGAGAAGACAAGCAATGGATCAAGAAAATTGATCAGTTCCACGTGCAGGAGTAAAGGCATGGTTCACAAATATGATGTGAACTTATCACAAGTCCAAACAACAGAAATACTATGTTACGTTACTAACATAACCAAACCGACCATCCACCCTCGCCGTCTCCGTTCAGTACGCAGAATCTCCGTCCAATCTACTGATTTGGACAGACAGAAGTATGGTCGCTTGGCAGTCGAAGTATGATCGTTAGTGAGGAGGAGGGGAGAGTGTGTGTGCGCGCGAGAGAGAGGGGATGGCAGCAGAAATAGAAATCGGCGTATCGCTGCCGCTTTATATTTTTAGTAACTAATTGTGCCGTAGGTTCACATGCACTGCACAAGTGCAACATTCACATTGAAACTCCTTACGCCTCAACGGGTTAACGGCGCCGACTCTGACTTTTGATAGCATAGTACACATTGAATAATTCACGAAAAACCCACACAGCCAAATAATTACACTTGATTATGATATATTGTGAGGGACCCGTCAAAATGAATTCACACGATACAATATCCTGAATAAAAGAATTCCTAGCTTGAAGGGGCTATTGGCCTCCCTCTTCCTTGGAAGGTTTTCTGTCCCGTTCTTGATTAGAGCCAACCTTGAGATAAAGTCAAAGAGGCGGCCGCTATAGGCCGCATCAAAAATTTCAAATTTTAAGGATCCCTTCTATTTAGGGACCCTTTCTAATAGTCTTGCAAAAAAGGTCCAATCTACAATAATTGCTTTAGACCTCTGAAATGTTAAGGTCGACTCTGTCCATGATAAGGAAAGTATGCAGCAAATAGTTTTTAAAGAACCCATAGAGCAGAATAACTACGTACACTTCTCGAATATCACGAGGGACCAAGCGAAAACAAATTCACAACGTAACATGAAAAATAAAAATAAAAAAACTCCTAGGTTGAAGGAGTTTTGGTATCCCTCCTCGTCAATGTTTTCGCCTTTTCAGCACTGCCCGGCCAAGAAGACATCAAATATTGCATCAATATTTATGAAATAACTAGAATCGAAGGAACCCACAAATCTAAACAAATACACTTCTACAATATCATGAGAGGGACAAACCGAAGAACAAGTTTTACTGTCTTATGTCATCATAGATAAGAAATAATAATTCCCAACTTGTGCGGCACGCCGGGTCCGCAATTAAATATATATATGTAAAGTACTAATCAAAGCTCTCTAGACAAGTGAGAAGTGGTCATACATTTGAGGGTGCCTTTCCTTTTTGATATCTATACTCGCTTTCTTGTTTTTTAGTGCTAAAAGGGGATATATTTTTTTTTCTTGTAGAAAAAAATGAAGAAGAAGAAGAGTGTGAATATTAAAAAAACAAAAAAACAAAAAGGTTTCAATAGCTAATTAGAAGTTTCATTATATTGTTGAAGCATTTAAATGAGAACGAACATAGCAACACGGTGACAGCATATAGTCCAAAACAAAAAGGTTTCAATCCATAGCATGGCATTACCACATCGGAGAGAGCTACTTACCCCCCCCAAAAAAAAGAACATCGGGGCGAGCTATGGTGCACCTAAGAGGACCATAGAAATGTTAAACATTATTTTAGAGTATGTTATGCATTTTTTGGTTAAATGTGAAAGAGCTTTTCAGTATTTGCCCAAATGACCTCATCAGGAATGTCTTTATCGCAGCATTCTATCAAGCACCTAGTAATTAATATATCTAGTTCGAAAGATTTCTCTCTCTATATAAAGCTAATCATGACATTGTATCTCCAAACTCCTTAAAAAGGCATATCCTATCTCCAAGAAATACAATGGCTTCAATAAATAAGTACCAATGCATCTGCTTTACTGTGCTATACATTTTGGGAGCTTTGGCTTCTCAAGTGAATTCGCGCTCTCTCCAGGACGCATCCATTGCTAAGAAGCATAAGCAATGGATGGCTCGTTATGGAGGTGTATACAAGGATCCCGAAGAGGAGGGGCAACGGTTGGAGATATTTAAGGACAATGTGGAGTATATAGAATCTTCCAACAAAGCCGCGACCAAGCCTTATAAACTTGGGGTTAATCAATTTGCAGATCTTACGAATGAAGAGTTCAAACTACGCAACACATACGAGAGCCATAGGTTCTCAATTGCATCATCTTCCTTTAAATATGAAAATGTGACTGATGTGCCATCTTCTCTGGATTGGACGGAAGGGGCCGTAACACCTATTAAAGACCAAGGCCAATGAGGTACATAATTTTTTTAGTCATAAAAATAAAATAAAAATGAAAAATAGTTATTTCATATTTACTAACACTTCATATGTTGTCAATGTGTAGGATGTTGCTGGGCATTTTCTGCTGTGGCATCCGTGGAAGGAATAGCTGAGATAACAATGGGTACATTAATCTCTTTGTCTGAGCAAGGCTAGTCGACTGTGACACTAGTGGTGAATGTAGGGGTTCGAATTGTCAGGCACAGATCCAAGGCTCAGGTTGGCTCCTCCTCCTGTTGCTCCGTGCTTCTGCCGCTGAGACCTGCAACAAGTCACTAGGGGTTGGACACCCCAGTGACCCTCCGACGATCAAGTTAGATCTCAGGAAGGGGAAGTAGGTCTAGGGTTAGGGGAGAATGACGTATCTCTCTCAGGTGAGTATCCCTTTGTATTTATAGACCTAGGGTTGCTTGGACTCCAAGCTAGCGCGTGGAGTATACGTTCAAGTAACCGCCTCAGGTGACATCATATGTGACGAGAGGGAGGAAACGGTTACGGAGCACATGGGAAAGGGGAATCCCAATGATTGCGTCCGTTGCATGATCTTTGTGGGACCGCATGGCGTAACAACTTTATGTTGATGGACTCAAGAATATCTTCTGGGGAGACAGGGCAACTGACAGTATCGCAACACACAAGCTTGGCACCGAGAGTACAACCGAGGAGTCGATCGAGGAATGAAGTCCACTCATGGCTTCGATTCTAGGTTCCTTGAGTGCCGGAGTCATATCATACGGCTAGGTTACCGAGCTCGTAACCAAGGCCACAACAATAGCCCCTCAACTCTTCAGAGCGCAACGCCTGCTTCGGCTCTGGGGAGTTGATCCTTTGCGTGAGCCAGCATAACCGGGGCCTTCGATATCCGAGGCGCTGAGGAGTGAATTGACTTCGGTAGCCGAGGATATCTAGCCCCAGCCCAAGGAGCCACATGTCAACATTTGCCGAAGCGCTGGAATCCAAAAGCTGTCTCGGCACGTGAAACGTCATATAATTGGTACGATCCGTCCTATCAAGGACACGTGTCAGGATGCCAATGGCTCGGTTAATCGGCGCCTCTGAACCGGGGGCAGACTTCTTCGTTGCTGACCGTCTGATGGAGACACGTGTCGCCAATCCAGCGGCTCGGTGCATGGCGCTTCATTTCCCACCCAACCGCTTGTCCGCTCGATTACAAAAACGGGGGAGGAGGAGAGAGAAAGGCACTGAGACTTCCAGAGAGCGTCGAACCACCGCCGCCGTGAGCTTCAAACTTTGATCAAGTTTTGCAGCCGTTTGGGAGCAGATCTTCGCACAAAAATCAGGTATGATGTTCTCCAAACCATAATCTTCAAGTTTTGACAATTTTTTTGGGCTTTTACGTCGTTTTTAACGCCCTTTAGGGTGGAGACGCCGCTTGCCGCCGCCTGGTTCGCAGTGTGGATGGCGTCCTTCGCCGCGTCTTCCTGAAATCGAGGCCCCTTATTCTTCCCGAGGCCATAGCTCTTCCCGAGGCCTGTGCTTGTTCTTGGACCCATAGGGATTAGTGCGAGACCCGAGGGGGCTCCTCCCGAGGAGGAATTTCCCAGAGATGATCGAGAGCAAGACGAACCGAAGAGAGATGACCATTCCGTCCCGAGCGTCAAGACCTCTCCCGAAGCACATAGCTTATGGGTTTTTTTTTTTGCACATTCTTATTTTTGTTTAGGTAGGGGCGGATGGTCATTGATCTCTCTTCGGAAAGTTCCAGTAGTTCTGATTCTTCCACGCTCGAGGGCATCTTTCAAGAAGCTTGGAACCGACGACTATACCGAATCCCAGTCGACTTTATTGAACCGGTCGACCCCAACCGAGCTCTCCATGAGGTTACATCTCTTGACCCTTGGGAAATGGAAGCCCCGAGTACGTCGAACCAAGGACCGGGACCTTTCGTGAATTCGCCCGAGGAGGTGCGGGGGCGCAAAAGACCGATGAGGCCCTGTCCTTTCAGAAACAAATACTTAAATGGGGATTTGGCCGCTTACGCCGAGTTCAAGAGGTTATACGGCAATCCCCCAGACGTCGAGGTTCGGTTGCTTCCAGATACCGACCCCAAGAAATTGCCACATCGGCCGGGGGAGCTAATTTTCCCCCTGATGGCCATTGCCGAGGGGGGCGTCAAGTTCCCTCTTCATCAATTTGTCCGACGGGTGCTCCGGACCCTCAGCCTTACCTCCTCCCAGCTTAAGGTAAACTCTTATCGGATCATCACCAGTATTGTTGAACTGAGGAGGCAGTTCAACCTCACCTTCGGGCTCGAGGAGCTCTTCGGTGTTTATCTGCTCAGAGTCAACCGAGAAAGCAACCGGTACTACCTTTCTTGCCGGTCGGAAAATGATACATTTTTGATCGACCAACTGCCTGACTCCAAAGAGTGGGCGAGTATCTATGTGTCGGTCACTGGGAACTTCATGTTCGGGCCCGGTGACAGCGTAGATACCGTCACCACGGTTCAACTTAGGATCGGAACTCCTGGTTTGTGGAAATCAATCCGGTAGATTGTATTTATGCTCACTTAACCCCTTGCACCTGTACTTATTCCTCTTTTGTGTTGGTCTTTTTTCTTTACAGTCGAGGGCGTCGTTCACGAGCTTCGAGAGAGAGCTGTCTGAGCCCGGATTACTGCCGCCTACGCCATCCCCCTCAAAGATCGGTTAGCACCCTAGCTGCTCGGGTACGTTTCGTCTTACACCAGCTACTTGAAGAAGAAGCCGAGGCATCAGGGGGTGTCGAAAGCAGGCAGAGGAAGAGGAAGGGGGAGTGGCCGAGGAAGAAGGTCGGGGGGAAGGAGTGGAGAACGAGTGACCGAGGCTGAGGGGAGTAGCTCTAGTCCTCAGGGAATTCTTCGTGAGGAGGTTGATCGAGAAACTCCAGAGAGAACCGGGCTTAGTGAAGAAATGGCTGGCCCTGGAACTCGCGAAATACAAAATCTTCGACGCTAAAGGCCGAGAGGGAGGAGCACAGGCGCTGCCTCTACCGGAGCTCCAAGCGTCGGGACCTCTGGTGTGACTCCTGTTTCTCCGCAGGAGCCGCCGCAGAAGAGGGCCCGCCCCGAGGAGGAAGATGGTGGCAAAGGAAAGCAACCAGAGACAATCTTGATAGAGGAGGAACAAGGAGGGCAGACGGGAGAGGGAACCATCGATGGGGAGGAAGGCTCCTGGGTCAATCCGAAAGAACTCCCATGGGCTCCGGAGTTTCGCCATTACGCTGGTCGTCAGATCCACCATGCGGACAGCATCGCTAATCTCGGCGTGGCATATGGTATACTTCGAGGCTCTGTCCTCCCAAGGGATGCAAGGGCGATCTAAGGGTTGACCGAGGACCTGACCGGGGAGATAGCACAGGCACTTCTCGCTGTAAGTTGTGGACGCTCTTTGTCTATCCCTTCGGTTAATCTGCTTATACTTGTGCCTTATTCTATCTTGTGTTGCCAGGCTGGCACTCGGGCATTGGTGATCAATGACCGATACAGGGCGCAGGAGCAAGGAATCGAGGAGCTGAAGAAAGCCCTAGCTGAGAGAGACGATGATCTGAAGGCGGCTCGGGAGACCTGCGAGCTCTACCTTGCAGACTTCCAGAGGTGCGACAAAGAGAGGCTTCTGGCCGAGGGGCGAGCTGCGCAGGCCGAGGAGGACGCCAACACTTTGAGAGTGTTCCGAGCTCTTGAAGTGGAGGGAGCGCTGAAGAAGGGCTATGATGATGGCTGGGACGCAGCCGAGGCGGAGTACAAAAAGCAGGTTCGTGATATTGAGAACGAGCTGTTCAGGGACCGCTTCTTGGATGGGCTGCGCTTCGGCCATGAAGCCCTCCTGCAGAAGCTTAATCTTCCAGAAGACTCGGAGCTCTGAGCTTTGCCCGAGGCGCCTCCCGAGGAGCTTGTTATGCCGAAAGAGGAGGTTGAGCAGGACCAGAATCCGAAGGCAGAGATTCATCCCGAGGACCGGGCTGCCTCCCAGACTACTACTCCCATTAATGATGCAATTCAGACTCCCCTTCCTCAAAACACTTAGGACTTTTTCCCTTCTTTTTAGCTTTTGTTTTTGGCTGGACGGCTCCAAACATTTTGAGTTTGCCGTTCCAGAAATTTGTAAGTATCGCTTCGGTGACAGGCGCCGAACAACTGGCCAAAGCCTGATCACTTGTAATAGCTAAGTAGGATTTTAACTTGATCGCTTGCTTTGAATGGTTTTCTTTTTGTTGAATGAATGCTTCTTTTTTCTGATCACTGATTTGTCTTTGATATTAGGGCTGTCCAAGAAAAACCGAGAACCGTGAAACCGGTCCGGACCGAACCGATCCGTGCCTTTTGGATTTTGTCCGTGGATTAATGGTCCGGACACGGATTTGAAAATTAAAAAACCGTGAGATACGGATTAGGATTGGATTTTTATTTCAAAACCGTGGATTAACCGAACCGAACCGTGAGATATTTTTAAAAAAATAATATATATATATATATATATGTGTGTGTGTGTGTGTGTGTGTAGTATTTATGAATAATTATAATTTTACTACATGTTATGAATTTTTTTTAACAATTTTACATTAATGTGACAATATATAAAATTCAAGGGGTAAAAATGGAATCTGGTTGCTAGAGCCTGGAATGAAGAAACCTGGACTGGAATGATGTTAGTATGGAATGATGTTAGTATGTAACAATGGCTAAAGGAAATCAGTGGATGTAACAATGGCTAATGAAATCTGGACTAAATTTTGGACTGAATTTTGAACTAGAAATTTGGAATGATATGTAATATAGTAGTTGAAGTAATTTTGTGTTTTTTAAGTGTTTGTGGAAGGAAATCCGTGGATAAAACCGGACCGAACCGCGACTAATAGTTCGGAATCCAAACCGAACCGTGAGACTTTTGGATTAGGATTGGATTACATTTTCTAAAAACCGTGAGATACGGATTAGGATTGGATTCATACGAATCCGATCCAATCCGGACCGTGGACAGTCCTATTTGATATGTATGGTTTCATAATTACCACCAAAGGATGCCTCTGCCCCTGCTGCGGTTAAACATTTGGAAGAAGCCAAATTATAACCGAAGCATAGACCGAGGGGATCTCAAAGACGTATAGATTTGTTTTAGAAAATGGAGTGTTGATTAGCCCCGTGCCCGGTAAGTTTGCATGGTAGGCAAGCAGGAAAATAACCGAAGCGAAGGCAACGATCACCGAAGAGATCGAAAGACCTAACCCGAAGCAAAGAGGAGTCAAACATTGAATTTCGCGTGCCCCTGCTTCGAGATAGGTGCCCCAGTCGCTGGTTGATTAGGTAGCCCGAGTGATAGATACTTAGGGTGGGATATTCTGCTAAGGGATTGGGCTAGAGTCCCGAAGGGAAATGGCATTGGCCATGGCTTCGGGATCCACCGAATCCGTAACAGTAGATGACGTACAGGGAAGTCGACAGAAAGGGGCTCGGGCAATGGCCGAGTTTCCTTTAGACGGACAACCGAGAGTCCGAACAACCGAGAAGGCCATGGTGACTTAGTGAGGATCTTCGTCCGAGGGGGGTACCCATGGGAGGACGTAGTCCCGAAGTCAAGGTAAAACGATTCAAACAAGGTTGAACCGAGTAGTAAAAAATAGATGACGAGAGTAATAATAGAGTGATAACAGGAACATTCTTATTGAACAGGAAGTAGGATATGGCATTACATAGGTGCTCACAAACATAACTTGGAAAACAAGAACAATGAAGGAAAGGGATAGGTCCTCGGGCGCCTAAGCCTGGCTAGCCGTAGAACTTTTTGAGGTTATTGGCATTCCAGGTCTTGTTGATTGGAGAACCGTCCAGTTTTTCCAGCTTGTAATTCCCCGAGCCTAGGTGTTTTACGACTCGGAAGGGGCCTTCCCAGTTGGGCATCAGCTTCCTCTTCTTTGACTTTTCTATCACTTTTTTCCAAACGAGGTCGTTTGGTTTGAAAGACCTGAGACGGACGCTTCGGTTATACCCCTTGGCAACCTCCTGCTGGTATGAAGCGAGCTTGATCCGGGCACTCTCACGCTCCTCCTCGGCCAGGTCGAGGTCCGCGGCAATGCTTTTATTATTGACTTCATAGTCGAAGTTCTCGGTACAGATCGTGGGAAGACCGACCTGCAGAGGAATAACAGCCTCCATCCCGAAGGCCAGAGAAAATGGGGTCCGGTCCGTGGAGCGCCTAGGAGTGGTTCGGTAGCCTCAAAGGACTCTTGGCAGTTCTTCAGCCCACTTGCCCCTGCAGGATTCGAGTCGGCATTTGAGGCCGGAAGAGATGGCCTTGTTGGCGGCCTCAGCCTGGCCGTTGCCTTGTGGACAGCCCGGCATGGAGGTGTCCCATTTAATACCATACTCGTCCAGGAGAGCCGGTACCGCTGCCCGGTAAACTGCTTCCCGTTGTCGGTGATAATGGCGAAGGGTACGCCGAAGCGGGAAATGATGTTGCGCCAGACGAAGTGAATGACATCTGTTTCCTCGATGGTGACCAGGGGTCAGCCCCGACCCACTTGGAGAAGTAGTCGGTGGCTGTGAGAAGGAACTTGAAGCCTCCTTGAGCGACGGCGAGCTTGCCAACTATGTCCATGCCCCATTGAGAGAAGGGCCAGGGGCTGGTGAGGGGGTTGAGGTCCCGAGCCGGCTGGTGGATGATAGGGGCAAACATTTGGCACTTCCGACAACGCTTGACATAGTCTTCAGAATCTTTCTTCATTGTGGGCCACCAGTACCCCTGGGTTATGGCTCGGTGAGCAAAAGAGCGCCCGCCAGAGTGGCAACCGCTGTCACCAGAATGAAGCTCCTCGATGATGCCTGGGACCTGGTGAGGGTGGGCGACTAGCAAGTAGGAGTCGGTAAATGACCGTCGGTAGAGCTTTCCGTTGGGGTTGAGCCAGAAAAGTGCAGCCCTGTTGCGAAATCGGTGGGCTTCCTTCTTATTAGCAGGGAGGATGTCATCTTTCAAGTAACCGATGATCTCATCCATCCAGCTCGGTTCGAGCTCGATGTTAAGGACCTCGTGGCTTAAAACTTTAAGTTCGAAGCTGGGCTTGTCGATGGAGCTGAAGGAGATGGAACGATGTTCTGAAGCAGCACAGGCAGAAGCGAGCCCGGTGAGGGCGTCGGCATGAGTGTTCTATTCCTTGCGAATATGTTTGACTCGAATGGCCTTGAAGCTTTTAAGGAGCCGGACGGCGGAGCTGAGCTGGGTGCGCATTCGGTCGTCCCGAGCTTCATATTCTTCAGAGAGCTGGTTGACCACCAGTTGAGAGTCACTGTAGATTACAAGTTCTTCGATACCGAGGGCTTCGGCAGTCTTGAGTCCGGAGATAAGTGCTTCGTACTCAGCCTCGTTGTTGGAGGCCGGGAAGTTGATGGAGAGGGACCTTTCATGGAGGACGCCGGAAGGGGATAAGAGCACGATCCCAGCCACGGCGCCTCGGCTGTTAGACGTGCCGTCAACATACATTTTCCACACATCGCCGTGAAAGAGCTTCCAAGCGGTGCTTGGATTGGCCTGGAGGACGGCTTTGAGACGGAGGGGTGGGTTTGAAGCCAGGACGTCAGCTGGAGTGAGCTCGGCGATGGAGTCGGCAAGTACCTAAGCTTTGATTGCTGTCCGAGGTTGGAAGTGGATTTCGTAATTTGCTAGCTCGACGGCCCATTGGGAGATTCGGTTGGAGAGGTCCGCCTTTCGGAGGAGTGATTTAAGCGGGTACTCGGTAAAAACAATGATACGGTGGGACTGGAAGTATGGGGCAAGCTTCCGAGACGCCGAAACGAGGGTGAGAACGAGCTTTTCCAATGGAAGATAGCGTCTTTCGGCGGGGGTCATTGTCTTGCTGGAGTAGTAGATGGGCTGGTGATCTCGTCCTTCCTGTCGAATGAGAACCGAACTGATCGCATGTGAGGAGACGGCAAGGTATAGGAACAAGTCCTCCTGGTCCCGAGGCATAACGAGGAGCGGTGCTTCGGAGAGGTAAGTCTTCAACTGCTGCAGGGCTCGGTCACAGTCCTCACTCCACTGGAAGCTCCGTTGGCTGCCCTTCAAGAGGGCAAAGAAGGGCTGGCACTTGTCGGAAGAACGGCTGATGAATCGGTTCAAGGCGGCAGCCATGCCCATCAAGCGTTGCACGTCCCTCTTGTTGTGGGGAGCCGAGAGCTTCTCGATGGCCAGTAGTTGAGTAAGGTCGGCTTCAATTCCACGAGGTGGCCCAAGAATTTACCGGAGCTTACACCGAAGGCACATTTCTCTGCGTTGAGACGGAGTATGTGCTGTTTGAGGATTTCGAAGGTTTCAGCGAGATGGGTGAGGTGATCACCGGCGAGCATGCTCTTGACCACCATATCGTCGATGTAAGCCATCATTGTGTCACCTAGAAGACGCTCGAACATCTTGGTTATCATCCTCTGAAAAGTTGCCCCGGCGTTCTTCAGTCCGAAGGGCATGACGAGATATCCGAAGATTCCAGGAGGGGTGATGAAAGCCGTGTTCTCGACGTCTCCTTCACTCATGGCAATCTAATGGTAGCCGCGGTAGGCATCCATAAAACTGAGTCGGTCATGGCCGGCCGTAGCGTCAACAAGTTGGTCGATCCTCGGGAGGGGGAAGAAGTCCTTCGGGCAGGCATCGTTGAGGTTGGAATAATCAACGCAGACGCGCCACTTTCCAATCTCCTTCTTAACAACCACGGTATTGGCCAACCACTTGGGGTATTGGACCTCTCGGATGGCATGGGTGTTGAGGAGTCGGTTGACCTCCTCGATGACGGCTTTGGAATGTACCGGAGAGGGGCGTCGGGCCTTCTGGACGACAGGGCGCTTGGTTCGATTGATGTTGAGCTCGTGGCAAATGAAAGAGGGATCGACTCCGGGCATTTCATAGGGAGTCCATGCGAATACTTCGATATTCTTTTTGAGAAAATCCACCATGTCATTCCGCTCGGTGTCACTAAGTGAGGAACCGACAAGGAAAAAATGTGACCCATCGTCGGTGATGGGAACGGTGACAAGCTCTTCCACTGCTTTCTCGTCGGTGGGCCTGCCGACGTCTTCTAGAACGGGGGCTTCGGGGACCTCAACGAGATTGACCCGGGAAGTCTTCCTGTTGTTTCAGACTGCGTTAACATAGCACATCTTTGCCGCTGTTTGGTCGCCGTACAGGTCCTCATGTCGTTTGTTAGCGCCTATGAAGCAGACCACCCAGTGATAAGTGGAGGTGATAGACTTCAGCTTATTGAGCCAGGTGCGCCCGACGATTGCATTGTAAGGGCTAGGTACATCAACGACCACGAACTCCATATTGAGGACCACCGAACCTGCGCGGACGGGGAAAGTGATCAACCCGATAGGCCATACCGGGGCCCCGTTGAAGCCTATGAGGGGGATTTCGGAAGGACAAAGGTCAGAGTTAGAGAGTTTCAGGTCTTCAAACAGGGAGTAATACATGACCTCGGCCGAGCTGCCTTGGTCAACGAGGACGCGGCGAACGTTGAAAGTTTCGATGCGGAGTGTGACGATGAGGGCGTCATTATGTGGCAGCTGGACACGGTCGAGGTCCTTCTTGGTAAACGTGATTGTCCACTTTGAACCGTCGTCGGTGCGAGCGTGCTTGGTGTCGGGAGCGACGAGCATAACCTGTTTGGAGGAGGATGCGTCGTTCAACTCGGGGTGCAGAAGGCCGTGGATAACGTGAATCGTCTGAATTTCTTCTTCGGGTCTGTGCTCGGTGCGCTCTGCCCGAGCCTTGGTTTTTTCGTGATCGATGAGATGATTGAGGTGGCCACCGGCGACAAGCTGCTTCCAGTAGGCCTTGAAGGGCTTGCAAGCAGTAGTGAAATGGCCTTGCTCATTATGATAACTACATCGGACGATTGGGTTTTTGATCTTGCCGTTCTCGGTGCCGAGCTTCTAATTCGGGAAAGAGAAGAAAGGTTGATCCTTCACCTGATCAATGAGTCGGTAAATAGGAACAGTGAAGACGGTTTTCTCAGCGTTGAAGTCGCTTGGCTTCAGTCCTGTAACGCCCCAAATTTTGGGTACGTTAAATAACATTTTATTGAACAACAAAAGAGAGTCTGGCTCTTTATTACATCATAAACTCCCAAAGGGTTCTTATACTACACAAAAGGGATGGATATCTAAGGTTATCTACAGCTCCTTCTCTTCTTCCATCCTAGCAAGTTGCTCAGCTCCAAAGGCCTCCAAGGTATACAGCTCCCCTTGTTCATCTAACAAGTCTGACACATTATACCAGCGTCGCCACCAGTATAATATGTCAGGGTCACATAAAGCAACACCATGAGCTTGAAAGCTCACTAGAATAATCCAAAACCCACTAACCCTTAACTTACAAATAGCAAGTCATGCATATATCATAAAGAGTCATAACAGCACATGCATTAATATAACAATAACAACAACAATGACACATCCGCATTCGCTATCTATCGTGGGTGTCATGTTTCCGTGTGATTCTCCTACGTGACTCATCGTTTTGTGTCTCATCTTTCAACATCATTTCCAAAAATCACACGCACATACCAATGAGCTACCAAGTCCGGCTCATTGGCCACAATGGCTACCAAGTCTGGCACATTGTGAACGCACATAACCGATAAGCTGCCAAGTCCGGCTTATTGGCCACAATGGCTACCAAGTCCGGCCACGTTATCAAATCTTGCATCGGCTCCTCTCCGCGGATAACCAAGCCCAATCAATCAATGAAGCTACCACGTCCGGCTCCGTTAACAAGCTACACAATGGGCTACCAAGTCCGGCACATTATGCACACAATCAATAAGCTACCAAGTCCGGCTTATTGGCCACAAGGCTACCAAGTCCGGCACATTGTGTCACATACTCCCCTCCAAATGAAGCTACCAAGTCCGGCTCCATTGGCAACGCATACCAACGTAAGGCTACCAAGTCCGGCCATTACGTAGTTTCCAAAATCCTTTTTACCAAGTCCAATTATTTCCTTTATCCACACCCTAAGTGTCATGTTTCTACTTTTCGGTTCTCGTGTCTCATAATCATGCATAGACTCCGCGGCGGGACAAATCACTTTAAAATAATCTTGAAACCAAACTAGCAAGATCATCCAATTCTATATTACCTAATCGTACTCAAATTATTACTTAAAGCATAACGCCACATGTACGGACGCCCTTGGAGTGGAAAGCCACTTATGCTTTATCAACAACAAGTAATGCAAGCAAATATACATACATGCTCATAATCATCCTCAAGACAATAATATATTACCAAAATCCGTTCTTTATTCCTTTGTGGAATTTTCAAAACAACATATGTTTATTGACGAGTTCATACATGAACAAGCAACTATTACGAGATCGAGCAATCAAGTAGTCATAAGATCAAAGTAACTACATAAAATAAAAGCATACGATCAACTTATCCAAGTATAATACATATTTTTCTATCATGCTCATAAACTATACTTAGGATAAGTAGGTTCGAAGAACTCTACACTAACATAAAATCACGTATACTTAGGAAAAGTAGATCGGAAAAATTTACCTTTCTTCTTGGCGGTAGGAAGACTACGAAAAGATCGACGGAAAGAAAGTCGGCACTCGAACGGCGTAACGGCTTACGATAAGCTTCTGATAGCTTCGAAAGAGAAAGGTTTCTCTCGAAACTAGATCGTGACTTATACTACTACTACTTTAGGATCGAGGTGGTGGTCGTATGGTGGTTTAGTGGCGGCACTAGAAGAGTTTCTTGAAAACTAAGGAAGAACTTCAAGAACAACTAAAGAACTAAGCAAGAACAATAAGAACACTAAGTTTTCTAGAGAGAGAAGTTGGAGATTGGAATGGTGTGAGTTGAATGAGAAGTGTGAGGCCTATTTATAGGCAAATGGATGGCTCTCTCTCTCCCTCTCATGGCCGGCTGCCCCTTTCTCCTTTATCCATTGGATAAAGCTCCAAATCAAGTCATTTCATGCATTGGAAACATGCCAAGATCTTCCTTTACTTGCACTTCATCTCATAGGACAATTCTATGTTATTCTATTAGGGTTTTTGTCAAATCTAGCCCTTTGAAAGGTTAGAATATTGGATTTGATTGTCCTTGGTCAAGACAGAGTAAAACCCTAGGTTTGGTGGTACAATGGTGATGTAAGGATGTGATCTAGGCTAGATATGGAAGTACACAAGTCAAGCACATCACACACTCTCTCTCTCCCTCAATCTCTCTCGGCTCTCTCTCCTCCTCTCTCCCTTGTACTTCTATGGAAGTATATACATTTATTAGTATATATATAAGTACTTTGGGTACTTTAAAATCTTGTATTTTAAACCAAAAATAGATTTTTCTTATTATAAAATTCTATATACACACATGTGTACTTTCATTATAATATATATATCTATATATATATATATACAAGTACATATATATAATATACAAGCAAGTACTTACACAATCTAGTCTAGGATTCCATAGTCTAATAAACTAACCTAATGCTTTCAAAGTACAATGGAAGCACAAGAAGTCAATCCAAGGTACTATCTCTCTCTCCTCCTTTCTTTCTCTCTCTCTCTCTCGGCCCAATCTCTCTCTCCCCTCTCTCGGCTTTCTCTCTCTCTTTCTCTCTCATGTACTATATATATATATATATATATATATATACACACATACTAGAAAGAAAACATATATAATAATGTATTAGTGTACTAGAATATCTAATAGATTTACAAGCAAAAGGATTTTCCAATTAAAAATTGTAATACACACATGCACAATACAATATTATATATATATATATATACATATATATACATATATATACATATATATATATATATATATATACATACAAGTACATACATATAATATACAAGCCATGTACCACAAAATCTAGCCTAGATATGACCTAGTACAATATCTAATAAACAATTATACTACTTTCAAAGTACAAGGTCCTAAATGAATAACCTAATGTACTAATTATACTATAATAGATTTTAACACATGTCAAATCTAATATTTTAATCTACCTAGTACATGATTGTCAAGACTAACTATTATCCATTGGATAATGGTTTCCCTAGCGGTCAATAACCAATGGGTAATGATGGCTAGGATTCTAATCTATCGCCCAATGGGTAAAGAATCTCCTAATGGTTATTATCCAACGGTTAATACCAAAAAGTATAATACTTTACAATTAAGCACTAAACTAATCTAATCTCGTACTTAGGAAGATTAACCAAGGTTTACCTATTGACCAATGGTTAAAGGAAACTCTAACGCTATTGTCCAACGGATAATTATTACTCTAGCTTTTATCATCCAATGTAAAAAGACAAAAAGGGTAAAATGGTCCATCTAGGGTTAGGGAGAAGTGGTTAGGCTAAATGGGCATTAGGCTATTCTAACTAATCGGTTAAAGACTAACGATACTTAATCTAGGCTTTCATTGCTCGAGTGGTATTTTGGTTTTATTTAGTAGGAAATTGCCTAATAACGGAATATTAAAGCCCGACGGTGCCAAACGCCAAGGCAAGGCGTGAGTGTGGCCAAGGCAGCCCGCTAGCAAAGCGGTGGCCAAGGCAGCCCGCTAGCAAAGCGGTGGCCAAGCGGTGGCCAAGGCAGCCCGGTGGCAAAGCGGTGGCCAAGGCAGCCCGGTGGCAAAGCAGTGGCCAAGGCGGCCCGCTAGCCAAGCAGTGGCCAAGCGGTGGCCAAGGTGGCCCGTTAACCAAGCGGTGGCCGAGGCAGCCCGCTACTAAAGCAGTGGCCAAGGCGTAGCCCAGGCAAGGCCAGAGCAAGGCAGCCCAGCAACGCCAAGGCAAAAGCAAGGCGTGACCCGTCGCCAAGGCAAAACCCGATGGCAGCCAAGGCAGAGCAACCCGACAGCGACCCGACGCCTAGGCAAGGCAGGCCCGACAGCGAGCCGACGCCAAGGCAAGGGAGGCTCGTCAGCGAGCCGACGCCAAGGCAAGGCAGTCAAGCCAATGGTCAAGGCAAAGACCAAAAATTTCTACTAACCACTTCGGCATCGATGCATCACTCTAGGTTAGGGAAATGTAACTAAGCCAAACGGTAGTTAGGGTTTGCTAACTAATCGGTTGCCATGTAGGATTTCCAGTCGAGAAATATAATTCTAGGATTTTACTACAATTACCAAGTAACTATACCAAGGTCTTAATAGGCATACTCGTCTTTAGAAAATGACCTTATTGCCCGGGCGATGAATACCAATCTCCTAAGTCATTAAACTTAATTACGACGGATTATTAATCGCTAAAAGGGATTATAAAACAAATAAAGAATTTTCAAATATAACAACAAAATTTTTGTAAGTCAATAACGACTGATTTTTGGATGTTAAAAATGAAATCCAAGTATTAAAATACAATTCAAATTTTTAGCAAAATTTTTATTGACCAAAAATCAAGGTCGTTACAAGTCCCTTCTTCGGGGATTGCTTGATGTTGTTGACCTGCTTCTTAGGCGTTGAAACAGGTGCGGAAACCGAAGCGTTGGCCGTGATAGATGTGATTTTAGAGCTCGCGGACTTCCCTATGCCCCTTTCAGCTTTGGACTCGATGAGCTGGCACCAGCCTTCGATGCGGGTCATGAGGTCTTTCATGGAGTCAAGTTTGTTGCAGGCGAGGTCGTCGTAGACTTGCTCGTCCTGGGAGGTGAGACCGAGTTTGAATCCTCGGGTCGAGATGACACCATCGCAGCCTTCGATTTCGTTGAATAGCTCCCAGTAACGACCGGCGTACTGGTGGAGCGTCTCATCGGGTCATTTTCGGAGAGAGAGGAGGGAATCGATCTCCTTCTCGTGGTTGTTGCTCGTGACGAACCGAGCCATGAAGGCATCGCACAGGGAGTCAAACGAAGAAATTGACCTGGTAGGGAGCTGGTTGAACCACGTAAGGCCTAGGTTCCCGAGGCTGGCGGGGAAGACCTTACAGAGGAAGGCGTCGTCCGAGGGCTCATTACGGAGGAAGAGAGACATGACGAGCTTGTACTACACCAAGTTAGTATATGCCTCGGTCTTACCATCGTACTTCGCAAACTTGGGCTGGGTGAATCCTTTTTGGGGGTGACCGAGTCGATCTCTCGTGTGAAGGGGGAGGTCGTGAATCTTTTGAGTCGGGCGTCGCGATGAGGTCGAATCGAACGGTCAAGACCCTGTGGACACTCTGTTGCAGGACACTTCTTTGGGACCGACTCGTCCAGCCTTTCGTATTCTTTCCTCTTCGGTGGGATGCTTCCTGATCTCTGATGAAATCTCCTGTCGGTCCTTCTTGTAGCTATCTCGAGCGTAGGGCTCGAGGCGCTCCGTGACACGGCTTCCACCACCTTTTTCCCCTGCATGCGAGACGAATGGGCTTTTGGCTCGAGCGTTCTTGAGGCGCTCAGGATACCCTTTTGTCTGGAACTCCAGGAAGCCGTCCTTGTCGTTGGCAACTTTGGTGAAGCTAGGGTGGGCTGACGAGTTCCCTTCCCTCTCCTAATCGGGTGCGTGGAGGAGGCAGAGTCGCTACCGGCGCCGAGCCTCTCGAAGGCGGATCGCTTCCTCCGTGGGTCTTTGGGGTCATGGGAACGGGAGCATTCCCTACGCCCAGCGCCACCTTCAGTTCGACCTCCCTTTGCAACAGGAGGCTCGAGACAGTCTTTGACAGAAGGTCGAGGCTGGTGTTCGACCAAATGGCCCCCCTCGCGACTGCGGGAAGGGCTTTGGTGGCTTCTCCTTCCGCCACGGCTTCCCGCAGAATGAGATGTGGAGATCTGGAGGAGATGTTTGATCTCAGCGAGCTCGTCGCGGACGTGCTTGTCTCGTTCCACGGCTGTTGACAAGTCGTCGATCTTCCGCTCCAGGTGACGGATGTAGGTGTGGAGTTCGGTGCCTGCTCCAACGTCCTGGGTTGAAGTTCCAGCTCCGACTCCGATTGACATGTGAGCCTTCCCTAGGGCATCAGCCCCGCCGGGAACTAGGATTGGCTCTCCGAACAGTCTGAGGCCGAGGGTTGTCTCACTGAGGTGAAGATCTTCGACTTCCACCATTGCTGCGGCGAGAGGTCTTGATGGAGCTCTTTGGGTGGAGGGAGATGAATGGTTATGAGATTGGCTCTTCCCCAGCAGAGTCGCCAATTGTAGGAGTTCGAATTGTCGGGAACAGATCCAAGGCGCAGGTTGGCTCCTCCTCTTGTTGCTCCGTGGTTCCGCCGCTGAGACCTGCAACAAGTCACTAGGGGTTGGACACCCCAGTGACCCTCTGACGATCAAGTTAGATCTCAGGAAGGGGAAGTAGGTCTAGGGTTAGGGTAGAATGGCGTACCTCTCTCAGGTGAGTATCCCTTTGTATTTATAGACCTAGGTGTGGGCAGCATGCCCTTGGAAAAAGGATTTCGTTCCTTTTGTGCCAAAGTGGCCCGATAGATCGAGGGAGCACGAGCGATGAAGCAGGCGCTCGCAAAACACAGAGTCGCCACCTGGGTTTGAAGGTCCGACACCCAAGGAACCGTATTTCGAAGCACCTGCCGCGCTATTTGATTTTGAAAAAGTGAAGGAACCAGTCCGTCATAACCATATCTGGGTTCGGGAGCCAGGTTACGAGAGGAGAAGGGTTTTAAGGCACCCCTCTCGCCCAATCCGGAGATTGGTCTCTACTTAGACATTTTGTAAAAATATTTGTGATTCGTTTTCTTCTTTAATCAATTTTAAGCTAATTAGGGCGGGGAAACAGTTTAATGGGGGATTAAAAACTGTAACATTTTGCAGGATGTGATATGAACATGATATGGATGGATGAAATAATGAAAATATGAGGAATGAACCAGGCTGCACAGGGAGTGAATGTGCCATACACCATGGCCACCTTTGCATGCATGGATCAACGTGCATGCAAAGCAGACCATCGCGCGACACACTCACTCACTCGCGCGAGGGTCCTGTTTCACCACAGGTTGAATTTGAACCTCTTCTGGGCTCTGGAAGGACCAGTGCACACCCAGGAAGCAAACCAAGCAGTTTATATGGACTGAAAGTAAATGGTTAATTACAAATTATTACAAACAGGAACCAAATTAATGAAAGGCAACCCCTAAACAGTGGGGGTGTTAAGACAGAGGCCAAGGGCCAAGCTGCTCATGCAAGGGCAGTTAGTGGACTCAGGAGGACCATCGCGCGAGACAGTGAGTCCCTCGCGCGAGTGTCCTGACAGGACTTCTAGGACCTGCTTTGCATGTTCTGGGCTCTGGTACATGTCCAAAAGCAACCCAGAAGCATTTCAACAGAACAAGTAAAGAGTAAAAGCTAATCTATGTATTTTTCATGCACAACAGTGGTCTAAACGGCCTACAAGCTATAAAACAGGTAACAACATGATAAAACAAGAAAACCCAGCATCCCCAAACCCCACGAGGACTGTCTCGCGAGACAGTGGACTGTCACGCGTGAGTTTGAATCACTCGCGCGAGGGTATGCTTCAACCAGTTTCTTGTAACTCTGCTGACTTTAGGACCAGAACTGGTATTGATTACCAATCCTGGCCCTGACAGCCCCCCTCAGGGATCAAAACAGTAAGCAGGAAAGGTGTTTATACCTTTGCTTGAAAGGTTTTGGAAAGGGTTGAACAAGTTGAGAAGCTTGTGATGAAAAATGGAGTGAAGAAATGTATGGAAAATGAGCTAGGGTTGAGAGCCTTTGTGCTTGCAAGAGTTCTCAATTTCTTAAACTTTTAAAGTTAGTGATTTTGTGGCCCTTGTAAAGAAAGACAAATGGGGGTATTTATAGGAGGAGCCAAGGGCCAAAGGTGGTGGCAAACACCCCCTTAGGACCAAACTTGGTGGTGAAGCTTGGTGGAAAGGTGATGGGAAGGTTTGTGTGAGGGTGTGTTCCCAAAACCTGCACTTCACAGTACTCTGTGGAGAAAAACGGGGTTCAGCACCCCTGCAGGCCCCCCTGGCAAGCAACCAACTGGCTGAAAAAAGGTGAAAGAGACTGGAGAGGACCATCGCGCGAGACACTGAGAGTGTCGCGCGAGGGTTCCACCTGTCGCGCGTGGGTCAATAGTCAAATGTTTGACTTTGACCACACCTGGCAAAGAGGACACTCGCGCGAGTGAGTGACTTCCACGCGCGAGGGTCAAACCCAGACCCAGGTTTGACTGTTTTTCTATTTTCTTTGTCTAAGGGTTCAAAGGGTTCAAAGGGGGGTCCCGCACATACCAAGCTCAAACCTTTCCAACCTTAAAACTGCTTTTTGATCTTGTTCATCATCGGGGAAACAAGAAACCGTAAAACGATCAGGAGATTCAGATTGGGGTGTCTACAGTAGTCCCCCTTTGACGGCACGCGGAGCACCATTGACTGGTACGGGTAACGTCAAAGGTTTCTAGACACCCACCAAATCCACCCAAAAGTCGATTTAATGGAAAAATGCGCAAGTATGTAAAAATACCGTGCACCGAAGATAGATTTGACGGATAGATCGTCATTTGGCCCGAAGCTTGGACGGATAGATCGTCGCTCATTGACGAGTGGATCGTCGTTGATTTGAATGTGGACGGATAGATCGTCGCTGATTCGAAATTGGACGGATAGATCGTCGCTGATTTGACGATTAGATCGTCGTTGATTTGAATGTGGACGGGTAGATCGTCGCTGATTCGAAATTGGACGGATAAATCGTCGCTGATTGACGGTTAGATCGTCATTGATTTGAATGTGGACGGATAGATCGTCGCTGATTTAGAATTGGACGGATAGAGCGTCGCTGATTGATGGTGAGATCCTCGTTGATTTGAAAGTGGACGGATAGATCGTCGCTGATTCGGAATTGGACGGATAGATCGTCGCTGATTGACGGTTAGATCGTCATTGATTTGAATGTGGATGGATAGATCGTTGCTGATTTAGAATTGGACGGATAGAGCGTCGCTGATTGACGGTGAGATCCTCGTTGATTTGAAAGTGGACGGATAGATCGTTGCTGATTCGGAATTGGACGGATAGATCGTCGCTGATTGACGGTTAGATCGTCATGGATTTGAATGCGGACGGATAGATCGTCGCTGATTTGACGGTTAGATCGTCGTGGATTTGAATGCGGACGGATAAATTGTCGCTGATTGATAGAGCATACCGGAGCGTGTAGGCGGACCATAGCTGGGGATATAAGATTACTCTGGATCGCAACATTATTCCAATATGGTCCCAAAAGTGATTTAGGACCATAACTAAACCTTGGATTTTAATTAAAATCGAGAATAATCGAATTGGGCCTGCCTGCTGGGGACATGGGCGTGGGGCCAAAACGGAGTGTCGCACGAGGCAATCACTCCCTCGCGCGATGGAGTGTTTTCTGGGCCTGGGTTCTGAACCAGCCCAGACCCGGCCCACTGCTGTGCCACCCCTTTTAAACATCACGGGGACGTTACAGGGGGAAGTTTCAGTCGGTTTCAAATCCAAAAACCCCTCCCTACTCTCAAACTCCCTCAAATCTTCCCAAACCTTCAAATCCTTCACGAAATCAACAAACCCACGCAAGAGAGACTCATCCATGGTTGATCAAAGTGGCGGCAGTGGAGAGGGTTGTAGACACTAAAATTTCGGCATGACTTAATCGCCGTCCGATCAATTGGGATAAATTGTCCTCGTTAATTAAAGTCAAGATTGGTCAAAGTGCTGGAATAAATATCAGTCCGGGCAAATTTATACTGCTCAATCCATTTAAGATGCAGTGAAGACCAAAATAAGTTGGGCTAATTTAATTGGCCTAGCGAATCAATAAACTGGGCTAACTTAATTAGCCTTACGGATCAAAGAGTTGGGCCAGCTTGATTGGCCAAATGGGTTAAGGAATACAGGCCCAAAAGTGCAGGCCCATTTTAAATAAATCCTAAAAAAAAAAAAAAGAGTCAAATAATAAATATATTATTTCTCTTTTAAGTTAAAATCATTTCCTGAAAAGAAGTATAAAATCTTCTTACATAGGAAATGAAATAGAATCAAGAGCCAATCAAGCCAATCAAATCAAATCAAGCCAATCAAATCAAATCAAGTCAATCAATCAAGCCAATCAAATCAAATCAAGTCAATCAAATCAAATCAAATTAAATCAATCAAGCCAGTCAAAGATCCTATTATAAGATCTTGCCATACTTGGCTCTTCTCTCCTATGGCCTATAAATAGAGGCTCATAAGATGGAGAGAACACAACTTTTGTGCTTGGTATTCTTCAGAGCTCTCAAACTCTTCAAGAACTCAAGCATTCTTCAACATCCTGCAAAGAATCATCAAACACCAAAATCGTGTCGATTCCTTTGCAAGTCCACCACATCAAGTCATTCAGCAACTCAAATCACTCAGCAAACCAAAACTCTTGGAGATTTGAAGAATCAAACTTCAGAGTTCAAGTCATCTTCAAGCTTTGTTCTTCGGTTCATTCAATCTGAAGATTCAAAGAAGGTTACTGTTTAGGCGATTCAACAATAAGCATTCAAGCCGTTAGAACGCCAACAACTCCGGAGATCGAATCAGAGGATTTTGTTCTTTTATTATTTAAAGAGCATTTATTAGAGAATTGTACCTCTTTCAATTCAAAAATCAATACAAGTATTATTTTGTGCATCTTTTTCGCTGTCTTTATTGCAGGACACGAATTTGTGTGTTACAAATTTAGGATGCCGGTGGGACCTCTCTACCTCTCATCTCTTTCTCCAAAATCAACTTCTTCACAGATGGCTTCTAAGAAGATTCAAGCCGTTTCAATCAACAAAAACGCTAGCAAGAATGCTACCATTGCCAAGAATAGCAGTAGCACTTCTACTGGCCCTGCAACGCGTAGCAAAGCTAAGGCGACTGATATCATCACAAATCAAAGAGCTACGCCGAAAGTTAACCCAGCAAAGGTGCCACCTAGCAAGCGCCGAGGTGTTGCCACACTTGCAGCAAAGACGGAAGAAGAGGGCTCCGAAAAGTTTCCATCCAATTCTGAAAGTTCTATGTCTGCAAGCTCACCTCTTCCAACTCATTCAGTTTCTGATGCAGATTCTAGTTCAGGTTCGCGTACAGGATCCTCTCCTTCTTCGCCAAGGCGCTCAGAGTCGCCGAACCATTCAGAATCGTCTTACTCTGTGGCTATGCAAGCAATGACCACTGGCGCTGCAACAGTGGAGGAGCAATTAGCTACCATGGCGCGTGCCATTGAAAAGCTCACCAAGACCGTGGAAGATAAAGACCTCCAGATTGCATCGCTTATGAACAAGTTAGAAGCTCAGAACATGGGAGGAACTAGCCACGATGCTTCACATCCACCTGGTTTTACACCAAAAGGAGTCATAATTGCCGACCAATCTGGAAAGCTCATGATGGGGGACCAAACTGGAAAACTCAAGGAAATGAACGATGGGAATCATGTCTTGTCGTCAAATCAAGGAGATGGTCGTAAGGTCAATCGCACAAGGGCAGTTGAAAGTGCTCAACCAACTTCTATCGCTTCGCTGTCCGTCCAACAACTCCAAGACATGATAGCAAGCACGATTAGAGCACAGTACGGAGGCCTCCACAAAGTGCATTTACGTATTCAAAACCTTACACAAAGCGCATTGACTGCTTTAGGATGCCGGTGGGTTATCAGCCACCTAAGTTTCAACAATTTGACGGGAAGGGAAACCCAAAGCAACACGTCGCTCACTTCGTCGAAACCTGCAACAACGCTGGGACGGAGGGAGATCTACTTGTCAAACAATTCGTTCGTTCGCTCAAGGGAAATGCTTTTGAATGGTACACGGACTTAGAGCCAGAACCAATTGATAGTTGGGAACAGATGGAGCGAGAGTTCTTGAATCGTTTCTATAGCACTCGTCGGATTGTAAGTATGATGGAGCTAACCAACACTAAGCAGTGGAAGGATGAACCCGTGGTTGACTACATCAACCGTTGGCGTGCTGTAAGCCTGGACTGTAGAGACAGACTCTCCGAACTCTCGGCCGTTGAGATGTGCATGAAGGGTATGCATTGGGGTCTCCTTTACATTCTTCAAGGGGTAAAGCCGCAAACTTTTGAAGAGTTGGCTACGCGTGCACACGACATGGAAATCAACATAGCAACTCACGGCGGAAACAATCCTCCCATTTTGGGAAATCCAAATGACAAGAAAGACGTGAAGAAAGGAGACAAGTCCTCCAAGAACACCACAAAAGATGCGATGGTGGTAAATACGGCCCCAGTAAAGATCACAGCGAGGGAAGGTAAAAAGGTGGTCAAAAAAGAATACCGCCCTGTAGAGAAAGACAAACGTCTGACTCTAAAAGAATTACAAGAAAAGAAGTACCCATTCCCCGACTCTGATGTGCCTGGCATGCTAGAAGACTTACTTGAAAAGAAAGTCATTCAACTACCTGAGTGCAAACGTCCCGAGGAGATGGGTCGCGTGAATGACCCAAAGTATTGTCAATATCATCGGATTGTAAGCCACCCTACTGAAAAGTGCTTCGTGTTGAAGGAACTGCTTATTGATCTAGCAAGCAAGAATAAAATTATTCTAGACCTTGACGATGCTGCGGAATCCAACCATACCACCACCATTGTTATGGGGTCGCAAGATTCTCCAACTTTTGGTTCTAAAGCAAAGGGGGAGCACGTAACAGCACCGACCAAAAGGGCAATTGCGAGAACTCTCCAATTTGGCTCGCTTGAACCTGTGATGGTTCAAGTCCTAAACCAAGAAAGATCAACTTCTTCTTGCACAGGCAAAAATCCGAGTGCAGAAACTGATGAAGAGGTTGCTCAACGTTTTGTTAATCCGAGTGCAAAAATCCGTTCATGCCAATCTCGCTTAGACTTTGCGACCACTTTCTTCAAGAGGTTGCTCAACGTTTTGTTAAATGCTTCTGCGAGCCCATTAGCCGGTGCATTATACATTGAGGAGGTTCTTTGCATGAAGTCGAACTTGTCGCAAAGCTTATCCATTAGCTTGTTGACGAAGGGCGTCCCATTGTCAGTGATGATGTGACGCGGCACTCCATACCGAAAGATGATATTTGACTTGATGAAATCAACAACGGTCTCCTTCTTGACTTCCTTGACCGGAATAGCTTCAGCCCATTTTGAGAAGTAGTCCGTTGCTGCCAGAATGTACAAGTGGCCAGCGGAAGACTTGGTAAGAGGTCCAACGGCATCTAGCCCCCATGCATCAAATGGCCATGAGGCAACTGTAGGGTGCAATGGTTCTGGTGGCTGATGGATAAAGTTTGCATGGAATTGGCAGGCTTGGCACCTTTTCGCGTAATCCAGACAATCTTTAACCATAGTGGGCCAGTAGTATCCCATCCGTTTTACTCGAAAGTGAAGTTTTGGACCAGATTGATGTGCCCCGCAGATCCCAGAGTGGGATTCTTCCATTGCTTGTTTGGGATTCTTCTTTCCCAAGACAGTGGAGAAAGACACCTTCGAATGAGCGACGAAATAAAGTATCTTTGAAAAAGATGAATCGAGGAGCTCGTCGTCTTATCTCTGCCCTATGTCGACGGTCATTTGGAAGCTTTCCGTGTTGGAGGTAGTCAATTAGGGGTTGTCTCCAATCGTTGTTTTCAATGGGCAAGACTGTGATTGCATTTGCTTCTTCGAGGCGGCAATCCAACAATTGTGGTAATACCCATTGTTCGCATACATGTACGTTGACATTCTCACCTTCTTGCACTGCCAAAGTCGTTGCTAGATTAGCTAGTGCATCTGCCATGCGATTCTCCCCTCGTGGTACATGTTCAAGCGTCACTCCTTCAAGATTTTTCAACAAGTGACTTGCATATTGAAAATATGGGACTAAGTCATCTTTCTTTACTTCATAGTCTCCGCATAGTTGGTTAATTATTAGCTTGGAGTCTCCAAAGATCTCGAGGTCTGCAATCTTCATTTCGTTAGCTATTTGGAGACCAAGAATCAAAGCTTGATACTCAGCAACATTGTTTGAACATTTTTCGCGAAGTACGAATGCGTAGGGCAGGACTTGCTTTTGTGGAGAGACAAAGATGACGCCTGCTCCAGCCCCTTCCAATCTAGCAGCCCCATTAAAGAACATCGTCCAAGGCTGAAGAATCTCAATAAATAGCACATCTTCATCAGGGAACTCTTCGGATATTTCCCAATCGGCTGGGATAGGATGATCCGCCAAGAAATTTGCTAATGCTTGCCCTTTTAGTGCTTTTTGCGGGACGTATACGATCTCAAATTCATTAAAGAGAAGAGACCATCTTGCTAAGCGTCCTGAGAGGATTGGCTTGGACATGACGTACTTGACTGGGTCCGCTTTGGCCACGAGATGAATTGTGTGTGCTTGAAAATAATGCCTTAGCTTTTGCGAGGAGAAGACGAGTGCTAAGCACATCTTTTCGACAGGTGAATACTTGAGCTCGTTTTCAGTCAATCTTCGACTTAGGTAGTAAAGTGCTCGCTCTTTGTTCTCTTCATCATTTTGCGCAAGCATTGCCCCCAGTGACTCCTCTTGGGCAGCTATGTAAAGTATCAATGGTTTTCCAGAAATAGGAGCCCCTAAAACTGGAGCATTGAGCAAGTATGTTTTGATACTTTCAAAGGCATTTTGACAAGCGTGATCCCAAGTGAAAGGTGCATCTTTTTTCATCAGGCGACTAAAAGGTTGACAACGCCCTGCTAAGTTTGAAATGAATCGACGGATGTACGCCAAATGGCCTTGCAAACTTCGGAGTTCCTTTATGTTTTTCGGCGCTGGCATCTTTTGTATGGCATCAATTTTGGATTGATCGACTTCAATGCCTCGATGTCGAACAATGAAACCAAGAAATTTTCCAGATGCAACCCCAAAGGCACATTTGAGAGGATTCATTTTCAAGTCATACTTCCTCAATCGATTGAAAACTGCTCGAAGGTCTTGCAGGTGATTCTCTCTTTGTTTGCTCTTGACAACCAAGTCGTCCACGTAACACTCCACGATCTTGTGGAGCATATCATCAAAAATCCTTTGCATGGCGCGTTGATAAGTGGCTCCAGCATTTTTGAGACCGAAAGGCATTACTTTGTAACAAAAAATTCCTTTCGTGGTGCGGAAGGTCGTTGCTTCTTCATCTTCGGGTGCCATCCTTATTTGGTTGTATCCGGAACATCCATCCATAAAAGATAATGCCTCGTGGCCGGTAGTTGCATTTATCATCAACTCCATGATAGGAAGAGGAAAGTCGTCTTTGGGGCATGCATCATTCAAATTTCGAAAGTCGACACATATCCGAATCTTTCCATTTTTCTTCACTACTGGGACCATGCTTGAAATCCATCGTGGGTACTTTACTTCACGTATGAACCCAGCTTCGATTAGTTTGTTGACCTCTTCTTCGATCACGGGGATCCGCTCAGGTCGGATATATCGACAAGCTTGCTTTACAGGACGGGCACCGTGTCTAATCCCCAAGTGGTGAACGGCTACCCTAGGGCTTAGTCCTGGCATTTCCTTATAGGTCCAAGCAAAGACATCTCTATACTCGAACAACAAGTCGAAGTATGCTTTTTCCTCTTCTGGGCTTAGAAGTGCACTCACGAAGATTGGTCGCGGCTCGTCGGGAGTTCCAAGGTTGAGTTCTTTGAGGTCGTCAACTGTTGGTTGCCCTCCATCTTCCAGTTCGAGAGGAGCTTCGGGAAAATCATCATCTACAGAATCCGAGCTCGAGTGTTCCTCAACCGCCACATGATAAGATGTAGTGTACTCCACCTCCTCTTCTTTTTCAGCTCTTTCGTGACCCTTAGGCTGCCCAGTTAGTACGATGGTGCGTCGTTTAACTTTGAAGGGACCTTCTGCATTGACTTCGAGTGATGTTATCCGCTTCATACGGGAAGGAATAGAGCTTCGAGTCTCCTCATCTTCCTTAGTAGAATCCAGCTCGATGCTTTTTCCCTTTCTCTCGGAATTGTCCTTTCTCGACGATGCGCTTCTATTCCCAAGTCGGGAAAATATTGACTTTTTTGGCCGCAACGTTGCACCCTCGCACGTCTCTTTTGTAACACCAAGTCTGTTGAAAACTGAGGTCCGAGGTATGGGGGCTTCGATGCGATCAAAGACAGAGACTCGAGGAGCAGCTTGTTCATTGTCGTCCTCTTTCACCTCTTCCACTGTGATATGTTGCGTATTTGCTTTCTTACCTTTTCCTTTGGCGGATATGCGGATGGGCTTCGGTGGTGTAAACCCAAGACCAGTCTTTGGAGGACTAACTCTATATCCTTGCCGCTTTAATTCTTCTTGTGCTTTACTAAGGCCGTGAATCTTCTCACCAGTGAGTTCAGGACTTAACTCTCCAAGTGGCGTAGGATTGTTGAAGTCATAACCCGAGTTAGCCAAGAGCTTATAAGCCTTTGGATCAAAGCCGTCCGTTCTCTTTTCGGGAAGAGGGGAATGTTGAAGAGGACTTTGTGTAGATTTAACAAACCCTTTCAATGGGGGCTCGGTTGAGCTAGGCTGTCCCAAGGTCGGAAGAGGTGTTGTTAGGTCTTCCTTTAGCACTTGAAGATCTTCCTTGCACAAAGCTTGAGAGCATTTTGCGGGATTCCCTATAGTGGTGATGACCTCTTCAAACGGTGATTGTCCTTCCTTTCGTCTAGACTTTGGAATGTATCTGAAGCTCTTTTCTGCAGCTTGCGTTTCAGAAGATGAAGATCTTTCTTGTGAAAACTCAATTCTTGGTGGTTCTTCACAATTTCTTGCATTTTCTTGCGTTGCTGTTGCCTGCTTCTCTTTCTTTGAACTTCCTTGTCCTATGGAAGGAACCTCAGCCGGGATGACTTCAAGAACGGCAATGGACTCCATGTAAAACTTTGCATCTGCAAAGTGAGAATCAGCTTCAGTGAATGGCTTGTCGTCTGCTACTACAGTTTTTATCCCGTCTTGATAGAATTTAAAGCATTGATGGAGTGTAGATGCAACTACTCCATTTCCATGAACCCAAGGTCTCCCAAGTAGTAGATTGTAAGAAGTTTTGGCATCAATGACATGAAACAGTGTACTTGCTACAAGCTCATTGATGGTGAGGTTCAGACGAATCATTCCAATTGCTCGCTGCCCTCCTTGGTTGAAGCCTTGAATGACCAAACGACTGCGGGCCAACTCATCGATCGAGATTCCGAGTTTCTTCATGATGAACTTTGGCATGATATTTACTGCGGAGCCTCCATCAATAAGAATACGACCCATCTTTTGTTCTTTGATGTACCCTGACACAAACAATGGCCGATTGTGGGGTTTTGAACCTAATTGCAGGTCTTCATCGGTGAACGTGATTGTCGTACAACAAGAAGCACAAGCAGTGGAGTTCTTTGTGGTACCGACTTTATTGATTATAGACTCGTACTCCATGGGGTCTTCTAAAACTTGAATGAGTGCAAGCCTGGCTGATTGGGAGAGTTGCGATGCTTCACGAAGACTAAACCGTGGAGGTGCTTCGTTCAGAGTTGTAAGGAGGTTAGCCTCTTCTTTGTTAATTGTTGCTTTTAGCGTGTGGACTTGTTCAACGTCGCCATCAATTTCTTCACTTGTTGAAACCATGTAGACGGCTTCGACTTCGTCCTCCCTGAAGTAGCCCTTTGGAAAGAAATCTCGTAAAGTGATTGGGGCAAGAGGATTTTGCTCTGCAAGTTCGCGAACTTCTAACACTTCTTTCTTGGCCTTCATCTTCCTTCCCCCCTTTCTTTTTGCATATTGGTGGTGATTCCTCTTTCCCTGGGTTTTTGTAGGGCAGACTGGTTTAGCTTTGGGTTTAGTTTTGCATGACTTCTTTCGTGTCACAAGCTATTCCGGTCAAGGAAGTCAAGAAGGAGACCGTTGTTGATTTCATCAAGTCAAATATCATCTTTCGGTATGGAGTGCCGCGTCACATCATCACTGACAATGGGACGCCCTTCGTCAACAAGCTAATGGATAAGCTTTGCGACAGGTTCGACTTCATGCAAAGAACCTCCTCAATGTATAATGCACCGGCTAATGGGCTCGCAGAAGCATTTAACAAAACGTTGAGCAACCTCTTGAAGAAAGTGGTCGCAAAGTCTAAGCGAGATTGGCATGAACGGATTGAAGAAGCTCTTTGGGCATACCGAACAACGTATAGGACCCCTACTCAAGCGACCCCATACTCTCTTGTGTACGGTGTTGAAGCTGTTCTTCCACTAGAGAGACAAATTCCATCACTGAGGATAGCCCTCCAAGAAGGCTTGACTGATGAAGAAAATGCAAAGCTCCGCCTCGCGGAGTTAGAAGCACTAGACGAGAAGAGATTGGAAGCGCAGCAACAATTGGAATGCTACCAAGCTCGAATCTCTAAAGCTTTCGACAAAAAGGTTAAGCCTCGCTCCTTTAAATTTGGAGACTTAGTGCTTGCACTACGAAGACCCATCATCACTAATCGTCGAACCCGCAACAAATTCTTGTCAAAATGGGATGGTCCATATGTGGTGGTGGAAGTCTACAACAGTGGAGCGTACAAGATAGCTGATGAGCAAGAGTTCAGAATTGGTCCAATCAACGGAAAATTCTTGAAACGTTACTATCCTTGAAACCTCAAACTCCAAATCGCACGAGCCTAAACTGCATGATGCTCCTGGCCCGCATGAGCTAAAACTGTGTACGGCCCAAAAAAAAAAAAAAAAAAAAAATGATTCATCATTTTGAACTACGTTTTGACTTGATCCCTTCCAAGGGTACGTAGGCAACTTGAGAATTTTTCTTGAGTACAGTCAGTCCAACCCAAAAAAAAAAAAAAAAAAAAAAAATGATTCATCATTGTGAACTACGTTTTGACTTGATCCCTTCCAAGGGTACGTAGGCAACTTGAGAATTTTTCTTGAGTACAGTCAATCCAATCCAAAAAAAAAAAAAAAAAAAAGAGCAAAATCTTGTTACTCCTGGAAGAGAATGAATTATGCACGGCTAAAAGTATGAGAAAAACTTCTATTTAAATAATAAAGTGATTGTCTTATACTAAACAGCATAGACACAAGACATGATTTGTGGTGAAAATGAAACACTCATCCAACAGACTAAACAAGACTAAAGAAAGAAACATATGACAAAGGCAAGCAAAATAAGAACTAAGGTAGCCATGCCAAATTCTGGATCTCGTCTCGCTCAGACTTCAGAAGTTGTTCCAGATTATTAGCCGCTTCCATATCATTCTTCTCAATCACTTCAGCTGCCTCCAGAGTAGCCCTTTCTGCTTGCAAACTTGCGATAACATGTTGATCCTGAGCTCTCTCTGCATCAATCTCATCAATGGATTTCTTGAGCTTATCTTCCTGCAAATCTAACAGCTCTAGCTCCTGAAGCAATTTAAGTCTCTTTGGGCCAATGCAATTTAATTCAAAGCCGAGTGTTTGAGCACGTTGCATTTTTTGGCCATCGAGAGCCAGTGCATTGGTAAGACGTTGATCTAGATCCGCCAGTCGTTGCACCTGCACCTCCAAGGTCACCCCACTAGCAAAACCGGATCTCATCGAAATATAGTTACCAACATTCTGTATGTGTTTCTCTATCTCGATTTGGAGCGGAGAGTAATCCACTTGGAATTTCGAAAACTCATCATAAATCTTTTGCAACTTTGGCCTCAAGGATGCTAGCTTCCCGAGAGGAGTCTTGCGTAAGACACCCTTAATGCTGTTATCCAAAATCAAACAAGCGGCACGACGGGCATCGACAATAGTACTTCCAGTATCAAATGCAGTAACTGTCGATGGTGCAACTGGATCTAACTTAGGAAGATTTAATGAAGTTGGAAGTTGGACTGCCCCAAATGCATGATTTTGTCGTTGTCGTAGTGCCAAATCAAAGGAAGATGGGCCGCGAACCGATTCTCCACTCATAGACTGCTCATCAAGGAGGATAAAGTTTTCATCCTTAGAGTCATGTATAATATCACCTTCCTGCAACTAAAAAAAAAAATGAAGGCAAAGTTGTTGGTGTTTGGAGATATAACATGCAAATATTGGTTGGAATAAATAAATTTCTTTACCTCAACCTGACTGGCCTGAATTGGTTGAGTGCTACTTGGAACACCTTCAAGGAGCTTGTCCACATCATTAAATGAAACATTGACCTTTTCAACAGTGCCACAACCGGATTTCTTCTTAAGGTGGCGCCAATTGCGATCCTCACAACTGCTCATTTCATCGGTCATTTTGTTAAGAGGAACAGCACTTTTAACCAAGTCGTGGTTTCCACCATTCGCCCGTATGGTAAGAAGGTCAGTATGTGGCTCAGCAGTAGCAAGTTTCTTGGCCTTCACCGCTTGTTGCTTAGGGGAGGCAGGACGCTTACCCTTCGCAGAGTGCTTGGCCGAGCTTCGAAAATAATCCCCATAAATATGAGACCACCATTCTAGATATGCCTTGGTAATGGGAATGGCTCGGCGGTCAGCACGGTTCGGCAGCCTCAACTTGCTCTGAGACTTTTCACGAACAAGGGACTCGAAGTGCTTGACAATATTCTTCAAGCTGCAAATACGAATGTTGACGTTAAGTCTCCCTGGCACATCCTGAGTAAAGCCAAACTGTCGGCAGAATCTATGAGGACTATATGGTTCAATGACTTTGATGGGACCACTCCGCAACGTCAGATATCCAGATCGAATGCTGATGAGGTACTCCATCTCCCAATCACTGAGCTGACCATCGTCAACCAATTCTTTGCTCTTGCCTTCTCGTTGCGCAAAGCGATCCATAACCAGATCATCACACTTTCGGAACAGGTCGAGCGCTTCAGCCTCATCAAGTTGCTTAGCCACCCTTTCACCACCATATCTAATCATCTTTGGTTTTTGAGTCGATGGTTGGGAGCTGCTGCTAAAATGGGTGCTGAAATACTCTCCTAGCCATGCATAAACATAATGGACAGGAAAGACAGCATCACACTTCCCAGGATTAGAAGATTTAGCAAATATCATTTAATCCTCTATAAATACTCGCCAGTACGGGGACGGCAAGGCAAAATCTTGTACCACGAGCCATCATGGCAGCAACTTTAAAAACCCCAGGTCTGATCAATTCGCAACTCCCAACCGGCAAAACAAATCTGCATAACCAACAAGCAAGAAAAGCTGCTAGATGGGCAACGTCCTTTTGTGTCTCCTTGACTCCCAAAATGGTGAAAACCTCTTCTTGCTTGGGTGTTCGTACTTGAGCTTCGCCAATGGTACCAGAAGGATTGTTAACATTGGCAGGTCGCTGGGTCTTGTTCCGAGAAGTCTTCTTCGATGACTTGGAATAGGAAATCTTCCCTTTAAACCAAAACTTCACCCATGCATCAATCTTCACTTCACCTTTCTTTGAGTCTGTAAGAAGACGATGGTAGGCAAGGAAAAGGTAGCGACAGTTTATCGGGAGATAGTACGTATTATCCTTATCAACGCCGATTAACTCATCTACACATGGAACTACCTCATCATAAATTAAACCCGTAATTGGAAGCCCGCCAAGTGCTCGCAAATCCCAAAGAGAAATAGACATCTCTCCCACGGCAGTATGCAGAGTGTTGGTGGATGGACTCCATAATTCGCAGAAATGCCGCATGACACTCCCGAGTCGATCGTATGAAAACAAAGAAGCGTATATGGCCTCATAAATCTTTGCCTTCTTCAGCATTTGCTCCTGACGACTCAATATGTCTTTTAGCCACTCCCAATACCCTTCGCAATATGAAGGATCAACGATCGCTTTAAAAGTGTTTCCCCAAACTGCTTCTTCAGTCTGGATCCTATGGCCAAGGAGGGAGAATGGAGTAGGTTGCTGTTCATCGTGATGGGCTGACTGCAAGAGCAATGCTAGAGAATCAGACTTGCCTCCAATAACCTCGCAATTAGTCTCGATAGCCCACTGTGGAGGATGAAGCACGTCACCTAAAGGCTCATACTGTAGAGCCCATGCACCAAGAAAGGCGGGGTGAACAGTCAAAGTGGTCCCATTCTCAACTTTATCGGTAGGGTTATTAAGAATAGTCATGGAGCCTTCTTGGAAACTCTTGAAACAAGCCACGCCTACAATGCAAAATAGAGTACAAAAAGGAAAATAGAATAAAGAAACTTACAAGAAAAGCTCATGTTCTACGCAGGATATAATCAGCTAGCCTACGGTCACAGGACGTGTTGAGGCGCCCGGATAACTAGGCGAAAGCTAGCCCACCAGGCGCACTCTCCATGATGGCAAACATCCAACCCTCTCCAAATGGGGTGGAGAAGTGTCTAGATAACTAGTCAATGACAAGCCCACTAGGCGCATCCTCCAAACTGCGAGGTAAGAATTACCACCTTTGGTCCATGGGTGTGGTGAAGTATCTAGATAACTAGTCAAGGACTAGCCCACTAGGCGCATTCTCCGTTAAGTCAAACTAATCACCTATGGTCCACGGGTGTGGAGAAGTGTCTAGATAACTAGTCGAGGACTAGCCAACTAGGCGCATTCTTCGCTAAGTCAAACTAACCACCTATGGTTTGTGGGTGTGGAGAAGTGTCTAGATAACTAGTCGAGGACTAGCCAACTAGGCGCATTCTTCGCTAAGTCAAACTAACCACCTATGGTTTGTGGGGTGGAGAAGTGTCTAGATAACTAGTCGAGGACTAGCCCACTAGGCGCATTCTTCGCTAAGTCAAACTAACCACCTATGGTTTGTGGGTGTGGAGAAGTATCTAGATAACTAGTCGATGACTAGCCCACTAAGCACATTCTCCGTAAAGTCAAACCAACCACCTATGGTCTGTGGGTGTGAAGAAGTGCCTAAATAACTAGTCATAGACTAGCCCAATAGGCGCATTCTCCGTGAAGTCAAACTAGCCACCTACTGTTCAAAAAGTAGGAAAAGTGCTTAGATAACCAGCCAATGACTAGCCCACTATGCGCATTTTCCGCTACGGTCAAACTGTTACGTATGCCAAAGAATTATGGAAAGCGAAGCGATGAAAAAAAAAAATTCTCCAAACTTTGCTAAAAGTAATATACCTCGTTAGTCTGTAGCGCGGGGCAGCAAGCAAGAAATGTAGGAATGGCTTCGTGAACTGCTCTGTTTACAACAATAACAACAACAAAAAAAGAAAAGGGGGCTGCTAGTCAATATAGAGCAACAATACGAGAAGTCTATGAAGACAAGAAGACAGTGAATTCGTGTCAATATGATATGATTCCCTCCACAAGTCAAATGGCCCCACAAATTTGAGTTCAATGCAGTACACTCACAAGAAAAAAATAAAATAAAAGCAAGCATGCATGATGGCCACCCGTTGATGCAGAAAACAACTTTTCGTTCCCACATTAACTAAGATGTGTTTGAAACGGAAGCCGCAAGTCGGACAACAATGGTCCCATGCCAATGAGTGTATTTTACGGGCAAGCAAATCTGTGGTGCTAATCCAAGATCAAACAAATTAAAAGATAAATAAATACTCCGCAAAGGAGTAAACAAGCTCCAAATAAATCAAGTTTGAGACGGATCTCGAATATCTCAGTGGCAATTTTGGTTCGATACAAGAATATATGCACACATGCATGACTGTTAATGGTACTGTCAAGATTCCCACAAAGAGACAAGGTTCCACCAAATGCTGGAGCAAACTATAAATTAAGGGGGCATGCTAGACTTCTACGTGGAAACCATGAGGAACACTTCACTGCATTTTGACAATTTGCTAGTGACATTCACATGGAAGCAAAAATAAATAAATAAAATTAAATAAAATAAAAAGATGAAAGAAGACAAAGACAGTTGCAGGCATTTTTCAGTTTGGCCGGGCATGCGTGATGTAAAAGAGTATAAATTAACACATGTGAAGAGGCGGTGGAGAGCTTTACCCTCAAAGACCAAGTTTTTGCTAGCCCTTTTGAGAAGCAACAGCAAGAAGACGAACAGAGCACGGCTACGGAAATGCAAAGGCAGTGCAATTACGGTGCAAGGTGTGAAGCTTTGTATGCCCAAAGGGTACAATTTATAGCAGCTAAGAAATCAAACTGCTAAGGAAATTGTTAGAATCCCTCCATTACAGAAACAATTGGTAGCTAGGGAAAGTCAATATTTGATTTTCTCGGCTCATGGAAAATAGATCTGTAGTGGGTCTACGTCCTTGCCTTTTGTGGGTATATGAATCAATCTCCCTTATTTAAAAAAAAAAAAAAAAGGGGGAAGTTGGATACAATTAAACAGCTTTGGAAACTCAAATCAGTTGATTGGCAATTAAGAAATATATGGGTCTACTCCTTTCCTTGTGAGACTTGAATACTTGCGTATATTTGAAATATATATGTATATATATATATATATATTTCAAGGAATTCACCGTCTTTCATTTGGTATCCGAATCCTTCCCAAAGCTGTCATCTTTTGAAGGCCAAATCTCCAAGATTGAGAAGTCAAAACTCAAGAAGGAAATTATTCCACCGAATTCCATTCTATTGTTAACTGTTGCTTGGAATACGAAAGACAATTGAGTGAACCTGCCAAAGTTAGCCAAATCCCCACGTTTTGATTTTCTCGCTTCGCGATCTTTTCCTGTCGACAGACATGCCCAAGTTAGTCTTGAACAATTTATGTTTATGGAAATTCACGTGCCGGACGAAGATGAAATCCACTCCTCGCCAAGTATGATCCGGAGGGAAAATAAAATAAAATAAATGCCATTACCGACTGGTGCACATTCATGGGCCGTGATTTATATGGGATGAGCAAACTTCCAAGAACAATAGTTAGATAATAAGGATATTCAAGCTACTTCAAGCCTCACTCTCAATTGCGAGCAAGCAAGCATCCACCTGAGTCTTGAAGTGGGGGCAAATTTGTAGACACTAAAATTTCGGCATGACTTAATCGCCGTCCGATCAATTGGGATAAATTGTCCTCGTTAATTAAAGTCAAGATTGGTCAAAGTGCTGGAATAAATATCAGTCCGGGCAAATTTATACTGCTCAATCCATTTAAGATGCAGTGAAGACCAAAATAAGTTGGGCTAATTTAATTGGCCTAGCGAATCAATAAACTGGGCTAACTTAATTAGCCTTACGGATCAAAGAGTTGGGCCAGCTTGATTGGCCAAATGGGTTAAGGAATACAGGCCCCAAAGTGCAGGCCCATTTTAAATAAATCCTAAAAAAAAAAAAAAAGAGTCAAATAATAAATATATTATTTCTCTTTTAAGTTAAAATCATTTCCTGAAAAGAAGTATAAAATCTTCTTACATAGGAAATGAAATAGAATCAAGAGCCAATCAAGCCAATCAAATCAAATCAAGCCAATCAAATCAAATCAAGTCAATCAATCAAGCCAATCAAATCAAATCAAGTCAATCAAATCAAATCAAATTAAATCAATCAAGCCAGTCAAAGATCCTATTATAAGATCTTGCCATACTTGGCTCTTCTCTCCTAGGGCCTATAAATAGAGGCTCATAAGATGGAGAGAACACAACTTTTGTGCTTGGTATTCTTCAGAGCTCTCAAACTCTTCAAGAACTCAAGCATTCTTCAACATCTTGCAAAGAATCATCAAACACCAAAATCGTGTCGATTCCTTTGCAAGTCCACCACATCAAGTCATTCAGCAACTCAAATCACTCAGCAAACCAAAACTCTTGGAGATTTGAAGAATCAAACTTCAGAGTTCAAGTCATCTTCAAGCTTTGTTCTTCGGTTCATTCAATCTGAAGATTCAAAAAAAGGTTACTGTTTAGGCGATTCAACAATAAGCATTCAAGCCGTTAGAACGCCAACAACTCCGGAGATCGAATCAGAGGATTTTGTTCTTTTATTATTTAAAGAGCATTTATTAGAGAATTGTACCTCTTTCAATTCAAAAATCAATACAAGTATTATTTTGTGCATCTTTTTCGCTGTCTTTATTGCAGGACACGAATTTGTGTGTTACAAGGGTGAAGTTTTTGATCGGCCGGAGGACCGCAGGGGGCCAATGGCGGTCGAAGAATCAGATCAAACGGCGGCGGAACCCGTCAGGATTGACGGTGCAGCGGTTACAGACGGCGGAGATGGCAGTGGAGATCAACAGCACGAAGCTGGTAGGGGTGATGAGGGTCGCGTGAGGGGGTCAGATCCTCGCGCGACAGACACGACTGGGGCCATGGGGCCTGGTGCTAAGCCGTTGGGCACAGGTATGGCCGCAGGTGACTCAGAGCAGACCAGAGGTGGTTCTGGAGGAGATGCCAGCGAGGACGACCGTCGCGCGACGGAGCCAGACACTCGTGCGACAGAGCAGGCTGGGGCCGTGGGGTCCAGTAGCGGGCCAGAGGACTCTGGGATGGTGTCTGAGGGACCGCCCATGGTTGAGAGGGGTTCTTGTGGTGCAGAAGGCAGTAGAGCCGTTGGAGATGACATAGAGCCGAGCCAAACCCCGCCGAGGGACTCAGCAAAGGGAAAGGGGGCTGTTATTGAGGAAGAGCATGTTGAAGAGGTGCGCATTGAGGAGGTGCAGACCACAGAGGCCACGCCTGTAGAGATCCTAGAGGAGGATATTGCGTTCAGACCACCGGCGGGTACGGCTACATCCTCGCGTCATGTGCCAATCACTTACGCTGATATTGCCGAGCATGCGCCTGACGAGATATTGGCAAGAGTCCTGGAGAATCACCCCGAGATCGGGGAATATATCTTGAAAGCCAAAGACGACCGGGCAAGAGTCCTGGAGAATCACCCCGAGATCGGGGAATATGTCTTGAAAGCCAAAGACGACCGGGCACGGGCCATTGAGGAGGCTGAGGCCACGGCACGGGCCGAGAGGGAAGCCGAGAGGGAGAGAGCCGGGCCAGAGGGACTGGCGGCGGATATGGAGGCCGAGGAGAGGGATGCTGAGGAGGCACAGGGGCCGAGGGTGAGTGCAGTGGCTGAGGCTGGTGCTCTGAAGCACCCGGAGTTTTCAGAGGAGACATACATGCCTCCCCGGCCACACCTGTTCGTACCGTCAGGGTTTGCGGGCTACAGGCCACCACAGCAGACTGACTACGACCCAGAGCTGATACTGAGGGACCTTAGGGTTCATATCGCCAATACCTGGGCTGAGGTATATCTCTTTATGCTTTTACTTGATATTCACATGATTGAAATCTGCAGAATACTTCGCCATTTGAAACAATGCAACCATGATATAAACTGTACTCTGAATACCATGCATGCGATAACTTGAACCAACCATCTGTTATAGACTGAACACAAACATGCTAGGACAAGAGAAAGCTCGCAAAACATGCTATGCATACGATAACTTCCACCAATAAACCCATTGCTAAGCTGCACCGTTAACACATCGTGTCAAAAGCATAACTTGAACCAACCATCTGAATGCAGCCCATGTAGACGTCAAAATGTACTGACATAGCCCTTGTAACACATGCCATGCATGCAAGAACCTGAACTAAACAACGGTTAAAAAATGGCACGGAGTTCCAAGCCTCCAATGATGTAGCTCTAGGATTATAGCCCCACATGCTGTTACTTGAACGAGAATTTGAACCAAAAACTTAGACCGCCCGTCCGTGGTCACGCCGACACATTGATTACCTAGAACTTAAAAATGAAAGCTCTGCATGCTAACATTATCCTCTGCTGCTTGTTTACCATGTGTGGCTAAGCTGCCGCATTGATTACCTAGAACTTGAAAATGAAAGCCCTGTATGCTAACATCATATCCCGTTGTTTGTTTTTGTTGTCTGAAACAAGCGGAGCAAAGAGACATCCGCGGCTTCGGCGGGCCATGCAGTTCTCTAGCACTGTACATAGGGCTGCCACCGAGGGTGAAGGAGCTGGTAGACGCAGCAGGCTTCAGAGAGTTCATACTGACCCTGACAGTACCGGTCAGGAATAACCATGCTGTCCTTGTCGCACTGGCCGAGAGATGGAGGGATACGTCCAATACCTTCCACCTGCCTCCGGGAGAGATGACAGTGATGCCATCAGACTTTGCTGCGATCACAGGTTTGAGGGTCGGGGGAGAGTCCATTCCCTTTGACTCAGGGATACATGCCGACCCAGCGGTTCTGGAGTGGTTCTTGGGGGAGGTGCCCCAGGTAGAGAGAGGAGCGGCGAGATACGCTCAGTTCATATGGTATTTGAAGAAGAAGCCGAACAATGAGCATGAGGAAGCGCAGATGGCCCGGGCGTACCTGCCGTACATGTTCGGAGCCTCACTATTCCCAGGCAGGGGAAGCACTGTACACTTGTCATACCTGCCTGCACTGAGGGATCTGAGGACAGCCTCACACTTTGATTGGGGTGGAGCAGCGCTCGGCACCGCCTACCAGTTCTTTGGCGATGCCTCGAGGAACGGGCAGAGCATGGCCGGCTATTGGCGTGCCTGGGAGGTATGATTTCAATTGTTGTAGCATAATTCCCATTGTACCAATTGATTGCTTAGATTGTTTACCAGCTTTAACCGCATACTGTACAACTTGTGACTGACGTACTTCTATGTTTGATAACGCTGCAGCTTTGGGCATACGAGGTTCTGAGGATGTACCCTCCGGAGTGTAAGCATCTGACCTGAGCACTCTCCCTCGCGCACTGATATGGAGCAAATAGTACAGGGGCACCAAAGAAGGGAGAGGCAGCCTCAATGCTTATAGGCTGTATCTGGATGAGCTGAGAGCTTCACAGGTATAATCATAAGAACCCAAAGAACTATCACGCATGCTTTCTATAATGCTGTCGCTGATCAATTGCACACACTGCCTGTTTGTCACTTTATGCAGGTTGAGTGGTATCCCTGGAGGACAAGCGGGCCAGAGCCAAAGTAATTGGCACAGAGCAGAACAGTCACAGCCAGCAGGGTACTGTTGGAGTCAACCTTCGGTTGGCAGTGGTATTTAGGGGATCGAGTGGTTCGCCAGTCACTCGGTTACCCTGAGTTCTAGGTGCCAGGGCCACTCCCACCACGAGCTTCCCACACAAGAGACTATACGCTGGCTGAGTTGGAGAGGTACATGAGACCAGATGCTGATGTAGGTGCAGAAAACGAAAAAGGACTTCGAACAGTACAGAACTGTAACGGCTACTTCTTACGCCGCCGGAGTTAAACCTATAAAACAAACAAAAGGTGAGCGCACCTTTGCCGTCTCATGGCAAAGGCCCTCCGATGCCAAAGTTAGTATCTCGTACTAGTGAAAATCCTAATTCTCAGTAGGTAATAATCAAAATAACTAGGAATTGCGTACCTTTACCTCTAGGTTTACCTCATATTTATAGACCCATGTCTACTTGCTGTCCAAGCCATCTTGCTACCCTAAGTTTCCTTTCTCGTAAAGGGAACTTAGAATATCAGGGATTCTCATTCCCATAACTGCATATTTCCTTTTAGACCTTTTAGGAACTCTTTCCAAAGCTGGCCGTTCACCCCATTCTCGTTGTGTATCTCCTCCAGATCTTGTTTCCTTACTGGATATTTCCATTTCTGGACCACTCTGGAGCACCTCCTGGTACCTTCTTTGCTCTTGTTCGGCCTTCTCGTTGCGAACAGACCCTCTGGCCCAATGATTTCTCATATCACCGATCCATTTACACGAGACTGGTCCAACAACTACCCTTGCTCTTTGGACCATGCCCCTGCTCCGGGTTTCTTGGACCTGGGACCTCTCGTATCCCGGTCCTTGTGCCGTTCACATCACTGCGCGGCGAATGCTCTGATTACATTTATTTTGGGGCCCCACGCACCACGTGTTCGGCCACCCTTGTACCTGTTTCGGGATCACCTCCCTACAATGGCTCCCCACTTTACTCGTTATTTTCTCTTAATATGACGAGCAAAGCTTCTAAACACCGAGCAAGGTTTTGCTCCTGCACCTATGTTTCTCGTACTTGGTGCAAACTCATCATTAGCCCAACCTAAACGCCTCGTCGTTTGGTCTGCACAGGCTTTTCCAGCTAACACCTTTGCACGCGGCATGCTCTGTGCCGCCCGTATTAAATGCGAGCAGTCGTTTCGGGGAACGGAGCGCCCAAACGGCGTCTGGGGTGACGTTTCTCATACGTCACCCCCTTTTGCTGGGGTATACTTGGGTTTTCGTCCCCAATTTCAAACCCACTTCATCTCCAAGTTCCCTCTGCAGACAGACGGTTCGTCCATACGCGCCATTGAAGCTCTGCTCGAAGTCCTCTTCTCTTCCGATATTAGGGTTCTCGTCCGCTAATTCGTGAGTTTTATTTCCCCTTTCCCTCCACTTTTCTCTTAAGTCTAGGGTTATCTCGGTTGATCTAGGATCTCCTCAATCTCTTTAGGGTTTTTCCGTACCCATCCCCCTATTAAAACCCAAACCCAGAGCTTTCGTTATGGGTCGATTTCGTAGGCACTGTGACACGCCCCAAAGAATGGCCAAGTTTAGGTCTCGCTATGAGATCCCAGACAACGTGGCCACTTCCTTGGCTGCAGAAGACGCCATTCGTGAGTGTTTTGACAACGACACTCTGCACATCCCTGTCATTGCCGTCGTTGAGGGCGGCGTTAGGTTTCCCTTGGCACCGCTTCTCCAGTTTTGGCCTATTACAGACTATCCCCATGCAAGTCTCTACCAACTTTTTCAGGGTTGTCATGGGCATCAATGCCTGAATCAAATGCTAGGCACGTCCCCTAGGCCTTCATGATATACACCACCTATACAGCATTTCCAGGACTAAGGACGCCTCAACCTACTACCTCAAGAGTAGGGATTCGAGAAAAAGGCGGTTCGAATTGCCTGACTCTGCCGGAGGGGACGACGACGACTTCCTCATCGTCACGAGGAACTTCGAGCCCAGGGACGAGGACGGCAGAGTCATCGGCTTTCACGCACCACACAGATTTGGCACGTTAGTTTCTTTTCTCGTAGAACTCTTTTGCCGAGCAATTTCTCGATTGCACCTTTCATTCACTTGTTTTCCTGACCGCCAATTTTCCTCGTATTTGCAGCCACAAATCAACCAGGGGCACGCCATCATCACCCCAGGTCCACGTCACCGACATCAACCGTGCACTTGCCTTCAACGGTCAGGGACGTGTTTGGCTGGCCGAGCAAGGGCGGCACAAATTCTTCTCAGCTACCGGCATCATACGGCGGATTCATCGACCGGCGAATCCGGCCAGACAATCCCATTATCCACGATCCTCGGCTCAACGGCCCGGCGGCCCGAAGAGAGGCGTTCTCGGACCCTTCCTCTGCCCAATGAACCAATCCAACTCGCCGAAGAGACCTCGACATCCTCAAGCGGATATTCTGCATCTCCCCCACCTCGAGAAATGCAACAACCGATCAACCTCGGCAGCCTCCTCAACATCCGGGTGGTGGTGGCGAACGCGGCACATCTCGTGGCGCGGGCGCCCTCGAGCCAGCGCCTTCTCATGGCGTCGTGGCCTGCCCAACTGACGTCCCTCACGGCTTCTCCCTGAGGAGATTGAGGCGACCAGGGAAAAATGTCAGCGGCTCGAAACCTCTTGGTCGAGCGGCCTCCTCAACTCACGACTCCTCCAACCCCACTTGGGCTCCCGAGTTCACGCCGCGGCGGCGGCGATCCGTCAGTGATAGTGTTGACTCTGAGGGAACAACCCTCGCACTATCCCAGGCTTTCCTGCTGCCTGGGGATATGCAGAAAGAAGTTGCTTGCTCCCCGGACAATCTCCTCGACTCGTTGATGAGCCATAGCGCCAAGGTAAGACCATCGTATCTGCTTTCATGTGCCCATGGCTTTAAACTGCTGCTCCTTTTGTCTGTCTAACCTTGTGCTTATCCAGGCGATGCAAAAATGAGTGGCCATGGCCCGAAACTTGGCGATCCCGAGCCCCAGCGTGCGGTGGCAAGTGAAAATGCCAAGCTGCAAAATACAATCGTCGGGGCTGGAGAGGGAGAGGAGCCAGGCTCGCGGGACCGTGGGCGAGCTTAAGGGCAAGCTGGAGGGAGCCGAGGACAGTCTGAGCCAGACTATGGCGAGCTGGAGGCAAGCAGCGAGGCCAAGACCTCTTACCAACGGGGCTGTAATGAGGGAATCCGCGTGGCCGAGCTACACGGATCAGATGCCAGGCATCCAAGACCAAGTCTTGGTGGTTGGTGGCTTTGTCTCAAGAAATCAGTGCAGCGAGTCTTCTCCCCTTTGGGCCAGATTGACCTTCCTAGCTCCCAGGTGGTGGCCGATGAGCAGGAAGAAGTTGCGAGAGGAGGGACAGCACTGGGCGGGGAGCTCAATGCGGCGTCCCGGCGTGAGTGCTAGTGTCGAACAAACTGGAGAAGTGACCAGCATTGGCCAAAAGGAAGCCAACGGGGGTCCATCTAAGCCGAGCATTGCTGCAGACAACCCAACCGCTTCGGCCTCTGCTGTTGCCCCGGCCTCTGCGACTGATCCTGCATCCACAACTGCTCCAGCTTCTCCACCTATCATTCAAGACCTGACGAACGAAGAGTAAGTTGGACTCCTCGTATTTAACAACAATTGGTACTTCTTTTCAAACAGTTCTTGACTGGCCCTGCGTGGCCATTGGTTTTGCCCTGCGTGGCACTTGATACATTTCCATACATTTTTAACTCTGCTGGTTTTGGCCCTTCGTGGTCCTTTATGTTTGGCTGGCCCTTCGCGGCCTAAACTTTTAGCTCTGCCTGGCCCTTCGTGGCCTTTATTTATGCAGGTGGCCATCTCTTGGCCAGCATTTGTCATGCTAAGCATCTTCGTACTTAGCTTTTACGCATACTCACGTATGCTCCCCAGGCCTCATCGTGCCTGTTGATGGTCCAATCGTGTTCACTTTTTAACTGTTGTAGGTTTCTCGTACCTTTAAATGATACTTTAGCAGTCTTCAAGTTTTCCGGACTTTATATATTATTGCATGTTCACGTATGCAGCTCAAATGCTTCGTGCTTGGAAGCTTCCATTCTTAGGTTACCCAAATGTGTTCGTATTTGGACCTAGTGGTCCTGGGTTTGCTCATACCCAGACTCTGTTGTGGGCATGCCCGCATACAAGTAAACAAACCTATTAGCACTTGAGATTATTCCAAACATATTCGTGTTTGAGGACAGTATGCATATTCTCATATGCTTTCTGGGCGTTTTCGTGCCCGAGCAATCGCTTAAGTATACTTACACTTGGCTCGATTCTGGGTATGTTCGTACCCGAGCAAGCAATCAAGTGTATTCGTACTTGACATAATTATGGGTGTATTCGACCCGAGCAAGCAATCAAGTGTATTCGTACTTGACATAATTATGGGTGTATTCGACCCGAGCAAGCAATCAAGTGTATTCGTACTTGACATAATTGCAGGTGTATTGATTTGAGCAAGCAATCAAGTGTATTCGTACTTGACATAATTAGGTGTATTATTGCAGAGCATAGTGCAGGTGTATTCGATTGCGAGCAAGCGGAGACAAGTATATTCGTACTTGGTACAATTTTGAAATATTCGAAATTTCATTCAGCTACCCTACACCTCTCCACCTCTGCTCCCCAATACGGAGTGAGGACTAAGGATTTAGCTTGACTTCGTATTTAAAGCATAACGAAAGAATAACTCGTAAGAAACGGTGTTTGTTTACCAAAATCCGGAAATTTTATTCATAATTCAAAGAACTCAAGGGGGCGTTACGCGTACCCCTTGCAACTAGTAAAACAAAACATAAGGGAATTTTATTCGTAATTCCCACACAATCACGATGTGCATCTTAAAACAGAATAAAAGCGAAATCGAAGTTCTTTACACGTAGAACTTCCTCAGGTTGTGAACATTCCAGGGCCTTGGTACCGGGTTCCCGTCCAGGTCTGCCAATCGTTATGCCCCAATGCCAACAACCTCTGTAACTCGATACGGGCTTTCCCAATTGGCCCCCAACTTTCCCTCGTTGGCCACCTTGGTGTTGGCGAGCACCTTTCTTAACACAAGATCTCCAACACCAAATTCTCGTGGGTGGACATGCTTGTTGTAGCCTTTCATCAGCTGCTCCTGGTACGAAGCCAGGTGCACCAGAGCTCGTTCTCTTCTCTCCTCGGCGAGACCTAGCTTGATTTTCAGAGCTCTGTCATTGCCCCCACTCTCCACCAATGTGGTCCTGTTGGTCGGTAAACCAACCTCCAATGGAATCACAGCCTCTGTTCCATACGCTAGCGAATAGGGGGTCTCTCCCGTAGACCTCCTAGGAGTTGTTCGGTGTGCCCACAGGACCAGTGGCAGTTCGTCAGGCCACTTGCCCTTTGCTTTGTCCAACCTTTTCTTGATCCCGTCAAGTATAGTCTTGTTGGATGCTTCTGCCTGTCCATTGCTCTGAGGGTAGGCCGGTGTGGAATAGTAGTTCCTTATTCCATATTGGGCGCAAAAAGCCTTGAACTTTTTCTGGAACTGTGACCCGTTATCAGTGATCAAGGAATACGACACTCCAAATCGAGTGATGATGTTCTTCCACACGAACCTTTCTATCATAGGTTACGTGATCTTTGCTAGTGGTTCTGCTTCTATCCACTTGGTAAAGTAGTCTGTTGCCACCAACAGAAATTTCCTGTTCCCAGTTGCCTTGTGGAGTGGACCCACGATGTCCATGCCCCACTGTGCAAACGGCCAGGGGCTAATCAAGGGCACCAGGTCTTCGGTGGTGTTCGGATCATAGGCGAGAACTGACACTTCTCGCAGATTTTCACATACACCTTTGCATCTTCTTGCATGTGCGGCCACCAATAACCCTGTGTGATTGCACGGTGAGCAATGGATCTCCCACCTGCATGACTCCCACAGGTTCCCTCATGTATTTCATGGAGGAATTTCTGCACCATCTCGGGATGCACACAAAGCAAATACGGTCCAGTGAAGGACTTTCTGTACAACTTCCCCTCTGGTGATAGCCAAAACTTGCAGATTTTGTTTTTATCTTGTGAGCCTCCTTTTTATCTGTGGGGAGTGTCCCGTCTCGTAGGAACTCCACTATTGGATCCATCCAACTCGGTCCTTGGTTCACGTCCAAGACCAATTCCACACTTCTCCCAATGCTCGGCTCAGCAAGATAGTCCACTGCCACTTTCCTTCTAAACTCCGTTGGCACAGCCGCTGCCAACCAAGCCAGTGAGTCAGCGTGGGCGTTCTGCCCATAGGTTATTTGCTTGATGTGTACCTTCTCGAAGGTATCAAGCAGATCCTTGGCTGCCTCCACGTAGGCTGCCATCTTCTCATTCCGGGCCTCATACTCCCCAGACAGCTGATTCACCACGAGTTGTGAATCACAGAATACTCGAATTCTTTTTACCTTCAAGGTTCTTGCGCTCCTTAACCCGGCTAGGAGTGCCTCGTACTCCGCCCGCGTTGTTTGGCCTTGCCCGAAACCCAGCGGGGACAACTCGATCATAACTCCTCCAGGAGGGAAAAGCACAACTCCAATTCAGATCCGGTGTTGCATGCGGATCCATCAACAAAAAGTTTCCATTCCAAAGGATCTTGCTCGGCGGATGCCCCTCGTTTCTCAGATGATTGCTCGACCCATTGCTCCTTTCGTAGGAAGCGGTGGAGCCACTATGGGAGAGAACTCCGCCACGAAATCTGCCAAAACTTGCCCGTTTAACTGCCGTGCGCTGTTGATAATCAATATCATCGGCTCAGCTCAGCGACCAGGTTGATATTCGCCCCGGAAATCGGCCTTTGAATGTGGACTTCAGGAACTCTGTGTAAACCACCACTTTGTGACTTTGGAAGTAATGGGGCAACTTCCTAGCCGCCGTTCTCAATGCCAGGACCAACTTCTCAAGGGGCAGATATCTCATCTCTGCGTCCAGTAGCGTCTTCCTTACATAATAAACAGGGATTTGCTCGGATCCCTTGCTCCTCAATAAGACTGCGCTAACAGCATGCTCTGATACTGCTAAGTACAAGGTTAGAATATCACCAGGCTCAGGAGTGGACAGAAGCAGGGCAGCTGCCAAATACTTCTTCAGGTCTTAAAACGCTTGCTCACATTCTGCTCCCCATTCGTAACCTTCTCTTTTCTTCAACAACTAAAAGAAAGGTCTACACTTGTCACTCGAACGACTGATGAACCTGTTGAGGGCTGCCGCCATCCATGTCAACCGCTGGACCTCCTTCATGGTCCTTGGACTCTGTAGCTTCTGTAAAGCTGTAATTTGATCGGGATTCGCCTCTGTCCCTCTAATGGTCACTAAGTGACCCGGGAACTTCCCAGAACTTACTCCAAACGCACATTTCGAGGCGTTGAGCTTCAGCTTATACTCTCTTAGTATCTCAAAAGCCTCTTTCAGATCAGCGATGTGGTCCCGTTTCTCCTTGCTCTTCACCACCATGTCGTCTATGTACACCTCCATGGTCTTGCCGAGCAGCTTCTTTAGCATAATCGTTGCTAATCTTTGATAAGTTGCTCCAGCATTCCTCAGACCAAAGGGCATAACACTGTAACAGTATAACCCCCGCGGTGTGATAAAGGAAGTCTTCTCCTGATCGGGGCCGTACATTGCTATCTAGTGATATCCTCGATAAGCGTCGAGGAAACTCATACGTCCATATCCAGCTGTTGCATCTACCAATTGATCTATCCGTGGAAGGGGAAAACTGTCTTTTGGGCATGCCTTGTTTAGATCTGTGAAGTCGATGCAAACTCGACACTTCCCATTCTTCTTCTTTACCACCACTGTGTTAGACAACCACTCCGGGTAATACACTTCTCGGATCGCCTTTGCCTCGAGCAAGCGGTCTACCTCTTCGATGACAGCGTCCACATGCTGTATGGCAGATCTTCTCTTCTTTTGCATCACTGGTTTGTGTTGTGGGTCCACGTTCAGGTGGTGGCAAATCACGTTTGCATCCACCCCAGGCATCTCCTCTGGCACCCAAGCAAACACATCGACGTGCTCTTTGAGGAACTTCACCAACTCCTCCTCCTCTTCTTTGCACAAGTTTTCCCCGACCAGGAAATACCTTTCTGGATCATTCTCGTTGATCTGGATCTTCTTCAATCCTTCCACCACTTTCTCGGCTGGATTCCCCCCGACATCCTCGATGGTCGGCTGATTATTAACTTCGACGGTCTGCACCAACTGTGCCTTGGGTGCCTTCTTGATGATGGAAACCAAGCACTGTTGGGCTGTCTTTTGGTTTCCCCTTATTTTCTCGATTCCAGTGGATCCTGGAAATTTTACCATCTGATGGTAGGTGGCCTCATCTTATGCAACCAAGTCCTTCCTATAATCGCGTTATAGGAAGATGGCACATCCACTACCAAAAATCGATTCTCGATGCATTGTTCCTGCCCGAACAGGGAGGGTCACTTTACGCAATGGCCAAACTTGCACTGAACCCCACCAATGGAGTTACCGACTGTACCAAGTCCGCTTGTACCAATCCTAGCTTTTTGAACACGTCGTAATAAAGCACCTCGGTGCAGCTTCCTGAATCCACCAGGATTCTCTCCATGTCATACTCCCCAATTCGTAGGGTTATGACCAAGGCATCGTTGTGTGGCACCTGGACTCCTCCCAGGTCCTCCTCCGTGAAGACTATGCCTTTGTCGCATCCTTCTGCCTCACGTCCACGTTTCTTTCCCAACCGCATCACGTGCTGGTCGTGTTTCACTTGCCTTTGGAACAATCTCACCTCATTTCTCGTATAAGGCGTGGCCAATCCATGAATCATATGGATCACGCCTCTCGGATTTTGCTCGTAATCCAGTTCCATTGCCTTCTCGGCGCCCTTGTGCTCCTCCTGGATGAACTCCTTCAAATACCCACGTGAGACCAGGTCATCAGAGTGCTGCTTAAACATCTCGCAGTCCTCCGTCATATGACCCCAGTCCTTGTGGTAACTGCAGTGCTGACTCGTAGCCCTTCTTGCATCTTTGTCACCCTCCAGCCGTGGAGGCCACTTAAAGTATGGGCGGTTCTTTATCCGATAAAGAACCCGATAAATCGGTTCTTTCCAAACCGTTGTCACCGAGAAGAACGACTTCGGATCAGGGGCGTGTTTTTCTCGGTACGACTCTCTCTTAGTCTGCCCGTGCTCCTTTCTTTCTTTGTAAGTCTTGGGTTCGGGTTTATCCGCCTTCTTTGCGGGTCCCTTGACTTGCTCGGCACTTAGCTTGCCGTCTTCCCGTAGTATGTCATCCTTGTTCCTGGCGTGCTGCTCAATCCGCTCCATCAGCTTTGCCAGCGTGCTCACTGGATTCATGTTTAGGGACTTTCTCAGCTCTCCCCGAACAGGTAGCCCAGTTTTGAACGTTGCTATTGCATACTCTTCACTGTAATTTTCAATCTCGTTGAAAGTCTCCCAATACTTCTTGGCGTAGTCCCTGATCGGCTCACTCTCTCCTTGCTTCATAGCCGAGAGACTCTCAAAAGTTTTGGGTGGTTTTTTGCTCGTCAGGAACCGAGCAGTGAACTCCTCGGCCAACTGTCTCCACCCTCGTATGGTGTTCGGCCCCAACTTATGGAACCATGATAGGGCCACTTTTCCCAAACTAGATGGGAACATCTTGCACATGATTGCGTCATCACCGTCGTGCATAAACATCGCCTGCTGGTAATGTTGTATGTGCGCCACCGGGTCTGCATTGGTTTCGTACAGGATAAACGTCCCGTGCTTAACCCTGCTCGGCAACCTTGCCTCCTGCAATCTCTTTGCAAAAGGAGAAGTTGCTATGTTGCTAAGGGCTCTCCGTGCTGCTTCTCGTGGAGACATGGTCCCCTCCTCCGATACCTTCGCAACCCTGGCATTATTCCTTTCCCGGTCGGAATCAGGTCTCTCATACTTCACTGTGGTGCTTCCTGCCCCCTCCTTCCTCGGGAGTGGAGTCTGCTCTTGCTTCTCCTTTTTCGTGAAGAAGCCCTCGGTCGTCTCGGAGTGAGGCTCACTGCTTCTTCTTCGTGAAGAAGCTCTCTGTACTCCGCCATATCCAACCTTTCTTTTTCGGACTTCCTTCGTGAAAGCCGAATCCTCTGGATGTTCTCGTATCCTCTGCAGCTGTTGAATCTCGTACTCTGCCTTTTAATCAAGCGGCGTACTCTTCTATCTCTGTCTCTTTGTCCGGGATATCTTCCTGGCTATGCACGCTTTTCGAACGTGCCACCGACTCCCTTTCACGGCGGGACTTACTCCTTCTCGTGGATCCGTTGCCGTCCGTCCGTCTTTGTTTCTGGGGTCGCCATGGACTGGGGGCGGTCCTTACTGTGGTCCTCCCGCTCGCCCGCCATCGGGCTTTCTTGGAAGAGATCCGGCGAGGACTTGTCACCTCCCCCACCAAGCTGATTCGGGTCAGCTGGGGTCTTTGGATCTTCCTCCACCATGGTCGCTTTTTCAAAGGGACCTCTTTCGTTTCCACAGATGGCGCCAATTGTAAGTGCAGAAATTCGAACAGTACAGAACTGTAACGGCTACTTCTTACGCCGCCGGAGTTTAACCTATAAAACAAACAAAAGGTGAGCGCACCTTTGCCGTCTCGTGGCAAAGGCCCTCCGATGCCAAAGTTAGTATCTCGTACTAGTAGAAAACCTTAATTCCGCGATGGTAATAATCAAAATAAACCAGGAATTGCGTGCCTTTACCTCTAGGTTTACCTCATATTTATAGACTCATGTCTACTTGCTGTCCAAGCCATCTTGCTGCCCTAAGTTTCCTTTCTCGTAAAGGGAACTTAGAATATCAGAGATTCTCATTCCCATAACTGCATATTTCCTTTTAGACCTTTTAGGAACTCTTTCCAAAGCCTGGTCGTTCACCCCATTCTCGTTGGGTATCTCCTCAGGTCTCGTTTCCTTACTGGATATTTCCATTTCCGGACCACTCTGGAGCACCTCCTGGTACCTTCTTCAGATTGTCGGCCTTCTCGTTGCCGAACAGACCCTCTGGACCAATGATTTCTCGTATCACTGGACCCCCTATCACGAGACTGGTCCAACAACTACCCTTGCTCTTTGGACCATGCCCCTGCTCGGGTATCTTGGACCTGGGACCTCTCGTATCCCCGGTCCTTGTGCCGTTCACCTCACTACACGGCGAATATTCCGACTGTATTTGTTCTGGGCCCCACGCACCACGTGTTCGGCCACCCCTTGTACCTGTTCGGGATCACCTCCCTACAGCTGAGCTAACACTCCACCTGCGTCTGACGATGGACTATGCAGCTTACCAGAGAGATCGCTTGGCGAGGCCACTTGGTGTCAGGGCACGGAGAGAGATCCAGGAGCAGGCACGCCAGGCTGGTGCAGAGAAAAGAGCTGCTGCTGAGGTACCAAGGGGAGGAGAGAGTCGCGTGAGGCGTAGGGAGAATAGACCAGTGGTAGGCAGGCCTCCAGAGTTGCTTTGGAAGGTGGATGTGGTGGATCACCAGGGGAACCCAGCTGAGGTGGAGCTTGTACCAGCACGTACAGAGCTCACGGCAGTGACTGTACAGGTAAACCAAACTTCCATTTCTGTAATTTCAATAGCCTTGCATTGTATTTGAAATATCTGATAACTACAAAACATCCACAGGTGCCTGTTGAATGGGTGAACGAAGCTGTTCGCCGTATGCTTGCTTTGGAGAATGTGGTGAGGCGAGCAGCGTACGGTTTCCCATTGGAGTTACGCTATCCAGCACCCACAGCTCAGCCAGCTCAGGCAGCTGCTCCTCGGAGCACTCAGGTATACAACGATACACTCCTTTTTGCTTTCGATACATACCATACATATCTTCTTTCAATATACGCATGACTGCTTTGAAAACCCCTGAATCCCAATATATAGCTGATAGATAGCTTCTAATTGAAAGAACGTACCTGTCAATTAAACATTTGATAGACAAATATATTGCAAAATGTATACTAATGCAACATATGACCATGCAAGCACAGGGACGGGCGGCTTCTAGGAAGAGAGCGCGGTCTTCACCACGAGCACAGACTACTACGCCTCCAACTGCTACCCGACGTACTAGGAGCTCACAGCCTGCTGTAGTAGGCCAATAAACAGCCAAGAAGGCGGCGGCGCGCACAGAGGTGCGGTACCGGATTGAGAGGCGAGAAAGGTCGGGCCAAGGCGAGCCGGCCCGCAAGAAGCAGCTCGTCCTAGCCCAGCCCCGGGAGGAAGAGGAGGAAGAGGAAAGAGGAGAAGAGGAGAATGAGGAGGACGAGGAGGCCAGGAGCGACTCCGACGACACTGCTGATGACCCCCGGTACCTGCAGAATCCACATGAGCTTGCCGTTGACGACGATGAGGATGACGACGATGATGACGATGGTGGTGATGCTGCGGAGGACCTGGGCGATGCCGAGGAGGACCTGAGACACCGACTAGCTTGGATGAGATGAGCACCGCTGAGGAGCCCTTTTTTACTTTTCATGACTTGCTTTTGATTTCGGGCCTGCGTGCCCCAGTAGTTAGATAGAGGCCAACGTGCCTTCGATACACTGATACTTGTTTTTGGAGGCCTGCGTGCCTTTGATAGTGGGCGAGTGTGCCCGGGTATACTTTGGTGGTTTGTGGTTTGCCGGAGCGCCACAGATACAGTATTTTCCTTTGGTTTGGTTTGATACAGCATGGTTTAGTTATAAAATTTGCATTTTCATGGTTTATTTGCTCTTAATTTGCATAAAAAGAGGTAAAACGCCACCCACTAATACCAAACTTGCATTGATAACGTACCGAGACCGATCACAGACACACATGTATGTATAAAAATGACTAGCTCGAAAGAAAAGGGAAAACGTACCCTAGGACACGACCAGGATACGCAGATACGGCAATTTTAATGAAATTTTGGGCATTAACCGGCCAAAACTCAAAATATTCGACTTTAACCGAAACCGACGCTTCCGTAAGGTCAAATACGCGTAACATGACTTGTACCATTTGACGGAATCGAGAAAGACATCCCGAGGCGAGAAATATGCCAAAAAGTGTCCAAATGACACAAAAGGGACACGAGACAGCGAAACAAGACTCAAATATCTCCCGGACTGAAACCGACACCTCCATACAGTCATATACGCTCCATGTGACCTGTACAGCATGAAAGAACATGGCAAAAACCCTTAGAACAGATTTCGAGCCTCCAAAACCTTGATTTTAGCTTGAAACGAGCCGCCGAGGGTCCAAAATCTTCGTTAAACGCGCATTTCCGTAACCGATGCTTGGGTACAGTCACATATGCCCATTAAAACTTGTAAGAACCATAAGAAGTGCTCAAAGACCCTTAGAACCCAAAAGGACCAAGCCAAACAGAGCTTGCAGCAGAAACCATTCCAAAAAGCTTGCACTACCAGCCAAATAACCATACCAGCTTTAAAAATAGTAGGTAGAGTGTCGCGCGAGAGAGTAAGACACTCGCGCGAGGGTCAGCCTCTGCCAAGCTGTCTTTAGTTGACCAAATCAATCTTTTAAAGCATTATGAGCTTCAGGAGACCACCCCACGACCTGCACACAGTGTAACATCATAATTGGGGAGCCTTTCTTTTGCCCAGTGTAAAGCATCCAAAACTTTTTAACTTCTTCCATTAGCACAATCAAACAAGGACCGACACTTCCAACCAAATTCCTATAAATGGACCCACTGGAAGTGATGTAGCACATTATCAGTCATTTGAAATGGAGAGTCCACTAGCTATAATGCTCGACGCTTGGTTGGCGAGGACCAAAACCATTGAATGGGCGAGTCCTCGGACTCGAGGGCTGGCCTCAATCAGAGATCTTCGATACGTGGGGCCACGTCCTAAGTTTCTTGAAGCTGCCATGATCCACTGGGATCCAGTGATGCACGTCTTTTGTAATTATGACAACGAAATGTGCCCGACATTGGAAGAGTTCCAAGCCTACCTACCCGGTTTTGCAAATTCCAATGTCCTTGTCGTTCCTCCGGTTCAGGAGAACATGAGCCATTTACTGCGGATGAAATTGAACATCTCGGAAGAACTGACAGCCAGTATCATTCACGATGGTGAATTAGACGTCCCGCGCTTGATTAAGTTGTACGGGCCTGGCGGCATTCTGACGGATCACGTTGAAGAGGCTTACAAATGCTTCGCCTTCTCGATTGCGTTGGCGGCTTACACACTGGTCCCTGCCAACGGGAGAGTCAGTCCTAGTGTGGTGAGCATGGCCTCACAAATGAGAGCTTGCAAAAACATCATCCCAACAGTCCTGGCCGAAACACTGATAGGCTTGGATCTGTTCAAAAGCCGACAAAGCAATGTCTTCAGCGGCAGTTCGCGGTTGCTCCAGGTAAATACTCACTCAACTCACCTTTTTCCGGTTTCCGCACTTTCGCATTTTACCTCGACACTCGGCTAAGGATCACTCTAGAACCTTACTTGTCTTTTCGCTCGGGCTTTATCTAGCTCCTCACTTGTCTTTTCACTCATATAGGTATGGCTTTCTGACAAGGCTGGCCTACTCGAAGCTCCACAAGCAGGTTGGGAATATTTCCGGAGGCGGTTGCTCGAACGACCCCTGCTGTATCCTGAACAGGACATAATGGGATGGTACATGATCCTGCACGACATGCAGTCTGATGATTTTGTCTGGAGATGTCCCTGACTGATCATGCCTGAAATGGCTGTCAATACAACAGGCCTTGAAAGAGTGATAATTGCTGGCCTGACAAGTTTCACCTTTTATATCCCGGGTCGCATCCTCACGCCGACTAGGCATAAGCCAAAGTGCTGCCAGAATTGAAGAATTCCACTTACCTGACTTCAATGTGCCCTCACTGCGCGAGTACTGAAGGCTTTGGAGGAATGGGGTGCTTGAGGGTCCCAGTCCAGACTTCGTGGATTGGCTGGATAGCCGTTACGTGGCATGGCTCCGTGCCAAAATCCAGGCAAGGCCCAGGGGATACTACTGAATCTAAGAGAATCCCGTCCATATTAAGAATAAGTTCAAGAGCCGTTTAGGCATCCGAACAGTTTTCTTTACTTTTGTTTGATCATCAGACTCGTTGTATGGTGCCGTTTGCTCGGCACGCCAAATAAAACGAACATTTTGTATCCCCGTCCTGAAACACTTGACCCACTAATCAAAGTGCAAAACCCTAAAAGTCAGCCCGAGATGAAGCATGAACGATCACTCCAAATAATCCAGTAGGCTGCTCTTAGAATTGTGAAAAGAAACAACACTCGCGCGAGTATATAGCAACCTCGCGCGAGAACACTCACTCGCGCTACTATACCAGTGTCTCACGCGACGGTTCTGTCTAGTACAGCTGCCAATTTTAACCCTTTTTAGAAAGTTGCAGTGCTTGCAGGCCTTGTCCCCACATGTGGACGTCCAACAAAGGTCTGGGACAATTAATAAGTGTGCCCCTAAAAGGACTCATACCAACCTCTCTAGATATTTTCTTTGACAAAGATGAATATCCTGCCATGCTTGGGCTATAAAAAGGCCAGGCCCTGGTGAATGTAAAGTAATCCTCTACGAAGACTATTCCAGAAAGTAATCAAAATGGCGAACCACCTCCCCACTCTGATTGGCCCGTGGCTTGAAACATTCGTAGTAGGCGATTGGCTATCATTCCGGACTCACGGGTTGGCTGCATTTTGTTATCTCCGAAGCGTAAGATTGCGCCCTGAAATCCTATGGGCGGCAGTGCGGTTCTGGGATCCAGACGTCCACGTGTTCCAATTTGGTAATGACGAGTTATGTCCAACGGTGGAGGAATTCCAAGCGTACCTCCAAAGCTTTGCGTCCGACGTGGTCATCATACCCCCTATAGAGAAAGCATGTCCAAGCTTCTGAAGTCCGCGTTGAAGATCTCAAAAGGTGCAGCAGAGGGTCTGTTATGCGGAGGGCAGATAAACATAATGCGCTTGATGGAGTGGTATGGCCCCGAAGGTGACCTTACAGACACCGCCGTGCAGGCCAGGCGACGTTTTGCTCTAACAATCTGCGTGTTAGCTGCATATCTGCTGGTGTCGCCAGACGGCCGAGTTAATCCTTCATTGCCCTACGTTGCCACCCAGCTGGGTGTTCGAAAGAACATTGTGCCAATGGTTCTTGCAGAAACGCTCATAGGGTTAGACTTAGCGGCTACCGGTCAAACAGAGACGTTCAGCGGCAGTCCGCTCCTACTGCAGGTGATCTCACTCAGCTCACATTTTCTATCTTTCACACATCCTGCTTTTACCTCAACACTCAGCTGAGGCTCATATCAGAGTTTCTGACTTGTTTTTCCACTCAAGTTTTATGTAGCTTTTTACTTGTCTTTTTCACTCATGTAGCTGTGGTTATCAGACAAGCTGGGATTGATTGCAGCTCCAGAGGCGAATTGGCCAAACCTGCCCGGGCGAATGCATCAACGAGGGATGCTATATCCAGAAATGTCCACAGGGGACTGGTATGCCTTCATGAACAACCTGTCGCCGCAGGAAATTGTCTGGAGGCACAGGGCTTTAGATATTCCAGATATGGCCCTACACTCTGCTGGTTATGAAAGAATGGTGATCGCTGGGATGTCCAGCTTCACTTTCTATATTCCAGGCCGTATCCTCCGGCAGTTAGGTATGAGCCAAGGGTTACACCAAGCTGGGGTGGAAGCCTTCCACATTCTTGCATTCATTGCCCAGGACCTGATTGGTTATACACACAACTGGGGCTTGAGGCAACTTGGAGGAGCGGATCCAGATTTCAGAGTCAACCTGCAGCGTCGCTATAAAGCATGGCTACGAAATGAAGTTACAGAAAGACAAAATGTAGACTGACTCCTGGCAAGACTCGCATGATTTAGAACAAACTGTGAGCCTGTTAAGGCCTCTAGCATGTATTCTGTTTTTATGCTTAACTGTTTTAAAGGCTTTGCTCAGCTATATAATAGAGATAATAGTTTGAATAAAATTGAAAAATCAAGAATTCTCCCCTTGTGGTCCAAGTGTTGAATACCAAGCCGGCTTTTGAACGTCGGTATATATGCTGGAAAGGAGAACCATGGATCAAGCTGATTGATTATGACCGAATCTCACAGAGAGATTGCCTACGTATCCCTTTTCAAGGAATCAGGTCAAAACGTAGTTCAGGCTAAGGTTCACTCGTGTATTTACCTCTCCTTTTGCGCTCTAATTTTTGCCTAGGACTGCCTTTTCAGGTTTTCAGCCTAGCGAGCTTTTGATACTTGCCTATTTATTTTTGCCTAAACTGCCTTCACAGGTTTTCAGTCTAGCAGGCATGCTCTAATTTTTGCCTAGAACCGCCCACCCTTGTGGTTTTCGGTCCAGCGAGCTCTCTCAAGGATAGTAACGTTTGAGTTGATCCAGGTTGACCAGAGTGTTGAACTCGTTGCTGTCTAAATCAATGAGTTGAGCTGCTCCACCCGAGAGGATGGTCTTGATGATGTAAGGTCCCGCGCACTTTGGTCGGAACTTTCCACGAAGATCAAAGATGGGAGCACGGATTTCTTTCGTAACCATATCGCCTTCAAGCAGGTCACGAGGCTTGACTTTCTTGTTGAATGCCCAAGCAATCCTTCGCTGATACCCCTGAACATGATACAAGGCCTGGAGCCTCCTCTCGTCAAAGAGCATAAGTTCAATGAATCTCCCACTGAGCCATTCAGATTCCGTGTTCACACTCTGTCATGATCCTCAAAGATGGTACCTCAAGCTCAATAAGGAGCACTGCCTCTATCTCGTAGACCAGGGAGTAAGGTGTTGCCCCGGTCGACGTTCGAATTGACGTGCGATACCCCCACAAAGCTAGAGGTAGCTGCTCGTGCCAGTCCCTGGCGGACTCTGCAGACTTCTTGATGATTGTTTCAATGTTCTTGTTGGCTGCCTCGACCGCCCCGTTCGTCTGAGGGCGATAAGTCGTTGAATGATGTATCTGGATTTTGAATTCGTCAAAAAGCTCCAAAACCCTGCCTTTGAAGTGAACTCCATTATCTGATACGAAGGCCTGAGGGACACCATATCGATAGATAATGTTCTTCCTAATGAACTGAGCAACCTGAACTGCAGTCAGAGTTTTGTAAGACTCAGCCTCAACCCATTTGGTAAAGTAGTCTATTGCCACCAGGATGAACCGATGACCATTTGAAGCAGACGGCCTGATCATGCCGATAACATCAATGCCCCAGACAGAGAAAGGCCAAGGTGAGGTCATACCGAATAACTTAGAAGGAGGAACATGCATGAGATTGGCATGAATCTGACACCCGTGACAGTGACGGACATAATCCACATACTGTGATTCCATAGTTGACCAGTAATAACCTTGACGAAGGATTTTCCTGGCGAGCATGACACCGCTCATGTGAGGACCGCAGATTCCCTCATGAATCTCCTCCATTATCGTGGTGGCTTCAGCACCGTTGACACAGAGCTTGTGCATCCCACAATGAGATCTCTTGTAAAGCTTCCCTCCACAAATGATGTAATGAGTAGCCATTCTCCACAGTGCGAGTTGATCCTTCTTAGAGGCCTCAGCCGGATATTCACCCCTTTCTACAAAGTTCCATATGTCATGATACCAAGGCAGGCCATCATCGAGTTCCTCGATGGCGCTAACATGTTGATAAGCAGGATAGTCCCGCTATTCAATGAGGATATCACGAAGCTTGACACCCAACGGAAGTTCAACCATGGAGGCCAAAGTTGCCAAGGCATCGGCAAATTGATTTTTCAGACGAGGAATATGAGTAAAGGTCACCTTGTTGAAACGAGGAATAAGGTCTTCCAAATCTTGATGGTAAGGCTTCAACCTTTCTTCCCGAACTTTCCAGTCCCCGTTAGCCTGAGATACAACAAGGTTGGAATCGCCAATAACCTCGAGCTTTTCGACACCAAGCATTAGAGCAGCCTCCATGCCAACAATGCAGGCCTCATATTCGGCTTGGTTATTCGTGACATCAAAATTGAGCTTGAACGCCAGAGGAATATGAGAGCCGTCGGGCGTTATAAACAAAACCCCGATTCCATATCCTTTCTGATTGGCTGCCCCATCGAAGTAGAGAGTCCATACGTCGTCAACTACTATTAGCACCTCTTCATCTGGAAACGTAAAGTCTGAGTCCTCCGGCCCATCCACAGGGTGATCAGCCAAGAATTCTGCCACAGCACGGCCTTTCACAGACTTCCTAGTGACGTACTCGAGATCAAATTCGGCTATCATGAGCAACCAACGTGCTAACTTACCAGTAAGCGCTGGCTTCTCAAATAAATACTTAAGAGGATCCATTCGAGAAATCAACTTCACTGGGTAAGCCAGCATGTAGTGTCTCAACTTCTTGGAAGCCCAAACGAGAGCCCAACACGTCTTCTCCAGAGCAGTGTAGCAATTCTTCGCATCCAACCATCTTCTTACTTAAGTAGTAAATGGCCTTCTCGACTCCCTTATCTCCTTCTTGAGCTAGTAAGCATCCCATAAAGTATCAAGGGTTTCCCGGGTACCGGCGGCATCAAAACCGGAGGATTTTGAAGATAGTTCTGAATGGAAGTGAAAGCCGCTTGACACTTGTCTGACCACACAAACGGGGTATCCTTCTTGAGTAGACGAAACATCGGCTCGCAAGTTAAGGTCAACTTGGCGATGAATCTGCTGATGAACTGAACCTTTCCCAAAAAGCTCCGCACCCCCTTTTCAGACACTGGTGGCTTCATCTCAAGCACTGTCTTGATCTTTGACGGGTCAACCTCTATCCCACGGGAAGTGATCATAAAACCGAGCATCTTGCCAGCTGTGACTCCGAAGGTGCATTTCTGTGGATTGAGACGCATACGAAACTTACGGAGTCTCTCGAAAAACTTCCTTAGCATAGGAATGTGTCCTTCTCGAGTTTTCGATTTAGCAATCATGTCATCCACATAAACCACAACTTCCTTGTGGATCATATCATGCAAAATAGTCATAGCAGCCCGTTGATAGGTAGGTCCAGTATTCTTCAGTCCGAAGGGCATGACGAGATAGCAGTAAGTTCCCCACTCAGTGATGAACGTTGTCTTCTCACGGTCCTCGGGTGCCATAAGAATTTGGTTATAGCCTAAAAAACCATCCATGAATGAAAGCAAAGCATGCCCCGCCGTGTTGTCCACAAGCACATCGATGTGTGGCAAGGGAAAATCATCTTTGGGGCTTGCTTTGTTCAAGTCCCTGAAATCGACACAGACTCGTATTTACCCATTCTTCTTGGGAACGGGAACGATGTTGGCCACCCAAGTGGGATACTGAGAAACCATGAGGAATCCAGCATCGATCTGTTTTGTGACCTCATCCTTGATCTTCTGAACCCAATCCGGCCTCATCCGTCTGAGCTTCTGTTTCACAGGCTTAGCATCTGGTAACAAAGGGATTCGATGCTCCACTATCTCGGGGTCGATGCCCGGCATGTCTTGATGAGACCATGCGAAGACATCACTGTACTCAGTGAGCAGCTCTTTGAAATCACGATGCTCCTCTGGTGAAAGCGTGGAGCCTACTTGAACCATTCGGGGATCATTTTCATCTTTCAAGTTTATAGAAACTATTTCCTCTTTCAATGGCTGAGCATGCCTTTCATCTTCCCTCTCGATGAGGGCACGGATTTCCTTGGGAATATCCCCATCGAAATCTATCCCTTCATCGTCGGGGTCGACACAGTTTATAGAGAGATCATGCAAGTACTCAGAAGATGCCTCATTCATTTCATAAGACCCCGACGGGTCGCCAAGTACAAGAGAGTCAAACTCGAAATAAAAGCTATGACGTGGAGGGCCAAGAGGCACAAACTCTGACTCAGAGCTAGACTTAGAAGACTCACTGGACTCTGACTCAGACTCAGACTCAGAAGTGTCATCAATGCAAGTTAGGCGCGGTTTGAAAATGCAATTTTTAATGCTACCCTTGGCTTCAGTGATAAGAGCAGTGGGGTCCTCGAGGGCGTCAGGCCCGAGCATGAGCACTTCAGCTTCTTCAGCTTCCTTGGCCAAACCCACTTGAGAGAATTCTTGGAAGAACAAGTCCAAGCTCCCCTGATCGAAAGTCCCCAACCAGTCAGTCTTCGCTTTTGGCTGAGTAAGCTTCCTCTTGAATTCCAGCTTCGCTGGCTCGTCATCACTCTCAGACCAGGTGTCGTCGGCAAAGACCTCAAAACCAGGCAGCAGCTCCCCAGTTTCTGGATTGATGAAGGGCTCATACTGTCCAGTGTAAGCAGCATTCCCCACTTCACGCACAAAGTAGCTGTCAGGATCACCATAGAGAGTTCGAGGTTTTCCCGTATGTTTCCTCCTTTTGGCATTTCCGGCAGAGGCAGAGTACCCCAAACCGAAACGGCCCTCAGAAGAAGGAAAAGTAGGGAACTCCGGAACTCCCTGATGGTGGATTCCTAAGCCCAGACCAGGAAAATAAGACATCCTGAGCATGATGTCCATAGCGACGGAGCTGATGAGGAAGTCCCCGTCCACATTGATAGCCAAGACAGAATCGGACGTATAAAAAGAGAATCCTCCGAGGTCGACACCCTCTTCAGCGTGCATGATTCCCAGCACCGGTGTTCCATCTTCTTTGAGCGGGCGAATTCCAGAGTCCCCGCAAATGGTCAGCGTACCAGTTGGCAGTCCCAGCATGACTTTTTGGTGAAGAGTGGATGGCACAGCCATGATATCTGAACGGTGGAGCCATGGCCTGCCTAGCAACAGGTTGAAAGTTGCAGGTATGTGTGGGCACACGCCCCTAAAAAATTCCGCATTTTTGGTTTGCGAAAAGTTCGGTTTGCGCCCTTTTGTTTGAAAAGCATGACGAAATGCTGTTTTGAGAGAGTCGCCACCCGGGTTTTGCCGAAAACACCCAAGAAACCGATTTGAAAAACATTTTTGTTCACGTTTTGTTTGATTTGAAAAGGCTTGTAGACTAGACCGTCGTCACCTTTGATATCTGAGGTTCAGGAGCCAGGTTACGAGAGGGGAAGGGTTTTATGGCACCCCTCTCGCCCAATCCGAAGATCGGTCTCTACTTAGACATTTTGTAAAACATTTGCATTTTTCTCTCTTTTAATCATTTATTTAGCCAGTTAGGGCGGGGGAACAGTTAATGGGGATTAACAAATAGCAAGTTGTATTTACATGGCAAAATGTGATGTAGGGTGAATGATTTATGAACAATGTATAATAGATTGAGAACAAGCACTTCTGTGAGCATTTTAGACAAACTGGTACACACTGGCCCGGGATGGTGCACGCAGGAACGAACCTATATGCACTGGCCATGCCACTGCATACAGAACCCACATGCGTGCGCCATCCTATCACTGGCGTGCGCCGGTAAGCCTAAACCCACAGCTTCTGAACTCAACCCTCTGGGCTCTGGAATGGACCAGTGCACACCCAGGACAAACCACGCAGTTGATATAGCAGCATATATACAGTTACAGAGTAAAGCAACAAATTAAACAGAAATAAATGGACTGAAAACCCCATAAACAGAGTGGGGGATCAAGCAAAGGCCAGAACTAAACTAGGAAGCAAAGGCCAGCCACTGTAACTTAGGACAACTGGCGCACGCAGGTCATGGATGACCGTGCGCCACTTGACCCTTCGGTCCAGTACTTGGCTTTACTTCATCTGGGTTCTGGAACAGGACCAGAAGGATCCCAGAGGCCTTACTGCGTAGTTAACACAGACAACTAGCTACACAGTTTTAAGATATGGAAAGCTGTAAACCGTTTTTAACATGCTAAAAGATGATCAGAAAGAAAATGAAGCAAAATATGGATGATCGGTGATCCCCACACCAGTCCTGCCATGCAGCCATGACTGGCGCACGGCTATAGGGTACTGGCGTGCGCCACTAATCTTATCACGACATTGCTTATTTGCTAGCTTTGAGATCAGGCGTGGTATTGATTACCAGTCTGGGCTCTGCTAACTCCCCTCAGGGGTCGAAATGATTTCCAAAGCAAAAGGTGATATACCTTTGGTTTGAGATTGATGGATGGTTTGAGCCTTGAGATGGATGAATGGATGGATGGAGGATGAAAATGGTGATGTGGGTTGTATGACTGATCTCCCTTGCTTTGCCTTTCAATGGATGAAAGAAAAACAAGGAAGACAAGAGAGAGAAAGTGGGAGGGAACTTGAGAGCTTCTTTATGATTGTAACCCCTTGCAAATAAATGCAAGGGGGGGTATAAATAGGCCAGGGCAGAAGGTTGGTCAGCTGAGATCAGTTGAGACCTAAGGGTTTGTTTGGGCTCCAAGAGTGGGGGAGCCTCCCATGCATTAAATGCATGGGACTTGCCTTGAGAGATATTGTGGGAGTGCAGGGAGCAGCTCTAGACGATATAATCATTAGGAGAACTGTTGCACACGTCAGGGTGGCACAAAAGTCCCGGGCAAGTGGCTGCTCAAAAGGTGATTTGACTAGGGACAAGTGGCGTGCGCCACTTGTGGACTGGCGTGCGCCACTGGAAATGGCTCAATGCCTGATGACTGACACGTGGCGATGCACCATCGTGCGTCAGTTGATCACCAGCGTGCTGAAGCATGGTTTTGCTGAGGCCATTTGGTTCTGGCTCGAAGGGGTTGAAAAGGGCTTTGAAAGGGTTTGAATGAGGTTCGGAACGCTCAGAGCTCAAACACACCATCGACTTTGGATGTTCTCGACCAATAATCATCATCGGGGAAGCAAAGGCCGTATATAAACTAGTCTGGACAGTCCAGAATAAGGTGTCTACAGTAGCCCCCCTTTGACAACACTTAGAACACCAATGCTTTGGTACAAGTAATGTCAAAGGCTTTCTAGACACCCATTTCTAGGCCACCCATAATAGAATCATACGAGCCAACGAAAGATGCGTAATCTAAAAGAACCTGGTTGATTGAATGGACGGATAGATCGTCGTTTGTCGAGAATGGTATGGGCAGCATGGATTGCTGCATGATTGTGGAAATGGCGGACTCTTCTAGGGAGCAAAGAGTGACTACCCGCTGGGGGGATAAGAGACTGACAGGCGGACCACCGTTGATTTGGATTTGGACTCTCGTGGGAAAAAACCTTTGGAAGCGACTCGCAGTCGCTTATTTTGAAACTGGATGGGCAGACTATCGTTGATTAGAAAGCGGTCAAGAGGCGGACTCGTCCGGGGATAACTTGATCTTGAATTTGATTGATTCGAAATTGGACGAGCGGATCGTTGTTGTTTTGAAATTGGACGAGCGGATCGTCGTTGATTTGACATTGGACAAGCGGATCGTCATTGATTTGAAATTGGACGAGCGGATCGTCGTTGATTTGAAATTGGACGAGCGGATCGTCGTTGATTTGAAATTGGACGAGCGGATCGTCGTTGATTTGAAATTGGACGAGCGGATCGTCGTTGATTTGAAATTGGACGAGCGGATCGTCGTTGATTTGAAATTGGACGAGCGGATTGTCGTTGATTTGAAATTGGACTAGCGGATCGTCGTTGATTTGAAATTGGATGGACTCTGCTTGGGGAGACACTATCCAAATGGAATAATCTGAAAGACCTGGGTCCCGACTTGTGATGATTTTAACCCAGGAATGCGGTCTGGGCCTCAGGCCCAAAAACCACTGGCGTGCGCCAGTGATATAGGTGCGTGCGCCACTTTTTTTTTTTGACAGATCCGGCCCAAACTTGGCCTGGCTGTCCTATACGACGTATAAACATCTACAGAGCACACGAAACCGCCATACATGGTTTTCAAAACACCCAGAGCTCTCAAACTTTTCATAAAACTCCTAATCTCACTCTCATCCCTCCTTTTCCTCTCAAAATCCACTTACCCAAATCCAGTTATGGCCGAAACCGGCGGCAGCAGTGGCGGCAAGGGCGGTGGTGGTGAAGACGGTGGTGATAAACCAAAGGGCTCGGAGGTTGAGGCCGAAAGGCCACGGATCGACGATCAAACCCCGGCGAGGGCTTTATCGAGCACCAGTGCAACGGTTGCGGGTAGTGGCGGCGATGGCGGTGGCCATGCAAATGAGGTCGGAGATGACGCCGATCGGCGTGCACAGGTGGATCAGGGGCGCACGCCTGTGGGTTCGGTAGCAGGGGGTCCACAAATCAGTGGTTTGGATCCTCGGAGCAGTGTAGAGGGCTCGGTGATAACTGGTTTGGGTTCTGCCGGGGCCGGCGGCAGTGGCGGTGCAGCCGAGGGTGATGACGAGGGGCAGCCGCCGAGGGATCCGGCAAGCGAGAAGGCTCCAATGGTTGAGGGTGAGAGGGTGCCGGCAGTGAGGCCTGATCATACCGAGCGGGTTTAGTTCATGCCACCCGCGGCGTCATCGAGTCACGAGCCCATCATGAGTAGCGCTTTGGCAGAGTACGTTGGCCCTGAGAGACTCGCCCAGCTGATGAGGGAGGCGCCCCATGTAGTCGAGGTAGTGGCGAAAGCACGGGAGGAGAGACTGGCAGAGATAGCCCGGTGGAATGAGCAGGAGAGGCTGATACGGGAGGCTGAGGCTCGAGCGCAGGAGGCGGAGCCGGAGCAGGCGGAGGTGGCTCAGGAGGAGGGGCCATGGATGAACGAGGTGGCAGTGACTCTGGCCAATACTATCAAGGGCGAGCCACGACGCGCGTTTGTGGCGGAGACATACACACTACCGAAGCCACACGTGTTCATCCCGTCAGGGGCTGAGGGTTACCGTCCTCGTCGGAGGGAGTACGGTGAGGAGGAGGTGCTACGGGACCGTGACCATCACCTATCCAGAGGCTGGGCTCAGGTATATCCCCACCTTTGCTTTAACTTTCCTTCATTACTGTTGCTTATAGCTTTATACCTTGCAACACATGTCTGTGAACTGCTTCTAGAATAGTTTGCCTGAATTTAGATTGCTTTGACTTGACTGAAATCGACTTTAAGAATATGCTATAGTTGCTTGACTCGACCAATAGTATCCCTTGAAACGATAATCGACTGACTAGAATGCCTGGTAACTTGATCGACTGGATAGAATGCCTTTAGATAATGGAAATCGACAAATAGCGTGCCTGCAACATGATTTGACGAACATTATATTTGATATGATAACCGCATAAACAAATACCTGTCAGCACGTGATCGGCCAATAGAATGCCTGATAACGTTTGAATTCGACTAATAGAACGCCTGCTGATTGATAATCGACTGATAGAATGCCTTGATAACGTGCCATGTAGCTTGATTCGACAGATATGCTTGACAATCGACTGATAGAATGCCCTGACAACGTGCCATGTAGCTTGCTTCGACAGATATGCTTGATTTGACATGCTGCATGTTCCAATTTTGACCCTATACATATTTGCTTGATTCGACTATCTGTTGGACTTGAATTGTTCTCATTGATAACCCTTTCTTTTGTTTCGGCTGTTGTGGTATGCAGAGAGGAGTTGCTAGTACGCGGGGACACGGCGGTTTAGCGTACTCGCTAGAGCTGTACTGGGAGTTGCCCGAGCGGGTCAGGGAGTTAGTGAACATTGCAGGGTTTGGCTTGTTTATCATCACTTTGACGCCAGTGCACAATGACCATGCCCTGTTGACCGCGCTTGCTGAGAGGTGGTGGGACACCTCCAACACCTTCCACTTCCCGATTGGGGAGATGACAGTGACTCCTGCGGACTTCGCAGCGCTGACTGGGCTGAGGGTAGGAGGCGAGCCCATCCCATTTGACTTGGGGATTCACAGGGATACCGAGGCGCTGGAGTGGTTTCTAGGGATGGTGCCCAAGGGCAATGCGGAGATGGTGACTTACGATCAGTTTAGGAGCCATTTGAGTAGGAGAGTACGGGAGATTGAAGAGAGTGGGGAGTCCATCTCAGAGCAGGAGGCCGGGCAGATGGCGAGAGTCTACCTGCTGTACTTGTTCGGGGCCACGCTTTATGCGAACAAGCGGTCCACTTGTCCTACTTGCCAGCCCTTTTTGACTTGCACACTGCCTTGCGGTACAATTGGGGCGGAGCAGCTTTGGGTACGTGCTATGGTTTCATGGGTGAGTTCTCACGAAGGAAAAAGGCTGCTGCTGGCTATTGGAGAATATGGGAGGTATGATTCTGAACCTGTGTTTTATTCATTTTCGCACATTTCTTTTCAATTATGCACATGTTGGATCTTGATGCTTTGACTGTTTGAAATCCTGCAGCTGTGGGCCTATGAGGTGCTGAGGATGTTCAGGCCGGAGAACAGATGCCAGGACTTGAGGACCTTGCCGCGTGCCATGGTTTGGGGGCCGCTTCATGTGGGCAAGAAGAAGACGACAAGCGATCCGGCGAGCAATCTGGCAGCCTACCGGGTTTTCCTTGACGAGCTGTCGGCCTCTCAGGTAAGAAGTCAATTCCGCTTACAGCACATGCCCTTGAATTGCTTTAATGCTGTCGCTGATGTCCCTTTCCTTGGCTTCTGACTTTTGAACAGGTGGAGTGGGATCCGTGGAGAAGCGCTGAGCCGGAGCCTGAGTACATTGCTAGGAGCAGAGTGGTGACAGCGAGCCGAGTGCTGTTGGAGTCGGCGTTCGGGTGGCAGTGGTACTTGGGCGACCGTGTGACAAGGCAGTCTTTGGAGGCAGACGAGTTTATAGTCCCCGGGTCACTTCCGCCTCAAGTGTCCCACACAGGCTTGTATACTCTTGGAGAGCTGCGGCGCTTCACGGTTCCTACAGAGCTTTCTCGCTTTCTGAGGGTGGGGCGTGACTACGCCATATACCGGAGGGATCACCTGGCAGGCCCACTTGGGGTGGTAGAGCATATGGCCGTGCATTCCGAGGCCTTGGAGGCCGGGCAGGAGAGACGTGGCCAGGGAGGCAGAGCAGCTTGTTCCAGGGAACGGAGCGTATATGCAGAGGCGACAGGGCTCCCTCGGCTTTCGTGGACACTGGAGGTGCGGGACGCACAGGGAGGCTGCTGTGGTTCACTTTGAGCCAGCCAGGACAGAGCCAGCGCAGATCGAGGGATCGGTATAATTTTCTTTCAGCTTTGTCATTTGCTTTGCATCACATTTGAAGTATACTCTTGCTGTAATCTGACTTTGATCCCATCCGTATTGCAGGTGCCGATAGAATGGGCAAGGGAGGCCACACGCTTGATGCTGGCGATGGAGAAAGAGTTTCATAAGATAGCGAGAGGTACCCCTTTGCAGCTGCACTACCCACCGGCAAATCCGACACCGACTGCACAGCCTCAAGTATACATCCAAAATACTTTAAGCAAATAGATGCATGTTTGATACAATGCCTGTTGAATGTACCTACTCTTGACACCTGCTTCAATATACAATATATGCACAATATGTATACTGAAATGCTTAAATTGAATTGACAATGCAGGGACGCGCTAGGGCGGCTCCTAGGCGGAAGACAGTGAGGGCTGCCCCACAGAAGGGCAAGGGCAAGGCACCTGCTACAGCTCAGCGCCAGACGAGCGCTACGCAGCCTGAGACCAGAGGAGTGGTGACTGCCTCAGCTAGCAAGCCGGAGCAGTTCCGCAGAGTCCTGAGGAAGAGGACGGGAGACAAGAAGCTGCCTGAGGGACCCTCGAAGAAAAGGAGACAAGAGGAAGAAGAAGAAGAAGAGGAGCCAGTGTCCCTCAGCAGCGGGTCTGACTCTGCCAGCAACGCGAGATTTCGATTCACTCCAGGAGACCTAGCTGCGGCTATGCTGAGCGAGGAGGACAGCAAGAGCGATGGCGTTGATCCCGAGGACTTTTCTGACTGAGAGCTATCACTAGGCTTCAGTTACTTTACCGTCTAGCTTACTTTGATACTTGATACATTAGTACCCCAGCACTTTGGTACGTTGATTTTGAGATGAGGCCTGCGTGCCTTGGGTTTCTGGGCGGATGTGCCCCACACACTTTGATTTGCTTGCTTGGGCCGTTGTGCCATTACGTATATGGTTACTTTTGATACTTGAGGTACTACGCTATAGGATGGTATAATATAACTGCATTTTCTGTTTATTAAATCCCTTTTGATAAGAAAAAAAAAATTGGCAAAGGAAAGGAATAAACCATCCACCAAACTAACATGCATTGACAAATAGCCTGAATCGACACATGAGTGCTAAAGTATGCACAAACTAACTTAGCTCGAAAGAAATGGATAGCAAAAGTCCCAGGATACGCTCCGTGTCCCCCAGGATACGAGGATACAGGAAAAGATTAAGATGTTGGGCGTTAACGTGCCAAAACTCCAAATCCTTTGAGACGAAGGAAACTGACACTTATGTACAGTCATAACAACACATAATGACTTGTACAAATTGACGGATTTGAAAAAAATGCCCGGATACGGCCCAAATACCCAAAACTAGAGAAAAATACCGCAAAAACGGGTATAAAATGCAAAAGATGACTCGATTATAGGCCTGGACTGGAACCGACACCCCCACACAGTCACATTAGGCTCATGTAAGCTGTATGGCATGAGAAAACTTGGCAAAAGTTCCCAAAACGGATTTTGACCCTCCGTATCCCCCATTCTAGTAGGATACGAGCTGTTGGAGGTCCGAAACCTTCGTCGAACGCGACATTCGAGGTTCACTGCTTTGACATAGTCCCAAATACCATTTAAGACTTGTACCAACCCTCCATGCATCAAAACAAGACTCGGAATTGAAAACGTGCATCGGATGGCAGTAACTGCTGCAACCTGGTTCTGGTGCAGATCTCACTGGCGTGCGCCAGTGGTTCTGTGGTGTGCGCCAGTGATTCCCTCTACTGGCGTGCGCATCAGTTTGGTGGCGTGCGCCAGCCAGGCGTGCTCCAGACCCACTTGTCTGGCCAACTGTCCTTTCCTGGGCACTCCCTTGTCTTCACCTACACACGTTTCAGACACGGTTTCTGTAACTTCAGGGGGCAATGTCCTTCTCTGCAAAGGCCCTTGGAAGCCAACGGCTACTTTGAACGGTAATATGAGAATGAGATGCACTATACTGGCCTATAAAAGGCAGAACACACAATGCTGAATTTATACAGCCCCATTACACCACCGCAGTATAAGTTCTTCATTCGGCCTTTCCCGCTATTTCCAGATGGAAAACCCAATCCCCACATTGATCAGGCCTTGGCTAACTGATTTCTTGAGCATGGATTGGTTAAATTTCCGATACCACGGCCTCGCTTCATTTCGTTACCTTCGACAGGTGCCGCTCCGTCCGGCACTCCTGAGGGCTGCTCCTCGTTTCTGGGACCCGGACGTCCACGTCTTCCGCTTTGGCGATGACAAAATATGTCCCACAATCGAGGAGTTCCATGCATACCTCCAAACTTATGCGTCTCCCCACGCTCGTGGTTCCTCCTTACCAAGTAAGCATGCCGGGCCTGCTGGCATCCTCGCTCGACATTTCTCAAGGTTTGGCCAACACCATTTTGGAGGGCGACCAAATTAACATTATGCAGTTGATCGCTAGATACAGCCCGGAAGGCGACTTGGAGGATGACGCTGTGCAGGCCCGGCGCCGCTTCGCTCTGGTGATTTGCCTTCTGGCAGCCTACTTGCTTGTTCCTGCCGACGGAAGGGTCAGCCCTTTGCTGGTGAGCGTGGCCACTCAGATGGCGGACCGGAAGAATGTGATCCCTTTGGTTCTTTCGGAGACTCTCTTGGGTTTGGATTTGGTGTATACTGGCCAATCCAACAGTTTCAGCGGCAGTCCACTGCTGCTCCAGGTAAACTCACTCAGCTCACCTTTTTTTGGTTTTCGCACATTCTCATTTTACCTCGACTCTCAGCTTTAGGCTATATCTGGGCTTCTTACTTGTTTTCCCGCTCGGGCCTTATCTGGCTTCTCACTTGTCTTTTCACTCATGTAGTTATGGCTATGCGACAAGCTGGATCTGCTGTATCCTCCGATGGACGGCTGGAATCTGTTCCCGAAGCGGATCCACCAACGGGAGATGAGGTATCCAAAGATGGATCTGGAGGAATGGTACGCCTTCCTGCAGCAAGCGCAACCCGATGAAGTTGTCTGGAGGTGTCCTTGGATGGAACTCCCCAACAAGACTCTCCATTCCGAAGGATTCGACAGAGTGGTGATCGCGGGACTAACTAGCTTCACCTTCTACATTCCTGGCCATATCCTCCGCCAGCTGGGCGTTTCACAGGAGAACAACCGTGTCAGCACTGACGGTTTCCGTGTTCCCAATTTCACTGCTCAAACTCTCAACGGCTACAGGAGGCGCTGGGCTTTAGGGTGTTTCAAGGAGAAATGCCGGATTTCACCACAAGACTAAGGAAAAGCTATAAACAATGGCTGAGAGCAGAGGTGCACGCAAGGGAAAACATCGACTGACTCGGACTACTTTGCTGTGCTTAGAATAAGCTGTGAGCCGTTAGGCTTCTCAAGCATTTTGTTCTATTTTTCATGCTCAACTGTTTTTAGGTTTCATGCTCAGCCTATGTAATAGAAATAGTAGTTTGTAATAAAAGTGAAAGACGGAGGGTTTCCCCCTTCTGATTTTCTGATAACGCTTTGACTTGTCCTCGACTTCCGCCCGACCTTTGATGTTGCTGCCAGAATGTGCAACCATGGATCATGTTGATAGAGTGTGACCGGGTCTCAAGGTGAGACTGCCTACGTATCCCTTTTCGGGGAATCAGGTCAGAACGTAGTTCAGGCCAAGGTTCGCTCGGGTATTTTACCTCTCCTTTTTACGCTCTAACTTTTGCCTAGAACTGCCTTTTCAGGTTTTACGGCCTAGCGAGCTCTCGACTTTTGCCTATTTATTTTTGCCTAGACCGCCTCCTTAGGTTTTCGGTCTAGCAGGCCTGCTCTAACTTTTGCTTGGCACCGCCCACCCTTGTGGTTTTCGGTCCAACGAGCATCTCTCAGGGGTAGAAGCGCTTGAGTTGATCCAGGTTGACTAGGGTACTGAATTCATTGCCGTCGAGGTCAATGACCTTGGCAGCACCTCCAGACAGGATGGTCTTGATAATGTAGGGACCTGAACGCTTCGGTCGGAACTTCCCACGGACATTAAATACTGGGGCCCGGATCTCCTTTGTAACCATGTCTCCTTCGACTAAGCCCCTGGATTTCACCTTCTTGTCGAACGCACGGGTGATTCGACGCTGATACCCTTGAACATGATACAGAGCTCGGAGTCTCATTTCTTCAAATAATAGCAGCTCTGCAAACCTTCCGCTCAACCATTCAGATTCCTCAAGACCACTTTCGACCATGACCCTCAAAGACGGAACTTCAAGCTCGATGGGAAGTACTGCCTCCATCCCATAGACCAAGGAAAAAGGAGTTGCACCAGTTGAAGTACGGATTGACGTTCGATATGCCCAGAGTGCCAGCGGTAACTGTTCATGCCAATCCCTTGCAGACTCAGCAGTCTTCTTGATAATGGTCTCGACATTCTTATTTGCGGCCTCGACTGCTCCATTTGTCTGCGGACGATAGGTTGTAGAGTGGTGGATCTCGATACCGAACTCCTCGAAAAGCTCCAGGACCCTTCCTTTGAAATGACTCCCGTTATCAGACACGAAAGCTTGAGGGACACCATACCGGTAAATGATGTTCTTTCGAATGAACTGAGCGACCTGAACCGTTGTCAAAGTCTTGTAGGACTCAGCCTCGACCCACTTAGTGAAGTAATCTATCGCCACCAGTATGAACTTGTGACCATTCGAAGCAGACGGTGTGATCATGCCAATAACGTCAATGCCCCACACAGAGAAAGGCCAGGGCGAGGTCATGCCAAACAACTTAGAAGCAGGAACGTGCTGTAGATTGGCATGAATTTAACATTTGTAACAGCGCCGCACATAATCAATGCATTGAGACTCCATAGTGGACCAGTAGTAGCCCTGCCTGAGGATCTTCCTGGCAAGCATAACACCATTCATATGAGGACCGCAGACTCCTTCGTGAATCTCCTCCATGATCCTTGTTGCTTCAGCCCCGTTGACACGCAGCTTGTGCATCCCACAGTGAGACCGTCGATATAATTTCCCTCCACAGATGATGTACTGAGCAGCAAGCCGTTGCAAAGCGACACGATCTTTCCTTGGAGCCCCAGCAGGAAACTCCCCGCGTTCGACAAAATTCCAAATATCATGATACCAGGGCAGGCCATCATCGACATCATCAGTGGCGTTGACATACTCGTAGGCGGGCAAGTCCCTCTGTTCAATCACAATTGGCCGCAGCCTGACCCCTATCGGAAGTTAGATCATTGAAGCCAAAGTCGCCAAGGCGTCGGTGAACTGATTCTTCAAACGTGGAATATGGGTGAAAGTCACCCTATTGAAGCGAGGAATCAGTTCCTCCAACTTTTGGTGATAAGGCTTCAGCTTTTCCTCGCGAACCTTCCAGTCCCCATTGGCTTGAGACACCACCAGATTTGAATCTCCGATCACTTCTAGCTTCTCGACCCTAAGAGCAATAGCAGCCTCCATTCTGACGATACAGGCCTCATACTCAGCTTGATTATTAGTGACATCGAAGTTCAGCTTGAAAGCGAGCGGAATATGAGCACCAGCGGGCGTGATCAGCAACACTCCGATCCCAAAACCCTTCTGATTCGCAGCTCCATCAAAATAGAGCGTCCATATTTCCTCGACTACCGTTAGCACATCCTCATCAGGGAAAGTAAAGTCTACATCCTCCGGCCCGTCGATTGGATGATCTGCCAGAAACTCAGCCACTGCACGGCCCTTTACGGATTTCCTTGTAACTATTGGAGATCGAACTCAGCCAGCAGAAGCAACCAACGTGCTAGCTTATGAGTGAGCGCCGGCTTCTCGAACAGATACTTAAGAGGATCCATCCGAGAAATCAGCTTCACTGAATAGGCTAGCATGTAGTGTCTAAGCTTTTTGGTAGCCCAAACTAGTGCCCAACACGTCTTTTCTAGAGAGGTACAGCGCTCCTCGCTGCCCACCATCTTCTTGCTCAGATAGTAGATAGCCTTCTCGACTCCGTTGTCTCCCTGTTGCGCCAGCAAACATCCCATAGCTGTCGGGGTGACTGACAAATACAGAATCAGCGGTCGACCTGGCGTAGGCGGCATTAACACGGGCGGGCTTCGCAGGTACTCCTTTATTGACTCGAAAGCAGCTTGACATTTGTCCGTCCATTCGAAACGAACGTCCTTTTTGAGTAATCGAAACAGCGGCTCATAAGTCAACGTCAACTTAGCAATGAACCGGCTGATAAACTGAACTTCCCCAGAAAGCTTCGCACTCCTTTTCTGACCGCGGTGGCTCCATCTCGAGAATAGCCTTGATTTTAGACGGGTCCACCTCAATCCCTCTTGCCGTGATTAGGAACCCCAACATCTTGCCTGCTGTGACTCCAAAGGTGCACTTCTGCGGGTTGAGACGCACATTGTACTTCCGAAGCCTTTCCAGAAACTGCCGGAGTGCCGGGATAAAATTGTCCTTATTCTTAGCCTTGACAATCATATCGTCCACGTAGACCTCGACTGTCTTGTGGATGAAGTCATGCAGCAGGGTTGTCTGTGCCCGCTGAAAAGTGCATCCAGCATTCTTGAGCCCGAAAGGCATCATTACATAGCAGTATGTTCCCCATTCAGTGACGAACGTTGTCTTCTCCTGATCTTCCGGCGCTACAAAGATCTGATTGTATCCCGAGAATCCGTCGACAAAGGAGAGCAAGGCATGCCCCGCTGTGTGTTGTCCACAAGCACATCGATATGAGGCAAGGGAAAACTGTCTTTGGGGCTAGCTTTGTTCAAGTCCCTAAAATCGACACAGACTCGGATCCTCCCGTCCTTCTTGGGAACTGGCACAATGTTGGCAACCCATTTCGGATACACAGCGACCCTCAGAAAGCTTGCGTCAATCTGCTTAGTGACCTCTTCCTTGATCTTCTCAACCCAATCCGGCCTCATCCTGCGGAGTTTTTGCTTGACCGGTACAGCCCCAGGCGCTAACGGAATTCGGTGCTGCACGATTTCAGGATCAATACCGGGCATGTCCTGATGCGACCATGCGAATACCTCGAAGTATTCCTTGAGTAGATCGACCAATGCAGCACGGTCCTCGGGGGACAAAGTTGAACCAATTTGCATCATACGGGGGTCATCCTCGTCTTTCAGGTTTACAGAAATTACTTCTTCTTTTAGAGGCTGAGCATGCCTTTCGTCTTCCCTTTCGATGAGGGAACGCAACTCAGCCGGAATATTCCCGTCAAAGTCTGTTCCTTCATCGTCAGGATCGACACAGTTTATATAGAAGTCAGCAAAATAATCAGAAGCAGGATCATGCATTTCATAAAACCCAGACGGGTTGCCAAGTACAGTAGACTCAAACTCGAAATAGAAGCTATGACATGGAGGGCCAAGAGGCACAAGCTCCGACTCTGAGCTAGACTTAGACTCGACAGACCCTATGTCAGACTCAGACTCATTGTCAATGCATGCTAAGCGTGGAGTGAAAATGCAGTTATTAATACTGCCCTTGGCTTCGATTATGAGGGTGGTTGGATCCTCGAGAGCATCTGAGGAGTCGGGCCCAAGCATCAGCACTTCAGCCTCTTATTCCTTGCCAACCAAACCTACTTGGGAGAACAGCATCTCCAAGCTCCCCTGATCGAAGGTCTCCAACCAGTCCATCTTTTCCTTGATCCTAGCCAACTGCTTCTTGAATTCTGCCTCAGCCAGCTCATCCCTTGCGATTTCTTCTTTGGTGTCAGCCCAAGTGTCAACAGCAAAGATCTCAAACCCCGGAAGCCAAGCACGAGTCTCTGGATCCCAAAACGGCTCAATCTGCCCCATGTAAGCATGACCTCCTCCCTTACGGACGAAGTAGCTATCAGGATTACCATAGAGGGTTTGAAGTTTTCCCGCGCCTTTCCCATTCTTGGCCTTTTTGGCAGGGGGAATGTATCCCAAACCAAACTGACCTTCGGTGAAGGGAAAGATAGGGAACTCAGTGATCCCTTGCTGGTTGATTCCGAGCCCAAAGCCAGGCATGAACGCCATCCTCCTCATGATCTCGAAGGCGGCAGAGCTGATAATAAAATTGTCTACTACAGCGATGGCAAGAACTGATCCCGAAGTGTCGAAGAGAAGCCTCCAAAGTCTGAGTCTTCCTCTCCATGCATGATCCCCAACACAGGCTCATCTTCCTTGAGGGGGCGGATCCCAGAGTCCCCACAGATTGTTAGAGTTCCAGTTGGAAGCCCCAGCATTACTTTCTGATGCAGCGTCGAAGGTACCGCCATGATGTCTGGCCTATGCATCCAAGGTCGGCCCAGCAGCAGGTTGAAGGTAGCAGGGATGTCCACCACATGAAACTCAACACTCATCTCAAATCCCTCAGCGTCGAGTAAGAGAGTTATGGTCCCTTCCACCACACGACGTGTGCTATCGTAGGCTTTGACTGCCAAGTTAGACGGCTCAAAATCCTTCTTTGCAAGTCCTAGGCGGTAAGCTACCCTCAATGAGCAGACATTGATGGCGGAGCCATTGTCGATGAGCACAGTCGGGATCCAGAGTCCCTTGCACTTGACAGTAATGTGTAGCGGACGATTGTGAGCAGTCCCCTCAATTGGCAGATCCTTCTCAGTAAAGGTAACAGAGTGCTTAGAAAGCAGAGGCAGGACGAGGGCGACCATTGCCTCAGGGGTAATGTCAGTAGGCACGGTGATACGGGACAAAGCTAAGGACAAACCTTCACGATGCTCCTTTGATGACGCAATCAAACCCCAGACGGACACAGTAGCCAGAATCTTCTCGAGTTGTCGCTGGATAGCACTCTCCACTGGAACCTCGTTATGCACAAGCGGGACACTTCTTTGAACAAGAGGAACAATGGGCTTTTGAACCGGAGGATTGGATGAGCTTCCAGCCTGCAGGTTAGGCGGCTGAAAAACTCGGCCGCTCCTCGTGACGTTCGCTATATCCCACCAGGAGGTTGTCTTATTATCAAAATCCCAGAAGTCAGTAGGGATTTCCGCCATCTTGCGCTTTCCTTTGTCGACGGATGCCACCGTTGCAGGAGAATCCTGTCTCAGTGTGGTTTCCAAGTCTTGCAATACCAGCCTTCCCAGAAGGCGGGGTCTTGAGCAGCAGCTTCTTCGAAAGGCACCCCCGGATTCGTGACAAACGGCGAGTCCTAGAAACCAGCATCTACCAGGGCAGAATTCACGGTCCATACCTCATTTCCCATCTGTATGTCCACATTCTTGTCTACATCCCAGAGATCCTCAGCCAGCGGATTCGAGTTAAGGTCCACAATGTCATTGACATCCCACAAGTCAGCAGGTACTTCATCTATAGCCATGACGAGGCAGTCATCTTCAAGCGTAACACAAGGACGTGGATCCTTAACAGGCACAATGTTGTCGGTGGGATCGCTTTCATGATGGAACTTGCGAACCACTTCTGAAAGCTTGTCTACTAGAGGGCTGAAGGACCCAAGTTGGCGGGGTTCATTGGGGATGACCTCCCCGTCAACATAGAATGCCAGGTATGCCTCATCTACATCATCTTTGGTTTCGGCTGGCTCCAAGTGAAAGTTCTGATCCCATGCTAATTGGGCATCGGTAGGCTGTGGATCCCAAACGTACTCTTCTTCCTCGGGGACAGCAGGGTTGGGCTGATAAAAGAGCATAAATAAAGAGAGACCATCCAGAGGGTCAACTCGCGCTGCTTCCCATTCTGCTTCCATCTGGTCAATCCAGGCTTGATCAATTTGCGGGGCCGCGGGGAATCCCAAATGGTAGCGCTCAGTCCAATCGCTACTGAGTTCCATCCAATCCGCCATTTTGTCTTCCATTTCCCAGCCTACAGCCAGCATATTGACTTCGGGTTCCACAGGGGCCAAGACAACGGGTTAAGGGTTGTGCTCTGTGGTTATATGGTCAGTGGGGTTGAATATGGTGGAGTTGGAAGATATAGTGGAGCTGAGGGATATGTGGTTTATCTGTTGGTTGTGTTGTGGCAGGGAGTTGGAGATGACATTGGGTTTAGCAGGTGGGGTTGGAAGAGTGCCGTTTTCGACCAGATCCTGTATCGCATGGCGGAGACGATAACAGGAGTCAGTGTGATGGCCGGGCTATTGGTGGTAAGCACAGAAGACGTTAGGGTTGTGGCTAGGGGGTAGATTTGGAGGAAGTGGGGTTGGCGTCAAGGGTCGGAGATGACCGGACTTGACCAGTGTCTCCAAGACCGAGGAAAATGGAGCCTCGAAATTGGCAAAAACACGAGGCTGGCTGCGGTTTCGGGTCTTTTGAGGGGGTTGGACTTGGTTGATGTCGGCAATGTGGTTAGAGGAACCCTGTGTGGCAGTGTTGTTGCTAGCAGCGCTGGCATAGTTGTTGGCACCAAAAAGGGCAGTGCTGTTTCCAGTGTAGGCACGAGGTTTGGCTTTTGGAGCTGCAGCAGAGGAAGTCGCTTCCGTTCTTGTCAGAACCCCAGTTTGAAGAGCCTCTTCAACAGCTAGACCAGAATCAAAGAAGGTCTCCCAATTTGCACCTTGCACCAGCACAAGATTCTTGGCAAAATCGGGCAGCAGGTTACGGGAGATGATACGGATCTGGTCCTTCTCACTGATACGATCGGTCATGAGGGCTGCCTTGGTCCTCCACCGCTTGATGAAATCTGCGAAGGACTCCTTTGCAGTCATCTTGGTTGACTCAAGCTCTCGAGTGGTCATCTTGAGCTGAGCGTTATAGCTGTATTGGGAGTTAAAGGCGGCACCAATGTCTTCCCAGGTTCTTCTTTTGGATATGTCAAGGGACAAAAACCACTGAAAGGCTGGGCCCACCAGAGTCTGAGGGAACAGTTGAGCCATGGCATCTTCCTCCACCCCCATGGAGTTTCATGGCACCGTGATAGGCCAGCAGGTGAGTCTTGGGATCTTCAGTTCCATCAAATTTTGCAAAATTGGGCATCTTGAACCGCTCAGGCAGGCGAGCGTTTGGGAAAGGACAGAGACGGTCCATGTCTAGGCCACCAGCACCCAGTCTCTCGGATTTAGTGACAGATTCCCCGAGTTTTGCCATCTTGGCGATTAGAGCAGCTATCTCAGGGTTTTGAACGGGATTTTCAACTCAGGGAATGTCTTCAGCCTCAGCTTCGGGATTTGGCCTTTCTCCGCCGCCGCCGCCAGCCGCAGCCACTAAAGGAGACGCTCCTCGATTAGAGTGCGAAGATCAGTCATGGAGGCATCGGTCTGATCAGCCCTCCGCTGCATGGCAACCATGTTTCGTTGGATGTCAGCCAAGACAGTAGCAAGATTCGGGGTTTCGGCCATGACTGCAACCTCGGTTTTGACAAGTTTCGGAGATGATGGTGGAGATGGAGATGGAGATGGAGAGGCTTCGTGTGGAGTAGTCGGCGGCGAATCCTCCCTTGACAGTGTACAACCCGGAGCTTCCGTTGTGACTGACTGAACAACAGACCCACCCAAATCTTCTTCCAGACAGACCTGGCAGACGGACCCAAGTAGGTTTGGCTCTTGATCTCAGATCCTTGATTCGACAGTGCACGGGCTTTACAGTAAAGTAGAAGAGCTCAGTGACAGCCTGCAGCAGTTTATTTTAAAAGAGATGAAAGAAAGGGAAACGCTCGTCGTCAGTGTCCTCCTAGACTCTACACCTAGCAAGCAAGTCCATCTCGCGACGTTTTAGGACGTCGCTGTGATCCTCGGATTTCTTTTCGACAGTGTATCCTTGTTTGAATCGACTAAGACTAAAAGATGTTGAAACAGCCTAAGCCTTCGACTACCCCTTTCTCAAAGTTTCAAAATTTGGAATGGAACAACTTGATGCGAACGTCGTGATACCATGACCAAAATGGCATAAGCAGCACTGTGCCGGAGCCTTGAATGGTGTAAGTGCTTAGCACTTGTAACCGGAGCGGTGTAAGCATCACGTCATGTCTCTTGTTGTTCCTGGGTTTTCTGTTTGAAACTTTGATCAGGTTTAGACAAGGACTTAGAAAGTCTCGATATCTCGAAGGCCCATTGATTCAAGGAATTTAAAAGATTGATAACGCGCATCATCAAGATGTACGACTCGTCATCGGTCCAAACGGCGTCCTAATAGGGACGAGATGAACTTGCCAGACAGACAGACCTAAAAGCCGCCCTAGCATGCTCCTACGCAAAACGTTATGAATGTATGTATAGACATGCGATAGGGAAAGCAGTAACACATAGACAGTTTATGGGGGTTAGATGCAAATAATCCTACCCTGCAAGTTCCTGTCTTAGATTGAAAGGTTCTAGTGCTTTGTACGCATGGAGAGGCCGGTTTTGGTTTAAGGGGGTTCCTCTGACTAGAGCCGCGGTATACCTCCCAAAGCAATGCGTGCAGCAGAGCAATGGTCGAACGGTATTGCGTCTCATCATCGTCCAAGGTTGTTGGGCATTCGAGGACCCCAGGCTCCAGTAAACTGTGCCGGTTACCCAAAACACCTCAACGGGGCTAAGTAACATTGATGCCAATGGAGAACGCCAACGAATGATTTTGAGAGAGAGAAACGCAATGTTTTAAGAAAAAATGCCTTTTTCAAGCTTGACTCACTTTTATTAATCAAAACTTCGAGAAAATTACACAAGTGAACAATAATAAAAGCCCCAGTTCGGATTGGTCGGATGTAGAATCCTGTTACGTTACCATTCCGTTCTTCAGCAGCGCGGAGCGTGCTGTTTTGACAGACTTTTGAAAATTGTTCAAGTATGTATTAGTTTCCAAATTTTGATCAATGCAATGATTCCCCAGCAGAGTCGCCACTGTGGGCACACGCCCCTGAAAAATCCCGCATTTTTTGTTTGCGAAAAGTTCAGTTTGCGCCCTTTTGTTTGAAAAGCATGACGAAATGCTGTTTTGAGAGAGTCGCCACCCGGGTTTTGCAGAAAACACCCAAGAAACCGATTTGAAAAACGTTTTTGTTCACGTTTTGTTTGATTTGAAACGGCTTGTAGACTGGACCGTCGTCACCTTCGATATCTGAGGTTCAGGAGCCAGGTTACGAGAGGGGAAGGGTTTTATGGCACCCCTCTCGCCCAATCCGAAGATCGGTCTCTACTTAGACATTTTGTAAAACATTTGCATTTTTCTCTCTTTTAATCATTTACTTAGCCAGTTAGGGCGGGGGAACAGTTAATGGGGATTAACAAATAGCAAGTTGTATTTACATGGCAAAATGTGATGTAGGGTGAATGATTTATGAACAATGTATAATAGATTGAGAACAAGCACTTCTGTGAGCATTATAGACAAACTGGTACACACTGCCCGGATGGTGCACGCAGAACGAACCTATATGCACTGCCATGCCGCGCATACGTAACCCACATGCGCAGCGCCATCCTATCACTGGCGTGCACCGGTAAGCCTAAACCCACAGCTTCTGAACTCAACCCTCTGGGCTCTGGAATGGACCAGTGCACACCCAAGACAAACCACGCAGTTGATATAGCAGCATATATATACAGTTAGAGAGTAAAGCAACAAATTAAACAGAAATAAATGGACTGAAAACCCCATAAACAGAGTGGGGGATCAAGCAAAGGCCAGAACTAAACTAGGAAGCAAAGGCCAGCCACTATAACTTAGGACAACGGGCGCACGCAGGTCATGGATGACTGTGCGCCACTTGACCCTTCGGTCCAGTACTTGGCTTTACTTCATCTGGTTCGAACAGACCGTATGATCCTGTAGGCCTTACCGCATAGTTAACACAGCATAACTAGCTGCTACGCTTTTAAGATATGGAAAGTCAGAAACCGTTTTTAACATGCTAAAAGATGATCAGAAAGAAAATGAAGCAAAATATGGATGATCGGTGATCCCCACACCAGTCCTGCCATGCAGCCATGACTGGCGCACGGCTATAGGGTACTGGCGTGCGCCACTAATCTTATCACGACACTGCTTATTTGCTAGCTTTGAGATCAGGCGTGGTATTGATTACCAGTCTGGGCTCTGCTAACTCCCCTCAGGGGTCGAAATGATTTCCAAAGCAAAAGGTGATATACCTTTGGTTTGAGATTGATGGATGGTTTGAGCCTTGAGATGGATGAATGGATGGATGGAGGATGAAAATGGTGATATGGGTTGTATGACTGATCTCGCTTGCTTTGCCTTTCAATGGATGAAAGAAAAACAAGGAAGACAAGGGAGAGAAAGTGGGAGGGAACTTGAGAGCTTCTTTATGATTGTAACCCCTTGCAAATAAATGCAAGGGGGGGTATAAATAGGCCAGGGCAGAAGGCTGGTCAGCTGAGATCAGTTGAGACCTAAGGGTTTGTTTGGGCTCCAAGAGTGAGGGAGCCTCCCATGCATTAAATGCATGGGACTTGCCTTGAGAGATATTGTGGGAGTGCAGGGAGCAGCTCTGGACGATATAATCATCAGGAGAACTGTTGCACACGTCAGGGTGGCACAAAAGTCCCGGGCAAGTGGCTGCTCAAAAGGTGATTTGACTAGGGACAAGTGGCGTGCGCCACTTGTGGACTGGCGTGCGCCACTGGAAATGGCTCAATGCTTGATGACTGACACGTGGCGATGCACCATCGTGCGTCAGTTGATCGCCAGCATTCTGAAGCATGGTTTTGCTGAGGCCATTTGGTTCTGGCTCGAAGGGGTTGAAAAGGGCTTTGAAAGGGTTTGAATGAGGTTCGGAACGCTCAGAGCTCAAACACACCATTGACTTTGGATGTTCTCGACCAATAATCATCATCGGGAAAGCAAAGGCCGTATATAAACTAGTCTGGACAGTCCAGAATAGGGTGTCTACAGTATGTCGACGACATGGAACTCAACGTCCATTTCGAAACCCTCAGCATCAAGCTTGAGCATCAGAGTGCCCTCGACCACACGACGGGTGCCGTCTTATGCCTTGACAGCTAGATTGGAAGGTGCAAAGTCTTTTTTGGCCAGTCCCAGACGATAGACCACCCTTATCGGGCAAACGTTGATGGCTGAACCGTTGTCTATGAGGACAGTCGGGACCCAGAGTCCGCGACACTTGACTATAATATGCAGAGGGCGGTTATGATCAGTTCCTTCCACAGGAAGATCCTTGTCGGTGAAGACCCCGGTGTGCTTAGCAGTAGGAAGAAGGATGAGGGAAATCATAGCCTCATGAGTGACATCAGATTGAACTTCCAGGCGGGCAAGGGTGGGGCATAGCTTCTGACGATGCTCACGGGAAGAACAAATTAAGCCCCAGAGGGATATTACAGCGGGAACCCGTTCGAGCTGCCTCCGAATAAGATCTGTGCTTGGTAACTCAAGTGGTGCAGACCCTGGGAAGGCAATGGGTTCATTCCTTTGATTAGAAGGGTTGGATGAAGTCCTAGCTTGCAGATTAGCAGGCTAAAAGACCCGTCCACTCCTCGTAACGTTAAGAACGCTTCCCAAGGAAGGCACGGCCTGAGGGTCTTGATTCACATCCCAGAGATCAGATGGAACTTCACCCAGTTTACGCTTTCCTTTGTCAGTGGCCAGCCTACGCGCTTCAGATTCAACCCCATGTCTTCGGGCCGAGATCCTTCATCAAGAGTGAGTCCCGAAATTTAGATCTTGGACCGCTGCAACTTCGTGTTCTGGTGCTCCGGATTTGCGGTGAAAGGAACATCCCAGAGGCCACCATCAGCCTAAAGAACGGCTGACAACCCAAACTTCGGCCCCAACCTGGACATCGACTATCTCGCCCACATCCCAAAGATTAGCCGGTGGGATAAGGTCCGTGACCATGACGCTGAAGTCTTCTGGAGGAGAAACCACAGGGCGTGGTTGATCTTCATCTATAATATTGAGCACAGGGTCGTACGCAGGAAGAGGCACCGAGTCAACAAGCCTGTTGATGGTAGAAGGGAAGAAACACTCTCCCAAGACACGAGTCTCTTCTTGAACCAGGTCATTTTCAACAAAGTGCGTCATGTACTCAGAAGTAGTGTAACCTTGGAGAGGCCCAGGAAAAGTGACCGGAAAGTGCCAAACAGGCTCAGGATCCCAAAAGTAATCTTCCTCAGGAATCTGAGGCTGAGGTTCTTGGAAGAGCATGTACAAGGAGATACCATCCAGAGGGTTGAGTGCCAACTGCTCATGCTGCGCAATCCATTCCACATCCCATGCCAGATTGGGTGGAGCTTGCTCAAGGTGCAAAGGAAAACCCTCCAACTCAAGTTGGAACCATTCTTGGATGAGAGGAACATCGTAATCCTGACTATTAGCTATCGCCCAGCCTACAGCCTGCATATCAAGTTCTGGTTCTGGCTCAGGTAAGGCTGGCATCATAGCTCTGAATCGACTTACAAAATCCTACGCAGAATCAGGAGAATCAACACCAAAAATGGGAAGATTACGAGTTGACGTAGAATCAAGTCGGATTCGTGGAAAAGGACCGTCGTGAAGATCACTGATATCGTCATTGAGGAAGTTCAAGCCCGCTTGCACCTAACGAGTAGGTGGATTATAGGTTTGCCCTATAAACATGGGTTCGGCATCAGATTCTGAAGGCATAAGCACTATGGGCTTGGGTTGATCGATTGGGATTATATGGTCGGTGGGGTCAAATATAGTGGAGGTAGGGTTGATTTAAGTGGAGCTGAGAGACATTTGGCTGATATGTGGAACAGCCTTGTGGTTGGGTAAGGAATTGGAAAGGATGTTTGGTTTTTGGGCTGGCGGAGGCAGTGCCGAGAGAGTCCCTTCGTCTATAAGGTCCTGAATTGCATGTCGAAGACGAAAGCAGGAGTCTGTAAGGTGGTTGGCACCCTGATGGTATGCACAGTAGAGATTTGCCTTGAAGCCTAGCGAAGGGTTTTTGGGTAAAGGAATTGGATCCAAGGGCTTGAGATGCCCTGACTTCATCAACTTCTCCAAAACTGAGGACAGAGGTGCCTCAATTGCAGAGAAGCTACGTTGCTGTCCGCAGGGCCGGTTGTTCTGTGCTGACTGAACCTGATTGACACTGACGATGTGGTTTGCGGTGTTGGAAACAGAGGCGTTAGTACCATTGGTTGCTGTATTGGAGTAAGTCCCTGTCCCAAACAGAGCATTGGTGTTCCCAGAGTAAGCACGGGGCTTTGCCTTCGGGGGATTAGAATGTAGGGGGGAAATTTCGGACAGTGTTCAGGACGACACTGAATGATAACAGCTGCACGTGCTACCTCGCCGGAACCCTAATTTGCTGCCTGAACCCTAGCCTGCAAAACCGACAGGGGTGAGCGCACCTTTGCCTCTCGTGGCAAAGGCCCTCCGATGCTAAAGTAGTATCACGTACTTATGATCAAAAAACTCGATTAACAGCAGAATACTGCAATATGAATACGGAATCTTGCGTACCTTTACCTCTGGGTTTACCTCGTATTTATAGACCCATGTCTACTTGCTGTGCAAGCCATCTTGCTGTCGTAAGTTTCCTTTCTCGTAAAGGGAACCCAGAATATCAGGGATTCTCATTCCCTTAACTGCATATTTCCTTTTAGACCATTTAGGAACTCTTTCCAAAGCTGGTTGTTCATCCCATTCTCATTGGGTATCTCCTTCAAATCTCGTTTCCTTACTGAGTATTGCCATTCTTGGACCCTTCTAGAGCGTCCTCGAGAATCGTGCTCCTGTTCGGCTTGCTCATTGCCGAACAGCCCACCTGGACCAGTGACTTCATATGTCACATACCCGGCCTAGTAATTCCTCATGTTCGTCGGAGCATGCCCCTGCTCGGGTAACTTGGACCAAAGACCCCTCGTGTCTGTGGTCCTTTTCGCCGAACAGACCGCCTAGTACTAGTTACCCCTTCTGTCACCAGTTTTTAACCACTGCACGGCGGTACCCTTATTCAACGGCTCACGTGATCCCCAAACACCACATGTTCGATTACTTTTTGTGTCTGCTCGGGATTACCTTCCTACAATTGCTCCCCAGCTTTGCCCAATGGAGCTGCACGGGCTAATGGGTATCTAGAGAACACACACTTTAGGTCGAGCTTTGTGATATCCTGTGCAGATATAGTATTGATGACCATTTGATTTCTTTTGGCGGTTTACTCATCATATTATCTCGAAATATGGAGTCTACGTGGCGTACTTCGTACGCCCCTCATTAAACTCGATCTGACGCCCTCTGTCAAACGGCGTTTGAATATCAATCCATTTTGGACCTTTCTTCTGTTACTTTTCGTGTAATGGCGTGAGAGGAGACGGATCGTTTCCGTCTCTTTTCCTTTATACCCCAAAAAGGGGTTCTTTTCTGGGTTTTACACCCAAAACTGAAGTCCTAGCTTCTTCTTTCTCTAGAACCAGGCGATTTACAGCTTCGACCGCCATTACTGCCCCCTGTAAAACCAGTCGTTCTTCAGGAAATCCTCGCCAAATCTTTGTAAGATTCTCGTTCTTATCTCTTTCCTAAGCTCTAATCTGAGAATCTCATTCTCAGGTCTTCATTTCGATTTCAAAAATTCATTGCACCCATTTTTTTCGATTTCATTTCGTTTGAAACCCCCTTCGTACACATCCATGGCGGATGAAGGTAATAATGAGCTTAAACCTGGCAAATTTAGAAAGCTTTGTGAAACTCCCGCTGCCATGGCCGCCTTCAGGACCGAATATCGTGTCCCTGACAATGTAGGGCTCGAACTCGCCCCTCTAGGCGCGGACAGAGAGGACAGTTCATGGGATAGAATATATATCCCAATCATAGCCATAGTTAAAGGCGGAGTCCGATTCCCCCTTGACCCCTTACTTCGTCGAGTCTTGAACTGGTATAGACTTACTCCCATGCAAGTTTCATCCAATGTTTTTAGGCTCATAATGGGAATGGTAGCTTTAAATGAAATTCTAGGAACACAACTGGGAATCTGGGAGTTACAGTGGTGGTATAGCATTGTACTCAACCGTGAGTACAACACCTACTATTTTAAAGTTAGGAAGGTAGACAAGCGTTTTGTGCTGAATCTTCCAAACTCCGCTCGGGATCATGAAATTGACTTTCTATACGTCACTGGAGCCTATGAGCCACAAGGGGAAGACGGCCAGGTTGTGGGCTTTCACTGCCCCCATGTGTGGGGCCATCCACGTATGCTCCCAAATTTTCCTTTTACTTTCAGTACTTCTAAGTTCTAATCATTGTTGTCTTTTGTGTAACTCTTTCCTTCGTTCTGTTTTGCAGCAACAAATGCAAACAAGAGGCCAAGTAGAGAGCCGAGTTATGTCCATACAGAGGACATAAACAAGGTTTTAAAATACAAGGGGGTGCCGGGCACGCGAACCGCAGGGCGAGGTCGTGACGCCAGTGTACTGCTAGGATACGATCCTGCTTACAGGGGTTTCGTAGATAGAAGACTGTCTACCCCAAGCACAGACGGTGCATCTACCTCCGCGGCTCCCGCACAAGGAGCCGTAGACGCAGCTCGGGGTTACCGCTATGGGCGCCAGAGAAGTGCCCATCTCGTAAGGGATCCCACCTCGCCTCGTACTCCTAAGATCCTCACAACCTCGTACCGAGCAGTCAGTTCCTGAAGGACACCAGCCAATCGTCTTCACAAGGGTATTCTCCTTCCCCCAAACTCCGAGATGACGACACGCCGACGGTGAATTTGAGCACCGCCATCGCTTTCTTCACGTGTCGCGGTGCCACCGGGTCGGGTGGCATCCATCGTTAAGCTCCACCCCGCCAAGGCGCATTCAGAGGGTTCGGTTCGAGCATCATCTTCCCCAGGAACGAGATGCCTCTTCGAAGCCGGATGCACACCGACAAACGCGCCCGAGACCGATCCTCCGAAGATGCAACAGGTCAAGCTGATGCGTCGCTTAGCCAACCTCAGCCAACCAGCACCCAGCCTCCTCCTCAAATCTGGGCTCCTGTTTTCACCCGAGGTGACAGGGCCGTGCATATCGGGGATAATGCCAGCTCTTCGGAGACGGCAACGGCCCTTGCACAAGCTCTGCTTTTACCTGTCGATATGCAAAAGGAGTCCACGTCTCCATCAGACCGGGTGCTTTCCACTGGACTCATCAGTGGCATAAAGGTATGTCTAGCTATCTCGTGACTTGCGTTCTTACTTCAAACGAGTACTTATTCTCAGACTTTCGTTCTGTACTACTGTGCTGTAGTTTATTCAAAAGATGGTCACTCTTGGCCAAAAGCTACAAAAAGTGGAGGCTGAACGGAACAATCTCTTGAATGACAACACCAAATTGCTCCGTATAGTGACTAGACTGGAGAGGGAGAGAGATAACGCCAAGACTGACTACCTTGATGCAAAAGAGAGGATGGAAACTGCTGAAGGCAATCTCAAACAGGCTTTGGCTGAAATTGACACCACAAAGAAAGAAGCCTTCAATGCTGGGTACGAGAAGGGGTTTGATGTTGCCACTGCAGACTATGTAAGTCAGATGCCAGCCATCCAGGACCAAATCTGGGCAGCCGGCTGGGAGGGCTGCCTGATCAAGATTGGGGCTGCAGATGACTGCCCTCTGTGGGTAGACAATGACCTGCCCAGCCGCCATGCAACTGTATCCCAAGTCCCAGATGAAACTTTGGCAGATGATGTGGACCAGCAGATTGACGACTTTGCCGATGCTGCTGAGAACGTTGAAATGGAGTCCTTGGAGGTTCAAACGGAACAGCAAGTTGCCAACTTTGGTGAGGTCAATGCCCAGTCAACAATACAAGATCCAAGTAGCTTAGGGGAACAAGTTACTGATGGCAACACTGAGACTGGAACAACCACAGAGGTTCCAGACAACACCCAACCTGAAGTCCAAAATCTGGACTAGATTTGGTAAGTTTGTTTTGATTTGGCTTTCTCAAATACTTTGGCATCATTTTTGACAGGTCCTGCGTGACCGTGGTATCTAGCCCTGCGTGGCATGACACTTTGGATTTCTGGTGGCCATTTCGAGGCCTCTGTTATTTTGCTCGGCCCTTCTTGGCCATAAACTTATCTATTTTGAATGCATGTGACCAGGTGCATATGCCTGTTTAGATATTGCTTAGGCTGTTACTAAGCTTTTCGTGCTCAGTCTGTCTAAATCTTTCGTATTTAGATTCATACAGGGATCCGTATGATATATAATTTTGTTATGGTTCTTTTCAAGTATTTCGTACTTGGCATGTTTAAATATCCTCGTATTTAGCAAGTTTCACGTACTTGGATAGTCGTTATATTCGAACGTTTAATTTAAGTCTCTCGTGCTTAAATATGATTAAGCACCACGTACTTACACAGTTGCTAAGTATCTCGTACTTACATAATATTTAAGTTTCTCATACTCAAATAAGGTTTTATATACTAAGTATATTCGTACTTGTATATTTTTGAGTATCAGGTACCTTTATACCCAAGTGTTTCAGACTTGGTAATTCTATGATTTGAATTTTTTCGTATGCAAACCCAAGTGTTTCATACTTGGGAATTTCATATTCGTAATTTTTGAGTATCTCGTACTTTCGTATATTAAAGCTTTTTCATGCATAGATAATTGAAACGTGTATTCGTACCCATTCCCTGCTCCCCAATACGAAGAAAGGGATTGGAAGGCCGTTATTCGTATTTATAGATCAAAACAGAATTTCTGAAAAAAAAAAGAGTCAATATATTGCAAAAGACATGATTTTATTCTTAATCCTCAAAACTCGAGAGGTCGTTATGCGTACCCCATGCAACTAAAAAGGGAAACACAAGGGAACTGTATTCATAATTCCCACACAATCACAATTCTAAAACAGAATAAAAAGTAAACCGAAGTCTTTCAAACAAAGAACTTCCTCAAGTTGTGGACATTCCAAGACCGTGGCACTGGGTTCCCGTCCAAGTCTGCCAAACGATAGGCCCCAATGCCCACAACCTCAGTAACTCGATATGGGCCTTCCCAATTAGCTCCTAACTTGCCCTCATTGGCAACCTTGGTGTTGCCGAGCACCTTGCGGAGCACAAGGTCTCCAACACCAAACTCTCGTGGGTGGACATGCTTGTTGTAGTTCCTCATCAACTATTCCTGATAGGAGGCCAAATGCACCAGGGCTCTCTCTCTCCTTTCCTCGGCAAGGTCGAGCTCAATTCAAGAGCCCTGTCATTTCCCCCACTTTCGACCAAAGCAGTTCTGTTGGTAGGAAGGCCAACTTCCAATTGAATGACTGCCTCTGTTCCATAAGCCAAAGAATAGGGGGTCTCTCCCGTAGACCTCCTAGGCGTTGTTCGGTGCGCCCACAATACCAGTGGCAACTCATCAGGCCATTTGCCCTTTGCTTTATCCAGCCTCTTCTTGATCCCATCCAAAATGGTTTTATTGGATGCCTCTGCTTGCCCATTACTGTGGGGCAGAGGTTGAATAATAATTTCTTATTCCATATTGAGCACAGTGAAAGCCTTGAACTTCTTTTGAAATTGCGACCCATTGTCCGACCAAAGAATAAGGGACCCCGAAACGGGTAATGATACTCTTCCAAACAAACCTCTATCATAGGTTCGGTAATTTTAGCCAAAGGCTCGGCTTCAATCCATTTCGTGAAGTAGTCAGTTGCTACCAGCAGGAATTTTCGGTTCCCAATAGCCTTGTGAAGTTGGACCAACGATGTCCATCCCCATTGAGCAAATGGCCATGGACTAGTCAAGGGCACCAGATCTTCGGCTGGTGTTCTAATCATCGTTGAGAACTTCTGGCATTTCTCACAAATCTTTACATAAACCTTTGCATCTTCCTGCATATGTGGCCACCAGTACCCCTGTGTGATTGCTCGGTGGGCGATGGACCTGCCCCCAACATGGCTCCCACATGTTCCCTCATGAATCTCGCGGAGGAACTTCGCACCATCTCGGGGTGCACGCAGAGCAGGTATGGTCCAGTAAAGGACTTTCTATATAGCTTTCCTTCTGGGGACAGCCAGAACCTAGCGGACTTGGTTCTGATTTTGTGGGCCTCCTTTTTGTCAGTAGGAAGTGTCCTGTCTCGTAGGAATCCCACAATTGGATCCATCCAACTTGGCCCCTGGTTTACGCCCAGACCATTTCAACACTGCCAATGCTCGGTGAGTCGGGTAAACCACCGCTACCTTCCTCCTCGACTCGTGGGTGCGGCCGAGCCAACCAAGCCAAGGAATCCGCATGGGAATTTTGCCCGAAGCCTTATCTGCTCGATGTAAACCTTTTCAAAGGTGTCGAGCGGTCTTTAGTTGCTTCCACGTAGGCCGCCATTTTTCACTCCGGTCTCGTATTCCCGGACGATTGACGTACCACCAATTGTGAGTCACAGTAGACCCCGACCTTTTTCGCCCCAAAGTTTTTGCATTTTTAAGGCCGATCAAGAGTGCTTCATATTCTGCCACGTTGTTCGAAGCGCTGAATCCCAGCCAGACAGAGAGCTCTATCATGACTCCCTGGGGAGGGAACAGGACGATGCCAGCACCGGAACTAGAGTTACACGCCGAGCCGTCGACAAATAACTTCCATTCCTCGGCGTTCTGTGGCTGATACCTCACTTCTTTTGTTCAAGTCCCTGTTCGGCGCTCTTTCCTCGTAGGAGGCTGGGGTGCTACAGAAGGAGAAAAGCTACGAAATCAGCCAACACCTGGCCTTTAATCGCGGTGCGCGATTGATAATCGATGTCGTACTGGCTCAATCAACGGACCAAGTGGAGATCCTTCCCGAGAAGTTTGCTTTTCGTAGCAGTAGACTTCAGTGGATATTCAATGTAGACTACCACCTTGTGGCTCTGGAAGTAGAGGGTAATTTCTGTGGCTGTCCTCTAAAGCAAGGACGAAGTTTTTCAAGGCGCGTATACCGCTGCTGGGCCCGTGAGCCGCCTTACTCACATAGTAAACTGGAATTTGCTCAGCCTCCTTATCCCTTAACAGAACCGCACTCACTGCATGCTCAGAAATCACCAAGTACAACACCAAGGTCTCTCCTGGTTCTGGGGTTGATAGGAGCGGGGAAGAAGCCAGGTATTTCTTTAAGTCCTGGAAAGCCTGCTCACATTCTGCTCCCCACTCGAATCCTTCTCTTTTCTTCAACAATTGAAAGAACGGTCTGCACTTGTCGCTCGAACGGCAAATGAATCGGTTAAGAGCTGCAGCCATTCCAGTCAGTCTCTGGATTTCTCTCGTTGTCCTAGGGCTCTGTAGCCCCTGCAAGGCTACTATCTGGTTAGGATTTGCATCGATCCCTCTTATGGTCACCAAGTGGCCTAGAAACTTTCCAGAGCCCACTCCGAACACGCACTTCGAGGCGTTGAGCTTTAACTTGTACTTCCTCAGGATTTCGAAGACCTCTTTGAGGTCTGCTATGTGACCATGTTTGGCTTCGCTTTTCACAACCATATCGTCTATGCCAAGCAACTTCTTGAACATAATGGTTGCCAGCCTTTGATATGTTGCCCCTGCATTCCTCAATCCAAAAGGCATTACAGTATAACAGTACAACCCCCGTGGCGTGATAAAAGATGTTTTCTCTTGATCCGGCCCATACATGGCGATCTGATCATATCCTCGATACATGTCGAGGAAACTCATCCGCTCGTATCCAGCAGTTGCATCAACCAACTGATCTATCCTTAGGAGAGGGAAGCTGTCTTTGGGACACGCTTTATTCAAGTCTGTGAAGTCTACACAGACACGCCATTTCCCATTCTTCTTCTTCACTACTACAGTGTTGGACAGCCATTCTGGATAATAAACTTCTCGTATTGCCTGGGCTTCCAGTAGGCGATCCACCTCTTCGATGACAGCATCGACGTGTTGGGTGGCTGCCCTTCTCTTTTTTTGGATCACTGGCTTATGTTGGGGGTCCACGTTTAAGTGGTGGCAGATCACATCTGCATCTACTCCAGGCATCTCCTCTGGTACCCATGCGAAAACATCGACGTGTTCGGTTAGGAAACTCACCAATTCGGCTTCTTCCGTTTCTGTTAGTGACTCCCCAATCAGAAAATACCTCTCCGGATCAGTCTCGTTGATCTGTACTTTCTTCAGGCCTTCCACCACTTTCTCTGCTGGGTTCCTCCCGACGTCCTCGATAGTCGGTTGATCAGGTACTTCCACTGTATGGACGTTATGGGCCTTTGGCATTTTCTTGATGATTGAGATCAAACACTGCTGTGCCGCCTTTTGGTTACCCCTGATCTTTTCAATTCCATTAGACCCTGGGAATTTCACCATCTGGTGGTAAGTAGAAGAAACAGCCCTCATCTTGTGTAACCAAGTTCTCCCTATAATCGCGTTATAGGAAGACGGGATGTCTACAACTAGAAAGTCAGTTCGCAGGACTACTGAACCTGCACGGACAGGGAGGGTTATCTTCCCTAGGGGCCAAACTACCCCTGCTCCAAATCCCACTAAGGGTGTCTTTGACTGCTCCAAATCTGCTTGAGTCAAACCCATCCTTTTGAATGCTTCATACTACAATATCTCTGTACAGCTTCCTGAGTCTACTAGGATTCTCTCGATATCATACTCCCCAATTCACAGGGTTATGACCAAGGCATCGTTATGGGGCACCTGGACTTCTTTCAAATCTTCGTCTGAGAAGACTAGGCCTTCGTTGCCTACGTCATTCTCTCGTCCTCTCTTCCTTCCCAACCTCATGACATGTTGATCGTGTTTGATTTGTCTCTGGAGCAACCTTACCTCATTTCTCGTACAAGGCGCGGCCAACCCATGTATCATATGGATTACTCCTTTAGGATTCTGTTCGTAATCCAACTCCATGGCCTTCCCCTTATCCTTGGGATCCTCCTGGATGAACTCTTTAAGGTAGCCCCAAGAGACCAAATCGTCAAGGTGCCTCTTGAACATCTCGCAGTCTTCAGTCATGTGACCCCAGTCCTTATGGTAGCTGCAATGCGATTCATAGCACGTTTCGCATCCTTATCCCCAGGGGTTGGGGCCATTTGAAATAAGGTGATTCTTAATTCGGTAAAGAACCATGTAGATGGGCTCCTTCCAAATTATAGTAATCGAAAAGAATGACTTTGGATCGTGGGTGGCCTTTCTCTGTTCGGCTCTCTCTTGGCTGCCCGAATTCCTTCCTTTCCTTGTATGTTCGGGGCTCTGGCTTATCCGCCTTCTTGCAGACCCTTGGCTTGCTCGGCACCCAACTTGCCATCCTCCCGCAGTATGTCATCCTCGTTCTGGCATGCTGTTCAATTCGTTCCATCAATTTGTGCTAAGCGTGCTCACGGATTCATATTCGGGGACTTCCGTAGTTCCCAGAGCAGCAACCCGGTTTTGAATGTGGCTATTGCGTATTCCTCGCTGCAACTTTCAATCTCGTTGAAAGTTTCCCAATACCTTTTGGCGTAGTCTCTGATCGGCTCGTTCTCTCCCTGTTTCATAATTGAGAGGCTTTCGAAAGTCTTGGGCGGTTTTCTGCTGGTTAGGAACCGGGCAGTGAATTCTTCGGCCAACTGCCTCTATCCTCGTATGGTGTTCGGCTCCAATTTATGGAACCAAGATAAGGCCACCTTTCCCAGACTCGACGGGAACATCTTGCACATGATCGCGTCATCGCCATCATGCATGAACATTGCCTATTGGTAATGCCGTATGCGTGCCACGGGGTCAGCATTAGTTTTATATGGGACGAAGGTCCTGTGCTTCACCCTGCTTGGCAACCTTGCCTCCTTCAATCTCTTCACAAAAGGAGAAGAGGCTATGTTGCTAAGAGCCTTCCGTGCTGCTTCTCGTGCAGACACGGTTGCCCCTTCTTGTCCCCTTACAGTCTTAGCAGCATGCCTCTCCCAATCGGAGTCAGGTCTCTCGTACCTGTCCCTGTGGTGCTTCCTGGTCCCACCTTCTTCTGGGGTGGAACTTCTGCTTTTGCTTCTCCTTTTTCATGAAGAAGTCCTTGGCCGTTTCGGGGTGAGGCTCCTGCTCCTTTTTCTTCGTGGAGAGGCTTTCTTATACTCCGCCACAGCCAGCCTCCCTCCTCTAGACTTTCTTCGTGAAAGTCCGGAATCTTCCGGATGTTCTCGTATCCGTTCGAGTTGTTGGATTTCGTATTCTCGCCTCTTAATCAGACGAGCGTATTCCTCTATCTCCTGTCTCTTCTGGTCCAGGATATCCTTATTGCTGCGCGCACTTTTCGAATGTGCCACCGATTCTATCCCGTGGTGGGACCTGCTCCTTCTCGTGGATTCCGTGGCTGTCCCACTTTCTTTGTTTTTCGGATCATCATGAAGAGTTATGGGACGATCTTTGCTCGTTATCCTCTTGCTATGGCCACCAGCATGCATTTTTGGAGCACCTGGAGGGGATTCGCCTCCTTCCCCACCAGCCTGGTTCTTCTCTGCAAGCGGCGTGATTGGGTTTACTTCTACCATGGTCATTTTTCAAAGGGATATCCTTCGTTTCCCACAGACGGCCCCAATTGTAGGGGGGAAATTTCATACAGTGTTCAGGACGACACTGAATGATAACAGCTGCACGTGCTACCTCGCCGGAACCCTAATTTGCTGCCTGAACCCTAGCCTGCAAAACAGACAGGGGTGAGCGCACCTTTGCCTCTCGTGGCAAAGGCCCTCCGATGCTAAAGTCAGTATCACGTACTTATGATCAAAAAACTCGATTAACAGCAGAATACTGCAATATGAATACGGAATATTGCGTACCTTTACCTCTGGTTTACCTCGTATTTATAGACTCCATGTCTACTTGCTGTGCAAGCCATCTTCCTGCCGTAAGTTTCCTTTCTCGTAAAGGGAACCCGAATATCGTGGATTCTCATTCCCTTAACTGCATATTTCCTTTTAGACCATTTAGGAACTCTTTCCAAAGCTGGCTGTTCATCCCATTCTCATTGGGTATCTCCTCCAAATCTCGTTTCCTTACTGAGTATTGCCATTCTTGGAACCTTTTAGAGCGTCCTCGAGAATCGTGCTCTTGTTCTGCTTGCTCATTGCCGAATAGCCCACCTGGACCAGTGACTTCATATGTCACTTACCCGGCCTAGTAATTCCTCATGTTCGTCGGAGCATGCCCCTGCTCGGGTAACTTGGACCAAAGACCCCTCGTGTCTGTGGTCCTTTTCGCCGAACAGACTGCCTAGTACTAGTTACCCCTTCTGTCACCAGTTTTTAACCACTGCACGGCCGTACCCTTATTCAACGGCTCACGTGATCCCCGAACACCACATGTTCGATTACTTTTTGTGTCTGCTCGGGATTACCTCCCTACATAGATGATTCCCCTTTTGTCAGAATTCCACTTTGGAGTGCATCCTCGATGGCCAGACAGGAATCATAGAAGGTGTCGAAGTTTGCAGATGCCTGAGCGAGAACCAAATGCTTGGCATAGTCCGGCTGGAGATTCCGAGAGATGATGTGGAGCTGGTCTTTCTCGCTGGGGCGATCAATCATTAGGGCAGCCTGAGCTCTCCATCTCTTGACAAAATCCGCAAAGGACTCCTTTGCCTCCATCTTTGTGGATTCCAGCTCTCATGTGGTCATCTTCAGTTGAGAGTTGTAACTGTACTGCGAAATAAACGCAGTCCCAATGTCCTCCCAAGTCCTCCTTTTGGCGATGTCGAGTGACAGAAACCATTGGAAGGCAGGGCCCGAGAGGGTTTGAGGAAAGAGCTGCGACATGGCCTCAGGCTCAACTGAAAGCAGCTTCATCGCAGCATGGTAACTGTAGAGATGGGTTCGAGGGTCACCACTTCCATCGAACTTTGCCAAGTCTGGCATTTTGAACTTCTCAGGAAGCTTGGCATTAGGATACAGGCAGAGACGATCTAAGTCAATGCCTCCAGCTTTGACTTTTTCCGCCTTGGCAATGGATTCCTCAAGCTGGGCCATCTTGGCCACGAGAGCAGTAATGTTTGGATTTTCAGCCAGGACGTTGCCTACAGGGTTACCAGCAGGTGTATGAACAATTCGGGGGTTGTACTGAACAATGACGCGCCCGGGATTGTTGGGATCTTCAACCATAACTCGTTGCACGTGTGGATCATCTTCAGCCTCGCTTTCCTCTTCAAGAGGCGGTGGAAAGCGGGTGTCGAAGAGTTCATTCAAACGGGTGACATTAGCATCAGTTTGGGCGGCCCTCTGCTACATGGCAGTGATGCTAGTCTGAAGGTTCATGAGCATTTGTTCCACAGTAAGCGGCTGGAACTCTGGGTTTCCTGCCATGTCGGGAGTTTCAGATGCTGAAGAAGGGGCAGGAGATGTTGGCTGCACAACCTCTTCCAAGATTGGTGACGAGCTTGACCGTAAGGCAGCTAACGAAGAAAGTGGTGAGTCTTCCGTTGCGACTGACTGGGATTGTAACCTGACAAGCCTCTGACCCGGATTCTGTTGCAGACGTTCCCAAGTGGGTTTGGCTCTTTGCCTTGATACTTTCCTTGGCAGTGCAATGGCTTAGAGCTTTGCTTAACAATAAAACGGAAAGCTCAGAAGGGAGCCTGCAGCAACTTTAAACTAAATAAAAGACTAAAAAAATGCAACCAGCGTCGTCAATGTCGCCCCTAGACTCTAAGACTAGAAAACACGTCTGTCTCGAGCTTTTTCAGGCACTGCCAAGATCCTCAGAATTCTTTTCAGAGATGTATCCTTGTTTGAGCTAATATGAGACTAAAGGATGTCGAAAGAAACCTAAACCTTCAGCCGTTTTGCTGATTGGGGTTTCAACTTTGTAGTTGGAACAACTCGGTGTGCATGTCATGATACTATAACCAGAAACAGCGGCACAGTGCTGCTAGCTGGGCGGTGTAGGTGACGAGGCACTTGTTACCTGACTGGTGTAAGCATCATGGCATGTTCTTTGTTGTTCCTAGTTTTCTGTTTGAAACCCTAATCAGGTATATAGACAAGGGTGTAGGAAACTTTCAATTTCCTAAAGTCCCTACTGTTCTAAGGTTTTGAAAAAGCTGACAACATGCATCATCTGGGTGCATGACTTCTCATTGGGCTATAACAATGCCCAACACAGCTCTAGACATACTCGCAGGAACGAGATCCTAGAAGCCGCCCTAGACATGCTCCTACGCAAGACGGTATGATGTACAGTGCATGCGATAGGGAAAGCAGTAACACATAGACAGTATATGGGGGTTAGATGCAAATAAGTCTTACCCTGTAGGTACTGTAAGTGTACGAAAACGAAAGGGCCTTCGAACAGCACCAAACTGTAACGGCTACTTTTCTCTCTACACCGGAACCCTACCACACCGCTGGAGTTGAGCCTATAAAACAAACAAAAGGTGAGCGCACCTTTGCCATCTCATGGCAAAGGCCCTCCGATGCCAAAGTTAGTATCTCGTACTAGTAAAACCCTAATTCTCAGTAGGTAATAAGCCAATAACCAGGAATTGCGTACCTTTACCTCTAGGTTTACCTCATATATATAGACCCATGTCTACTTGCTGTCCAAGCCATCTTGCTGCCCTAAGTTTCCTTTCTCGTAAAGGGAACCCAGAACATCAGGGATTCTCATTCCCATAACTGCATATTTCCTTTTAGACAATTTAGGAACTCTTTCCAAAGCTGGCCGTTCACCCCATTCTCGTTGGGTATCTCCTCCAGATCTTGTTTCCTCACTGGGTATTTCCATTTCTGGACCCTTCTGGAGTGCCTCCTGGCACCTCCTCCAGATTGCTGCTCCTGTTCGGCCTTCTCGTTGCCGAACAGACCCTCTGGACCAATGATTTCTCGTATCACTGGACCCTCTTCCATGCGACTGGTCCAACGACTACCTTTGCTCTCTGGACCATACCCCTGCTCGGGTATTTTGGACCTGGGACCTCTCGTGTCCCTGGTCCCTACTGCCGTTCACCGTACTGCACGACGGATACTCCGACTATATTGGTCCTGGGCCCCTCATACCATGTGTTCGGACCTTTCTTTGTACCTGTTCGGGATTACCTCCCTACAATGGCTCCCCAGCTTTACTCGTTATTTTCTCTTAATATGACGAGCAAAGCTTCTGAACACCGAGCAAGGTTCTCGTCCTCTGCTCCTGCCCCCATGTTTCTCGTACTTGGTGCAAACTCATCATTAGCCTAACCCAAACGTCTCGTCGTTTGGTCTGGACAGGCTTTTCCAGCTAACACCTTTACACGCGGCGTGCCCTGTACTGCCCATATTCAATGAGAGCAGGCGTTTTGGGAAACGGAACGCCCAAACGGCGTCTGGGGTGACGTTTCTCATACGTCACCCCCTTTACTGGGGTATACTTGGGTTTTCGTCCCATTTTCAAATCCACATTTTCTCTCACCTCAGTTCCCTCTGCAGAAAGCACGCCCAAGCGCTCCCGCCATTGAAGCTCTGCTCAACATCTCAGGGTCTCTTTCCCCTCTGATTCTAGGGCTCTCGTCTATTTGTTCGTAAGTCTCTATTCCCCTTCTCCATTCTGTCTTCTTCGTCGATTTAGGATCTCCACAGTTTCTTTTAGGGTTTTTTTTCGTGCCCAACTTGTTCCTTAGAAAACCCACACCCACAGTCTCGTTATGGGTCGATTCCGTAGGCACTGTGACACACCCCAAAGGATGGCTGAGTTCAGATCTCGTTACGAGATCCCAGACAACGTGGCCACTTCGTTGGCCGCAGAAAACGCCATCCGTGAGAGTTTTGACAACGATACTCTACACATCCCCGTCGTAGCCGTCGTTGAGGGCGGCGTCAGGTTTCCCCTGGCACCGTTACTCCGCCAGGTTTTAGCCCATTATAGACTGTCCCCGATGCAAGTTTCAGCCAACTTCTTCAGGGTTGTTATGGGCAACAATGCCCTGAACCAGATGCTAGGCACATCCCTAGGTTTGGACGACATACATCACCTGTACAGTATTTCCAGAACCAAGGACGCCTTAACCTACTACCTGAAGAGTAGGGATTCTAGAAAGCGGTTGGTACTGGAGCTGTCTGATTCCGCTCGTGGGGACGACGATGACTTCCTCATCGTCACAGGAAACTTTGAACCCAGGGACGAGGAGGGCAGAGTCATTGGCTTTCACGCTCCCCACAGATTTGGCACTCCACGTTAGTTCCTTTTCTTGTAGAACTTTTTTGCCGAGCAATTCCTCGTATTGCACCTTTCATTCATTTGTTTTACTGATTGCCAATTTTTCTCGTATTTGCAGCCACGAACGTCAACCAGGGGCACGCCATTATCACCCCTCAGGTTCACGTGAACCGACATCAACCGTGCTCTTGCTTTCAATGGGCAGGCACGTGCTTGTCTGGCCGAGCAAGAGCGGCGCAGATCCTCCTCAGCTATAGTGCATCATACGGCGGATTCATAGACCGACGAATCCGAGCGGCAGACAATCCCATCATCCACGATCCCCAGCTCAACGGCCGAACAACGAAGAGGCGTTCTCGGACCCCTCCTCTGCCCCACGAACCAATCCAACTCGCCAAGAAACCTCCTCATCCTCAAGTGGGTATTCTCCATCTCCTCTCCTCGAGAAATGCAAGAACCGATCAACCTCAAGCCTCCTCAACATCCTGGGCGGTGGTGGACGAGGCCGCGGCACATCTCGTGGCAACGGACGTGCTCTGAGCCCCCTTCCTGGCTTCTCCCCCGAGGAGATTGAGGCCAGCCATAGGGAAAAACGCCAACGGCTAGAAGCCTCTTCTGTTGAACAGCCCCCGTCCCAACTCACTGCACCTCCAACCCCTCTCTGGACTCCACAATTCACTCACGGTGGACGGCCAGTCACCGTCCGCGACAGTGTGGAGTCTGAAGGCACCGCGCTTGCATTGTCCCAAGCGTTCATGCTTCCTGGGGACATGCAAAAAGAGATTGCCAGCTCCCCAGACAACCTTCTCGGCTCTTTCATGAGCCGCCAAGCTAAGGTAAAGCTATCGTATCCATTTTTACATGCTAACGGCTTCAAATTGCTTATTCCTGCCATTCGTCTAACCATGTGTTTGTCCAGGCGATGCAAAAGATGGTAGCCATGGCCCAAAGGGTTTGGTCAGTCTGAGCCCCAGCGAGCCAGATTGGCCAGTGAGAATGCCAAGCTGCAGAATACTATCGTCAAATTGGAGAGAGAAAGGAACCAAGCTCATGGGACCGTGGACGAGCTAAAGAGCAAGTTGGAGGGAGCTGAAGACAGCTTGAATCAGACCCTCACAGAGCTGGAGACAAGCAAGAATGAGGCCAAGACCTCCTATCAGCAGGGCTACAACGAGGGGATCCGTGTGGCCACTGAGAGCTACACAGACCAAATGCCCGGGATCCAGGATCAGGTCTTCGAGGCTGGCTGGTTGGCCTGCCTCAAAAAGGCTGGTACAGCGGAGTCCTCTCCTCTCTGGATTGAGATTGACCTTCCTAGCACCCAGGTGGTTGCTGACGAGCAGGAAGAGGCAGAAGAAGAAGACAACGTGGAGGGTGAGCCAAACGCACAAGTCGCCGAGCAGGCGGGGAACGATGCTGCTGCTGAAGATGGTACCAACCCTGGCCAGAAGGAAGCCAGTGGTGGTGCTCCTGAATCAACCCCTGTGGTGGAGGACGCGACTGTGGCATCCTCTTCTCAGACTGTTCTAACTTCCCCTGTTATTGAAGATCTGACAATCGAAGAGTAAGTTGGACTCTTCGTAGTGATAATTTTTGAAACTTTTGAATAAGTTTTTGATTGGCCCTGCGTGGCCATTGGTACTGCCCCGTGGCGCTGATACATTTCCACACATTTCAATTCTGCTGATTCTGGCCCTTCGTGGCTTTTTATGTTTTGGTGGCCCTGTTTGGCCTAAACTTTTGTTTTGCCTGGCCCTTCATGGCCTGAACACGTTTGGCTAGCCCTTCGTGGCCTTTCTTTAACACAGGTGGCCGTCTCATGGCCAGTACTTTATATGCTTAGTGTCTTCATACTTAGCCTTATGCATATTCACGTATGCTCCCCGGGTCTCTTCGTGCCTGCTGATGATTAAGCTGTATTCACCTACTCCATCGCAGGTTTCTCGTACCTTAGAGTAATGCTAGTTGCATTAGTAGCTTGCAACACGTATAGTTGTTTGTGTTCAGGGTCTGTTCGAACCTGAGCAACCCTTGAGTTTTTTCGAACTCTAGGTACTACTGTATGTTTACGTATGCAGCTCGTAGGCTTCGTGCTTGGGAACTTTCCCTAGTATATTCGTACTTAGTTTATCCAAATGTGCTCATATTTGGACTAGGCAATCTGGAGTTTATTCATACCCAGGTTGTGTTGTAGATTCGTGTGGGCATGCACCCGTACAAGCAAACAAGTCTATTCGTACTTGGAATTATCCCAAACATATTCGTGTTTGAGATCAGCGCGCATAATCTCGTATGCTCTCTGGGTGTATTCGTACCCGAGCAAACAGACAAGTGTGTTCGTACTTTGTTCAATTTTGGGAGTATTCGTACCCGAGCAACTGTCAAGTGTATTCGTACTAGGACAAAAATTCTGGGTGTATTCGTACCTGAGCAACTGTCAAGTGTATTCGTTTATGTAGCACGAAGTGCAGGTGTATTCGTACCCGAGCAACTGTCAAGTGTATTCGTACTTGGCAAAATTCTGAAATATTCGAAATTCCATTTAGTTACCCCATACCTCTGCTCCCCAATACGAAGTGAGGACTAAGGACATAGCTTGACTTCGTATTTAAAACATAATAAACGGAAAGCTCGTAAAAAAAAAATAGCTTTTGTGTTACCAAAATCTGGGAATTTTATTCATAATTCAAAAAACCCAAGGGGGCATTATGCGTACCCCTTGCAACTAGTAAAAGAAAACACCAGGGAATTTTATTCGTAATTCCCACACAATCACGATGTGCATCTAAAACAGAATAGAAATGAAATCGAAGTTTTTTACACGTAGAACTTCCTCAAGTTGTGAACATTCCAGGGCCTTGGTACCAGGTTCCCGTCCAGGTCTGCCAATCGATATGCCCCAATGCCCACAACCTCTGTAACTCGATATGGGCTTTCCCAATTGGCCCCCAACTTTCCCTCGTTGGCCACCTTGGTGTTGCCGAGCACCTTTCTTAACACAAGGTCTCCAACACCAAATTCTCGTGGGTGGACATGCTTGTTGTAGCTTTTCATCAGCTGCTCCTGGTACGAGGCCAGGTGCACCAGAGCTCGTTCTCTCCTTTCCTCGGCGAGATCCAGCTCGATTTCTAGGGCTTGGTCATTGCCCCCACTCTCCACCAATGTGGTCCTGTTGGTCGACAAACCAACCTCCAATGGAATCACAGCCTCTGTTCCATATGCTAGCGAATAAGGGGTCTCTCCCGTAGACCTCCTAGGAGTTGTTCGGTGTGCCCACAGGACCAGTGGCAATTCGTCAGGCCACTTGCCTTTTGCTTTGTCCAACCTTTTCTTGATCCCGTCAAGTATAGTCTTGTTGGACGCCTCTGCCTGCCCATTGCTCTGAGGGTAGGTCGGTGTGGAATAGTAGTTCCTTATTCCATATTGGGCGCAAAAAGCCTTGAACTTTTTCTGGAACTGCGATCCATTATCAGTGATCAAGGAATAAGGAACTCCAAATCGAGTGATGATGCTCTTCCATACGAACCTTTCTATCATAGGTTCTGTATTTTTGCCAGTGGCTCTGCTTCAATCCACTTGGTAAAATAGTCCGTTGCTACCAACAGAAACTTCCTGTTCCCTGTAGCCTTGTGGTGGGGACCCACGATGTCCATCCCCCACTGCGCGAATGGCCAAGGACTCGTCAAGGGCACCAGATCTTCGGCTGGTATTCGGATCATAGGTGAGAACTTCTGACACTTCTCACAGATTTTCACGTACACCTTTGCATCTTCTTGCATGTGCGGCCACTAGTAACCTGGGTGATTGCACGGTGAGCAATGGATCTCCCACCTGCGTGACTCCCACATGTTCCCTCATGTATTTCATGGAGGAATTTCTGCACCATCTCGGGGTGCACGCAAAGCAGGTACGGTCCAGTGAAAGACATTCTGTACAACTTCCCTTCTGGTGATAGCCAAAATCTCGCAGATTTCGTCTTTATCTTGTGAGCTTCTTTTTTATCTGTGGGGAGTGTCCCATCTCGTAGGAACTCCACTATTGGATCCATTCAACTTGGTCCTTGGTTCACGTCCAGGACCAATTCCACACTTCTCCCAATGCTCAGCTCAGCAAGATAGTGCACTGCTACCTTCCTCTTGAACTCTGTTGGCACAGCCGCTGCCAACCAAGCCAGTGAGTCGGCGTGGGCGTTCTGCCCAGAGCTTATCTGCTCGATGTGTATCTTCTCAAAGGTATCAAGCAAATCATTGGCTGCCTCCACGTAGGCTGCCATCTTTTCACTCCGGGCCTCGTATTCCCTGGACAGCTAATTCACCACGAGTTGAGAATCACAGAATACTCGAATTCTTTTTACTTTCAAGGTTCTTGCGCTCCGTAACCCGGCCAGGAGTGCCTCGTACTCCGCCACGTTATTCGACGCACTGAAACCCAAGCGCAGGGACAATTCGATCATAACTCTTTCAGGAGGAAAAAGCACCACTCCAATTCCAGATCCGGTGTTCCATGCGGATCCATCTACAAAAAGCTTCCATTCTAATGGGTCCTGCTCGGCGGATGCCCCTCGCTTCTCGGCTAACGGCTCGTCCAACTGCTTCTTTCTCGTAGGAGGCCGTGGAGCCACTGTGGGAGAGAACTCTGCCACGAAATCTGCCAAAACTTGCCCTTTGACTGCCGTGCGCGGTTGATAATCAATATCATCTTGGCTTAATTCCACCGACCAAGTTGATATTCGTCACGAGAAATCGGCCTTTCGAATGACTTCAACGGGAACTCCGTGTAAACAACCACTTTGTGACTTTGGAAGTAGTGGGGCAACTTCCTAGTCAGGTCCTCGATTGCCGGACCCGAAACTTCTCAAGGGGCAGATATCTCGTCACCGCATCCAATAGCGTCTTGCTCACGTAATAGGCAGGATTTGCTTGGATCCCTTGTTCCTCGATAAGACCGCACTTACATGTTCGGATCTTTGCTAAGTCTGCAGGGTCGAGGACCTCGCCAGGCTCGGGAGTAGACAGAAGGGTTGTTGCCAAGTACTTCTTCAGGTCTTGGAGCGCTTGTTCACACTCCGCTCCTCGAATTCGTAACAACCTTCTTCTTTAATAACTGAAAGAAAGGTCTACACTTGTCACTCGAATGACTGATGAACCTGTTAAGGGCTGCCGCCATCCCTGTTAACCGCTGGACCTCCTTCGTGGTCCTCGGACTCTGCAGCTTCTGCAAAGCTGTTATTTGATCGGGATTTGCCTCTATCCCTTTAATGGTCACTAAGTGACCCAGGAACTTCCTAGAACTTACCCCAAACGCACATTTCGAGGCGTTGAGCTTTAGCTTATCTCTCTCAGTATCTCAAAAGCTTCTTTCAGATTAGCGATGTGGTCCCGTTTCTCCTTGCTTTTCACCACCATATCGTCTATGTACACCTCCATGGTCTTGCCGAGCAGCTTCTTTAGCATAATCGTTGCTAGGCTCTGGTAAGTTGCTCCAGCATTCCTCAGACCGAAGGGCATAACATTGTAACAGTACAACCCTCGTGGTGTGATAAAGGACGTCTTCTCCTGATCAGGGCCGTACATGGCTATCTGGTGATATCCTCGATAAGCGTCGAGAAAACTCATACGCCCATACCCAGCTGTTGCATCCACCAACTGATCTATCCTGGGTAGGGGAAAACTGTCTTTCGGACAAGCCTTGTTTAGATCTGTGAAATCGACGTATACCCGCCATTTCCCATTCTTCTTTTTTACCACCACTGTGTTAGAAAACCATTCGGGGTAGTATACCTCTCGGATCGCCTTTGCTTCGAGCAAACGGTCGATCTCCCCGTTAACAGCGTCCACATGCTGTACTGTAGATCTTCTTTTCTTCTGCATCACCGATTTGTGCTGTGGGTCCACATTCAGGTGGTGGCAAATCACGTTTGCATCCACCCCAGGCATCTCCTCGGGCACCCAAGCAAACACATCAACGTGCTCTTTGAGAAATTTCACCAACTCTTCCTCCTCTTCTTTGCACAGATTTTCCCCAATCAGGAAATACCTTTCAGGATCATTCTCGTTGATCTGGATTTTCTTCAATCCTTCCACCACTTTCTCAGTTGGATTCCCTCCGAGGGTACAAGGCTGTGGTGATCGATAACCTCGACAGTTTGCACCAACTGTGCCTTGGGTGCTTTCTTGATTATGGAAACCAAGCACTGTTGGGCTATCTTTTGGTTCCCCCTTATTTTCTCGATTCCAGTGGATCTTGGAAACTTTACCATCTGATGGTAGGTGGAGGAAACTGCCCTCATCTTATGCAACCAAGTCCTTCCTATAATCGCGTTATAGGAAGATGGCACGTCCACCACCAAAAAGTCGGTTCTCAGCACCACTGTTCCTGCCCGAACAGGAAGGGTCACCTTGCCCAATGGCCAGACTGCCCTTGCACTGAACCCAACCAACGGAGTTATTGACTGTACCAAGTCTGCTTGTGCCAATCCCAGCTTCTTGAATGCGTCGTAATAAAGCACCTCGGTGCAGCTTCCTGAATCCACCAGGATCTTCTCCATGTCATATTCCCCAATTCGTAGGGTTATCACAAGAGCGTCATTGTATGGCACCTGGACTCCCCTCAGGTCCTCGTCCGTAAGGTTATGCCCTCGTTGCATCCTTCCGCTTCACGTCCTCGTTTCTTTCCCAACCGCATCACGTACTGGTCGTGTTTTACCTGCCTTTGGAGCAACCTCACCTCATTTCTCGTATAAGGTGTGGCTAATCCATGTAGCATATGGATCACGCCCCTTGAATTTTGCTCGTAATCCAGCTCCATTGCTCTCTCGGCATCCTTGTGCTCCTCTTGAATGAATTCCTTCAAATACCCTCGTGAGACCAGGTCATCAAGGTGCTGCTTGAACATCTCGCAGTCCTCCGTCATGTGACCCCAGTCCTTGTGGTAACTGCAATGCTGACTCGTAGCCTTTCTTGCATCTTTATCACCCTCCAGCCGTGGAGGCCACTTAAAGTATGGGCGGTTCTTTATTCGATAAAGAACCCGATAAATCAGTTCTTTCCATACCGTCGTTACTGAGAAGAACGACTTTGGGTCAGGGGCATGCTTCTCCCGGTACAACTCTTTCTTAGTCTGTCCGTGCTCTTTCCTCTCTTTGTAAGTCCTGGGCTCGGGTTTATCCGCCTTCTTCGCGGGACCCTTGACTTGCTCGGCACTCAACTTGTCGTCTTCCCGTAGTATGTCATCCTCATTCCTGGCATGCTGCTCAATACGTTCCATCAGCTTTGCCAGCGTGCTCACTGGACTCATGTTTAGGGACTTTCGTAGCTCCCCCCGAGCAGGCAACCCAGTCTTGAACGTTGCTATTGCATACTCCTCACTGCAACTTTCAATCTCGTTGAAAGTCTCCCAATACTTCTTGGCGTAGTCCCTGATCGGCTCATTCTCTCCTTGCTTCATAACTGAGAGACTCTCAAAAGTTTTGGGTGGTTTCCTGCTCGTCAGGAACCGAGCAGTGAATTCCTCGGCCAACTGTCTCCATCCTCGTATGGTGTTCGGCCCCAACTTATGGAACCATGACAGGGCCACCTTTCCCAAACTAGATGGGAACATCTTGCACATGATCGCGTCATCACCATCGTGCATAAACATCGCTTCTGTTGGTAATGTTGTATGTGTGCCACCGGTCTGCATTGTTTTGTGCAGGATAAGCGTCCGTGTTTAACCACCTTTCGGCAACTTTGCCTCCTGCAATCTCTTTGCAAAGGAGAAGTTGCTATGTTGCTAAGGACTCTCCGTGCTGCTTCTCGTGCGACATGGTCCCCTCTTCTGATCCCTTTGCATTATTCTTTTCCCAATCGGAATCAGCTCTCGTACTTGTCCCTATGGTGCTTCCTGCTCCCTCCTTCCTCGGGGAGGAGCTCATACTCTATTCTCCTTTTTAGTGAAAAAGCCTCGGTCATTTAGGTGAGGCTCGCTTCTTCTTTTCGTGAAGAAGCTCTCCCACTTCGCCATATCCAACCTTTCTTTTCTGGACTTCCTTCGTGAAAGCCCGAATCCTCAGGATGTTCTCGTATCCATTGTAGTTGTTGAATCTCATATTCTAGCTTCTTAATCAGGCGGGCGTATTCTTCTATTTCCTGCCTCTTCTTGTCAGGATATCTTCCCTGCTGTGCACGCCTTTCGAACGCGCGACTCCCTCTCACGGCGGGACTTACTCCTTCTCGTGGATCTGTGGCCGTCCGTCCGTCTTTGTTTTTGGAGTCGCCATGGATTGCGGGCGGTCCTTGCTCGTGGTCCTCCCCTTGACGCCCGTCGGGCTTCCTCGGAGAGTGCAGTGGGAATTTGTCACCCCACCCGGTGATTGTTTGCATCAAGTGGAGTTTTTGGATCTTCTTCCGCCATGGTCGCTTTTTCAAAGGGATCTCTTTCGTTTCCCACAGACGGCGCCAATTGTAAGTGTAGGAAAACGAAAGGGCCTTCGAACAGCACCAAACTGTAACGGCTACTTTTCTCTCTACACCGGAACCCTAGCACACCACCGGAGTTGAGCCTATAAAATAAACAAAATATGAGCGCACCTTTGCCGTCTCGTGGCAAAGGCCCTCCGATGCCAAAGTTAGTATCTCGTACTAGTAAAACCCTAATTCTCAGTAGGTAATAAGCCAACAACTAGGAATTGTGTACCTTTACCTCTAGGTTTACCTCATATATATAGACCCATGTCTACTTGCTGTCCAAGCCATCTTGCTGCCCTAAGTTTCCTTGCTCGTAAAGGGAACCCAGAACATCAAGGATTCTCATTCCCATAACTGCATATTTCCTTTTAGACAATTTAGGAACTCTTTCCAAAGCTGGCCGTTCACCCCATACTCGTTGGGTATCTCCTCCAGATCTTGTTTCCTCACTGGGTATTTCCATTTCTGGACCCTTCTGGAGTGCCTCCTGGCACCTCCTCCAGATTGCTGCTCCTGTTCGGCCTTCTCGTTGCCGAACAGACCCTCTGGACCAATGATTTCTCGTATCACTGGACCCTCTTCCATGCGACTGGTCCAATGACTACCTTTGCTCTCTGGACCATACCCCTGCTCGGGTATTTTGGACCTGGGACCTCTCGTGTCCCTGGTCCCTACTGCCGTTCACCGTACTGCGCGGCGGATACTCCGACTATATTGGTCCTGGGCCCCTCATACCATGTGTTCGGACCTTTCTTTGTACCTGTTCGAGATTACCTCCCTACAGGTACCTATCTTAGTTTGGAAAGTGCTAGAGCTTTATATATGCAAAGGCTGGTTTTGGCTCGTAACAGGTTCCTCGGACTAGGGCCACAGATATACCTCTCGTAACAGGTTCCTTGGAAAGTGCTAGAGCTTTATCATCGTCGAAGGTTGTTAGTCATTCGGGGTCCCCGAGCTCCGGTAAACCGTGCCGGATTGCCAAAACGATCCAACGAGGCTTATCCCACATCGATGCAAATGATATGCTAGAAATTGATTTAGAAGAAGAAGAATCACGAAATCACAAAATTCCTTTTCAAGCTCGGCTCACTTTATTTAGTCCATCTTTAGAGGAAACTACACAAGTGATCAATCGAAAAAGTCTCCAAGTAGGATTGGTCGGACACGAGGTCCTGTTAAATCACCATTTCAGCCTTCGGCAGCGCAAAGCTCACCGTTTTGACAGACTTTTCAAGAGATTGTTCACAAGTGTATTAAACCCTAAGTATGGATTAATATTGGTTCGATTATCCCCAGCAGAGTCGCCACTATGGGCAGCATGCCCTTGGAAAAAGGATTTCATTCCTTTTGTGCCAAAGTGGCCCGATAGATCGAGGGAGCGCGAGCGGTGAAGCAGGCGCTCGCAAAACACAGAGTTGCCACCTGGGTTTGAAGGTCCGACACCCAAGGAACCGTATTTCGAAGCACCTGCCGCGCTATTTGATTTTGAAAAAGTGAAGGAACCAGTCCGTCATAACCATATCTGGGTTCGGGAGCCAGGTTACGAGAGGGAAAGGGTTTTAAGACACCCCTCTCGCCCAATCTGGAGATTGGTCTGTACTTAGACATTTTGTAAAAATATTTGTGATTCGTTTTCTTCTTTAATCAATTTTAAGCCAATTAGGGCGGGGAAACAGTTTAATGGGGGATTAAAAACTGTAACATTTTGCAGGATGTGATACGAACATGATATGGATGGATGAAATAATGAAAATAAGGTAAAATCCAACCCCCTGATGAGAAATGAACCAGGCTGCACAGGGAGTGAATGTGCCATACACCATGGCCACCTTTGCATGCATGGATCAACGTGCATGCAAAGCAGACCATCGCGCGACACACTCACTCACTCGCGCGAGGGTCCTGTTTCACCACAGGTTGAATTTGATCCTCTTCTGGGCTCTGGAAGGACCAGTGCACACCCAGGAAGCAAACCAAGCAGTTTATATGGACTGAAAGTAAATGGTTAATTACAAATTATTACAAACAGGAGCCAAATTAATGAAAGGCAACCCTTAAACAGTGGGGGTGTTAAGACAGAAGCCAAGGGCCAAGCTGCTCATGCAAGGGCAGTTACTGGACTCAGGAGAACCATTGCGCGAGATAGTGAGTCCCTCGCGCGAGTGTCCTGACAGGACTTTCAGGAACTGCTTTGCATGTTCTGGGCTCTGGTACATGTCCAGAAGCAACCCAGAAGCATTTCAACAGAACAAGTAAACAGTAAAAGCTAATCTATGTATTTTTCATGCACAACAGTGGTCTAGAAGGCCTACAAGCTATAAAACAGGTAACAACATGATAAAACAAGAAAACCCAGCATCCCCAAACCCCACGAGGACTATCGCGCGAGACAGTGGACTGTCGCGCGTGAGTTTGAATCACTTGTGCGGGGGTATGCTTCAACCAGTTTCTTGTAACTCTGCTGACATTAGACCAGAACTGGTATTGATTACCAATCCTGGCCCTGACAGCCCCCTCAGGGATCAAAACAGTAAGCAGGAAAGGTGTTTATACCTTTGCTTGAAAGGTTTTGGAAATGGTTGAACAAGTTGAGAAGCTTGTGATGGAAAATGGAGTGAAGAAATGTATGGAAAATGAGCTAGGGTTGAGAGCCTTTGTGTGCTTGCAAGAGTTCTCAATCTCCTAAACTTTTAAAGTTAGTGATTTTTGTGGCCCTTGTAAAGAAAGACAAAGGGGGGTATTTATAGGAGGAGCCAAGGGCCAAAGGTGGTGGCAAACACCCCCTTAGGACCAAACTTGGTGGTGAAGCTTGGTGGAAAGGTGATGGGAAGGGTTGTGTGGGGGTGTGTTCCCAAGGACAGCTCTCCCACTGTCCTGTGGAGAAAAGCGGGGTTCGGCTGACCTGCGCAACCATGGCAAGCAACCAACTGGCTGAAAAAGGTGAAAGGGACTGGAGAAGACCATCGCGCGAGACACTGAGAGTGTCGCGCGTGGGTTAATAGTCAAATGTTTGACTTTGACCACACCTGGCAAAGAGGACACTCGCGCGAGGGAGTGACTTCCACGCGCGAGGGTCAAACCCAGACCCAAGTTTGACTATTTTTCTATTTTCTTTGTCTAAGGTTCAAAGGGTTCAAAGGGGGGTTCCACACACACTGAGCTCAAACCTTTCCAACCTTAAAACTGCTTTTTGATCTGGTTCATCATCGGGGAAACAAGAAACCGTAAAACGATCGGGAGATTCAGATTGGGGTGTCTAAACTAGGGTTGCTTGGACTCCAAGCTAGTGCGTGGAGTATACGCTCAGGTAACCGCCTCGGGTGACGTCATATGTGACGAGAGGGAGGAAACGGTTACGGAGCACATGGGAAAGGGGAATCCCAATGATTGCGTCCGTTGCATGATCTTTGTGGGACCGCATGGCGTAACAACTTTATGTTGATGGACTCAAGAATATCTTCTGGGGAGACAGGGCAACTGACAGCAACGCAACACACAGGCGTGGCATCGAGAGTAGAACCGAGGAGTCGACCGAGGAATGAAGTCCACTCATGGCTTCGGTTCAAGGTTCCTCGAGTGCCGGAGTCATATCATACGGCCAGGTTATCGAGCTCGTAACCGAGGCCACCACAGTGAAGATCAAGGCTGTAATGGTGGTCTCATGGACAGCGCCTTCCAATTTATTATACAGAATCAAGGCCTCACCACTGAAGCAAACTACCCTTACCAGGGAACTCAAGGCACTTGCAACGAAAATGCAGCTACTAACTCTGCAGCCACGATAACTGGCTACGAAGATGTTCCCGCCAATAGTGAGAGTTCTTTGTTGAAGGCTGTTGCGAACTAACCTGTCTCTGTGGCCATAGATGGGGGGGATCCGGACTTCCAGTCCTATTCAGGCAGTTTACAGGAGATTGTGGCACGCAACTTAACCATGGTGTTGCAGCTATTGGTTATGGAACCACAGACGATGGGACCAAGTATTGGATAATCAAGAACTCATGGGGCACAACATGGGGCGAACAAGGGTACATGCGCATACAGAGAGATGTTGCTGCAACTGAAGGCCTTTGTGGCCTTGCAATGGAGCCTTCACATCCTACCGCATGAAGTTCATGAATATTACAAGAAGTGACAGATTATGTAAAATATTAAAGCCATATTATACTGTGTCAGCTCTACAAATCTTCTTGTCATTATCGATGAAAAAAGCTTGTATATTTAGCACATAATTGTGCATTCTATCATCTTATTGATGTTTATCCATAATATGGTAAATTTGATTCTCATACTGTACTTGTAATTAATGCATAACTCCTTTTGGTTTTTTACTTTGTGACCATGGAAATTTCCAAGACAACTCTCTCTCTCCCAATTCGATCACAACACACACAAACTGTAGAATAGTTCCTTTTTGGTAGTTTAACTCAATCCAGAATTCATCTGGGAGGAGGCTCCCTAAACCTGCTTTCCAGGTGAGCACTAACTTTGGCTCTAGAAAAGTAAGAATAACATTTGTGATATGATGAAAATCATGGTATTATCCACTAGATTGTACTGAATACTGAGTATGCCATTAGAATTTCCAAATGGAAGGGAATTCCTCGCCCAAGTAAATAAGCTCCAGTTATAGCAGCAGTTTCGCCCATACGAATGGATGAGAATAAATATTTACCTATATCGGATTAAGTTTATGGGCATTTTTTTTTTGTATTTTTGTGGAACCCGAGATGATCGAGCTCCACGTGAATGTAGTATAAATGTGTAGTGTAACATTTTTGAATTACTAATAATCCCTTTTCCACTCCTTTTTTTTCGCTTTGCAGTCTCCATGATCCAACAAACTCAGTAGCTGGTTTTTGTGATCTCTTATTTTTCAATTTATGAGTTTCTATAAGGGTGTGTTTCCGCTAAATTAAATAAACTATAATGGCAATATTCAAGTTAATTGTTTCCGCTCAATGGTATTTTAGTAGATGTAGGTGAAGAGAATAATCAACCTAGAAATCCGTGAAAATATGCATTATAGTACATTTAATTTGGATTAGGGGATACACCACAAGGGTCATGGGGTGTTGTCCCCAAAAGACACAGGCATTTTGCTAAAGCGGAAGGTTCCGTTTGGCCACCAGTTATTCCCGTTTCTAATTAATGACTTAGTGATTTTTTGTGAGTTCCATAAATGTGATTCAAATAATTTTTTTTAAATATATAGTTTGTATTAGTTCCTAAAAAAATCCGAGATTGGTCACAGTTTTTTCAGAATCCCTATGGGCAAAACACTTAATTTTAGAAAAAATAATGTATTAATTTTTAAACGGGCCACACAAAGTTTATTCAGACACCTAGCTCATTCTTAAAATATTGTGTAAGTTTCCATGAATTTCTAATTGGTCACTTACCGATAGAAAGAGTTTCTATTATTCTATTTTTTTTCTAAATTGCGTAATTTGTCGGTATCGACATTTAGAATGGGACTATATCTCTATTTCCATCCGGTTCATTAGATCTTCAAAAGATCTAGCTCAAGCCGATATCAGTAAGGGCTATTTCAAAATTCATAGGACCGGCCTTACGAATTATGTCTTTAAAGATCGATATTGAGGTAATTTTTTTTAGAAACCCATGAAATAACTGTGTAAGTATAATGAGTTGTTTAAATTATCTTTGTAAGACTCGAAATGGGACCCATCAAAATCATTAATTTTTTTCCCATTTAATAATTACCAAACAAGGTACAAGCAAGCATAAAAGTGGAGGGGTTTCTTGTAGCGAAACAATGGCGTCTTTCGGGTTCAGCCCCTTGTCGATCCTTGTAGTCAGTAGCAGGGCCGGCTCATATATTTTGGAGGCTCGAAACGAATTCCCTATATTGAGCCCCTTTACGTATTCTTTATTTTTTTTTTTTTAAAATGATAAAAGTACAAAAAAATCAAACTAAAAGGATACAATTATGACCATATAAATTTAAAAAGATATTATTGCAAGAGTTTTTGAAGAAAACAAGATACAATTGTGTTTTTATTTAGAAATATTTTAATATTACTCCATATGTAAATTACATTACAGTAGGGGCCTCAATTTTGGACCAAAATTCGGGAGCCGGAAGCGGCCGCTTCCCCGGCATATCTCATGAGCCGGCCTTGGTCAGTAGGATCCCCCAATCCATTTGATTTTGCGGAAATGCATTGAATTATGGAAGTATAGGTGACACGTTCTCCATAGAGTCTGGTGGGTGTCGTTCGATCAGGTGACGCAAACTGAATTAAATATTTAGGCGCACTGATTTTGGGTGATACGTTTCTCAGTATGTGTTTTTCAGCTTTCTATGAATGTCATGATGTCATGTCATACGTAATGGGTATCAACACTCAACAGCCTGCTTTATTTTACTCAATCGCTCACGGTACTATATGGTATTTTCACGTCAGATGTATATGGAGATGAACTCCTCCAAATTCCGCTGAGGCCGTAGACGCCGCGCGAGACAGAGGAAGTGGTGGAGCCTTGAATTTTCGTATAGACTAGCTCAATAGTTGTTAAACTATTGATTGTAGTATTTGTAAAAAAAAAAAAAAAATCTATACTAAACTCAGTCTTTTTTCTGAAATGTACAATTAGTTTTCAAAAATTATTCTACAAACCGAATTTTCAGGACAATATATTTTTTATAGCTAATTATTGTAGTATACTTTGAATTATAAACTTCTTTGGGAGTGTTTGCGGGTTGTTTTTTTTTTCAGATTTTGAGATTTTAGCTTTTTAAAATCAGTCCGGAGTGTTTGCCAAAAATTAGAGATAACAGATTTTCAACTTCTACAGATTCTGAAAAGCTAAAAAATGAATGAAATTCTCCAAATTACATAGATGGGTTCAGGTAGCTATTGGAATTATGCAATACAAATTCTTAAAAAAAGAATGAAATTTCTTAAAAAGTAATGAAATTCTCATAATATCGCAGCTGCAACAGATAGATTTCTCAACTTTTACTAAAATTTAGAATTTAAAATTGGCTTAATTGCAAGAACACCCCCTAAACTATCAGTTTTTGGCAACTTCACCCCCTTAATTTTAAAACTGAGCAACTTTACCCCCCTAACTACCAAATTTGAGCAACTTCACCCCCTCCCCGATTTCCCGTCCAATTTTCTTAGGAATTTGGATGGAAAATTGGATGGAAAAGTACCAAAATGCCTTTTATACACCAATTATAGACCCCTCCCGTCCCCCTCTCTCTCTCTCTCTCTCTCTCTCTCAACCTCAGAGAGAGAGAGAGGGAGGGAGAGAGAGACAGACAGAGAGAGTCTCTAATGGGTGTATAAAGGGCATTTTGATATGTTAAAATACTTTTCTATCCAATTTTCCATCCAAATCCCTAAGAAAATTGGACGGAAAATCGGGGAGGGGGTGAAGTTACTCAAATTTGGTAGTTAGGGGGGTGAAGTTGCTCAGTTTTAAACTTAAGAGGGTGAAGTTGCCAAAAAGTGATAGTTTAGGGGGTGTTCTTGCAATTAAGCTTTTAAAAATTTGTAGCAGAATCTAAAGCTAAAATCTAAAATCTATATCGACAGCTATCCCAAACACACCCAAATGAGTAACTGAAGTTAGGGTCCTTAGATTGATTACCCACTTGTAGATAAATTACATTCCTTAGGCCATCCACAGTGGTATAATCAAAAATGGATAATCAAAAGTTGACACATCAGTTTTTTATTATTCATTTAAGAGGTTGCTAAGCTTAACAATGTTGAGTTCCACAATGGTCACTTCTAGTCTATAACCAAAATAAGGGGTCCACTACAACTTTTTTGGGCAAATATATATCGAGCCGGTTCCGTAGACACAAAAAAAAAACACACAAACAAACACCCCATCTCAGCCCTCCATTTCAAAGGCTGAGATTAAATCCCACTTCATCCCTAAAGATACAAATCACGTTTGCCCCTTCTCCCGTTCTTCACTTCACGTTCTGCTCCCTCCAGTCCGACACCCACCCCTCCACCTCCCTCCACTCCGACACCCACTCCGACCGACGAGCTCATCCCCCGCCTCCGATGACCCTCTCTCTCCACCGACGACCCACCACCACACCGCCACAGACCCACCTACCGAGAACCGGATCTTCTCTCTCTCGGGACGCACCCAGGTCTCTCTCTCTCTCTGAACTTGCCGAATCCTCCTTCAATCTTATTGGTCTATATTCTTGAACAGGTAATAGGCAGAAAATGTGTCACATAAGAGCACAAAGAAGGATACATTAGTGGATGTGTGTGACCTAGTATCTGATCTTATGTGGATTACTGAAAACAGGGTAACTGTGTCATCAAATAGCCGTTCATGGTTGATACCGTCATCCAAAAGGTGGATGGCACAAGCATTGACTGCTATATGACATTCGTATACTAGCATGTTTTCACAAGTGTATCTGAATGGCACAATCATTGAAGAAAGCTCTCTTCTCTCATCATGTTTTCATCAGAAGCTATGCAGCAGCCACCATTTAAAAAAGCTTCGAGTTTTCAAAACGAGTCATAAACACTTTTTTCAAGGGTCCTGTTGTTCTTCTAATTCTAGGGTTTCTACTATAATGTTTGATTAGTGTTTCTTGGGTTCATACATTAGCTCATTTTAAGAACCTGGGGCTTTTCCCCAAAAATGCTCAAATTTGGATAGAGTAAAAGTCATAATTTTTTAGTTATCCGATTCTTTTTCGTTGAGATGAACCGACAATCTACAAAAGTTTGACGTTGCAAAAAAAAATTTGAATAAGGTCATTGCATCAATATCACCCTTTTTGGATATTCTAATTCTTAACTTACCGTTGCAAAAAAATTTTGAATATGGATTTCTTTACTTTTTCTTGCAGGCAAGTGAAGGGTGAACAATGGAGGTAGTGAGTTTAGATAATGTTGAAGTAGATCACATGGAGACTCCAGAAAATATTGTGGAAGGGTTAAAAACACCGACAATTGGAATGTATTTTGAGACAATTGAAGAAGCACGGAATTACAATGAACGTTATGGTCAAGAAAATGGGTTTTGGATTCGTATTCGGGCTTCAACCAAAGGATGAAACCGGTCGAATGAAGTCACTAATGTGCTATTTGTTTGCGTAAAAGAAGGAAAATATCTTGGGAAAAAACAGCAGGAGAGTGTTGTGGAGGAGAATGATAAGACAGACGAAGAGGAGAAAGTGATACCAAAGAAAAGAGTTATACGTTGTTCAACCGTTAAATGTGAATGCAAGGCTCATTTGCGGATTAAGCAAGACAAATGGCATTGCAAATGGAAAGTAACAAGTTTTGATGAAAATCACAACCACCAACTAGTGACTCCATGTAAGAGAATGAAAATGAAGTCAAATCGAAACATGCCCAAAGCCGTTAAGGATTTGACTGAGGTATTTCATAGTGAAAATATAGAAATTTCGAAAGTTCCTTCAATTTTTGGTGGTGAGTACATGGGCTTTGATAATAGGGATTGCTACAATCACTTGAGAAATGTGAGGCATAGAGACCTAGATTGCGGGGATGCACAGTCAGTTCTTGACTACTTTAGGAACAAACAAGCACAGAATCCTCAATTCTTTTATGCGATTCAATGTGATGAAAGTGGGAGAGCAGTTAATTTTTTTTGGGTGGATTCTCGATCTCGTATGGCATACCATTATTTTGGAGATGTGGTCACATTTGACACAACATATCAGACAAATAAGTATGATATGCCTTTCGGACCATTTACGGGAGTAAACCATCACATGCAGTCAATACAGTATGGATGTGCACTTTTACAAGACGAGACAGGTGACATTTGAATGGTTGTTTCGGGCATGGCTTGACGCTATGGGGGGACGTCCTCCAACTTCTATCATCACTGGCCAAGACTTGGGAATGAAAAAAACTATTGCCAAAGTCTTTCCCAACACCCGTCATCGTCTATGTCTTTGGCATATTAAGAAGAAATTTGTTGAAAAGTTGTCACAAGTGTACTACAAGAGATTGAAATTCAAGAAGGATATGAAAAAATGTATTAAGGAGACATACAAGAAAGAGGATTTTGAAGAGAGATGGAGGTTATTGATGAAGGAAAATGGGTTAGAAAACAACGAATGGCTTCAAGGGTTGTTTGATATTCGTGAATCATGGGTACCTGTTTATAATCGTGGTACATTCTTCGCCGGTATGAATACTACCGGACGTAGTGAGGGCATCAACTCGTTTTTTGATGGTTTTGTAACTCATACTTCAAATCTCAAAGAATTTGTGATGAAGTATGAGAAAGCTTTGAAGAGAATTGTAAAAAGGGAAAATGATGAAGATTTTGAGTCCGAACACAAGTTTCGGATTGTTAATGACCATGAATTTTTGTTGAAGCATGCGGCAAAAGTGTATACTAGAAACGCCTTCAACAAGTTCAAGGATGCATGAATGGAGTAAAGTCTTTCACTACAAAGTTGAAAATGTGAGAAATGCCAATGGTTTTCAATCTTTCATAGTGAAGTCAAAAAATGATGAACTTGAAAAGTTTGAGTTGACATTGGATTCGCAAACCTATGAGAGCAAGTGTGAATGCCAAAAATTTGAGTTTGTTGGGATATTATGTGCACACATTTTGAAAGTGTTTGTCCGACTAGACATTGATGAAATACCAGAACACTTTATTCTTCCACGATAGAGGCAAAAGGCTAACAAATTTAGGATAATTGATTCCCAAGGATTGGTGCATGACGACGGCAAAGAAGAATCTGAGGCGTTAAGGCTTAGCCATATGTGTCAAGAAACTACAAAATTGGCTTGTTTGGCCGCCCCATCGAATGAGGCATACACAATTTTTATTGAAGGTATGAATGATTTATTCAAGAAGATCCAAGAAGTTTCTAAGGTGTCTCCAATTGAAATTTGTGCTGAAAAAGATAACGAGGAATTTACCGAGCCGTCGCCGTCTCAAATATTGCTTTTGGATCCGAACATCTCAATTTGCATGGGTAGGAAAAAGGATGTCAAGGGCAAAGCCGCTTCTACACAGTCCAAAAGATTGAAAAGCGGTATTGAGATGTCATTAAATAAGAAGAAAAGAAAATGTCACATGTGCTTTCAATTTAGACATGATAAGAGAACTTGTCCTTCAAATCCAATGAGTAAAACTAACAAAGGTAACTCAATTACTAATCTTATTGTTCTTATTGACATAGATGTTCTTATTTACTAATCTTATTTTTTTTAATTATCAATTTTATTCAAAAGGCTTTGAAGAGGACGCGGAAGGCTCAGATAGTGACCAAGAGGACAGCTCAGATTGCTCCAAATGATCTTGTTGGAATATTTTGGCTTGTTGGCTTTGTTTTGTAATGATCTATTCTTAGGTTAAGTGAAAGTTCTTTGTATGAATCAGTTTTTGGGATGGAATTGAATGTCAGAAAGATTAAATCTTTAAACTTGTATGCATAAGAGAAAGAAGATGAATGAGAGAACTTCTTGTTCTATTCGTGCAGATTACACTTGTATTTTGTGGGTTATTGTATCAAACTCATTGTTTTGTAATGTAATCTAGTTATTGTCACTGGATTTTATTATGTAATTGTTCTTTGATGTTTGGTCAGATGAAGCTAGAATCCTAGCTTGTTCTAATCATAGATTAGTGTTCTAATCATAGATTAGTGTCCTTGTGTCGTGTCCGTTCAAAAAAATAGGTTCTGAAATAATTTCGACAGAGTTTTCCCTATTTTTGGTCCTAACCCGACGTCTCACGTCTCAGTTAGTCAGTACAACAACAAGAAGAACCAAATGAACATTCTAAATAAACATTCACAAGCCACATTTATCACAAAAATCCATTACCAAATGAATTACATCTCATTTTTATTACAGGAGACCAAATGGCTTCACAAAAACCATAAAACAAAAACAAGGTCAAAGATTTCCAGACTATACAGCTATACTACCAACAGCACTCCACACAAAGGAGGCTACTAGAAAACAAAAAAAACCTACTCCTGGAAGTTACAATCGTATGTTTCTCTCCCTCCAGATGAGATACACTGCAGCTGGCAATGAAAATTTCATAATTCTGCACTTGAAGCTCTCCCATTTTGGGCAAACCAATCCAGCCAATCAACAAGAGAGATAGGCACACAAACAGATGAGGATTTACTCCATACTACAGACCACACAAATTTGGAAAAAGAGCAGCCAAAGAATAGATGCTTGTGACTTTCCTTCTCTTTGCAACATGAAGGACAGATTTCAACCAGGTTCTGTGACCTCGACACAATTCACCAAAGAAAAGAGCAGCCTCATTGATCCCTTGAACATGTCAATCTTTGCATTTCGGAGAATGATAGTTGCACCAGGCTTCATCAAATCAACTGGGAGATGAAAACAATTAAAAGAAAAATCATTACTGAGTGCAACATCATAAAAATTATCGCACATCAAAACTCCAAATCAAAACTCCAAATAGAGACACAATTTAGCCAGATAATAAGACATTATAGCATTGTTCTAACTTCTAACTGCACGTTCCTCACTTTCTTTTAAACTATGAAAGGCATCAGGGCTATAGATACCAACTGCAGTGGAAATAAGTATAGAACAGCCTTTTCCCATCAAATAAATTTAGGCACTACGTGAGGGCATAGTAAATAACCCACTGAATCGGAAAATAATAATACAAGAAAGCGACAACGTCCCTCATTAGACTTTCATGATTTTACCTTAACTTGATACATCGATGATCCAAACATGCAAACTTACATAGCTATCTTTATCATTGTAAAGGAATCATGAGTTTCCACACCTACTGTAACAAGAAGCCTGGCCTATAATTTCAAGGGTTGGTAACAAATATTTCCACACCTGCTAAACAGCGCACTGGAACTAAAAAATCATCGTCTCAGAATCAAAATTTTTTACATCGTCATGTAACATGGTATGATATACACTGAAAACCCAGACCAAAATCAAAACACCATCAACCTCGTCCCGAAAAGCTCAAAGCAAACAGTTATCTTAAAAAGCCCTTCGTTCAGCTATAATACAATTCATAGATGCTACTGGTAGGCAGGTAATAAAATGTACTAGCATCTATTGTACATCCTTTATTCAGAGCAACCGTTTAAACAAGAGACTGCTGACTTCACTGTTCCAAAATTTCTCCAGCACACACTCAAGAATCTTCACGGGTTCATTCTGTTCCTCACGAAATCAAATCTCATCACTTTAAATGAAACCCACGAGAAAAACACAATCTTTTCTTCCCTTTTCTCTTCACCTCTCACAATTCAATGAAGACAAAAAAAAAACAAGAAAAGTACTTATTGGGAAAAAGTACAGTACTGACCAACGGAGACACCAATATTGGTGTCAGCGACCTGGTTCTTGCGCAGCTTCCGCTCCAAGTGAGCAGCAATCCATATCATCCCAAGCGTGCCCTTTTTCGCGAGTATAAACTGCAAGTAGAATATCTTCCTTCTAAAAATCCGTCTCTTACCTCATACGAGCCTCCAAACCCTAGAACCGTTCCCAAATCGCCACCAAAAACCCTAACTCGAACGGAAGCGTGAAATTCAGACTTGGAAGAAGTCGAATTTGATCTGCGGGGAGAGAATTTGGGGAGTCAAGCGAAACCTGGTGGGAATTTGAAGGTCGAGGATTCGCAGCAGAGAAGAAGGACCTGAGCTCGTGGTGTTTTTCAGGGGGAGCTGATAATCCAAGTTCTATTTTATCCCAGGCTTGACGGTCGGAGCTCGTCGATCGGAGTGGGTGTCGGAATGGAGGGAGGTGGAGGGGTGGGTGTCGGACTGGTGGGAGCAGAACGTGAAGTGAAGAACGGGAGAAGGGGCAGACGTGATTTGTATTTTTAGGGATGAAGTGGGATTTAATCTCAGCCTTTGAAATGGAGGGCTGAGATGGGGTGTTTGTTTGTGTGTTTTTTTTGTGTCTACGAAACCGGCCCGAATATATATATATATGGGGGCGGTTCCGGGGACACCCAACGGGGACACCTAAAAAAACACCCCATGGTTTTCGATCAAATTTTGATGATCCGAGCCGCTCAATGTGATCAGAATGTGATTTTAAGGGTACACGCTAAAAATCAGCAAAAAAAATGACCGGGAAGGGCTTGATCCGAACAGTTTTGAACAATTATTTATTGAACGGTTCAAATAAAAACTGCTCAAATCAAGCCTTTCTCGGTCATTTTTTTTGCTAATTTCTCGCGAACACCCTTAAAATCACATTCTGCACACATTGAGCGGTTCGGATCATAAAAATTCAATCGGGAACTATCAGATTGAGATTTTGGGTGTCCCCGTTCCCTATATATATATATATATATATATATCAATCTCATAGTTTCCGATTAAATTTTGATGATTCAAGCCACTCAATATGTGCAGAATGTGATTTCAAGGGTGCTTGCAAGAAATTGGCAAAAAAAATTACCGGGAAGTGCTTGTTTTGAGCAGTTTTTAATTGAACCGTTCAATAAAAAACTGTTCGGAACTGTTCGGATCAAGCCCTTCCCTGTCATTTTTTTTTGATTTCTTATAGATACCCTTAAAATCACGTTTTGATCACATTGAGCGACTCGGATCATTAAAATTTGATCGAAAATTATGAAGTGTTTTTTAGATGTTTTTATAGATATTTCTGGAACCGCCCCCATATATATATATACGTGACGGATCAAGTGAGGGATCCCTCACTTTGTTAAAATGCGGGACTTTCATTTCCCGATCAAATTTTGAAAATCCGAACCGTTCAATGTGTGCAGATGTGATTAAGGGTGTTCGCGAGAAATTAGCAAAAAAATGGCCAGGAAGGGCTTCATCCGAGCAATTAACGGTTCGGATTTTCAAAATTTGATCGGAAATGAAAGTCCCGCATTTTAACAAAGTGAGGAATCAACTTGATCCGTCACGTATATATATATATATATATATATATATATATATATATATATATATATATAGGTGATGGATCAAGTGAGTTAAAATGAGGGACTAAAATGCGAGACTCTCATTTTCCGATCAAATTTTGAAAATCGAACCGTTCAATGTGTGCGAGCGTGATTTTAAGGGTATTCGCGAAAAATAAAAAAAATGGCCGGGAAGGGCTTCATCAAGCGATTTTTTACGAGCGTTCGAAAAAATTGCGGATGAAGCCCCTTCCCGGTCATTTTTTGCTCGATTTCTCGAGAACCCTAAAATCACGTTCTGATCACTTTGAGCGGCTCGGATCATCGAAATTCAATCGGGAAGGGGGAGTCCCGCATTTTAACAAAATGAGGGATCCCTCACCGGAACCGGATTCTGTATATATATATATATCTCCTTCCCGCCATTCACTTCTCCCCATTACTATAACGCCCCGCTATTTTCTAAAAATAAACTCCAAAATACATTGTATTTCAAATACTTCCAGGCCCCATTCTTGCCAAATACAAATTTACACCTCTAAAATAATTAACAAGCCGCCAACTCAATAATCCTCTAGATACTCCAAAAATGTGAACTCTTTCAAGACTTCCAAATAATCCTTATATGCTCCGATTCAATTCCTACTCCTCGCATTCGAAACCCTCCAGAAGGTACTATTCATCCTGCTCATCTATAAATTCTGACACATTATACCAGCGTCGCCACCAGCATAATATGTCAGGTTCACAAAAGTAACACCGTGAGCAATTAAGCCCGATAGCTAACTTCTATCCCTATGTTCCATACACTAACAAAAATATCATATAATCTTTGTGAATGAACAATACAAAAGTTTAACATTTCATCACATATAATCAAATCAATCTACAAAGTGTCAACGTGTCATCAGTGTCAGCGTATCGTAGTTCGTGTCATTATTTTTCAAGTATCGATTCTATTTTCCATCTTATTTTCTCAAGCACTGGTTTCGCTGACCATCTTTCAGGACCTACCGGGCTCTCAAGCTAAATTCAGATTTTGCCACCCAAAAGCACTGATTCCGATGACTGTCTCTTTCAGGACCTATCGGGTTCTAGTCTTTAATCATTTCACATTTCTCATCACACACGACACTAGTTCCGCTGACCATTCTTTCAGGACCTACCGGGCTCCTAGGCCACACCCGAGCCATGATTCCGTCGACCATTCTTTCAGGACCTACCGGGTTCTCATGCTCACACACGCACACCCGAGCCATGATTCCGCTGACCATTCTTTCAGGACCTACCGGATTCTCATGCTCACACACGCACACTTGAGCCATGATTCCGCTGACCATCTTCCATGGACCTGCCGGGTTCTCATGCTCACACAATCATTAATCTTTTTCATATTTTTCGTTTCTCGTGTCTCGTAAACATGCATCATTTCGCGCGTTCACAATATTCTTTCAAAACTTGCTACAATCATGTGACAATAATAAATCACTAATTTCATGCATTTCTATTTTCGACAACATTGAAAATTATAATATCACAACTTATCAACAAACATACAATTAATTAAGCATTACAACGATAAAATCAACTTTTCAACTTAAACAATTTAATCATGTGATATCATAGAAATAATAAATAATTAATTAAACACATAGCACACCAACATTATACTTAGGTGAGTAGATAGGAGGTTTCTACTGTTCTTCTTGGCGGTAACGGGTTATGGATTCGTCGGGTTGAAAAGGCGAATGGAGTAACGTCGTTTTCGACTTGACCGAAGAAATAAGAAAGCAATTTTTCTTTTCCTTTCTTTTTTTTCCTTCTTTCCCTCTTTTCTTTCTCACTCTCCTTTCTCTCTCTCTACAATGAAGTGGTGTGGTGTGGAGGGAAGTGGAGCCTATTTATACTAGTGACTTAGATTCTAAGTCATAATTAGGAAATCAAATCAAATCTTAGAAAATCTAAATCATATCCTATAGAATCTAACAATATCTAAATCAAATCTAATAATATCTAATCAAATCTTATAAAATCTAAACATAATCCATATAATATCTAATCAAATCTTAGGAAATCTACTAAAATCCAAGTGTATCTATAACTAATCTTAATGAATCCAATATAATTCGGGTGTATCTATTAAATATCTAGTCCAGAATAATCTCACAAGGTCAAATCCAATTCTTTCTGGATAATTCTGTTTGAAACTCACGGTTCTCCACCTCGCGGAAATCACATCAAATCTATATCATAATCTTATAATATCTTATAAAATCTTATCATATTTCAACAAAATCTTATATGATCTTATCCTAATCATATCATATCCTGTAAAATCCTAAGAAATCATAATCATATCCTATATAATCCTAACAATATCTAGCAAAATCTTATCATATCTAATAAAATCCAATATAATCTTATCCAAATCTTATCTAATAAAATCCAATCTAATCTTATCCTAGATTTTTAGGATCATGAAGTAGGGCTAGGGTTCTATAATAAGTAGGTACAATGATATCAAGGTTCAAGATATGGAAAAAAAAATCCTATGATATCAAAGGGATTTTAATGGCTAGCTCCTAGAGTTAAATAATAATAATACAATCACTTTAACAAATGATAAAATGATTTTTAGTAAGAGAATTATTTTAAAAATATTGACTTGAAAATTCGGGTCATTACAATTACATTTTTTTTGGACAAAAATATATCGAAAATATAGTGTTCTCTATCAAAACAACACCGAAACTTCTTCTTCTTCTTTTTTTTCCTATTCCTATAGCCTATCTAACCAAACTAATATCACAGATCCACCACTCTCTTAATCTTCCAAAAAAATCAGATGTGTTCTTGAATTTGAAAATGAATGTAAGATTTTTTATGTATTCAACCATAGGGGAGGAATGAAAAAGGAATAAAATAGAAACGGGAAAAAAGAATGAAATACCTTAATCCGGCAACGATTGGTTGAATTTTAGATGATCGAGAGATATGAGTTTCACTTTTGGAGGGGAAGAAAGAGAAACAGTTTGTGGGTGAAATGAAGAATATATAGAGCAGGTGAAGAAGATAAAGAGCAGGCAAATAAGAGAAGAAGAAAATACTTATACAAATTTTGAAACCAATTAACTTATGTGGTGTTGTTTACATCCTAAAATACGCCACCCAATGAGAAAATTACACGTGGCATCAAACAAATGCTTTAGCCTATCGGAACACATCCCATTTTGGCTCGAGATACAGGGGATCATAGGGTTAATGGCGATGTTATTTTAGTACTAAACGGTATCGTTTTGATAGTAAACGGCGGCGTTTGGGCCTCATAAAGGGGTAATTAAAACGATAATTAGGTTTAGCCGTTGATTACTTATTTAGAACCATCAGACGGTGGTTAAATCTTTTGTTTTGTGCAGCAATTAAGCATGGATGCAGGGAATCGTTTCTAAGGTCCAATCGTGCTACATTAACTCACGTTGCATAAAAACAAGAAGCCCACGATTCAGAAAACAGCCATGATCGATATTTGCAAACGTGGAGAGAGAAGAATTCTCAGGAATCAACCCAAGTGACCGTTCGAAGGCTCCCCTCAATCGTTTTTCAAGGAATCATGGACAGTTCAAATAGAGACGTGAGAAGCAGTTGAAGACGTGGAGTTCGAAGGCAGATTCAGCGTCTATAAATAGAAGAAGAAGTGGAAGATAGCACCCCCGACAAATCTTACCCTCTGACAACTCATACTCAATATGATTGCTCAGGGATTTATCTTAGTTTAGGATTTAGTTTAGTTTAGTTTGTAAGTTGAAGGCCTGTTTGCATGTAAGACTATTTTGATTAAATTCAAGTTTCTTATTTCTTTCAGTCTTTTACTTACCAAAGATTAGTCGTTTATAGGCCCTCTTTGATTAAATTCAGTGTGCTTATATTTCTGCATTAGTCTTCGGAAAATTTCAAGAGTGTTTGTGCATAAATTTACCTTCGATTCGATTCGGGTTTGTTTGTGTTCAATCATCTTAATTGGTTATAAGCTCTCTTTGATTAAATTCAGTGTGCTTATATTTTTGCATTGGTTTTTAGTAAAGTCTCAAGAGTGTTTGTATACAAACTTACCTTTGATTAGATTCGGGTTCGTTTGTGTTCAACCATCTTTTTTGATTTGAAGAAAATCAGTCTTTAGTCTTGTTTGACACTTTAAGGAAAAATCCTCTTAGTTGAGGTAATTGAACAGATAACACAGTTGCCTGATATTAATTAGTTGTTTCACGTCACATTGAAAAGAATAATTTCGTTTGTGAAATTAGTTCTTTTCTGGCACGTCCGCACACAATTATTTGCCATTTGATTGCGTTAATCCACCCCCAAATAATTTTTTGGCACGCCCAGTGGGACCCGAAGTGTCAAAATGCCAAGGCTTAAGATAGCAATAGGGACACCTATTGGCGTGTTGGAGCCAGAAAGGCAAGCTGTGCCAGAGCAGGCTGCTGAACCAGGCACGCCTATTAGTTTAGGTTTTCAGCCATTGACTTTATAAATGGAAGAACCTCTACAGGAGGAATCTTCTTATGAGATGCCTCCCTATCAAGGGCCTACAACTTTCCCTTCGAATTCCCAAGAGGGGCAGGCTAGTGGTAAAGACCACGATAAAGATGAGATGTTTAGAGAAATGATGATAGCTTTTAGAGAGATGGCTCAAACTCAAAGAGCCATGATCAAAAGCATAAAATCTAGACTACCTGACCCAGAGTTAGCAAAAAACAGTCCAGTAAATATTGGACTAAACAACCAAGTTAGCTCTAGCACTCACCAAAGTCCCTTCGAAGGAAGGCTTGGAGAGGATATTGCGCAAGGTAAGTTGAAGTCTAGATCAGGAAAAGAGAAAATGTATCCTGAGGAAATACCACAATCTTGGTACGAGCCAGTGAAACCAACAAAGCCATTGGAGATTCCAAAGCAATCTCATGGAATTACTATAGGAGTCCCAAGAAATACTGGGAACAGACAAAGCGTCAACCCACTTTTCGAACCTATTTTAGGGAGATAGGGGGATGACGAGGAGTTGGAACAAGGGTATAGACCAGAAAGGAGGAATGTTAATCTACAAGACCCTCATGAGTTGCCAGTCGCTAGGAATCCCTTCTCAACTTCTCGAGAGCAAAATCCTAGGTACACACAGATCCCTGTGGCGCCTGAGAGGATGCAGCAGCCACCACATGGGAGGCTCCCCGGGGAGAAACAAGGGGATTTTAGTGGGGTCTACGAAGATGATTTAGTAGGTCAAGATCAGCCTGTAGCAAATCAAGCGCAGAATCTCCTCATGGACAATCCAGTGTTAAGAGACCAAGTTATGGGTCTCATACAAGAAGTGTGTGGACCTCGAACTCAGGGGGTACAACCTCAGATCTATAGAAAACTATACCCAGAATGGATAGACACAACGTTTCGAATTCCTAGGGAATTTAAAATCCCTGATTTCACTTTGTTTTATGGGGATGGGAGACAATCTTCCGTAGAGCACATTGCTAGATTTTCGGCCCAATGTAAGAACTTGGCTCAAAATGGCTTCATGAAATTGAAGCTATTCCCAAACTCTTTGTCTGGGCCAGCTTTTGCTTGGTACACTAATTTACCACCAGGATCAATAACCAATTGGTTTCAGATGGAAGAGGTGTTTCATGCACAATTCTTCCATGCAGAACCTGAAGTCTCGATCGCGGATTTGGCTAGGTTAAGGCAGAAACCAGATGAAAAGGTAGCAGACTTCATATCTAGGTTTAAAAGAGCCAGGACCAAGTGCAAGCTCCAACTGCCAGAGGCAGAATTCGTGAGGTTAGCACAAGATGGTTTGGAGAGGGAACTTCGAAAGAGGTTCTATAGAGTTTAGAGACTTTGCAGATCTAACCTACAAAGTCACTAGATATGAGTCATTGTTGGAAGAAGATACTGATAGACAAAATTCTTCTTACTCTACATATTATAGAGATCCCAACTATGAAATAGATGCTGCAGAAATTATAGAGCATGATCCTTGCGTTTGTGAGCCTTTAATCCAGAAACACGTTACCATAGAACAGAAATTCAAGCAGAAGGAAATTCCTAAAGTTTATTCCTTTGATATATCAAAGGCTGATGAAATCTTTGATTATCTGTTAAAGAAGAAAATCATTAAGTTACCATCAGAAGTTAAACTGCCAACTGCAGAAGAAAAGCATGGAAAAACATATTGTAAATGGCATAATTCTTGGTCTCATTCAACTAAGTCTTGCAATGTTTTTCGTGACAGAATTCAAGAACAAATCAAGAAAGGAAAGATCAAGTTCCCTGAAAAAGCAATGGGAATCGATGCCACTCCTTTTCCGAAGGTTGAAGAGGTAAACACCAACGTGCCAACTTCATTGGCTCGAACTGTCAAGAAATATTGGCAGGACAAGGAAGCACCGGTGAATATGACTTCAGTTCAGCCCACAAGGTGGAAGCCATATGCTGGTCATCATCGAGGTATGGGAACGAGGCAAAGCCATTACAAATCAAACAATGCTAGTTTTCCTTCACAGAATTCTGGACCAAATCATCTGCCCATGCTCGAAGCCTCATTCTTAGAGTGTTTATGTGTGGGATGCAGAGCCAACTATTTGGTCTTCAAGGATCTAGACAAGAAGGGAGTCAGTTTGTTTCCTAAAGAGCAAGGGATGAAATGAATTGCTCCAGCACCAGTTAAACCGAACGAGAGTAAGCCTTGGTTGGCTTCGAAGAGGGATATGCCCTCGAATGCAGTCCCTTATGCTCAGAAAAGGGAAGTACCTCCTCTAAAGAAGGCCAATATTGGCCAGGCTTCAGGAGTACAAGAAGAGGCTAAGCAAGACGAATTCACTTTGGTAAAAGGCATCAGTGATTGGTTTCTGAAGCAGGTTAAGCCTGATCTGTTTCAAGGATATAAGAATCCGACCAGAGGTGGAAACAAAACCTTTAAACCATCAAGCTCAAATTCTAGAAATTGGGTGTTGATAAGAGATCCCAAGTCCAAAATCCCACAGATGGTTCCTTTACTCTCAAGGACACAGAAAAGGAAGCTCCAAAGAAAGTATTCACTCTTTCAATTGGGGGAATCCTCAACTGGGGAAGAGTTTGGAAGGGGAACAAGGCCTAACCCAAGGTTCAACAGGGTTCAAAGGGACCCTGAAGAGTTTCAAACCAGTATCAAGAGGGAGAAGCTTTGCAGAAAGTAGCTTCAGCGATGCTCAAAGAAGACTTCGATGTACACTCTCCCAATTCATTGGCTAGCTACTAGTCTGGATTGCTAGAAGCCATGTTGGTGGAACAGGAAGGGGCAGAAGGAAGTTCTTCTCCCATGGAAGTATCAGCACAGGAAGTTGAACCCGAAGAGGTGAAGGAAAAAGCAATTAACCCAACCAAAGAAGTAGCAAGTATCCAGTTTGGAAGCCAGCCAGAGGTTCAGGTTAACATGGTTTATCCATGTTCGATGAACTCCTTCAAAGTTGGCCAGGCGTCTAAAGATGAGAATAACACTTGGTTGGTTAAAGCAGACACCTCTGAAGGAACACACAGTGATGAGGAACTGAATATCATATGCAATGATTGTGATCTGGAGGAAGTGGCCCAAATCGAAATGGACGAGAATCTGGGATGTGAAATTGAGCAGAATCAAGAGAGTTTGGAGGTAAGCTCAAAAGAAAGTGCTTGTTTTGTACCAGACTCAATGTCTGACATCGAATACCCACTGGTAATAGATTTAAATTATGTTGAGCTTTTATATCCATTTAAATTGCCTACTAACGCTATGCGACAACACTTACATCCACTATATATTACTGCCCACTTCGATGGAATCCCACTTAATAGAATCTTGGTGGACAATGGGGCTGCGGTGAACATTTTGCCTTTCCAAACCCTAAAAAGTTAGGAAAAGGGAAAGCAAAATTAATTCCAACCAGCACGTCCATTGCAGGATTCACGGGGGAAAGCCAACATGCCAAGGGTATAATCTCCATTAGATTGGCAGTAGGCGGAATAGAAACAGACACTGCTTTCTTCGTGGTGGACACATATGCTAAATATAATGCTTTATTAGGGAGAGACTGGATTCATGTTAATGGATGTATTCCTTCTTCTCTCCATCAGGAATTGATGATTGTCAAGTATGATAAAGGTAAAGAAGTGGGTGTTGAAGGAGTCAAAGCTGATCCACATCCATTCAGCGCCACAGCAAATTTTGCTGAAGCAGAAATGTACAAGTCAGATGTAGTTCCATTGAGCGAACTACTCCAAACAGCCACCTGCCCAGCCAACGAGATGGAATTGGGGGAATTGGCAGAGCTAAAATCGAAGCTGAAACAAGCTTTTGATTATGAATCAGACACCCCAAAAGATGATGCTGCTTGGATGTAAATCCAAGGGAGAGGTAGCAGAAGAGGCCAACTCATTGGCTTTGATAAGGTACGTTGCTCTGGGGATCGAGCAGAAGATACAAGAAGCCAACATGTGGGAAGACGTTCTACAGGATAACAAGCCTCGTAAGGAGGAAGACCATCCAACGTCTCAAGAACGGTTCGAAGCCCAAGATCTTCTGGAGGAAGTAAAATTGGGAGACGAAGAAAACCCCAATCCAGTGTTTATTAACAAACAGCTCGAATCAGATATGAGGGCTAAGCTAATAGCACTGTTGAAAGCAAATAAAGAATGTTTTGCATGGAGTTACAGGGAACTGCCTGGATTGGACAGGAAATTGGTGGAGCATAGGTTACCTATCAAGCCACAATTCAAGCCTGTGAAGCAACCAACCAGGAAGATGAGTCCAGAAACTATTGCAGGAGTCAAAAAAGAGATTCAGAGACTTTTAGATGCTGGTTTCATTAGAACAGCCAGGTATGTCGAATGGCTATCTAATGTAGTTCCAGTCCCTAAAAAGAATGGAAGTATCAGGATCTGTATTGACTTTCGAAATTTAAATACTGCAACTCCTAAGGATGAGTACCCTATGCCTAATGTAGACATGCTTGTGGACGGTTCGGTCGGGCACAAGATGTTATCCATACTTGACGGGCATTCAGGATACAACCAAATCTGCATTGCAGAATAGGATGTGCACAAGACAGCATTTGCATGTCCTGGTAATATTGGCATTTTTGAATGGGTCAAGATGCCATTTGGGTTAAAAAATGCTGGTGCTACATACCAAAGAGCTATGAATACCATCTTCCATGATGTGGTAGGAGGTTTTCTAGAGTGTTACATAGATGATATCATTGTGAAGTCAGATTCTGATGATGATCATTTACAATATCTAGAGAAAACATTTCAACAATTGAAACTTTACCAACTAAAGTTGAATCCAGAAAAATGTACTTTTGGGGTATCAGCTGGTAAATTTTTGGGCTACTTAGTCCACAAAAAGGGGATACAGGTTAATAAGAACAAAGCAAGGGCTATTATTGAAGCCAAACCACCTTCGAACAAGAAGGAATTGCAAAGGTTTCTTGGTCAATTAAATTTCCTTCGTAGATTCATATCCAATACTGCAGGAAAGACTAAAATCTTCTCTTCTTTGTTGAAATTAAAGGAGGGGGAAGAATTCAAGTGGTCCAGAGAGCATGATGATGTCTTCGAAGCCATCAAGAGATACTTAGCCAATCCACCAGTGTTGATGCCACCTATTGAAGGGAAACCAGTGAAGCTGTATCTGGCAGCAACTCACGACTCAATAGGAGCATTGTTGGCTCAAGACAATGAAGAAGGCAAAGAAAGAGCAATTTATTATCTTAGCAGATTTTTAAATTCTTGTGAATGTAAATATGCTGCAGTAGAAATGCTTTGCTTAGCTTTATTTTATGCTTCTAAAAAACTCAGGCACTATATGCTGCCTAGAGTGACTTATGTTATTTCTCAAACTGATGTAATTAAGCACATACTTTCCAAGCCAGTGCTTAGTGGGAAGATTGGGAAATGGATAGTATCGTTGATTGAGTTTTGTCTCGAATATATACCACAAAAATCAGTAAAAGGGCAGGCATTAGCCAATTTTTTGGCTGATCATCCTAGTGAAAGCGAAGAACATAAGACTCTGGAAGCTAGCATGGCTGACATCAAACCATGGAAGTTATGGTTTGATGGGTCAAGGACTGCTCAAATGGCTGAAGTAGGCATAATTCTGGAGTCCCCTTAAGGTCTGAAAACCAAATATGGCTTTCGACTCAATGAGGGACAGTGTTCGAATAATCAGGCAGAGTACGAAACTTTAATCATAGGATTAGAGATCTTACTCAGATTAAGGGTAAGTACTGCTGAAATCTTCGGAGATTCTCAATTAGTAATTAATCAGCTGAATGGACAATTTCGATGCACCAGTCCAACTTTAATACTTTACTATCAGCATACTAAGAGGCTGATTGACCAATTTTTCATGGTTACTTTATCTTATATCCCGAGATTCTTCAATGAGGAAGCTGATGAGGTAACTCAAAAGGCATCAGGATATAAAATTTTGTCAGAAAATAAAAAGGAATTCTGTCAGTTAACTCTAAGGAAATCTTTACCTATGTTAGGCACTAGGTTGACTGATTTCGAAGTGTTGGAAGTGAACCTTCCTCCTAATCAGAACGAGGATTGGAGGCAAGCACTCATCGATTATTTAACTAAACCGGATGCTATGACAACCAGAATAGTGTCCGGACGGGTATGGACAGGTTTGTCCTCCCATGCACTCCAGTTGGAGCCATTGGCCGAATTCGAACGGGTCAGAGCGGATTCCCAACCCATGGGTAAAGGGGCAGGAGTGTGGAAGGTTCGGTCAGAAAGAATTTTTCCTGCCAACAATTGAGGGGAGTTAGGAGAGGATGTGTGAGATAAATGGGATTGATGGTCGAGGTTATCAAGAACGAGATTGATTTCTGGGAGAGAGTCCATGACTGGAAGGTTTCTTAAACAGAAAGGGATTATACTTCGAAGAGGTTTAAGGAATTACGTGATTCGTTAAACCCTAACTTTAATCACTATTTATAGAAGATTTAATGCAGCTATCCTTGAGAAGCTCAAGGGACGTGCATGAAAGCAGACTTCTCCCCATGACTCCATGCACCCGTATTCTTCGGGGACGTGCGTAGATGCGTGCACCATTAACACTTATTCAATTATCTTGAATAAGATGTTAATGCAGGGGGTGTGTTTACATCCTAAAATACGCCACCCAATGAGAAAATTACACGTGGCATCAAACAAATGTTTTAGCCTATCGGAACACATCCCATTTTGGCTCGACATACAGGGGATCATAGGGTTAATGGCGATGTTATTTTAATACTAAACGGTATCGTTTTGGTAGTAAACGGCGGCGTTTGGGCCTCATAAAAGGGTAATTAAAACGGTAATTAGGTTTAGCTGTTGATTACTTATTTAGAACCATCAGACGGTGGTTAAATCTTTTGTTTTGCGCAGCAATTAAGCATGGATGCAGGGAATCGTTTCTAAGGTCCAATCGTGCTACATTAACTCACGTTGCATAAAAACAGGAAGCCCACAATTCAGAAAACAGCCATGATCGATATTTGCAAACGTGGAGAGAGAAGAATTCTCAGGAATCAACCCAAGTGACCGTTCGAAGGCTCCCCTCAACCGTTTTTCAAGGAATCATGGACAGTTCAAATAGAGACGTGAGAAGCAGTTGAAGACGTGGAGTTCGAAGGCAGATTCAGCGTCTATAAATAGAAGAAGAAGTGGAAGATAGCACCCCCGACAAATCTTACCCTCTGACAACTCATACTCAATATGATTGCTCAGGGATTTATCTTAGTTTAGGATTTAGTTTAGTTTAGTTTGTAAGTTGAAGGCCTGTTTGCATGTAAGACTACTTTTGATTAAATTCAAGTTTCTTATTTCTTTCAGTCTTTTACTTACCAAAGATTAGTCGTTTATAGGCCCTCTTTGATTAAATTCAGTGTGCTTATATTTCTGCATTAGTTTTCGGAAAATTCCAAGAGTGTTTGTGCATAAATTTGCCTTCGATTCGATTCGGGTTTGTTTGTGTTCAATCATCTTAATTGGTTATAAGCTCTCTTTGATTAAATTCAGTGTGCTTATATTTTTGTATTGGTTTTTAGTAAAGTCTCAAGAGTGTTTGTATACAAACTTACCTTTGATTAGATTCGGGTTCGTTTGTGTTCAACCATCTTTTTTGATTTGAGAAAAATCAGTCTTTAGTCTTGTTTGACACTTTAAGGAAAAATCCTCTTAGTTGAGGTAATTGAACAGATAACACAGTCGCCTGATATTAATTAGTTGTTTCACGTCTAATTGAAAAGAATAATTTCGTTTGTGAAATTAGTTCTTTTCTGGCACGCCCGCACACAATTATTTGCCATTTGATTGCGTTAATCCACCCCCAAACAGGTGTGTGATTTACAAATTTTGATTATTGAAAAATGTTGTTAGTTTTGGTTATCCAAACCTCAAAATTTAATTATTTCTAAGAATGTTATTAAGTTTGATTATACCATTGAGAGCCATCTTTTGTACCAACATTATTAACTTTAACAACAATTGATTTTTGATTATACCATTGTGGATGGCCTACGATTAACTTAAGATTGCATCCATAATGATAAGATTTACCTAGTTTAGCCTTTATCTATAAATTTATTGTCTCTCTTGCTCTGTATAATTAGTTAGTTTATGTAAATCGTGGGCCCTGTGTGCCAAAAAACTGGAAACTTTTCTATCTATGACGGCATTATAAACGTCTTTGCGGTGGGCGCCTTCACTTCGGTATTTGTTTAGCTCTGTGGTTCCCATGAATTATCTTAATTTATGTGTCCCAATCACCGCCGAGAACCAATTGAGAAGCACGGATTGTAGGTGCTGTAGTGCACCTTTTTTGACCGATCAGGTCGTTCATCTCGATAATAAATGGTTCGAATTTTTATTTGAACAATAGACGATTAAGATTTGTAGAAGTTCGGATTAAATCTGAAACGTTCATATCGAAATTGTCGATCGAATCAACTGCACTACACGATGTAGTGCAGTAGCAGCCCCTATTCCGAGCCCCCATTCCGAGAAGCAGAGACATAATAACCCCATTCAAGGTACGAGTGCTCCAAAAGTATATTTATTCAGTTCTACAATACCTTCATAAATTATTTAATGCAAACTTTCATGATGCGACAGCGCCGAATTTTCAAAAATTATTTAACAATCCAATTTTTAGGATAATTCATTTTTTATAGCTAATTATTATAGTATACGCACTTAGAATTATATACATCTTTGGGCGTGTTTGCGAGAATTTCTTTTCTTTTTTTTTTTTGCACAGATTTTGAGATTCTAGCACGGACCAGGTTATGTGAGACACGATGGGGACACGATAAAGTCATATTTTGAGCTAATAATTCAAGTGGGTATATGTTTTTATTCTTTAGTTTGATATGGTTAATCATCATGGATTCATGGGTGTTTCTCTTATTACAAAATGAATGTTATACTTCGTTGGGACAAAACGTTAAGATGATGAAATTCGAAGACTTTGAATCGTATCTAAAGACACTATCTTTAGAATGTAATTTGCCCCCACTCGATAGAGTTTGTTGTTAGGTTCAGGCAAAGTCGTCCCCAGGATTCAACAAAACCTAACGGTGAAGTATTGCAACCAACAAAATTGAAAGACTTCCAAGAAATCCTTCTGTGTACTGTAACTATTATGAGAGCGATATGATTTTTGTGGAGTAGTTAAAAGACATTGGGGTGGAGGAGTTTATATATATACATAAGTGCTCCTTAGGAAAGGTTACAACTCTTGAAAGAATCACATCACTTGGAAGAGTAAACACATCCTTTCATTTAAGCAACACACACCTGGAGTAATTAGTTTCTTTCACACCCCTCTGTTAGAAAAACACACCCCTTGAACAATTAGTTCTCTTCACATCCATTTGTTTAAAAGACATCCATTCGTTCAATTAAAATCGGACTGTTGATCAGGCGCTCCAACTCCAACAGTTTCAGACCATTGATTTTTTTAACGAATCAGAACCACGCGGTGTGTATGAAGTGTATAATCAAACATGACACAAAATGTCTCAACGTACTTCTTTTAAGGTTAGTTTAGATTAAGGTCCTAGATTTTTGGATGTTTCTAATTAATAACTGCTTGTGTCCGGAGATTCAGTTAAGCTTTCATTCTCTGTATATACAATCTACTTATTTTACCCCGCCCGTACATTATGTATAGGTAAATACGTCTCTCTCTCTCTCTCTCTCCAAATTTTGTACATTGCCAAAAAAATTCAGAATTTAAATGGACCATGTTGCAGATTATTCGTGACAAATTTGGAAATAAGTCATTAATTTGACACTTTTTTCTATAATGAATCAGCGGGCATCATTAATTTTAATAATGAACTAAATAGTGCCTGAAATTGACCATGTACAAATGTTTTTGATTTTATAACATCATGGATCCAGTAATATTTGGAAAAAAAATCTGTTTATCTTGTTAAATTTTACTTTTCTACCTTGATAACCCTTCTATTTTCTTTTATAAATCTGTATATCTAATGTTGTTCTTAGTTTGCAAGAATAAAAGTTCGTTAAGGTTATATCAGTGCTCACCTTGAAACCATGTACATGGAGTCTCCTCTCAAGCCTCACCAGAAGATGAATCTTGGATTGAGTTTAACGACGAGGATGAACGAATATACAGTTTATCTTATGCTATGATCGAACAGGGGGAGAGTTTTCTTGTAAATACACACGACCAAAAAGCCAAAACCCAAAAGGAGTTATACGTTGCAAGTGCACTACGAGAATCAAATTTAGTATATACTATAGATCAATATACATCAAGATGATGATTAAATGCACAATGATTTCTTTCCATCAATAACATAGCAACAAGAAGTTTATTATTTGACATAAGTTGTCCCATCTTATAATATTCAACTTTATGATGTAGGATATGAAGGTTGCATTGCAATGCCACAAAGGCCTTCCTTTGCATCAATATATCTTTGCATGCGTATGTAACCTTCTTCGCCCCATCCTGTGCCCCATGAGTTCTTTACCAGCCAGTACTTGGTCCCATCGTTAATGTCAATTCCATATCCCACAGCTGCTACGCCATGATCAAGGGTATTGCCACATGCTCCTGTAAACACACCGCTTGAGTAGAACTGGAAGTCGGATCCTCCTGCGTCAATAGCCACAGAGACTGGTTGGTTTGCAACTGCCATCAACAATGCAGTTTCATTATTGGCAGGCACATCTTCATAGCCAGTTATCGTGGCTGCAGGGCTAGCGGCTGCAGTTGCATTGCAAGTGCCTTGAGTTCCCTGGTAAGGGTAGTTTGCTTCGGTGGTGAGGCCTTGATTCTGTATAATGAATTGGAAGGCACTGTCCATGAGACCACCATTGCAGCCTTGATCTTGACCACTGGTGTGACAGTCGACTAGCTCTTGCTCAGATAAAGAGGTTAATATGCCGGTTGTTAGCTCAACTATTCCTTCCATGGATGCCACAGCAGAAAATGCCCAGCAACATCCTACATGTTGGTAACATATGAAATGTTAGAAAATGGAAAATACCTTATTTCCATTTTTTTTTTTAGTTCTGTGATGAAAAAAATTACTTACCACATTGGCCTTGGTATTTTACAGGTGTTACAGCCCCTTCCGTCCTCCAGTCCATCATAGGTGGTGCATCAGCGAAATTTTCATATTTAAAGGAAGATATCGCAGGTGAGGAAATATGGCTCTTGAATCTGTTGCGTAGTTTGAACTCTTCATTTGTAAGATCGGCAAATTGATTAACCGCAAGCTTGTAATGCTTATTCACGTCTTTGTTGGAAGATTCAATATACTCCACATTGTCCTTAAATATCTTCAGTTGCTGCCCCTCCTCTTCTAGATCCTTGTATACACGTCCATACCGAGCCATCCACTGCTTATGCTTCTCAGACATGGACGCATCTTCGAGGGACCGAGACATGGCTTGAGAAGTCAAAGCTCCTAAAGCAAACAGGACAACCAAGCAGATGCATTGGTCCTTGATTGCGGAAGCCATTGTACTAGGAGTAGATAGGATATATCTACCCGGGATCACTAAAGGAGGATTGAACTTGTCCGTACGTGTAAGCGACGAACTTTCACTACTGCCAGGATTGCCCTCATGTGTCTGTGAAGTTGTGAACTTGGTCTTGGATTGCTATGTGCAGGGCTGTTTTGGTCGATTTGCAGGCAATCAGTGGTGCCTCCCACGGATTGGGGGGCCCAGATTGTGGTTTATTTTTTTTTACTTTAACGGGTTTTCAGACTTTTAATATTTTCCTTCCATGTCCTTTTTTCCTTGTTTCAGTTTATTATTTGGGTTTGGGTGTGGGGTTCTTTGGTAAACTCATGCACCTTCTTTCTCTTCCTCTACCCAAAGAATCAGAGTCGAATCTGATTTTTCTGCAAAATATCATAATCAAATCTGATCTCTCTCTCTCTCTCTATCTATGTATATATCACACACACACATACACAAATAGAGAGAGAACCAAGCCGGAGTAGGTGAAGAGAGAGAGAGAGAGAGCGAACTCGAGAGAGAGAGAGAGAGAGAGACGTACCAGCAGCCATTTCGAAAGTAGTCGGGCTTTGACCGACTTAGGGATGGGGCTTGACTAAACTCAGTCTCAGGCAGATCCCCTAGAACAGAGTCACGTACAACCACTCTGGTCGAAGGGCCAGCAGGACTCTCAATAAATCTATCTTATGTCAGAGACGAGAGCTCTCTGAACCTGGTTTGAAGAAGTAGTCGGTTGGATGGCGGCAATGGTGGAGGTCGGACAGGCAACGGCTTCGTGGGCATTGGCGTCGTTTGGGGTGGGGGTGGGGGTGGGTGTCGGTGGGTGAGACGAAGAGACATTGGTGGTGTAGTGACGTTGGTTCTATTCCGGCGTGGGTGTTGGTGGCTCCAATGGTGGAGAGAGAGAGAGAGTGAATGAGTGTTGGATTTTGAAGGAGAGAGAGATGGGGTTTCGGGTTGCAGACGGCTATCGAGAGAGTAAAGTTGGAGAGAGAGAGAGAGGGTGAGTGGATGTACCTGTGGGTTTGGGATTCAACCCGATATCTAAAGGTGTTCGATTCAATCATCTAACTTTTCATCCAAATTTTAGGTTAATAAAAAGTTGACGATTGAATCGAGAAACTATATGTATCGGATTAAGTTTATTTTTTGTGGACACTTTTGAAAAAACATTTTACATTTAATAAACGATTTAGATCATTTGTGTATAACCCATAATAGACCTCACATAATGATCTTTGCAAGATATGTGTACATTTTATCTTTGACAACAGACTTTCTGATAAGTTACAGGGAACACATGTGGAGTGTCTAGACTCTAGAGTAATCCATATCTCCCTGAGTAGTAATTGAACACAGCTGCGGATCAAAAACAAAAAAAAAGAGAACACTGCTATATTGACTAGGCCCACATGTGAATATGTGGCAGTTTACCTTTATGACTACTACTTTTTCCTAGGCTAAGCTACTTTTTCGTGGGCTAAGCTACTGTGAAACATGTGATTCTACCACGTGTCCATTGGATGTGGATGGGGCAACAATAATCACAGGAATACACCTAAAAATCAATGGTTCATTTTCTGCATTTTACTTTCCATGGACAGCATAACGCAACTTTTTGCATTTTACTGCCCTTAATGTTTGGTCAACTAATAAGAACTTGCTAATAAAAAAAACTAATAAGAACTTCCACTAAAGATTTTTAGGACTTCTTTTTATTTGTCTTTATTAAAAAAAATCGCGTTTGTTAGTTTTGTATCCAAACATTTTGGAAAATATCCACACTTTAGCAAAAAAAGTCGACCTTTTATTTGTTTGCTAAAAAATGATCATTTTTCAAAATATTTGGTAAAAGTACAAAAACTCGACTTATCTCGTCAAGACGAATCGATAATCCACAAAAGTTTGGCACAAAATTAACAAACGCGACTTTTTTTTTTTGAACAAGGGCAAAAATTGCTTAGTGGAACGGGGTCTAAGAACTCTACTATGCATAACTTGTACCAACACTATACAGATCGTCATACGAGGTCCATTTTTGGGTCCCATACGATTGATCCAAGCCGTTAATTAATTCTTAAACTTGAATATGGGGTTGATGTGGACCGTTGATCTAGCATTAAGGAAAGTAAAATGAAAATAAGTTGGGTTATGTTGTTGTGGGGAGAAAACTTGGAAATGGGGTTGATGTGGGCTGTTGATTTTTGCTTGGGCAATCCTAGCCAAAAAAGGGACAATAATAGAATTTTGAATACTATGCAATTGACGACTAGGATTGATAGGTACCGAACGAATTAAACAAAAAAAAAAAAGGAGAAAAAAATTGTTTCAATCTGATCTGTCGATTGCATTGTGCTGCATTAATATCGCATGGGTCTGGTTTGCAAACAGAATTCCTTGAGCTTGAGAGAGTTGTCTGCGTACCCTGTTCCAAAAACCTTCTTAAAAAATAAGTACTTATTTTAAAATTTTCAAGCTTAAAAGTAATGTGCTTATAAAAATAGTTTTTAAATTTCTTGCACAGTGTAAAAGATGATGAGATCTTTAAAATAAGATCCATATTGCAATATTTTTAAACTAGAAAAGACCCGTGATATGCGAATGAATCGACCTTTTCGGTGTTCAAACCCATTAGGTGTTTGGGCTTTGGCCCATTTCCTGGATTAGCAGCTTATCAATCTCGGTTTCTTCTCTCTCTTAGGCATGGACGGAACCAGGATTTTACCATAGTAGTGGCAAAATGTATACTTAAAATATCTAGTGGTGGCGAGACTATATAAGTTGGGCATAATTATTTTTTTTTTACATATTGTAGACACCCCAATCTGGGCTTCCAGATTACTTTACTTACGGTATTTGATTCCCCGGTGATGAAACGGATCAAGAACACCCTGGGAATGTCAAGTGTTTGAGTTTTGAGTATTTGAAAAACTCTTAAACCTAACCTAACCTAAGCCACTTCCAAAAGCCAAAAACCTTACTGACCCGCGCCAGGGCGCATTCGTCTCGCGCCAGGGTGCAACCGTTGCGCGCCAAGGCACATCCCGCGAGGGTGCGCCCCGGCTCGCGATGGTTGACCATCGCGCGCAGACCACTCCATCGCGCGCAGGCGCACCATCGCCGATGCGACTCTCTCGGCGAGAGTCCGCTTCAAAGTCAAAGATTTATCGTTGACCCACGCCGCGATGTCACACTCAAGGCGATGGTCCCATTCCATCGCGCGATGGTCCTAACCAGTCACTTTCACCTTTTGCCAGCCAGTTGGTTGCTTGCCTAGGGGTCTACAGGGCTATTTGAACCCCGTTTTTCTCCACAGGACAGTGGCAGTACAGGTTAACCTCTCCCATCACCTTTTGGCAAGCCTTCTCCACTGAGTTTTGGCCTTGGGCCTTGTTTGCCACCCTCCTACACCTTCCAAACCTCCTATAAATACCCCCCTTTGGTCTTTCATTAAAAAGGTACAAAAAAGTTAACAAAAATTGGCATTAAAGGCTTACACCCCAAGAACAAAGCTTGTTCTTTCTCCCCATTTTCACACCTCAATCAATCTCAATTCAACTCAAAGTTCAAACACTTTTCAAACCAAAAAAGCCAAAGGTATAGCTTACCTTTGTTCTGCTCTCTGTTCTGATCTCTGAGGGAGGCTGGCTGGCCAAGGCTGGTAATCAAAATCAGTCCTGGTCCAAAAGCTGGCAAGGTTTCAAAAATCGTCATGGCTAGAACCAACGCGATGGACACACTGTATCGCGCGACGGTCCTCCGTTGCCCGCGACAGTCCACGTGGGGATTGGTGTCTTGCTGTTTTATGTTTTTTTTATATATAGATCACTGTTAAGCATGAAAACAATCAATTTACTGCTTTCCTTTGTTAAAAATTGCTAGCTTACACTTCAATACTTTGTTCTGTTCTGTTGGAATACCCATGGGACCTTTTTGAATATGTCTCAGAACCCAGAAACATGTAAACCAAGCACCTTTGTGCAGTCCGATCCCTCGCCATGACAGATCGCCCGACACCATCGCGATCTTTGCGCCGGCGCCGTCAGCCAGCGCTGGCGCACCTCTTGCGCCGAAGTGCACCTCGCAAAAGTGGTATCTTCTGCGATGGTTTGCTTCGACCGATGGTTGGCCTTGCATGGATAACTATGGGTAACTAGGCCTTTGGTCTCTGTTTGTCCACACTGTTTATGGAATGTTTTGTTTATTTGTAGGGCTTTTCAACCTTTAAACCTGTATATTATAAACTACTTATCAAGCTGCTTGGTTTGTCTCTGGTGTGCACGTCCTTTTAGAGCTCGTGAGGTTTGAGAATAAGAGTTGTGGGCTTAGGCTTCTTGGCGCGCATAGGTCTTGTAGCGCACGCAAGTGTGACTAGCATGCATTGACTTGATCAATGCATACTAGTTTCTTCCTACGCACGACACTCCAAGACTGGGGCTTTCCAGTCTGCTTAAACTCCCACAGCAGTCTGTTTTCATCCTATACTAACTGCTCATCCATGCCATCTATCACATCTTGCAAACTGTTACAGTTTTAATCCCCGATTAACTGTTCCCCCGCCCTAACTGGCTCAAAATTGATTAAAGAAGAAAACGAATCACAAATATTTTCACAAAATGTCTAAGTAGAGACCGATCTCCGGATTGGGCGAGAGGGGTGCCTTAAAAACCTTCCCCTCTCGTAACCTGGCTCCCGAACCCAGATATGGTTATGACGGACTGGTTCCTTCACTTTTTCAAATCAAATAGCGCGGCAGGTGCTTCGAAATACGGTTCCTTGGGTGTCGGACCTTCAAACCCGAGTGGCGACTCTGTATTCCGAGCGCTTGCCTGCTTCTGCGCTCGCGCTCCCTCGATTAAGGGGCCCTTGCGCCTTGGAATCCGGAAATTCCGGGGCATGTTGACCACTCATATAATAATTGCATTTTCTAAAATTCTTGTCGCGGCGGTTGCCGCCACTAGACCCCCTGGTCCCATCCTTGCTCTTAGGTATTGAATTGACACAAGATTATTCTTAGGCTTTGTTAAGGGTTATAATACCATTTAATCCTTGTTCCTTTTAGTCTTAGTAGCTTCTCAAAGATTAATAAAATTTTCTTTGCCTTCCCAAAAAAAAGGGTGCACATTTAAATTAATGGCTCAAAACAAAATATTAAAGTAGGTCCAAACATTTCCAAATCCATAAATCATTCACCACGCTTACTACACATTAAATAAAGTTAAATTAATCTGTAAAACGTAACCTAACAAATAAAATGTCTTTATAAAATCTTTCAATGCTTTCGCGAAGTTGTTACCACGATGACCCCAATGTTCCTTTGTTAGTTGTTGACATTCCTACATAAATAAGATCAAGAATTATTAAATTCATCACGAAATATGAACCGATTTGTATATAATTTAGGTGTGACAATGAAAGTAAATGGCCAACTTACCTTTGAAAAAGTGCAAACATTCTTTTGACCAATCAACCTTTAACAAGAAAGTTATCGCAAAGGCACAATGGTCAAGACACATAGGTTTTCGAGCAGGAATAATAAAAACATATGCGTGTCCATGATATTGAGAAAGATAGGCTTGGGCATCTGCACACCATTATCCTAGCCAAACATCGCAAATAAAGTTATTGCTATATTTATAAAATACGGTGTGATTTATATATGACCTTTAAGTATTTACCTTTTACACTAATTTCTTCAAATAAGATGGGACACATCGTGAGATAAATTTTGTCTTCGTATCCTTTAGCAAAAGCTCCATTGAGCAAGTGGAGTATGTCACGACCATTTTACATTACATTATACCTAAAATACATGTGAATAATTCAAACCAATTTTTGCATCTTGCTCTTCAAATGCTGCTTGAGCATCGTCATGCTGCTCGAATCTTGGAGACAATTTCTCCATCTTAATATAAACAATGGAGAATATGTAAGTAGGCATAAAATTTCAATTTTATGTAGTCTTCATATACTGTATAGTTCTGTATGCTTATCAATTGAGGACCAAAATTCACATTTAAAGTCTCTTGCATGCAGTTGAACTATGTCCGTTATGGGATATATGAGATGAAATGGATGGTAGAACATTAAAATGCCATGATCAGTTGACCCAATCTCGTCAAAAAAATAATAATAATAAAGCACAACCATGTGATCACCCTTATATTTTTGTTCAACAACAGCTATAATTAAACTTTGAAACTAGGGGTGTACATGGTCCGGATTGGTCTGGTTCTCTAGAAAACCAGTTACCAGAAAATTAAAAATCAGAACCTAACCAATATATGCATGGAACCTAACCAATATATGCATGGAACCTAACCAAAACCAAACCGCAAGACCGGTCCGGTTTTGGTTCGGTTCCGGTTCTACCCAATAAGCATCAAAACACTTATTCACAAAATATGAACTCATAAAATTAAAGAAATAGGAAGATAATCTGCTAGAATAGGAAAGGAAGAAAAAAATAAATGCTTTCCTAACAAATGAGATTTTATTAAAAAAAAATTTAATTTAGCAAGGAAAAGATTAACCTACCAAATTCAAATACATATTTAATTACACATATGTATTTTTATATTTATCTTAGTTTTAAATGGTCCGATTCGGTTCTAACCACGGTTCATTAATTGAGAACCAATAACCGAACCAAAATTAACGGTTCTTATTTTTTTGGAACCATAACCTGACCGTAGAACCGCAGAACCGGACCAAAAAGGACGGTTCGGTCCGGATCGGACCGGTTTTACGGTTCGAACGGTTTTATTGAACACCCCTATTTAAAACCATGAAACGGAAAAATTTGAAACCATGGAACGGAAACCCCCACCCCCCCCCCCCCCCCCAAATAATAATAATAATAATAATAATAATAATAAAATAATGGCGTGCTTCACGAATAAGTTTTTCGTTGCGTAAGATTCTTAATCTAACATGGCGTGCTTCTTTAGATGTTTCAGTATCGGTATGACATACAAATAATGGCCATTTTCAATTGCGTCGGGCAACATTAGGATTAACATTCTCATTGTTCATCCTATAAACGGGAAGCAATAAAACGAAAATATGGACCAAAAAAATGAAAAAAAAAAAAAAACGAAAAAGACTAGAATTGGAAATAGCGGTGTGAATAACCAACTAACCTGAAATGGGTTGAAGTAGCGGTATCGGCGATGGTCAAAAGGTTGAGGAGAGAAAGCGGGAGGGGTGAAATACTTTTAGTTCTACAGTTTTAGTAGAGGAAAAAACATATTAGGAATTCTGGATTGGGTTTTGTGGGCAGCATGCCCTGAAATTTCCGGATTCCAAATGTAAGGGCCCATAATCGAGGGAGCGCGAGCGGAGAAGCAGGCGCTCGCAAAATACAGAGTCGCCACTCGGGTTTGAAGGTCCGATGTGACATCCCACTTTCCAGTTTTAAAAAAAATAGTATTTTGACACGAATAATTAAATCTTTCATTTTTCTTTTTTCAAACTTCTCGCCAAAAAAAAAAAAAAAGAAGAAGAAGAAGAAGAATAGGGTCAATTGTGTAATTAGACTAGATAAGTTTTAGTTTGTACGTGGGCAGTTTATTAGGGTGAGGAAACGTTTAAGAAGTAGGATTAGTTTTCCATACATACCCATACGTAGAAATATAAGCTAGGGTTCTGGGTCTTGGAGGAACGGTAGAGAGAGAGAGAGAGAGAGAAAGAGATGCAGTCAAGGATTCGGTTCATTGGTGATCAATCGGGTAAGGGATTCTTGTTTCCTTTATTCCTGTTTCTCTTCGGGCAATTTACCTCTAGGTCCAGAAAATAAAAAGTAATTCCCACCAAGTCTCCTCTAATTAACAAAACCCGAAAACCCTATGAAAGTCCCTAAAATCCTAAATACTAAAAGTGCCTAACCCCTAGGGCACCCTATAAAAGTGCCTAAACTTCAGGGTACCCTATAAAAATGCCTAAACCCCTAGGGCACCCTATGAAAGTGCCTAAACCGCTAAAACCCTATAATAGGAAAGTGCACCCTAAAACTCCTATGAAAGTGCATAAACTTAAACCCTAGCGCTCTATGAAAGTGACTAAACCTAAACCCTAAGGTACCTTAAACCCTAGGGTATTCTAAAACCTAAAATCTTAAGGTACCCTAAAACCCTAGGGTACCCTAAAATCCTAAAATCCTAGGGTACCCTAAGATTTTAGGGTACCCAAGGGTACTAGGGTACCCATTAGGGTACCATAAAACCCTAGCATGCCCTAAAACCCCAGGGTGACACTTCCATTAATGGTAAATGTATTTTTGTAAAAATGAACTTAGTGGTAATTAAGTATTTCATCTATCCTTAATGGGAATTAAATGTCACTTTTCTGTACTTAGAGGTAATTTTCTCTTTCTCTTTCCATTCGTTACATGGGTTGAAGTAAAGTGAGACTGTTATTTGGTGGTCTATAAAAGTGGAGTTCCTGAGAGGTTAAATGGGTTCCGAATCTTTTGGCACTGATTGTTTTCTTTTAATGCCTTTGACATATGGAGGAGCGGAGGTCATTTGTGCACGGTGGTGTGAGTGTGTGATTAGTATATGAGATTTGGCAGTGAGTGTGTGCATGTGACGGGGACGGGGTAGGATTTTGGTTTTCGTCAGGCTAGTTAATGGTGTAAGGTTCATCAAATTAATTATTGGTATTGGTATTCTTTTAATTCAAATTAGCAAAGAACGTGAACATCGCATTTTGTGACCTATTGTTTCGATCGAGGTGAGTAGTTAAGCATGTGATCCCTTTCTTTGGAATCTTCTTGAACCTATCTATTCTTGACAGTTTGTTTATTCGTTGTTGATCCGATAAGTGATATTCTTATTCGTGCTCTCATAATTATTGACAATTGACGTACCCTTTGGCATACAAAGTTAATTGAGATTATTTGTGATTGATCGATTGCCCTTACGTATACTACCGTCGATTCGTTGACTCCGTAATATTATTGTGACTATGCAACGGCACGGGGAATAGTCCTAGTGCAGGTGCCTCTGGCTCGCTGTCGTTCTATTTGTGTTTGGGACCATGGACTATATTTATATTTAGGGAAAGTCTACAACACACACCCCTTAAGGGTGTATCATATGCACATATTTTTTAGTTCATTCATAACATTTTAGAGTGTTTCGTAACTTTTGTTTTAGAATTCATAACTTTTTAGCAGTACGATTCGTAACATTTTTATTATGATTCATTACATTTTGGTACATCTCGTAACCTTTATACTATTCGTAACTTTTTTTAGCAATACGATTCGTAATATTTTTTCTATAATTCATAACATTTTGGGGGTGCATATGATACACTCTCAAATAAGAGGTGTGTATTGTAGTCTTTCCCTTATATTTATTAAAGTCCAAGGAAAAGACCCGTGAAATATCGTGGTGACTTTGGCCGCTAGGGAAAAAACTTGTGAAATACCCTGTGACTCTAGTGCTCAACGGATAGGGAAAAGACTTGTGAAATACCCTGTGACTCTATTCCGGATCGGCTTAGGGAAAAGGTCTCAGGCGCCATCCTGTGGTGACTCTAAGTACGGTGTTGGATCCAACGGGCGAAGCCCTGAGAAAATATTTGGCATTTGAAATTTAGTATTTGGTAATTGGTGATTATGGTTCCCACTCTGGTTTACACTTTCGTTATCGTTGTTTGTCGTTCGGATATTATTGGACTCATTGTTTGGTATAATTATTGTGGTGATTCAATTACTGTTGTTGCTATTCTTTAATCCCTTATTCATCTTATGGATACTTTTTGTTGAGCTGTTGATCTCTTTGTTCAATATTCAATTTGTTGCTAATATTCGTTGGACCATCAACGTTCATTATTTGAAACCATTTCTTTGGAACCCACAAAAATCTTTTGTTGAAAGTATGTCACTTTGTATTATTACCCTTAGCATGCTTAACTACTCACTGAGCTCGTCAGCTGACAGATTTATTCCACATTTTTTTTCAGGTTAGTTCATGGAGCGTTGTAGTGGACTCTGTGGCATTGTCAGGACCTTGTGTTTGGACTTCTAGGACGTCTGCATTTTTATTTCTTTTCTATTGTCAAAAAGCTTCCACACTTTTATTTATTGACAGTTCGTTATAGAATTTGGAGTTAGAGATATTGGATGTTGTGTTTATTTGGTTTAACAAAAATACTAGTTTTGAGTTTGCACATTTTGCTTTAATAAAATATCCAGTTTTTCTATTACTAGTTTTGAATTGAAAAAAAATATATTTTTAATTAGGCTTCGTGTCTCATGATTGCTTCATGGTGCACGGTCGGTCATGCTCTCGGATTTGGGGCGTGACATCCGACACCCAAGGAACCGTATTTCGAAGCACCTGTTGCGCTGTTTGATTTGAAAAAGTGAAGGAACCAGTCCGTCATAACCATATCTAGGTTCGGGAGCCAGGTTACGAGAGGGAAAGGGTTTTAAGGCACCCCTCTCGCCCAATCCAGAGATTGATCTCTACTTAGGCATTTTGAAAATGTTGCGATTCTTCTTTTATTAATCAAATTTTAGCCAATTAGGGCGGGGGAACAGTTAATCGGAGATTAAAACTGTAACAATTTGCAATATGTGATATTGGCATGGATGAGCAGTTAGTATAGGATGAGAACAGACTGTGGTGGGATATTACAAGTTGAGCCCACAGCTCTTATTCTCAAACCTTCTGGGCTCTGGAAGGACCAGTGCACACCCAGGACAAACCAAGCAGTTTATAGCAGTTATAATATACAGTTTAAAGGCTGAAAAGCCCAACAAATAAACAAAATACCCCATAAACAGTGTGGGGACAAAAATAGAAGCCTAAAAACCAAGTTAACCATGCATGGCTAGCTACTGATCTGATCGGGGACAAATCGTCGCGCGAGGGTTCTCCCTGGCACGCGACGGTTGCGCCCTGGCGCGATGGTCAACGCTCCATTTGACCATCACGCGCGGGTTTGGAATCATCGCGCGAGGGTTTGGGTTCACCCTCCAGTGTTTGGTTTTGCTCATCCTGGATTTTGGGACAGGTCCAGAATGATTCCAGGGGTACTCCAAAGTAACATATTGAAATACAGCTAGCAGTTTAAACTAAGAAAAATAGTAAATTGGTTGTTTAGCATGCTCACAGTGATCTATATACAAAGTAAGACATAAAACAGTAGGACACCAATCCTCACACGGTCCTGTGCGTGCAACCACAAAGTGTCGCGCGCGTAAGTGGGACCGTCGCGCGCTGGTTCCTACCATGACGGTTTTGAAACCTTGCTAGCTTTAGGGCCAGGACTGGTATTGATTACCAGCCTTGGCCCTGCCAGCCCCCCTCAGGGATCAGAACAGAGAGCAGAACAAAGGTAAACTATACCTTTGGTCTTTGAAGTTTGAAAAGTGTTTGAACTTTGAGTTGAGATTGAGGTTACTTGAGGCATTTATGTTGCTTTGAGTAATGAAGGAGAAAGAACAAGCTATGTTCTTGGGTTGTCTTTGTATCTCTTTTATTAGCTTAAAAAAGTACAAAGCAATGCCCCTTTGAAAGTGGAATTCTTGTAACCCTTTTAAAAGAGAGACAATGGGGGAGTATTTATAGGGAAAATTGTGGAAATGGTGTGTGGAGGAAAGAACAACCAACCAAACAAAGGGTTGGCTTGGCTTGGTGGCCAAATTCCATCCTTTGGACTGCAAAGAAAGGAGCTAGCCAGTCCACGAGGTCTGGCTGAAAATTACTTGGTGATTAAGCTGCCCAGCTGAAAAAGGTGAAAGGGACAGGAGAGAACCGTCGCGCGATGGTTTCAAACTATTGCGCGAGGGTTCTCTCTGGCGCGCGATGGTCAACGGTCAACAGTTTGACTGTTGACCACACCTGGCAGCTTGACCCTCGCGCAATGGTTCTAAACCCTCGCGCGACAATTGGTTTTTGGCTAGGTTAGGTTCAAGGGTTCTTCAAACACTCAAAGCTCAAACACTCGACATTTCCGAGGTGTTCTTGATCCGTTTCATCACCGGGAATCAAAAACTGTAAATAAACTAATCTAGAAACCCAGATTGGGGTGTCTACAGGTTTGCAATTATGGGCCGAAAATTTTAGGAAATTTGATTTGTAAGTTGACAGGTGTATTATTATTATTATAGATTCTAAGGAAAATGAAGTTCACAATAAAATTGTATTTTAAGTTGCTGGAACAAAACAATGAAGTTCTTAATGAGATCACTGAATTCCAATCTGCAAGGTAGGTAACACCACCAAATTTAAAGCATCAAGGAACACAATTCAAGTGATTGATCGAATTCTCATGGAGGAACCATAATTGTCATTGATTAAGTTTATCGGTGAGCAAATTGCACAATACATGGCAATTCAAAATGTATTGAAAGAAAAGGATATGGCAATTGAGAGTGCAGTAGAAGATGAACCGGTGCAAAAGATAACACAAATCCCAGGGAATGTGATACAAAATTGTCACTGAATAAATAATGGCATGCATATTGTGTGGAATTGATGCGTGTTTAGGTTTGGCTTGGTTGTGTTATTTGTGCGCAAGTGGCAGAGTTGTGTGTTCTTCGATCACTAATTGAAATGGTGGTTAGGGAATGTAGGTGCAGAAAAACAAAGAGTACTTGGAACGCTGTTGATTCGCAACAGATCCACGTGATCCTTGTTTGATACCCTTATGCCTCCGCCGGAACCTTAATCTGCAAGACAGACAAGAGGTGAGCGCACCTTTGCCGCTCGTGGCAAAGGCCCTCCGATGCCTAAGTTAGTATCTCGTACTGGTGTGAAACCCTAACTATCAGTAGGAAAGTATAGAGAGAGTGCACCGTATTGCGTACCTTTTGCCCTCAGGCTTACCTCGTATATATAGACAAACGTTCGCTTGTTGCCCAAGTATCCTTACCACCCTAGGATTCATATCTCGTATAAGAATCCTGGTCTTTATAGGGATCTTCTTGCCCAATGATCAGAGACTCCTTGCTCGTAGGTCCTCTTCCCTATATGGGATCCGTTCCATATTAGGACTGTTCCAACGTTTATCCTGAATGGATATTGAACACTCCTTCTGTAATACTGCTTTTGCCTTATCTCTTAAGGCTTTTTATCTTAAGATGACTCTATTTGTCCAGCATACTCTTTGCCGAATAGACTGCACCTTAATTACTATTGCTTTTTTGGTAAAAAGCTTGTACCGCTGAACAACTGATACGATTCTGGGACGTCTCATGTCCCCTTACCTGGGTTATCACTCTATTCGGCGTATATCTCGGATCGTTGCCATTATCATCATGGTGCCTTTCATCACTTTTCTCATTGCATACTTTCCATCACGTGTTCGGCTTATGGTTATGCCTGTTCGGGAATATGGCCCTACAATTGCTCCCCAGTTTTTCCCAATGAAATTGTTCGGGTCAATGGGTAAAGCTTCTTAAGAACAAAGTGTGGGCCGAGCTTCGTGATGTCCCGTGCAGATATAGCATTGATGACCATCTGATGTTTTGGCGGCATAGTCATTATGCTTTCTTGAAGCATGGGTTCTACGTGGCAGATTTCGTATGCTTCTTATTAAACTCGACCTAACGTTTTGACTTACGGCGTCAGAACGTTGTCTTCCGCAACACATCTTCCGTTACTTTTCATGTAACGGCGTAAGGAAAGACGGTTCGTCTCCGTCTCTTTCCTCTTTACCCCAAAAAGGGTTACCTTTTTGGGTTCTATATGGAAAAAACCCAAAACATTTGAACTTTATCTTTCTCTCTCTAGAAACCAGGTGACCGTTCTTTCCCCACGACCGCCATCGCCGCCGTCTGCAAGATCGACCGCTTTCCAAGAAAACTCCACGGTATCCCTATAAGATTCTCGTTCTCACTCACTCTCTATTTTCATCTGAGATCTCGTTCTCAGTCGTCTTCCTTTAGGGTTTCATTCGTACCTACTCCCGATTTCATTTCGTTCGCAGTCTGCTTGAAATACATCAATGGCGGATGAGAATGATAATCAACCCAAACCAGGCAAATTTAGGCATCTTTGTAAGACCCCCGCTGCTATGGCGGCCTTTAGAACGAAATACAACATTCCTGACAATGTTGCACTCGAGCTTGCTCCCCTTGGAGCAGACAGAGATGTTGGCACATGGGAGATGATGGGAATCCCCATCGTAGCAATTGTCGAGGGTGGAGTTCATTTTCCTCTCGACCCATTACTTCGTCGAGTTTTAAACTGGTATAGACTTACTCCCATGCAAGTATTCACCAATTTTTTCAGATTAGTGATGGGTATTGTGGCCCTAAATAGGATCCTAGGGACCCAATTAGGAATCTGGGATATCCAATGGTGGTATAGCATTGTGGTAAACCCCGAGTATAATACTTACTATTTCAAAGTAAGGAAAGCAGAAAAACATCTCGTGCTCAACTTGCCAGATTCTGCTCGTGATCACGAGATGGATTTCCTTTATGTCACCAGAGCTTTCGAACCGAGGGGGGAAGATGGCCAAGTGGTGGGATTCCACTGCCCTCACGTATGGGGCTACCCACGTATGCTCCTAATTTGCTTTTGTTTTAATTTTTGTTTACCTGTCAAATCTCAATAGGCTTCTAACTCAAGTTTACCTTTCTTAAACTTACAGCGGATAACATAAACAAACGTCCCAGACGTGAGCCTAGCTACGTCCGAACAGAGGAGATCAATAGGATCCTAAAATACAAAGGGGTACCTGGCACATTGACGGCTGGTCGGGGTCGAGACGCAAGCGTTCTATTGGGCTACGATCCCGTTTACAGAAGCTTCATAGATCGAAGACTAGCCAACCCGAGTACAAGTGCAGCATCAACGTCAACTGCTCCCCAACCAAGGAATCCAAGACCTAACACAGGAGTCACCCTAGCCGGACAGCCAGGGGAAGTCCCCATCTCTGAAGGGGTACCACTTCCTCGTGTGGCAATCAGGAGATCTTCTCGAAGACAAGCTGTTGTTCAACTACAAACCGAACAGACAGCTATCGATCGTAACACCTCTCAGTCTTCGTCTTCTGGTTACTCTCCGTCTCCACCCCATTCAGGTACAATGACTCGCAAACCCTTAAACCTAAGCTCCCTTCTTACTGTGTCATCCTGAGGTCGCGGTACAGGCCATGCATCCTGAACTGGGCATGCACCCCTGCCACCTCGTCGCAGCAGGGGGGTTCAACTCGATCCTCCTCCTCTCCTCAGGAACATGACAGTTCCCTTGAGGCTGCTGATGCCCATCGGGACAGACGCCCTAGGATTCAAGAAACCGGAGAACCCAATGCATTGGCAGCCGAGACTCCTACACCGAGCACTACTGTTACTCAGGCAACCTGGGTCCCTCAACTCACCAGGGGTGACCGTCCAGTAAATGTTAGGGACAGTGCAAGCTCTTCGGAGACTGCACTGGCCCTTGCACAATGCTTATTACTGCCTGTTGATATGCAAAAGGAATCCTCATCTTCTGGTGACCGGCTAGTTTCCACCGGACTCGTCAGTGGAATAAAGGTAAACTCGTTTTATTCCACACTTTATGCTTTACCTTGCTCATGGTAGTTCACTAATCTTTGAACTATTCTTGTTTCTACTCAGTTTATCCAGAAGATGGTTGCACTAGGGCAGAAATTCCAAGATGCTGAGTCTGAGAGAATCAGACTTCTAAATGACAACACTAGGCTGCTCCAAACAGTTACGAGGTTGGAAGGGGAGAGAGACAAAGCAAAGGCTGACTGCAACGAGGCAAAAAGCAAGCTCGAGATTGCTGAAGATAGCCTCAACCAAGCCCTTGGTGAGATCGACAGTACCAAAAAGGCTGCCTACGAGGAAGGTTATTAGAAGGGGTTTGGCGAGGCAACTGCTAGCTACGTCGAACAAATGCCATCAGTACAGGATCAAATTTTTGCCGCAGGCTGGGAATCGTGTTTGACCAAAGTTGGGGTTCCGGATGACTCTCCACTATGGGCAGTTGAACTACCGAGCAGCCGTGGGGCAGCTGTTATCGAGACTGAGGAGCTCAATGGTGATGATGTCGAACAACAAATTGACAATTTTGCAGACGCAGATGGTGACATCCAAATGGAGTCACATGATACCCCAACTGGAACTCATGATGCCCAGAACGAGCAGTCACAAGTGCAGGCAACAGTCAATGAGGCTTCCGATGGCGGTACTGAATCAGCTGCTAATGTCTCAGGAGAAGTTATCCCCGAGGTCCAAAACTTGGACTAAATCTGGTAAGTTGTTTTCATCAACCTCTCAAAACACTTTGGGATTTGTTTATCAGGTCCTGCGTGACCGTAGTTTTTGGTCTTGCGTGGCATCAGAATATTTTGTATTTGGATAACACAGGTATTCGGCCCTTTGTGGCACAACACTTTAATTTTGGTGGCCATTCTAAGGCCTAATTGTTTTGCTCGGCCCTTCGTGGCCAGAAACTATTGATGGTAGCTCGTACCTTTTTATGTGTGCCTATTTAAATGCATGTGATCAAATGCATATGTCTATCTGGGTTTTGCTTAAATTGTTACTAAGTATTTCGTACTTAGTCTGTCTAAAGCTCTCGTATTTAGGTACATATTTAAAGCTGTATGAAATATAATTCCGTTATGTTTCTACCCAAGTATTTCGTACTCGGCACATCTAAGTATCATTGTACTTAGTAAGTTTCACGTACTTAATACATGTAAGTGTCATCGTACTTAGTAAGTTTCACGTACTTGGGTAATCGATACGTATATTCGTATGTCTAGTTTAAGTCTCTCATGCTTAAACATCACTAAGTGTCACGTACTTAAGTAATTGCTAAGTATCTCGTACTTTAAATAAGTTTTCATATATTAAGTTTTCCTAATTGCAATCTGTGCATATATGCGTATGCAGTACAAGTGTATTCGTACTTGTACAATTTTTAAGTGTTTCGTACTTAAAAGGAAGTTTCTCGTACTTGCCAGATTAATACGTTTATTCATACATATCGAGTTTATTCGTACCCATTGCCTGCTCCCCAATACGAAGAAGGGGAAGGTAAGGCCATTATTCGTATTTATAAATTAAAACAACCATAAGTGATAGAGAAATAGAATTTCTGAAAAGTCAATATATTGCAAAAACAGAGGCCTTTATTTATAATCCTAAAAACTCAAGGGGTCGTTATGCGTACCCCAAGCAACTAAGAAATGAAAAACATAGGAATTTTATTCATAATTCCGACACAATCACGTGGTCCTAAAACAAAATAAAAAGTAAAACTGAAGTCTTTCAAACAAAGAACTTCCTCAAGTTGTGGACATTCCAAGGCCAGGGCACTGGGTTCCCATCCAAGTCTGCCAAACGATAGGCCCCAATGCCCACAATCTTAGTCACTCAGTACGGGCCTTCCCAATTAGCCCCCAACTTGCCCTCGTTGGCAACCTTGGTGTTGTCGAGCACTTTGCGGAGCACAAGGTCTCCAACACCAAACTCTCGTGGGTGGACATGCTTGTTGTAGTTTTTCATCAACTGTTCCTGATAGGAGGCCAAATGCACCAGGGCTCTTTCTCTCCTTTCCTCGGCAAGGTCGAGCTCAATTTCAAGAGCCCTGTCATTTCCTCCACTTTCAACCAACGCATTCCTGTTGGTAGGAAGGCCAACTTCCAATGGAATGACTGCCTCTGTTCCATAAGCCAAAGAATAGAGGGTCTCTCCCATAGACCTCCTTGGGGTCGTTCGGTGCGCCCATAGCACCAGTGGTAACTCATCAAGCCACTTGCCTTTTGCTTTATCCAACCTCTTCTTGATTCCATCCAGAATGGTCTTATTGGATGCCTCTGCTTGCCCATTACTCTGAGGGTAAGCCGGGGTTGAGTAGTAATTCCTTATTCCAAATTGGGCACAGAAAGTTTTAAACTTCTTCTGGAACTGGGAACCATTATCTGTAATCAACGAATACGGGACCCCAAAACGAGTAATGATAGTCTTCCAGACAAACCTTTCTATCATAGGTTCAGTAATCTTAGCTAGAGGTTCGGCCTCAATCCATTTCGTGAAGTAATCTGTAGCCACCAATAGGAATTTTCGGTTCCTAGTTGCTTTATGGAGTGGAACCATGATGTCCATTCCCCATTGAGCAAAAGGCCAAGGGCTTGTTAGGGGTACCAGATCTTCGGCTGGTGTTCGAATCATTAGTGAGAACTTCTGACACTTCTCACAGATTTTCACGTAAACCTTCGCATCCTCTTGCATATGCGGCCACCAGTACCCTTGAGTGATTGCTCGGTGGGCTATGGACCTACCCCCCGCATGGCTTCCACATGTTCCTTCATGAATCTCGTGAAGAAATGTCTGCACCATCTCGGGATGCATACAGAGCAGGTATGGCCCAGTAAAGGATTTCCTGTATAACTTTCCTTCTGGAGACAACCAAAACCTCGTTGATTTGGTTTTAATCTTATGGGCTTCCTTTTTGTCAGAAGGAAGAGTCTCATCTCGTAGAAACCCTATGATTGGATCCATCCAACTTGGCCCCTCGTTCACTTCTAGGACCAACTCTACATTTTTCCCAATGCTTGGTTCATCAAGATAGTCGACTGCTACTTTCCTTTTTAACTCAGTAGGGACAGCAGCAGCCAACCATGCCAAAGAATCCGCATGGGCATTCTGTCCCGAGCTTATCTGTTCAATACATACCTTTTCAAAGGTATCAAGCAAATCTTTGGCCGCCTCTACATAAGCTGTCATCTTCTCACTCCGGGCCTCGTATTCCTCGGACAATTGACATACCACCAACTGAGAATCACAATAAACCCTTAATTTCTCTGCTTTCAAGGTTTTTGCACTTTTAAGGCCGATCAGCAGAGCCTCATATTCTGCCACATTATTTGATGCGCTGAACCCCAGCCGAACAGAGAGCTCAACCATTACTCTGTCCGGAGGGAACAAAATGACGCCGGCTCCAAAACCAGTGTTACAAGCCGATCCATTGACGAATAACTTCCATTCCAGAGGGTCTTGTTCGGCAGGCATCTTTCTTTTCTTGGTTGGTTGTTGAACAGATGTCTCGTTTCTCGTAGGAGGCCCTGGTGCTACCATTGGTGAAAATTCTGCTACAAAATCAATCAACACTTGGCCTTTTATTGCCCTACGCGGCTGAAAGTCAATATCATACTGGCTCAACTCAACAGACCATGTTGAGATCCGTCCTAAAAAGTCTGCCCTTCGTAGCAATGACCTTAATGGAAACTCAGTATAAACCACAACCTTGTGGCTTTGGAAATAATAAGGTAATTTTCTGATTGCTGTCCTTAATGCAAGGACCAATTTTTCCAGGGACAGATACCTCGTCTCTGCGTCCAACAGCGTCTTACTTATATAATAAACCGGGATTTGTTCTGATCCCTTACTTCTCAATAAAACAGCACTAACAGCATGTTTAGAAACAGCCAAATACAAAACCAAACACTCACCCGGTTTCGGAGTTGACAAAAGCGGAGCCTCTGCCAGGTACTTCTTCAGGTCCTGGAAAGCCTGCTCGCACTCTGCTCCCCATTCGAATCCTTCCCTTTTCTTTAATAGCTGGAAGAAAGGCCTGCATTTGTCGCTTGACTGGCTAATGAATCTATTGCGGGCCGCTGCCATCCCCGTTAACCTTTGAACTTCCTTGGTCGTTCTGGGACTTTGTAGCCCTTGCAAGGCTGTAATTTGATCAGGATTTGCCTCAATCCCCCTTATGGTTACAAGGTGCCCCAAGAATTTTCCTGATCCAACTCCAAATGCACACTTCGAGGCATTGAGTTTCAGTTTGTATTCTCTCAAAATTCCAAAGGCTTCCTTCAGATCTGCTATGTTCCCTTGTCTGGCCTTGCTTTTCACCACCCTATCATCTATGTAAACCTCCATAGTTTTTCCAAGCAACCGTTTAAACATGATGGTTGCCAGTCTTTGGTATGTTGCTCCTGCATTCCTCAACCCAAAGGGCATGACACTATAACAGTACAACCCTCGCGGCGTAATGAAAGAGGTCTTTTCCTGATTTGGGCCAATCATGGCAATCTGATGATACCCCCAATATGCATCAAGAAAACTCATCCGCTCGTATCCGGCAGTTGCATCAACCAACTGGTCAATTCTAGGCAGGGGAAAGCTGTCCTTCGGGCAGGCGTTATTCAAGTTTGTGAAATCCATACAGACACGCCATTTTTCATTCTTCTTTTTCACTACTACAGTGTTGGACAGCCATTCTGGATAGTAAACTTCACGTATCGCTTTGGCTTCCAATAGCCGTTCTACTTCTTCAATAACAGCATCAACATGCTGCACAGCTGCCCTTCTTTTCTTCTGAATCACGGGCTTGTGTTGTGGGTCCACATTCAAATGGTGATAGATCACATCTGTGCTTACACCGGGCATCTCTTCTGGTACCCAAGCGAACACATCGACATACTCCTTCAAGAATCCAACCAGTTCGTTTTCTTCCTCAACTGGTAGTGACTCCCCAATCAAAAAATACCTTTCAGGATCAGTCTCATTGATCTGTATTTTCTTCAAGCCTTCAATCACTTTTTCTGTTGGATTTCTACCGACATCCTCGATAGTCGGTTGATCTGGTGCCTCCATCGCATGAACCTGATGGGCCTTTGGGACTTTCTTGATGACGGAGATCAGGCACTGTTGTGCTGCTTTTTGATTCCCTCTGAGCTTTTCGATACCGTTGGATCCAGGGAATTTCACCATCTGATGATACGTAGAGGAAACAGCTCTCATTTTATGCAACCATGTCCTTCCTATAATCGCGTTATAGGAGGATGGGACATCAACCACTAGAAAATCTGTTCTCAAAACTATAGAACCAGCACGAACGGGCAGCGTTACCTTACCTAGGGGCCAGACCGCTCCCGCTCCAGCTCCCGCTCCAAACCCAACCAGAGGTGTTATTGATTGCTCCAGGTCTGACTGAGCTAGTCCCAATTTCTTGAACGTATTGTAGTACAAGACCTCTGTGCAGCTCCCAGAGTCCACCAAGATCCTTTCAATGTCGTACTCCCTATTCGTAGGGTAATGACCAAAGCGTCATTATAAGGCACCTGGACGTCTCTGAGATCCTCATCTGTAAAGACTATACCTTCGCTGCTTCCATTGGTTTCTCATCCCCTCTTATTTCCCAATCTCAGAACATGCTGATCATGCTTGGCTTGCCTCTGGAACAGCCTGTAGACACCCCAATCTGGGCTTCCAAATTAGTTTACTTACGATTTTTGATTCCCCGATGATGAAATGGATCAAGAACAGCCCGGGAATGTCGAGTGTTTGAGCTTTGAGTGTTTGAAAAACCCTTAAACCCAACCTAACCTAAGCAACTTCCAAAAGCCAAAAACCCTACTGACCCGCGCCAGGGCGCAACCGTCCTGCGCCAGGGCACACCGTCGCGCGACGGTTTGACTCCATCGCGCGATGGTCAACCATCGCGCGCCAGGGCGGACCATCGCGCGCCAGACCTATTCCATCGCGCGCCAGGGTGCACCCTCACGCAACAGACTGACTCCCTCGCGCGAGATTCAGCCTGGGTCAAAGTCAAAGATTTGACCATTGACCCACGCGCGACAGCTGTCACACTCGCGCGATGGTCCCATTCCATCGCGCGACGGTCCCAAACCTGTCACAGTCACCTTTATCAGCTGGGAAAACTTAGTCATGAAGTAACCCACAACCTGCACGTCTCTTTGCACCAGATCTACCTCCCCCTCTCCATTTATGGAAGGTGCTAACAATATAAATACCCCCCATTTGTTCTCTTTCAAAGGGTGAACAAAAATTGGCATTAAAGGCTTACACCCCAAGAACAAAGCTTGTTCTCTCTCCCCATTTTCACACCTCAATCAATCTCAATTCAACTCAAAGTTCAAACACTTTTCAAACCAAAAAAGCCAAAGGTATAGCTTACCTTTGTTCTGCTCTCTGTTCTGATATTTTAGGTGTGCTTACAGGTTCAATGCTGATAATCAATACCAGTCCTGGCCCTAAAGCTGGCAAGGTTTCAAAAACCGTCATGGCTAGAACCAACGCGCGATGGACTCACTGTATCGCGCGACGGTCCTCCGTTGCTCGTGACAGTCCACGTGGGGATTGGTGTCTTGCTGGTTTATGTTTTTCTTTTATATAGATCACTGTTAAGCATGAAAATAACCAGTTAACTGCTTTCCTATAGTTAAAATTGCTAGCTTGCACTTCAATACTTTGTTCTGTTCTGTTGGAATGCCCCTGGGACCTTTCTGAATATGTCTCAGAACCCAGAAACATGTGAACCAAGCACTGGTCTGGTCCAGTCCCTCGCGCGACAGACTGACACCATCGCGCGATGCTGCGCCAGGGCGCACCGTCGCGCGCCTGAGGCGCACCCTCGCGCGAGAGAGTGACTGTCTCGCGCGATGGTTTGCTTCTGACCAGTGGTTGGCCTTGCATGGATAACTATGGGTAACTAGGTCTTTGGTCTCTCTTTTGTCCACACTATTTATGGACTGTTTTGTTTATTTGTTGGGCTTTTTAGCCTTTAAACTATATATTATAACTGCTTATCAACTGCTTGGTTTGTCCTGGGTGTGCACTGGTCCTTCCAGAGCCCAGAGGGTTTGAGAATAAGAGCTGTGGGCTTAGGCTTACTGGCGCGCGCAGGTCTTGTAGTAGCGCGCGCAGGTGTGATCAGCATGCATTGATTTGATTAGTGCATACTGGTTTCTTCCTGCGCCCGATATTCCAAGACAGGGGCTTTCTAGTCTGTCTAATTCCCACAGCAGTCTGTTTTCATCCTATACTAACTGTTTCAATAAAGTAAACACGCCATCTATCACATCTTGCAAACTGTTACAGTCTTAATCCCCGATTAACTGTTCCCCCGCCCTAACTGGCTAAAAAATGATTAAAGAACAAGAAGAATCACAAAGTTTTCACAAAGTGCCTAAGTAGAGACCGATCTCCGGATTGGGCGAGAGGGGTGCCTTAAAACCCTTCCCCTCTTGTAACCTGGTTCCCGAACCCAGATATGGTTATGACGGACTGGTTCCTTCACTTTTTCAAGTCAAATAGCGCGGCAGGTGCTTCGAAATACGGTTCCTTGGGTGACGGACCTTCAAACCCAGGTGGCGACTCTGTGTTTCATGGCGCTGCGCCTCATTCGCTCCCTCGATTTTTGGGCCCGTGCATTTTGGAATCCAGAAATTCTAGGGCATGCTGCCCACACAGCCTAACCTCATTTCTTGTATAAGGTGCTGCCAATCCATGTATCATATGGATTACCCCCCTTGGATTCTGTTCGTAATCCATCTCCATGGCTTTCCCTTTTTCTTTGGGGTCCTCCTGAATATATTCCTTCAGATAGCCTTGAGAGACTAGATCGTCAAGATGTCTCTTGAACATTTCGCAATCCTTAGTCATGTGGCCCCAATCCTTATGGTAACTGCAGTGCTGATTCGTGGCACGTTTTGCGTCTTTGTCTCCACCTAGACCTGGGGGCCATTTGAAGTAGGGCTAATTCTTTATTTGGTAAAGAATCCTGTAAATGGGCTCTTTCCAAATTGTTGTTATCGAAAAGAATGACTTGGGATCCGGTGCTGGCTTCTCTTTGTATGGCTCTCTCTTAGCCTGCCCGTACTCTTTTCTCTTCTTATAAGTCTTGGGCTCTGGTTTATCCACCTTATTCGCTGGTATCTTTGGCTGTTTGGCAATCACTTTGCCGTCTTCCCGGAGGATGTCGTCCTCCATTCTAGCATGCTGCTCTATTCGTTCCATCAAATGTGCCAATGTCGACACAGGGTGTTTGTTCAATGACCGGCGAAGTTCTTCCCGAACAGGCAGGCCTGTTTTGAATGTAGAAATTGCATATTCCTCACTGCAACTATCAATCTCATTAAAGGTCTCCCAATATCTTTTGGCATAGTCTCTAATCGGCTCATTATCTCCCTGCTTCATCGTGGAGAGATTTTCAAACGTCTTGGGAGCCTTTCTACTTGTCAAGAACCGCGCAGTGAACTCCTCGGCCAACTGTGTCCATCCTCGTATGGATCGTGATTCCAACTTGTGGAACCAAGACAGAGCCACCTTCCCTAAACTCGACGGGAACATCTTACACATGATAGCGTCATCCCCTTCGTGCATAAACATAGCTTGCTGGTAATGCTGTATGTGGGCAACAGGGTCCGCATTTGTCTCATAAAGTACGAAAGCCCCGTGCTTCACTCTGCTCGGTAGTCGTGCATCTTGTAACCTTCTGGTAAAGGGGGAAGTTGCTATGTTACTTAGGGCTTTCCTTGCTGCTTCTCGTGTAGTCATTGTCCCAGCCTCCTGTTCCTTATTCTTATGCGCCCGAACCCTAACCCAGTCGGGCTCATGTCTTTCGTACCTGTCCCTTTGGTGCTTTCGGGTATCTTCTTCAACAGAGGAATTTCGGCTCCTGCTTCTCCTTTTTTGTGGAGAAAGCCCTCGTTCCTTTGGACTCCCGCTTCTTCTTCTTCGCGAAGAAGGCCTCTTCTTTCTTAGAGAGGGACTCCTGCTCCTTCGGTGCGAAGGAGCGGCCTTGTATGTTACCATAGCCCTTTTTTCTCTTCCGGAATGTCTTCGTGATAGTCCAGAATCCTCAGGGTGATCTCTAATCCTCTCCATCTCTCAGATCTCATATTCTCGTTTCTTGATTAATCGAGCAGCTTCCTCGATTTCCTTCCTCTTTCTATCAAGGATATCACTATTATTATGCACACTTTTCGAATGCGCAACAGATTCTCCTCTATGGTGGGACTTGCTCCTTCTCGTGGAGTCCGTAGTAGTCCTACCTTCCTTGTACTTGGGATCATCTTGAATGGTCAGGGGATGATCTTGGCTCGTCGTCCTCCTGCCATGGCCACCAGCATGCTTTTGCGGAGCACCTGGAGGGGACTTGTCTCCCTCCCCACCAGCCTGGTTCTTCTCATTGAGTGGTGTGACTGGATCTACTTCCACCATGATCGTTTTTCAAATGGAACTCGTTCGTTTCCCATAGACGGCGCCAATTGTAGGTGCAGAAAAATAAAGAGTACCTGGAACGCTGTTGATTCGCAACAGATCCATGTGATCCTTGTCTGATACCCCTATGCCTCCGCCGGAACCCTAATCTGCAAGACAGACAAGAGGTGAGCGCACCTTTGCCGCTCGTGGCAAAGGCCCTCCGATGCCTAAGTTAGTATCTCGTACTGGTGTGAAACCCTAACTATCAGTAGGAAAGTATAGAGAGAGTGCACCGTATTGCGTACCTTTTACCCTCAGGCTTACCTCGTATATATAGACAAACATTTGCTTTTTGCCCAAGTATCCTTACCGCCCTAGGATTCCTATCTCGTATAAGAATCCTGGTCTTTATAGGGATCTTCTTGCCCAATGATCAGAGACTCCTTGCTCGTAGGTCCTCTTCCCTATATGAGATTCATTCCATATGAGGACGGTTCCAACGTTTATCCTGAATGGATATTGAACACTCCTTCTGTAATACTGCTTTCACCTTATCTCTTAAGGCTTTTTATCTTAAGATGACTCTATTTGTCCGACATGCTCTTTGCCGAACAGACTGCACCTTAATTACTATTGTTTTTTTGGTAAAAAGCTTGTACCGCCGAACAGCTGATACGATTCTGGGACGTCTCATGTCCCCTTACCTGGGTTATCACTCTGTTCGGCGTATATCCCGGATCGTTGCCATTATCATCATGGTGCCTTTCATCACTTTTCTCATTGCATACTTTCCATCACGTGTTCGGCTTATGGTTATGCCTGTTCGGGAATATGGCCCTGCAGGGAATCTTTGTTGTTGATGGTTTGTGATTGTTGGTGGCCTATTGATTAGGCTTGTGTGTAAAATTATCCAGAGTAATTAGAGTTGTTTTGAAAAGATTTTGGGTTTGAAGGGACAAAGAGGGAAATATGCTTTCGATCTCAACTTCAAAAATATTTGCAGATGTTTCCGTTCCCCGCCATCTTCATGTGGGGGATAGGCTATCGACAAGGTAAAATGTGTGAAATAACATGCATACATGAACTTAGTTATTCCACTAAACTCTTGGCATCGGTAAATGTTGTGATTATGAGTGTTGTTAAACTGGGTGTAACATGCGATGAACAATATGAAGATAGGCATAACCAGAAAGAGAGCATGACCATAAAATTTAAGGGCTTGGAAGTTTAACCAAGTTACAAGGCAAACTAATTGTCAATGACTTGCTACGCATTTTATCTTGAGAGTGAAACGTCACACAACTTGGTGCAAGTAGGGACGTATCTTCTCTTAGGACAACGCTCTATGTGTGACTCGACCCACATAAGTTTTCTTTTAAACTCCTCATTTTATGCTTGCATAGTTATCCTAATATTTATTCGTATCTTCAGTTATTATAGTTTGCAAAAATTCTAACGATTATTTCCAGCAATATGTACAATGAAACAAAATGAAAAATAAGATTTGTTATGTGGTAAAAAATAAAATTGTGAAAATATTACCAATGGGTAAGTTCCTAATTGGACAAAGGTTAGAAGACATTTGGAGGAACTTTATACGAGTATTATTTAGATACAAAATCTATACGCAAAAAATTTATATGTGATCTCAAGCAAATCTCACATTTACTAATTTACATTTAGTGAACTCGGTTTTTTTCCCTAATATTGTGTACATGAGCGGGGGTTAGTGGGGGTGTTAGAGTTGGCACAGGAGGGGTCTAGAGGCTATCATAGCCCTGGGCCCCAAAGCCCCACCTCTCATGAGATTCGAACCTTGGTCACCACTAGGGGGAGGGAGATGAGCAACCAATTTCACTAGAAGTGGTTCTCATAAAAACGAAAAAAATGACATAATTACTTTGAAGCTCATTATACATAATTGTTTTAAAGTAATAATGGGTGTCCATTATGTGATGTCCGTTAAATCTACGAGATAAGTATGTTGTTTCTGTGATTTGAGGATTAACATTATTTGTTAACTTTATATGATTTCGAAAAAAGAAAAAAAAAAGATGTTAATGTAGTAGCAAAATGATATATTTGCATGGAGAACCCAAGTGTTAACTTTTGTTGGTTTTGGGTGCACGTGGGTTTAAGACCATGTGTCAGTTGGGAGCCATATGGTATTGGTATGAGTAGATGAGACAAAAACAAAATTAGAAATAAAGATGAGTATGTGGGAAAAATATTGTAAGGACCAAATTCTGGGGTCTTAATTGTGTTGGCAATTCCGTTCGACAAAACACATAATTTATATCGAGTTATAATTATATTATTTCTAATAGGTTAGTGAGTCTGTATAGGATTAAAGTGGAGGGAATCTTTATTTGTAATTCCGAGTGAGCATATTGGATAATAAAGGTGGTTGACTACAACGAGACGGATTTTGGCGAAGACAGATCAATCGGCACCTTCTGTCTTAAATGAACGTGAAAAAAAGAAAAGGGGTTGGACTTGTTATTTTCCTCCTAGGGTTTGACCACATACATATAAAAGGGAAAAGGGGGCAAGCCATATGTGGGGATTTTTGATATACGGTGATTGAAAAAGAAAATAAAAGGAGGCAGTAGCACTATCTTAGGCGACAGCAGTAAATGGAAAAATCAAAGCAATTGGATTTTTGAAATGCCATTCCTAAGAAAGATTTTGGTTAGGTTTTTTGGAGGGCATGTGGATTCAAGGCGGCAGCAATCAAGATCATTGGGTGCGGTGTATGTGTGATTCGGCAGGTAGTACTTAAAACGTTGTGAGGATTTACATCGTTTGAATAGGTATATCTGTAACTGCGCAATGATTATAGTGATTTGATTCCTTCCCGTGGTTTTTACCCATTCTGGGGTTTTTCACGTATATCTCTGCGTTTTATGATTGATTGATTGCGTAGTTTTTGCTGATAATTTTACGTAGTGATTCGCGTTCATACTGTTAGGGTTTTTTATGGATTATTAGGGAAAGGGCTACCTCTATGTGCACGTGTAAGCTACCATTGACTTGCACCTCATGTATTCTCTTTTTGCATCATGGATTTAAGCTACGACCTTAGATGTGTGAAAGCCGCCCATGACGGTGCAAAAATATTGTGTGATTATTTGATATAAGGTTGGCATCTGTTGAGGGAGAGAATATCATGTTATGCACTCACTTAACCCCAATTTTGATATGATCATACTTCTCGCTGGTTGGAGTTGGTCTGCCCCCCTTGTGGAGAATGCCGTAAGTTGGCCCCTTCTTTATCACGCCCTCGATTTTCAACATAAATAATAATCATTTTCAATAATAAAAAAAAAAGTCCTCACTGAAGTACAGATAATACCCAAAGATCATTTCTTTCCCATGTTCTCAAGTTAAAACAAATATTACAATCCGGGTTCAAAGTCCCAAGTTATATAAGTTACCAAATTAATATTACAGTTTACAAAGATCGTCCTTTGAATACATCTTACAAGGTAAAAGCATAAATCGCCCCTGTTATACCTTTGAAAAACATGATCAACCATCGCGAGATGCACGCCATGCCAACTTCCTTGCTTTTTACCTGAAAATAATAGGTTGAACTACACTAGCCCAGTAGAGAAATCTTTACTCAAACTATATGCAAATGAGAAAGATAATGCACCGAGATGAACGTTTAAGAAACGAAATCTCGGATAGCAAAGGAGAATACAATCGGACACCAATGTCATACCGGAATTCCAAGACTCAAGGAATACTTCTCTGCCGTTAGCTAATCCATCTGGTCAATCTATCCACCATCGATTGCATTTCCCTTTGTAGTTATTTGAGGTTTCATTTCTACATTAAATGCCTTGGATTTCGGGTCTTAAGGACCCCGTACATCTCCCGTTGATCTCCAATATGAACTCAAGTAGCTTTTCCTCCATTAACATACCAATTAGTGAACTAAGAAAGTTTCCGGGTCTTAGGGCCCCATATACCCACAATACATTCCGGGTACATATGACCCTGTACATCTATTTACATTCCGGGTCTTAGGGCCCCATATACCCACAATACATTTCCGGGTCTCGTGACCCCGTACATCCGTTTACGTTCGGGGTATCAAGACCCCGTATGCCGATTCCAATTCATTTTTATTGCATTCCGCCATAAGTGCTTTTTAGGACTCTAGCTTGCAAGAATGTAATTAATGAGGGACAAGGATGATAAGTAAACGACCCACGTACTAATTCGTATTTCCAACGTGTTTCCAAACTCGTTATCCCAATTTACTCCTTGCACTACATTGGATCAAGTGTCAGGTCCTCGCATTACGTGTGTAGTTATCCATCCATTCATTCATCCTTCTATCTCACATTCGATCTTAACAACACGCATAAGGTTCGATGAATTCACATTGTCTATTTTAACAGTTCATAGTATCATTAATAATTAGACAAACACGCCAGCAAGGTATTGGGACAATACTCGTTTCAAGGGATGCTAAAACTCTATACCACGAGAGCCAAGGATGAAGATAATCAAGGAATCATTGGAATGCGAGCAACTATGTTTAGAAGTGATTAGAATGTGATCTAAACCCATTCCTTGCACTATATGGCATCACGTGTCAACTTATCGATTTTCGCTCACAGTTCACCCACAATTTAATTCAACGATCAACCTTGCCATCACATAGCTATTTACGAGTCCATATCGTTCACTTTAACATTACTACTATGATCACGTAGTCCCTTAAACGTAAAAGCAAGTAAACATACCACATTTTAGCTTCGACATGTTTCCCTTACATAACAGAGTCAAAGGAGAGAGATTGATCAATGAATCACTCAAGATACAAACAATCAAGTTTATAAGGTTTGGGGAGGTTTAGAGAGCATTTGAGGTGATCGGAGTTCAAAACATGGAAGAAGAAACATTGCTGAAAATTTCCAGGTAGTAAATGTACTTGTACAAACCGAAGTACATGTACTAGCTGAACAGAACCGAAATTTCTTTGACAGTACATGTACCAATACAAACCGAGGCACATGTAATAGCTGGGTTTCACAGGACGAATTTTTCAGATTTCAAGGGTGAATTCCAAGTAACAAAACAACAATCCAACACATGAATTCAAGGCCAAATCTTCTCATAAACATGTAGAGAGAGTAAGAAATCCCTACCTCAATGATCAAAGATCGAAGTTCAAGCTCCAACAACCGAGCCCTAGCTTTCCAAGCCTCCAAATCTTCCAAGAACGAGCTCTAGCACGAACCCACACGATCAAAGGCTCGTATTGCGGGTAGATGATGGATTGAAGGTCGGGATATGTGGGTTTTGGGGTTGGAGGTTGGGTTTTGAGCTCTATGGAGCAAGAGAGAGAAAAAGCCGCAGGGAAGGAGAGAGATCAGGAGAAAGCCGAGAGGTAGAGAGAGTGGGATGAGTTCTTATTATCCTCTACACACACACCCACATATATATACTAGTACATATACAAATTACACGAGCACCCCTTCAACTTACGATTCTATCATTTAAACCCCCAAATCGAATAAACTCCCAAATTTCTCATTTATGCATTACTTTGGCATTTATAAAAAACCTTTAAACCATTTTCGTAAAATACGGGTCTCTACATCCTACCCTCCTTAAAGAAATTTCGTCCCTGAAATTTGGCTAAGCTAAGTCACTAATCGCAATACACAAACTCATGCCACATTTCCTCGACCACAACTTCATCCTCTCTTCCTTACTTAGATTCTACCTTACCTTTTTAGCTCCACACAAAACCCCTCACTAACGATATGATCCTATCATTCAACAGTCAAACTTGCACGCCTAGGATGCTCACCGGTTTCTCCTCAAGAACTACACCCACCTCTAATCGTTCTCCTGAAATCTCAACCTTCATAGACACTCAAATTCTAACACTCTCTCCGAGGTTCAACGACTTATATCCCTTCGTTCCCCAAACTCTGAATTCCACTTTCTCTTTTTCCTAATCAGGGCCAATTGTCAATCTAGAAAACCTCGAATAATCCCTACGGTAATAAAACCAAGAAAACCAAAATCCAATGATTAGACTTCATAATGACCATAACCCCAATTCTCCATAATTGAACTTCTTACGTCTCAAAGCTAATGATATCCTTTTCAACTCTAAAAGTAAACACATCTCACAATCGATCAAATTCTATTAATAGTGCTAATGATAGACACCGAAACCAAATGCACATAAGACAAACCGCTAGTCTCAATCTCCAACTCACACATCTTTTTATCCACATAACTCTTTCTTATGAACTTTGCACAAACCTTAAACACCCTTTTTGCTCATCTAACATTTAAACACAACCAAATTCTAACACCATTCCAAGTTCCCTAATTCATTCTAATTCATCATCGACCCCTTTCTTTTGCTTTAGCAGACTAAACCCACTTCTATCATGACGTGTCGTCCCTACGTATCTCAATACAACTCAACCTTGCAACGATTCATATAAACTCTCAAATCCATTATTTTCCTTACTGCTAGTCACTAACCACTCCCAACTATGGGTTGACATATCACAGAAACCTTTTGCATCTAATTCTTTATCGTATCACACATAGGAGTGGCAAGGGCACAATATATATGCATGGAGTTAAACTCTACCCTTTTCAAACCTTACAATCCACTATGGCTAGTAAAGGAAGGACACATGTCAGATTTTCACTAAAATTTCCTCTCTTCGTAGCACACACCCACACACCTCCGGGTCTATTCCGAGCCACATACAAAGAACAAACTACTCACATCGAAATTACATAACGAGTCAACATGTAGGTTAAAGCTAAATAGCAACGAATTTCATACGCAAGATATCCCAACAAACCAACCGTACAATTCAATAACTCACATAACACCAAACATATTCAAGCATTAACGTACTCACTCCGTATCCAACGAACTCCCCGAGTATCCAACGGACTCACCAAGTATTCACGGATTCACAAAATATCCAACACTTCACAATTCATGGCTTTAGGAAGCCCAACAGCTATCTCGTTCCTTTCAATCTCGTAATGCCTCACACGATATCTATTCACTTTACCAATCTCGAGCATTCTCATTCATTTAGTCAAGCAAATCGCATATTTATCATGTTCACAGTCTTAGACATCACAACATCACATCACAAGTACACATGTTATCAATTCTAATTATTCTTTTATTCCAACAACATTACAACCTAACAGCATGCGTATACTTCTCATTATATTCTAAAACTCCAACTACTTCATTACTTAAGAATCGATCTCACTCGCACCAATAATCTCTATCGGTTCCGCTCACCGCGTGTTTCACTACTCACAATTTTCTCTCGACCAAGTAATAACGTCAGCCTCAATATCCCTCAAAGGCATTCACCACTTCCACACTCAACCTCTAAAACAACTACTTCCATTACCACCACCATCTCTGCTACCACTATCATTATCACTATTATCTATTAATCTTTCTTAAACAAACTCATCACCTCAATGGCACACCCGAACATGTCCTATACTGTCACTAGTCTAGTCTACATCCCCGATTACACACATACACATATTCTTTATACTCAAGTCCTTCAACTCACAACACACTATTTTTCCACATGCCTGTCGCTTTCAAGGTTCCTACCATTTTCACTCAGGACACCATTTACACTTCGCCTCATTGTCAGCCTTAACCGTTCACATTCGTATCGCCCTCACTTCAGATAAGTCTCTCACTACACACTTTCAGCAATCATTCGGCTCAATACACATCGATATAGGTCACCTCAAGTCTTGTTGTCCCTTTCACAAGATTCCTATATACAGCCATCTATCTCCATTTTCAAGCCTATAGATTTAGTCCCCTATACACAATCCTAGTGTCCAATTGACTTTCCGAGACTTCCATCTAGAAGGTGCGGTGATCAAGCGCCTCTTCCAATTGGATCTCATCGGTAGTTGCCTGGGTGTCCAGAAGACACATACAGTATCCCGAGACCCTACCTATAGCCCTCATTTTCCTATCTCAACTTAGACACTTATATCTCATATGTAGGTTCGACTTGCCCTACCTATGCTTATAATAAATGCCTCAATAACTACCATCACAACAACCAACCACAATTATGACCACAACGGGTCTTTACCTTTCCAAACACATTCTAGACACGCACTAACTCAATTCCCAACGCGTATATCTCTCACCTTATACTTATACCCTATACAGCTCATCTCATACAGGCTTAACTTAACACATTTGAAACTTAACACATAATCCGTGCAATTCAATTGAAAACACATCTAGTACTCATCTCATAAGTCATGTCAACATTCTATCCCTTTTATCACATACTAACGAATGTCCTCTTTCTCCCATACCCATACCCATCTAACATCTCATAAAAAAAATATATCTCACCACAAATGGTATAAGGCCAAGATCACCAACTATAACGATATCAATAACAACAATCGACACCACAAGTTCTACAATGAGGTCAAAGCCTCCAACTTCCCAACACGGGTCCACAACTCAATGTCACCCTACCATAATGCAAAATGCAACACTTCGATGATGTACTAACTCATTCATGCAAGCACACGTGTGTTTTGCAAAAAGTATGCAGTGAATTTGAACCCATGAGACTAAAAAGTCTCCCCACGGTCTCAAGGTATTCAAACCTAGATGCTCTGATACCAATTTGTCACGCCCTCGATTTTCAACATAAATAATAATCATTTTCAATAAAAAAAAGTCCTCACTGAAGTACAGATAATACCCAAAGATCATTTCTTTCCCATGTTCTCAAGTTAAAACAAATATTACAATCCGGGTTCAAAGTCTCAAGTTATACAAGTTACCAAATTAATATTACAGTTTACAAAGATCATCCTTTGAATACATCTTACAAGGTAAAAGCATAAATCGCCCCTGTTATACCTTTGAAAAACATGATCAACCAACGCGAGATGCACGCCATGCCAACTTCCTTGCTTTTTACCTGAAAATAATAGGTTGAACTACACTAGCCCAGTAGAGAAATCTTTGCTCAAACTATATGCAAATGAGAAAGATAATGCACCGAGATGAACGTTTAAGAAATAAAATCTCGGATAGCAAGGGAGAATACAATCGGAAACCAATGTCATACCGGAATTCCAAGACTCAAGGAATACTTCTCTGCCGTTAGCTAATCCATCTAGTCCATCTATCCACCATCGATTGCATTTCCCTTTGTAGTGATTCGCGTTCATACTGTTAGGGTTTTTTACGGATTATTAGGGAACCCTGATTTTTCAAATATTAATAGATGAAGGTTTTTTTTGTAAATTTTAGAAGTGAAACATGGTGAGCAGGTGGTTTTCACATGGGTTGTCACACCCTCAATTTTTAACATAATTAGAAAGGATTTTTATAAACAAAACCTCACAAAGATTCATACAATACCCCAAAATAATCTGACATTCCCATTACCACAATTTCACCTCAAGTACCTCAAATATCCAAACGATTACATTTCTGGCTCCGAGGCCCAAATTAACATAAGTATCAAGTATAAAAGAGAATTAAGCATTTACAGTCATTCCTTAAGTCAAAAGGTTTACAATAGGGTTACAAATACATCTTTCCAAAAATACTAGACAAAGATGGCCAAATAACCCTTCAAGTTAGCTTTTAAAACGATGCTCACATCCAAGCACTCCAAGTATGCACTACTGTCCCACATTAGCACCTGAAAATGAAGGAAGGTCTGAGCTACGCTAGCCCAGTAGAAAACTCTAATCTAACAATGTATGCTTATGAATGTGGGAATGGACACATGAATAAGAAAAGAGACAAGGTTCGATAATCGAATAAAGATAGCGACGACAACAATTTTTGGAACCCAACCTTTCATTTTCAAAACCAACCATGTTTCAAATGTGTCTCGTACATGTGTCACGAGCCGAAGCTCCTGCCGGGCCAGTTAAAGGACCCCGATGTCCTCTGCCAGACACCTTACCCATAGGGAGGTCCTGAAATAATCCAATACGAGCATATAGCTCCTGCCGGGCCAATTAAAGGACCCCGATGTCCTCTGCCAGGCACTCACCCGTCGATGAGTCCTGAAGTGTTCTCGTCACGTTCGTAATGTTCCAAAATCATTTGTCCGTCAAATCCGTACCGTTAGAACCAAAATCTAATATGTGGACTATTTTAATGAAAACCATACGCGATTGAAAGTCCAAACTTGTGAGGTCGTCCATGGGTTTACGGATACAAGAAAACAAATCATAAAATCACGTGGGGTGGGGGGGTGTGAAATGGAGTAGAATAATGTGGGAATCAAAGTTGGCACAATTAATGAAATTTCGTGAAGTTATCAATGACAATGGATGATGGTGTCAATAACTCATGGTCTGGGTCAATAAAATCATAAGGTTATCGATAACAAAAGAGTAGGTTATCGATAACTTTTGGTGAAATTACAACGTTAGCGATAACAAAAAAAAAGGGTATCGATAACTTCAGGTTAAAAATCATTCCAGACGCAAGGGTATCGATAACAAATGCTAAAGGTATCGATAACAGTGGGTTTTCTGGGTTTTGGGACAAGGTGTTATCGATAACAATGAAAATGTTATCGATAACGATAGGTTTCGAACAAATTTTTGACAGACAAATATGGGTTTTCCAGCAACAACAACATCAACAACAACAACAACGATTCAAGGCACAAATCGAGCTTCAAGAAACACATCATAAACATTTTAGAACCTCCTACCTCAAGGATTAAAGATCAAAACCAAATGATTTTCAAGCCCAAGCTCCAATCTTCGGATTCAAACGGAATGCACCTCCACCGAGCTCACACCGGTGCGATACGGACTGAAATACGCGGAGGAGTGAAGGATTGGAGGTTGGGTTTTGTAGGTTTGAGGTTGAATGGGTAAAATTTTGGGTGAGAGTGAGAGTGAGCGAGAGAGAGCCGAGAGAGAGAGAGAGCGGGAGAAAGTGAGAGGAGGAAAATGGGAAAGTTATTCCCTGGACTCACACACCCACACACATATATGCATACATATTACACACTTGCTCCCCAATAAAACATTTTAACACATTAACCTCAAGTCTCAACATTCCAAATTTATTTCCTCCTTTTATTTCTTATAAAACATTTAAATAAATTTTACGAATTTACAGGTCTTTACATGGGTGACTTCAAAATTGGCTTGGATTATTATGGACATGTGTCCTTAACTTGATATCCTTTTTACATGAGTCAACCAACGCAATAAAAGAGGAATGCTTAGGCTAAGTGAAAAAAAAAGGAGAAAGAAGAGGAGTACAGAGAGAGTTAGAGCGAGCTGGGGTATGTGGAGAAAAGAAGGCTAGAAGGCAGGGAGAAGGGAACGAAATTGAACTTATGGTTCGACCGTGAAAGCTTTGGTTAGAGCTTCGGTTGGTATCTTGAATACTCAACATTTTTTTATTTATCAAGACCTGGTAAAACTATTAAGAACAAGATTAGAAATTTAAAGGGGAATACCAGTATGTGTTAGGGTGGAGGGTTAGTGTTTATTATAATTCCATTTGTAAACATCAGAGCCTCGGTTGTTTGGGTATTGGTTGGGTTGATTTTTAATGTTGTATTTTAAATCATTGTATATGTTTCAGCAGATCGGTAATTTTGTAACTATGTTAGCTTTAAGGCTTCTTATTTGAGGTGGGGTGAGTGGGATTTCTGGACACTTGGCTGCTGTCCTTATTAGCTAAAATGAATCTTTTATTTAATAGTATTTATTTGTGCCTATAGATGGGTTTATACGATATTCTCTTCTGTTACAAAGGCCATGCAACTTTTGATCTACACGTATCTAAATCCTATATAAAGAATTCAGTCTTTTTTAAAAAAATATATATGTATGTGTTAGTCTCTATAAAATGCCACGTAAGATTCTAATATATGAATTTTGTAAAAAAATTAAGTGCTCCAATTTTCTATCTGTTTGAACCGATGTGAAGGTTTTATTTTTTTTATCATTTTATATTAAAGGGGTCATAATTAATTCTTATCTCTAAGCTTTCATAATCAAGTATCTACTTTATAGGGACCCAAATAGGGCCTTACGTGACATTTTCCAGCCAAATTTCTAATTTTCGGGATCTATTGGACTAAGTAGGTAACGGTATGATAGTTGAGGGGATGAAATCATCAAATTGATAGTTTAGGGACTAAGTAGAGAAAATGTGCATAGTTTAGCGGATAAAAAAAAACTCTATTTTATAATACTTATATTCACCTTTGAGGGACACTTTTGGAAAATCACCAAATTTTTCCTTCCATTTTTGGAAAAGTACCATCATTTTGGAACAAACCAAAATGAAATAATGGACTCTCAATTTGGAACGGAAAAACTATATCACTATGTCTACATTCTAATAATTACTATGTGAAAAAATAAAACACTGCAACCATTATTCCCTACTCTAGATTAATTAGAGTTGCCTTGAAAAGGTTTTGGGTTTTTAGGGAATAAGAGAAAAATATGTTTTTAATTACATAAATTTCCTAGCTTAGCATTCCCGCCTAGATATTTTCATTATTGATCATAGCGATTATCGATTGACAATGTTTTAAGTTGTGTGCATCTCAATTTTTAAAAGCACATCATTTCCAATTCAAATACAACATAGAAGTTAACTTGAAAGCATTTTGTGCAACCATAAATCTCAGTTTCACCACTATTTTCAATTAGTTTTTTGTCTGCTATATTGATTAAGGGGGTCAGATTTTTGGCATTATGAAATGTGCAAAACAAACTGCAAACATGTATTTAATTATTCCACCAAACTATTGGACTTAATATTACTAATAGAAAAGATTTTACCTAATGCTAATTTGGAAGGTGCTTTGAAAGAGGTGGATATAAGATAATTCTAAAAGATGATTCGGTTATATATATAGCTTATGATCCTGTATGAAACAAGGGGAAGAACATTTGAGAGGCAGTGTCATTTGAACTTGCCATTTTATTGTACATTCAATTATCAAATAATGGTAGTCTCCAAGATAAGCATTCAATTTTGGGCAAATTTTCGTAGTAGTCCCTGTAGTTTTACGGTTGTTTCACTTTTGTCCCTCTAGTTTCAAAATGCTCGAATTTCATCCATGTAGTTTGTTTACGTCTCAATTTGGTAAAATCGTTAACGGTGTTAATGAAACTAACAGAAAAATATGATTAAAAAATTAAATGCGCCAATTTTCAATCCGGTTGAACCGATGCGAAAATCTTATTTTTTGATCATTTTATCCTAAATGGTCGTAATGAATTTTTGGCTTTAAGGCTTTCCAACGAGCACCCGAAGACTCCTTATTTAGTTTCAGGGCTTTCTTAGGGTGCTCATTGAGAGGCCTAAGAGTCAAAAATCCATTATGATCGTTTAAGATAAAATGATCAGAAAAATAAGATATTCGCACCGGTTCAAACGGATTGAAAATTGGAACACTTATTTTTTTTACACTGTTTATATATTAAAAAATATAGTTAAAAAATTAAAGTGTTCCAATTTTTAATCTGTTTGAACCGGTGCAAATATCTTACTTTTCTGATCATTTTATCTTAAATGGTCATAATGGATTTTTTGCTCTAAGGCCTTTCAATGAGCACCCTAAGAGAGCGCTGAAACTAAATAAGGAGTCTTCGGGTGCTCGTTGAAAGGCCTTAGAGCCAAAAAGTCATTACGACCATTTAGGATAAAATGATCAAAAAAATAAAATCTTTGCACCGGTTCAACCGAATTGAAAATTAGAGCACTTAATTTTTTAATCATATTTTTCCGTTAGTTTCGTTAACACCGTTAACGATTTTACCAAATTGAGACGTAAAACAAACTACAGGGATAAAATTCGAGCACTTTAAACTAGAGGGACGAAAGTGAGGCAACCGTAAAACTACAGGGACTACTACAAAAATTTGCCCTTCAATTTTTGTAGTGTTAATTATTTGCTTGTGCAAACATTTCAAAAGAATAACAAGGATTTTGCCTTGTGTTTAAAAGAGACTTGAATAAATTCCATTATAGAAACATGCAATGAAGGAGGGGGAGTAATTTCCTCATTGGTTTTTCACCACCATCTCCGCAAACTAACCGAAAAAATGAGGACAAAAACTCAATTAAATAATATCACTAATGTAAAGTACGAGAGTGAAAAACCCAAAACCCAAAAAATAAGCATGCAATACACTTTCGAAGGTTTACATGAACCTTTGTTTGATATCAGATGAAACTACAATGTTGTTGGAGCATTAGAGAATAAAATAAATTCCTTACTTCGAAAAACACCATGTTCTTCAAATATTGAAGTAGAATGGTTAGAATCATGCGGCTATATTTTGTGTGGGTTTATAGCAATGATACAAGTGCTTACTTAGAATCCTCTTTTTTTTTATGGTGGTTAGTTGCTACTGTGACTTTATGCTGTATTTGTGTTGGTGTTTTATTGTAAAGATGAAGTGTAAAATAAAGGCGAGCTCATGACCTTGATGTGAACGAGAGGGAGAGAGAAACATTGTTGTTAATGAAGAGTGTTCAGCTATTCATGGTGGCCTTGGTAGCGACAAATTAAATGTTTCAGTTAATAGCTATTAAAAGGGCTCATTTGAGAAGCTAAAAGATCAGGAGGTTGATTTCAGTATGAAAAAAGATACTGAAATGTGGTCGCCAATCAATAAAACTCTATAGCGTTACCCTTACTTAAATTTTATCAATGAGTGTAATGAAATTGTTGACCTAGAAAATGAAAGAAAAACCTCTCAGCTTGAGAAAGAAATGGAGGGAGATTTGTGGAGCCGTATGCAAGCAAGTGATCCCCATGAAATGAATGAAAGTGAAATGAATGAAAGTGTAGGCTTGATTTGGCCAAAATTTAAAGCACGATCTTAGGTTTGAGTAGGGTCATTGATGACAAGCCATAGCTTTTGCACTTGCTCTGTGCAAGCGATTTTTCAAATTACTTTAGTGGATTTTTGGACTTTCATTGTTTTTGCTTTGTGGTTCGTATTGCTGTTTTGTTCTTTGCTATGTTGTCCGTTTACAGAGGTTTTTGTGGTAATTTCACCATCTTTGCCCTGTGTGTGAGACCCCAGTGAGAGTCCCACATCGGCTGGGTAATCAAAATGGATGTGGAATTTAAACGATTGCAAGCAATTACAGTATAACTTGAGGTTAACTTTTTAAGCTACGTGGTTAGACGAATAGTTAGCAAGTTAGTTGCGCGGGTAGTGAGAGGGGGTATCAGAGCTTGCACCAACCGGAAGTGTAGGGCGGGTCCCGTGAGGAAACGTACTTGGATGGGCCCCACAAGTGAGGAGCTTGAGATGCTTGTTGTGCTTAGGTGGTTCACACATGAAACGAGCTTGAGGTGCTTGTCGTGCTTAAGCAGAGACTTTTCTTACATCACTTGGTGGGTTATGATGGACCTTAGGCGCAACGGGGACGTTGCGGTCCAAGTGGGGGAGATTGTGAGATCCCAGTGAGAGTCCCACATCGACTGGGTAATCAAAAGTGGATGTACAATTTAAACAATTGCAAGCAGCTACAGTATAGCTTGAGGTTAACCTTTTGAGCCACGTGATTAGGCGAATAGTTAGCAGGTTAGTTGCGCAGGTCGTGACACTGTGTCTTTGCCAACATGTGATAGCCTAATCGGAGATATTGCAATCAGTGATGATCAGAGATTGCAATCTGCACACATATCTTTTGATACATACATATGTGGTACATGTGTAGTTAATGCTAAATTTATAGGGATGAAATCTATTGCACTGAAACATGGAGATGGTGTTAGGCACCCCACATTATCCTTTTAGTAATTGATTTATCACGCTCCAACTTTTATAACTAACACTCTTTTTTATTTTTTTAGGCTCATAGTTTTCAGAAGTGACACCAAGGAACACCGGAGTTGTAGTTCCCTTCGGATATACAAAAAACTAAAAGCCAAGAAGGATTAAACTGATTCACAAAAGAAGAGTCCGCAATGAGAAAATAGACTATTTCATCAACACAATAAAAGAAAATATCAGAGACCATTACGTTATAAGCAAATAGACATGAAGTTACATTTATTATTTTGCATTGGTATGTCATTCGTGTTTGCTTTTATACTGGCAATTACTTGCAGGCCATTGCTGTTGCGTTTGCTTGTGATCAGGAGGAGTATAGTGTGGTTCTAATAACTCGTTCTGCTCACAAGGTTTAGCCAAAATTCATTTTGAGTTTGAGCTCTATTATTTGCTGTTGTATTTAGTAGTGTAACATACTGCAATTGGTTAGTCAATTGATTAAGAGAACCATCTATGAATCACTTTGGGGCCTTTGGGCTATTGGATGAAAAGGTTACTACGTTTGTTGTAACTTCATTGCAAGAATGACGCTTTCTATGCGAATCTAATTATTCATAGTCTACAAACATCCTCTATTATCTATAATAACTCACCCCACACATTGTAAGGCTTGCTATAGTAGTTCTAATTTAAACTCCCCAAAAATGCCAACACGGCATCGCTAGACTATAATTCATTGCTATATTGGGGAAAGTATTAAACACATTGAACATATTACTCAACTTCACGCCTTCCCACAAAATAGTGCATCAATAAATTGTTCCTATTTATATATCAAATACAAACTGCACAATGCTTTAAAACTCATGAGTTGCTTCACAATCGCTATCGCCACCACATTCCTCAATTTTATAATGTTAGTCGCACTAGTATGTTGTAATGAGGTTTGAGGCACAAGGTAATGGTCGGCTTTATAGAGCGTCCAACTGCGTAATTGCTGGAATCACTTATTTGCTTGGTGCCTGATAAAATGCCCCGATAAAGCTCGAGCTCGACAAAACTCGGCTCGGCTCAACTTATTTGCAGCCTATCTATAACATAAAATTTGGACCGTTGAATTACCGAACGGACGATCCGAATGTGCACAGCACAGTGTCACACAACACCATCCCCGGTTCGTCTATGACATACTAGCTACTAGTATTTTGAAACTTGTTTTCTTGTGGGTCCCATTGTTTTTTAACAATTGTGTTTGATATTTCCGGAGCATTCCACTCGAGTTATTTAATGCATAATGCGAATTGGTATATCTCCTAGCCGGCGCCGAGAACTTATTGAGAATTAGGAGGGACATCAAACCCCTTCACAAATTATTTAATGCAAGCTACCCTATACCCAAACACCGCCGAAAATCTTGTTACTCTTTTGTATTAATATAAATATAAATTAACCTGTTTGGTTTTAAAAAAAAAAAACACCTCGGAAAACCTCCTCAGGGAGAGGAACACCTAGCTTGAGGCCCCTTCAAACTAGGTGTCATCACTGTCAAACCTGTTCTAACCATTAGCACTACCCGCTTCGGTTACGGTCATCCGCGGCTCACATCTCCCATTTCAACTCTCCCTCTTCTTCCTTTATCCACCTAAATCCTCTTTCTTCCTTAAAAAAAAACTACTGGAAAGGCAACAATGGAAAACATACGAACAATCACCAACGCATGATCGATATCATCGATTCAATATGTCCCAAACCATCTTATTTGGTGTTCTTCTACAGTTCCATGGCCTTTTTAAGTTACGTAAACATTACTAAATTTAGTGTGGTTATTGGTTCTCTAACTAAGAATTACGATTAGAACATATAACCAATTTGTTTAATATCAAAATACGTATGTATATGTTATATGCATACATATAATTATGTACTTTTATTTTGTATGCTAATTCTCTCTGGTAAGTTAATTTCTTTCTGGTTTGACAGTATGTTCTCTTAATTTCTTTTCTCATTATCAGTCTATTTTAATTGTCACTGCTTTTACGTGTTTTATGGGTGCTTTTGTCAATGTAAGGGAGTTGTTTTAGCGGTGGTAGATTACCTCCGTCCCATAATGTTTCTCCGGTTCGCAAAACGAGAACATAAAAATAATATAATTTTTGTCAGAAAAATTTAAATTTTTTTCAACAAGTCACTAGATATGGATAAGTTCTTTGAATTTATGAAAAAAGTTTAAATTTTTTCTTGAAATGAATGCATTATTTTTTAGTCCTCGTTTTACGGACCGGACAAATATTTTAGGACGGAGGTACTAATTGCTTTATGGATCATTTAGGTCTTGAACCTTAACAAAATCTTACAATTATTTTGTGAGTAGTTTTATGCGCCAAATTTATGAAATATTTTGTGACTTCGGGCGTGTTTACGCTAGTAATTAATTTATGCAGCATAATTTTTTTATTTTGTCTTTATTCAATTTTTTTTTTTACGTTTGTTAGTTTTATGCCAAATTTTTATGTATATGGGTTAGTCTCGACGAAAAAAATTGAAAAAGTAAAAAATTATGACTTTTACACAAGTATTTTGCGAAATATCCAAAGAAAGGCTCAAAAAGTTAGTTTTTTGATTCAGTTTTTTTATTTTTTATTTTTGGATATTTCCTAACATACTCTTGTTTAAAAGACATAATTTTTTACTTTTCCGATTCATCTCATCGAGACAAACCCATATCACATAGAAGTATGGCATAAAACTAACAAACGCAAATATATATATATATATGGAAGGGGATCAAGGGACAAAACTTTCGCCAACAAATTAGACACTAAATCCTAGCCATTAAAATGGATGGCTAGGATTAACAATGAGAAGGCACATTCTCTCTCTTCCCCTTTTCAACTCACGTGCAGATCCCCTCTCTCTCTCTCTCTCTCTCTCTCTCTCTCTCTCTCTCTCTCTCCTTTTTTATTTTAAATCTTAAAATGTGTACAATTTTTGTTGTAAAAATTTAATTTTTATAAATTTTATATTTCTAAAATCTACTTGAAAAAATCTACAAAATGAGATCCATAATGGATGTAAAATTATTTTTAAAATTTTTCCATGTTACAATAATTTTTTTGGAATCATGTAGGGGAATTTGTTGGAATTTTTTTTTTATATCTTCTCAATATTCCTATTTTTTCATATAGAATAAATGAAAATGTAACAAAAAAGAGAGAAGAATATGAGCTTCTATTTTCAAAAAAACAAACCAAGAAAAAAAATATCCTCAAGAAGTGAAAATTACTTCAAATCCCGACGGACTTAGAGATCGCAAGAAAATTAAGGATTCAACATTCACAAACAAACGTGGAATCGGACAATTGTCAATAGAACACATTAAGTTTTTTTTTTTATCGGCAAAAGAATTTTATTAATCTCCGAACCAAAAACTACAAAGATTAAACGGGAACGGGAAAAAACGGTATCACAACCAAAAACTTACATCTCAACTATGTTGGCACCTAGGCTAAGGACAATTATTTGTCATCCGCTACCACATAAGGAGTGCGGTTATCAAATTTTCTCTATGAAAAGTTTCGGTCAAATTCTTAACTGCTTTGGGCATGTGTTGGCACCGTTTTTTTCGGTTCCCATTTAATCTTTGTAACTTTTGGTTCAAAGATTAATAAAATTCTTTAGCCGATCAAAAAAACCTTAATGTGTTCTATTGACTATTGTCCGATTCCACGTTTGTTTGTGAATGTTGAATCTGTAACGCCCCTTATTTTTGGGAACGTTAAATAAACATTTCATTGATAAAATCAAATAGAGTCTGGCGCATTATTACATCATAACTCCCACTACGGTTCCATATTTATACAAATGAAGGTTCTAGGGTTCCTAACTACAGCTCCGCCTGCGGCTTCATCCTAGCCAACTCCTCAGCTCCAAAAGCCTCCAAGGTGTACTGTTAATCTTGATTATCTACAAAATCTGACACATTATACCAGCGTCGCCACCAATATAATATGTCAGGGTCACCAAGGTAACACCATGAGCCACAAGAGCTCAGCAGAATAATCCTATACCCGCTAACCCATAATTTACCAATATCAGAGTATAAGAGTAGCATACCAACTCTTGCACAAACAGCGGAATAATACATACATGTTTAACAAGGCATTAACAACGACATATCCACATTCCTTAGTCTAACGTTTGTGTCTGCATTGTATGTGTTTCTCCTACGTGACTCATCGTAGACCGTGTCACCATATTCATCAACATTTTCGAAATCCTTTTCATTATCCAAATCAACATTTTGAAAATCACATTTAACACACCCAACCTCGGTTCCCCTGCGCCGGGTTCCCGAGTATCCTCACAATGGTTCCGCCGCGCCGGGTTCCCATTGGCACACGTTTGCATTTCCAAGTCATTTTTAACACACCCAACCTCGGTTCCGCCGCACCGGGTTCCCGAGTATCCTCACAATGGTTCCGCCGCGCCGGGTTCCCATTGGCACACATTTGCATTGGCTCCTCTCCACGGATAACCAAGCTACACACCCAACCTCAGTTCCGCCGCGCCGGGTTCCCGAGTATCCTCACAATGGTTCCGCCGCGCCGGGTTCCCATTGGCACACAACACACACACACACTTACATAATGCACCCCACATTTGGTCATTATGTAGTTTCGAAAATATTTCATCATTTGTAACACGCATTCCCACAATGGGCAAGTCCGGCCACATTGCGTTTTTAAAACACACCTTGTCTTTAACCCTTTTTATCCATATCAACCACACCCTAGGTGTCATGTTTCTATTTTCTCGATTTTCGTGTCTCGTTCTCATGCATAAACTCCTTGGTAGGACTTTTCTAATCATAAATCATATAAATCATTCATTGTAATCTAAACTAGCAAGATTATGCAAGCAATCTTATAAACAAGCTCATCACCATCCTTATACAACCACAAATAATGCAAGTAATATACAGACAAACTTATGATCATCCAAAAGATCAAAATACGAATACTTACTTTTAAAATAACACTTTATCTTTAAAGTAAAAACGTATTTCCTTCCTTTTGAAAGTTCAATAAAACAACATATGTTTATAGGATTAAAAGTCATCTATTCAACATGTTAATACCATTATAAGCGACTTAGGTTTGCTAACAATCACGGCTTTCAAACGTTTTAAGTAAGTAACAACTTCGTATGCCTCAAGTGATGCAATCATGCTCATAACCATCCTCAAGACAATAATACGAGTACTTCCGAATCAAGTTTATATTTCAAAAATCCGTTCTTTTCTCTTTTGTGGGAAGTTCAAAACAACATATGTTTATTGACGTGGAATTTGTTTATTCAACAAGTTGCATTCCCATTAGCAAGACAAGTTTATTAACTAACAAGCATATCGACGTACAAGCATCATACCAACTTGAGCTATACTTAAGGAAGGAAATATACTTAGGATTAAGAAGTATAGAAAAAAAGTCTACAAGATTTGATCTTCATTTTTTGTAAAACAAGCTTTCTAATATTTAACTTGCCTTATCATAAGCAAACATAACTTAAAGTTATACTAGGGAAGATGAGTATAGATTAATCTACCTTGATCCGAAACTAGTCAGGGCCGAACAAGCTAGTTGGAAAATTCTACGGCGTTGAAACTCGCAAATCTGGGCCAGACTTTGGATGGCCGTAACTCAGTCAATATTTGGCCGAATACGATCGTTCTTGAGTCTAAAACGAAGATCTCGAAGTTTTCTACAACTTTCGTGAAGGACGTTGTTCCTAGAAACGACTTTCGCCCGGAGAAAAATGGTGATAAAGGAGTGACAGTTTGCTGTCTGGAAATCTGGAATCCGAGATTTTACTGAACTTCGGATGGCAATATCTTGGTCATTTCTTGACCGTTTGGGATGGTTCTTGGGTCTAACTTCAAGGTTTTGAAGTGCTCTACAACTTTCTCCAAAGAAGTTAGTCCTAAAAACTACCTTAAGCAGGAGAAAAATGGGGATAAGAAAGTGGACAGTGAGCTGTCTGGAATGGAATTTCCAAATTTTTCACTGAACTTTGGAGGTCGATATCTTGGTCATCTCTTGACCGTTTGGGGTGATTCTTGGGTGTAAACTGAAGCTCTCGAAGTGCTCTACAACATTATCGAAGGAAGTTGGTGCTAAAAACTGGCTTAAGCAGGAGAAAAATGAGGTTTTTCGACTGGACAGTGGGCTGTCTGGAAAAACAGGAAGGGTTTTTAGAGAGAAGTTGGAGCAATGCTTTGAGGTGTGAGTTGAATGAGAGTGAGGGCTGCTATTTATAGGCAAAATCAGACCTCTTCCTCTTCCCTCCAAGGCCGGCCCCCCTTCCCTCTTCTTCTCCCATGGATTAGCTCCATTGTATTGTCAAATCATGCTTGAAAGCATAGCATAGCTTTCCTTCACTTGTCAATCCATCTTCTTAGGCTTTTAGGCTAACAACCTAGGTCATCATGAAGGGTTTCATGGCTGGTCTCATCCTAGGAAGGGTTTTGCTTGGATGAAAGCACAAGAATCATAGGCTAGGTAGTACTTTGGAAGACTAGGATGGGTTGGCATGGTCATAAATAGGCTTAAGGCTATATGGTGGCATATATACACTCCATCTTTCTCCCTCTCCCAACCGGCCAGCCCTCTCTCTCTCTCTTTCTCTCTCCTTGTGTTGTCAAATCATGCTTGGTGGCATGCCAAGTAATGTCACTTTCACTCTTTAGGCTTAAGGCTATTGAATTAGGCCATCATGGAAGATCATGGACTAGTCTTGTCATCTTATTTGGCAAGTCTTATATCCATTAACCAATGGATAAGAATTTCCCTAGCATCTATCGTCCAATGGATAGAAATTACCCTAGCACTTATCGTCCAATGGATAAAGACAAAAAGGTTCAAGTGGTCTAATTAGGGTTAGGAAGAAGTGATTAGGCTAAGTGGGCATTAGGCTATTCTAACTAATTAACGATACTTAATCTAGGCTTTCATTGCTCGAGTGGTATTTTGGTTGTATTTTGTAGGAAATCGCCTAATAACGGAATATTAAAGCCCGACGGTGCCAACGTCAAGGCAAGGCGTGAGCGTGGCCAAGGCAGCCCGCTAGCAAAGCGGTGGCCAAGCGGTGGCCAAGGTGGCAAAGCGGCTAAGCGGTGGCCAAGGTAGCCCGGTGGCAAGCGTTAGCCAAGGCGCTAGCAAAGCTATAGCGATGGCAGCGACTAGCGGTGGCAAGCGACCAGCAAAGCGGTGGCCAAGCGACCAGCTACCAAAGCGGTGGCCAAGGCGTAGCCTAGGCAAGGCCAGAGCAAGGCAGCCCAGCAACGCCAAGGCAAAAGCAAGGCGTGACCAAACGCCAAGGCAGAACCCTATGGCAGCCAAGGCAGAGCAACCCGACAGTGACCCGATGCCAAGGCGAGGCAGGCCCGACAGCGAGCCGACACCAAAGCGAGGCAGACCCGTCAGCGAGCCGACGCCAAGGCAAGGCGGGCCCGTTAGTGACCCGACGCCAAGGCAAGGCAGGCCCGTCAGCGAGCCGACGCCAAGGCAAGGCAGTCAAGTCAACGGTCAAGGCAAGGACTAAAAATTAACCACTTTGGCATCGATGCAACGCTCTAGGTTAAGGAAATGTAACTAAGGCAAACGGTAGTTAGGGTTTGCTAACTAATCGGTTAAAACTAACTATACTTGCCAAGTAGGATTTCCAGCCGAGAAATATAATTTTAAAGATATTATTTACTTACTAGGAAAAATATACGAGTACGTTTACAAGTATACTAGTCATGGGAGAAGGACTAAATTGTCCGGAGTAAAATGATTCAATTTTACAAGTTTCAAATCTAATTATGACGGATTATAAGAATTTAAAAGAAATTTTTAAAGCAATCCAAGCAAATAAAAAAAATTCAAATATTTAACGAAATTTTTATTTACCAAAAATCAGGGTCGTTACAGAATCCTTAATTTTCTTGCGATCTCTAAGTCCGTCAGAATTTGAAGTAATTTTCACTTCTTGAGGATTTTTTTTTTTCTTGGTTTGTTTTTTTGAAAATAGAAGCTCATATTCTTCTCTCTTTTTTGTTACCTTTTCATTTATTCTATATGAAAAAAATAGGAATATTGAGAAGATATAAAAAAAAAATTCAACAAATTCCCCTACATGATTCCAAAAAAATTATTGTCACATGGAAAGATTAAAAAAAGAATTTTACATAATTTTACATCCATTATGGATCTCATTTTGTAGATTTTTTCAAGTACATTTTAGAAATATAAAATTTATAAAAATTAAATTTGTACAACAAAAGTTATATACACATCTTAAGATTTAAAATCAAAAAGGAGAGAGAGAGAGAGAGAGAGAGAGAGAGAGAGAGAGAGAGAGAGAGAGCAGTTGGAGAACGGAGCCGAATCATACTTTTCTATAAGTATTTGGTCGCTAACATAGTAATTTTTTTGGTAAAAAAAAAAAAAAAAAAAGCCCTCAAATATTCGGTCTCGCAATTTAATTCTGGTCAGTTTCTACATACCCTAGTTAGATTTTGAGTTCTTTAATTTCTAGAACCGTTCAACATAGTAAATTCCTATGGAGCCGCACAGTCCAAATATTTATTTATTTTTTTTATCATTCGTTAAACCTGATTTACTCCATCCTGATTCCTGGGGACTAGGAAAATAGAAAATTAGAGGCCGCCCCTATTTTTTAGCCTCGGTTTGAAACCAACCCTAAAATATTTTTCCGAATCTAGATAGGCTCGGTTACCTACTTGAAGACTTTTTTACCCTCAAATATCCCGTCCAAGAGTAAATAATAACTGAACTTATTCCCACCCCCCCTCTCTCTCTCGCTAAACCACTACCGGCGTCAAAATATGTATTAGAATAAAAATGGGTCCCACAAGTGTAATACCCGTCCCGGATATTTAATAGTTAATTCATATTTTAATTAAATATGTGTTTTATGGGGTTATTTCATATTTGGTGAGTATTTAACTAAATGCTATTGGTCGGTTGCGTAAGTTGAGAGGTGTTGTGGTTGCACTTGATAATCTCCTTAAAAGAGATATTTTGTTGCAAATATCTTCTTCTTTCCCCTGTTTCTATCATTTTCGTGGAGAGAGAGAGAGAGAGAGAGAGAGAGAAGGAAAAGGAGGAGATTTGGTGCAGAGCAGCTCTTCATAAAATTATTCAAGGTACCTAGGAAGCTTTTTAATTTCTGGTATTTTTACTGAAGGTTCATTAGTGTGTCTATTGTATCATGTTAAATTTTTAGAATTTTCTGAGAAGTGTGAAAAAAGATAAAAATCATAAACCGAGCTGTGGTTGGATTGCTGGTTTTATGCAAACCGTTTTCAGATCTGTGTTATGCATCACGTTTTTTTTAGTTAAACGACCCTCTTGGTTTTGGGTCCTTATGAGTTTGATAGATTGCTAAGTTGGTGATGTTTTGGAGTTGGAATCACTAAAAAGTATTGAGTATTCGATTTTTAATGAATTTTTGAACACGGACTACTCTGCTGGAAATTGTGCTTCGCTGCACAGAATTTCTGAGTTTGGAGGTGGATTTGACTAGGTTCCCTTACTTTGTAAAATCTAGGAAAAATCAGGGATAAACTTTGAGATGTTGTTATGATCTCTACCAAATTTCAGGTTATTTTGTCGCACGGTCTAAATTTGACGGATTTTACAAGTTTGTGTGTCCCTGCTGAATTTCGTATTCGCTGCATTGACATGTTTTGGGAAAGTGGTCATATCTCTTAGCTCGGGTATCGGGTTTGTGCGCGGGTTGTTGATTCTGAAACTAGACTTGTATACCTTTCGGAATATATAGGGGTTGTGGCTTAGGTTGCACTAAGTTAAATCAGTTTTTGATTTGAAGTTGATAGATGTGCAGAATCTGCAATTTTGGGCGGTTGTGTGTATAACTTCGGACGAGCATAACTTTGTCGTTCGGACTCTATGTTGGGCAAATTTAATATCAAAATTCATGTACCGGAGGTGTACTTTCTAATGGTGGTAGTTTCATGACCTGGTTTTAAACCAATAAGAAGTTATGGTCGGAATACGACAGGATGGTCATGGTTTTCAAACCGATTTCAAGAGTTATGCCATATTTATACTTTTATGTTTGTTTGGGGGCACTTCTAAACCTTTGAGATGGACATGCTAGTATGTGTTAAGCATCTTTAATCTATATTAGGTGTTATAGATTGTTGTTAGGACTTGATTTTGACGTTTAAGCGTTCAATAAATTGATATGGTTAATTTGTGGTTAGGTGTCAAGCCGGTGAGTTGGGAGGTGCCGAAATCGTAAGTTTAGCATACCTCGCTTTGATACCAAGGTGAGTGTGTCTGATATGGTCCTTCTCAATAAGATATTGATGTGGTGGTGAGTGTATATCTTGCTAATCGTATTTTAGCTTTTGATATGGTTATCTTTAATGAGATATTGTTGTAGTGTGGGGTATATCATGCTACAATTGTTTAGCTTTTGATATGTTGTGAATGTGTGCGTGTGAGGCACACCATGTCGTAAGCCATATCGTTTAATGGACGATGGTTGGGAGCATGGTGTGCGAGACACGAGATTTGGTTGTGATATGCGTGTTTGATGAATATTCATGCTGCTGAGTGTTGATTGAACCGCCGAAGGTTAGCGTGTGAGGCATACCATGTCGTATGCCATGCCGGCTAATAGTCGGTGGATGGGAGCATGGTATGTGGGACACCTCGTCTTGGGTACATGCGAAGTGGCAAACGTGTCACTGCATGTGATGTAATTATATTCATGTTGTTGTGAATTGAATATTACTGCTTTGTTGGGTGAACAGGTTGGTTATAACTGTTGTATACATTTGAGTATTTAAGTTATGTTGGTGGATTCATATTCATGTTGTTATTCGTTCGGGTATTGTGATATTATGTTGAGCATTTCTATATCTCACACACTCTGGCTTTCCTTTTTGGTCTGCCAGGTAGCAGGTTGCTTAGAGTGGGTCCACTACTGGTCATCGTGTTAAGGAGTGTTTGGTCTAGCCTTGGATGTTGTGGATGGTCGAGGTTGTTGTAGGTAGTTGAGGAAGAAGTTGTTTTGTTTAAGTTGTAATTAATTTATTTGTGGACATGTTGAAGTATGAAATTTTCTAAAGTGTTGTAAATCGAGGTTGTAGTTGGTTGGTTGACACGTTGACTCATTTTATGTTTAGGTGATAAGTCTTCCGCTGGGTATTTACATTCTGACAGGTTGCGAGGTGTGGTTTGGTCTTCTGTGTGGAATGCCACGTGGTCGCACCGACTCGGGCCCACTTTGGGTGCCGTTTGCAGGGCGGGGCGTGACACTCCGACCACCGCCGCCGTCTCCTCTCCGACAACGTCGCCGTCGCGCCACCACCATCATGCCTAGTCCTTCTCTGCTACATCACTGGTGGAGGTGGGCAAGACCATGATTGTAGCTCTCCGAGTCCAGATCTGAATTCACTGACGCCCTCAGCGGCGACGACGATCTGAATCTGCCGCGGATCAGAGAAAGATGATGTGGGCGGAGCGGACGAAGCTGATGTGGACGCCGAGGCCGCGGTGCTTGCCGGATCACGAGGCACATGAAGACGACGTAGGAGATGGAGGCCCATTGAGATATCTTCTATCCAATTTCAGAACATAGATTTTTTGAGATCCATAGACCAATTGAGAGCTAATCAGGTCAAATCTCGGAATTGTGGTCAGATTCAGAGTATCGCGGGTCGTCGTCGTTGTTCTTCTGTGAAAATGAAGAAAATGTTAAATGTTGTTGTGCAAATGGTGAAACTGTAAATCCTTTTTTTAAGTCAAATAATTTTGTTCGTGTAAATACTAAAAATGAGTTAAAAAAAACAATTTTTAAACTTCATTTGCATACCAATTTCAAGGTTAATTTCAAAAAGGCAAAAATTTAAATACTAAAAATGTTGAAGCTGTAATTTAATTTCAAGGTTAGAAGTTTTCTTCGTGTTTATTTTCTATGAGAACTGTGTATTTTTTATGAGAATTCTGTATTTTTTTAAGAGAATTGTCTTTGAGATCAGAGCAGTTCTCATAGAATTATGAGACTTTACAGTTCAAAATTCAATTCTAAATCAATTTATTTCCTATGTGAACTAATATTTTTTTACGTTGATTACTTTTTTAAGATATAAAGGTGAAAACTGTCTATTAGAACCGTGTATTTTCTATGAGAACTATATATTTTTTATGAAAAAATTTTTGTGTATTTTTTCATGAGAACCGTGTAATTTGTATTATAAATGTGTATTTTCTTTATGAGAATTGGGTATTCTCTATGAGAATTGTATATTTTATGTGAGAACTCCATATGAGAATGGTGTATTTTATATAAAAATTGTATATTTTCTATGAGAACTATCTATGAGAATTATGTTTTTCCTATGAGAACTGTGTTTTTTTTATGAGAACTGTTATTGTCAATGATGATTGTTTATGAGAACTGTGTATTTTTCTATGAAAACTATATATTTTCGATGAGAACTTTGTATTTTAGTGTATGGTGAGGCTATTTGAACGGTTTATTTTTCAATTCACATAGCCATTTCATATGAGAACGGTCTATGAGAACTGTGTTTTTCTATGAGAACTATGTATTTTCTATGTGAATTGTGTATTTTAGTGTATTGTGAGGCTATTTGAACGGTGTATTTTCCAGTTCACATAGCCATTTCACATAAGAACGGTCTATGAGAATTGTGTTTTTTCTATGAGAACTGTTATTATCTATGATGATTATCTATGAGAACTGTGTATTTTTCTATGAGAACTATGTATTTTCTATGAGAACTGTGTAATTTAGTGTGTGGTGAGACTATTTGAACGGTGTATTTTTCAGTTCACGTAGCCATTTCACATGAGAACGACCTATGAGAACTATGTTTTTTCTATGAAAACTGTATTTTTTTCTATGAGAACTGTTATTGTCTATGATGATTATCTATGAGAACTGTGTATTTTTCTATTTTTCTATGTGAACTATATATTTTCAATGAGAACTGTATATTTTAGTGTGTGGTGAGGCTATTTTAACGGTGTATTTTTCAGTTCACATACTCATTTCACATGAGAACGGTCTATGAGAACTGTGTTTTTTTTATGAAAACTGTGTTTTTTTCTATGAGAACTGTTATTGTCCATGAGAACTATGTATTTTCTATGAGAACTATGTATTCTAGTGTGTGGTAAGACTATTTGAACTGTGCATTCTCCAGTTCACATAGTTCTCATAGAATTGATTATGAGAATTGATAGTTCTCATAGCTAAGGGTATTTTCGTCCAAAATAATATAGGTCAAGAATTGATTCTAAAAATATAAGTTTTATTAAAAACGGACACGTAGACAAAAAGTTAAGAAGAAAGGGCAAAATAGTAAAAATACATGAAAAGTTAAGAGAAATGACTGAAATAAAGAAGAAATAGTTTTGTCAAGACTATTTGAAGTTAGAATTGATATGAGAATTGGCAGTTTACATAGCCAGTTTTTTATGAGAATTGAATGGTTCTCATAGAACTGACTATGAGAATTGACAGTTCTCATAGCCCACATAGCCAACGATATTTGTGTCCGAAATAATATGGATCACATAGCCAATTTTCTATGATAATTGAATGATTCTCATAGAACTGACTATGAGAATTGACAGTTCTCATAGCCCACATAGCCAAAGATATTTGTGTCCAAAATAATATGGGTCACATAGCCAATTTTCTATGATAATTGAATGATTCTCATAGAACTGACTATGAGAATTGACAGTTCTCATAGCCCACATAGCCAATAGTATTTTTGTCCGAAATAATATGGGTCACATAACCAGTTTTCTATGAGAATTGAGCAGTTCTCATAGAACTGACTATGAAAATTGACAGTTCTCATAACCCACATAGCTAAGGATATTTTTGTCCCAAATAATATGGGTCAAGAATTGATTCTAAAAATATACTCCCTCCGTCCCTTTATTATTGTCCAGTATTCCATTTAGAGCTGTCCCTTAATAAGTGTCCATTTTGTAAAGTTAGTGGGTAAAAGTTGGTGTATTGTCTATTTTGTCCCTAAAAGTAGATTCCTTTTTGAAAAGTAAGTGAGTAAAAGAGTAATGATGATGGGTAAGTAGGGAAAGTGGAGGAAAAAGTTGATGTGAAAAGTATAATGATGATGTCCTTTTAATAAGTTGGAGTTACGAAGCAGGACACTTAAAAAGAGACGGAGGGAGTAATTTTTATTAAAAATGGACATGTACACAAAAAGTTAAAAAGAATGGACAAAATAGTAAAATTGCATGGAAAGTCAAGAAAAAGGACTGAAGAAAAAAGAAAATATTTTTGTCAGGGCTATTTGAAGTCCTAACCAAGAAAACAGGACCGGCCTCTAAATTCCCCCTAGGAAAAGGGATGAGATATTTAATCAGTAGACAGAATAAAAATTAAGCCCACTGGGTTTTTCCCAAATATACTGGCGTGGATTTCTACGGGCCGAATATTTGTCTTCGCCGTAGAAAATAGATTTGGGCTCGGATTGACCATTTAACCCCTAAGAACTGGCCCTACATAAGCCCAATGAGTTGGCCCACGGTAAAAGGCTTCTTGCCCGGGCCTTGCCCGAGTTTGACAGAAATTCACCAGTCCGTATATTTGGGAAAAAGTCAAGTTTAATTATTTGGGAAATAATTTCCGCACCCATTTTTTGAAAAATTCAATTTTTTGTCTTTTAGTAAAAAATTACACATAAAAGTTTTATTGAAGGAAAAAAAATACAGTGCATTTATAAATATAAAAAATGAGTGAAAATCACCACCCTTATATTTTCCTTTTCACCCTGTATAATCTTTTGATTAGATGATAGAGAGAGTATAACATACATATGTACAAACTAAATGGTGCACGACAAAATTAAAAAACGTAAAAAAAATAAAATTAAAAGAACGATCTGTTTTATTTTGTTCGGTGGGGATATTATATATATACAAATGTGTATTCGGATACACATTCGTATTTAAAAATAAAAATAAAATAACTATAATTGACAAGTTTGATGTCATGGTGATCTGATCGTCCATTTTTTTAAATCTGAACCGTCCACGAATTGGATGGACTTTTTTATCTCCAACCGCAATGCCCGTCGCGCGTCGTGTCGAATGAATAAATCTTATTCTTTCCTAGAATTTATTGTGAAACTTTCGTTAATCAATGAACCCCAAGTTGGGATAAGTTTTTATATTGGAGTGGTGGGTTTCAGGAAGCTTAGTCAGCTTAAAGGCTGACTCGACTCCAAGTGTAAGCAGTCCTGCCGTATTGGGCAGGTTGGGTTAGTCACTAGTCTTCCACCTAAATACTTCAAATCAATCACAGGTACTTCTGTTAATTATTAATGCTCAATACTGGTAAACACAACAAATCCATGTCGTATGTATTTGTTTGAGTTGTATGTATAATCTAAGACAAATTTAACATTTCACACCCGACGACAAATATTATCTTATCTGTCTTTCACGAGTAGCTGTTTCTTGAGGTCTGTCGGGTGGAGTTTGTTTTTTTAGTATTGTTGTATGTATTTTTTGTCGTGTCTCTAGTCGTGGGACGTGGATCCTAAATTGTCTTAAAAATCGTTGAATGAAATGGATCGTGCTTGATACTATGTAAAAATTTCAGATCCGACCTAAAAACTTAAACTACTTCCTAGGTGGAGATTCTAGTGTTAGTATTAATATTACATCATCTATCCCTCACGTCTAGCTGTTTCTTGAGGCTTGTCAGGCAGAGTTTATTTTTTCGTATTGTTGTATGTATTAATTTTTTTCTTGTATCTCTCGTCATGGAATGTGGATCCTAAATTGTCTTAAAAATCGTCGATGAAATGGGTCGTGCTTGATACTATGTAAAAATTGCAGATCCGACCTAAAAACTTAAACTACTACCTAGGTGGAGATTCTAGTGTTAGTATTAATACTACCTTATCTATCCCTCATGTGTAGCTGTTTCATGAGGCCTGTTGGGCAGAGTTTATTTTTTCGTATTGTCGTATGTATTTTTTGTCGTGTCTCTAGTCGTGGAACGTGGATCCTAAATTGTCTTAAAAATCGTTGAATGAAATGGGTCGTGCTTGATACTATGTAAAAATTTCAGATCCAACCTAAAAACTTAAACTACTTCCTAGGTGGAGATTCTAGTGTTAGTATTAATATTACATCATCTGTCCCTCACGTCTAGCTGTTTCTTGAGGCTTGTTAGGCAGAGTTTATTTTTTCGTATTGTTGTATGTATTAATTTTTTTCTTGTATCTCTCGTCGTGAAATGTGGATCTTAAATTGTCTTAAAAATCGTCGAATGAAATGGGTCGTGCTTGATACTATGTAAAAATTGCAGATCCGACCTAAAAACTTAAACTACTACCTAGGTGGAGATTCTAGTGTTAGTATTAATACTACCTTATCTATCCCTCACGTGTAGCTGTTTCATGAGGCCTGTTGGGCAGAGTTTATTTTTTCGTATTGTCGTATGTATTTTTTGTCGTGTCTCTAGTCGTGGAACGTGGATCCTAAATTTTCTGAAAAAATTGTTGAATGAGACGGGTCGTGCCTGATACTATGTAAAAATTGCAGATCCGACCTAAAAACTTAAACTACTACGTACCTAGGTGGAGATTCTAGTGTTAGTATTAATATTACCTTATCTATCCCTCACGTGTAGCTGTTTCTTGAGGCCTGTCAAGCAGAGTTCATTTCTTCGTATTGTTGGATGTATTTTTTCTTGTATCTCTCGTCGTGGAATGTGGATCCTAAATTTTCTGAAAAATCGTCGAATGAAACGGATCCTGCCTGATACTACGTAAAAATTGCAGATCCGACCTAAAAACCTAAACTACTGCCTAGGTGGAGATTCTAGTGTTAGTATTAATTACGTTATCATCCATTTCATTACCCAAATGCTATCAAATAATTCTCTGTTAGGATTACATTTTCTTTCTTGTTTAATCAGTACTTTTTTGTGTAATTGGTTCAAGTAAATGTTATCTCCTCTACGTACGTACCAAAAAAATAAAATAAAAAAAATGTTATCTCCTCTGCAACAACTGTCTTGATTACTTGGGGCGGCTGGTTTAATTGAGTTGAAATCTGTCTAATTAATAAAATTATGTGATTAGTTGATGCTTTTGTCATCCAAAAAATAGTTGTTTTTTAGGTTAACCTGGGTGTTAATGCTGTCATCTTCCTGTGATTACTCACTGATATCTATTCTTAGATCTTCTTCAACTTGTCGTCATATCCCTAATAGTAGGTGCATGAATACACATATACATAGCTATTGTATATATATTAATCTGCACGTCAACATGCATGCAAAGATAATGTATAATACAAGTTAACCTAGGGTATCCTTGGACACCATAAAAATACGTTACATTTAGTTACATTTAGGGGTGTTACAAAAACCGACGGATCGGGAAAAAAAAAATCGAAAAAATCGACTGATCGGTTTGGTTTTCGGTTAGGGTGTGTTTACACCATAATTTTTTTCGCAAACAGGGTGACGACGGGATTTTTTCAATTTCGATTCGGTCTCAGCTTTCTAAAATTGTTGACCAACCGAATTGAGCCTAACCGTCATACAATCAAACCGAACAAGACCAATCCAAACCGACAGTATATATCTTTTCATGGTAACTGACATTTTCGTAATGCCCTTACTGGAATATTGTAACTTACATTTCCATTATTAGGGACGGCAGGATGAAACGGCGCCGTTTGGGGCCTTTCGGCATAAATAACCTGTCCCTCATTTAGCTTGTTTGGTCCCCGTTTGGCAACCCATGAAATGAGCGCAAGAGATTAATGATTTATATATTGGTTCTTGTGTGGCCTATTTCGGATCTCATAAAAAAAAATTTTAAAAACTCATTATTTATCTTAAAATGTTTTTTTTAATAGTTTTTACAAAAAATTTAGCTCAATATGACCAAGGGCGGAGGCACATGGGTACAAGGGAGAGCGGCCGACCCCAGTGGCTACCAAATTTTAGTAGGGATAAGTATAATTTTTATCCTATTTTTACTAATTTGACCCCAAATTTTCATAGGAATAGGTATAATTTTGATATTTTGACCCCACAAAAAATCTCCAAATTGCCCAACTTTTTTAAGTGCATAGAAATTTCAAACGTTCTCTTCTTTTCGAGAGTTGATAGTGCTAGAAATGAGACTATCATGTATTATTTTTCAAATATAACAAGTCTTTTGGGGCCAATTATGAGGCAAAAATAAATTATTAGCGCATATCAATCTTTTAATTTAGTTATTTTTGGACTTGTGCGTAGAAAAAATATATTGCATATATTGCAAATGGTAATACATACTTATAAAATAAACTTTTTTAATTATAAATGTAAAAATACACGTAATTCATACTCCCACACTAGACACAAATTTTGCGTCTGCCATTGAGGGCCACCAGCATGGCCTGCCGTCCCCTGATGGGGAGTAGGATCCCCGATTCCCCATTATTTATCATAGATATATAAGATATAGATATAAGAATATAAGATGGAGTAGAGAAAGTTTAACGTACCAACCCATAAAAATGGACGGCGCCAGGCTATCCAAAACTGCGTCATAAAATGCACGCCTATGTAACAAGCCAAACCAAACGACATAGAGAATTGCAACTACAACAATAACATAATTGCAATGAGATCTCAATTGCAGATCTCAATTGCAATAAAGAAAGAAAACGAAAAACTATAATGGCTAATAGTTGTCCAAGTTGAATTTATAAAGATAAAAAAAAAATAGGCACAAATTAGAACACGGATGTATCTAAAATTGTCTGATGCACTAGAGTTTTGCAGAAAATATGAGACCTACATATATATCAAACATTTCTAGAAACATCTGTATCCGGATCTGTGCGCTCTAATATGTGTCCGTAGCATTTTGATAATCTTATAAGAGCATTGGTATAATGGTGTGCAGAAAATACTAAATTCACACACAAAAAATTTCTCTAGAATCGATAATCACTCAAAGGAGGAAATCTATTCTAATATGCAATGGGAGAATACCAATGGATTGATGTGAAGATTTTTTTGAAGTCGTGTAACAAAAGTGATTTTCGGTATTGCTAAAATAAAAAACCTAGTTTTACAACTGCTTTTACTATATCATGAAGTAAACGTTAGGGCAAAATAGTAAAATCACTCAAACTCAACCATCGGCTCTCACTCCCCACATTTTTACAATTGCACAAACGGAGTCTAGCTACACCCAACCCCTAGGCTCTGTTTAGTTTGTCAGGAATGTTGTGCGAGAAATTGGTTCTCTGAAAAAGTGAAGTGAGGTAAAGTAAAGAAAAATAAAATTTATTTTCTTGTGTGTATTCTTTTGAAAGAAATCTTACAATAAAACAAGAATTCCTTTGTTTAGACAAGACTTGTTTTGTAGGAAAGTGTCTTTGAGTGGAAAAGTTGAAATTATGAGTCCTACAATTTTTTCGGTAGCTGAACAAACAAAAATTTACACAAAAATTTAATTTTCCATTATTTTTCATCATTTCCGTGAAACTGAACGGTGCCCTAATGAAAAGGAAAAGGAAGAGCGTCGATCAAAGGCGATAACCAATCAGAGGTGTATATAATTAATTAAATAGATATGAGAGCTTTGGAAGCAAATAGTTTTGAGAGTTGCTATTTGTTGAGAAATGTTATCCGTACAGCACCGGACTTAAACTGACGTAAAATAGTAGAAACATATTAAAATATTAGCTATATTTTGTAGCTGGAATTAAAAGACCTAGAATTTCCTGGGTATTAAAAGAACATGTTGTCCTCCCTAGAACACTACGCAGACGAACAATGATGTAAAATAGTAGAAACATAGGAGTAAAATATTAGCTATGTTTTGTAGCTGGAATTAGAAGACCTAGATTTCCTGGATATTAAAAGAGCATGTTGTCCTCCCTACTATTCCCTAGAACCCGAGGCAGATGTACAATGAATTTACGCAAATGACCCTAATTGATGGGTATTTACGGCTCAATTTAGTTTGGTTTGGTATGACTCGTCTGCAGTACATTTTCATTTAATTCAACAACTAAAATTGTTTGGACCAGCTTACACGCAATCTCTCATTTATAATTAACAAGCAGATTTTGAAGGAAAAGAAGAAGAAAAAAAAATAAAAAGAAAGGGCTACAATTAGCTTGCACGAAATAAATTTACCTTTAAAAAATTGTCATAAAATCGACGCACAGCAAGAAAACCCACTTGATTTTGTCGACAGTGGCTTTGTTATTCTGAATGCAATATATTTGTGCTTTCCAAAAAAAAAAAAAAAAACTGCAATATTTCTCAATCTTTTTATTGATAGGTGAACAGCCACATAACAGAACCCAGTTTATTATAAATCCAAGGCTTGTTGTTTTTTAGCAGAAGAGTAAGAATTCCATATATATAGGAGATAACAATTTACAAGCGATACAACATGATACAACAAACTATATACGTGTTGGTGTGTTGGGATTGTTTCTTTTCTTTTGTTGGCTTCTTGCCAACGTCTCTTTTGGGTCTCGGTTAGATTTTTTTCGCCGAAGAAAAAAAAAAAACTGCGAAGACAAAATATGGAAATCTGCAGTGATGCCGCTCCCAAAAAGTGCCTCCCCTGCGGCTGCCGTAGTAGTAGTAGTAGTAGTAGTAGTAGTAGTAGTAGTAGTAGTAGTAGTAGAACTGTAGAAGAGGACATCATGGGAGAATCACATCAAAGACAGGTGATGACAAACAAGAACATCCAAAACCATTACAAGAAACATTAAACTCTGACAAAATAAACAGGAATTTGTTTTGAAAAACCTTTGAAAATGAGCCATCATCGTCGAAAGGGTTAAAATATATACTAGTGTCAAAAGGAGGTTGGTAATGCCCTCATTGGCCTCAACCACAAGGGGCAAGAGCCCACCTAATTTAAGAAAGGCATGACTTATCAAACAAACAAACAAAAAAAAGATGAGAAAGGCATGAAGCTTATCAGGTAATGCCAAAAAAAAAAAAATTACCAATTTTGTGCATGAGAGTTTTGTACTCGATCGGGTGCAAACCTTTTATACGAAAGAATTTTGGCAATAACACAAAAAAAAAAAAAAATTACATTATCGCTTCTTAATTGTATCGCAATATCACTGGCAAAACAATGGACAATAAGTACATTGGTCTAATTACCTAAGAGCATCTCTAATTCTTACCCATTTTATTACCTACATCCAAAATTTGAGTAAAAAGCTTAAAAACCAATCTTCAATGTTATACCCACCTACCCGGCCATTTTGAGTTCTACCCATATTCTCACCCAAATTTGGGGAGACTCACCCATACCCGGCCATTTTTTCATAGCTTATTTTCACTCTCATCAATTACAAGTTTGCCACTCATTAATTCTAAGTGTGCCATTCAAGAATAGATTTGGGTACAAATATAGATTTAGCATTAGAGATGTATTACCCAAATCAAGCTTCTGACTCAAATTTTTATCCGAATTTGGGTGAAAAAAAGGGTAAGGATTGGAGATGCTAAAAGTTGACCATGTATGGGAATCGCCAATTTAAAAATAAAAGTTTCCTCTAAATATATATATGCCCAATCAGGAAAGAATTTAAACTCGTTTTTTTTTATCGTAAATATTTAATCCCGTTGCATGGTATCTTTTCTTTTCTACTTGCGAGAAGGTCATGGCCAATGCCCACGACTATGTGCAGGAAGGTGGTCCGTCCAGTTCAATTGCGAACACTGCTCCAAGATTGTCTTCGGCTTGCATAGGAGTTTGCTGTATTCTCTTCACTTCTCAAAAAGAATTTTTCAAAAAATTCCCCCTAGATTCTCTCTACTTTCAATTTTTCTCTCTCTATCTCTATCAACTTATTATCCCTGCTATTTTTCAAAAAAAATTTCAAAACGCAATCCAAACACAGCAAAGTTTCTCAAACTCAATTTTTGCTATAGCGAAGCCAACACGGTTGCTGATGTGTTGGCAAAGAAGGCTGCGGAGGAGGAGCAACATATTTTTGCTGACTACGTTGTGGCTCCTGCCTTTTTTACCATCTTTTTGTTTTTTTTATTTTTATAGTTTGAGGGTGCAGGCTGTACCCAGGGTTGTAATATATGTAGATAGTTGTACATTGTAGTTTTGGTATAAATAAAATGTAATGTTTGGGGGCAAAAAACCTTTTTAAGAAGACTTTATTTAAGTAAAAATTGAGATCATAAATTGTACTGTTCATTCCTAAAATTGAAAATGCCAAGATCATGGCATACATAGTTGAAGATATATAGATCATCGCTCTTAATTATAGATCCCTAATTTATTTATTTTTCCGAAATCTATGTCATACTCTCTTCATGCATGGATTTGGTCTCTCTCAAACCACATTTACAATTTCAGGACTGAACATGTATGAATCTATAAAGACGTATAGTTTTTCCTAGTGATGCAAAGATTAAAAAAGAAAATTAACATAATATTTTTGTTTGCTAGAAAGAGAGTTCCAATAGCTAGGTAAGAATTTAAAATCTTATTCAATATTTTTAATTAACTAGCAATCGATCAAGGTAGTATACATTAGTAATTTGTAACTTATTTTTAGTTTTGTTTTCTCATTTTGCTCAAGGGACACAACACTTGGCTTTGGATTACTCTTTTATTCTTCAATGATTTTTCAATAAAGTGCTAACATAATAATTTTGCAGTGAAAATTTGGGTTTAAGTTGTTAGCTCGGTATAAGTTACATAAAAATGCAAGACAAAAAACTAGAACTGTTCTCTTGTTTACGTTAATTTATGAGTTTCTATCTTAAGGTGCGTATCCGCTAAACGTGAACTGTATACAGCATGCTACTACAATTATATCTGTATACCACATGCATTTGGTACAATTTCATATAGCACAGCACCCACCAATCACGTGAATTTTGGGGGGGTTCATGTGGTAATGTAAATTAACTTGTTGACGCCATGGTACACAACAAGAATATCCGGATATGGTACATAATGTAAATTTTATACTTCTTCGATTCCAACGCCTTTTGAGACAAAAAATATGATGTAAAAATTAGACTCGAATCTTATAAAGAATAAGAATTAACAACCAATCGATCAGACTCTACTAATTAAAAAGCTTTTGAAAAGTTATGCCAAACTCACTCTTAGGCCCGATTTCCGCTAACACAATTTTTTGAGTTTTTCTTAGGCATTTTTAAAAATACTTGTGCAAAAGCTATAAATATTTACTTTTCTGATACCTTTTACAGAGATGAATCAATAATACGCAAAATTGTTGACGCAAAATTAAAAAAAGGCAACAAAAATTGAATCGGGACAAAAACGAGGCGTTAGTTGATGGGGGTTAAAGGTGGAGTAAAACGTAGACACGTGTAGATTCGGTAAAGAAATTTTGGTATTGGGGATCTTAAGGTAAGCCCATTTTATATTTTACTCTATTAAAAGCATCTCCATTTGACACTTTATCACGTTTTTTTAGGGCCAGTGACAGAATAAACTTACCAGTATATATTAGGGTTTTATGTGGGGACTTGTGTTATTCACACTGCTCTGCCTCTGCTGTGAGAGCTTCTCTGTCCTCACTTTATTTTCCTCTATTCATCCCCCTGTGATACTAGTACTTCTTTGTCTTCCGACATTCTCTTTGCCAGTTCTTGTAAGCATTTTCTTGTCCGAATTCGACACAATCACCCACACAATGTGAGTGAGAGAAATCAAACCCATTTCAGGAAAAGCCAAAGTACTTCCTGGGTTACTCTTTTTTTTTTTTTTTTTTGGGGGTCTGAAACAGCTGTTTTGAGTTAAACCCTTTGTTTTAGAGATGGAATTCTCCAGTGGGTTTTCGTGGAATCCTGTGTTTCAGGAGATAATAAGACGCGGGTCGTCGTCTTCTACGTCCTCCTTGGTGTTGGATGGTGAGAGGGGAGAGCTAGTGCAAGCCATGGTGAGGCCAAGCCACAAGGGGGTCAAGGCTGAGAAAGCGTTAGAGGCTTTGAGGAACCACAGCGAGGCGGAGAGGCGGCGGAGAGAGAGGATTAATGGCCATCTCACCACGCTTAGGAACCTCATACCTGGCACAGATAAGGTCGGCTTTGCTTTTTTTGATTGATTATATTTGAGTTAGTTCTTTCTAATTTTATTTGTTGAGAGTGACATTAATCTTGTCAAGGACTAAACCCTGAGGAGTAGACCCGTTTTCGTGTTCGAAGGGTTGCCAGTTCGACTCCTGGAGCCACTGGAAGTTTATCTGGTCATAAAGTACAGTAAACCCAATTGGGTTGGTTGGGGATAATAGAATATTAAAAAGAAATCATGTCAAGATCTATAATGAGGACGGATCCAAGAATCCAACTATGGCAGTGATAACATATTTAATCCCTGGTTAAGAAAATTATCCAAGGAAGTGTCAAGTAGGTGAACAAACGTTAAAAAACTTGTTCAATTGCAAGTACCTCTCCATAAAAATTACTGTAAGAATAAGCAAGATGATGGCTTCATTATTTGGTTCGACTCTGGGAATCACTTATAATCCTGAAATGTCTACTCGAAATTGATGTGATAATCAGTTTACCAATTGAGAATGAGAGAGGCATGTTAACAAGCGAACAAATACGTTTGATGTCCTTAACCCCCGATACGAGACGACGAAGTTTTCTCATAATCAGTTTATACTTCCTAGCTGTCATGAAATGAGTACGATAATGGGGTTGCGAGCTCCTCCAATTTGGACAGTGTGCCCTCATGACTTAGGGTTTAACATACAAATTGTTGGTATAATTTGTCACTTTTGTTGAGGTAAAGTAACTGTGAACGTAACTTGCATAGAATCAGGGATTCTCGTAGCTGTTTACGGGTGACACTCTTAGGTAGCATTATCAGTGGGGAATAGAGTAAATAGCCGTGGGATGATAATATGCTATACGTATAAGTTATAAATCTTTCAATGCAACTATCTATTTTTCCTTAGCAGTGTTTCCACATGGGTTGCTTTTTTTTTAAGCCAATATTGTGTACATCAGCGGGGGTTAACGGGGTGTTAGTATGTTAGCCAACAAGGGGTCCAGAGGCTATCCATAGCCCTGAACCCCAAATTTCGCCTCCCATGGGGCTCGAACCTCCGCCACTGTGGAGCGAGGGTGAGACAAGCAACTTCACTAGGAAGGGTTTTTCACATGAGTTGCTTGACCTTCCCAGAAATTTCGATGAGGTATCTTCTATGAGAAGAGCTCTAATTCTCTTGAAAGGAAGCAATAAAGTCTTTGAAAGTTGGAATGTTCATCTTACATAAGCCTAATTGCACTGTTCTCCAAAATTACCCTGGTGACATGGCTATAAAGATAGACAGTCGATGAGAACAAAGAAACATAGCAACTCGGTCTTTACTAGACATTTCTTTGTCAAGCATTCCTGGCAGCTTCACGAGATCATTAGTATGCAATAGAAGGTTGACAACATAAATAACTAAGTGGTGAACTAAGTTTACAAGGGCCACATTACATGTGTTTTATGGGCCTTTCGTCATCCTGTATTGTTAACTGATATCTGCCTACTAATTGTTCTCCTGGTTGTCTTAATCGTGATGGTTTTCATTATTTGGGCCTCTTCATTACGAGCATGTTGATGATGAAGCTTCTTTTGGCATTTACAGATGGAGAAAGCATCATTACTTGCTGAAGTTGTCAACCATCTAAAAGAATTGAGGAGAAATGCGACAGAAGCTACTGATGGTATGCTAGTACCAACGGACATTGATGAAGTAAAAGTTGAACAGCAGGAGGATGGATCAGATGGAGCCTCTTGCGCAATAAGGGCATCTCTATGTTGTGATCATAAATATGAGATTTTGTCTGATCTGAGGCAAGCTCTTGATGCCCTCCATCTGCAGCTGGTGAGAGCAGAAATCGCCACCTTTGGAGGCCGAATGATTTATGTTTTTATGATAAGTTGTTGCAAAGAAAAGAAGATGGAAGATATTGAAGGATGCCGGCTTCTTGCGAGTTCTATTCGCCACACCATGAGGTCTGTGCTAGATAAATTTTATGCTTCCGAGGAGATTTCATCTAGAAACACACTTTCGAACAAGAGAAGAAGGGTTCCTTTCTTTGAATCTTCAAACTCATCTTCAATAGGAGATCTCTAGTGAAAAAGACAATTCGTTTGGTAGATAGTTTGTAAGTTTCTTCACTGTATCTTTCTATGTCAATATGCTTTGACAATGAGATGGTTATACGAAATTGATAGAACATATTTCGTGTGCTTTCCATTTCAATAGGAAGAGAGGATATGTATGCCCAGCTGTCATTCACGTGATGAATTTTACTGCTTCCGTTCAAATTTTTTTGCTAGGTGAATGCATTTTCATGTTTAGATTGGAAATCAGTGGTGAATAAAAGGTGACTTGAATAAGAAAATGAAAGTTCCTTCTCTAAAGCCCAGACAGAATTACCGCATGTAACTCATCAGTAATCCTAGCATCGTCTGGTTTTTCTCCACTTGTTTCTGGATGATTACAATAATTTCTCCCAAACAGCGACCTAATAGGTGTAAACAATACCCTCTCTGTGCTTTCCAGTGGACCAAATGCTTCTTGTATTTTCTATTGTGGGAAATGCCACTTGTTCTGTGGAGGATTTTCAATGCTGAACCCTATTTTATTTGCTTTCTAGAAAGACATGCACAATGTGTCTCTCCTAGTCTATTGAATCCCTATAACAGGATCAGAAGAATATTGCCGACTCTGAAGCAAGCATTCTTTAATCCCTGATGTAACTAAACTTTAACCTTAAGCTATTTGGAAATAGTGTACAAAATGTCGCTGTTCTTAAGATAAACAATTTAAAGGTTGATAGTGACTTTAGTTTGAGAATAAGGTTATATAGTTCACTTATTAAACAGTTTTTGGCACTTTCAGCCAGAACAAAGGGGATGGTTACTGCTTAGAAAGACAAAAGCAAAGATTAGAAAACTTGGGTACACAAAAGTGACAAAACCGTCCTTTGAATAGAGGTTGGTTCCTGTAACCCTGTAGTCCAACTTGTAGCTTTTATTCATATTATTTGCCGCCACTTTTCAAAATAATAAGTTGGTAGAAGCCTGCATTGACGTTGAAGTTTGTAAAGACAACTGGTGCGAAGATGTACCTACAATGTCCCTCACACCATGCACAGCGGACAATCTTTTATTAATCAAATAAATTAGTTTGACAATGAGTAATTTTATCTGCACTTTGCATGTACTGTATCAAGGAAGAGGGAGAAAGCCAAAAACAATTGACAGTATAAGGCAAAATATTCCACTTGCCTCTTTTATGATTAATTGTCTAGGTACGGTATTGGTTTTCTGAACAGCCATTTCGGCAAAGAAGACAGATATAGCCTGATGAGTGATGACCTTCTTGTCTTACCTTCTCTCCCTCTGAATGGAATTGCCGGTCACAGATTCTTGTATTCCAACCGTTGTTTGCACAGCCATTATCTACTCTCTTATCCGTATCTCTCCGGAGTCCCCTCCTTACAGAATATTTTGGGTAAAAATAATTAATTCGTGGACATGGTCAGAAGACCATAAGTTGCTGTCACCAAATTGGGAAACACAATTTACAAAAGAATTGTGGGCACATATCTTTTACACATCTTGCACAAACAGTTTTTGTGGGGCCCACCTCAGGTCCACAGGAATGATCCGAACTGTTCCTTTTTCTTAAAATACTTTTTCAAGGGTTCCTGTGAAAAATTAGCTCGATCAGATATCAGCAAATGTTTTCTCCGAATTCATAGGACAAAACTGAGTCGTTATTACCTATCAATTTAACGTCTTGTTTCTTATGTCTGAAAATTGCTGTTAGAAGTAGTTAGAGGAATTCAAAACATGGCAACACCGATTGAATTGGTTAGAAATTCTGTTACCTAGTCAACTGTCATCTCAGGAAACAAGTGGTCTAGAGTGCAATTCAAAACATGGCTTCTGCAGATGATACAAAATATAAATCAGCTCAAATAGCATCTATATATGAATCTACCTCTTCTAGATTGAAACTTTGAAACTTCAAGAAATACTGGAAAGGGAAGTTGAGAGGCCACCATGTGATCCTCTTGGTAGTGTTAATTAGTAGCAGAACAATGGGCAACAAAAGCAGAAAGAAATTCACCTATGAAATACGAAAAGGATATGATTCATGCTAATCTTTCTGGACTTCTTGTCGCGTGTGGTCATGATTTTTCCTTGCAACATTACCAATCTTCTATGCATGAACTCGAACATGTGGAACTCAGTCTGCTTTAAAGTGTTATACCTGAAGTTGTTTCTTTAATTCTCCACTATCTTACTGCATGTGCGTCAAGTTTGCGTAAGTTCACAGTTACTTTCTGCTTTTATTAGATTTCATCTGTATGTCATAAATAAACTGCTGGATGTTGGAACATGTCGAGCTCGTGAAAATGGATTCTTCTCAAATATTGAAGTTTCATTGAAAATATCTTAGACTTGTACATGAATTTGAAGTTTCTATCTGAATTGACTTGTACGCACATTCTGTGGGGGGAGAAAAGAGGGTTGAAATGTGAAATCAAAAGAAAGAGGATTGAAACTTTGGTGCTAAATTATCTTGTTTTGCAGAGCCATCTGGTATGTTGACATTCTCTTGTCCATGCGATGCAGGTTAAAAATGTTAAGAACATCACTTAGTATGGATGCTTGAAGCAACACACAAAATATATCCTCGAGATAATAAGAATTTACCATAAAGTTCTAATGCAAATCAGGCAGGCAAAGGTTTGCAACTCTGTTGTGGTGTTAGTGATTGCAAAACTTAGGAAAAGAGTAAAACAAAATCATGTTGAAAACTTGGTTAGCACCCAACAAAGAACTATTAATCATAGTGAAAACAAATGAACAAACAAATCCTCCTATTTCTGAAATAAACGCATTCTAGCCAGAAGGTCCTGTTATCTTCTTGTAAACTCCTACAATAGATCCATACCCAGTTATTAGATGCCATGTTGAAGCTGCTATCTGATGTTTGAAAATTGCTATGAAAAGTACTGAGAATTTTTTTTTCGAAAAATGGCAACACAAATTGGATATGTTAGAAATTCTGTTATCTAGTTAACTGTAATCTCACGATCAGCTGTTGTCTAGATTTGACCTTTCAGGCTTATACAGATGACATAAATCAGCTCAAATAACAGTCCCACATATGAATCTGTCTCTGCTAGATTGAAACTTAGAAACCTCGAGAAATAATGCAATGTGGAAGTTGAGAGGCCACCTTGTGATTCTTTAACTGGTGTTTGTTAGTAGCAGAACAATGATAACTAAAATAGGAGAGAAATTCAGGTGTGAAGTACAAAAAGGATACAATTCATGCTAGTCTTTCTGAACTGTGTGTCATTTGTTATCATGATTTTTCCTTTTTTTTATTTTTTATTTTTGATCGGCGTTGATTTTTCCTTTCTTGCAACATTGCCAGTTTTCTTATGCATGAACTCAAAAAATTGGAACCCTGTTCTCCTTTAAAATGTTATATCTGAAGTTGTTTTCTTTGATTCTTAACTATCTTATTGTACATGCTGTATGCATCAAGTTTGCTAGTTAAGTTTCCCAGTTACTTTCTCTTCTTAGAAACACCTGCTTTTATTAGATATCATCTGTATGTCCAATACAAACTGCTGGATGTTGAAACACGTAAAGAACTAGTGAAAATGGATTCTTCTTATATGTCCAAGGTTCTTTCAAACATCTTAGACTTGTAGATTCGCTTGAAGTTTCCATTTTAGTAGAATTGTATGCACATTCTACGGGGAGAAAAGAGAATTGAACGTGAAACCAAAAGAAAGAGAATTAAAACATTTGGGTTTAATAATCTTGTTTCACTGATAGCTGTCTGGTACGACAACAATTTTTGTTGTCCATGCGATACCAAGTATAGATGCTTGAAGCAACACTCAAGAAAATCCCAACATAATTAGAATTTACCATGGAGGAAAATTTTCCTACTCTGATGTTAGGTTAGTCATTGCAATACTAAGGATAAGAAAGTTAAACAGAATCATGTTGAAAAGGTGTTTAATAGCCTAACAAAGAACTAATAATGATAACCGAAGAGAAGAACAAACACGTCCTCCTCTCTCTAAACTACACTTATTCTACCCAGAAGACCCTGTTAACTTCTCGTTCTGTAAGATCTGTACCACAGAATTAAGAAACAAAGTACTCTATACCCCAAAATGAAGGTCAACATCACAGTTAAATTGCTCCACTTTTGTGTCTCATTCAAACCTTGTTGGATCAAGAAGCCATTGCCATCCAATAAGCAATCTCCTCCCACACTCTCCAAGCATCTCCCTTTCCCTTTCTCTCCACCATACTCATTTATGATAAAACACTCAAACGGGTACCTGAACAAACTCAAGTAATACACGAAAATCCAGTACCTTGAAATGTCATCCTTCGATATGAAATACCCAGAAAAGAGGAAAAAAGACCCCATAGTCCCTGCAATCAAAGAAGCCCCCATGATGAAATTTGGCACCAGTGCACCAAAACATGTGACAAAGGAGTTTGACATCAAAACAACTAGCCAAACCACCAGAGAGAAATACAGGAAACCGTCGAAATCTCTCCTCAACCCGACTAGCCAATAAACCGGGATTGTATACAGAAGGGCCACAACTAGAAGGAAAGGAAGAAACACAGTAGTGGTTGCGATAACATAAGAAGAAACTCTATAGGCTCCTCTGGAGGTTTCCCTCATTAGAATTCTCCTCTCTTCTAGAAAGATAGGAAGTGCTTCTGTTGTGGGAGACAACAAGAAGCTGAGACTGAAGGCGAAAAACCCTAATTGTGTCTGGAGTTTAAATTTCTTAGGGTCATTGTTCACATTCATGAAAACTGTCCCTAGTAGAATGCCTGCAATCAATGACTGTAATATTCTTGCAGTAAACAGCTGCCTGGTCCTGAATACATTTTTGTAGAATCTCTGGCTCAGAATGAATACCTCTACGAATCGAGAATTTGGATAAATTGTTTGCGTCTCTACTTCATTACCCAAACTGAAGATTTTTCTGAGATGATGATATTCTTCTTCTGTTTCACTGGTTTTGGTATCATCGCCTTCGGTATCTATTTTGAGGCTTTCCACCACATCAATGGCGAATTCAAGCACATTGACATGCCGAGGAATGCAGTGCCCTGAAAACTTGAGCCTCTCCTCTAGGAGCTGCAACGACCCGTGGTGCAAAAGAATCCCATTCGATAAGAGCACAACATTATCAAACAGCTCAAGAATTCGAAACCCGGGTTGGTGGATTGTTAGCACAATCGTCTTACCTTGATTCTTAGCCATGGATCTAAGCAACGAAACGACATGGAGAGCTGAAGCCGAGTCAAGCCCAGAAGTCGCTTCGTCGATCATGACAACATTTGGGTTGTGGACAAGATCAACGCCGATGGATACCCTCCGCTTTTCACCACCAGAAATTCCACGCCGTGATTCGGTTCCTATTCGCATTCCGGCAACATGTTCTAATCCAAGCTCCTTCATCAGCTCTCTGACTCTGGTTGCTGCCTTGTGGAGCCCGCCCTGGAGCCTGAGGCGGGCACTAAACATGAGGGTTTCTTCGACAGTGAGAAGCGGGAAGAAGGCTTCGTCTTGTGTCACATAACCAGATACTCTGCGAAAATGTGCAGCATTCATTAGCTGGTCGTTTACAAGAACATGGCCGGAGACTCTTGTGATCATTCCGGCTAGAATGTCTAACAGTGTGGTCTTTCCAGCACCACTAGGACCTGCAATTGCCGTGACTTCCCCAGGTTTGGCTTCACAACTCACATTCCTTAGAATGTATTTGTTTCTGTTATGGGGCTCCTCCCACCATCCAAAACGACCAAGTTTGTTATCTCTCGGGTGTAGTTTATATGAGAGGTTCTTGGTCTTAATTCGGTATTGGGTTTTCCGGTCACCGGAATTCATGACCGGCAATTCCATTAGGAGGTAGAGAAGGCAAGAGTAGAAGATGTGAAGAAGTAGAGAGCGGAATGAGCTAACACACCAAACTGGCTCTTCTTCTTTATACACAAACAACAGCCACAAAGATGATGTTGCATGGAATGTACTACTCCAGCCCTTTGGTGCTACTCAACCCCACTGATGTGTCAAATACTGATTGGTTTGTACTAAGAGTGGACCATAGCAGTAACTAATTCAGTGTGCAACATTTTACTTGTGCTTCAGTTACTTTTTTTTTTTGTGGGGGGGGGGGCCTTAAAAATATGGGAAGGGCTTGGTATGATGCAATAATTAGTCAGGCAATCAGAGGCTGGTGATTACCATGTGGGCTAATCTTGTGGGGACCCACCCCACAGATGCAGTTGGTCTTCTGGGCATGATTTGCACTACTTGTTTTCTTGGTTGCAATTTTTTGACAGTTTCAAGAGCTAATATGTAGCAAGGAAAATGCTTTCCAAGGTGAGCTTAAAATTGCCATTGGGTTTGAGTTATCTACTGCTTATGAGCATTGTTCTAGCAACCCAAAATCATTGCACGCGTGTGGGTCCCATACCGGCGGATCTCATACCAATGTTCGACGTAGATGGAGTTATTAGAGCATGCATGGAAACATCGAATAATTTTAACGGCTTGCGGTCAAATCTAGCCTTCTAATGGGAGTAGTAAAGCTGTGCAAATCAATTTTGTTTATGAGCTAATTAGTTTTGAAACTGAATTTTGGTTTCACTTGTTCTCACAAAAGTGTTGTGGAATATCATTTCATCAAGAATGACTGACTGCAGTTTTTATAGATATTTTGCACCCACTATCCCATCATGTTTTTTGTTGGAAGTTTCAAAAAAACCGTGTTGTGAGTAAAGAAGAAATGCTTTCAGGGTGAAGTGGATGTTGACAAGAGAAAGGCCTTTGGGTTTGGGTTTTGGAACTTGGTGTTGGTTGCATCTCATCCCCTCCACTCTGAAAAATGAAATTACTCCTAGCAGTTACTTCTTGCCTGTGAGCAGCCATTAAATATATTGCTTTTGGTCCAACCGAGAAAGGTGATAAGGTATGCATTTTAATAGCAGAAAGTCTAACGCCCACAGCTCTGTTTCACTGCTTTTCCTACCGAAACGTTCAATTTCACTGTCTGTCTCGGCAATCAATGGTTTGCATCTTAAAAAACTCTTTCAGGAAGAGTCCCTAGAAGAATTCTTTTAAAATCCTGACCATTCAAAACACTTTTGGACGGTGAGATTGAGAGCGGTGGGGGCGCAGTGGGAGTAACTATGTAAATAAATTATAGCCTTTCGTCCTGAATTTAGGTTAGAAACTGAAATTCTGTGAACTAAAGTGTGTTTCTAAAGAGTTATTTCTGTTGGGTCTCCTCCGAATTACTAGGCTTTTATTACTAGATTAACCATTCATGTGAGTTACCAAAGTTGAATAAGCTCATTTGCATGACATTTAATTTGCCTTTTTAGGGTAGAGCTGAGATATTTTTCCCGGAAAATGATTTTTGCACCCACTTTTTTTCTAAATGCAATCCATATTTTGTCTTTTAGTAATATTTTGTTGTGTGTAATTTTAAGCGATAAATTTTGGAGTGCATTTATAATAAGTAAGCGGAGCTCAGAAAAACCGATTGGTGTTTACTAGAGTGGCCCATAACAGTGGCTAATTAATTCATGGAGTTACAAAAGTTGAATAAGTTCACATTTGTCTTTTATGGGTAGAGGCGCCGAGATATTTTTCTCTCGAGAGGTCATATGCTATGTCATCATTGGCAAATAATACGATCATTCAATTTCATCTCGAGAGGTCATATGCTATGTCATCATTGGCAAATAATACGATCATTCAATTTCAATAATTTTATAACTACACACAAACACTTGCGTACACAGTCATTTTGTGAGCTCTTTGTGAGTGTGTGTAAGTATTTGTGTGTTTGTTTGTGGTTGTAACTTGTAGCATTGTTGGTTTGATAATTCTTTTGGTGTTTTCATGTTGTGTGTGATAGCACGTACTCTCATTGAGGTGACATTTGTATGAATGATTTACTGCAGGTTTGAAGATCACTTAGGTAAGAAAACAAAATTACTATGTCATATACTTTGTCTGGTAGTGCTGAGAGCTTATGGGTGGGAGCCAAGGTTTTAAATAACGATATCGGGATACGTAACGGTAGCGATCGAAGTGTAACGGTATCAGGAGTATCGAACGATACGTAATAGGAATCGGTTGTTGTGGTTGTGAATTTTTGATAAACATTTTTGAGGCGGAAATCACTCGTAACAATCAAGTATTGGCCGTAACAATAGTGAATTGGTCTATGAATTGGAAATAGACCAAACAATAATTGGAACCAGGTGATATGTATGTGATTTTTCCTCCCATCGGTACATTGGGGTACAACGGTATCGGAATGGCTAAAAAACGATTACGTACGTATCAATCTTTACGTCAAGCCAATTTTTAAATTCTCAGTTGGAGTTGATGGATCGGCATCATTCACGCTCCATGCAATAATCTAACTCACGATCCTACCGACAACGAGAAAAATGGAAGTTCTGTCATGCTCATCTGTACTCTTGGTAGTCATAAAGTCATCCGTCCTAAGAGACCTCACCCACATCTATATGGTTTCGGTTTTGGTTTTGGTTTCACGCAAACGTTAACTATCACCAACCCTATTCTACCATTGACACCATGGAACGACATTTATTTGGCGGGAAACAAAAAGAGAGGCGCCGCAGTGAGACAAGACAATGCCCGCAATAACTTCTTCTCTCGTAGTGGGGGCTCAGTCACTTGTCTCGAAGCTTTGCCCAACCTATGTAACTAGTCACAAGGTGCTGATCAATTTTAATTTCCTCCGCCGTTTCTATATGCTTGGACACACAGGGATAGCATAGCCTGATAGCAGGCTCCCAATTACCCTGTTATTTTGGAACTCAAATCTTTGAGATTTGGGATTACTTGGCACTCAATTTTGCACTTAGGCTCCGTTTGTTTCGGCGTAAAATATTTTACCTATTTTCCAGTGTTTGGTTGTCTAGAAAATGAGAAAAATATTTCACATGTAAAACATTTTCCATCAATTGAATGAAAATGGCTTACCATTAAATCTTCCGTAAGTTATTTTCTGAAAATAAACTCGCTTCCTTCTACTGCAATTCTTACTGCTCAGTTTCCTCGATCGTCAATTCTGACTCATATTCAATTCCAATATTTTCAAGCCTCTCCACCATTTAAGCCCCCCCCACACACACACACACTATTTTGTTGATCTTTGAAAAAAATTTCAAATGTCAACCAAATACCGGAAAATAAAAGTTTGAAGTTTGTTTTCTAAAAAAATATTTTACATTGTAAAACATTTTACATTGAAACAAACGGAGCCAAGCCTCTGTTTGTTTGGGGTATAATATTTTCTTGTAAAATGTTTTATTTTATTTTTTTTGTTTGGTAGAACAAAATATGGGGAAAGCATTTTATACAGTAAAATATTTCCAATCAAGAGACGTTAAATGACTTTTTGGAAACACTTCGATAAGTTGTTTTCCAAAGGCTATAGAGCACCACATATTATACCGGATTGTGAAACCCGCTGACGGATATTGCAAAGTGGCTTCCTAGTTGGCACCACCTGATTTATCGGTAATTGTTGTTTTAGAATAATAATAGTGTTAGGCTAATAGTTTGCAAATATCAACCAAACACTGAAAAATAAAAATGGAAACTTTTCCTTTTGGCAAAATCAATTTATAGGAAAATATTTTTTCGATTAAAATATCTTACATCGAAACAAACAGAGCCTAAGTATATACCACATTCTAACAGTGCTTTCTTTGGGATGGATTCTGGACCTTCTGGGTTATGGGTTGGGGAAATTGGTACACGGTACAACGATTGTGCTTGTTTAAATGGCCCCCCGTTGGATTGCTTCCCTGAAATTAGGTGAACGTAAGTCGACCTGGCCGGGCACCTTGAAACATCTAAACTACAACGTCGGTTATATTTAGCCTCGCCGAGTGAGAAGTATAGAATGGTCGGGCACGTCAAACTCTTTTTGATCTCTTTTTTTTTTTTATCGCGTGACTGATACACATCGATCAGTTCAACTACAACGGTTTCCTTAAATTAGTTTTTCCCCCTGCTACTGGACTGCAATAGCTCGGTCCTCAGCTGTATTTTGCATTCCAATTGCATGGAGTGCAGCGGCTGCTATTCATTGCCTCCTTTGGAGACTAGCTAGGCTCGGAGGCCTTTTCTCTAAATGTTTGGCATATACAATACTGGCCCAAGATAAAAAGGAGGAGGAGGACCATTTTTAAGCCATGACGACTAGATACGGTTTTCCGGAAGTTGATTTCTATTCGATCGGGGAAACAGAAAAGCAAAATTCGGTATGCATGCATAAGACGGTATGAAAATGCAACACTGTGATCTAATTTGCTCACAGTACTTAAGACAAATGGTTGTTTCAAATTAAACTGATACGAAAATCGTTTGGTTGTCAAGTAACAAAAACAAAAGCATACAAAAATTGAAAAGGAGCTACCAGTTGCGCTGCGCTTCTTCGCCATTTAACTTTCCATTAAAAAAAATAAAACCAAAACTTCCTTTTGTACCACACAATAAATTATTTTTTTACGTAATTTTGTAAGTAAAAGGATATATGGCATTGTTCACGAATTGAATTTGAATATTGGTGGATCTGCAGTTTAAGCTCTATAGTTTTATGTGTGATCGATCACTCTAAATTCATGTGGGATTTATATCAAGTTGTACACCTCTTACTATTCTATCAGAACTTAGGAAAACAAAATCACACGCTTCTCGTACAAGGCAAGAGATGTAATCTACTCTAATCTAATAAGGGATATTGGGGATGGGGTGGGTGGGGTTTGAAACCATCACCTAGTGCATGATATATATATATATATATATATAGACTGATAATACATGAAGCCTACCATTGTGGTGTACTTAGAAACAGATGCACAGGCGCGCGGTTCCATTGTGTCATGAGAGGGTTCAAGCGAATCCCCCTAGGTTCAAAAAATTAATGTGTTATTACATTATTACGTATTATTATATAATTTAATTTTTTTTCTAAAAGATTGTCAATCGGCATTGAATCATTCATACACGGCCAAAGTAAATGCAAATTCACTTAAATTTGAGAGTAAACATGCAAATAATATAACTCAACAAAACAGAATTAACTTTCTTTTAATCAAACATAATTAACTAATTAGCCCTATAAATTTTCAACCAATATATATTAATTAGTAGTATGTGTTATATATATAGAGATAAATATACCCAAAAAAAATTTACAGTTTTGTCACCACTGAATTGAAATCCTGAAATCGCATGCAGAACGGATGTACCAGGTGAAAGAGTTTTAGTTAATAGGATTCATGGTTTTATGAATTTGGTCATTCAACCTTAAACAAATTGACAAAATAGAGCCAGCCAGTTAGACTTGAACAAACTCGGGTGACTTAAATATTTTAAAATAATTGTCTATATATCACTGATTCACATCAAAAAAGATGGAAAGAAAGTCTTATCACTCTAATACTGCCATACATGAAGTTTCATGGTACAATAAAACTCCATTTGACTGAGAGATAGGGAAGATTCGAAAAAATTTAGAATATATCAAGAAGGAACTTGCATGGCCCAAACTAAATAATCGGTAACAAAGTGGAAATATATACACAACCGTGAGAAGGCGATAGAGAGATAGACGAGCCAAGAGGACACGAACTTGTGAATAGACAAAATTGGCTCATAAATTCTAGAAATCAAGAGAGACTATTGGACATTGAAAAAGATGAAATATTCGTACTCCGTACACAGGTAAAAGCTAGAGTACTCACCAAAAAGCTTAACTTTAGAAATAACATAAATAGAGACAATGCGATAATTGGTAATAAATTGTACATCAATATACACTAGTGATATCTCGTTGTTACTCCGTCCTCCAAATTTTACTCCCGTTCAAAACAAAAAGTACTTGTGCAATTCTTACACCAAAAAAATCAAAGTAGTTTTCTGCAGAAATTTAGATCTTTTTATACTACATTGAATATAGCTCAATTTAAGAAAAGATGTGTAGCCTCACCCAATGTTCCAAGAGAAACTCAATTAATGCTGCCAATTGTACAACAAATCCCCCTCAGATTGCCAGCCTTTAATCTGCAACTCTTTGGGCTAATCTGCAACCCCTATGGACCTGCCGAATCCAAACACGAGGGCCCAGCATCGGATCTGGGCTACATTCTTGCCTTGTCTTACTGGATCATACACTCTTATGGGGGCCCAATAGTCCATGTCTTTTGTATTTTTGGTGAATTTCAACACACCCCTGAGGTTTTTTTTTTTTTTAATAACAAACCCATTCACGTATGAGAAACGATAATAGATTCCCTGTAATTTCAACTTTCATTTCATCGACACCCCAGTCAATAACAATTCTATCAAACATGTGATGCAATCAACCAAAAGGGATAACATTGACAAATTCACGGTTTCTAACAATAAAAAGTATAAACTCTCACTTATTTTGAATCAAAATGACTTTGTTTTACCCATTGAAAGAATTGTTTTGACCAAAATGGATAATATTTATTTATAATTCTTCATTTTTTTTACTTGTTGAAAGAACTGTTTTGGTAAAAAAGAATAGTTTTATTACTTTAGGGTCCAAGAAAAATTGAGGATTGAAAGCTTTTAAACATTTATCTTATTGTAAAAAAGAGTAAATTTATCAATGTAAGCTGGTTTTGGCATTGATTTCATCACATATTTGGTCAAACAGTTGTTGTTTGGAGTGTTGATAAAATGAACATTGGAACCTCATGCAATTTATTGTCATTTTTCATACATGAAGAAAATATCGTAATTAAGGAAAACATCAGGGGGTGGGGTGTCGGTGAAATATACCCTGTATTTTCGGGACTTCCCTACGTATACTCTTTAACACGTGTCAAGCAAAGATGCTGGAAGAAACCAAGGCGGACTCCATCTCTACGTTTCTATCTCTCCTACTCAACACAATCTCTCCCTCCCTCCCTCTCTCTCTCCCAAAAATCATTCTCTGGTATCGCTCTCTCTCTCTCTCTCTCTCTCTCTCTCTCAAGCCGGCGTTTCAGGTTAGTCGTTAGTTCCTGACAGTTTTCGATTCTGGGTTCTCAATTTTACCTCGTGTAAGTTCAACTGCTTCAACTTTTGCAGCGCTTCCTCATATGGTTCTGTGTATATGTGTTATAATCTGTGTACAATTTATACGCTAATCCATTATCATAGATTTTTTTTTCTTTTTAATGAAGTTTTTATTTTATTTTTGCTTCGATGAAACTTGCGAGTGGTAGAGACTTCTGTGGATAGAACTATATATTCGATCGTGTGGTTGCTATGCTTTTTTCCGACGGCGGCTTATGTTGCTGTTAGATTGCATTCAGTGAAGTTTTTTTTGATGGGTTTGGTATACTTTTGGCGAGCAATTTGGAAGAACTGTAGTTTGGGGGGAAAAAAAGGAACTTTTGAAACCTTTGGATATGCAAAGCATCTAAAGATATTCCCAACTTTTGACAGAAGTTCTCTGCAAAGGAAAGAATGCTTTAGGAAGCGCTTTCTGTTTTTACCTTGTGAATGTGTTGATCATCTACAAGAGTACAGGTGATCAAAGAAACTTCCCTCGGATTATTATTGTGGCACTGCTAGATGCCTCGACGCATCACCAATGAAATAGCTGAAAACACTAAGATATCTTGTGTTTTGTGGGCTGGTGAAACAAGGTCAAGATTTCTGAGTAGTTTACTTAGCACTTGTTTTGAGAGGTGGTTGCTTGTGACTTTACCTTGCAATTTTGAGTGAATAGCCGAAAGCGTAGGGCCTTGGTTCTCGGTTGCATTATAACTCAGGAAGTCCGAGATCGATCCACAAGGAGCGGTTTTTTGGGAGTGACAGTCTTTATCAGGCTATAGGGGTTTTAGCTATCGGTGGCAAACCTTTTGAGTGTTGGATTTTTGGTAATTTCAAACTATGACTGTCTAACTCTAGCTAAAGCTACAATTTGCAAGTATTGTACCACGTATAGCGTAAAAAAAATCCAATAGTGTCACGGATTTCTCACTTGAGCTACACGGTAATTATGTGCTCAAACGGAAGATTTTTCATTGAAGATCACTTTTAACTCTAGCGGTGTTTGATATGATGCCGGTTAAATTAGAAGTTTGTTAACCCTCAAAGTGAGATCAATTTAAGCATTACGTGTGCCAAGGTGATTGTTGACACATAATAAAAAACATAACTTTGAGTTTTAGAATCGATAATTATGAACCCCTCAAAATGACATCAATTTAAGCATTAGGTGTGTCAAAGTGATTGTCAACACATAAAAAAAATAATAATAATAACAACCTTGAGTTTGAAAATCGATTAGCTACGAACTCGGATCATACACAAACTCACTTTGATATCCGGGTTTGAGAATCATTGGACCACTTAGGCCATAGAGCAATATTCCCCCTAGGCCGAGCCTATAACAACTACTCCTCCCTTAATGAAGAACTCGCTAAGGAAAGGTTTAACACTACTTGAAACATAACTAATTTTTTAAGTGATTAAGAAAGATCAGTCCTAGAGTGTACCGAGGGGATATATACGGCAGAGCTGGCCAAAGACCCTCATACCTTCAATCTGAAAGGAATCCACAACTATGACTAATCTTAGATTCGCGTTCCGTGTGAGAAACAACCGATTAGTTTGCAAGGACTCACAACCAAACCTTAATCTTTACGTGTTAGGCATTTAAACTAAAAATTGAACTTACTAAGAATATGAAATTGAATCCAAATGAAAGTTACAAAAGCACAATCTTATTCAATACTAGAATCCTTACAACTTTAAACTAGGAGAAAACAACAAATACCAATTACCTTTCAAGAGATCTAGGCATAATTAAGGAAACTTTAAGTTAAATTACGAAGGAGAGCTAAAGGGAGAGCTAGGAAGGTAGAGAGGGAGTGGAGAGATGGGAATGATAGATAGCTGAAGAATTTTGTCCTTATATTGACCCCTAAACCAACCACACAAGACATGGAAGACTTGGTCAAAATTCGGGAGGCATTGTACCTGTACAAAGTGGTGCTGTACCAGTACACCCAAAACAGGCGCCTCTGAAGTGGTTCTGTACTGGTACAACCTGTTTATGTACCGGTACCACGGCCTGCACATCCAGATTTGCTGTTTTTGCCCTATTTTGACCGGTTGAACCTTTTTTTGGACACTTTTAACTTCTCCAACTCCTCTTTGGGACTTGGCATGGTATTCCCTTGCCCCCATGAACCTTGGACACTTCCGGGAGCTATTAAAACTCATGGAATAGCTCAGCGACCTGGTTGGTCCGTCCAAGTACTCTAGCACCATATCAATCAAACTTTGGCAAAATGGTTCTTGGCGATATACTTGATGTGTGATATAGCTTTTGTGGTCTTGTTTAGTGATTGCGCATCTATAATTACTTCAACCCTTCGTTTTACACCACAACATCGGAAATGCTTATCTCTTTCCTTACTACGTTGGTATAAACATCTTCTTGCATTATTTACTTCAAGTTACCTGAAACACTTAGAAAACATCCTTATGTGCAATATGAGGTAAAACGTGAAATTACCTACGGGAATGTTATTTAACGGAGGCCTTAAGCCCACAATTATTACATTATTGTGTGCTTATTAGTGGTATTACACCAACCATACATGCATTGCAGCTAGAATCTTTTTGGTATTGTCTGTTGAAGTATCCTACAAAAAAACCATTAATGAGTGGAGTGGCCATCCAGACTCGTATTATAGTTTTGGAGGTCGAATTAACCAATAGGGACAAGCTATAATGCTTCCGTACACATGCGAACCCTGATCACCCGTGGTTGTGAAGAGGTAAATAAAGGATTCATCATGTAGGGAGCACGACGAAATAAGGTGCACTTAAGCAATCAAGAGAGTTATGTTCGAACACCTCCGGAATCCTAACTCTTATGTTAAGTTAAAGCAATTAACTCAAAACTAATTCGAAATGATTAGAGAGACCGCCAAGTGCATATAGTAGTTTCGGAGGTGATAATTAATCAATGCAGGGTTAGGCCCATAGCATTATCAGAGGTGTAACTTTTTTTTTCTTTTGACGTGGTAAGACTTTAGAATGCAAGTTTCTAATGTGGGTACAGGGTCCGGACAATTATTACATGCCCTTGCCCTTATCATGGCCAGTGAACGCATCACACAAGAGCACTGGAGAATTACAAGAGTCCAGTTAAAATGGGTTTTAGATTGTGAGTGTGCATTCCTATAGGGGTGAGGACTTGGAATTTGAAGCCTTAAGCTTAAATCGCTCAGTTAATGGTAACGATGGATGCTTTGGAAAGACATTCGAGTTTAGGAGAGTGTAGTGGTCCGAATATTCTGGTTCGGCCACAATCGCTATGTTCGGTGGAAGGCAACCAACCTCGGCCAGGAGCTAAGCAACCAAGCTCGGCCATGTCTCCCACGATGCTCAGCTCGGCCCGAAGCTAAGCAACCAAGCTCGGCCATGTCTCCCACGATGTTCCCTCAAAGTTCGGCTCGGCCCGAAGCTAGGCAATTGGGCTCGGCTCTGAACCAAGGCCTATCAATCACTTGGCACTCACCTAAAGCCTTGCGCCGGAAGTGTGTCACTCAGGCTCGACCACCCTCGGGAAGAGAGCTCCGATGGAGGGTTCTTCGCTTGAGTCACCCACTGGGCTCGGCTCGGCCATGTGCTGGGCTCGGCCACGTGCGGGCTCGGCCACCTGCCGAGTGGCGTGCTCTCTCACGTGACTGAAGCGGTTACACCAAGAGATAATGATGGACGCACACGGGAAGTGCCAGCTCACACCAAAACGGTTACTAGATCTATCCAGTGATGTCACGATGACATCACTCAGCTCATGCAGAGCGCGTGTTCGTACTTGGAGAGCAAGCTAGAAAAATTCTATAAATACCAAAGGGACACAGCCATTCATACTCAAAACCCTAGTTCTTTCTCTCTTTCTCTGCACCGTTCTCATCCTTGCGTCGGAGGGCCATTCCGGGGCTCCTCCGGTGTGGTCTTTAGTCGTGCTTTGTGGTGCAGGTTAGGTGGAAGAAGCTAGATAACCCCTGAACCAGAGGAGGAAGGACTCGAACCGGAGGTCGCGGGCCACACAGTGAGTTGTGAACTTGAATGCAAAATCTTAGAGGTGGCAATCTCAACCATATTTTTTTAACCCCCCTAATCCGCCCACTTATAACCCGACCCAACCCGCCCATATTATATAATGGGTTAGTATGGGTTGAACCCACATAAATATGGGTTTAGATGGGTTGAAAATAAGTTCAATATGAGTTGAAATTAAAAGAACCAAAGAAAATCTAAAATTCCCGTACGTCGGCTTTTCATGTACGTACTGGTATTACTCCCACTCACCAGCCAATGATCCACGTGGATGGTGGGGGCCTCCCACTTTTCTCTCCCTTTCGTTCTTTTACTCCAAGGTAAAGAATTTTCAAAAAAAATTAGAAAATGGGGTCCACACCTTTACCAGCCAAACTTTTTTTTTTTTTTTTTTGTCAAACGGAATGGAACCAGCCAAACCTTTACAAACCACACAGGCGCACACACTTATTCAGTTATTCTCTTCGCATTTCCTAATGAAAGGAAAAAAAAATTTGCATTTATTAATTTTGCGCCAAATTATAGTAATATATCCCCACACACACACATAAAGATGCAAAAAATCTGGCCTTTTGGTTGATGTTTTGTCTTTATTCAAATAAATTTTAGTTTGGATCATAATTTTTTAAGTTTTCGATTCCTCTCTTTGAATAGAACCGATAATCCACACAAAAAAATTGACGTGGAATGTACAAATACAAAAAAAAAAAATTAAATAAAGTTAAAAAAAAAAACCAATTGGCTTATATAGCCGAAAGACCCCACGGGGTTTTGCACGTTTGTGAACGTGTTTCAACGCATATCAGGGAAAGACAATGGAGAAGGAAAAGAAGGAAGGGGGAAGGGGGAGAGGGGGGGTGGAGGGAAAAGAAAAAAAGTGGGGAATTTATCAATCTGACATGGGTCGGGCCGGGTTTGGGTTTGACTTGACCCATATTTGACCCGACCCATTTCAACCAATTTACTATTTGACCCATATTTGACCCGCGACCCGTTTCAATCCGCCCATTTGCCACCTCTATAAAATATTAATCTTTAAGGGGATGATAGGCCAAGTATCATTTCCGTTTGTGTTGAAGGACTTAGCATTGAAGAACAAAGCTATCGTAAGAACAAAGTTGTTGTTTCCCAGTATTCATTGGTGCTAGAATAGGGTACCAACTATAGAGTTGGTCTAATTGGTGAGGGACAATGAGTTTTGTGAGGCGTAGATCCTTGGACTATAGACAACGGAAACTTACTTGATTGAGTAGCATTGTAGGTCTAGTATACCACATGGTCCCAAATGGTAATGTGATCGCCGTGGTAAATACATGTGACCTTCCTCGCCCCAGTTTGGGCCCCAAGAGTTTCTGACAATCCAGATAGTTCTTTCTTGAACAAGTATTCGACTAGAAACCCCGTATGGTAAAACCACTCATCTTCCTTTTTTGACCATTTGTTGTGACGGTGGCACATAGATACCCTAAGATAAGGTTATACAAATCAGAATATAATGTGAAAAATTTTAAATTTGGAATTGTTGTGATAGTTTATGTTATGCTTACCTTTATATAGTTAACAAAGGAAGGTGCATGAATTAACATCCGAACTATCACTGGCTGATGGTAGGCAACTTCTTCTAGTAGGTCTTCCCTACGTACCTCGCAGCAGCCATCAACGCTCAATACACATCTCAAATGCTTTATTTATGAACAACAAATAAGTTACGATGTTCTTAATGATATGCAACCAAAGGAAAACAGCTTGAAGGGTGATAGAATACTTGAGTGAGAACTGAGCGACTTGTGGATTACCCCTATAGGGATAATCCTTCTCCAACAAAATCTTGTATCTATCTAGCCGTCCACTGTACATCCGTAAAGCTAGAACCTCCCCCTTCTAGAAACATTTGTTCAATCTTTCGAAATTCGCTTGGTTTCGCTAGGTTATATCCGGTATTGCAGTCAATCAAGGGGCAAGTGCACGAGAGATTCTTTAGACACCAACTTGTGTACAGCTTCACGAGCTCATAGAAGTTTGAAAAGCCCTGCAATTGTCTGGGAAAAATAATTTGTATGAATACAATTATTTAAACTGAATATGTAGCTTCAAATATTAGTATTAGCCTTGAAGAAGTTTGGTGGGTTAATGAACCCCATAAGAGATGAAGTTACCTACCGTAATTCGTTTCATCTTTTACGATGTTCATTATGGTCATAGCCCCCCAAACTTCATCTCTTACAGGGTTCATTGTGGTCAAATTTCTTCAAGGCTTAATACTAATATTTGAAGCTATGTATTCAGTTTAAATAATTGTATTCATGCAAAAAAATTTTCCATACAATTGTTGGCCTTTTCAAACTTGTGCAGCTCTTGAAGCTGTACACGAGTTGGTGTCTAAAGAATCTCGTGTGCACTCGCCCCAACCCCAGGAGTTGATTGACTGCAATGCCAAATATAACCAAGCGAAACCAAGCGAATTTTGAAAGAATGAACAAATGTTTCTTGGGGGGTGGGTTCTAGCTGTACAGTGGGCAGCTAGATACAAGATTTCGTTGGAGAATGATTATCCCTATCGGGGTAATCCACAAGTCGCTTAGTTCCTCACTAGGGTATTTTGTCACCCTTCAAGCTGTTTTCCTTTGGCTGCATATTATTAAAAACTTAGTAACTTATTTGTTGTTCATAAATAAAGCATAAGAGACGTGTATTGTATTGAGTGCGGATGGCTACGGCGAGGTACCGAGTGGTAGGGAAGATCTATTAGGAGGAGCTGTCTTCCATCATATGGTTGTTCGGATGTTAATTCATGCACCCTCCTTTGTTACTATACAAAGGTAAGTATAACATAAACTATCACAACAATTCCAAATTTAGAAGTTTTTGCATTGTATCTTGATTTATATAACCTTATCTTAGGATATCCTTATGCCACGAGACAAGTGGTCACAAAGGAAGATGAGTGGTTTTACCATACGGGTCTGATACCTATTCAAGAATGGAAAAGCTGTCTGGATTGTCAGGAACTCTTGGGGCGAGCAAGGTCATGTATTTGCCACGGCGATCACATTACCATTTGGGACCATGTGGTATGCTAGACCTACAATGCTACCCGATCAAGTAAGTTCCATTTGTCTATAGTCCAAGGAACTCCCAAAATTCATTGTCCCTCACCAATGGGAGGAATTTTCAATGACGTTTGGTTTGTGGTCACGAGAGGTAAAAGCGCAAAAATGAGTTTTCAGTCGGTACAAGTCTGGTGTGGGAGTAAGAAATTAAAAGAGTGTTTGCAGCCCTGAACATAAACTGTGGCAAAGGTACCTGCAGCACCTGATTATCTTAGGCATGGGAGTTGCGGCATATTTTGGAATTTCTTCCGTAAAAGAAAGCTTCAGGTTTCAGAATTATATGACATTGGAGATTATAGACACTTCTATTAAATTATCGCGGATGAGTCGCATTGGGTTGCATGATCTAGTTGGGATTTTTGAGGTTACAGCTCATACATATACTAGCTGGTGCCTGGATATCTCTGTTTTCCTTGGAAAGAAATTTCAATGCTTGATGTTTGAGTGGATGCCGGCAAAAGGGGATACAGCGAGGATCACGATCTGCACAGGGGGGAGAGAGAGTGTTCCTGTAGTTGGCTTCGAGCTACAGGATAGTAAAAGACGTGGAATGCACGCCCCTATTTTGATAATCTTATCCATTTGGCCTGGAAACAATCATCAGTGTTTAGACTTTGGAGTACGGAAGCATGTTCACATTATAGGAGCCTTTCGTATATATGGATTTCAGGAGACGTCTAGACTGACCCATAAAAGTTTCTCACCTTTTTTTTTTTTTTTTCTTAGGTCCTTGAATTGTTGTACAGGCTCTTTTTTACTTAATTTTTTTTTTCTTTTCTCTGTAGAGGCAGCACTTCATTTGCTGCCTTTGTTACCTCAACTAATGAAAGGAAAAGGATGTGTCGATCCATGTAAAACAAGGAAAAGGAAGTGTTTATTTGATTTGATACTGCCCCAAGATTATAACTTCAGATGTTTCATTCTTTTCTTTTCTTGCGTGCCCCATTTTTTTAATAATCCATGAGCTGGAAGATTTTCTAGCATAGCTAATGGTGCTGCTATGACACAGAATTGCTATCTAATATCTGTTTAAGATGCCAAAAGTTGCTGCTGACAAAACATCTCTTTGGTTTTTTGAGTGCGTTGTTTTCATTTGGTTCAACATTTAGGGTTTTCTACAGGTTACTTATGCAGGTGGTTGCTTGTTCCCTTTCTTTTAAGAAGCTGACCAGTGAGTTATGGGACGGCATATAGTGATACATATATCTTGCTTGAACTAATATGTGGGTTTCTTGTCTTCGTGTGTTGTTGTGTGGGTTCGTTGCTTAAGTTTATCAGGTGTGAACGCTTGATTTGTCTTGTTTATAATTTTTTGGAGTGTCTATTCCTTCTCTAAAACTTGGGCTTTTCTTTTTTGGCTGTGTCGTTCTTAACTTATATTTGTTGTGGTAGGAACTTAGGACATCATTGTTGAGTGTACTTAGATTTGTCCATTTCCACTCATGCAACCCTAATGGAGTTCCATTTGAATTTTGCAGCAGACGAGTAATCAATTGGTACATTTGCCAGCAAAATCAATATATGTTCATTATGGATTCTAAAGGTATAACCTGGGTGGGAAATGTATATCAAAAGTTTGAAGCTATGTGCTTGGAGCTGGAAGAGGCTGTGTGTCAGGTAAAGCCTATAGTCTTTTCTCATCACTTCTGATAATCTGCCCTTGACCTTCACCATATGGTTGGGCTCCATCCAGTCCCCTTTTAGCTGCAATGAAACTCCAGAACACTCAATTTTCTTGGACTCTCAAAATGCATACTCAGCTGCTAAGGACCACAAACTTCTACGGAGGAGGCGTGTCATGTTGGACATGCCGGAGCTCATCAAACACACGTTTAGGAGTGTGGCCAACACGTTTCAATGTGTCTTGATGGTGAACAACGTTCAAATGTCAGAAACTTTACCTATGACAATTCGTCAACGCTTCATGAGCCCTCTAAACATGTCCCATCACATATGGTCAATCTCTTCATAGTAATAATGTTGTGCGTTGTCCTGAACTTAAGTACTCTTCCATGAATATGTCATGTTCATTAATTTTTCTGCATTTTTTGCGTTCTTGAGAATACAGTTGTGGTGAAGGATATCTTAGTGTTTAAGTTGTCAAATATTTAGAATTTTAATCTAAAAATTATGGACAGTGTTAATTGTTATGATTTAAAAATGTGAAAGTTTAACATGTCCCAAGCATGTCGTGCCTTGCAATTTACATGAAAATTGACCATAACAGTTGTGTCGTGTCGTGTTGTGCTATTTAGGAAGCTTCATCAGGCATTTATGCAAGTAATTTTCCTCTTGTTTTTTATTTGGTAGGAATACTATAATTACAGCTCAGTTATTGTCGCAATTCTCGTGTTATTACTATTATGTGTTTTCATCTCAATAGTCATATTATGACATGAATCCTAATATGACTATTGAGATCGTCCGTCCTTACCATCTGTTTCCTTTTTCCCCAGCAACTGGTAAATATTATTCTTTGTGCAAAAATAGTCCTCTCTGATTAGAGTATTTTCCTCGTGATGCCCATTTTATTATGTGGTGGTTAACAGTTGCAATCTCATTCATACATGCTGCTCTTTCTAACATGCAGTTTCTTTTTTCAAAACTGATGATTTGGGCAGGACACAGTTAAATTTGTTGAAAATCAGGCGCAGACAGTAGGTTCTAGTGTCAAAAAGTTCTACTCAGATGTCATGGAGGATTTGCTTCTTCCATCTTCCATAGATCCTGTGAAATTAGCTGCTGCGGATTTGTCTCTGAACCCATATGCTGATTTTGGGGTCTATAAGAAGTCAAAAGCAAGCATCAAGAAAGATTCTATAAAGCCAGATAAGAAAGGCTCCGAGGACTCAAATGTGATTTCTGGTCTGGATATAGATTATAGCTCATCTTTCAGTGGTCTTCACGATGTCAATCATATGCAGTCAACATACTCAATGGGCCTAGTCAAGGGAACGGGGTTGGAGCTGTGTTTGGAACGAAATGAGCGCATAGGTGCTTATAAAAGGAAATCTAGAAAGTACAATCATATGCCATCAGAAATTCCAAGGTCGACCACTCCTATGTCAAAAGATACGAGCAAGGTGTCATCGAATTGTGAAAAAACAAAGAATCATGGAGTAATGTGTGGCCAGATTGCTATGCTGTCCAGCCCAGCTGCAGTTGATGGTGCAGGATGCCCCTCTATTGCAGCGAAATCTCATACAAATGTTTCTGGCTCGTCAGCTGTGTCTACAGGAGGTGATACAATTGATACCTCAACACCCAGTATGATGTTACCGGTTGAATCTGCTGCGAATAATCAAACAAAGCTGAGATGTACTACCTTGAACGGTGGGCCTGACTTGTTAGCGGCAGAACTAAATGGTGCGTATTTCCGTACATATATTTTGTTTTTAGACACTTCTTCAGCTGCTGTATGATAACTTTGTGCTTTTGGCAACAGCTGGCGCATGTGCTAATAGTGGAGTGGTTTCTCCACTTGGATCCGGCATTAGTGAAGATCGGCAGTACTTTGAAAAAGCTAGTGATGACCGTTTGTCCCCTACAGGTATGGTAGTCTATATATTCATCATATGATACTTCTCTCTTTTGTTAATGATATTGGGACAGTGAGTTTGAAGGATGTTGCGTTGCTATATTTTTCGGGCCAAGATAGGATAGATGACTAATGAGGAAAACTTTGTATCTAGCTGGTAAACAAGACGAAAATTATTCCTCAAGCTAACTCAATCCACTTCTGCTAACCAGATTCTCACTTGGTTAGTTTTTGGTCGTCAATGGAATTAACTAGTGGTAAGGCTTCTAATTTGTAATCGAGCTAACAGTAATCCTAAAACAATAGAAAGTGAACAAAACACCGAACTTGTAAGTTTTTTACCTGTTCATAATTTTGAACTTCAGTGGGGGAGGAGTTACTACACTTGCTACTGCTGCTCCTAGGATTGCTAGGGTACTTATGTTTATAGCAGTTCTATCAGTGTGAAATGGAATCCATTACATAAATTCCGTTTGTCGAACAAGGCTATTAAATGTTCAGAGGTAGGCTTTTAGACAAGATTCTCTCGTGTGATTGCCCTTCTATGTTTTCCTTAAGTGCACCTTGTTTCATTGCGATGTCTATGTTACGGGTTATGTGTTTACCTCTCCACGTGCGAGTTAGGGGTCACACGTGCGCCGAAGTGTTAGAGCTTGTTCTACATTGGTTAATTATCACCTCCAAAACTAGTATACAAGCTTGGTTTGAGTTGGATGCTTTAACAAAGGCCAACAAAAAGTTTAAGTACTCAATGCTTTCTACCAGATAGGGAATGCGATTCCTGAATCGTTCGAGTTATTCTTCTTCCTTAGTCGCAAAGAATGTAGGTTTGATTTTCCTGAATAATTTCCTGGATTCCTATTGTATAGAAAGCTTGGGCCACTGATTTGATATTGATGTTGTTGACTGTCTTACTAATACCATGTACAGTTCTGGTTCAACATCAGTGTTGAACGAGTGTTTCTTTTGTTTTAGTGTTGGAATGGTAAGATAAACATTCGCCTTGTCTTCCCAACTGATGATTTTAAGGTCTTGGGAAGATTTGCTTATAAATTTGCGATTAGAGCCCAATTTGACAGACAACTTTAAAATACTGTTTGTTTTGTTGACTGATCTCCTGGAAAATCACAACTCTCTCTCTCTCTCTCTCTAGTGTTGCTTCTTTGTGATGTTGCGTATTGTTAATTCTTAGTCTATCAAATGACAGCAATCTCTTGATGGATATCAGGTGGCTGTAAGTTGGATGGAAATGATTATAGGAATGTACCGGTGGAGGCGGGGTTTGGAACTAGTAATGAACAATTGGACAAGTCGATGCTGGAGGAAACCTGTGTATTGGTGGACACACAAGAAATTTGTCCTGCCACTCAAAGGAAAGATAAGCCTAGGTCATACAAGGTACTCTCTCTCTCTCTCTCTCTCTCTCTACATATGTTTATATATACATACATACTCGTCGTAATCATTGACAGGATCTGTTCTTGTAGAAAAAGATTCAGAAGGCTTTCTCTTCAAAGAGGTCAGCAAGGAAGCAGGAGTATGAGCAGCTTGCAGTGCAACATGGAGACTTGGAAGTCAAATCAAACCAAGAAAGTCCAGAAAGTTTGGTGCTTGCATTTACAATTGAAGCAGACATAAAGAAATCTCCACCTCATGGCAATAATGAATCTGATTGGGAGCTTCTCTAGATACCACTAATCAAGAAGGCCCTACCGCCTATGTAAGTAAACTTCCACTTCAACCTATATCGACAATGGAAGCTATAAGCCACTCCTTCGGAACAATGGCATTGCAGTGGGCAAAATAGCAAACAACCCACCTTCCAGTGTTTTACCTACTTGCTAATTTATTGTGAGTGCCTGTTTATGTCTCATGGCTCTGGTTACACACTGCTTTACCTCATAAAAGGAAACCCTTTCATAGGTAATGGTATTCATGGTTTTTGTATATAAAATCCTTTTCTTATTGCTGTCTTGCTCTCTTATTGATCAACTTGTCAAAGTTAAAAATGAATATTTAATGGCGTAAGCTACATGATATATATGAAGCAATGATGATTTGGGGACTTCATTTTAGTTTGTCGATGGATATGCTTTAACAGGAATCAGATGCATGAAGCACGGATAACTTTGGCATGTCCATGCATGCTTTAACATAAATTGAGATGGGCAATCAAGTCCCGTGTACAGTTGGACATGTTTCTCATAAGTTGAACTCAATTATGTGATGAAAATGGTCATTATCAGCCGCTTTAAGATCAATTTCTGCCTTGGCATGTTGATTGTGAGTTGAATTGAGTCTGCCTTTTTAAACTGGTCTAAAACACGGATGGAAAATTCATTTCAGTCTTCTTCGATTACCATGGAAACAGAAATGTTTCAGAAACTTTTTCTGAATCATTTTAGAAGTAGAAAAGGGATTCAAATAGTTGTAGAATTATTGGAAAACGTTAATGCAAATATATCTTGATGGAGGGAAAGCCTGAGAGTCAGTTTGTTGGCCGTACTAGTGTTCATCAAATCTTCACAGAAAGTAACGATAATGCAAATCTATCATGATGTAAATCCTGAAAATCATTTAGTTGATTGTACTAATCTTCGTATGGTCTTCACATAAATGAACAGTTGTTAGTAAAACAAAATCAATGTTTGTCAATGGAAATTGTTTCACTGTCAATTATAAGATATAGGATAATAGAATAAGGTTCACGAATTTCCATGTATAGTACCAATAGTGTAGCTGAGAAACGTATGCATGTCAGAAGGCTCAGAGACCCTCATGTGAGGAGTTGAGACTGTTTGTAGAGGTGTTGAAAACCAATAGTGCATAGAATAACGTGTTCCATGTATCTGGTACCCCAGGCAGGCACCAGTGGCTGCAGTCGGCAAAAGCCTCCGGCCGCTTCCCTTCCTTCTCTATCATCATTTTCCCATTCTTTTTCGCATACACAGTCGGGTGCGCATCTCTTCGGTACTCTGATAGCTTCGTGATGTTCAGATACGTCACTGGCGTTCTCATCCCTCCAATTATCCTCTCAACAATATCTATCACAGGCTTTGGAAATGATGCTTTGTAGGACTCATACATGATTGGTTGTGTCACATTCTGACAGTGATGGTTGCCCTTGTGTTCCGGGGAGATACTCCTGAAAAACACAGTTGTTTTGTTGGATTCGACGTTTTGATCAATCCACTGAGCCCAGGTTTTCATGGCCATCTCAAATGCTGATTCTATAGCAATCTCTTGTATCAGTTTTCCTCTATACTGGAACAAGTCCCACCTGCAAATTTTCCCCATTCGACTACCTTGTCAGATAGAATGCTTGGTATTCAAGAATCTTAATTGTTATTTGAACTGAATGGACTGAACTTACTTCCTGAACTTGCCGGTGTGGACCCACCAGTGACCAGTGTTGAATACCATGATGTCGGCACCACGCCATTGCTGAGCTGAGGTTTCAAGTTTGTCTAGCCTTAGAGCTTTGGTATCATTGGCTTGGTTAGTATCTAGCTGCACCAGAAATGGGCTCCAGTGAAATTCCACAGAGCAGTTGTAGTCCTGTCATGGACAGCCGGAAAAATCCTTTGAAGGTCATATCCAACATGACAAACATACAGTAAGTCTACAGCCGCAGACTCATTTACACGCCCACACACATAAGTCCCGTGTGTATTCCAACTTTTTGGACAAACATATAAGGGTATATTCCAATATATGTAAATTAGTGGATATTCAAACGAGTCAATGACAGTGTTGACATTCATGCAGGGGAGACATTGGAGCAGATGCAGAGGTTCCCTCTGCTGAATTCTTGTCTCTGCCCCTCACTCCCAGTCCCATTACACGATTTAGTGGGATTCCCGAAAAATCCTTCTGAAGGTTGTATCATGCATCTGAAATGATATACATTCATGTGATTCTATGTGTATGCATCTATATGGCTATACAGAGGACAATATTGACATATCCAGGGCAGACTTTGGAACAGAGGAAGGGATTCTCTCCTCTCCGAATTCTTACCTATCTATCCCCATGCACTTTGGTGGTTATTGCAAAAGGCACGAATGTAGAGGCACGATTGTGCGAAAAGAAATACCCAGGATTTTGGGGGCAGAGGATCCTGTGCCGCGAGCGGTAGTAAAAATAGGGAAAGAAAAAACAAGTATTTGTCACCTTTGCTCTGAAGACTTTGTAGACACCACTTTGCACCTCTACATGGGCTCTTGAGGGTGAAATAACTGAGTAGAGGAGGCAAGCAAGAGACTCCCATTGGTTTCTGTTGAGGGAGTCCCCAACTATGACCATTCTCTTCCCTCTTAATCTCTCCAACAAGTCTTTCCCATCAAACCTGTTAAGCCAGCCTTAGTTCCCATCTTATGTCAACTGTGTATAACTTACATGTATGATCAGGATGTACATAACACCTAAAGCTCACCTTGGAATCTCACAGTCCTTGGCTTCCCAGCTCCAACTCTGGTAGTCGAAATCTGGCCGTCCGTTCCTCTGGCAGCTTACTTGATCACTAAGGAACGGACACTGAAACTCATTGTACAGAGGGTTGTCAGCTGGCTTGTAAATCCATCTCCCGTCGAATACATTGCAATTACCTGCGTCATTGCTCTTAGGTTCTTCCTTATTTTTAACGACGAGGGATGCATCTGTCTTCGTGGGTTTCTCCTTGTCAACGAAGACAGATGGTTCGAACGTTTCGGATGACGTTACAGATGCCGAAATGTTTCGAAAAGAGATGAGTCTGACACCGTTTTGGTGGTTGTTGAGATACAGGGTTAGGATGAAGCAGCCGATGAAGCTAGCAAGTGCACAGAGCTTCCATTTCCTGTCAATGGTGGAGCTTTTGTCCATGGCTCTGGCTTGAGATCAGTTTCTTGGGTAGTAGGATAGAGTTAGTTTGCATTAGTTAGAAATTCTAGGGGTGGTGGTGAAGTTGGTAAAAAGTTGATGGGGATTGAAAGTCCCGTGGGTACTCAATCAGTTTATAACGACTTACAATTACGCAACGGTTTTGGAATTACTCTAAATTCTACTCCGAAAAGTACGACTCCAAAAGGATACTCGTTCTTTTTTAAAAGTCCAATGTTTCATTTTAGACTATCTTTAGTAAGTGTCTATTTTGTAAAAGTATATTACATTTTAAAAAGTTAGTGAGTAAAAGTAATAATAATGTCATCATTGAGGGTAAGTATGGAGAGTTATATTCACTTGTAAATTGTGATGATGGCGTTTCTATAAAAAGTTGAGTTTCCTAAGTAGGACTCTTAAAAAGGAACGAAAGGAGTACTAGCGGTTTAATTTAGCTTTGTTCGTATGTCAGTAATTTGGAAAATATTTTCATGATTCCTACGTTTCGAACAGACTAGAATAGGATTTTAATTCCCGATAAAATATTCAATCACATGCAATTTGATCCCTCCCTACCCGTGGTAGTCTTAGATTCCTTGCTCCAATCTTTAAAAAAAAACTACAGACTCCAGTAAATTTTCAAAATAAAATATTTATGAATAAAATTATTGAACTAATCCACACATCGAAATAGAATTGTAGGCACTTGATTTCTTGTAAACAAATTTCCATTCCTACCCAAATTTAAAGTTTGTGAGACCCACGTCTCAAATGTGGCTTTTCTGCATAGGTAGGTTTTACTCACTTACATACTTGATGTAATTAATTCTTTTCAGTCCCAAATAATTCCTTTATTTGGGAATGACCTCTCTCTATATTTATACCTCTCTCTCAGTACTTAAAAAATGGTTGAGTGCATCAGAGAGTGAGAGTGAGAGAGAGAGAGAGAGTAGTAGTAGGTTACGTGCTAATGATTTTGTAGTTGTGACGGTGGCAGGTAGTACTAGTAAATTATGGTTTAGGTGTGATTATTTTATGCCACTTTTGTCACTTTTTCGGTAGTCGGTAACAAGTCAGATGAAACAAATTAGATTCAAAGACCTTAAATTAGAATTACAGCATCTGTAAAGTGATGATAGGGATTTGTCCCAAGCATATCATCACACAATGTGGGTCATTTACTGTCTCCCGAGAGTCTAACAAAAGCGAATAATACTCTACCGCAAAAAATTTATTGCAATGTATATGGTTCGGAGTACCACGGCATCCGGGGGCACTGACCTTGAATTAGAAGAGGATCAGTTACAGCATTTGCAAAGTGATTGAGCGGCGCTACGTCCACCGCACGGTTTTACTGCTCTCTCAATCTCACCGTCCGTCTTGGCAATCAATGAATAGTCTGGATTTTAAATAAAAAATTAAAAAAACTCTTCTAGGGAAGAGTTGGAAGAGTTTTTTAAAATTCGGACAGTCCAAAACAATTTTGAACAGTGAGATTGATAGCGGTGGAAGAAGCGGTAAAAGTGACTTTTCGATTGGGATTTGTCCCAGGCATGCCACGTGCATCAGTTGGGTTCACTGCAAGACTGCATGTAGGGCCTGGCCAAAAGGAGCATAAAAGGATAACACAAGGAGAAATTGTTCATAGTGCAGTGTTACACCAAAGACCTGCATCCTCTTATGGGCCAAAATCCAGAGCCACATGTCTTTTACCTCTCCACCGTGTTAGATCAAGCACTAATAATCCCACGGCTACAACGGCATCATAGTCCATGTGTATGGTATGCGTAAAGACAAATCCAGCAAGGGTTCGGATCCTCTCCGGTCCAAGTTTTGGATGGGAGGAAACAGTCTTATTCTAGACCGCACATTGAACAGATTCGAACTATTGATTGCAATATTGGACGATCAAGATTTCGACTGTATGTTTCAGTCCAAAAGGCAAGAATGTTGTAAGAAATGTGTGAAGTTCTTTTTTTCTTGGCACAATAAACTTCGAAGAACACAAAGATGAAAATATGAAAACAGTACAACATGAAAAGAAATGTATTAATGCCCTGTTCAAATAGGTTCTGTTTGTTTTGATGTAAAATATTTTACATTATAATGTAAAATATTTTCCATATAAAATGGTTTTTCAGAAAATAAACTTTAAATTTTTATTTTTCGGTAGTTGGTTGGCATTTGAAAATATTTTCAGAAATCAACAAAATAGTGTAGAGAGAGAGGGGAGAGGCTTAAACGGTAGAGGGATCTAAGATTATTGGAATTGAACGTGGGTCAGGACCGAGTCGACTGACGATCAAGAAAACTGATCAATGAGAATTGTAGTGGAAGGCAGCGGGTTCATTTTGGAAAATAACTTACGGAAGATTTAAAGGTAAATCATTTTCTTCCTCATTTTTTATACAACCAAATTCTGAAAAATAGGTAAAATATTTTACCGAAAAAAATTTACGTTTAAACAAACAGAGCCTAAGTACTCATTTTTAGAATTAAAAGTGATCTATCGAAGGAGAATGAAATCTATCATAAAGTTAAACAGAACTCGACCTTTAGAGGTGTGAAAAAGTAAACAATGACTCTTCTAGCGCAGCAAAAACTCCACATACCCCACCGTCGCCCCCATTTTTATGAAAAAATAGAAAGAGAACATACAAACAACATTAGTCAACAAACGAATTAAAAAAAAAGGATAAAAAGTAATACACGCAGTAGTTGTCAAGATGCCAACGGTACAACAACACACTGCTCAAGAACCACCCACTTCAGTGCTCAAGAACTCAAAAAAGCATGTGACTTGTTTTGTACTTTGTAGAGTCTCCAAAATTCTCCCCCATGGTACTTAAATAAATTTTTATTATCTATTTCGTTCTATTTATTATTCCAAAAATTTCTTTCAAATCTCAAACCGAACATGTTTGCCATCGCACCGTTACTTATCGCTTGCCACCGTGATACGCACTTTTAGTTAAAATGGGAAGTTCTATTCAAGTTAAAGTGACTTCTATCATTTGGAGTGGTGAACGGAAATGCCTAGACACAACAACACATCTATCAGGCATATACTCTTATGAACAACAGCCCTCTTTCTCTGGACGCGGGGGGCCTGCTCCCCCTTGGAGAGAGCAGGGTCCTGCTGCCCCCCGTTTGGGACCCACTTCGGGCTCTCTCCGATAATCGAGATCGTTCACTTTGTAGAGCTCGTCGAGTAGAACAACCATGCAAAAAATCAGCTTAATCGGATATCGTTAAGCGCTTGATCGGAACCTTTTTATCTTGAAAAGAATGGAACCGAAACACTAAATCAAATCCACTTAAACCCATGTACCGAGAGTTATATGGGCTCCGATCAGGCACTTAACGATATCCGATTAAGCTGATTTTTTGCATGGTTGTTCTACTCGACGAGCTCTACAAAGTGAACGATCCCGATTATCGGAGAGAGCCCGGAGTGGACCCCAAACGGGGGGCAGCAGGGTCCTACTCTCCCCCAAGGGGGAGCAGGCCCCCCGCTTCGCTTTCTCTACTCCCGAATGCCTTTGAAAATGAGAGAATAATTGGCAATTCTTCTGTGATCAACTCTGTTTGGGAAAAATTACCCAAAAAAAAGAAAAACTCTGTTTGGGAATTGTGCAATATAGGACCCGTAGAGATAAAGTAGCTTGGCACTCTCAATACATTATGTCATTTTGCTTAATAAGTTAAATGGCTTATTTTTTTTGTTCATATTCATTTATTTAGCATTTGTTAGTTTTTCGTCAATTATTTTGTGGATTATTGCTTCGTCATGACGAGAGAAATCTAAAAGGTAAAAAATTACGATCGAAGCCTAAATTTTTTGAATAAAGACAAAAATAAGCCAATTTTTTCATCTTTATTCAAAAAAATTTGAATTTCGATCGTAATTTTTTTTTTTTTAGATTCCTTTTGTCAAGACGAAGCAATAATCCAAAAAAAAAAATTTGACAAAAAATAACAAATGCACTTTTTTTGAATGAGGACAAAAAAAAAAAAAACCATTAAGCTTATTAGGCCAAACCGGACTTCTGTTGCTTGGTTGGTTTGCTGGAATAGACTTGCAACAAGGGATAGACTATTGAAATGGTAGTGGATCAGTCATTACTTTTGATTGTGCTTCTTCTTCGAAACAAGTATATTAGGCCTGGGTGCTGGAGATATTTGGGTTTAAGAGGCCTCCTTCGTCCTAGTATTATTATAAAATAGGGGCTATAAATGTGTCATTTTCTTTGTTTAGTTTGGGCCGGAAATGCCCTTGTGGTTCAGGTTGTAGTAATTGGTTTTTCCCTGGCAGGCCCACTAGGCGACTGCCTAGGGTCTCAAGTTTTTAGGCCTAATTATTAAGTCCCAAAATAAATAAATAAAAATATGTTAAATATTATGCATGTCAAATATTTTGAAAATGGTAGAGTGTAGCGTGGCGGTAAAGTTTTGTGCCCTTAAACATCAAGGTCGTGTGTGAGTGAAAAAGTTTTTTGCGGGATATGTGAGTGAAAAAGTTATTGAATTGGTAAAAACTATTTTGTTAGCGGAAACCAGTTGATAAAATGTGTTAAATAAGATGGTAAAATGTATTAAATTTTTAGTATTTTTTTGCTAGTGGAAACGGGGATGTGGTGCATTAGTTATTTACTTTGCCTCTTCTTCTTCTTCCTTTTCTCAATTAGTGCATTGGTTATTTAAAGAGATTTAGACATGGATTATACTTAATTTGATCTACTCTATGTAATTACTTAAATATAATTATGCTATAAATAATATTTTAACTTATTGTATCTTCGTTTTTTTTCTCTTTCTTTTCGTAATTTATTTGACAAAATGCACATGTCCATGTGTTCAGGCTTACTTCTCACTTGTGTTCTTTTTGCTTCGTGTACGATTAAAAGAGTGTGGAATATCTCTTGATTCATATAAAGTGATTTTTAACATATATAGAAACTAATTTTTGACAGCAATCGATTTCGTTAACTCAGCTGACAAAAGTTAATACTGTATAGGATAAATTACATCAACCCCCTCAACTGTAGATCATTTTTGAGTTGCCCGGCCCTTAATGTATAACTAAAGTCTAAGACACTTAATCCATATAAAATACACATATGCCTGTGATAAGCCGGAGGACAGGTGAAGATGACGTCAAGTCATCATGCCCCTTATGACTTAGGCGACACATGCACGTCACACACGTGCTACAATGGCTGGTTGAATAGAAGGATTACTGTGACTATAGCCTATGATAAATTTACCAAATACGATCGATAATGATTTATTTTTGATATATAGTATGGATGATTGGTTATGGAGGGTAAGCTAGTTTGGTTTATAGCTCTTATATGGAGTGAATGCTAATAACGAAAAATTGTATTTTACGTGTTTGCCCTACACCCACAGCCCACTCATCTTCATTCTTAAAAAAACACATCACCAAATTGGCCACCATCCACCCATGACGTACAACCATCTAACCCAACACTATCAATTGTTTAACCTTACATTAGATGCCCTCTACCAATAGCCATCTCCACTGGATGACCTCTACTTATAGCCACCTCCACCACCACCACACCCAACCTTCTATCTAAACAGTAAACAATATCATATCACACCCGGAACCCAAAGCCAGCTAACCACCCTCCCTAACCCATGTACCATTATTGTTATAACCTTTGATGAGGCAAACCTCATCCTCCACCTTTCTACCCAGCAAGGACTTACATTATTTGCCTCGATGAGAATCCCCAGTTAGTGCACTTTAACTGATTTTTCACTCCAGAATCCCCCAATAGGTTTCTATTGTTATTTGGGTATTCGATACTTCATGTTCAAGGAAGGAGGTACGAATGAGGTCACAAAAGAAAACATAAGGTAAAAACAAGAAATGTATCAAAGGTAGTTCATGGTTCTAATTCTTTGTTTAGGAGAAGTACGTGAACCAACGACTCATTATAAGATGAATACCTATAATGCGTGTATATGTGTTTTGTATAGGAAAATGTATATTTAGTTGGCTAGGATCAAATTTCTAGTAATATTAGGGACAAATTCCGTAGGTGTGGCTGGTCAAATGAGAACGTGGACGAATGGTGGAGACATCCAATGGTAAATAAGAGAGGTTTACAGTTGTGTACAGTGGATGAAGATGTTTAATTTTTACATGGCGACAACGGCTAGTGTGAAGGCCTGTTTCAATTACGGTGAAGATTGAAGATTTTTGGGATGATACACATGTCAAAATATATAAATAAAATTTAGTGGCATTTTTGGATTTTGAGAACAGAAAGTAAATAATTCAAGGCATTTTCATCATTGACTTTTAATAACAAGTCATGTCCATTGCATATTACATTTCATGTCCCAAACCTTGAAAAAATGCTGACAGAAGCTATAAACTGTAAAGACTCAAATACGTTAAGTGTTCGAGTTTATACATGAAGAGACAACTTGTTTACGGACAATACTAGAGGGGCGTTTATTGTAATTTACCCTACTTCAAATTATATTCCAATGGAAAACGATAGATTTCTCAAATCTCCAGCATTTGTTTGTAGCTAGCTTCAAATGAGGTTAGTACACCAAGCAGAGCAATACTTTGAGGGCGCCTCTTTTGATAATTGTGATAGATTTTGTGAGATTTGTAATAAAATGGGATTAAAATTGTAGTGAGTAGGATTCATAGTCAGGTTTGCTTTCACACGGAATTAGATGATGGGATTGTTAGTATCATATTTGTTTGCACTAGTAGGATGTGATTAAATTATTGAATTTTCATATTTACCCTTGAAAACTTAAAGGCACATATGTATCACAAAACCCCTTGAAACAAGGCACCTAAACTTATGTGGAACTCGACCAAGGCACCTAAAAAAAATGGTTTAAGGTTCATTATGTGGAACTCGACCAAGGCACCTAAACTTACCAACTGGAAGGACAAGGAATATGATGTTGACGATGGCGAGGAAAGCAAGGACGACGTCAACGAAGCCAACGAGGGCGCTAATTTGCTCTCTGTGGGAACGGGAACGTTTCTCTCTCTATCGTTCTCTATCTCTATCTCTCTCAACTGAATTTGAATTGAACCTTTTTTTTTTATTATTATATATAAAGGGTATTATTGTCATTGGAAGTGTTTATATTAGCCGTGTGGGCTTTTGGTCTTACAAAATGTTAGGGTGAACTTATTGGCTTCCAATAACTCTCTAGTGCACCTATCAAAAAATTTCCCATTTTACTACTTGAAAGCGCCAATATTTTTATATGTTTTTTTTTTTTATCAAAACACAAACATAATACTCCCTCCGTCTCATAATGGATGTCAATTTTTGATATCCGTGCCAATTTCAACTCCTTATATCTTTTAATACGGATCTCAAAAAATATGCAATATGGATCTTGTTTGATAGTTCTCGATTAATTCTATTATACAAAATTTTCAAACTCATGAAAAACATTATAGATTGAAAGATATAAGCGATGAAAAATGACACGGATTTCAAAAATTGTCATTCTTTTTGGGACGGAGGGAGTATTATATCATAAATAAAGAATAGTGCACATCCACTTTGTAACGCCCCGATTTTCGAATACGTTAATTAAATTTTTTTTAATAGATTTAATAATTCATATGACTGGTTTAAGAAATAAAATTTTATTAAACAGAGTTTAGCAGCGGAAATCTCAAATACTAAATTCAAAATTACTTAATTGTCTTAAAACTCCAAAAATAAAACAAAATTTGACTAACGTGATAACACTTTTGAAAATTCAAATAACAGTATTTCAAACTAACAGAGCCTCTAAGGGTAAGACATTCAAAACTCGACAAACTCCCCTTCCTCAGCTGGGAGGTCATCACCCTAAACTGATCAACTTGCAGATGATCCTGTTCTTCGGCCTCCTGATATCCTGCATCCTCTGGCAAATTGATCGCCAAAGCAATCGATTTACCAGGATACAAACGTATCCGTGAGTGATAATTCACCCAGTAGAATAATTCTAACCCTACCAATCTTTTACTCTACAATTAGCATTCAATAATAACAATAATATCACAATTGATAATACACGAGAGAAAAATAATAGCACATCGTCTTTTTTTTACTATCCATCATCTTATATGAAATCTAAGGATCATCTCCACGAGATCTTTTCCTCTCACATCCATTAACTACAACCGTCTAATGGGTCCACCCTTCCTCTTGCTTATCCTGTACCAGGGTCCTAAGTGAGCGCATCTAAGTTATGTACCTCGTATGTTCTCATTTAAGACCATAACAGGAGGATCGAGTCATCCCATGACGTATCATACATTAGGGTCGGACATCCACTACCCCACGCTAGCTATAACAGTCTCATGAAACCCATTCTCTTTCTCAAAGAGAAACTTCCTATGACGTATCGTACATTAACGTTTCACTAACTATAACCGTCTCATGGGACCCATTCCCTTCCCCGAAGGAAAACTTTCCATGACGTATCATACATTAGCGTCACAACATATCTCATCACCGGGCCCCGCAGGTAACCCTTGCCATCACCATGGCTCAATTCACAATCCACACAGTACTCACACTTTCAACACTTTATCATTTTCTATTTACTTATCATCGTCTACATGATTCACTACTCGTTACCACCCAGTGCACCTAAGTCCAATCTAGCACTTACAACATGATACAATCAACAACAGCTCAAACATGATACATTTCAATGAGACAATAATATAACAATTGATAGGTGCAAATAATTAAACACAAAAGAAATTTAGATTGGGCCGATGTCTTTTCGAATATTTAAATTTTATTGAACAAGTATATAATCTTATTAACTTTGAGGTTTTCCATTAGTATTTTTGAAAATTTTAGAATATTTATAATTTTAGGATCGTACAACTAGTTTAATCTTTTGTCCAACTGTACTTAATATATTTTTTCTTCGTTTTTCTTAGCATTATTAGTCTAGTTGGTAGAAATCCAAACTTTCATTTAGTTATTTCTCTGAGGTTCCTTAAGTGTTTCCAGGGTTGACCATTATTTTAGCAAAATGAAAGATTATATTTCATTAATCTATTGTATATTATTTTACTTTAAAATACTATTACGGAGTATTATGCTTATTACCGTTTCTATTTTTTTTTCATTTATAATTTATATCATTTGATTCTAAATTGATCATTGTTTTACTAATAACAAAGTTAGTTAATGTAAAGTTATACATTTTAATATTGATCATAATTAATGATCAAGGCAAAATGGTCACAACATGCATTTATCATCCTAACATTAAAATGTAACAACAAACGGTAAAGTAAGTCAAACACATGGTTCAGGGTCAATTTTAGAATTAAGGTAAACACAGGGGGCAAACCGCAATTCCTGTATAAAATTTTAAAACAAAAACATGAAGGTAACAGTAGCAACATGGGGTTGTTTTCATCCGTTCCCAGCCATTAAAAACATTAATTAGGAACTAAATATATTTAGAAGATGGTAGGATAGAGATTAATTTACCTTAAATCTGGCCGAAAAAGCGGGTACTAATTTGCAGACGATTTCGGTAAAACGAAAAAGACGGCGGCGGCAGCAGGAGACTCGGGTCTGACTCGAAATGATTGGAAGGTGGTTTGTGGATGCTTGGTGATGTAGTGGTTGATTGGGAACCTGAATATGATGTACGGAGTGGTGTTATGTAGAAATCCGTTTCTCTCTCTCTCTCTCTCTCTCTCTCTCTAAACTCAAACAGTAAAATTATGAGTGAAATAACATACTGGTATTCAATTTTTAAATTTATGTGGGTATGTATAATGAGAGAAAATAAGGTAGTGAGAAGGTGAGAGGATAAGTGTGGAAGTGGTGGAATGGGAAAGGAGAGTGAAGGAGAGGGATACTGATAATGATAAGAGAGATATGGGACAAGTGACACATTTGGTGGGATTTTCTTTAATTCTAATGCATGTGGACGCGTGTATATATAGGGTGAGAATGTATGTGGACGCGTTTATATATAGTGGAGTGAGAAAGAGAGAGGAAGTGCAAGTTTGGAGGTTATGAGAGTGTGGGAGGATAAGTTTGGAGGATAAGGATGGAGGTGGTAGAATTTGGGAGGGAAGTGGAAAGTTAGTTCGAATAGAGTTCTAGTTAGGGTTTAGATAGAAATAATAAGTGAGTCTGGACGAATGTATATCTAAAATATATATCTCATATACATTTAAATAGGTAATATCAATTACACACGTAATCATGTATTTTAATAATTCAATCTAATTAGTTATTGAATTAAGAATTTAATATTATGAATTTGTATTAAAAAAAGTTAAGGCAAAAATCCGGGTCGTTACACACTTATACAAGACGACCAAAAGGAAAAGGAAAATTCAAAGCAAATCCACGCCATATACCTCTAACAGAACATAGACCTGACAAGCTTACACACCCAAGATAAAGGACAAACAACAAATCCTAACAGAAAACATCATAACACCGACGCCCGCAACGTCAAACACATCATAAACCTGCAAAACAAAGATCAGTACCAGAAGAGAAAATCAATGAAATGTCTGGCGTTGGGGGGCACGATAGGAATGCAGGTTTCCCACTTCCGCTTACTCCGAAAGGGATGCAAGAATTTCTTATCTCAACCATTACTACTTACAACACTATTGACCTTCATCCGCTTTTGAGTGCCAGAGTGCTTGACAAAAGCACTATCACAATCCTCCATCTGGTAATGTCATAAAGCTACAACCCTCTTAGCCTTCAAATTCCAAGACCCCAAGGCAGAATCCTGAAAACCAACCTCGTCAGACGGAGAGTCCTCAACGCTCAGCTTATGGTGGTCAGATGCGAAAAGTCAGTCACACAGCTGTTGGAACTTTGGTGTATTTTGTAAAACATTGTGTTTTTTCACAAGTCCCACATTGGCTAGTCATAAAACTCTTCTCTACTTTACATGACTATGCACACTTATGAGTTTGTAAAAGAAGACCCAAGGAGAGGTCTCGCGCACTCATGAAAATGGGCGGCAATTTGAAAAACTGATTCGGAAACCAGTGCGCATCACCTCTAAATAGCGCGCAAGGGGGGGTGTAGGATTTGAGTCTCGCGCCCGTAAAATGGTTGAGCCACGTTTTGCTGCAATTGAACACGTTTTTTTTTTTGTTACAATATTTTCAGTCAACCAAATCTTTACAAAATGGAAATTCTTGCTGGTTAAGAACGTGAAAAAAAAAACGTGTGGATAAATCAAAGGATCGTGATTTTATTTGATTATGTGCTGACTAAGAAAATCGTTTAAAAAACGTGTGCTTATTCAGTGGGATTAAAACGTTATGATTTTGGATTGATTAAAACGTGTGCTTAATTAGTGGGATTTGATTTGTTTTCCAAAAACCACGCCCTCCTGCACCTATAAATACAACGGTTTGGAATTGGTTTCAGACACAGAAAAAAAACCAACTCTCTCTTCCTCCCCTAAAAGTCTTTTCTGAGTTCGAGCATTAGGTCGATTGTGTGTTTTGTTTTCGATTTTCTTCTGTGCAGAGAAGGCCGAGCAGAGGAGGAATTCTGGGCTGATTTATCCTGGGGACGGCGGGGTAATAACGAACTGCTTGCACAATCTGGGCAGAGCCGCGAAACGTCTTAAAGAGAGCGACCTAGTCTGCGACTCAACCCAGCGACAATTCTTCGATTGGTAATCTGTTTTATTACAGATTATTGAGGTAATCCGTTCCTTGCTTTTACAGCACTTATTCCAACAATTTTAAGACGATTCAATCTGCCATGGATTCTAAAAATAAGATTTTGGTTACCACCACTGATATCAACAAACCTTTTCGATTTGAGAGGCTGCATTTTAAACTTTGGAAGCAAAAGATGTTTTTCTTTCTGACTACTCAAAAACTTGCTGCATATTGTGCTTTGACTAAACCTGTCGCTGCGAATCCCCCTACTATTGAAAACACTAAAGAGATTTCAAAATGGACCAACGATAATTTTTTGTGCAAGAACTACATTCTGAATGCTTTAACTGATGAGCATTACGATTACTATTCCACCTTTGATACTGCTAAAGAACTTTGGGATGCCCTCTAGAAAAAGTATGATACCAAAGAGGCTGGGACTAAGAAATACGTTATTAGTCGTTATTTGAAGTTTTCTATGGTTGATGAAAAATCCGTGGTTTTCCAGGCACACGATTTACATAAAATTGCACATGAAATAGTTTCTGAGGACATGTCTATTTGTGAACAATTTCAGGTTGCTGTTCTTATTGATAAACTGCCTCCTAGTTCGAAAGACTTTAAAAAGGATCTTCGTCACAAATCAAAAGATTTTTCTATAGAAAGCTTAATTGTTCGGCTTCGTATTGAGGAGGAGGCTCAGAAACAGGATCAGAAGGATGAGGTTCTCTTTGTTGCAAACAAAAAGAACCATAGCTCGGCGGTGCTCAAGCCGAAAGGAGGAATCACGAAGCCAAACCAGAACCAGAATAGAAGACTGAATCAAAACAAGAAGTTACCCCCTTCTGGAGGCCAGGCTCGAAACACGGACTCTGTCCAATTTGTGTGTTACAATTGTAACAAGCCTGGCCATATGGCAAGAAATTGCAAGAACCCCAGGCGTCGTGCTCCACAGGCGAACCTGGTGGATGAAGAACCACTAGTCACTATGATATCAGAGGTCAATCTGATAAGTGGTTCAGAAGGGTGGTGGATAAACACTAGCGCCTCTCACCATGTCTGTTATGATCGCTCCTTGTTCAAGAAGTATTCTAAGGCTGATGATAAGAAAGTGTTGTTGGGAGACTCCCACACCACTAAGGTTCTTGGTACTGGTGAAGTGGATCTCAAATTCACTTCTGGAAGGACTGTCACTCTGAAGGAAATCCTGCACACTCCACAAATGAGGAAGAATCTTGTATCCGGCTACCTCCTCAATAAGGCCAGATTTACCCAGACTATAGGAGCAGATCAGTATACTCTTACTAAAAATGGCATGTTTGTTGGAAAGAGTTATGCATCTGATGGCATGTTTAAACTTACCATTGATATGAATAAAAGTGCATCTTCTTCTTACATTGTTTGTTATGTTAATATGTGGCATGCTAGACTTTGTCATGTTAACAAGAAACTGATTAAGAATATGAGCAATCTAGATTTTATTCCTAATATTTCCTTAAATGATTTTGAAAAATGTGAATCATGTAGCAAAGCTAAGATCACAAAGAAACCTTATAAATCAACTTTTAAGGAAACATAATTGCTAGATTTGATTCATTCTAATATGTGTGAATTAGATGGAGTTCTCACTAGAAATGGACATCGATACTTTATCACATTTATTGATGATCATTCGAACTACACCTCTGTTTACTTGATGAAACATAAGAGTGAAGCATTTGATATATTTAAAATCTTTCTTAATGAGGTTGAGAACCAGTTTAATAGAAATATTAAGGGACTTTGTAGTGATAGAGGCACTGAGTATGATTCGAATGAGTTCATTGCATTTTACAACTCTACTGGTATAATACATGAGAAAACTGCTCCATACTCACCTGAAATGAATGGAAAAGCAGAACGCAAGAATCGAACTTTATGTGAACTTGTAGTTGCGATTATGCCTAGTTCGGGTGCAGCTTCACATTGGTGGGGTGAAATTTTATTGACTGTTTATGTGCTGAATAGAATTCCTAATTCTAAGTCTTTGATTTCACCTTATGAATTGTGGAAAAACAAGAAGCCCAATGTGTTATATTTTAAAGTTTGGGGCTGTTTAGCATATGTTCGTATTCCTGACCCGAAAAGGTCAAAACTAGCAAGTAGAGCTTACGAATGCATTTTTATTGGTTATGCAGTGAATAGTAAAGCATATAAATTCTTCGATATTAACAATAAGGTGATCGTAGAATCTATAGAGGCTGATTTTTACGAAGAAAAATTCCCTTTTAAATCCAGAAATAGTGGGGGCGCTGAATTTAGTGGTAGTATGCCTAGATTAGAAGAACCTAGAAACGAGAACTCTAGTGACACTAAATTTGAACCAAGGAGGAGCAAGAGAGCTCGAATCGCTAAGGACTTTGGTCCTGACTTTGCATTCTCTTTAGAAGAGGACCTCACTACTGTTAATGAGCCTTGACTTCCCCAGACGTTGATTTTTGGCAAGAAGCCATAAATGACGAAATGGACTCGTTGGAGTCCAATAGAACTTGGGAATTAGTAGACCTACCACAGGGCTGCAAAGCTATAGGTTGCAAATGGGTGCTTAAAAAGAAATTGAAACCTGATGGTTCAGTGGATAAATATAAAGCTAGACTCGTAGCTAAGGGATATAGGCAAAGGGAGAACATAGACTTTTTCGATACCTACTCTCCTGTGACAAGGATTACTTCTATCCAAGTCTTGATTGCCATAGCTGCAGTTCATAACTTAGTTGTACATCAAATGGACGTTAAAACTGCTTTTTTAAATGGAGACTTAGAAGAAGAGATTTATATGGATCAACCCGAGGGATTTGTTGTCCATGGTCAAGAACACAAGGTGTGTAGATTAATTAAATCTTTGTATGGCCTTAAACAAGCTCCAAAGCAGTGGCATGAAAAGTTTGACAGTCTAGTTGTTTCAAATGGTTTCAAAGTCAATGAGAGTGATAAATGCATATATTACAAGTCTAATAATCATGCATGCACTATTATCTATTTGTATGTGGATGACCTTCTGATATTTGGCGCAAGCTTATCTGTCGTGAATGAAATCAAATTATTGCTTAGCCAATATTTTGACATGAAAGATTTGGGTGAGGCTAGTGTAATCCTCGGAGTTAAAATTACTAAATCTGCAAATGGAATTTCTCTTGATCAGTCACATTATATTGAAAAGATCTTGACGAAATACAATTATTTTGACTGTAAACTTGCTTGCACTCCTTTTGATCATAGTATTAAATTGTTTAAGAACACTGGATATAGTGTCAAACAATCTGAGCATGCTAGCATCATTGGTAGTCTTCGTTATGCTTGTGATGGCACGAGACCAGATATTGCTTATGCAGTGGGGGTATTATGCAGGTTTACTAGCAGGCCAGGAATGAAGCATTGGTTTGCTGTTGAGAGGCTTATGCGGTATCTGAAAAGAACCATGAACTTTGGATTTCACTATCAGAAGTTTCCCGCTGTTTTAGAGGGATACAGTGATGCCAATTGGAACACCCTTTCAGATGACTCCAAAGCAACTCATAGCAGGAGGTGCAGTCTCTTGGAAGTCCAAGAAACAAACAATTTTGGCGCAATCCACAATGGAGTCTGAGATGATAGCGCTAGCTGTGGCTAGTGAGGAGGCAGCTTGGTTGAAAAACCTCCTGTCAGAGATTCCCTTTTGGCAAAAATCGATACCGGCCATACTAATCCATTGCGATAGTACCGCGGCTATTGCAAAAGTTCAGAATCGTTTTTACAACGATAAGAAACGACAAATACGTCGTAAGCACAGCACCGTTAGAGAGTTGCTCACTAAAGGGGCTGTTAGAGTGGATTATGTACGGTCATCTGAGAACCTAGCTGATCCTTTGACGAAAGGATTAGCTCAGGAAAAGGTGTGGGACACCTCGAAAGAGATGGGGCTAAAGCCCATTGAGAAATGAGTCACTTGTGATGGATACCCAACCTATAGACTGGAGATCCCAAGAAATAGGTTCAAAGGGAAAAACGAGTCACATGGTGATATGGTAAGAATCATGCTATAAGGAGTTACACTCCAAGTCCATCCCTAAGAAGCATGACATCCTGTAGCGAAAGAGGTTGTGTTATTTTTAACACTAAATGAGTTCTATAGCTCTATGTGGAGTGGAGTACCTAGACTACAGGAGTACTCTTGATAGACTCACCTATATGAATGTTGAAGTGTGGCCACTTCTTGGGAGAATTTGGGCAAATTCTCTAGGTCATTCATGAAACTGGGATATAAGCACATGGCCGTAAAGTGCTGGCTTTAAACATTACACATTAGTAGAGTTGTGTGTGTAGTGCTCTCAGACTTAGAGTTCAAGATCACAAGTCACTCTAGTTACTATCTGAAGCATTATCACTATGTAATGGTTCAAGTCGAAAGATACCTTTACTTATGCACAGCTTTATACCTTTGCTTGAATATTTTGTTTTAAAAATACAAGTGGGGGATTGTTGGAACTTTGGTGTATTTTGTAAAACATTGTGTTTATTCACAAGTCCCACATTGGCTAGTCATAAAACTCTTCTCTACTTTAAATGACTATGCACACTTATGAGTTTGTAAAAGAGGACCCAAGGAGAGGTCTCGCGCGCTCAGGAAAATAGGCGGCAATTTAAAAAACTGATTCGGAAACCAGTAGCCACGTTTTGCTGCAATTGAACACGTTTTTTTTGTTACAATATTTTCAATCAACCAAATCTTTTCAAAATGGAAATTCTTGCTGGTTAAGAACGTGAAAAAAAATGTGTAGATAAATCATAGGATCATGATTTGATTTGATTATGTGCTAACTAAGAAAATCGTTTAAAAAACGTGTGCTTAATCAGTGGGATTAAAACGTTATGATTTTGAATTGATTAAAACGTGTGCTTAATTAGTGGGATTTGATTTGTTTTCCAAAAACCACGCCCTCCTGCACCTATAAATACAACGGTTCGGAATTGGTTTCAGACACAGAAAAAAAACCAACTCTCTCTTCCTCCCCTAAAAGTCTTTTCTGAGTTCGAGCATTAGGTCGATTGTGTGTTTTGTTTTCGATTTTCTTCTGTGCAGAGAAGGCCGAGCAGAGGAGGAATTCTGGGCTGATTTATCCTGGAAACGGCGGGGCAATAAGGAACTGCTTGCACAATCTGGGCAGAGCCGTGAAACGTCTTAAAGAGAGCGACCTAATCCGCGACTCAACCCAGCAACAATTCTTCGATTGGTAATCTGTTTTATTACAGATTATTGAGGTAATCCGTTCCTTGTTTTTACAGCACTTATTCCAACAACAGCTGCTTGGAGAAGACGGAATCTCTTCCACCACTTCCATTTATGAAGGACTAGGAAGATCAGTCACACCAACAAAAGGAGTATCACTCTCCAAGACATCAACACAAACCTCTTGAGACATATGACCATCCAGGCTACAAGGCTAACTGACAATCAAATATGGTTCCTGAACTTCAACTTCCACAGTCGAGAGGATGGCCATATGAAAAAAACGGAACCTACAAACCTACTAGATGACCCCGAGCCACTAACAGGAACGCAACAGTCAATCTTAGACTTTGTAGCAGCATAACCAGAAGAAACTATGTCACAAGGGTCATTGGACACAACTCCCAAACAACCGGTCTCAACCACCTCACATGCCTCCATAGTAGCATTAGCCCGTGAAGATTCCCAAATATGAAAATTAGTAGAGGTATAGAAACCCCCCATAGGATTGAGTAGGAAACTCCCGATCCTCCACATCCATATCCTCCGAATCAGAATGGTCCCAATTGCCACGGACTTCTTCCCAAGGCTCATAAGCTGGATCAAACAACTCACGAAACTTAGCTTCTGCAGCAACTCTAGCTTTAGCTAAACGGGGAGGCAAAACCCAATCAGACCCAAAATCCTCTAAACTCATATCATCAAAAATCAAATTCAGTTCCGTATCCACGTCCAAAGATTTAGCAATACCCTTACCCTTGGCCGCCTTAGAGAAACGACGGGAACCGGAAGAAGACCCCGCAAAAAATTTTTTGCTCAATCGAAATTTCTTGACCATAGTAGAAAACAGAAATCAAGCAAGAAGACAGCCCAAACCCAATTATGTCCATAACTATTCCTATATTTTAGAATTGTGTTCCTAAACTTTTTATATTACTACAATTTACCCTATTTCTATTTCTCAAAAATTCTTTGAACAATGAACGCCTTTTTCCTGTTACACATTTTGTAGGGACAACACTTTATAGTTTTACCAAGAAAAAGGACCATTGTTTCCTCCCTTGTGTCTTTCTAAAGAAAATAATTCAAACCAACCCCACAGTACTCAAAAATCAAATCCAAAAGATTGCACAATTGATGTCAGAAAGTAAAAATGACTTTGAGGTGGAAAAGTGGAAACCATGTGCAGCCGTAGCTCCTCTCTCTCTCTCTCACTCTCACACACACACACACACAAAAACACACACTTGTATACACCATATATGCCTCTAGTTGTACACATTTGACAGACAACTCTTGGGTCCAAGATGGGTTTCCAATTCAAAGCTCTGTTTTTGTATCTTTCTCTGTTTCTGTTTTCAGACCAAACAAAAGCAGAGCAACTCATTGATAATAATTCTAGCAGCAGTTTAACCGCTAGGAAGCTTGCCAGTGGGTGCAATTATTTCAGCGGCAAATGGGTATACGATTCCTCTTACCCTCTCTACGACTACTCCACTTGTCCCTTCATAGATCCAGAATTCAACTGCCAAAAGTACGGCAGAGCTGATAAAATGTACCAAAATTACAGGTGGCAGCCCTTCTCATGTGACCTACCAAGGTACTCTCTCTCTCTCTCTCTCTCTCTCTCTCTCTACATTTTCTCTTTCTACCATTATTTGTATAAAATGGATAAATGGTGCAGGTTCAATGGGTTGGAGTTTTTGGAGAGGTGGAGGGGGAAGAAGATCATGTTTGTGGGTGACTCACTGAGTTTGAACATGTGGGAGTCACTGAGTTGCATGATTCATTCATGGGTTCCAAAGGCTAAGACCACTTTCATGAAGAATGGCTTGCTTGGCTCAGTTACATTTGAGGTGAGTTTGGTATTTTGTTGCTCTGTTTTCTTGTGAACATTTTTTTTTTTTTTTTTTTAACAGCCAGGCGTCGGCACTCGACACACTTAACAAAGGAACTAACTCACCGTTCACTGGCACAGTCCACATTTAAAGTCTTAGCAAATAGTCTGTATGAATTATTTTCGTGTGAAGTTAACTTAGCCAAATTTGTTTGCAGTGCATTCACTTCTTGTGTCTTTTCACTTCTTGTTTTGTCTTTGTCTGTCTCCAAATCGAGGGATTTTTAAGTGTCGAGCGGGTATATTCAACGTGATATCTGTTCGGCGCATCTCTGTCATCCGATATACTTTTGGACGGCTCAGATTGAAACCCTCTCTTTTCTCTCATTCCAACACTTTTTTTCTCTCTCCAAATCTAAGCCATTTAAACACATAATGAACGGTTTAGATGCGCGAGTGAACACCATGCGGTACTCGCTCGGCACTGAAAATTTTTTCCTCCAAATCCGCCAGTTTCAGTCAAAATCTTTATCTGATTGGAACGTCTGATCAATGTGTTAATCGAAGTACTGCGCAAATACTCTATTTGAAATTATTGTCACGTGGTCCCCCACGTTTAATTTTGTTGTAGTACATCTTTTTAGAACAATCAAATAAAATAGTAGTAACCCACTAAACCTTTAATTTTGCCGACTCCGTTTTGTTACCGTCCTTATTTTTTAAACATTTCTTTTTTAAAATATTTATTTCTTTGAGACAGATAGTTTTTTCATAATACATTACTGTTAATTTCAAAAATAAATACTTATTGAACAGAATCTGAATCCAAGCTAGGAAGCACATGTACTCTAATTACACTTTCTTTCGTATAAAACAATAGCCTCGAATGTAAGATTACATATGAATAGCGCAGTATTTTGAGCTCCGGATTATATTTAATATCTCTCTTTACCTAATTGGCGAAGGCGAACTCCTCCATATTTTTGCCGCTCCTAACCTAAAATTATGGCTTGCTCCTAACCTAATGGCTTTGTCCATGCGTGTGAGACATAATGACACACTATAACTTGTTTAGCGAGTAGAGGACACGGGTGATCCACGTGTTTGTTGCGTGTTTTCATTTTCCTCGACCACTGCGACGCCACATTATAATTTAGGATTACCTAAAATTTTCATTCGTATTTTCCCAATTTTCATTTTTTTTCATTCGGATTTCGATATCCGGTAATCTGAATGAAAAATGAGAAGATCGTATTGAACACTTACACATATCGGATTGAGCTAATTTTTCCTAGGCCAATTCAATTTTTTTAAAATTTATTAAACAGCTCGAATCATCCGTGCGGGACTCAGAATGGACCCCACACGGCGATCAGTGCAGCCTCTGTCGGTGGCCATGGACGGGTTGTTTCTGCCGCACATGAGACAGGTTTTTTTTTTTTTTGGGTTCAATCGGAAATAGCAACACATGAGACAGTTGTTTGACAATATGAAGGGTGAAAAAAGTAGGCAAGGCAGACAGGAAAGGGAATTGCCAGTTGTGCTATGCTTTGTTTTGTCTTGTCTTGTCTTTTGAGCTGCTATCTCACATTCCTGATTGCTTTCCCAGTAATTTTTATTGTTTTTTTGATCCGACAGTAATTTGGAGTATTGTTTCCTTCATCCAATATACGTCTAAAAAGAATAGAAAGAACAACTTTTTTTTAAAGTTGACGGCATTCCGAAATTGATTTTGACACTCCTCGTTATCGCTCAATTTTATGTCTTTATCTTATGTGAAATTTTCAAATTACTTTTTATTTTGTTCTTGTTCATTCGCTTTAAAAGATAATTTGGTAATTTCAAATAGAAAAAAAAAAGACAAAAAGTGAAGTGCTGCTAGCTAAAAGTAGAGTGCCAAAATCAATTTTGTACTGTAGTAATAATGTTTTGTGGCATTGCAACTTTTGTGACTAGAAAGAGTCGACAATATGGAAATTGAAACTTCAAATTAAAGTTCAACTTATGCGACTAGAGAGTCAATATGAATTGATTAACCAATCTTCTACTGTAGGATTAACTTATAGTAATTTTTATTCTTTTTCGGCCTTCGTAACTTTATGATTAACCCGCAGTGCATGCTTCATTTTAGGCGGTGTGAGTTCCCGTTTGTTTATAGACCTGCTAATTCGGTTGCACATGTTTTAGCTAGTTTGGGTTTGCGAGGCTCTGTTGTTAGATGTGGAAACCTAGACCTCTTGTTTAGTTGTTGAATTCTATTGAACACGATAACCATTTTGGGGAAGAAGAAAAAAAAAAAAAAAACTAATGTAGCCTTTTTTCCCAAAGTACTTTTTTCAATTAGTTGAATGCTTTTATCAGTTTCTGTGAAATTTGACATGAATAATTAATCCTGGACCACATTCATCATGAGAAGGGGTCACCGGATCGGTGCAGAAATATTGAATGCAACTCAGGGTGTGTTACTGTGTTCTATTAACTCAAATAAGTACTTAGTTTTTGAATTAAATGTGATATATTATAAGAGAATGATCTGTCTCGTAAAGCAGAAAATAAATATTTAAAAAATAAAAATCTTAGAAGAACGGGGCCAGACAAACTTAGACTGGGAGACTTTGTGTGGACAACTATTGCATGGTACAACGAGAGGTTGGTTCACTGGTGGAAATTCGGACTTAGTTGAACAAGGGCCAAGATGCAAGTGGTCAGAGCCTTTTATTTGGTATAAACATACTCGTAATACCACACATACATGGTAGGATCGTAGCTTCGGTTCCAATATAGGTACAGTAGAGTCCCTACGAATAGTGCCTAAAATTGTGTGGTCCCCTCTCTCTCCCTCTCTCTCTCTCTCAATTTTGGTCATGTGATTTGGTCAATACTCGATGGAAAGTTGGAAACAGGCGGAACCATCTGGACCACTTGTCTTCGCTTTTCCTCTTTAATTTGTGAATCTGCTTCGGGTTAATTTTAGTACACTCCCTTGATTTCATCAAGAATCACAATTCATACACCCTTACACTTTGTAATTACATTGACACCCCTTGTCAGATGACCTGTTAAGCTCTCTCAAAAAACCATTTACATTAAATAAGCCTACAACCACAATCACTTACGCAAACTAATACACAATCTCTCTCTCACATTTAGCATGGGAGTTGTAGGATTGTGTATTAGTGTGAGAGAATTGTGGGAGTTGTAGGATTTGGTTGTACTTTAACAAGTAAACTATGATAGATTATAACGTGCTCCCGGGGCCGGATTTGTTAGAAATTGCACCTACGCACCATCCCAAAAGATTTAGCGAGAGCTTGGATTTAACCCCACCCAACCTAGTTGATCATACCGGGCTCAGATGGTGCAGTTCATTTTCACATACCTATATATTAACAAAGCTACGAAATTAGCATATTTTCTTCTCTTTTGTCACTATCAAGAACAAAAAAGTTGTTAAATTTCAATGGTGAACGCTACCAAACTTTGTAGACCATAACTGATTAGGATAGTAACTGGTCACCGATGCCCAGTCTCAAGTAGGAAGTTTTAGGGTCAATCTTGATAGAGGCAAGGTTTGATTACTTCTTCCAATTATGGGGTGTCGTTCTCTAGTCGAACTATACGTAGCGTTGTTGACATTTTGATTCTTTCTCATAAATGAACTTTGCTTTACCATTACCAGGAGTAAGATGGTATTTAGTATTTGGATCAACAGGTACGCATTACCCCGAAGCTCCAGTCTCTCTTTGCAAGAGGAACACTATTTTCCAAGAACATGACAAGACTTGAGCCGTTTCCCTTGCCAAAGCTAGCAGAACTTGATCTCTTAAAATTCCATCTCTGATAGTCCACTGGAGATTCAAATCTATTGGCAGATTATAGTTTTACCAAATTTATGCCAAATATGGTGCAAGAGTTGGTCTCTATATCTTTTCTGAAGGGCTATAGCTAAACTCTTGTCTATACATATCATGTATCACCGGAGACCATTGTCAAGTAATCATTTTTTAGCACTGTAGCCCGCCAGCTCTATCTATGACAATGCAGTAATGCTCTAAGAGCCACACACATACCTCACCAGTGTATATAGTCGGTTGAAGATGTGACAGTCCAGACTTTGTTAAAAGTTTGTGCGACTGTTTGGCTTCAATACGTTACTGGACATTGGTCTTATACCGTTTCGAGTAACCATCATGATACTTCATAACTACATTTACCTGAACTTCATATGCAGGATTATGGAGTCAAGTTATTGCTGTATCGCTCACCGTATCTAGTAGATCTCGTAAACGAAAATGGGGGATGGGTTTTGAAATTGGACTCAATCCGGCAAGGCAGGGCATGGAGAGGCATGGACATGCTCATTTTTAACTCTTGGCACTGGTGGACACACACCGGAAGAACTCAGCCGTACGACTACTTCACGCCTTTTTCAGCAGATCGATAACAGATAGTAAGTGTACCCATTTTGAAAGTTTAATTTTGGAATTTTATTGCAGTTGGGACTATATGCAAGAAGGGGCCAAATTCTACAAAGATATGAACCGTTTGGTTGCTTATTACAAAGGGCTAACCACATGGGCGAGATGGGTCAACCGAAACATCGACTCTTCCAAAACCAAAGTGTTCTTCCAGGGAATTTCCCCTACACATTATGAGTAAGCCAATTCTCCTCTTCAGTGATCTACTAGTTATTATGCTTTTCTCTTTCCCTGAGATGAAGACGTGCATGCATATGTGAACATGCAGTTGATTAGTTAGCATTGTATTCATATATAGTTTTATCACATACTTTTCCTTTGTACCTTTCGAATCCTTGTTACGCGGAAACAAGCTATGTTGATCTACCATGAACAATAAAGGAAACGAAACAGTCACACATACACGAGAACACAATATATACGTGGTTCATCAGTGCAACTGCGTCCATGAGGGAAGGGAGAAAGAATCTACTATCGCACAATAACAACGCTCCAACCTCATCCTCCCTACTGTATCTCTCTGTTTCTGTTAAGTTCTCTCACAAAATCGCAAGCCCTAACTCCAAAAGTACATTACGTATGCCTCTGAGCTCCGTAAGAGGCCTCTTCAGTAACTTTTGAGTTCAACAAATACAAGACACCTCACAGCAAATCTATATTTAATATTTATTTGATGATTTCATGCTTCCCAAAATACAAGCACATACAAAAGGTAGAGTTAAATATTGCGATGGATCGCTTCAATTAGTTAATACTTGTTTTTTAAAACCAGAGGGAAAGATTGGAATGAACCATCAAAGTCATGTTACGGGGAGGAGCAACCATTCTTCGGCACAAAGTACCCCGCAGGCGTACCTTTGGCCGCAGCAGTTGTGAACAAGGTATTAAGCCGGACGAGGAAGGTTTATTTGCTCGACGTGACAACCCTCTCACAATATCGCAAGGATGCGCACCCAACCATTTACAGCGGGCAGCACAGTGGCAAGGATTGCAGCCACTGGTGTCTTCCGGGGGTGCCGGATACTTGGAACCAGCTCCTCTATGCCGCTCTCATTAGTTGAACACAAGGATCGGTAACACTGTATTAGCTTATTGGGAAGACGTATCACTGTCTCCGTGATATGGATTTCTATCTCAATTTCCATTTTACTAGGCATTACGGTAATAACAATGTTATTACTTGAATTGTAAAGTGGTGCATTCTTTTGGGCAAGAATGATGAAGGCTCCATCGAACTAGGTTAGGCCAATTGAACACTCTTCTATAGTTCTATAATTTAAGGTCAGAGAGTCGCGCGTCTTGCTAGAAGTGAAGCTCGATTGTTTATCCCTCGTCACGGATTTTCTTTATTGAGTAGTTTTTTTAGCTTGTTTGTATGATTTGGTTATCGTCGGACGTTTGCTGTTTAATGTAATTTTCGTGATACGTAGGAATTCTCTCTTATTCATTGGAAGAGAGGACAGTAAGAGAGAGTGGTTATACCAGCTGACGATGCATGTGGATCTCACAAGATGCACACGGGATCTACACACACCGAAACAGCCGGATCTATGCCTGAAGCATTATCAAAATTGGAAGAAAGGACAAAAAGAGAGAATGCTTACAGAAGCGCTGACTGGCCGATCCACGTGCAAGATACCAGAAATTCACCAACTCCGGAGACTCTGAAATTCGTTCTTTGCGTGAGAGAGAGGCGGGCAGTAGTCAGTTCGCCAAGGCAGTCGACGGAGGTGTTCTGGAGCTTGTGGTTTAGCCGAGCCAACCCTGGGAGAAAGACTCCAACGAATCCTACAACACCCTCTGTAGACGGTGAATCTTTCTTAAGGAGACTGCGGTATCACACAGGACTCGACTCATGTTTCTGAAATATAATTTGTATCTCGTTCATTATAATCTGTATCGTTTATGTATTTTGTAATTGCAAAGTTACAGAATACATAAACTATAGACAGATTATAAGGAACGAGATACAAATTGAATTTCTGAAGCAAGAACCAAGTCCTATGTGATACGACAGTCTCCTCAAGAAAGATTCACCGCCTACCGAGGGTGTTGTAGGATTCGTCAGCATCTTCCTCCCAGGGTTGACTCGGCAAAACCGCAAGACTCCGGAACACCACCGCCGACTGCCTTGGCGAATTGAACGAACGTCTGTCTCTCTCACACAAGAATGATATAATCAAGATATGGGATAACTTGTGAACTTGTGACCACTTCTAAAAACGGGATACAGAATATATAGCCTTGTAGGTGACTATAGAGCTACACAAATGCGATTCAATTCCGTTAGGGGTTAATTCCGTGAATGAATTCTGCCATCAAGGAGGGAGGTTACGGGAGTGAATACACAATCATGAGGTGGGGTTATGGGAGTTACTCAATCCACACATCAATAGTCTATTGATTGTGGTGTGTCCAGATACAATGAATCCGGAACGTGCACTGTTGCATTGAGAGACCCTCCGGTAGTCCCGATTTCATTCATCCGAAATTCCGTAAAAATTTCAACACATGGATCTTACAAGATGCATATGGGATCCACACAATACCGATTTCATTGTCGAATGCTTAAGAAGGTGGGATTTCTACTGGTGGAGAATAGTGTATTAGGAGCGGTGGTGTACGTTGTCTTACACGGAGAGAAATTGCAGCTAGCACATACAAATCTCCACACAATTCAAAACTGATTGCACACACAAGTCACACAATCCTTGCAACATCAACAAACAGGGAAAACCATCAAGCTTTACATGTTACAAAGCAATCGATATATGCAGAAGTTTCGCAATTTTATTTTCATTTGCGATGTCTCCATCTATATTTACACACACAAACGCTGATTAGAAAAACAATTCCCTTACCATCATTGAGCATAAACAGGTCACTTTCAGCATGAATTCAAGCAATGGGTAGTCAGTGTAACCAACATTTGGACTCATAGTACAGAACTTGCCCTTGTCGTGCTTGTTCAGAGAGGCCTCGAGCTCAAAACGCTTAGGCACATCCGGATTAGCCACAAAACAATCCCCTTATCTGCATAATCCTCACCCACAGCTAGATCCGTCGCCATCAGGCATCAAATTTGATGAAACCACCAGCAGCAATCGAAGTCTCCTTAAGTGCTTTTCTTATGGGGAAAAGGCTACGTGGAGTTTCATAGTTATTGCCTACTTTTATCATTCTCGGCTCGACCACATGCATATAACTGGTACCAAATTTGTTACGTGCATTTGCCAAGTAAATGCCTAGAGGTGCTTCTGTGTTTGAGTCACGATCACCCTTATACGTACTGGTAGATTAGCTGGGTAGCCATTTGCCGTAGGATCTCAACAAAATCGAAACCTTTTAAGGGAAACAGAGAAACGACAATGTTGAAGTAATCTATTATTTCGGATGGAAAAATTGACTCTTCGACATCTTCTTCGTTCGGCATATTCGGGGTCCTGCAGTAATTTGCTCACAGCAGCACTGCTCGGACCGCGAAGGCACAAAAAAATACACTTCGGTGTTAAGCAAAAGAAATGGGCATGCACCACCAATCATCCCACGACCACAGTACCACCCAAGTTCCTCATGTTCATCCCCACCAAACGAAGGCATTGCCATCTAGAGGTGTTGTTTAGGTCTGCTGGTAGCAAATCACAGCAAACCTAAACAGAGAAGTACTTATACGAAACCAAAAAATTGTTGGTTTCGCCCATGAACTGAGAAGTTACACGGAACTTGCAGAACATTTCATCCATATATTACCTGCAATTCCCCTAATGCGCTTTCAGTTAATTAGTCCTAGATAATTAATTAATTTCTACATGCATTTAAATCATATATCTGAAGTCATAAAATTGTTTTCATGAATACATTTTTAAGGCTCACTTGATGGAGTAGCGTCTGTTAGTAGACACTGGAACATCGTTCCTAGGTTTAGGGTTTTTTCCAATATTCCCCTAATTATAAAGCAAGCATACTAGATGATCGGTGAACTTAGTTTAATTGTTCGTGATATGCATTTTTCCGAATATACCTATGCATATATATTTTATACGAAAACGTAGAAGTGGCAAACGGGCGGGTTTGGGCGGGTTAAAACGGGTCATGGGTCAAATATGGACGGGTCAAATATTGGTCAAAAGGTAAACGGGTTGAAATGGGGTCGGGTCGAATATGGGTCAAGCCAAACCCAAACCCGACCCGACCCGACCTGTTTTCCTCCTCTCTTTTTTTTTTTTTTTTAAATTTTTTTTTCCCCGCTTCCCCTCTCTTCTCCCCCCTTCTCTGATTTGTCTCAATAAGAGGATTCAGAAAAGTAAAATTTTATGATTAAAACTTAATTTTTTAAAAATAAAAATGAAGCAATTAGAGCTAAAAAAGCTTTAAAATTTCAGGTTTTTACTTCTTTTTTTTTCTATTTCCAAACAGTAACGTAACTTCGACGATGAGTCAGAGGTCGCATTAGAGAATTGTGTGGAAGGTGATGATTGCACCGATTGTATAGTTTCGGTCTTTGTTGCGTTCGCCGAAACCATCGCTTAGGTTTGGATTAAAAAGTCATTTTTGTCTCTATTCAATTTTTTTTGTATTTGTTTGTTTTGCGACAAACTTTTTATCCCTATTAGTTCGTCTCGACGAGAGAATCGAAAAAGTAATTTTTTTTACTTTTACCCTAATATTTTTTTTAATATTCAAGATAAATCCCAACAATGTTTTTTAGGCTTTATCTTAGATGTTTTCAAAAATATTTGGGTAAAAGTTATAATATTTTACTTTTTTGATTGGAGCGAATCAAAAATCGTAAAATACTTGTCGCAAAACGATAAACGCAGAAAAAAATTGAATAAGAACCAAAAAAAAAAAAAGGAATATTTAAATATTCATCCCCTTTATCCATGTCATGTAAGAATTCGTCCCCCCCTTTTTTTATGCTTATGTTTTCATCCTCTTAGTGTGTGAAATACCATTGTTACCCCTTTACTTGTTTGATTCCTAAATTAAAGGGATTCAAACCTTCTTGACTCCTAAATTAAAGGGATTCAATACACACTATGAGTATGACACCTTCAGTCCCAACGAAATTCTAGTGGATCAATCCCCTAAATTTCGCCACCCAATCCCAAATATCTCGGCAACAAATTTGATCAAAATTAATCCACCACAACACAGTAACCCCATTTTGGTTTCCATTTCCGAAACTATTCAAAATCCCTAAAACTTTCATTGATCTTATTACACAGAATTCCATTGATCTTATTACACGGAACATGGCTAAATTACCATAAACAAAATAAATAACACGACATGCTCAAACCGTTACATGATTAAATTACCATGACATTACATGTTAAATTACCATGACGATTATAACGTGAACACGATAAATATCCCACGATTCGAACAAATATTTCATGGTAAATGGTTCAAATATGGTTAAATTACCATCAAAACCGGTTATCGTAATCAACGCTTCATGGTTAAATTACCATGACGATTCACATACCGACAGGAACTTAACTTTCAAAAAAATCCATCTCGTTACAAGGAAAAATAACGCCTATTTAATTTCCAAGAAAAAAAAAACTCAACATTGACGATACCAATCGGAAACCCACAAGGATGTGGAGATCGTGGATGCTCTGAGATCATGCAAATCGTGGACTCCATCTTTGTTGCCATCTTCTTCGTATTCGTCGTCTACGCCAGAAACCTTCATCGCATGCAAACAGATCGGCTGAAACCAGTGCCGTAGTGACGACGTTCTCCTTCGAAGTATTCCGCTCCTCCATCACCGCCACTGCAATCAGCCATGCCGGAATCGTAGAATAAGACGGTAATCCATCACTGACGTGCTTCAATCAGTGCTACTCAAAACCCAAACCCATGGCCACGATAAGAAAAATGGCCCTTGATCCATCCCTAGTGCTACTCCGCCCACGTCGCCACCATATGGCCCATCCTCACCTTTGTATGATACGTCCCAAAATTCCGTCCCCATCCCCGCTGCCGTCCTCCATCCCCAAGCTACGGTAGCGGAAAATCATGAGGGTTCTTCCGAGGAGACCAGAAAGGATGGTTTGATCGGGTGGATATGGTGATAAATAGGCAGTGCTATAATTTAGGGATTTTATCAATATATCAAATGGAAAGCGTAGATTACGGGATTTGATATCCCATAATAACAGATAGGACCCTAAATTTTAAGATTTCATCCCAAAAAATCTCTCATATATATATATATAAGGGCAATTCGGGGATTATTTTAAAATGAGGATGAAATCATAACTGTTCAAAAAGTGTAGGATGAATATTTAAGTTGAATGAGATTTGAGGATGGATTTTTAAGTCTCCCAAAAAAAAACCCAAAAAAGGGAGAGGAGTTCAAGTGATAGGTCTTTTAATTATATTATTCTTGTCTTTTTGTTGCCTAAACATAGAGAGAGAGAGAGAGAGAGAGAGAGAGATTGATTGGTGAATTGGAGAGAGAGAGTGCCGAAACAGTTAGTTAGTTAGAGAGAGAGAGAGAGAGAGAGAGATGTGGGTGAAATTTGATTGTAGTCAGTATCAGAGATGTAGGAAGAGAGTGCGGGGCCTGCGGGCAATTGAGAAAAAAGAGTGTTGTACCATTTTTAATTTTAGTCCATATTAAACCCACTCTCAACCCATCTAAATTCATAAAAATATGGGTTGATATGGATTCAACCCATATTAATCCATTACAAAATATGGACGGGTTGGGTTGGATTACAAGTAAGCGAATTTAGGCAGGTTAAGAAATATGGGTTACAATTGCCACCTCTACGAAAACGTATATAATTCACACTCTTATTTGGTTGCATATGGTACGCACACGAATATTTTGTTCATGTACTCATTTTGTTTGTTTGAGTTTGAATTATTTTGCAGGCCCCCTTGCGCAATTTTTGCAGTAATTTTAAACCGTTCATCTTAAAGGGACTCTGAAATAGTACATTCATGCAAAAAAATCAGGTTAATCGGATATCGATAGGTACATCAAAAATTAAATTTTATTTTATAAAATAGACAGTCATGAACTTAAAAACTTATCTTCCATCGATTATATAAACCAAAATTCTGTTTTTAGATACCTGTCAATATCTAATAAAACTTACTTTTTGTGAATATATACTACTCTAAGAGTCCTACAAGATGAACGATTCAAATTACTGCAATATACGCACAATGGAGTCCACAAATGGTGATGATGGAATAGAATTTAAACTTATTTTATGTGTGCTGATGCCAACTCCTGCTCCGTTATATACTGTGTAACAACTCATACAGTATAATTTATTGAACAAAAAATAAGAAAAAAATGACATAGTTACAAGAAAGGACAGAATAAGTAGTTGAGATTGGGACACTCGACCGATAGTTGTTCAAACCCTAGCCGCCAACGGCCGTTCCCCTCCTCCCTTCTCAGGCGGCGGGAGGGGAGGGATCCTTCCCGGCCTCCAATCTCTCTTCTTCTATTCTCTTTCTCTCCCACCGTCGAACCATCTTCTCTCTCAATCCCGCGATTGAAGTTTGGGCGTCCATTGAAAACTTTCAGTCAGATCATTTTCCAGCGACGTTCCGGAGCTTCAGTCTCAATGGTTGCAGGTAAAATGTTGTCCACCACCGTTCTCAGCCTCCATCTTCTCAGATCAGTGACCTGACACCGTCTACCGTGTTTGTTAAGCGACTGCCTCCCAACGATGTGTTCCTATTTTGTGAAGCAGAGGTGGTGGTTACGAGTCTATCAAGATGGTGGCGAACGAGTGGCGGCGGATGTCTCGGCAGTACTTCTTTTATTTTGTTATTTGTTTTAAGAATGTCCTCCTTCGGGGGGGTTTTGTCCTCCGTCGGGGGGTATACGCTCTTTTTGTTAGAGTGTCCGCTTTGTAGACTCCCAACCTTCCCCATGAAGATCATTCGATGAATAACTATCTCTCAGCTTTTGACCCAAAAATAAGTACTGTAGTTGAGATTCGCTCTTCGTTAGAAAACGGAAAATGGATTAGTTCAGACTTAAGACCTGTTTATCCAAATTTTTATTCGGGACTAATTAAATAGGTGGCTCTTCATTAGCGAATTATGTAATATAGTACGATTTCATAAGTCAGACCCATGCCATATTATGGCCAAATAACCCTCCACCCGTCCAAATTCTCCCCAAAAAACCAATAAATCAAATCAAAAGAGCTAACGTAAGAAACAAGAAATATAAAACAATTTGATGTTCCTTCCCTACTCCATCCGTCTCTTCTTTTCTTTTCTTTTCTTTTTCATCCTGAGTATTGTGCCTTAAATTAAACAAAAAGAGAGGTACTTTCATGACTTGTTTTTTTTTTATCTGTGGAACAAAATTTCAAGAACTATGCGAATATGTCTCCTATTCTTCTATTTTTTAGCCAATTAAAAATTCGATAATAGGCGAATGGCTAGATACGTATAGAGTAATATGGAGTTAAATTTTGTGCACACTCCAAAAAATGTGTGAACACTACTCACTCGATCTTTGTGATCCCCATATTGTGCACCACTTCGATGATTGAATGAGTTCAATTGCTTGACCCAAATATTGGAATAACGGTCTAAAATTTAGGGCTTAAAATTTTAAACCAAAACAAGAGGGATTTGACCTAATACTTACAGTAGGGGGGATTGAGCTAATTTTTTTGAGAAATTATTAGTAACTAGCCTCTATAAAATGAAAGACTTAATCATCACAATGGGACATGGTCATGTAAGATCCAAAAAATAAGAGTAATTTTTTACGTACTTTCTAAGTGGATGAAAGAAATTGCACTCAATTTGATATGATACATGGCACATGTTATGCCTTTCGTACACAAGAGTGTTTGTATGGCACATGTTATGCCTTTCCTACCCAGGAGTGTTTGTGCTTACAGCGGAAAATAGGACAAACCTTTATTCTACTTGTTCTGGTCGGTAAGAAATATTCTAATTTTATAATCCATTCGTAAGGTTTTTTGAAGAAAAATGGGACACATCATCTGAAGGATGATCAATGACGTGCTTTATTTTGTCAAACTCCTTTTAAATAAGGTTTTTTTTTATTATTATTATGGAAAATCCTTTTAAATAAAGTTACTAGAACCTACCGAGTTGATCTTGGACTTTTATTTTTGGCAAAAGTACACAAATATCCCCTCAACTATGCTTTAAAACCTCCTATACAAACCACCTCAACTATATAAAATGAAAAATTGGCTAACTCTGTTAACGGAATGAGACGAAATAACAATTCTACCCCTAAAAAATCTCCCCCATTGACCCCCTCATTTATAAAAATTGTCTGCTCCGAGTCGCTGACCCCTTCATCTTAAACGATCTTTTTGACAGAAGGGTGTTAATTGGTTAACGGTTATAGTTGAGGGGGTCTGTATAGGCGATTTCAAATGTTATGGGATCTCTATGGGAAAAAGTCATAGTTGAAGGGTTCTCCGTGTACTTTCACTTTTATTTTTTAATCACTTCAAAATATGATAATCTCGTTTTCACATAAATCAACTGGGTGTCGACCTACATTTTCCAATTAACTAAAATAAGACCTTAAGCAAGTACTCTATCTAAAGGCTTTGTGAAATTTGCAAAATATGCAAGTGGAGCGAAGTGGGTGTCTCTCTTATACTCACATGCATATGGGCAAAATTCGATTCCTGTACGCACTTATCCCCTCCCCAAGTCCCCTAAAATACAGTAGATTAGGATTAACGAATAAAAAAAGAACAAAGAAAAAAAAAAATTCGCAAAACATTACTCATCAAGTTTTATGTATCTATCCCGATCAACAATGCTATTCACACAATGATTCAAACACAACAACTTAGGTTGTATTTGGTATTGTATTTAGATTGTTGTGTGAGTATCATTTTTGAATCCCAATTGAGCCCCAGCCCCAATCATGTATCCCTTGGGTCCCGGGGATGCTGCCAAGCACCCCAGTGCCAAGAAGGTGCCGAGCGACATCCTGCCGTTCATTTCAGCACTAACAGTTCGGATTGAATCTGAGCCCATACAAATCTAAACCGTCCATTGCTCAGTCAAATATTCAAACCATCGATTGTCACCGCTGCCAAGCACAGGTGCTTGGCAGTATCTCCTAATCTGATTTTGTGTATGCATGCCTATACTGGTTTTGATGGTTGATCTTATAAGTAAGCTGTTTAAGGGCTCATTCCATTTCACGCTGAAGAATTTGGCACATTGTCATGGAATCAAATCGAGCTCCTCTTGTGCGATGATTACTCATACAAGGCAATATAACACCCATCACGACCCAAGATGTTCGTTTTGTAAATCTCAATGTGTAGATACATCATCCACGCAAAAAATTACTCCATCGAAGACATTTGTGCTTGTTTAAACGAACGTCATTGGTCTTAAGATCAATAAACAATTGAACTCTCGCCGGTCATCACTCCAAATTAACAAATAAGATTAGACCAAGTATTTCAAATCAAATTGAGGCTCTCTTTGTTTGGCCTAAAATATTTTCCCGTAAAATGTTTTACCTATTTTCTGCTATTTAATTGTATAAAAAATGACGAAAATATTTTACATGTAGAATATTTTTCATTAATTGGATGAAAATAATTTACCTTAAATATTTTGTAAGTTGTTTTCCGAAATGACCCCGCTGCACCTTCTACTAAAAATTCTCAATGCTCTCTTTTTGAAAATATTTTTCATATGTCAACCAAACACCAAAAAATGAAAGTTTGAAGTTTATTTTCTAAAAAAATAATTTACATGGAAAATATTTTATATTGTAAAATTACATCAAAACAAACATAGAGCCTGAGAGGTCAAAGAAAGCTACAAGTAATTTCTTGTAGCAAGACTATCCCTGCCGCTCAATATTCACCCATCAATTCTATACTTACAGAAACACACCAAAAAAGTCAATGGAAAGGAGAAATCTCAGAAGTAAGACAAGACAAACCCCTGTCGCTCAATATTCACCGATCAATTTCCATACAGATATACAAACACACCAAAAAAAGTCAATGGAAAAGGAGAAATCTCAGAAGTAAAACCAAGTCACAAGTATGAATTAAACACCAATAATCAACACAGAGAATATCACCAAAACAAAGCTGGAATTGCAATCAGTTCCACAACGAAAAGACATAGTAGTATGTACGTACGTAGAAAAAGTAAAAAAATGAAGGGGAAATCTGAATATGAAAAAAAAGGGTAATTAAACAAGAAAGGAAAATTCAGAAAAGAAGATTAACAGGGGATCTGAGCAGTAAACCACTCGATGACGTGAATGGGGGCTTTGATGAGCTCCAAGGCCAACTCAACGATCACCGTAACGCACAGACAACACGGGCATATACATGTCAACAACAACCTGCGCGCGTGTTTTGAGAATTAATCAACCATATTAGATTCAGATCGTGCGACATTCAAACACCTAATCAGATCATATATACGTACCGATCTACAGAGTGTGTGTGTGTGTGTGTGTGTGTGTGTGTGCAGACGTCTATGTGTATTACGAGAACCAAATTGTAAATTGAGAGAGAGAGAGAGAAGGGTCTACCCGACGATCCAGATAATGATGCCGACGAGGGAGATGAGACAAGCAAGGAAGGCGAAGGGCAGGCCCAGTAGGAAGCCCAGCGGCCTGCAACCTCCGTCTTGTCCTCCGCGGCACATGATGCTCGCTCTCTCTCTCTAAAACTTAGTTCTCTCTCTAAAACTTAGTACTAGTACTATTTTCTTCTGATATGTGGTCTAGAGTGCGCTCTCTCTCTCTCTCTCCGTCAGTGGTTTGGTTGGGTATTTGTATAGGATTTGGTGACGAGGGATAATGCCAGGAGGAGGAGGACACATTCAATGTCTTCTACACGAGGCGACAGTGATAGGAATAGGAATAGGATAGATATACGCTTCGAAATGTTTCTAGTCTGTGATTAATTCCACGGGGTGCTGCCAGGTAAGGTTGGTGATGACGGTCGGCCATTATTCTATGCCCAATGGGTTCATGTCTCGGGTCCTAAACAGATGAACCGATTCATTCGTTTTCAAAACAGTTTTTTCAGGGTTTTTTAAAATAATTAGTAACTTTTTCGGATATCAGTAAAAACTTAAATTCTAAAACAAAGTTGAATATTTTATAAACGTCTATACCGATATCCAAAAAAGTTAATTTTTAACAAGATCCTTAAACAAAACTATTTTGAACAAAACAAGCGACTCAGATCATTTTGGTGGACTAAGACGGGTTCAAAATATGTATTTTTGCGGTGTATGTACACGAATGTATATACTCATATTCTTTACAATTATTCAATGTCCCAAGTCACTCTCCACGTATATACGTAACATATTTATGTAGGTTCTATATACTTTATAATAAGAATCATATAATCGAGTGGTAGAAAGGAGAATTGGGGCACCACGTGTCCTGGGGCGTTGAATAATTTTTCTCATGCACGGTTACTTTAGAATCTTCAACCGAGACTCAAAATATTACTAGTAAGTTTTAATTCAAAAGTAATTTTGGAACTTATTACTACTACATACACACTCTAACCACAAATCTACATTTTCACCTCTATATTCAAAAAATTCACAATTCCCTAACTTTCTCTCCAAAATTTATCAACATTCTTTCAACAACAAAAAACTTTTATCAAAATTCTTTCAAAATTCAAATTATCATTTTTTGAATTTTCCACTAAAAATATCTAATATTGATGTATTTGTCATTATCTATAATTTGGTCCAAATTATGTAAAAATAAGACGAGTTTTCATTTTTTGGGGTCTCTATATTTGAAGACCCAAAATGAAGTCTCCATTTTGGAGCTTTAAAATAAAGCTTGGTTGGAGTCCATTTGATATGTCCAAAATAAAGAGATATAGAGATGCTCTTAGCCCATATTTCCTTGATCCGAGGTATTTATTTTTTCTAGGTTTGTTTAAACTTCACTTTGTTGTAAATGTGTTTGAAAATTTAGTTTCTAGTGCTAAAAATATAAATAAATTTGGAGTGCATTTGTAAGAAAGGTTGGAATGCTAAAATCATTACCCAAAACATAATTACGATCAATGGCCGGCCAAGAAAATTATATTTACAGGGAATACATACCATACTAATCCTATGAAAAATAGTACTAGTTTGTTTTTCAAATATTCTATTTTATCTTCTGTTAATGGGGATACACCATAATATATAGTACCATTATATATATATATATATATTATATATTATAAAACAGAGCGGTTTTCTTTAAAAATATCTAGGCATACAAATATAGATGCATTTGCAGCCGTTCGATCATATTTAATAATAAGGTTATAGCTGTTGGATCAAAGGAATGAAGAGCGCTCTCTCTCTCTCTCTCTCTCTCTCTCTCTCTCTCTCTCTCTCTCTCTCTCTCTCTCTCTCTCTCTCTCTCTCTCTCTCTCTCTCTCTCTCTCCCTATAAATTACTCTTTAAAGTATTGTATTCAAAACCATTAAAGCATTATTCAAATGAAAACCAAAATCATATATAACCTATGTACAAAATCGAAATTAAAGTGATGACATCACTGAAATAAAAGCCTCTATGGATACTGACCCAAGCACACCGACCATGGCCATTGATGGTACACGGGGCCCACTTTAGGCTCTGCACGGATGATCTGACCGGTTTAATAATTTAAAAAAATAACAATGAGTGGGCCCGTGAAAAGTCAGCTTCATCCGATATGTCTAAGTGTTTGATCAAATCTTCCTATTTTTGAAAAATCGAAAAAATATGGAAAGATTGGATCGAACACTTATACATATCGAATGAAGCTGATTTTTCACAAACCCACTCAGTTTTTATTTTAAAATTATTAAACGACTCGAATCATCCATGCGGGTCCAGAATAGGCTATCAAACGTACATCGTGAAAATCATCGCGTTCATATGATTTTCACATTCTTCTTCTTTACTTTCTCTACCTCTCCCCTCCTCTCTCTCACTTGGGAAGTTCAATATTACCAAAATCTACTTCACTAAAACCACTGAGGTGAGTTTTTCCATTATTTTTTGTATATTTGCTACCAATTTTCTTTTCATTAAGATTATGATGTTTACAATGTATATGTTGCGTTATTGTTTATAGCATAGTTGAATTTGTTGGACACGACCGGTTAGTATATGGCACGCAAGTTTAGTATTAATCTGCGTGTTGTGATTGTTTGAGCCGTATACGCAAGTCCAGTATTTGTTTTCGTGTGTTGATTGTTCGAGCCGTGCCTTCAGGCACAGGCATACGCTAGTATATATATAATACGAAAAGGGAGAACACCAATAAGCTAGTGTGAACGAATTTTTAAAGTTGTTTAAAAAAAAAAAGTTATTTTCGACATTGACCAATGGCCGGCCATCCTTCATATAAGACAATTTCCCACAAAACCCAGAATCAGAATAACCAAGTTGAAAGAAAGCCATGTAACCCAATCAACATGCAAAGAAAAAAGAAAGCAAAAAGTCATATACTTGGAAAATCAAACGAAAGGATTCGGGTTCTTGATGCTGGATAGCGAAAATTGAAAGCTTAATCCCTACGTCCACTTTTGAACATCAGGCTTGCTAACTTTGAGACAATGATCAAGTAGTAGATCATTGCCCCATCATTCAAGACCGGATTTTTTTTTCACGTAGACAAGCCATGAAAATCTGACACAATTAGCCAAAGCGAAAATATTACGATGGCAGAATAAATCTCCAAAGCTATAGCTCCTAGGATTTTCATTTTTTAGCATAATAACATCCCGTAGATAATAACAGAATTACAAACTGAGCATGGCTGCCCTTGCGAGATTAAGGGCAACTTTAACATCAGGTCTTAGTACTTTGACCACTCTTACAAACTCAAAACTAGCACGTTAAAATAACGAAAATCCAAAAGTAGAGGTTGAATACTCCCTGTGATCGCAATATCAATCCCATGCCAATTCTCCTGATCATGATCATCTTCTTCCCTGATCTTGAAAAGTAAAAGTTGGAAGATCCAAAGCTGATACAAAGCAAAATACAACCTCCCTTGCCATATACTTTGGTTGCCTTTGTATATAAAAAAATCATACAGGAGTCCCATTTAAACCTCCACTGCATCACACAAGTTATTAATAACTTCGATATTAACCCATGGGAAAGGGTTCGTAATATCATAATAGCCACAACGCTCCCAACAATTCCCAATTTCCTTCAAAGTTTATGAGGCCAAAACTAATCATAACAATCTCCAATATCACCAAAGGGTATAATATATTTGTATTTATCGTCCCTCACCGACTTGAGAATCCACGTAATCTCCCCGTACTTGATAATTCTCGCTACGAACACCGGATTGACATGAACGAGAACCATGAATTTTTCCACGACATTAGAATAATATAAATCGCCACGAAAATTTGAACCACTAATCTTAGAAATGATTATCTTCCAAAGAGTAAGCAGTTGCATTGTCAGGGCCACCAAGGTGTAGCAAAAGCAACGGTGCCCATGTGGCCCATAATCCATTGCTATTTTCATGATCACCTTGGGCATCTGAGAGCTTGCCAAGAGCAATTGTTGCCACCATCAGCCATTAAGTAGGCTGACCAAGCTAGGACACTAATCCATAATGATGATATATATTTTCTACGATTGCCAAATATGGAAAGAATGATTTGTAAAGTGAGACTGGGTGGAACCAGTATCTGGAGGTCACACACGTCCCAAAGTCTCCTCACCAATGTTGAAATCAAATCCATCTCACTCTAACATGGATCGGATCCTTAATATGGGTAAGGAGACTCTGGGATGTGTGATACCTTCGAATACTAGTTCTACTCAGTCTCACTTTATAAGTCATTCTTTCCATATTCGGCAATCGTAGAAAGTATATATCATCACCATGGATTAGTGCCCTAGTTTGGTTGGCCTACTTAATGGCGGCGGCAACAGTTGCTCTCGGCAAGCTCTCAGATGCCCAAGGCGATCATGAAAATAGCAATGGGTCATATGGGCACCGTTGCTTTTGCTACACCTTGACGGCTCTGCTAGCATAACTGCTTACTCTTTGGAAGATAATCATTTGCGGATGGGGCACCTTCTGAGATTCATAGTTCAAATTTTCGTGGCGATTTATGTTATTCTAATGTCATGGAAAAACTAATACTCCATATTTAATTTCAGTAACAGATCAATAATACCCTTGCCCTTAATGCATGAATTGATCAACCAACGTATGCAAATCCTTATGCATTAAATAGCTTCCCCAAACGTTGTGATCATCATGGCCACATGTCTTCAAATTCCAAGGAAAACGGAACTGTTCTTCAATATGTATAGACTAGCGAAATGTCAGGCACTTTCCCATTCAAAAAACCTTGTGTCCGCAAGCCCTCGTGCATATTGCACTCTGATATGAACAATTTGCATGTTGAATTGACAATGCCGATAGTGCAACTCCAACCTAAACCAAGTTGGACACAAATTACGACCAAAAAAATTAAAGAGCAACAACATAAGCAAAAATCAACTCAATCTCAATTTGAAGAATTTATTAAACCCTCTCATGGTTTAATCACATTCAATCTCAATAAATTTTCTATCAATTTACCCCTTGCTACTATCTAGTCATACAAAAGAAACTACAAGAAATTGAAAATAAAAAGAGATCGAACGAAATAGATTTCATAGGTGGTTTACCCCACAACATAGATGATCCCGCTCTCTCAGACGTTCATGAAAGCTCCCAAGTTCTTCAAATTGTTGGAAACATAGAAGGAACTCCTGGAAAGGGAAAAAAGGCCACAAATTAGTTGGCATAATGTAGTTTGATTCATACACCAAACATTAAGAAACCTCCACACCAAACTTTCAGAAAGGTCAAAGGTTGGACATTATCTTTTCACTTGATAAGCTGAGTAAATTGGCATAACTACATTACACGAAATCGGCCCATTCCAAAGCTATACTACAACAGTTTGTGTTGTGAATGATGGCCCATACTCCATAATTGTCTCGGACAATGTTCCTTTGTTCCTACTTGTTCTGCATCCCTCATGATCATTGGTGTAAAGTGTATACATTTGGTCTCCCTAACAAGCAATGCATAAGATTAACCAACAATAGCATTCCAAACTAATCACACAACACTTCTGATTAAATTGGAGTAACAACTGACCCAGTCATTCCGAACCTCAAACACTAGAAAAGGAAGAGGACAAGAAAAGTAGAAGGAATAAGTAAGAGATCGTGGACTAACATAACCCAACCTAAACACAACCACTTTCTTACCTAACATCACTCGACCTAAACACAACCACTTAAACACCTAAGTTTGAACTATACTTGACGGAAGTCAAGAATAGAAAGAAAGAAGCTGATTAGAATTAGCATGGTGGCCTTATTCATTAGAACTACCCAAACTGTAACATTCAATTGATCTATTTAAAAAGGATTGAGTGATAAAAACTAAGCAAGATTTGCCAATCATTCAAAAGTCAATCCTTTCATGCTCGCTCCACAATATTCCCTATAGTCCTATCATCAAAGGCTCATCTAATCTCTGGATAGATCCCTCAAAAATCTGAGAACAAAAGTACCAAATGGGTAAGAAGTTGAAAGTGAACAGATCCTCAAGAATGTAAAGAAATTTAATCCGTCCGTAGAAGTCTAACACATTCAAAAAACAGAACCAGCTGATTATATTGACCAACCTCCATGTTTTCAAGACATTAGAAAGGACCGAATAAGATGGCTAAACCAATAGCTAGGCATAACATAATAAAGATCAGACACATCTTTTGATCTACTTTTACCGCAATGATAAGGCCCAGTCCTTCAGGCAATCACTGGCTACTACGTAATGCTACGATCTACGATCGATGGAATTTTGATTGATTCTATCAAGATGCCGGCCGGCCAGGCCCTGTCCTTGATAGTCAAGGGGGTGGGGTAAAAATGAAGGGTTGGGATCCTCTTTAGTTACTGTCTCGATAGTCTCACTTTTTTCTCACATTCCAATGTATTCTTACTGGTAAGAATACCATTATGGGGTTTGTCTCAGCAACTGTCCAGACAGTTACGGGAGAGGATCCGGCTCAAAAAATGAACGTGAAAACTAAAACAATCTGAAATTTTTCAGATTTGCAAAATAAACGAAGAAAAGGATTACTTTTTCGTGGAAAGCAAAAATAAGGAAGAACAAAGGGGAATATCTAGGACAGAAAACAAAACAGATTCACAAGATTGTTCCTCGAAGAAAAGAATAGCTGTTGGATCCGTGACCGACCATTACCTGTTTGATTTCTTCGGGCTTCTTCCGATCCGGCTGACACGGATCCTGGCCTCGATCGGTGTACCGCCGGCGAATCGGTAACGGAGTAGAAAGCTAAGGACTAATCTAGACAGAAATTGGAATTGGAAAAAGAGAGAAAAGCAATACGGAACAGGGATCCTCTCCGGGTCTCCGGTCCCCGGAGAGGACAGGAGAGGAGCCTGGCCGTACCAATATTCAGGATTCAGCCGTCTAGGAAGAGGAAGAGGAAGAGGCGTGAGAACTGAGGCCACGGAGATGTGTGTATTTATGGACGGGGTTGGGGTTTGGTTTGGGGTGTATGTGTGTGGGGTGGGGGGTGTTCGCGGAGAAAGTTTTATACTATATATGAGAATCTCAGGTACGGGGGGTTTGGTATTGTGCGTTTTTAGTTTTTGGCTATTTTTCTGGTACATTTTGATAATTGGCTTCGTTCATTTTATAGAGTTTAGCGGGAAAAAAAAATGCAATTCACGAGCAAAAATAGAGATAATTTGAGAAGAGATGTAAACAAAAATAATCCTTTGGATTTGAAGGGGCATTTTCATAAAGTAGTGTAGTGAAGGGCAATTAATTCATGCAATGAATGAGTTTTGGTATAAACAAAAAGGGTTTTGGCAGGATCAAAAATAGTTTTGGCATTATCAGCTCCCATTTTTTTAATGAAATGCGATATAATATAAGAGAATAACATGTTTTATAAAATAAAAAATAAATACTTAAAAAATAAAAACCTTAACGGAACAAGGTCTCAATCAAACTCAAAACAAAGAAAAGGAGAAAAGTATCCATTACCCAATTGGGTTTTGGTCAAGCCCTGCTATGGGTATACCATTTGGTGTACACCGCCTTTTATGGGACCCACTTAGGGGTCCCACACGAATAATCGGCTCTACTCAATTTTTTAAAAATACAGTATTTTTTAAGCATTCCTATTAAAAATCGGCTCTGTGGGATATCAGTAAAGGCTTGATTGATTCTACGCCCAATTTGCTGTGATCAAATCGGACGTAGTATCAATCAAGCATTTATCAATATTTGGCGGAGTTGATCTTTTACATGGATGCTTAAAAAAATATTTCGAAAAAGTTGAGCGGCTCCGATCATTTGTATGGAATCCCGTAATGGGTCTTGTAGAAAGTGGTCTACATTTAGTGTATACTAAATGATCTACGCATAGTTTTATTGGTTTTTGTCTTGCATATTTTAAAAGGGGAAAAAATCATTTATATACTATTATCTCCCCAGCTTGCCCCTCTCCTCTATTCTTTTCTTGAAGAAGAAGAAAAGAAAAAGAAAAAGAGAAAGGAAAAAGAAATAGTATTTTAAAAATGATTGGTAAAATGAGAGTATTATTGTAATAACATTAATAATACTATTATCTCCGCCCCTATCTCCTCTCCTCCTTTTTCTTGAAGAAGAAGAAAAGAAAAAGAAAAAGAGAAAGGAAAAGGAAAAAGAAACAGTATTTTAATAAATGAGAGTATTATTTTAGTGTTCAAAGAAATATATGTAGCTAAAATGTAAAAAGTACATTGTTGATTAGCATGTCTACCTATCAAGTAGTGCAGTAAGTGTACACACAAATCATGATGTGGGGCCCACTACGGGTTCCATACAAATAATCCAAGCCGTTCATTAAATGCAAAATATTTTTTCAAGTGAAATTTATGAAAAATTAGCTCAATCCAATACCTATAAGAGATCAATCCAATCATCTAACGTTTCATTCTCCAGATATCTTAATGAAAAGTTGGATGATTGGATCAAGTACCTATAGATATCGGATTGAGCTGATTTTTCGCGAGGGCCCTTGAAAAAATGTTATACTCTGTACATTTAATGAACGGCTCGAATTTTTTGTTTGAGACCTGTAATGAACCCCACACCGTGATCTGTGCACGATTTGTATGTAAAAGTCTGTGTGTAGCAGTGTTGTAGATAGTGTACATGCTCTTACGGCAAAGCGTTAATGATAATTTAATACTCCACAAAAGTCTGTGTGTAGCAGTGTTCCTATATTTTTTTTGACTTTCAAAGTTATCACATCTGAAACCAAAACGATATCGATGGGATCATATGTGGGTTCTATTTTAGAGTTTCGTACAAATAATTCAAGTCGTTTATTATTTATTAAATAATTTTATGAGTTTACTTGTAAAATTTCAGATTGATCCGATCAATATAAGTAATTGATCCAACGGTTAATTTTTCTTTGGGTATTTAAGATCCTATATTACTATTTTTTTACCTTTATTATCGAAGCTGAAAGTTTACATAGCCAATTGTTGTCGCCAAAGTATCAGTGTTACTACTTAAACAATACGTAAACACAGTCCATTGTTGGCCGCCTAGACTGCATGAGAAAGGCAGCTTCATCAACGTCTGTACAGCTGCTCTTTAACCTAACCAAAACCCTTTCAATTTCCCCACCAAATATCCTCACAGTCCCCCATCGACATTGTCATTCTCAACATACAATCACTCCTCAGCACTTCAATGGAGAATTCCATCACCAACGTATTCTTCTTCACCTACTCCAAGAATTCCCAAGAATCAGATCACTCGACGCCACCAAGTCTCTCCACGCACTCGCCATTACGACCGGCTGGAATTGCCCACAACCCATCTTCCTTAACAACAACATCATCTCGGCCTACGCGGCGTTTGGTGAGCTATTTCTTGCTCGCAAGGTGTTTGATGAAATGCCTCGACGAAACACTGTCTCATACAATACCATGATTGGTTGTTATAGCCATTGTGGGGATGCAGAGGAAGCTTGGAAATTGTTTTCTGAGATGAGGTTGTGTGGGTATGAGCCCACCCAATTCACGTTCGGGGGTCTTTTGTCGTGCCATTCTTTGGATCTCTATAGAGGGTTTTACTTGCAGGCATTGGTTCTGAAGAGTGGGTTGCTTTACCCTGATGCTTTTGCAGGGACTGCATTGTTGGGTCTGTTCGGGAAGCACGGGTGCTTAGACGAATGTCTTAAAGCTTTTCAAGACATGCCTCGGAAGAATTTGGTTACGTGGAACACGATGATATCTTTGTTTGGCCATCACGGGTTTGCTGAAGAGTCAATAGTTATGTTCCGCGAGATCATGAAGATGGAATGGGCGTTGACAGAATATTCTTATGTTGGTGTGTTATCTGGATTTTTGTGGGAGCGGGACCTAGAATTAGGAGAGCAAGTACATGGTTTATTGGTGAAAAATGGGTTGGTTTGCAATGTTTTGGTTCTAAATGCTCTGCTCAATGTGTATGTAAAGTGCTCTGGGCCATGCATAGCTGAGAAAGTATTTGGGGAGGCTTCTATCCGGGATGTTGTGTCTTGGAATACAATAATTGGTGCACTGACAAAAAGTGAGAGTCCAGGCAAAGCGCTAGAGCTCTACTTGAAAATGTGTCTTGATGGAGTCTGGCCTAACAGGACGACATTTGTTAGTGTTATTAACTCCTGTACGAGATCAGAGAATCTGATGTATGGAAAACTGATCCATTGTATGGCAATTAAACACATGTTAGATCGTGATATATTTGTAGGTAGTGCATTGGTTGATTTATATGCTAAAACTGATTGGTTGGGGGATGCACAGCGTTGTTTCGATGATATAGATGAGAAGAATGTGGTTTCTTGGAACGCTTTGATTTGGGGGTACTCACAGAAATGCTGTTTCTCCCCTGTTCAGCTGCTGTGTGAAATGATTCAATTCGGTTGTCAGCCAAATGAGTTATCATTTTCTACTCTACTCAAGTCATCCGACACTGTAGAGTTGCAGCAGCTTCATTCTTTGATAATAAAAATGGGTTACCACGGGAATGAGTATGTATCATGCTCTCTCATTACCTCATATGCCAAAAGTGGTCTGATATCCGATGCCTTGATTTTACTTCCTGCTAATGACACACAACTTCCTGTTGTCCCATCTAATGTGATTGCTGGAATTTACAATAGGACAGGCCAATATCATAAGACACAAGAATTGTATTCTCTACTTGAGGAACCGGATATTGTATCTTGGAACATCTTGATTGCAGCTTGCTCCCGCAATGGCGATTACAAGGAGGCTTTTGAACTTCTTGGACACATGCGGGTGGCTCAGATTCATCCTGACAAGTATACTTATGTTAGTCTCTTGAGTGTTTGCACTAACCTTTGCAATCTAGCTTTGGGCAGTTCGCTCCATGGCCTCATCATAAAAACGGATTCCAAACATTGCGACACATTTGTTTCCAACATAATTATAGACATGTATGGAAAATGTGGGAGCCTCGAGAGTTGTCTGAAAATATTCGACGAAATGGCAGATAGAAATCTTATCTCATGGACTGTTGTAATTTCAACACTAGGGCTTCATGGTCAATCATACAAGGCATTACAAATGTTCAGAGAAATGGAAGCAGTTGGTTTTACGCCAGATAGAGTTGCTTTTCTTGCTGTGCTTTCAGCATGCAGACATGGTGGGTTGGTGAAAGAAGGAAAGCAACTTTTTGGGGAAATGAATATGACTTACAGGATTGAACCAGACTTCGATCACTATCAACTTATGGTGGACTTATTGACTAGATATGGAGATCTGAAGGAAGCAGAACGATTAATTCTTGGCATGCCTTTCCCTCCAAATGCCTTGATATGGCGTAGATTTCTTGAAGCCTGTAACAGACAGCGTGATGCAGAGAATCTAGAAGTGGATAATGTAAACTTGGAATCGAGCGGGTGAGCTTGTGTAGCATTGTGTCATGATATTGACACTTCTCTTTACACAGGCGGATAGTGTTCTTTCATGCATTCTTTGGTCTTCTGTTAATTTTTGAGCCAGGTATTGATTTATTGAACTTCTAAAAATAAAGCACCATGAAAATTAATGACCCATGACATCGGTTACAGATATTTATAGAGTATAAACCATGCACTGTGCATAATCTTCATTATTTGGCCAATTGTGAAATAATGCTTCTTGTCGTTCTAGCAACATTTACGGTCGTCAGCTAGTTTGTATATCTCCAGCGATTATGTCAAATTTGTGCCAAATTTATTTGAAGGTTTATGGGTATTCTGACATTTCCAAATTTGACACCAACAAACCTCCATCTCCAACCTTGATGTCAAATTCAAAGTATTTAAGTACAAAATAAAAGCCAAAAGTAGATTTGGCGTGGGGAGTCAAATTTGACGCAAATGGTGTATAGCCAAATCAACATTTGGATTTGACACTCTATTTGGCATCAGGGTGGGATCAAATGAGGATGCCAAAAGTTGCCGTTTCTACTCCACGTAGGATTTGAGCTATGGGTTGGAGATGCTCTAATTATCCAGCATCAGATATGGAAAACATAGTCTCAAAGCTTCTTTCCAAAGTATGTGAGTATGCTTTTTTGTACTACTTGTACCTTGGAATTAAAGGTTCCTTACATTGTTCAAAATCTATGACTTGCAGAGAATTACATTCAATTAAGACATGGCATCTCCGGGATGTCTTTTCTTTGAGCTGAATCAACCTCTCAGTCAGCTGTGCGGTAGTCAGCTGCCTTCATGGTGTGCTAGTCCGGCATCTCCAAGTAAGTGAATTTATCCGTACAGAATTAAGTGTGCAAGGAGAATTGTTTAAACTTTCCTCATTTTGAACCAAAGCTGGAAAGCAATGAATACAGATTCATATAATGTCCACTTGCGCCAATGTCTGACGCTGGCACTTATTTATTCAGTTTTTGGAGCACAAGCTGATGAGCTACTACGTGCAATCTATTGTGGATTAATGTAATCTCCAACTTGTTCCAACCTGTTGCTTTCAATTACCCATCATTTGAACTGTTGAGTGATGTTTGCCCAAGTTTGAGAAACAGATAAACTTGGGACGGGAAAGGGAAGAGAAATGAAAACAAAAACGATATGTGTTTCCCGTTTATACATACTGAATAATTGCTGGAAAGGGAGGGCGCTATCATAATTGTTTCCTTTAAGGATTTATGCATCTTGAAAGATGATACTTTTCTCTTCTTCTTCTTCTTCTCTTTTTTTTTTTTTGCATGAACTTCCTTTAAACTGAATAGATGGTGGAAAATTAAATATTGCTAATTTCTTTTTCGTTCGTTTTTTCCTCTGGTTCATTTTTCTCGAGAATCATTTTCCCATGCAATGTTGTGGATAATCAACCAAAGCCTTAGGTGAAATGTAGTAGTAGTAATCAATAAGGATTCATGTAACTTCACTAGCAGGGAACGCTCTTCTTTGCTATTGACTCGATCACAGGCACACTTTGTATGTACCAATTACCAGATATGCTAATTTGCTGACTTGCTCAGATAGTTAATATAATCTCCGCCTGCACAGAAATCAATCATTTTTCCTTAATTGTTCACGGATTCATGAAATCTCCACTAGCACCACCATCTCTTAGCCCTGTATGGGTAGTCATTTGTTTCAACTTTGTTACTCGAGTAACACACGACACTCTACTTCATTCTCATTTCTTTCTACCAGGAATGGGTTACCCTGCTGCAGCAAAGACACTAGTCGTGCTCTGGACACTTTCCATCAGTTAACTAGCACGTCTTCTCAAGCATAACATGGTCGAAAGTCTTCATTCTTCCAAATGTTAGGGTTCATATCTCCCAACAGTGGAGACGAAGTCTGTATCGCATGGAAGGGTATTGCAAGACAGAGTGACTCCTTCGGAACCAGATCCCAAGCAGTGAGCACCATGATTGTCTGAATCCACGACTAGTAACCAATATTTTGGTTTTTTTTTTTTTTCAAACGGCAAACCAAAAGATTTTATTGAAAAGGAAAAGGATTACAAAACAAGCTCTTGTTGGCAAAGAAGCCAACAAAGAGAACACCAATGGGCTTAGCCCAGATGACCTAAAGGGTCTATACAGACATAGATATAACAATAAAGCTCACAAGAAACCCGTAATCCAAAGACAACGTGAAGCCCAAGAAGTCGAAATTCTAGCCCAAAAATTAACAGCCATAATCCATAGACAACATAGGTCAAGCCGGAGTTTGGTTTATTGGGCTTAATTGGGGGATTATATGTTTCGTGAAACAATATTGTGTCTAAAGCAAGAGACTGCATAAATAAAGCTCCTCAGCTGATTCTGATTTTTGTTCATGAATTTGGCAGATGGGAGAGAATTTTCTGTCTCTTGTGGTTTGAACTCATTGCGCTCACGTTGACTGTTCTTATAGTCCCATTTGAAAGGAAATTGCAAATTATCAAACACTTTACAGTAAATTATTTATGAGAACGAAAATATTTAGAGTGTTTTTTCTAACAATTATTACTCAACCACAAACACTTACCCACTCACATCTTTTGGTGGGGCCCACACGCACAGGAGGTGTGGTGTGTGTGGGCCCTAATGTGAACGTGAGTGAGTTTGTGTAAATGTTTGTGGTTGTAAAATGATTGTTTTTCTAAAAATTGAACAAGATATGAATCACAAGATAGCATTTGCTCCTGAACAAGGTTATGAAATATGAGTGATAGAAATAGTCAATGCTTTCCCCAGGTATCAGCTCAAACATAGGACATTTCACAAGTCAATCTTGTTAAAATATCTTGTGCAGTTTGGAACATCATTGGAGAAAGTGAGAGCATAGTTTTTGCACTCCATTTTGTTTTTGTTTTGCATCTTGCTTCCAATCCTAATAAGTCAGAGCCGGCACTGTTTTGATACCATTTCCTAGGGATGAAAATTTAATTGACCACCCCGAACCGACTGAGAAAAACCGATTGGAATTAATTTGGTCGGTTTCGATTTTTGAGGGAGAAATTTTTGAATTTTAGTTCGATTTGCCTGAAATTTCCCCCGAACCGGACCCAAAAAACACTGTACTAACGTATACCCCGGTTTGGACCCAACATGGTATTTTTGGTTGTCTTGGCCAAGTTTTGGGCCTCCAGCCCATTTATTTTAAGATATAGTATTACAGTACCATTTTTGGTTTGTTCATTATTTTTGTTTTTGTATTTGGTCCCATATATTTTTATGGGCCAAAAGTGTTTTGAGCCGAACCCAAAACAACCGAAAAATCTGAATTCCCAGACCGGACCGAACGACCTTGACCCAAGTTGGGCCCTCCCATTGTCTTGGTCCTGGTTTTACATATCCTCCCCGAGCTGATCGGTTCGGCCTCACCCCTACTACCATTTCCTACGAAGCGTAGTTGTTTTTCATATATAATCTCAGAAAAATAAGTAGAACGAATCCTCAACCAATTAAGTTTTTGTTAAGTTTCTCGAAAAGTGATCATAAATAACGCAAAGGACAAAGTAAACACATAGAATGTATAAATTTGGCTTCGTTCCACCAAGGAAATTACTTAGTTTTTGAATTAAATCTGATGTATTGTAAGAGAATAAACTATCACGTAAAACAAAAAATAAATATTGAAAAAAAAAAAAGAATCTTAACGGAACGGGGTGTTTTCAGATTCCACATATACTGCATAAACTCAACAAAAATGAATTCAGATCGTACACTCAAACATCAGTTTGAGTAAATTTCGGAAAGGAAAACACACTTCAGCCGCATGTAACGACAACTAGATATCGAACAAAGGTAAGATTCTCTCAAGTCCAATAAAAAAGGGGGGGAAAAAAAAAAGAGAGGCTCTCAACAAATCTTGAGCGTTATACGATTGAGTATAGCTGTAAAATTTAGAAAAAAAAATAAATAGGAGCTATCTGAAATTCATCCTTAACGACTTGGAATTGATTTGGTGTATTGAATCAATGTCATCAATTGCCTTTCGCTTTCGAAAATTCAAAGCAGGAGCTGGAACAGGGGAAGGGAGCTGGAAACCGGTGTCCCGAGCCGAATCTAATTGGATTTGGGAGTTGAAAAGGTGGGTTATGTCCCTTAGAGGCCTCCTCAACCTTCGCTTGGCATTCTTTGCGGAACAAGTTTGAACCACGGGAGGAGCTGGATGGATCTGGTTTTGAGCAAGCGGTGGGATGTTCTCTTTGTTGTTGTGTTGACAAGAAGAAGAGGTAACCTCCATTTCAGACGAGAGAGAGAGAGAGAGAGAGAGAGAGAGAGAGAGAGAGAGAGAGGGAGAGGGAGATGGTGAGCTGGGTGTTGTGGAGTGAGAGCTATATGTAGTGGTGGGTCAATGGGTGGTTTGTTTTGGAGGGATGATTCAAAGTTTAATTTTGCTTCTCTCTCTCTCCAAAACTTTTTGGTGTTTTTGGAGTGTTCAAAATCAGGATTTTAGAGGCAGGGAGGGAGGGAGGATTCAAACTCATGTTATTTTCAGTTTGAAATTTGTTTTCAATTCTCACAAGGCCAAGTTTTCAGTGAGTGAGAGAGAGAGAGAGAGAGAGAGAAGAGGGAGAGTTCAAATTTTGGAAGGCCACGGGGGAGTGAAAATAACGTTCGCGCCTCGCGGGCTCCCCTGATTTTTTTTGGCCCGGCAAATTTATTTTGGCCGCGAGGCGTAGAATACTTAAAATGGAAGAAAATCTGGGTTTTTACTTTCAATAATTATATAGCCGCACACACAAACACTTTACAAATATATTCACATCTTTTGGTGGGGCTCATACACCGGAGGCATAGTATGTCTGGGTCCCAATGTGAATATGAGTGTGTTTGTTTAAATATTTGTATAAGTGTTTGTGGTTGTAGAATGATTGTTTTGCATTTTCCTTCGTACAGTAAAGAAAACGATTTTTAATGGGTTTTGGTAGAGAGTTAATTACCTCTAAGTACAGAAAAGTGACACCTAATTCCCATTAAGGAGAGATGAAGTACTTAATTACCACTAAGTCCACTTTTACAAAAATACATTTATCATTAATAGAAGTGTCACCCTAGGGTTTTAGGGTATGCTAGGGTTTTAAGATGCTAATGGGTACCACTAATGCCATCGTAGATACTAAAATCTTAAGATCTTGCTAAGATTTTAGGGTTTTTAAGTGCACAGGGTTTTAGGAGTACTTTAAGATTTTAGATTTTAGGATACCCTAGGGTTTAAGGTATGCTAAAGTTTAGGTTTAGGTCTTTTCATAGCCACTGGGACTTAGGTTTTAAGCGCACTTTCATAGGAGTTTTAGGGTGACTTTCCTATTATAGGGTTTTAGCGATTTAGGCCTTTTATTGGGTACCACTGAGTTTTAGGCAACTTTTATAAGTCTTTACGAGGTTTAAGGCACTTTCTTAGGGTGCCAGGGGTTAGGCACTTTCAATATTTGGGGTTTTAGGCACTTTCATAGGGTTTTAGTGTTTCGTTAATTAGAGGAGACTTGGTGGGAATTACTTTCTATTTTCTGGACCTAGAGGTAAATTGCCCTTAGATTATAGATTTTGAAACATAATTATGAACTTTGAATTATCAAAAGTTAATTTTCCAGTGTTTCTAAATTACGCACAATAATAGAAAGAAAATTATGCATCTGAGTAGTGTTTGCTTGTATAAGACCCTTATTATTATTATTATTATTTTTGCATATCTTCAAAAAATACCCTTATTCATTTCTTTTGTTCCTGTCTATTAGTGAGTTTTCTCCTTCCCTTTCTCCCTCATTTCTCCTTTCTTTACAATGTTTTCGAATAAGCTTGAATATAGAGATTGTTTAATAGTTCAATTCAACATTTAAAACTAAATGTATTAAGTAATAAATAATTAAGTAGGTATTGTAAGGACCCGTAATTTTGGAGTTTAATAAAAGGATTTATTCGATGTTATAAATGAGGAAAAATGTGAATTTTATTGAGTTTATTTGATTTGGGGTTAATGTGTTAAGATTATTACTTGAGGGAGTGTAAGTGTGTTTTGTGTGGGTGCTAGTATAAAAGGGTGTGTGTGTGTGTAGGAGATCAAATTCTCCATCTCATTCTCTCTCTCCCTCCCGACGCTTCTCTCTCCCTCTCGGCTCTCTCTCACTCTCTTCCTCTCTCACACAAAAATCCACCAAAACTCATACAAAATCACCTCCATTTGACCTTCCATCGACGTTGTTAAGCTTGAATTTCGTGGGTTTCGCTCGGAGGAGAGTATTCGACGGATTTTGAAGTTTTCGGAGTCTAGGGCTTGCTCGAATCGCTTGGGTTTCGATCGAATCACTTGAGGTAGGGATTTCTTACTGTTGTTATGAGCTTATGTGGTGATTATGTGTCTAAATCGTGCCTTATTTCGTTGAATTTTGATTTCGTGCTCATCCTTCGTTTTCTGAAAAATCGCCTGCTGTAACGCAGTGGTATTGATCGATACCTCTGGTACCGATACCTACTTTTTGAGGTATTGGTACCTCGATTTAGATTACTCACTGGAATGGTTGGTACCGATACCTAGTTTTTGAGGTACCGGTACCTTTGGCTCAGAAAAACTGTTTTGAACCCCGTTAATTGTCCGTCAATTGTATTGATTCCCGACCACTTCTAACACTCCCCAAACGCATTATAATCATCTCTAAACTTGATTACTTGGGTTCCAATGATTCGTTAATCATTCCAATCCCTTCGATACTCGTTGAACGCAATCTTAGTGTTGTTATAAATGGAATACATGTCGTAAGGTTGTTTAAGAGTACGGTAGGCTATGTGGGGCTTTGTGATGAGTTTTATAGGTATAACGCCCCGAATTTTGAGTACGTTAAATAAACAATTTATTGAACAGCAAAAGAGAGTCTGGCTCTTTATTACATCATAAACTCCCAAAGGGTTCTTTTATTACACAAAAGGGATGGATATCTAAGGTTATCTACAGCTCCTTCTCTTCTTTCATCCTAGCAAGTTCCTCAGCTCCAAAAGCCTCCAATGTGTACAGCTCCCCTTGTTCATCTAACAAGTCTGACACATTTACTAGCATCGCTCCAGGTATAATATGTCAAGGTCACATAAAACAACACCATGAGCTTGAAAGCTCAATAGAATAATCCAAAATCCACTAACCCTTAACTTACAAATAGCAAGTCATGCATATATCATAAAGAGTCATAACGACACATGCATTAATATAACAATAACAACAACAATGAAACATCCGCATTCGCTAACTATCGTTGGAGTCATGTTTCGGGTATATGTTTCTCCTACGCGACTCATCGTAAAGCGTGTCACCATTTCATTTCAAAATCATTTCTCATTCTTTGTTACCAACGGCTACCAAGTCCGCCACGTTATCAAATCTTGCATTGGCTCCTCTCACGAATAACCAAGCCCAATTACCAATGAAGTTACCACGTCCGGCTCCGTTAGCAATCTACACAATGGGCTACCAAGTCCGGCCTCATTGCGGTTTTCGCAAGTCCACACAAAGGGCTACCAAGTCCGGCCACCTTGCGGGTTTTCATACTACCATTGGGCTACCAAGTCCGGCCACAATGTAGCTTCAAAAATCCTTTTTATCCATATCAACCACTCCCTAAGTGTCATGTTTCTACTTCTCGATTGTCGTGTCCCGTAATCATGCATAGACTCCACGGCGGGACAAATCACTTTAAAGAAATCTTGAAACCAACTAGCAAGATCATCCAATTCTATATTACCACAAGTAAGGCAAGCAATATGCTATCAAGCTTACAATCTTTGAAAAGGTCAAAATACGAATATTTCGTTTTAAAACAATACTTTATCTTTAAAAATGAAAACGTATAACCTTCTTTTTGGAAGTTCAAAACAACATATGTTTATTGACGAGTTCATAAAGTCATGTGATCTTTCATTCTCAAGGTCATGCTATCAAATATTCACAAGATCAAAATAAACTACGTAAAGCAATCCTACTAACACATAGCCTTCGATACTTAGGAAATCATGCTTATAACTTCTATTATACTTAGAATAGTAGGTTCGAAGAACTCTACAAGATCATGCAATCAACTAGTCTTACGAAGAAAGTATGCTACATATACTTAGAGATAGCGGGGTTGGAGTAGTCTACCTTAATCCGAAACTAGTCGGGCCCGAATAAGCTAGTTGAAAAATTCTACGGGCGGTGAAACTCTCAAATCTGGACCGAACTTTGGATGGCAGTAACTCGGTCAAAACTGGGCCGAATAGGATCGTTCTTGAGTCTAAAACGAAGATCTCGAAATTTTCTACAACTTCCGTGAAGGACGTTATTCCTAGAAACGACTTTCGCCCGGAGAAAAATGGGGATAAGAAAGTGGACAGTGAGCTGCCTGGAATGGAATTTCCAGATTTTTTGACTGAACTTTGGAGGTCGATATCTTGGTCATCTCTTGACCGTTTGGGGTGGTTCTTGGGTCTAAATTGAAGCTCTCGAAGTGTTCTACGACTTTCGTGGAGGTCGTTGTTCCTAGAAATGACTTTCGCCCGGAGAAAAAATGGAGTTTTTCAGAGGACAGTAGGCTGCCTGAGCAAAACAGAATGGATTTTAGAGAGAAGTTTGGAGAATGAGGTGAAGGTGTGAGTTCAAAGCACCAAGAGCTTGGTATTTATAGGCAAGGCACCCTCTCTCTCTCTCCCTAGCCGGCCTTTCTCTCTCTCTCCTATATCTCATTTTTTTATTCAAGCAAATCTTGTTTGCTTGTAAGTTTAACCCTAGAACTAGGCATGCAAGGCTATGGATGTGTCCTTTGGATTGGATTTTGGAAGATTGATCGAGGAAGGTGGATTTGATTCAAGTATTCTAATGGGGTTTGTACAAGGAAGGACAAGATTGGATGGCATTGGTCATGCTTTCACTTGAAGTATACACAAACTAGGACAAGGATGACCAAGCAAGGTCAAACAACTTGCACATACATCACATTCTCCCTTTCTCTCTCTCCATCCGAATCTCTCTCTCTCTCTCTCGGCCTCTCTCTCCTCTCTCTCTCTCTCTCTCTCCCACTTGTTTGTACTATGAAAGACTACATATATACTAATATATATATGTACTATGGGTCTTTCAAAATCTTGTATTTAAAACTAAATATAGATTTTTCTTATTATAAAATTCTATATACACACATGGGTACTTTCATTATAATATATATATCTATATATATATATATACAAGTACATATATATAATATACAAGCTAGTACTTACACAATCTAGTCTAGGGTTCCATAGTCTAATAAACTAACCTAATGCTTTCAAAGTACAATGGAAGCACAAGAAGTCAATCTAAGGTACTATCTCTCTCTCCTCCTTTCTCTCTCTCTCTCTCTCTCATAATCTCTCTCTCTCCCTCTCTAAACTTTCTCTCTCTTTCTCTCTCATGTACTATATATATGTATATATATACACATACTAGAAAGCAAACATATATAATAATGTATTAGTGTACTAGAATATCTAATAGATTTACAAGCAAAAGGATTTACCAATTAAAAAATGTAATACACACATGCTATATACAATAAAATATATATATACAACAAGTACATACATACATACATATATATATATATATATATATATTTATACATGTACTACACTATATCTATACTAGATATGACCTAGGACTAATATCTAATATAGTATTCTACTACTTTCAAAGTACCAGGTATAATAATACTAACCTAATGTACTAATTGTATTTTAATGGATTATCACACATGACCCAAATCTAATATTTAAATCAAACAAGTACATGATTGTCAAGACTAACTATTATCCAATGGATAATAGTTTCTCTAATGGTTAATAACCAATGGGTAATAATGGCTAGGATTCTAGTCTATCGTCCAATGGTTAATAAAACTCCTAACGGTTATTATCCAACGGTTAATGCTAGAAAGTCTAATATTTGTAATTAAGCAGTAAGCTAATCTAATCTCGTACTTAGGAAGATTAACCAAGGTTTACCTATTGACCAACGGGTAAATATCGTCCAACGGATAAATATTACCCTAGCTTTTATCGTCCAATGGATAAAGACAAAAAGGGTAAAATGGTCCATCTAGGGTTAGGGAGAAGTGATTAGGCTAAATGAGCATTAGGCTATTCTAACTAATCGGTTAAAGACTAACGATACTTAATCTAGGCTTTCATTGCTCGAGTGGTATTTTGGTTTTATTTAGTAGGAAATTGCCCAATAACGGAATATTAAAGCCCGACGGTGCCAAACGCCAAGGCAAGGTGTGAGCGTGGCCAAGGCAAGGTGTGAGCGTGGCCAAGGCAGCCAAGTGGCAAAGCGGTGGCCAAGCGGTGACCAAAGCAGCCCGGTGGCCAAACAGTGGCCAAGGCAGCCTGGTGGCCAAGAAGTGGCCAAGCGGCCATGACGGCCATTACATATGGCCAAAGCGACTGGTAAGCGGCTAATAGCCATGGCGGCCAAAGCGACTGGTAATAAGCATTAGCCAAAGTAAGCCTGGTAGCCAAACAAGGCCAAAGCGGCCAGCGAGGCCAAGGCAAAAGCAAGGCGTGACTCGATGCCAAAGCGAGAACCGATGGCGGCTCGAGCGAGCAAAGCGACCAAGAACGCCAAGGCAAAAGCGCGACCCGATGCCAAGCGAGCAATGGCGACAAAGCGAGCAAAGCGGCCAACAACGCCAAGGCAAAAGCGAGGCGCGACCGGATGCCAAGGCAGAACCCGACGAAAGGCGAGCAAGGTCGGCCCAAAGAACGCCAAGGCAAAAGCAAAGCGCGACCGATGCCAAAGCGAACCCGATGGCGGCGAGGTAGAGCAACCCGACGATGACCAGACGCCTAGGTGAGGCAGACCAGGCAGCGACCGCGCTTAGGCGAGGCAGCGGCGACAAAGCCAACGCCAAGGCGGCGCGACAATGAGCCGACGCCAAGGCAAGAGCCCGACAATGAGCCGACGCCAAGGCAAGGCGAGCAGCCAGCCGACGCCGAGGCGAGGCAGGCCCGACAGAGACCCGATGCCTGGCGGCGAGCCTAATACCGACCCGATGCCTAGGCAGCCTAGCCAAGCCAAAGCAAGGCGGTCAAGCCGACGGTTAAGGCAAAGACCAAAAATTTCTACTAACTACTACGGCATCGATGCAACACTCTAGGTTAGGGAAAATGTAACTAAGCCAAACGGTAGTTAGGGTTGCTAACTAATCGGTTGCCATGTAGGATTTCCAGCCGAGAAAATAAATTCTAGGATTTTACTACAATTACCAAGTAACTATACCAAGGTCTTAATAGGCATACTCGTCTTTAGAAAATGACCTTAATGCCCGGGCGATGAATTCCAATCTCCTAAGTCATAAACCTAATTATGACGGATTATTAATCGAAAAAAGGGATTTATAAAATAAATAAAGAATTTTCAAATATAATAACAAAATTTTATAAGTCGATAACGACCGATTTTTGGATGTTAAAAAAATGAAATCCAAGTATTAAAATAAAATTCAAATTTTTAGCAAAATTTTTTTTGACCAAAAATCAGGGTCGTTACAATAGGTAGATATGAGCTTGCCTAGTGATGCGAAGGGTATTGTAGAAGTTCGTGTGCTCATGATTCGTCTTGTTGATCTTTCTAGATTCTTTTAGCGATCATTCTATAGATTCTAGTTCAAAACCTAGTGGGTGGTGCGTCGTAGAGTTAATTAGTGGGTTCGGTGCGTGACGAAAGGGCGTCGGGATAGATTTAGAAGAATAATGTGAACTTAAGGTATCTATCAATGTATTAAGGGACACGATTATGAGTTTGTGATACATTAAGTGGTAATGAATGAAAGAATGTGAACTTGGAAAGCATTGTCTTCTTGCGTACGTGATTTTTAATGCATGTGTGTATGTGTGAGTTGATAAGTTTGAATAGAGGGTCCCGCAACGCAAGGTGTGGTAATGCGGAAACCCAGGTGGAGAGAATTCACTGTAACGCAAGGTGTGGTAATACAGGTGAATGTCTCACTTAATGAATGAAAGTATGGTTGAATTTAGAAGTTTATGTCATTGTTTGGGTTGTTTACGGGTTGAGATTGTGACTGTTAAAGAAAGAGATAAACGATTGATTTTATCGAAGTTTTGAAAAGAAAGAAACTTGTTTTTTTTGGAAAAAGAATTTTTAGTGAAAATCCTCCGGTATTCTTGGGTGAATCAACGGTTCCAGTATTTGGGCACAAATCAACGGATTCCGGCTATTCAAAACTCGAATCAACGGAGTTTGACCATTGAAGGTCATGTGTTTCTCTACACAACATCTATTTGAAAATAAAGGACTTTTTCTGAAGAAGGATTAAAATGATGAATGAAATGGATTTTGATGATGAGTGACATGGAAATAAGAAATGAGATTTGGGTGACGATTTGGAAAAATGAGAAAGATTGTGAATTAGGATGAGATGTGGTAAATGGTTGAAGAACCTCTTATTGATTTGATATGATTGATGTGGAAAAGTTAATGGTTCGAGTTAGACGCGTGAGCTGATAAGTATTGCACATAGGATTCCTCGAGTCCTTTGGTCATAGCATGTTGTGTCACGCCCTCGATTTTCAACATAAATAAATAATCCATTTTTAATAAAAGTCTCTCGCATATCATAGATAATACCCAAAAGAGTCTTCCACCTGTTTAATTTACAAACAAAGTCCCCAAGTTTAGAAAATTACATCCATGGCACCATGGCCCAGATTAGCTTAAGTACAAGTACGAACAAGTTTTCCTTGAATATACAACGGTTTAGTCAAAAGAAATTTCAAAGTTATTAATTACATAGCCATCTTTAACCAAAGGATAATCATTACAAAGAAACTTAAGTGACTAATGAAGTCAGCTTCCCAAAAAGTATTCTTCTTCATCCAAGCATTCAATGCATGCGAGCTAAAGACCGGGACTTGAACCTGAAAAGAAGGATTTTATTGAGCTACACTAGCCCAGTAGAGAAATCTTTACTAAAGTTATAAGAAAATGTGATGAGGTATGCATCTAGAGTGAACGAATCCCAGTAAATGAATATGAGATACAAATGGGCACCACGCTGAGTCGACAAACTACGACTACGGGATTCTGTACATCTTAAAGACATTCCTAACCATTTGCATATCAAACTAGAAGCAGCATTTAATCTCATATCAGTCGAGCAACAATAATAATAGTTCAACCGTCTAATTATTTTCCGAACGAATGCCACATGCACCTTCTCATTTCATACCATCTACCGTAGAGCCTCAATCATAAAACTTCCCATTTGAATTTCCAAAACAATTTCAAGAAAACACAAGACTATCACGGGTCAAGCTCCGTTGATTCGCTCAAGAATACCGGAGGATTTTTAACTCACATTGCTTTCTTTAATCAAACTTCGGTAAAATCAACCTTTTATTCTCTTTTTCGACAATCACAATCCCAAGCAACCTTCAATCCAAACGTCGACATAGACCTCTAAGGTCAATCAAAATTCTCTTCATTATGTGAGACATTCAACTGTATCACCACCCCTTGCGAACGATACAATGAATTCTCTTCGGCGAGACATTCAACTATATCACCACCCCTTGCGTACGATATAGTGAATTCTCTCCACCTGGGTTTCCGTACGTCCACCCCTTGCGTTACGGGCCCTCTAGAGTCTCCGCGCTACCACCCCTTGCGTAGCAGGACCCTCAACTAAAAACAAAATCAACTAAGACATACACACGTATAATCAATCCAAATACAAGAAGACCAACATTTTCCAAGTTCACCTCATTTCATTTATCGTCATGCAATGCTTTACAAATCCATAAACACGTCCTAATGTACATTGATAGATACCTTAAGTTCACGTTATTCCTAAAAGTCCATTATAACATCCTTCGTCACGCACCGAACCCACAATGACCCATCGACATACCACCCGCTAGGTTCTAAACAAAAATCTTATAAAACGAGCCATTTGGATACAAGCAATCGTATTCAAGAGTGACTTAAATACATTCTAACTATATAAGGAGTCATAACACGGAACGAAACAATCTTGGGAATAGCCAAGAGACATTGACAAACCAACACACCTCTATTCAAATGGTCATAACTTTTTGTGTGCTAAGAGTCTTAAGGTGATTCTAGTGGCAAACGAAAGCTAATTTCAAGACCTTCGAATCGATATAAGATTTGCATGAAACGGAAATCAGACGAGGAAGTTACAGCCGTTCGAAGTTGGCTGAAACCCAGAAAACGAGACAGATTCGAGACCTGATTTCTAAAATCCACCATTAATTCAATTCTCAACGGTTTTGGGTGATTCCAACGGAATTATAACGGGCTCTAAGTCTACTATATTTCATATGGAGGAACCAAAATTCATTTCCGAGTTTAAGACGACAAAAAGGGCCCAATAAACAGTGACCTGTTCTGCAAAAATTCGAAATGAAAGGAATAACCTCAATCGCCGAAGCAAGGCACGATCTAGCTACACAAACACCACAAAAACGCATAACAAGAGTAAGAAATCCCTACCACAATGGGTTTTGAGCAAAACCCTAGGTCTACCGAAGGCAATAAGCGAGAATCCTCCAAAGACAAGCCTCACCCGAGCTTAGGTACAAGATCTAGAGTAGATAAAGTCCAAAAACATGAGCAACAAGTAAAGATCAACAATTAATCGAGAGGAGAGAGGGAAAAACGTGGGTGAGAGTCCAAGAATTGAGAACATGAACACAAGCTTACCCCTTGTTCTCCAAAATGCAAGATTCGAGTGATTTGAAGTTGGAAACCCGAGGATCTTGAAGATTTGCGATCGAAATCGAGAGTCTTGGGTGAGAGATTGAAGAGAGAAGGTAGATGGGTGATTTTAGGGCTTGGTTCGTGGCTTAGGAGTGAGAAAATAACATAAGAGGTCTATTTATAGAGGTCCAAAAGCGTGCTGAAATTTTGCAGAAAAACACAGCTTGTACCGGTACGGGGAAAAAGCTGTCCCGGTTCATGAACCTTCAAAATGTCAAAACCACTACTTCTGGACACTATGTACCGGTACGGGAAAAAAGCTGTACCGGTTCAAGCTAGGCAGAAAATGAATTTTTTGCAACGGTCACCGAATCAAACCCCACTTGCTACCAACACTCCCAAACATCATTACAACCTCAAAATACAATATTCCACATATTTAAACGATTAAAGAAAATATAATAATTCACGAGTCTCTACATGTTGTTCTTTGATTGCCATACGTACCTTGGGCATATCTGTTTATATTCACCCACTTTAGTTGCATAACTCATTTCATTTTCTTATAACATGCGTGTAGAATTCTCTACTGGGCACGTGTTTGCTCAACCTACCATTTTAGGTTCATTGCAGGTCATTGTCATGGAATGCTTGGGGTGCATGCTGATGTCGTTGTTTAAAGCTATTTTGGGGAGCATTGGATAATTTTTGTATAACGAACTATGTTGTATTGTATTTTTCTTTTGTGGAACTCTGTAGTTTATCGGATAAGTTTGTAAATTTTGGGAATTGAATTTTCTTTGGGATATTAATTGTAACTCCGATGAGGATTTTAATTACCAGTATTATTATTATTTATCTTGAAAATCGAGGTCGTGGCAGGTATGATAGCCATATTTTTTTTATACTTAATGCTTTGTTTGAATTGGATTTTGAAAAATAATAGGGATAAGTGGAGAGAGATAAAGAGAGAAATGTTAGAAGTAGGGAGAATCTAGGGGGAATTTTTTGAAAAATTCTTTTTGAATTGCAAAGAGAACAAGGAATATTTTAAGTGCATCTCAAAATGTAAACTCAAAAAAGGTAGAAAAAATAAATAACCTAATACCTATTTAATTCTGACTTAATTTGTCAATCTTTATATATCAGTGTTATCACTACTACCACCATTCCATCACTGTTATCACTACCACCACCATCACAGCTCATCATCGTAGCTGCCATCGCAACTACCATTGCCACTACCACCACTACCATTGCCACTATCACCACCATTGCTCTACCATCGCTGCCATTACCCACCTGATTCCACTCCGCCATTAGTAGACCATCACTCCACGATCGATGCAATTACTACCACCACCATCACTTTGGCGCCATCACCACTATAACTACCATCACTACTACCACTGTCAGCAACACCATTATTGCTAGGGGTTTTTATTACCACCCTCACAACCACCACTCTATTGCCGCCGCCACTACCACCCACTCCATGATTGCTACAATTACTACTACCACCACCACCATTCCAGCACCACTCAAACCACTCCCGCTCCAACTACCACTATCTCTCTATCTATGCATCATGTTCCACCGCTACGTTCAAATTCCTTGTTCTTCTTCATGACAACAACTACACCATTGTCAGCTACTGTCAGCATTTGTACCGTTATCTTACACCAATGTCCCTCCACCATCATCTTCAACTCTTCGTCGCCATCTTTTCACCACAGCACCTCCGCTACAACCATCATTGCCCGCACTACGAACAGACACCACAATCACCATTACGTTTTAATTCAATTCTTGATATTTTTATCAAAGAGCTTTTCAACTTAAAACATTTAACATCTAATTTTTAATACTTAATATTTCAATTTTTAGCTTCAGTTTTCAGTACTTATTTTTTCAGGTCATAGCTTCAGTTTTTAGTAGTTATTTTTCAACAATGTTGGGGGCTATATCCGATTTAGGTTTGACTTGAGGTTGATCTTCAGAGTGCTAGCAGCGGAGATTACAATGAATTAGGGCGGCAACTGTAGGAATCTTTGTGGATTTTTTTTAGATCCAGATTTGAGTGTTTTTTATTTTGGGTTTGATTGGGGTTGATAACTAGAGCTAGGAGTGGGGCATTTAAGGGGATTCTCTATGGTTGTGGTTGTGTTAGCAGTAGCGAAATTAGGATTTGGTCCCGAGGATTAGTAGACATAAAATTTTATCGTAACGTATACTTATTATTATCATAAAAATTTTTGTTTGTCAATACATTACATTTGTATAATGAAATTATTCTGGCCTAATGCAGTTAAAGTATGTCAATTATTTTATTTTTTCTTTAAGCTATTTCAACTGTCACGTGCTTATTTTTTATTTATGAAAGAAATTGAGAAATAAAAATATACAATAACCAATTTTTAATCCAATCAAACTAAAATTATTAAGATTATAAGTAGTTATACACGAGTAAATATTAGTAATATTCAAAATCAGATATATACGCAGTATGAAAAAATAAAACTCCGGAGCGGGGGGCCGGGGTCCCCGCGCACCAACGTAGCTCTGCCCCTGTGTGTTAGGGCTTGATAGTGAGGTGTTTGTGGAGGTGGTCAGAATCGGGTCGGCGGCGGTGATGGTGGATCTACTCGGGTTCCATGAGAGAAGGGCATTGTTGTGAGCTGTGATGCTGTTGCGGTGGCAACTTGTGGAGTTATTTGGGCATGGAGGGGAGGATGGATGGAGCACCATGCGGAGCTACGTTGGTTAGGTGCCAGAGCCCAGTATTGGAATGTACTGGGGAACACGTGAATTTTGCAATTGTTGAATGTAGCAAGTGTTGAGAATATGTGCGAAAGATTTGAGTCATTCGGATAAATAAAATAAGGGTTGGACCTTGGATGCTTTTTAATGAATTGGGCCTATGCGCACGTAGGAGAATCTCAGGCAGATCAGACTCCCAAAAAGTGATATCAGGGCCAATGGCTGACGATTTATGGGCCGACTCTTCTACAAGCATTGGTGGTCGTGGGCTTGCACGAAAACTCTAGGAGTGGAAAAATCCATTGTAACTCTCAATGGAGCAGGAAATTTCTTGTGCGTGCAGCCAGTGGCTGGCAGCAAGGCTTGGAGTATGGTGGCTTTCAATGGAGTGGGTGCAGTGAATAAACCCGGGTTTGGACATAGTTTTGGAGAATGGTAATAGATCAAGAATCAAGGGGAAGTTAAATGGACCAAATCGAGGGGAGCTAGGCCCAATGCATGGTCACACACGAGGAGGAGATTATTGGGAACATGTGTGAAAGATTAAGTCCCACATCGGATGAATAAAAATGGGTTGGACCTTAATATACAATTAGATGATTCATCACTTACAAGGCTTAGCTTTTAAGTGGATATGAGTTATTTCATTTAAAATATATATTGGGCCTACGTGATATAGTGCGAACTCTGTAAATACTCTAAACAGGTAGGACCTACGCGCACACAGAAGAACCTCAGGCAGATCAGACTCCCAAACGCAAGGACTCTTGATCTTGATCTTGAAGGGACCAGCTACAAGATTTTCTGGTTTCGACATTACGCGCTTAGATGACTGTCATTCAGGTTGATCCTCTTGGAAACGCTGTCCAACTGGGATAGATTGATTACCCTAACTAGGGTATGATAGCAAATGCTGGATGTGTTTTGTGTGGTAATGGGATTGAATCTCATGCTGACTTATTCTTTGCGTGTTCCTTCTCTTCCCCAGTTTGCATTCATTTACTAAGGAAGAATGCGATTCTGGATATACCCAAATATGGCCAAATTTTAAAAAAGGGATTTATTAATCAATTAATGGCTGAAAATTTTATTTTGGGCCTTGATTGAATTTGTAGTGGACCACATTGAGCCAAATTGAATTTGAAAGGGCCGAATTGAATTTGGGAAATTAATGGGCCGCATTAATATTTAGAGCATGACCCAATTAATTAAAGCCCAAATTAGTTTTTCAAGTCTTGGCCCATCTTTAGATTTATTTGGTCAAAAAAGGAAGAGGTCCAAATGGATAAAGTAAGGTGAAGAGTAATGAATAAACAGAATAAATTCTTTACACCACCGTTATAAACACGTGTTTTCTCCAAATCAATTACATTACGCCATGTTGCAAAACAGTAGTTTCAATCAATAAAATATGACGATGTGGAGCAATATAATTGATTTGAAGGAAACAAATATTTACACCGACTGTGTGAAGATTAATCCCATGAATAAAATTCCTATGGCCTGGGAGCCCACCACCTAGGGATGCACGATCAAAAAAGAGGGCCTTTAGTTGATTGCCTCATTTGGGAGGGCTTTTAGGCCATTTTCCATGAAGCTTTTTTTCTCAGGTCTGTCATCTTTTAGATAAGTGCGCGGAAAGAAGGAAAAGTGATTCGTGAGCTCCCATAAGTCCTTGTTATATAAGATATTTATATAAAATTTCTTAAAGCCATCAAATGGCCCACAAATGAGGACTCCAAATCAACAAAAATATCAATTTGTCTTGGTAAACATTTCGGCCATTAGCCTTGGTGGGTGCGTGAGGAGAAAAGGAAAAGAAGAGTTATTTTTTTTGACAAATTCCCGTGCAAAAAGGAAGGCCTTTAGCCTTGCAACTGTTATTCTTGAGTGAGGAGCAAGACATGAGACACTTGACAACCGTGCATGGAAGCAACCCAATTCTGCAGCTCATGCCTATAAATACAAGAAGCGAAGACTTAGAAAAGAGTACAGTACCAACCAAACCCAGCGCTTATTCAAATCGATTCAATTATCTTTACTTTCTAGCAACGTAGTCAATTTTTTACCATTTAATCCATTTCCATTTCAATTCCTTGTACTAATTTACTTCGTGGTCCTTGTACTCAACATGAAATGGACTTCAAATTTTCGATCCATTGTGGAAAATAGAAAGAAAATGAGACAAGAACAATTAATAGAGAATGTTGGATATCAAGTACTTATCCCAAAACCAGATACAGAATTAAACCTTCACATTCACACACATATGTTGTTGGTTGAGATGCTTAAATTGACAACCCCCTCTTGCTCCACTTGCTAATAAGTCATAGTCACCAGTTCAAACTCCAAGCTGGATCCATCAGTAGAAAGTTTCGGTTGTTGTACAAGCTGAAGCTGTGTCCAGACACAGAGCATGTAAAAACATGTAAATTTTGATTTTTGTAATGATAGAACAGAAATTTTGATTTTTGTAATGATAGAACAGAAAAAGAAAAAGAAAAAGAAAGAAGAGAAAGAAAGAAGAGAAATAAACAATTCAAATTAATTAAGTTCCCTCATGATTGAGTAAACTAAATAAGGCTCCGTTCCATAACGTTTCTTAAAAAATAAGTACTTATTTCCTCTACTTATTATTCAAAAATAAGTCAACCTTCTTATTTTTCTCAAATACAAAGTTTCTTCCACATTTTCAAACTCAAATATAACATAAATGATTTTTTTTTTTTTTGCACCATATTAAAGATCTAAATGAGATCTATCAAATAAGATCCATAGTGGTAGGAAATTTTTTTGCTTAACCCTATTGTTTTTGACCTAGAAGTTGCAGTATACAAACACACAGGACTGTTTATATGAGAATGAGGGCCAGCGGTCAGAAATCGACTGGTAGCCGCGCCGGGCCGTCTCCGGCCACCGGACGGCCGATCCGAGCCGTCCAAAAATTTTTTAAAAAATAGGAATATTGAGAAGATATAAAAAAATAAAATTTCCAACAAATTCCCCTACATGATTCCAAAAAAATTATTGTCACATGGAAAAATTTAATATTTTTTTTTACATAATTTTACATCCATTATGGATCTCATTTTGTAGATTTTTTCAAGTAGATTTTAGAAATATAAAATTTATAAAAATTAAATTTGTACAACCAAAGTTATACATATTGTAAGATTTAAAATCAAAAAGAAGAGAGAGAGAGAGAGAGAGAGAGAACAGTCAGAGAGCGTGAGAGAGAGAGAGAGAAAGAGAGAGGGGGAAGTGAGTAGAAAAAAGGAAAAGAGAGATTGTGCCTTTTCATTTTTAATTCTAGCCATCCATTTTAATGGCTAGAATTTAGTGTTTATTTTGTTGGCAAAAGTATTGTTTCTTGATCCCCTCCCTATATATATATCAATATTAATGCCTTTTACGACATTCCACATTACGCGCACCACTAGTTGCAAAGAGCGACAACGCGTTAGAACAACGACGTGTATGCTCCACAAGAAATGCTGGGAATATGGTGTGGCTTTCCGAGTGCCGTGTAATACAGGTTAGTTGCCTCGAGCTGCCTGTATGAATGCAAGAGTATAATTGCGAAGACAAAGACATGTTGGCATCTTCCACAGCAGGTAGCATTATTGTTTCAATGATCTTAAATTCCAAAATCAGATCTCTCCTTTGAGATATCCCTGTCTCTCTCTGACTCATAAATTTCAGTGGGCGCTGATCAATCATCTCGGATCACGCCCCTCGATCTCTAGCTTGGTGACCAACCATTCCACGTTTTCCACAGCTCAAGAATGGTGAAAAGCTTTTGCGAATTGTCTTTACCCTCACACTCTCTTTTTCTAGCTAGCATGCTTTATCCAAGTGTAGAGAGAGAGAGAGAGAATCTCACAGTGTCTCTTTTACTAGCTAGCATGCTTTATCCAAGGAAAGAAAGAGAGAGAGGTTTGGCCAATTGACGGACGCAGCCGGCCTAATCATGCAGCTTTATCGTTGTGAATTCCTTAAATCAATCAATAGTTCCATTCACATTGGCACACAATGTAAAGACACACAACGAATAGATGCATAAAGTCTCTATGGTTCCAAATTCCGTGCAAATTATCACATCGAGAGATACCGTGGTTTTTTTTTTTTCCGATAAACGGGTGGAGGAGCTAATTAACTTGTGCGTACTTGACTAATTCCAAAATTGAGGTTAATGACCGGACAAATTAATTAACCTCACTTGGTGAATTCTTTTTCCTTTTGGTAACGGATATTTATAGGAACTTCAATGAATTAATCTGGAAGAGGAATGCGGTGGCTCTTCATGTGCTCAATTTTTGGGGCGTTTTGGTGACTCAAACTCATGGTAACCATAAATTTGTTCATTTTCCTCGGCTTGTCGTGGGTTGTTGACCCAAAAAACTAAATTGATCGGACATAGTTTAGTCTTGTGATTAGCGTACATTGATCTCGGAACATAACTTTTCTAAAATCATCCTCATGGTGCAATGTTAATTCTAAGCAAACATGATCCGATCATGTACTTGCCGATTTTTTATCATCTTAAAAATTTGGCACAAAACTAGCAAATACGAAAAGAATTTGAATAATGATAAAGCAAGAAAAAAACCCCAAATCTAACAATTTCAAAAGTTAATAAAAAAAAATTTACCGTTCAAAAAAAAAAGAAAAGAAAAAACCCCATTAAACTAAGAGGAACGGCAGTAATTCCTTGTTCCTTTTAGCTTTTTGAATTTTTTGGCATTTTCTTTTTATACATATTTTATTGATATTTGTTAGTTTTGCGTCAAACTTTTGCGGATTATTGATTCGTCACGGCTTTTGGGACTTTATCTTAGATATTTTCAAAAATATTTGGGTAAAAGTAAATTTTTTTTACTTTTTCAATTTTTTTCGTCGAGAATCGAGATGAATTAATAATTCAAAAAAGTTTAACGCAAAACTACCGAACACAATTTCTTTGTAACAAGGACAAACGCCAAAAAATCGAAAAGCCCCATAAGCTCCATAGGAGAGAAGGACACCAAATTAGTTGACACCATTCAATTCCAAAAATGATATTCGTACCTATGGTACCGTAGGGAAAATGCACTGACGGCCACAGGACAGTCAATCCGAGCAATCCAAAAATTTTTAAAAAAAACCCGAGTGGGCCAACGCAGGAACCAACGGTATCTGAGGTGTGTAGGGTGCTTGATCCGAACATCCCTTTTTCGTGTATATATGTATATACGTGTATATAAACGAAAAGGGGTGCTCGGATTAAGCACCCTACACACCTCGATGCAGTTGATTCTCACGCGAGACCCCTCGGTTGTTTTTTTTCAAATTTTTGGACGGCTCGAATCTGCCGTCCGGTGGCCGAAGACGGCCCGACGTGGTCGGTCGGTACGATTTCCCTACAATCTGTCGGTACACATAGCGGCTTTGTTCGGTTCTTAACTTAGTTTTAGTTTTAGTTTGTTTTCAATCATTACCCTATATATTTCTCTAATCATTACCCTATATTTTCAATTATTAATTTCATTTTTCTCTCTCTCTCTCTCCCCAATCATTACCCCTATTTTCAATCATTACTTTATTTCTCTCTCCACCTACCACCAAAACTAAATTCCCAACCAAACACAACCAGCATGACTCATTCAATTCCTTCCGCCAAATCTAAAACAATAAAAAAATATTGTGTTATTTCATACCCCGTCAATTCAATTGTAAGTAGTACATTGTTTTTTTTTATCAGGAACACAAACATATCATATGTAGAAGAAAAACAATAAAAGGAGGAACACTATCAGTCCAAAATACAAAACAACAAACAAAACAAAAAAAACAAAAAAGCCACAAGGAACTAAAACGCTGGAGTCAGACCCAACGATCACACTCGTGAGGGTGGGTGGAGTGGCAAGCGGAGAGGCCAGGTATAGATAGAGCAACACTCGAGATGACCCGCGCACCAAGTTAAGCACGTTCCTTCGCAGACTGGAGGGCCGAAGCCGCTGACTGACACTGCTACCATTGCCACAGAGCTGGTTGCAAGGAGCCAGATCGGATCTGACAAAAAGTGAATTTTTTTTCCCAATAATATAGCAAACCTAACCACTTATAATACCGGAAACGACGTGGATATAGACAGGGTTCTGTACCTAAGCATACAGATTACTTTGAAATCCGTTTTGGATCCCATAAAAATGATCAGAGTCATTCATATTGGTTAAAACATATCGTTTAGGTTTCCTCGATAAAAAACCAGCTCAATCAATATCGGCAAAGACGCTTGCAATACATTCAATTTAAGATTAAATTCCGGGACAAAGTTAGATATCCCGTAAATGCCCCCAACAATATGACATTGAGTTTGATCTTTGCATGGAACCCTAGCTGAACCAAATCTCTTGAACAAAATAATCAGTAGCTTCGATGATCTTTTACGAGACCCGAGACGGCCTCCAAATTTAAAGCGATTTGTACGAATCTGTATTCATTGCAGCGCTGCTGCTATTGTACTAGTTGCATGTGTAGATCACATGAAGTGCATGGGTTTAATTTTTGAAGAAAGTGTTACTGTAAATTGTGAGCTACGACCCTTAGCTGAATATCTCCGTACCTTTGTACGAGAAAATTAATAGAGTCAGTAAATTTGTGTATAAAGCAACCTGTAAATATCAGTACAAGTACAAGAAAATTGACCAGCCAAATTTAAACATAACACCCATAGACCTGTACGTCGACCAACCAAATTTAAATATACACCCATACGTTAATGGACCCCTTGAATCCATTTTGAATTCGTAATATTTTTCTAGTATATAAAATTCCTGACATTTCAAGAAAAAGCAAGTCCAAAAATAGGCCCATTAGTGGAGGATTGAATTTTCACCATGTATTTATCTGTGCTGCAAGTTTTTATACAAATGCTATGAATTTTGGTATACAGCTAAATGAGGGCGTGTATTGTAGCATTTTCTTTATCACAATGATGTATTTGAGCTGCAAGGTTTTTCCTGTAGTGATGTCGTTTGTGCTCGTATTTCTTTTAGTCGTTGAACCTATACTAATAATTAATAAATTCATTTTTTCGCCGATAAAAAAAAAAATGATGTGACTAGCACTTGGGGTTCTAGTTGGTCAGGCTTGTTCACTCTCTACCTGGAGTAAAACGATCAAATCTTGCCAAAGACAAGAACTGAATTTTAGTTGTCTTGTATAGATTTCATTATTAAACTTGTTTCTTCTTCAGTCGTGGTATTTCTATGGCTGTTTTATTTTGTTTTTGGATTTAATTTTTACGGAGTTCACATAATTGATGTAGCGATAAAGATATAGGTACCGACGGCACCCATAGGAAAATCGTACCGACGGCTGCGCCGAGCCGTCTTCGTCCACCGGACGGCCGATCCGAGCCGTCCAAAAATTCTAAAAAAATCCCTGAAGGGACCCGCAAGGAAATCAACGACATCCGATATGTGTAGAGCGTTTGATCTAAACACCATATTTTAGTGTATATATGTATATCGGTTCAAAAAATTTGAAAAAAATACCTTCGCCCCATAAGGTATTTTTTTCAAAATTTTTGAATGAAAAGAATTCACTTATTTAAAGACTTAGGTTTGCGAGCCGTACATTTATTTAGGGACGGAGAAAGAGTAATATTTAGAGGGAAAATGCTAAAATAGGCCCAGTGGGCTCATGTTAAGGTTTAAAAAGTGTGAATGTATAAAAGTAGGTGTAATTGTATTGAAAAGTGTAAAAGCTGTATTGGAGTGTGTGTTTTTTTTGTCTTTTTTTGTGCTTATTGTGAGCCCAGTGGGCTCACGTTAGCAGAACCGTATTTAAAGATAGGTTTCTTGAATTACAATGGTTTTGTTTGATTGAGAGTTTAGTTTAGTTTAATTTTGATAGTGGGTGCAGAGAGAAATAGAGTAATGATTGAAGATAGGAGTAATGATTGGAAAGAGAGAGAGAGATGAGAAAGTAATAATTGGAGAAATAGGGTAATGATTGAAGATAGGGGTAATGATTGGAAAGAGAGAGAGAGATGAGAAAGTAATAATTAGAGAAATAGGGTAATGATTGGAAAAAAAAAACGTAATGATTGAAAAATAAGACTAAAACTAAACTAAACTAGGAACCGAACAAGGTGATTAATGATTGTGGGGATATGCCAAAGGGATGAGCCTCTTGGCGGCGTATAGATATGGATATATGACAATTATGGATAGAAAAAATAAGAAATAACAAAATAAATATGACTCCACTAGAATACTCTCATTTCAACCATTTCTTTAATTCTTTTGAAACTAACTAGCTAGCTAGTAAAAGTATCATTTTCAACTTTCCTGGACTGAAATCCACTTGTCTCTCAAAAAGGAATTGGGCGGCTTGATATTACTACATTCAAAGGACTTTTGGGAGATAAAAAGAGAACAATCCAATAGTCATGGTCACAAGGAATCTTTGAATATCAATTTTCTTGCTTTAAATTAACTTATTCTTCAAACTATGCTTTGTTCTCTTTACAACTTAAAAAGAATTTTTCAAAAAATACCCTCTAGATTCCACCTAGATTCCCCCTACTTCCAACATTTCTCTCTCTATCTCTCTCCATTTATTACCCCTACTATTTTTCAAAAAAATTTTCAAATATCAATCCAAACAAAGCAGCATTTTCCATCCGACGATCCTTGTGGGTTCAAGGAAAATATCTACCAAAAAAGTGATTTGGAAATAATATTGACACTCTAAAAATTGATGCAGACACTTCAAAACTGATGGGCAATAATATTGGAATGCCAATATCATTTCCCAAAAGTGATCTATGTTTTTTTTGGCTTTTTGCAATTACTAAGAATTAAATTGACAATTTGTCTTTTGTTATTCAGGCGTTTCTTTTTCTTTTTTATCCTTCCTTGGACATGCAACTTAAGGCGAGCCAGAAGCATCAGCAGAGTACTATAGATAGATCCTCCCATTCTGGTGAGTTAGGGTTTTTTTTTTATGTGCTTAATCGTAAGATTTGGACTTTTTAAGCCATCATGTGTTTTGAGCTTTATTTGTAATATCTAGGCCTTGTATGCCATCAGATGTAACAGGCTTTGCCAGTTGGATGTATTTTTCAACATTTGGTTCGAATCTCCTTTCCCCATTTCCACTTAATAAAGTGTTACTTTTGTCGATAAAAAAAATTATATATATCGGGACGGTTCCGGGAACATCTATAAGAAATATCTAAAAAAAATACCCCAAATCTCAATCTCATAGTTCCTGTTCAAATTTTTATGATTTGAACCGTTCAATGGGTGAAGAATGTGATTTCCGGTCAATTTTTTCCCTGATTTCTCTCTTGTACCATTAAAATCACGTTCTGATCACATTGAGTGGCTCGGATCATCAAAATTTGATTGGGAACTATGAGATATTTTTATAGATTTTCCAGAAACCGTCTCGTATATATATGTATATATATATTTGGAGAGAGAGAGAGAGAGAGAGAGAGAGAGAGACCCTTCAAATTTTGTCACTGTTTTTTATTTTAGAAATGCAATATTAATTGACCATTCTTAAGTTTCTTCACTCTCATTTAAGTCTATACCTAAAAAGAATACTAGTAAAATAATGGTGCTACTTTGGGTATCATATGTCATACTGAAGTAAGAACTTTTTATAGCTCGGCCTAACCAGCAAGCTGGGAATTCTTCATCTAGGAAATTATTGATTACCCAGAAGCTATAAGTAGTAGTACTTTAATGGTTTTTTTCTTAATGCTAACTACTTGCCTAGCAAATAGGAAAGTTGTACTATGAGAGAAATATTTGCTACATCTATGTATATAGCTTTACAACTATGTGGTTGGTTGCAGCAGTGGAGTTAAGATTTTGATCCGAGGAGGCCCGGCTTGATAGACATATATTTTTTATCAGAATGTATATTTATTACTGTATATCATAAAGTTTTTGTTTTCCAATAGATTCAATTTGTACATTGAAATGGTTTTAGCCTAATACAGTTAAAATGTTGCTTTTTTCTTTAAGCTACTTCAACAGTCACATGTTTATTTTGTACTTATGAAAAAAATGAGAAATGTGAATGTGTAAATAACCATTTTTTTTTATCAAATCAAACCAAAATATTAAGATTGTAAGCACCTATACATTAATAATTATCGATAATATCCAAAATCAGGTATATAAAAAATAAAAATTTTAAAACTCGGGGTCGAGGCTAGGGGAGTCGGGCCCCGACATAGCTCCACCCCGAATCTTGAGTTGGTACGCAAATGGGATCCCCAATAGCGAGAAACAAAAGATCCATATTAGAAAACATAAGTAAACGAGCCTCTGCTTGAACATATTTAACTTACTCTTGTGTCTTTTGCCTCCCGCTATTGGGGATCCCATTTGCATACTAACGTACTCTTGTGATTTGTTCAAAAACATGCACAGCCGCATATCTCGAAACAAAAATTTCACAACCACACAACTTTCAAACACAAATACACTCACATGTTTAGTGGGTCTCACATGGTCATGGAGTGTGTGTATTTGTGTGTATGTGTTATGTTTGGTTGTGACACTAATGAGGGTTAAACTATGAAAGCGGGACCAAAGTGCAAAGTCGACGGAAAATATTATTCTTAACTGCAATTCTATTGGACAAAATTAATATATTTTCCATCCATATCTCATATATTTGAAAAGAATATTTGCCCCTTCCAAAATTACTGCGTGAAGTTTTTTGAAATGAACACATTGGTAGGTCTACTTTTAAAGAGAGGTGATCGTGGCAGAGCCACATAGAGGGGATGGGGTAGTTGCTACCCCACTTTTAAACATAGAAATAGTTTTATACACATTATTAGCTAGTTACTTATTACTTATGCTGTGTTTGGATTGCGTTTTGAATTTTTTTTTGAAAAATAGTAGGGGTAGTAAGTGAATAGAGATAAAGAGAGAAATATTGGAAGTAGGGGGAATCTTTAGAAAAATTCTTTTTGAAAGGTGAAGAGAACACATCATTAATTACTACAATACAGAAAGAGTAATTTAAATAATATTGGTTCAAATAAAAAAAAATAGTATCTCAATGGCTTTCATTTGTGTACCATAGAAGAGTTGGATCAAAAATTTATTATTTAAAATCTAAAAATATTGCCCACGACAAAGCCTAATTATATGAATTTGCACTTAACTTTCTTCTTGTTCACACTTTAATGCACAACATTCAACGACATAAGTAGATTCTCATCGAACAGTGTCACTCTTGTATCCAAATCCTTGCGTCAAAAAAAAAAAATAAAATTCCTGGCGTCACCACTGTGACTGATTGTGCAAGATATAGCAAAGTCAAGGCAATATAGACTCTATTACGAAAACCGTTTTTCGCAATTTATGTTAAAGCACAAGGCTAATTTGTTTCTTCTTTGGGCCGAACAACATGGGGTATGAATGTAATAACCCTTTTCAAAGGTTTTCATATAATGAATGTCAGAATGTGTGCTCCATAATCACAAAACATATAATGGTCTGTGTTGGTGCTGCATGTCCTTAATTCTGTGTGACTCGGTGGGCTACATGGGTGCCTTGTTATCAGTTACTGACTGGTTATTTCTTTTTTTCTTTTTTAGATTGTTGCTTTCTGCCTCTGTTTGGAGAATTTTTCTTCTTGTTTTGTTGGGAATCTGTTGGGAGGTTGTTGTTCTTTAGTTTGTCCTACCCTTGTGCGGGCTTTTCTTTCCATTCGTGGGACTTTCTCATCCCTTTGGGAGCTGTGTGGAGTGTTGTTTTGATTTGATGGCATGGTAGTGAGTTTTCGAGGTGGTGGCACTTCTGTAGCGCATGGTGTAGCCCATACTGCAGTGAGGTGCGTACTTGGCTTGTATCCCCTTCCTGGCGATGTACTATTTTCTTTTCCTATCAATGGAACTATCCTAAACTTTGAAAAAATAATCACAATACATATAATGTAGGATTAGATCATTTAGGAGAACATTGGGAAAGGAATGGGACTAGATGGTCCTGTCCGGGTCTGTTTGATGATCAGGACTGTTGATATTTTAGAAGTCTTAGAGAACATTAGGCACGCAAAAAATCATGCTAAGTGGATATTAGTTGATGTGTTCTCAAAACATATTTATCTCGAGAAAAATAAATTTCTATCCAATGTTACAATGTTTTCCAAACCTATTTTTCTCGAGATAAATGTGTTACTACAAAAATATATTCCGATTAACATTAATTTTAACGTTCCTAATGTTCTCAACGATGTCTGAAATATATATCAATGGTCTTGATCATAAAAACGGACTCGGGAAAGGCCTGAAAACGACACCACCCAATCTCTTAAAGTATTTGGAGAGGACCCATCCCATGGCAAGAGTAGTATAGGGAAGGATGGTTATCGTCCTCTTTTTCGCTGGTGAAATTGCGTCACTTTGTGTAATCTAATTTCTGAGTGCAGGTCTCTGCTAGAGGCCAGGTTTCACAACGGGGTTGATCAAGCATGAATTTCAGGAGGCTAACAAATGCACCGACCTATAATAAAATAATTTCTACCGTGTGTACAGTGGCTCGTTGCTAGCGTAAATTGCTTTTCCCACCCCCTGACACCACACTCCTCCCGATTCCACACCCTTTTTCCGCTTTTACCCTCCCTCAGTCCTTTTAATTACCTCCCTCCGCCCTTTTAATTGGCCCTGGACTCAGCTGCGCACAGTAGCGCCTAAACGGCAACGTTTGGGTTTAAAAAAAATCATCACCATCAATTTGCAATTCTATAGAGCAGAAACGTAATTATGAGAGCTCTAGAGATAAAATTTGATTTTGTCTCTTTAGAATAATATGGTCAAAATAAAAAAATCTTCACACCCGTTAAAACGCATTAAAAATTGAAGCACTTAATTTTTTAACCATATTTTTTAATATATAAACAGTCTAAAAATTAAGTGCTCAAATTTTCACTCCGTTTGAATCGGTGCAAAGATCTTGTTATTAACAAGATCTTTGCACCGATTCAAACGGAGTGAAAATTTGAACACTTAATTTTCTCTCGAAATTAAAGAGGTTGGAAAATTGAAAAAACTATACATTTTTGTGGTAGTTTAAACCGTATAAAGAAGTTGGAAAATTAAATGTTCCAAAATTCAATCCGTTTGAACGGGTGGAAAGATTTTAGTTTTCTGATCATTTTATTTTAAATGATCATAATTAAATTTTGACTGTAGGGCTCTCGTTGATTAACCCTAAGAAAGTCGTAGAATCAAATATCTCTTAGGATTAATCAACGAGAGCCCTACAGTCAAAATTTAATTATGACCATTTAGAATAAAATGATTAGGAAACTAAAATCTTTCCACCCCTTCAAACGAATTGAATTTTGGAACACTTAATTTTTTAACCATATTTTTTAATATATAAACTGTATAAAAAATATGGTTAAAATCTTTCCACCCATTCAATCCATTTTTTTCGTAGCTATTTTCGTCTTTATTCAAAAAAAAATTGGATTTCGATCAAAATTTTTTACTTTTTAGATTCCTCTTGTCATGAGGATGCAATAATCCCCCAAAAAAAATAATGATAAGCCAAGTGATACGAAAAAAATTTGAATTAGGACAAAAAAATAAGCCAAAGTGACTTATTTAGAAGAACACCCCCTAAGTCTCCCTTAATTATCTTACAAGAAAATAATTGAAAATTAGAAAATAAATAGAAAAAAATATTCAAACTGGGAAAAAAAAAAAGGAAATAAGGAGGAAAAAAAAAAACTCAAACCGGAAAGAATAAAAAGGGGGAAGAAGGGAGGGGGGAGTGGGTTCTGGGGGTAATAGGGGAAAGTGGCTGTGGAGTCGGGGAGGAGGGTGTGTCAGGGGGTGGGAAAAGCAGGCCTCGTTGCTAGCGAGGAATTGTAGCAATTTTAAAAAGTAGAAAAGGTAAGGCGAGATTGATGGCCGGACCTTTTAAAGATTTTGCTCGCTACTCTGACGAAAAGGATAGTCTAAAGACCTTAATGCGGATGCTCTTAGTCCGTAATCTTTGTTTCTCCCCTATCTATACCAAAAAATTGCATCCTTTTCAACTGAAACCACAGAAGTATATAACTATAGAAAGTAGGAACTAGCAAATTAAGGAAGGATTTGGGGTTCTGTAGTGCACCCCTTGCAATACAGGGCCGTAGTGTCTACGCCAGCCGTCCATTTTAGCAATCAACAGTTCGGAATTAAAAAAAAAAAAAAAAACTTCTATGAAAGAGTAGTCTCTTCTCTATAAGAGTTTTTCTTTAATTTGAACCATTTAAAACACTTTTGGGTGATTGAGATTATGCCCTACAGTGCAACCCCTGCATATTTACAGCCTATTTGGATGCATTATTTGTGGGAGGATTTGATCTCCACCCGGAAATGCAAGTGGATTTGGGTTGAGGGTACGTAGATTACAAATCCTCTTGCGCCCTGGTATGGAATGATGGGGCTACCCCCTGTCGTTCACCAAGCCGGTGGATTTGGGTCATTTGGGTCGAGGCTTTACATTCCTACCCCTGGCTTGTGTGTATTGTATATTTCGTAAACATCCTTATTGATATTCGATTGAACTGTTTTTTTATGAAAACGTTCAAAATATTTATTTTGGAGCCCTTGTAAAAAAATTACCTCAATCAAATATTATTTTTTACCTCAATCAGATATTGGTAACCTGTAGGGTACTTTCTAAATTTTGAGACACTATCATATTACATACATTGTATTTTTCCAAAAAGTAAATCCACATTATATAATTTTTTAATTTCTTTTGCCAATGATATTTTTATAATTAAAAACATGTTTTCAACATTTGTAATCTAAAATGAAATTATTTGATCCTAGAATCAATTGTAAATATCAATTTATTATGAAATAAACCAATTTTGTGCATTAAAAAAATTAAAGGGGGGCAATTTAGTTATTTGACATCTAACCCCATCATATCCACTCTTCAAAGTCCCCTTTTCAAAAATCATCCAAACACAGGACATACAAATTCACATTTCTTAGGAGTAGAGCCCACCCTTCTTTCGTATCCATCTTCTTTCTATATCCACCTAAGACAAATCTATCATTCAAACAAGCTATAAGGGTCTCCGAATACGGTTAGAGATCCATAATTATCAGAGCTTAAATGAGAGTGGGTCGGAGAGGGTTATCAACCTTGGAGCTAATCTTAATTCAGCGTTCCCTATGAACTAGCAAATTAGTTCTCAACTTGTATAACTGAACAGAACTACGGATGCTACTTTGGGCACTGATCGGAATGCACGATCGCATACTATTCTTGTAGGGTTTTGAGAGCTCTAAAGCGATTTTGAGAAGCTACAGCTGCTATTCTCCTCCTCCATCCACTTTCCTCTTTTTTCCCCATCTTCCCAATGGTTTTTTTCTTTTCGTTTTCTCCTCCCTCGGATCTGACCCTCTCTATTCAGCGAGCTCCGCCGTCACCGGAGTCTTTTGTCTGCATGTAATCCGTCGCCAGAGCCCTTGTGGCAGCAGCGGTGAAGGCAGTGAGGGTTGCAATCTGTTCGGCGGTTTTTGGGCGGCTGAATTTAGAGCAAGATTTGGGGAGTTTTGTCTCTCCTTGTGAGAGTAATAAAGTTCACTTTTGGGCGATTTGTTTACTGTTTGGGCTCGAGAAGATTAGTATGCATCTATTGGTGGTTTGCTAGAAATTTATTAGTGTGTTCATTTCTGGTCGAAGTTCATATGATCATCTGGGTTCTTGTTGTCTTTTTTTTCTTGACTAGCAATGTATCTCTTTTTGACACTCCTATGGAATATATGAATTTTTCACTCAGCAGAAGGTGCGTCAGGCGATGCATGGGCTGGGCTGGGGATGAAATACATCAATCGTCTTGTTCTTTCTCGTTATGTATCAGTTAGATGATTAGTTTAGTTTTGTCCAAGTTATCCGTAATGAATTTCGTTGTGTAAGTGTCGTTAGGCTTTAGTAAAAAAGTCAACAGGTGACTCAAAGACTATTCAAAGCCCTGAAATCTGAAATTTCAAATCTCGCCCCTCGTGGGGTTCAAATCTAGGCCACCACGAAGGAGGGACATGAACTTACCAATTGTGCTAGTTTGGCAGTTCTAACTAACGAAGCTTGAATAAGTATATATGTGAAGAAAATTTATTATATCATATGAAGGAAAACAAAACTAATGTTTGGTAACATTTTTAGTTTTTAGTTTTTAAGAAACTAGAAGTAGAATCAAGTTTATTTTATGAAAACACAAAACATGTTTGGTAGTATCATTTTGTTTTCGTATTTTTTTATTCTTTAAATTTATTGGAATTAGAGAAAACCAAAGAATGAAGTCCCTATAGACCGACTAAAAGCTTGGAAAAAAGTTCTATAAAAGAAAATGAAGCTTGGAAAAAATACAATTCAATCAAAGTCCGGACAATTATTTGACACATAACTCATATCAATTCTTACACTCTGGCCGGACATCCATTATTGAGGACACATATTCAGTAAATTGAAACACTCTAGACATCCATTAGAAAGTTTTAGGGAAAATATGGATGAACCACTTAATTTCTATGGAGTTAAGCTCTTTCAGTTCCTATCCATAAATGACATAAATGGAACATGCAAAAGAAGAAGAAAGTATGTTGTGTCCACTGATTATATGAGACATATTCTCACTAACTGTCACTAGCCAATGTTTCAATACGATTTCAATCAAATTGCGGCAACAAAAATTCTATTTTCTTCACAAAATAGTTGAATAAGATTGTATTCTTCAATTAATGTACAAGAAGAACATAGATTATACATACACAACTGGAGAATGAGTTTCATAAAAATGAACGAATATCAATAGAGTGATAGACCAAACACACAAACCCAAAGAGATGGAGATCTAGGTTTTGCAAGTGACGAGAGAGAGAGAGAGAGAGGAGCGTAGTGGTACTGGATGCCATCGGGAGAGAGAAGGAAACGATCAGGATCGACAAGATGAAATAAAAATAGTGAGATCTCCTATTTCCAAAATTGGGTAAAACACTTATTTGTAGTTTTCATAATTTACACAAACTCTAAAAAAGTTTATGAAAAAAAAATAGAAACATGTTAAAAAAACCAGTTTTCTTTAGAAGTTTTCAAAGAAAGTAAAAATAATAACTAAATATAAAAACGTTACCAAACACTCCTAAGTAATTAATCCATGCAACATTTTGTGATTACCTGTAGATGGAGAGAAATTTCCGGGATACAGACAATAATGGCATAGGGGTTGTTTGATTGTTGGCTATAGATTAGCTGATAAATCTCATCAATAATGGAATATGACACGAGAAAGAAAATTACTCCTATGACGGGCTAGCTCAAAAGATATGTGTAGGACTAATATCTAGTGCGAACTGGAACTCGGGGACCTGTTGTCCCGTAAAGCTTCGTTTAATTGTCGGAAATGTTGAGTGAAAAATTGATTCCCATAAAAAATTGTGAGGTGAAGTAAAAAAAATACTGTAAAATTTATTTTTCTGTATGTGTTCTTTTAACAATATCTTACTAAAAAATAAGACTTCCTTTCTTTTGGCAAATACTTGTTTTGCAGGAAATTTATTGTCCTTTGTGGTTTGTGGTTTTCGCTGGTTGCAAAAGCCGGTTCTCCTACCATCTTCATCTCTGTTGGCGGTTGGTTGTGAAGCGAAGTTTCCTAGCGATGGGAGATTTTTTCAGTCGAGTGATCTTTTCGATCGGATTTCTCCTCGTTTACTTTATGTTCGTTCCTATGTGGAACTGTGTCCACCCTTTATGGGTTTTGCGTCATTGTACTATTGAATTCCTATCCAATCCATAAAGATAACCCAAAAGTTGAGGATTAGTTTTCCTAACTGAGGGCTCCGGATGTTTGGGTGTTTCCGTGTTTGTAGCCTTTTGGGTAGTTTCACCGCTTAGAAAACCACTTATTTATATCTTACAATTTATTTGTAATACATTATAAATTTTGTGAATAGAACTAGTTGAAATTTATCAAAAAAATTCATTTTGTATGTAAAAAATATTGTACTTGAAAATTCTAGATAACTTTTTTAGAGATTCGAAATATAGTTAAAGTAGACAAGCAAATTGGGACGGGAGAGAAAGTTTTTTTTTTTTTTATCAATTACACAATTTATTACTCCCTTCGTCCTAATTTAACAAACTTTTTTTGGAGTTCGTATCATTTTTCAATTGATTAATTATATATTATAATTTATAATATTTTATGTTATTTTGAAAATATTATATTATAGAATTAATCGAGATCTATCAAACAAGATCTATATTTCATATAAAATTTATTACCGATCTAAAGATATAACTAATTTTTTAGGGAAATAGTTTTGTCACTCCATTTTTTGTTATCGCCACTCCCTTGCAAGTGTAATTTTGCACCAAAAATATACTTGTAAGGGAGTGACGTTAACAATAAATAAGTGACAAAATCAGCAGCCATTTTTTATCCAATTAGAAAAGAGCGAAGAGCTATTAAATTGGTATGGAGGGAGTAATATAAGGAGTTTACTTTGTGAATTGTACTTGACCTAAACGACAAGATTCATTTATGAGCTATTTGAGAGACACGTTTCAAGTTTACATCTATTCTTACTGTTAGGCTCGGAGTGCCCCCTTGGATTTGGTCACACAATGTCACTCTCTGTGACTGCTTTAAAAATAAATTTGTTGGTGCGATGTCGAATGTCATAAAGACTTAATTGAAACTCTCCATAACATCAATTGATTCTAGGAGGGATGGTGGAAAAGTGGTTCGACAAGTGCTATCAAAGCTAGGAAGTCATGGGTTCGAGTCGTGAGGGAGAGATTGTTGGACCCAGAGTGCCCCCATGAATTTGGTTACACAATACCACTCTACCGCTCTAAAATCAGACTCGCGGATACAATGTTGAATACCATAAAAGACTTAATTGAAACCATTCCTAATATCAATTGATTTTAGGAGAGATGATGGAAAAGCGGTTCCACACTTGCATCCTCTTTTATACTCCCTCCGTCCCCAAATAATAGCCAGTATTCTATTTTTGGTTGTCCTTTAATAAATGTTTATTTTAAAAAATTGATGGATAAAAGTTTATACAATTATTGTTTCGTCCTTTTAAAAAGTTAATGAGGTAAAATTGTAGGATAATTTTAAAAACTAAATGAAAAATATAATAATGATACATTTTTAATAAATTAAAAATACAAAATTAAATACTTAAAAAGAGACGAAAAAAATAAATGATAATTAGACCATTCATAGTGTTGACGTAAACTTGGATTTGTAGCTAATACTTTAAGGCTCTGTTTGGAACCTAGAGAAAGGAAAAGAAAAGAAAGGAAAGGAAAATGATAGGAAAATAGGAGGGAAAATGTACTATTCACTATACTCAAAATCTCTATTTTCTTCTCACTTTCTCTTCTAACCAAACTAGCGTTGACCCCGTTATATGCACGGACAAAACCAACCCGTTCTAGCGTTGTGCCCGTTCGATACACAGGCAATTAATAAAAGTAGGTTCGAACGGGCACAATGCTAGAACATGGTGATTGTCACCTATTTTGCCCCTGGAACATGAACAGAGAAGTTGTCACACCCCAAAATGGTAAGTGACCGGCCGTGAACCATGAGACTAACCCATGGAACACGCAGCCTAAAAAGAAAATAATTTAGATGCCAAGGCTTTGAATCACTAAGTAAATTTTATTCAAAACAGTATCAGCCAAAAAGGTTCAGACAAAAACATGGGGCACAAACATCCCATGAACCAAATAATATCAAGTGATCCACCAATAATAAAAAGAATTCAATAACTGACAAATGTCTCAAATGCGGAAGCGATTAACAAAATAAAAATATGAAGAGACACCCTAAGGAGGTCAAACTAAAAGAAGTCCCCGAGATGCCACCAGAGTCCTTTCCTAACTCCCCAACTTGCCTGAAAAAGAAGTTGGAATAAATCCGCCAGCTGACGAGCTCAGTGAGTAGTTAAGCATGTATAATAGTAAAGTTCTAAAACATGGCTAAAAATAGATTATCACGTTAACTTATTTTGGCATACGAAGGTGTGCATAAAACCAACAAATAAGGCCATAAATCATTTACCAATAAGTCTCAATGGTGATCACAATCCAAACTCCAACAACAATGGGGAACCAAAACCAATACCAAATAGTACCAAGTGCCAGTGAATAAATGTCTCAAAAATTGGATCCAATATCGAATCTCAGAGTCACCACGAGTAGGCAGCCCGTGGAACTTTTCCCTAAGAACGATCCGGTCAAAACAACCGTTGAGCATTAGGGTCACCGGCCTAATCCGGTTTCTTCCCTAATGGCCAGAGTCACCCGCACACAGAGGATTAATTTCCCTGGACTTCCAAAATATGTTCCCACTCGATATCCACAAAGTTCTCACCAACAGATTATCCAAACAATAAATAGTTTCACCAATCCGCATGCCAATTTCAAGAACCAAATAAAACAAACACATGTTCCCACTTTCAATCATTATTTTCTAAAACAATAATTTAAGGGATATGGGGAAGTTCGCAAGTACATAACATGCTTAACCACTCACCTGAGTCAAAAAAATGCAACTCGAACCACGCAAAATGAGCCTAACCTGAACAAGGCATCATAAAGTAATATTATCACCAACTGTATCAACTATAACATTACCTACGGTAGTTTAAGGTACCAGAAACTATACTAATCTGAGGTTAAGAATGATTTAAGACTAATCCTACCAAAACCCTTATCCAATTTCTATTCTCATTGCTATAACCTTCAGTTCAACCACGTACACCTAAACCAAGTGATTTGTTCTCTATGCAATCCACCTGTCCTCTCCCAGCCTTTCCGAAACCATAAACACCATTCACCACTAGCAAACACACACCACGTGCACCCACAAAACACCACAGCATATTGATCTCTACCGCCAATATTTTCAGTGGAAATTAAGCAAAACTAAAATCAAAATCCACATTTGTCCCCCATCGACCCCACTGATACGCCACCAAAAACCAAGTTTTGTTCTCCAGGTTTAACTCAACTATTGTAACGAGGAAACAGGAAACGAAGGAAAAACAGGAACAAAGAATGAATAGGACGAACCACTTACTCGATTGATCAATAACCCATCGAACCAGTTGACTGCGGTTTCTTTTTTTTTCTCACCAGTTCTATCAAACTTCTTCTCCCAAAGTTCTCTTCAGATACAATCCTATTTGGTGTAAATATCTCCTAAAAGTAGGTTTGTAAAACTACCCACCTCTATCGCTGTATCCTAAATTACAGCTAAGTAGTTAAATAAAATTTAGATGGATAAATAGCAAAACAAATTTATTATAATCCAATTCATCCTAATACAAAAATTTAGAATTACCAGCTAGTACCACTATTTTACCCACAATCAATCTCATACCCCAACTATTACAATCGTGTCAATAATATCCATAGCGTGCACAAAATAATTAGTTGGGACCCAATCATGACACCAATTAATAACGGCAATATAACTAACTAAATAAATGAAAAATGCTAGGCCGTAACAATGGTAGTATGTGAACATTAAACACAATTACTGCTAGCAATCATGCAAAAATGATTAAGCTGATAGATAATGTCCTTGTAACTTAAAAATTGTTTTAAGAAACTATTTACAAACTAATCGCCATTGTTTTGCTAACGTCGCTGCCGCCACCGATTTTGCCACGATCTAATACCTAAGTACTCTTCAATAAGATTTCGTAAATCAATTGTGTTAGCTCTCACGGGGAACATCCATTTTGAACAATAGATGCCTATCTTTACTATCTGCGTAGATTGTGAAGTCGAAACCTGCCATTCGATGAAGAATATAGTGTTACTTACAAAATTTCCTACACAATTTTCTTTTAATGCAATAATAAGCCACATTGTAACGCCCTGACTTTTCGGGTGCAAAATAAAATAATTTCTTAAGAAAATATTGCTAAATAAATATAATTTTCCAAAATAAAGATTTTGCTAATACAATCTCAAGATAGATTTACGGAATCAAAATACACCAACTTCAGAGCTGACTCTAATCTTGATACGAATCCTAAGCATCCTCGATCCTCGTTACTGATATTCGTTCCGTGTCGAACTGCACCATCGTTGAATCTCCTCCATTGAATCCTGCGCCCTCTAGCAAATTGATCGCCGAAGCAATCGATTTGCCAGGATACAGACGTATCCGTGAGTGATAAATCACCCAATAGAATAATCCAACCCAACTACCCCTCTTACAATACAATCGAGCAAGCAAACAAGATAATAATGATACGAATAAGTAAAACAGAGATTTTTCACATAAACCAGTTCATTACTATCCATTAACCTAACGTGTAATCCAACATCTCCCTACGAGATCTTTCCTCCCCAACCGCTAGCCATGCTCGGTCCCATGAGATCAATTCCCTTTGTCTGTCGTAGATAACCTAAGTTACAATACTACAACAAGGGCCAGCTTATCATGCCTGAATCACAACTATGGTTCGCCTATCTTATATACCACATCACAATCATCACCGGACACACGCCAAGACATCAATTTGTTCCACTGGACCAAGCAGACACCATCACAAAACATCACCGCCATCCGCCAGGTTTTATCGTCAACAAAATATCGGGACCTCTTGCCAGGTTTAACATCACAAAATATCGGTGGGCCGCCCGGTTTTAACATCACAAAATATCGATGGGCCACCGCCAGGTTTTATCAACAGAAACATTCTCCGGACTATCGCCAGGTTTTATCAACATAAAACGCCACTGACCACCGCCAGGTTTTATCAAAACATCACCGACTATCCGCCAGGTTTTATATCATCTCCGGCTTACTCTGCGGTTTTAAATCATCACATACATCACTGGGCTTATGCCAGTCTTAAATCATCTCCGGCTTACTCTGCGTTTTAAATCACATCACAAATCTCATCGGATCTCAAATCACCTGCAGGCAACCTCTAAACAGAAAGAAACTTCACAATTTATCCATTACTTAGCATCGTCTACGTGATTTCTATTTCGCATACCACCCCATGTCTCTAGGGTCCAATCCAACATTCAAATCCAGTATCAACACAATATCCTTCTCAATAATAATTAAAACGAATAACAAACAGATCAAAACAAACATTAGGTAATGCAATCACATGACTTTTTATGACTGGGCCATTGCCCTTAATCTTGTATGGCCAAAATATCAATAACAATGTAGGAAATTTTATATAAGACTTTAAAAATAATTTTCTAGGCTTTTATTAATTAATTATAAGTAATTAAGTCATTTAAACACTAATTAAATACATTAATTAGGTAAAAATATTATAATAATTATCATAACCTTAATAAAGGTCCTAACAGTCCTCTATAATAAGTTCGAGTGCTAAAAGTTGGGTTTGAATGCTCACGAAATTATTTTAAATAAAAAAAAAATAGTTAATAGGCAAAATAAGAATAAATAGATAATAAATAATTAAACAATTAAAAATATATTTATTCTAACAAAGTATCATCTTAGGACTGTAAGAAGTCTAAATAAAATTATTCGGAATTATTAACCTCTTTTATAATATTTTAAAGTATTATTATTAAGAAACAACGCGTAAATAATAATAAATAGTAAATCAAATAAATAAAATTTTATTTTAATAACTTATCATCTTTGAACTGTAAGGAGTCTCAAAAAAATATTTTCGATATTAAAAAATATTTTTTGTAAGGTCGCTATAAATTTTCGTTTATAACTTTAGTTAAAAATTTAATAAATAGCTAATACTATAAATTAACTACGAAACCAGCAAGTTATGATCTTTAACATGTTGGGAGTCTAGGAAAAATAGGTTGGGAATTTATAGATTAGTTTATGAGGTCGCATTGATTTTTAGTTTACAAACGATTACACAATTATGAATAAAAATTAAATAAATAGAAGATTAAATAAAAAAAATATGAAACTAACAAGGTATGATCTTTAGAGTGTGGGTAACCTAGGAAAAATAATCCGGGTTCAAAAACGATGTTTAAAAAGGTTGCAAAATCAATTCGAAACGAAACCCAAAACTGGCGCCCCGCTGGCCGATTGGTGTGCGCGGCCGCGAACTCCAGTTCTCTGGTTCTTGCGGCTGGCTGTCCCGAACATTGCGGCCGCAAGGTCGCACGCTGTTTTTATTTTTTTGCGTTTTCTTGATTGTTTTCGATGCATGGGGCTACGGGGGCTATTGGGTTATGTCTAATAACATCAAATATACTTAGAGAAGGTTTCGGATCGAATTATAATACCTCGAATCGGATTGGATTTGATTTGATCGAAACTTGACAATTTGGAACGAAGCTTCGGGTTTCTTGATCGGGAACCTCGGGGCGAATTGATTGATGTTTGGTGATGCTCTAGGTTGTAGAAAGAGTTCGGGATGATCGGATTGGATCTTGGTTGGGTCTAGGCACGAAACCCACTTTTCTCTCTCTTTTCTCTCTCTAGAACTCCATGGATTGGAGTTTCGATTTCCTTCGGTTTTTCTCTCTTTTCTGGATGATTAGGGCGTGAAAAATATGGTGCGTGCCCTAGGGTCGGAGTAGTGACGTATTTATAGGAGAATTGGATGGGTTTTGATTAATTAGAGTCCTAACGGAATTGGGTTTCGAGATGGACGAATGGAGCTCGATTTTTGGGTTACGGGGAAGATGGAGACTAAGTAGGAGTAGGAGATTGAGAGATTGGAAAAGTGTATGCATGCATGTAACTAAGGAAAATAGAATTAGATAATTATAAGTATTTATCTAACAAAATAAATGTTTTTATTAAAAGGATATAATTAGGGAAAATAATGCTATTATTATTTTTAAAGCTATTAATAATATTATTTTAAAAAAAAATTACGGTCGAAAATCCGGGTTGTTACACACATAATATCGAATAAATAAATTTACTTATTACCTGTTGTACATCTGTCGCTTCATCAATCATAGCACTCTCATGTGGACAATTTTCCCAAAGTTGCAATACGATTTTTCTACGAGACATTCCTACATAATACCAAAAAAAGATGAGCAGCATAGATGTATGTACATGTTCTAAGAAACGTTGATTCATTAATGGGTCATTACGTTGAGTCATTAGTCTTTTCTTGCGCATGAGTCGAGCCATTTTGGCTTTAATTCTTTGTTCGTTTATGTCTCCACCACACACCGCATCCATCCTGAATATATAAATTCCAGCCTATAAATTTTTAACTATAAAAAGTTCCAACTGGATTCAAACTTTACTATAACAATTAAAGAAACAACTCTTGGTACGACAATGAACAATTCTCATGTTATCATGCTACCAATTTTCATTACACAGGTTATCATGCTACCAATTGAACACCTGAATCATTTTTTCCCCATGTATTTAATCAAACTTCTTACTTTAGTCAAAACCTGGAGATAAAAAAAGTGGAAACACCATTAGAGCATGTAAACTTTCAGAGCATGTAAGAGTAGCAGTAGGGTAAGAGGCGTGTAAACTTTCATACTTATGGGCGTGTAAACTTTCAGAGCATGTAAGAGTAGCAGTAGGGTAAGAGGCAAAATCTTGGAGAAAATATACATGGATTTGGTGGTAATAGCGGGAAGGGAACATGGGGCTGGGAAAAGAAAAAAAATCAAAAAAAGTGGGGACGTGGGTGTGCATCGCTAATTTACGCGTAAAAATTTCTCCGTAAACCAAAGCAATAATTACCAGCACAAAATTGTAAGCTTTCAGCCATAGTACGATTTACAACTACACTAACTACTGTCATGGGAAAGCTAATTGGAGCTGCCTATGTTTTCTTCCACTTCTATGTTGGCTGCTACGTGTTTCGAGTTTGGGAATGACTACCTTTCTGTTAAGAGGCTCCTATGATGAGGGGTTTGTATCTTTCTCTCTGTGAATGAACTGCTAGGAGTTTATCTCTTTTCAACTCTTAACTTTGGGAGGGCTAAGAGATGCTTGGATTGCTAATATAGAAGGAAGGTGCTACGTCTAAAGTAAACCAAAGGCTCAAGTCCTATATCAACAGGTGTCTCAATTGTGTTTTCATAGTGTTGTGTTGGTGGATTCATGTTGGATGACGATTTCTATCCTGAACATTTTCTGCTATGTACCTCTCTTTTAACTCCTATCTTTGGGAGGGCTGAGAGAAGTTGGGGACTGGACCAATGTTTGCTTTTTCTGATGATGCTCTGAATCTACGCTCCTACTACCTACTATCTGATGTTGCTGCTTGGAGGATGTTCCAGATATGGTGTTTGGCTTATTTTTCTGGCTTAATTTGGATATTTTCATCATGTTTTTTCTGGCCTACTGTGTTCGGCCTTTGCCTCTTCTCTTCCAACAGGCATTTCATCATGAACAATTTTTCTGGCTTAATAAACAACAATTTTTCAATAAACCAAACAACACAAAAGGAAAGCTGATTAAGCCTTCCCTACTCATGATTCTGCATAAACCTCTACACAACGGGCCTTAATCCCATCTTCCAGTTAACTGGATATCTTCTTGTTGGCAACTACGTACAAAACTATCCATAATGATCATTAATCACTATGTAAAAAATTGCAGGTAAAGAAGGTATGGTGATAAGTTAGAAAGACAGAGCAATTTATAGTGTCCACTACTACACACGACCATTGGATGAGTATCACAAACATAAACAAAGGAATGCCAAACACGCATAAACGTGAATTGTTCGGCACACAAACTCACTTAATCGAGCCTGTGGGGGATCGTTTCAGTCGGTCACTTTGGCCTAAAATTGACCCATCGCCTTCGAACTCGGTCAAAACCTTAAAGCTGCCAAATGAATTCACACATAGTCGATGAGTGAAACACAAAAAAGGCAGTCAATTATATCTACAGTTTTAGGGAAAAATTGAAAAGAATGGAATTGGGGGAATTGAACACTTAATTACCTCTAAGTACAGAAAAGTGACACTTAATTCCCATTAAGGAGAGATGAAGTACTTAATTACCACTAAGTCCACTTTTACAAAAATACATTTATCATTAATAGAAGTGTCACCCTAGGGTTTTAGGGTACCCTAGGATTTTAGGGTACTTTAAGATTTTAGATTTTAGAATACCCTAGGGTTTAAGGTACTCTAAAGTTTAGGTTTAGGTGCTTTCATAGAGCCCTAAGGCTTAGGTTTAGGCACTTTCATAGGAGTTTTAGGGTGCACTTTCCTATTATAGGGTTTTAGCGATTTAGGCACTTTTATTGGGTACCCTAGAGTTTTAGGCACTTTTATAGGGTACTCTAAGGTTTAGGCACTTTCATAGGGTGCCCTAGGGGTTAGGCACTTTCAATATTTGGGGTTTTAGGCACTTTCATAGGGTTTTAGTGTTTCGTTAATTAGAGGAGACTTGGTGGGAATTACTTTCTATTTTCTGGATCTAGAGGTAAATTGCCCGGAATTGAATGGGTCCAATCTATCAATTCTCTTGAATCAACTTACTTGGTTGAATTCTAGAAATCCTTGAAGGCCCGTGATCAGCAATTGACTCCTCGTCTCTGAACCTGGAAGGCGCATATGAGAGAGAGAATTTTAGATGAGGGAAGACGAAAAAGAGGGAGAAAGAAGTGAACGTGGGGTAGTTGACCTACCAGATGGAGAGAGCGGGGGGTGGGGCGGGGGGTGGGGCCGCGGTTGGCGGCGAAGCAGATCTGTGAAAAATTGAGGGAGTAGTGAAGAGAAGTATTTGTAGCCCATGGGAATGAGAGAGAGAGAGAGAGAGAGAGAGAGGTGGGGTTGTGGGAGAGAGGCGTGGGGTGGTGGCGGTTGAGGAGTTGGGAGAGAGAGAGAGAGAGAGAGAGAGCTGGAATGCTGGATGCCGGAGTTGGGGGTTCTGAACTTCTGATTTTGTGGTGAACGTGGGTAAATAGGGTTTGGATGCGTGAGTGTTTTTCTTTTTCAAAGAAAATAGGAAATCAAGGGAACGTGGGTTTTTTTATGTGTGAGTGAGAGAGAGAGGTGGGGTTGTGGGAGAGAGGCGTGAGGTGGTGGCGGTTGAGGAGTTGGGAGAGAGAGAGAGAGAGCTGGAATGCTGGATGCCGGAGTTGGGGGTTCTGAACTTTTGATTTTGTGGTGAACGTGGGTAAATAGGGTTTGGATGCGTGAGTGTTTTTTTTTTTTCAAAGAAAATAGAAAATCAAGGGAACGTGGTTTTTTTTTTTGTCAAAGAGAATGGGAAATCAAGCTAACGTGGGGTTTTTTTTGTTTTTTAAAAACTAAAAATTGTAGGAATTTAGGGATTAGAGTTTGGAGGCTTTAGAGGTCCAATTGCATTCTCTTAGGATATCTATAGATAATGGGAGAGAAAATTTTTTAATTTTCCTTTTTTTTTTTTGGAGTTCCAAACAGAGCCTAAATTTCGTTCATTTATTGATGATGCCTCCTCGATGGCCTTTCCTATACTCCAATCTCTGAACTTAGTGAAAAGGTCGTACGAGTGTGGGTTAACCTGTTCCTTCCACCTTCACACCAGCCCTACGTACAGTACAGACCCCTCATTTATTCCCTAGAAACCCCTCCAAAAAAACTGCAAAACAACTTTTCCTCGTTACCAATCTCGGGTTTCTTCTCTTTCTTCATACTTAACTGTATATAAATAACCCAAGTGGTGTCGGATGTGAATTCTGCAGCGCTTAATTGTGGCAGCAGGAGGCCTCTTTGGGATCACCAAAAATAGCAGCATCAATAGTGTCAGAATTTCAGAGTGGCGATAGCTGCTTCTCATCCACTCCTACCAATCTCCTCTATTCAAAACAGAGCAGCGAGGACAAAAGAGCAATACCCAGATGAAGAACAATTAACCATTCGACAGGTTTCTTGTTTAAAGTTGCACCCCCTTTTTTTTTCTGAACAGGAACAGGAAAAAGGTTGAAAGCTGGGGATTCATTAAATTTCTTGATCAGGTGCGAAAAAGGGGAATAGAATGATGATGAAGAATAGCAACGGAGGTGGAGGAGGAGGGGAGATAGTACAAGTCCAAGGGGGCCACATCCTCCGGTCCACAGGCCGGAAAGACCGGCACAGCAAGGTGTTTACGGCGAAAGGGCCGAGGGACAGGAGGGTCCGTCTCTCGGCCCACACCGCGATCCAGTTTTACGACGTGCAGGACCGGTTGGGCTACGACCGGCCCAGCAAAGCCGTAGACTGGCTCATAAAAAAGGCCAAGAACGCCATCGACAAGCTCGCCGAGCTACCCCCATGGAACCCGGTCGATTCCGCAGCAGCAGCAGGTGTAGGAGGGTCGAGTGAAATGACCATTTTGGGAGGGCACCAGTCAGATTTCTCTTCCGGGTACGGATTGCAGCTAAACCACCACCAAATGGGTGAAACCCCAGGGGCTGATTCGTCATTCCAGATGAATCAATCAATTCAAGACCCAATGAAATCATTTTTCCCCATGACTTCGCAAATGAATTTCCACACCCAAGACCTTTGCCTCTCTCTCCACTCCTCAACTGATCAGAACCAGACCCTTTTTCAAGGGTCTGGTCCGGCGACTTTTGAGACCAACTTTCCGGAGCCGTCGTGGGACGGGGGCGGCGGAGGAACCGGAGAGAAGAGGGAAGGGTACATGTTCAACCCGCATCAGTTCTTTTGCCAGAGCTCGATGGGTTCAGAGAGGGGGCCCCTTCAGTCCAGTTGTTCATCCCCTCCGGCTCATGCCTGGATGAATCACCACCAAATTCAGCTGCCTTCTTCTTCGATTTCCGGCGGCCAATTCGCTTCCCCGAGTCTGTTGCAGTTTCAGATTCCGCAGCAGATTCCCTGTTCCAATGACGACTCATCTTAAAAACTGGAAATATCCTTTCCATCAGGTACCTATATTCACCCATAAACCGGGTTTGGCTCCCCTCCTTGTCTAGTTTCATCTTTGTTGGGCTAGTTACAAGTCCATTTTGGATGATTAAAACCGTTCACTTTGAGGATGCGTTTGGGTGGAAGAAATGAAATTTGAATAAGAATGGAATTAAGAAAAGAATGGAATTAAAGAAATTGAGAATGAAATAATCATTTCCATTCTCATGTTTGATTGTGTTTATAAATAGTCATTCTTATCTCCAATGGAATAGTGTGGCAATAGTAATTTTTAGAGTGACAATAGTAATTTTTGAAGTGGCAATAACATTTTTTTGGAGTGGCAATAGCATTTTTTGGAGTGGCAATAATAATTTTTGGTATGACAATAGTGAATGTTGGAGTAGCACTAGTAATTTTAGTGTGACAAAAAATAGAATAACAATTCCTTAGTTTTTTGGATGGAATGACAATTCTTTTACTAAAGTGAATAGTGATTTTATTTAAAATTATCATTCTATTATTCAATGGTAAACTAAACATTAAAATAAGTAAGTCATTGAAATAAATATTTTATTCCAACCTTGATTCCATCTAACCAAACAAACCCTTGGAGTTGGTATTCACATATTGATGAGTGGATGCTTGTCCGCAGTTGGGTTACCTCAATTGGAGCGTGCACTTGGCCCGTTTTCAGGTTCATGCAGAAACCGTTTTAATCTTCTTAAATGTTCACTTTGTAGACCTCGTTGCAAAGTTCAATCCCGACAAAAATCATGTTTAGTAAATTTGTGTCAATTATCTTTTCGGAGTATTTTTTTTTTTAGAAAAATGGACTTTAGAGACCCAGTATCGAGTCCATTTTGCTCAAAGAAAATGTGTTCCTTATCGATTTCCGGTTAACATATTTTTTTTGTCATGATTGGAGTTAGTGAACGATTTAGATCATTAAAAAACAAACCCGTGCCCAAGAACGGGCCAACTAGACGCTCCAATTTTGGTTGCCAACGCAACTGCTGACAAGCCTCCTCCCTTCGAAGAAAATAGGTTGGCACGTCATATCGAATTAACCATCTCGACATGGCAATGATCTCGACGACGAGATTTAAATATGAATGGTTTCGATTATTTTTTATTTTTTAAATTAAAGTTAATGTATTGTGAGAGAATAACCGAACATATCTTGTAAAGCAGAAAATAAGTACTTAAAAAATAAAAATATTAGCAAAACGGGGCTTAAGTGAGCTTAAAAGGGACCTAATATAGTACCAAACCTGGAGGGAGTCTAGTGGGATTCGGAATCCTGTAGGGCAGGCCGCTGTACAAGAAGCCGCACTAGCTAAGAAGTTTAAACGGGACTATTAATTAGCATAATTCTCTTTGTGGCCATTTATTTATTAGCTAAGAAGTTTTTCCTATAATCTATGTTCTTAACAGAGGTTACATTCAAGAGAAAGAAAAGATTTCAGACACTGAATGGACACATTGAGGTAAACAAGAAAGAGAACTGATTTTTACACTCTTTTTTTTTTTTTGTATTTCTTTTATTGTCTTTAATGTGAAAATATTAATTGTAATTTTTTCACTAAAAAACAATACAAGGCATTTGTACAACGGGGAGTGAAAAAATTATTACCCAAAAAAGAAACTTGTGTGTTGTTCAACCATACATTTGACGTTACGTTTATGTACCCAGAAATAAACAAAATAAAATCATTTTTATTTGGCTTCAGTCGGTTTGATATATATTGTTTTATTATCCAGTGCTAAAAAAGACTCCATGGCTGCGTATATTCGTTGCATAATTAATCTAAACAGTGGCGGCAGGAGGCAGAATTCGAACTTGGAGGTGGAATCCAAAAAGGTCAATATATTCCCTCAATCCTAAAAAATGTCCGTTCTGTAAATCGAGAATTTCAAAAGAATATGTTTTTATTCGAACAAATTCAAAACTTAAAAACTCATTGAAATATACTCATTTCAAAGGGAGTATTATTTTGTTAATATTGAAATTTCTTGAACAAAAATGCATTGTTTTAAGTTTTCATTTTGCGAATAGAACGCTTATTTTTGGGACAAAGAGAGTATTAATACCAAAAAAAAAAAGTACTAATCATAAACATTACGTACCCAAAAAAAAATACGAGTACGTGTTTTTATAAGTTAATCATCCATCAACAATTAATAGCCGTTAAAATTGATGGGAGGTTGTGATGCAAAATTATTATTATTTTTTTTAAGGAAGTTAGGACCGGAGATTAGTGGATTACCCGTGCCACCCCGCCCCTTAAAAGGCTCTGTTTCTGGCCTCCTAATTTTTTTTTCCCAAAGGATACAGGTCTGCTAATTGAAAGTGTGAGTTTGTGAGATCCTCTACTGTAGAAGAATTTTTTCTGAATCTAGGAAAATTTTCAAAATGACACTTGAACTTTGCACCAAATGTCACAGAGACATCTGAATTTAAGTTTATTTCACTTAAACACCTGTACTAACAAAATCCTCAAATTTAGACACCTGAACTTAAATTTATTTCAATTAAATACATGTACTGACAAAATTCCCAAATTTATACCCCCACCGTTATACTTCGTCCTAAAAATTGCCAACATTGTATCTCTAACCCGTTTAAACTGTCTCATTGCACATGTTTCCAATAATGGACGATTCACCCAAGCGAAACTCATAGGCAGGCTTCAGGTCTAGGGTTGAAGTGATGGAGATGGTGGAGCAATATGCAGACTTCTGGAGAGAGAAATGGAGGGAAATCAATTAGGTTAATGTCATTTTCCCTCCAAACCATGTTTTTGCCCAAACCCAGTTCTTCTTTCTGCTCAACAGACTTCTAATGATGGGTTTCGCTTGGGTGCATTGTCCCCTGTTGGAAACATGTGCAATGGGGCAACTTAAACAGATTAGAGATGCCATATCAGCAATTTTTGGGACGGAGTATAACGGTGGGGGTCTAAATTTGGAGATTTTGTTAGTACAGGTGTTTAATTGAAATAAACTTAAGTTCAGGTGTCTAAATTTGGGAATTTTGTTAAGACAAGTGATTAATTAAAATAAGGAAAAATTTCAAAATGGCACCTGAATTTTCACTTCAATGTTACCGAAACACCTGAACTTCACTTTATTTCAATTAAACACTTGAACTTTCAAAATTCCCAAATTGAGGCACCTGTCGTTAACCTCCATCCATTTCCTTCACAAAGCGGCTGATGTGGCTCATTTCTGGCATTAAAGGGCCCCACTAGATATGTTAGAAAGTGAACCCAATGCACACAATTACAACCAGAAATGAGTTCACTTCTTAAATTTGTGCATTGAGTACACTTCTTAACATATCTAGTGGGGCCCTTTAACTCCAAAAATGAGCCACATCAGCTAATTTGTAAAGAAAATGGATGCAGGCTAACGGCAGGTGCCTCAATTTGGGAATTTTGAAAGTTCAGGTGTTTAATTGAAATAAAGTGAAGTTCAGGTGTTTCGGTGACATTGGAGTGAAAGTTCAGGTGCCATTTTAAAAATTTCCCTTAAAATAAACTTAAGTTCAGGTGTCTCTGTGACATTTGGTGCAAACTTCAGGTGCCATTTTGAAATTTTCTCCTGAATCTATGCACAAGTTTGTTCACGTAGCCTGGCAATTTTAAATTTCTTGCTTGGTTGCTCATGTAAGGCCCCTTTAAAAATAAGTATTTATTTGTAATCTTCGTACTTAAAAATAATTGGCTTACTGAAATAAAAAAAAATATGTAATATAAATCTTATTTGATAGTTCTCATCGACATCCATCAAACCCTGCAAAAAATTTGAAAAATTATTTTCGTAAGTCCATTATTTTTAAACTAAAAAATATTTTCTTATTTTTTAAGTACTTTTGCGTTTCTGAAACGGTGCCTAACTTAATACGTTTTGTTTGGCTTTGGCCTAACTTTTTTATTTAACTTATCATTAATTTCACTTTCCCTGTCAACTTGTCCGGAAACTCAGTCATCAAAAATGCTAGAGGCACATCGGTGTGGCACACTTTAGACACACCCCTCTCATATACAGGTGGGTCTCACTGTCATATGCTTTTTTTAAGATCCAACTTTAATTGCCATGTTAGGGAAATTTTCAAAATGACACTTGAATGTCACAGAGACACTTGAACTTAAGTTTATTTCAATTAAACACCTGTATTAACAAAATGCCCCTATTTTCTGAACTTGCTGTTAATTAGTTTTGCGTCAACTTTTTTTTCTTTTATTTATTAGTCTTGACGAGATGAATAAAAAATGAATGAATTAAACTTGTAAAAAAGTTTAAAGACAAACAAATAATTCAAAAAATCTATTTGCATGCTTTAGAATATTTTTCTCATTAGTGAACCTTCTTCAACTTTGGTCTGAATTTTTACTTTTTAAATTGCTCTCGCCGAAACAAATAATATTAATGTCTTCAAGTTAAGTTCAAATGCGTGCAGTATTATAATAAAGTCAACATTTAGGAATCTTATACAAATTGGTCATGGAGATTGTTATTAGTGGCCCCAATATCATCCTCGTTCAAACATTTACACGAATTCACTCATATTCACATTGTGGTCTACACACACTACACCTCCAGTGTGTGTGACCCCACCAAAAGATGTGAGTGTATGTGTAAAGTGTTTGTGCAAGTCTGTGTGATTATATAATTATTGTTTTCCCCCGAATTGTTGAAATCCAACTATAAGCCTGGTTCAAAGCCAATAAAATAGCTATGGTTTTTCAAAATTTTCAAAATCCATGAATGCATCACCGATTCGCTATAACCGTTGCTCAACAGATAATGCTGCAGTTTAAAATCATAGCGTGCGACTCTGTCACCAGTATTACCATGGCTCTTAACTAGAGGCCGTAGCACATGCGATGCATGTACAAGTCGAATTCGACATATTTTGTCAACATTCAATCATCAAACAATAAGTGGGAGCTACTTTACATACTTTGTGAAAAATCAACTTGTACACCCGATAATATAAAACAAAATAAAGGGTGGCACGCAATACGCGTGTGCATTCATCCATAGATACATAATGAAAGTTCATCATGCAAACAACCAAATAATCCTTTCTTTTTTCTTTCGTGGCTGCGGACACTTTAACTCCATACCAATTAACAGTCATGCGAATTTCACACTTTCATCATCAGCAGCACCACATAAATTGCACTTATTACTCTCGCGAATAAAACAAAATGCCGTCAGATTGGTAAAAGATTAAACAATTAATGGAGGAGCATAAACAATTAAAGTAGAGAATACAAAACCAATTTGTCTTGCTCGTTGTCATCTCTATATCAATGTCCAGCACCAACGCCTGATGCTGCAATTGGAAAATGTCCATTTGTGCAGAGAGTGTAGAGGAAGATGGGTACAGGTGCTGTTCGGTGGTGAAACAAAGGGGAAAGAATTTAAACGTGTAAAGAATTTAATCTCTTCTTTTTATTATAATTATCACATGCATTTGGACAAATTTTGAAGAAGTGAAAAGAAAAGGGGAGATTTTTGTACGAGGAATACGATATAATGACTTGGAAAGAATTTAACGATGAGCTGTATGAAAAGAAAATTTAAAAAAAAAAAAATTGGAGGCTCGAAAACAGTTCAAGAATTGCCCTTGGAGCACCACCCAATCCACCTGATGGTGCTTTAAGGGCTCCTCTACGTGGAGTACATGATTAAGTACATTAATCTCATATGAAGGGGATCAATTCCTTTCCCATGCTGCATCTCTCCATACTCCCCTTGATGCTTCCACTCTCGAGTCAATGCCGAGGGTCAGAACTGTTTATCTCATAGAATTCGCAGTTATCTACGTTCATGAAAAAATCAAATTCATCGAATATTTATAAACGTGAAAACATATTGTATTTTGCTTCACAAAATGGAAAGCAATGTGATTAGAGACTTAAACTGTACAAATGTTTGACATAAAATGTGATTTATTTACATGTTTATTTATGTCCAATGAATCATATTTCTATTCCGGACGTATCTAATTACGAGTTCTACGAGATGAACAGTTGCAATTCTCGGTATCATCTTTGGAGTGGGAGGCCATACAGAGAGTATGAAGAGTTATGGAGAGATGGAGAGTTCATGTGGTGATGGAGGCCTCAGGAGTACCATGACCGCCTAACTCAGGCCGACCCATGGGCCGGGGCCGCCGTGCATTCTTCTATTTCAAATTGAGGCAATTCCATGATTTTTTTAAAAATTTGAGGCAATTCATTTGCTCGGTCTTTCTGGGAGAACTTAACTCTGTTACCCAAAAAGTATATATTTCCACTAAGGAATGGAGCTTTTGGTGAATTTGTTTTTAGATGAAATTCATGAGAATTTCCGCTAAAGAATGGAGGTTATTTTGGTGGGTTTATCTATATGGGCCTTTGAAGGAAGCCCTCCTTGGGCCCAGTTTTACACTAACGTGGTCATGCTCTCATAATTAACCATTAGAAACCAGTAAACATACTTTAATAACCCACATTATATTATATTTAGGGGAGTGATTTTGCCACTCCCCTTTTTGTTAATGTCACTCCCCTTCTCTCACAAAACAAATCATCTAATAAAGAAAGGGGAGTGATATTAACAAAAAGGGGAGTGGTAAAATCAATTTCCATTTATATATTAGCATAAGTATAACCTAATACATCCAATTAGTCTCTAGAGCACCCAATACAATCGAAGCAATCACATGTACCAGTGGTAGAAAGTTGGGTTATATTGGATCGATCTGGCTGGCAATAGATTATTGGGGGCCAAACCCAATTAGTGTGTTCACAACTGCCATGCACCTCCCAAACCCGGGGGCACAGTTGTCCCCTATGGCCCTATGGGTGTTGACCCTATCCAAGCCGTCTATGCTCGGCATTGGATGACTCAGATTTCACCTCGGCCAGATGGCTGAAGCCGAGGTGAAATCTGAGTTGTCTTTTGCCGAGCATGGACAACCAGGATGGGGCCAACATCCACGCCGTCCCCTAAGGGAGCAGGGTCCCCCATTCCGTTTGCATGCGTTCGTGTGTGTTGTATGTTTCTGGGTGTCCCCGGCGTAACACCAATCACAGAATCAATGAAGCTAACTTGACCCACCTTATACGTACCCGAGTCTATTGGCTCGGCACAAAAGGTGCACTTACACTACCCCTCTTTATGCTCCCTCATCAATTAGGATTACCTTTTGAAACATCGAGTATTACGGACTACCATACAACTTTATCAACACATTTTATTTCTACACAAACCTCCACCTCAAATTACATTCTAGATATTTGAACGTCCTCCTCCAAGACCTCCTTTCAAGAGCGAGAGAGAACGTACGTCAATGTGGGTTCATGGTAAAACCGTAAAAGTCAAATGGTGTCACTGTTTTGGACAAAAAGACCTTATAAATTAAATGAGAACATTGACAAATATATAAGCCATTTTAGCACAAAAGTCTTATTTGTTGACCTGCCTCTCTCTTCCGAGACCATCTTTTTTATGGTAAACGGACTAACGTCTTCCTAGAAACCCCCCCAATTACGCTACCATACTCGACCACATAAACCATTCTTAACGTTTGAAAAGTGTTGGTCGCGGGCCAGCATCCTGCCCACGCGGTTCGAACCGTGGCGCTGGGGCCTGCTATGCTATTGTATAAGGAAATAGAATTGCGCCTTTACCACTACCTGCGAATTTTGGTAAGATGGTAAGCGCTTGATCCTACAAGTGGTATCAGAGCCAAGGTCGCGGGTTCGACTCGTGGGTCAGCATCCTGCCCACGCGGGTCGAACCGTGGCGCTTGGGGCCTACTACGCTATGGTATAAGGGAATAGAGTTGCGCCTTTATCACTACCTGCGGGTTTTGGTAAGATAGTAAGCGCTTGATCCTACAAAAAGGTTCAAATACTCAAAATAATTTTGTTTTTTTTTTTTTTTTTGTTATCTCAATTACTTTCATGGAGGTACAAGTAAATATATTTTGTTGTTCAGTTTATTTTACGTACTTCCCATGGCATGGACGTTTGGTTTATTTACTGGAAGGATTTGTTGAGAGAGACACAAATAATTCCAGAATTTAGAGAGAGAGCACGAAAGACATCGCGGTAGGCTTGCAAACAAGGCAAAGTAGAGTTGAGCTTTGAAGTGCGGAGTCTCAACCTCGGTTTGTTCAAAACTAGTTGTTGAAGTACTCGAGTTTTTAGCTACGTTTCTTTAGTGTATGGAAAACACGAGCTCAACTTGGGCCAAATCAAATTAATATAAACGAGCCATGTTCGAGCTCAAACTCAAGCACTAGATTAATACAACTAATAAATATAGTGAAAGTTACTGCACATATGTTACCAGAATAAGAAATTTTGAATATACTTCTGTGTTTATGAACTTATTTGATGGAGTTCGGTTAAGGAGTTGAATAGAGAGACATGGTTAAGGAGTTGAATAGAAAGACATGGGAAAAGGTCCTCAAATGTTGAAACTGCCCTTCCCTGGGCACTTTTCTATCGGGAGCAAATGTTATCTATTGAACCTAATTGGTACGTCAACCAAACATCAGGGTTAAAAACGTTGCAATTGTTATTATTAGGGGGACAAAAACTAAGACTTGGATGAAACAAAGAGGGACCATTTCAAAAGTTTACCTAAAATTAACTAAGAAAAGGGTAACTGATTACATTGAATTGTAAAGTTGAATTCAATTTGTGTTCATACTTGTTTTTAGAAACGGAAACCAGATATTAAATTGAAGTTTGAACACGTTAAGCATGAGGGCAACTGCCCTCTATTGGGCCCACCTTGGGCTTCTTCTTTGATTGATCTCAATCGTTCATTTTCTTGTCTCATCGAGTTGGTAATTGATGCGAAATTTTTTGAGATGTAGCTATATAATTGGAGCACATTTATCTCAAAGTTTTAATGCAGCAATTCATTGAAGTTGAGGGTTTTTTTTTTTTTTTTTTTAAGATACATGTGTTCCAATCATAGAACTTCTATTTTCGATTAACTTGAATTTTTGCCTTAGTTACTTGCTCGATGAGAAGAAGGAAATGAACAATTCAAATTGAATAAACAGACTCCGAGTGGGCCTGATAAGGGCTAACGCACACCTTAGAGCGGAATGATCATGGCTTCAATATTTTTTGGAAAAATGACAGTCATGACATGTTTTGATAATTAATACCCGCCAATACATTTTCGGTATTAACAAATGTTTTAAGCATGTTCTTAACGGATATTAATTATCAAAACACATCATGGGTCGTCATTTTCCCTTTTTTTCCCCTGCAAACAGAGTTGAATATTATAAATAAGAAACAGGGCCCAAGGACCTAACCCCCCAACCAATTCTCTAACCTAGCACCTATTAGAGATTGCTTAGCCAACAGGGCATGACAACTATTATGTTATATAGCTACACTCAGTGGTGATTCAATAATTGAGTATTAAACCAATTGTAGTTAGCTCAGTTGATCACCGAGATACACTTTTAAGATATTGATGAATATGGGTTACTTTTTCAGTTATTTATTCTCTTAATGGACTTTCGGTTGGGCTAGTATATGATTGTGACTTTACATATGTCCCGTTTCATGTACTTCAAATACTTGTAATCTTCTACCGCTTATACTAAAAATAATAATTAATAAGCACAAATCTTTTAGTATTGGATTAATTAGCATCAATATTTTATGAAAAATATAGTATATAGTAGGCGTTAGGTGTTCAGACTCGAAGTCTTAACTAACTAATCGAGGGCCTTATCTCAAGGGCAACACTAATCTAATTCGTCCATTGCCAATCAGAGTATATAAAACAAATCTGTAGACGGTATAGTAATATCTACTACTCAATTATTATAGGCGTGTGTGTACCATACTTTTTGGAGCCTAGTTTTTTGTTCGTAATATCACATAATTTTTTCCTATTATCATAACCATCGTATAATATAAATATCTGAATTACACCAAATGGAAAGTCCACAATTGCACCAAGCCCAGTAAAAAAACAGTAAAGATAGATACACTACATTGTTCCTCCACTTGATACACTACATTTTATGTGGAACCCACATCGGGTCCCACAAAAATTCAAAAAATGTAGGCTCGAAATAAGGAATGTCTGTAAGTATTATTTGGAGCAAATTTCTTTTACAAAGCCCCATAAAACAATATTTTAAAATATATAAGTATTTTTTTTATTTTTATGAGACCCATAGTGGATCTCACATAAAATATAATGTAGCTATGTCGTGAAATAATGCAGTGTATGTAGCATCTCCAACCATTAATTAAGAAACAAATAACTCCCATTAAGGAGAACCAATAATCAATCTTTCTTTTTGGCAAAGATTGACCCTGACCTCTCTAATGGAATTATGGAAGTATACATGGTAGAGTTGCAAGCGAGCCGAGCCGAGTTTTGTTGAGCTCGAGTTCGGCTCGTTTACTAAACGAGCTAAAATCTTGAACTCTAGCCTCAACGAGTCAAGCTTGTCATTTACTAAACGAGTCTCTTTAATCGAACTTAGTCTCCCTTAGAGAATCGAAAACTCGAGCTCGAGTTTGGGTCATTTACTGAACGAGCCGAGCCGAGCTCGCGAGCTGCTCAGTTCATTTGCGTCCCGAACACATAAATTGTGTCGGTATATTTGTCACAAAATTTCAAAAAGCTCTACAGTCGGATTCCGTGAATAATCTTTTATGCTAATCTAAAACGACCCATAAACTTGGGACAATTAGTCGTTGCCTTTTCTGATGGAGCAAACGCTTCACCATTTTTTTTTTTTTTTTTGATCCGATGCAAATGCTTCACCTTAAAAAGGGAAATTTGGAACTAGGAAAGTCATCATTCAACGGTCAACCTCTTCAAAACTGGGGAGTCATTTTCACTAGTAATTTGTTTTCCTTTTCCATCCCTTGGGAAAAAAAACCCAACACCTAACGCACATCACAAGTCCCCCACACACAACAAATGAAGACCATTACAACATCTTACACCTATATGTAGACACAACAATTTATAAGAGGACTCGTTCCATTCCCCCTCAACATATTGCAAAAAAACACCCAAACCAAAACAACGCCACCCCCTCCTCCGCCACACGCCGCCATGCCGTCCGACGACCACGAGGACTGCCCACCACATGCTCCACAAACCCGCCCTTTCGAAGACCCTCTCTTTCGAAACCCGCCCTCCGAACGTTCTAGAAGTCACCATTATGATTTGAACAACAACATCATGCTCACTGCAATCATTTCGCTATCCGTTGTGGTTGTGCTAGTCATCGTACTCCACATATATGCGAGATACGTCCTCCGTCGCCAGGCCCGCCGGAGAGCCGTGATTCGGCAGCTGGGGCTTATGGTTTCTCAGGTGGAGCCACCCAAGACAGGGCTCGACCCAGCCGTCATCGCCTCCCTGCCGGTATTCTCCTTCAAGAGAACGGAAACCGGCGATGAGAGAGAAGGGGAAGCAGAGTGTGCAGTTTGTCTGAGCATGTTAGAAGACGATGAAATGGCTAGGCTTCTACCAAACTGCAAGCACACTTTCCATGCGGAGTGCATTGATAAGTGGCTTGGTTCCCAATCAACATGTCCCATTTGTCGGACAGAGGCGGAGCCGAGGGTAGCGCCGGAGCTCCATGAACTGCCGCTGGAAGGCTGTGGCGCTCCACCTACTGCACCACCCGTTGCTCCACCTCCAGAGGGCACCAACTCCACATTGGGAAGCGTGGAAGGGACGTCATCAGATGGTGGGATACAACCAACACAATCCTCGGCCAAAGTGAACGGATCAACCTCGCGGTTGAGTTCTTTCCGGAGGATTCTTAGCAGGGAAAGGTCGTCCCCACGAACTCAATCTAGTGGACCGGAAGAAGATATTGAGAGACAGTGATTTTGGGTAAAAAGAGTTTCATTTATCAGTTTACCAAGGCAACTACCATTGTTCCTTCTCTAAATTTCTATATGATTTTGTAATTCCTTGTTATAATTACACGAGAAACATAGATGAAATTATCGACTCGAGTTGCCGGCCGGTGAGGGGATTTATTTGGAGACGTTTGGTTCGGCCTATGATTATATTGTTCAAAGCCTGAGATTCTGTACGTTAGGAATTGTATTTGTTTACCAGTCATATTGTCATAAGGAAAGACTTTAGGTGTTTGGCTACCTAAGGTGAGTGTGATTGTGAATACATGATAGGGACAGGTGAACTAAAGCTCCATGTGCAGAAGCTAATTTGAGGATAAATTTTTTGGTGCCCAGCGGTACCACGTGACGGTATTAGTTGGTGACTCCAGCCGTCCAAACGTATTTTGGACGGCTCGGACTTATTATCTCTCTCTCCTCTCACCCGGCTACTCTCTCTTTTTTTTCTCTTTCTAAAATACAGACCATCCAAAATAAATTTGGACGGCTCGGATCGCCAACAAAATACCACGTGTGTGATATCCGCCCGGAACCCAAAAACTTCTCTAATTTTAGCCTTTGCTTTTCAATCGTTGACCTCATGTGCATTTTCAACATTTTATAAGTTTGAAAAGTTGAATTCCCAGCAGTTGTTGATCTTTGACGGCTTTGAACTACAGAGAGAGAGAGAGGTTTCTGGTGAATTCCCAAAATGAGATTTGCTCTCATACTGGTCATATTTACATATTTACCATGAATGACAACTTAGCCCTTGTTCGGTTGTGGGTTTTGAATAGTATTTTTGAATAAAGGTAGAGAGAGAAATAAGAGTAATGATTGTGGAGAGAGATAAAAAGTAGAGAGAGATAGAGTGAAAAATGAGAGTAATGATTGAAAAGTTAGAGAGAGAAAAAATAAAAAAATTACTTTTTCCAAAATTTTGGGTTTGGAGTTCCAAACCGAACAAGGCATAAGAGTTCTCCCTTTCGGGTCGGGGGGTTGGTATTTAGCACTAAATTTTCTATAAGGTCCTGTATAACACTATTATTGGATCAGGTGTTAACCAACTCACTTACAAGCAATTACTGTTAGAAATATGCTTGCCCTGTGCCAACAAGGGGCGTCTCAAGTACATGATTGGATCCTGGCCCCCATAAAGCCAACTACTATAACAAGTCATGTCTCCCTAATGAATAGTATCTTTAAGAGAACCGAATTGTCTTTTTGCCATAAGACAAAAAAATTAAGGGAGAGTTCTCTGATGAGTTGGAGCAACCCAACACCTGAGCATGTGTTGGGTTCGTTTTGATGATCTACACCGTTGACTATATAGAACTCGTTGAGAATTTCAATCATACAAAAAATCAAGTTTACTAGATATCGAGCAGTATCTTTGCAGATCACATTTCTCGTGAAGAACATGAAAAAAAAAAATTTGAATTTGATCCAATGTCACTGAATCCAATTTTTTCCTGAAAAGAAATGTATTCAGCAAAAGATATTAATCAGTATCCAATAAACATGATTTTTACGTGATAAAAGTTTGCAATGATCTCTGTATAATGTAAACGGTTTAGATCGTCAATACAGCTCCGACATGAGCCCACAAATGGGAAAACTACACGCAGACCAACTGCCGAAAAGCCAACTCCCTCTCTCTCTCTCTCACACACACAGAGACAGACGTGTCGTGCCGTGCCACGCGCATATGCACTAATAATGCACACACACAAGCACACAGATATATATATACCATTTTTTGACACACACACACAAAAAAAAGGGCATGGACTCACTATATGATGCTTGCTCCAATCCAAAGCAGATGTAACAGATTTTGTCAAGAGTGTAGGCCTTCAGGATGAGACCTCAAAGGAACTTTTGAAGTTGTTGAAATGATCAATCTGCTATATGTGATTTTTTTTTCATTATATATTTTTCTTCCCTTTTGCTCTTTGACTCAAATTTAGTGTGTAGAACTTGGTTATTCACTTCCCTTCCATCACCCGACAGTAAACTCTTTTCAGTTATTTTGTATCAAGTCCCTCTCTGTTACTAATCATCCGGAAATCTACGTTCTTAGAGAAGAAAACACAACAAATATGATGTCTCCATGATATTTTCGTATCTAAAAGCGATTTTCAGTACTGGTGTTTGTTTGAAGTAGGCCCATATTGAAACCTAATATATCAGGGTTACGTGAAACTAACCAGAAAACATGCTGCTAGTTTTTTTGTACTGACAATTATATATTCATTCCTTTCGCATCTGTGTTTGACAAACAAAACAAACAAGCACGGAACTGAACATGCTCTCCTCCAAAAATCTATGATTAACAGGCAGCAGACACTAAAAAGTACTGACTAGCAAGTACATTAGAGTCTTAGACACCAAGGTTATGACTCTGAGTGCTGAAGACACAGCAAAACCAGTTCGGATAGGCCATTCCAAAAAAAAAAACCCAGTTCGGATAGAGCCCCATAGCATCTACTTATAGAGGTTACTTAAATATCAGTATATGAAAATCAACGCCCTTATAATTTTTCAGAAAGTCTAGCGGTACAGATTTTCTGTGCAGAGATCCCTAGGTGTATGGATCGAGTATCAATTAAGCAGATGACGCAGAACACAGAGAATTTTCGTTTGGCACTTTGAACGGTCATTTTAAGTTGTTTCCTTCTACCGGCCAATGTTCAGATACAGAGGTTTGCAAACGAACACAACCATGGCTGATTTTGTAAAGTGGATTGCATACTGAAATATAAGAACATAATTTAGTACATCCTATCTATCTACTAAAGTCTGCAAAACCAACACCAAAAACCTTTATATTTTACTTCTCCAACAAAAATTTTGGTTTCGTAATGTTTCCAGGTTACGTAGAATTGAACAGGATTGAATTTCACTGTCCCCCAAAAAACAATGGAGTAATTGCCAAGAAAAAATGAATGGTTATCAAGGGCCAATACCGTGTACCGGAAAAATAACTGCCACCGCTTATATCAAGATTTGCTGGGTAGATTCCCGCTGTCGTTGATGGCCCGGTAAAGCTTCCATTGTTCACTGTATAGCTGGAACAGACCATACAAACATTAACATGGATACATGATACATCTAAGTTCTTATGATACTGAATAGTTTGCACAATCCTGAATAATTAGTTACAAAATTCAGTATCCCAGTCTACAATTTGGCATAATATTCCTTAAGGAATTGCTCATCCATAGTTTTCAACTTTTCAGTATTCCATATTCTGGTCATACATTTGTGCCTCCACTGCTATGAAACAAAAAATAGAAGTCATCAATCTTTTATTCAGATGTCAAGTGTGATTCTATCCGCCCAGTAGTCTATCGTAAATTTGCAATATTGTAAATCTGTATGTTAACTTGGTAGGTAAGTATTGCGGTGTCTAGTCTGGTGAGAATATCATGTTTTCTCAACCATCATGCTTGTATATGTAAGAAGAAGCGAAAAGAAGGATTTGAAATCATGATATAGAGAGGTTTATAACTCTTGAGGAGTATTTTGGTGAGCAATCTCACTACAATTAAAAGTACACATGTAGACTATCTCGTTTCTCACCAATTGACGCCAGTTTTTTTAATGGAACAGTGTAGAAAATAGAAATTCCGCATGTCAGTATATCGCAACCTATGAACCACGGATACTTCTAGAGGGTAGTCGTGTCCGTATTGTATCGGTATCCATATCAGATACCGATACTCCTATATACGTATCCCAAAAGTATCCCAAGGACCCCAACATCAAAATTATTTTCTAAGTTTCGGATACTTTTTGGATAATCGAGATCACGTATCCAAACTTTTATGAAACCAAAATTGCGGCACTTCTTGCATAGTGTTAGAGTAAAATTGTTAGGAGTAGAGAAAAGTAAAGAATTTTGATAGTTTACTTACTCTATATAGTCTATTGAATATCCTTATCGTGTTGTATGTGTGGTATACAACTTTTAGATGTTAACAATTTAGTAAGTAACCAAATAAACTTGAAAATTAACTACATAAGAAAAATATAACGGCCGGTTTACCATCATTCTTGTGATTATGCATAATATATTGCTAGAAAATTTTCAAAACACGTTCTAATCTAACATATCCCAGCCGTACCCGTATCCTATTTTTTTTAGATTTTCTCGTATCGTCATGTCTGTATCGTTATCGAATCCGTATCCCTTATTAGTATAAATGCTTCATAGATCGCGACATTATTGTGACAAATGGAACAATGTAAAATGGGAGAGTTCTCTTCATCCCCATTTCTTACCCTTTTCTTGCTACTTCTCACCTAATTTGCAGACTAAATACTAGAGAACGTTCGGTTTCTCTTCGAATGAAGCGGGTTGTAAACTTGTAATACTTCTTTTTCTTTTTGGGTATTCTGAATTTTTGAAACAGGGATGGCCATAAAATCAAAACTATATTTAAAATTGAGCATGTTCACTTCCTATAATGATGCAAAATACACCCTTAATGAAGTAAATAAACCATTGGGCTCCTGTCGCAGTTAGTAACTCTTGCCAGGATTCGAGCCCCGTTGTGGGCGTTTGAGATTCAGGGTTATGAATAATCTTAAAACCCCATGTGAACTAACCTACTAATACCCCGCTAACCCCGGCCCGCGAATGTATACCCCTCCTATATTGGCCAAAAAAAAAAAGTACATAACAAAATGCACATACATGCATTATACAGATACAAGCTGCCATCCATAGTGCATAAGAAATAATTTTAATCAGTTACCTTGATGGGAATTTGCAGCTACCATGACCTGAAATAAGAAACCGAAACAAAATTAAATTAAATTAAGTTAACAAAATAAGGGGATTATAATTTTTGAGCTCACATTCAAAAAGCCGAAAATCATACTGGGATTGAGAGAGGTCAGAGCCGCCGTGCCGCCAAAGTTACAGCTGTTCTCAGTCAAGCCGTGTGTAAGGCAGTAATCGTTGAAGGCATACGACGCCATTGTTAGTATGTCGCCGGCGTCGTAGCAGGGCCCGCCTTGCTGGATGGGCCCGCAGTCCGCGCCGCCAGGGCCGCAGGCCCAGTCCAGCGCGGCCTGGAGGGCGGAGCTGTTGGCGTTGTTCATCGCCACGCACCACAGCTCCGGCATCACTGCTCCGCCGTTCGCGGCGGGACTGGTGGATTGTCTGAGGGAGGCGCGTAGTCGGTGCAGGTGGGTATGGGGATGAGAGAATGCGCGTGAGAAGTGGGATGTGGTGGTGAGGAAGGTGAGGGAGAGGAGGAGAGAGAAAGAGGCGGGCATAGCCATTGCCGGAGAGAGAAAGAGAGATGTAGGCGTTGACTGAAGACAAACGAGGAGTCGTTGACTCAATTTGAGTTCAGTGATGACCGTTAAATCTCTTCTGACTTTTCGTCTTCTTGGGCTGCTATTGGCTGAGAAACTCGGGCTGGACTCCGGCCCGAATCAGGGCTTTATGGAAGATGTTTTTTTTTTTTGGAAAAAATGACGGCTATTTTGATAATTAATAGTACTCGTCAGGAAAATACTGAGAATATTTGTTAATGCTGAAAATGTTCTTAGCGGGTATTAATTATCAAAACACGTTCCTGGCCGTCATTTTCCCATGTTTTTTAACAAAAAATCCGGGTTCGGACAAATGTACCCCGGTATACTTTCTGCTTCGTTACCATAACTATGGAGTACTGATTTTTGCACTTTATTTTTTGAGATTCAAAACATAGTATAGTGTAATTAGAAGTGTCGAAAAGAACATCATAAACTTGAAGCATAAGGAAACACAAAGACCACCTTTGTGTTGGGTTTTGAGGTAATGAGTGGAGATAAATAGATAGAGAAATGAGAGTAAAAATTTATTGGGAGCCGTACGTAGGGAGAGAAGTTTGGTTCAATCAAAGATATCGATTCAATTTCTTCATTCATTGGCTTGATATTCTATCGAGCCATAGAGGCATAAACAGCCCACGTACGTGGGATTGAAATGAATGTGTTATACATACTTACAAAAAATTCAATGGTATGCCCCACTTTTTTTGTTTTTGGGAGCATATAAGCATAATTTTGATAGAATTTTACAGAAGAAATTAAAAAATGTCAACCATAATTAAAAGTAAATACAATTTTCATTATGAGAATACCAAGTTATGGGGAACGATACCATTCGATAATTGTTGTCGAATGATATGATCGAAACAATAATTGAGATTAATTTTTGAACTTGTCAAAACTGTTTCATAAAATCTTGAATATTTGGGTTTGGCCATGAAAAATTATCGTACCAAAATATTATCATACTTCAATGCCCTTCGACTTTGATTCGTGGCTCAGCTACTGCAAAAATTCATTCTTTAGAAAATTAATTAGAGGGAAAGAGCATTGCAAATTCACAAGGTCTAAGCTCGTGAATTTCACGAGATTCACGGAGCTTATGTTATTCTTAACCAATTACGAGATGGTGAAATTCATGAGGTCTGACATCGTGAAATTCACGAGATTTGTGCTTCTAAAAATAATACATGAGTTAGTAAAAATCATGACCTCAAAACTTGTAAAAATCACGAGTGTGTAGCTCGTGAAATTCATTAGCTCGAATATGATAAATTTCTAGAAAACACTGTTTTATTGTATATTGAAACTCAGGAAATTTCACTAGCTCAAAGCTCATGAAATTCACGAGATCAAAAATTAATGAAATTCACAACGTCAGAGAGGTTCTGTTTTGAAATTCAGTGAAAGTAACGAGCTCAAACTAACAAAATTCACGAGGTTGAAGTTAATGGAATTAACTAGTTGCTGGTTATTGTCATCTTGTGACAATTAGTGTATTTCAATAACTTTTATTGTTAATTTAATAGTAGTACTTTCTTGTGAATTTAGACAAAAATTACCGTTGTAAATTGAGAGAGAGAGAGAGAGAGAGAGAGAGAGAGGGGAGCGCATCATTAAATACGGCACATGGGAAAAGGGCAGGAGGAGCGCATCATCATTAATTACAAGTAATCCTTCACGTAATTAGGTTTCCTAATTTGCAGTTTATACATGGAGTAGTGGAGGACGTTGTGAGAGACCACTGTTCAAAAACCAATTCCCTCCCTCTCTCTCTCTCTCTCTATCCGAGTGGAGGACGTTGTGAGAGAGCACCGTTCAAAAACCAATTCCCTCTCTCTCTCCCTAAATCGCGACAACAGATTCTTCTCGTTAAGCTTCTGTGCTCTCGAATCAAACACCTGCTCACAAACCCTTGGTTCTTCGTGCCCCAATTTTCTCTCCAGAAGATGGCCGGAAACATCCGAATCTTAGACACGAAGGTGAAAACCCCACTCTCACTCCACGAAAATTTAGATTTCCGAAACATTCGCTACACTTTTTGTTTTCTTTCTCTTCACTCGTTTCGTGCAGATGAACTCGATGCTGAAGAGGACGAGAGAGAGCCGCCGACGGTGACCCCGTCGTTAACGACGACGAAGATAAGGAAGACGGTATTATGGGCTTCTCTTCTGCCTTTTTGTTTTGTTTTTCCCACTGTATACTCTTTCTTGTGCCTTCTCTTCAACTTGTGGTGGAAAACTTATTGGCCGATATGATGATTTTGTGCATTTTATCTCTATGTATGTAATGTGGTGGTTCGTGTGTGTGTATATATGTTTAAATTTGAGTGATTTTAATGGGTTGCTGTTTATTGGTTTTTGTTGCAGCACTGTACATGTTCTCCATTTATACATGGGGTGGAGGACGTGGTGAGAGAGTGGGACTGCACCGCCCAAAACAAATTCCCTCAATCCCTCACTCTAAATCACGACCGCATCTCAGATAAAAACCCCACTCTCACTCCACGAAAATGTGGATTTCTGAAACTTTCGCTACGAAATCTGTGGCCCTCACTTTTTTTTTCTTTCTCTTCGCTCGTTTCGTGCAGATGAACTCGATGCTCGATGCTGAAGAGGATGAGAGAGAACCAGTTGACGGTGACGCCGTTAGCGACGGCAATGATGAGGAAGACGGTATTGTTGTCTTCTCTTCTGCCTCTTTATTCTAGTTGGTTACTCGGGTTTCTGGTGCCTTATTAGGGTTTATTTGGTTTCATCGTTTTTGCTTCGGGGAGAAGGGACTTATATTAGTAGGTCATTAGGGTTTGTGACTTGTGGTCGAAAACTTATTTGCCGAAATGTTGACTATGTGCATTTTTTCTTTTTGCATGTAATTTATATTTTTTAAGAAATTTTGAGCTATTTTAATGTGTTGCTCTTTACGGGTTTTTGATCGGTTGGAGTTAATTTAATGCTAATTCACGTTCATGTAGATGAAGATAGGAACCCATTTTCATAGTCTTTTTGGGTGCAAGATCCCTTTTGGGTTCGGTGCAGGTGGACTTGAAATTAGATGGTGGTGAAAATCTTCGTTGGATTACATTTTGGTCGGTGTAAGCATACCAACCACTGTGGATTGTTTGGCATTTATTTTTTTCTTTTTTGGCATTTTCCTTATTGACTAATGCTTTGTTTCTGGTCCTTTGAAGCATTTGCTTACTTGCAATATTAGAAGGAATAATGTGTTACGGTTAGGTATGAATGTTTTCACACTCATTGCTTAAGGTATAGTAGTTTTTTTTTTCTTTTGTTGGGTGAGGCCAATATTTTGGCTTTTTGCTTGACTGCCTATTACGTTAAAGGAGTGTCTTCAGAAAATATAACTGTGAGATGCATAAATGTCCAATTCATAAATGGAGTTATGTACTTGGATGACTTTTTCACTTATGGTGATTGTGGATGTCTATGAATGCTGACTGATGTGGAAATACCCTTAGGGCAATAACTTTGCATCCTTGTTTGAGTTTTTGTTTCTACTATGGTCAACCCATACAAGTTCAATTTGGGGGGATCATGGTAGTTTGAGGGCTTTTTGTTTATGTAGCCTTACATAACTATTCAGTAGAAGTTGTTTCAAGTTTTTAATTGATGGGGGGAACCTTCAATGTATTAAAAGGGCTCTGTTTTTTTACTAGTTTCTTTTTGGGTGCAAGATACTATTTGGGTTCAGTGTAGTTGGGCTTCAAATTAGATGATGGTGAAGTACTGCTTGATTTGGATTTCTCTTTTAGTGTTTGCAGTCTAAACTATAAATGGGTCCTCGTATCGGAACAGACCATATTGAATTGTTTGGCATCTCTTTCCATTTCTTATTTTCTTTTCTACCTATTTTCAAATGACTATATTGATTTGTCATATCATCTTATGCTTTTAGATATCTATTTCTTTGAAGCTTTGGCTTACCTTCAATTTGTATGAGGAGGAATGCTTTCTTACCCACATATCGATGAAAACGTATGCAAATTAATCACAATATCTAATCCTTTGTATTGAATGTCAAGTCATTCAATCTGCACTCATTATGTAAGCTATGAAAATTTCATCTTGTCTTTTGAGGCCCTTTCTCAGCTTTCGCTTCATGGCCCATTGCCTAGAACTATGCATGGATTGGAGGTAAATGGGCTTTCATCATTACTAGTTTCTTTTCAGGTGTAGGATTGCGCTTGAGTTCAGTGCATGTGGGCTTGAAATTAGGTGGTTGTGAAAAACTGCTTGATTAGGGCATATTTTTCATTGCTTAGAGTTGGAACAATAATGTGGTAGCTGTAAGCAAACTAAACACAGTGAATTGTTTTGCATTTCTTTTCATTTGCATTTTTCATATTGGGTAGTGCTTAGTTTTTTCTCCTTCAAAGCATTGGCTGGCTTGCAGTATTATAGGGACTAATTTGCTACGGTCGGGTATGAAAGTTTTGGCACTCATTGCATAAGGTATGAAGTTATTATTTTTTGTGCTTTGAGGCCGCTATTTTGGCTTTTGCTTGATTGCCCATAGGCTCCCCCTGCTCTCCATTTTTTCTAGTGATTTCTCAATGAGGATCCGTTCTTGTCAACTTTTTGTCCAAAACTTTTTTTTGTAATCTTTACTCTTTTTTTTTTTTTGAACTTTTTGTTGTAATTTTTTTTGAGATTAATAATGTCTCAACAAGAGGAAGCGGAAAATTATGAAAATGTGGGTCGATGCTGAAAAAAGTTAATAAGACGACACTTAGACCAGAAAGACAACTGTATGGTATTGTTTTCATCTTTAGTGAACTTTTTTTTGCTTTGGGTCATAATTTTTTTGGAGCTTTTGGTCATTATTTTACTTGGGTTAGTAGAGCAACGTTGATATACCCTTGAATATGATTATCTTATTTATTTTATAGACTTTCTAGTGGTTTTGTCGTACACCCAATTTTGTATGAAACTGCAGCTCCTGCCTACCATCTTTAATTTCAATCTTATGTGCCATGGTCATAGCATCCAATGTTGAGTCTTCTGGATATTGGTTTTAACGGTTGCATGTAGGCCTTACATGTTAATGTCAAGTGCACTTGGTGTGACTGGGAAACTGGACATTTATACTGTTGAAACTTGAAATTTCTTGTACTACTAAAAGGGGCACGTCTCCTGTAGTGATCTGTTTATGAAGCATTATATTTTTGTGTGGTGTCAATTTTTCTATTTCGATGTGTATCATTAAAGTCCTGTAAACCCTTTGCCTGCAGGTTTTAATTTTACTCTATTGACATTGCCTTCGAGAGCAGAACTCGCCGTCGTCATCCACCTACTCATCTGCAACGACTGGCTCCAAGGCTGTGTCGATTGCTTTACCGTGGTCCTTGTAAAACCTCAGGTGCGCTCGTTGCTGGGATACTGAAAATGAGAGACAGAGCCCTGTTCCTCGGCAGTGAAAGGTATAATCGCTTACTCTTCAGTATATATGCATCTGTAAGTAGTGTGGTTTCATGGATTTGTAGATCTAAAACTTTAAATCCCCACAGGGGTTTGCCCAATTTCGGTGCCCTAATGAGGTTTCATTTGTTTTGTGAATTAACCAGCTTGGAATTGGAATGAATACTCACACACTGAATGTGTTTTTGTATTGCATCAACTGTGGTGGTTATTAAGTATTTCACTTTTGCAAGTGTCATATTTCAGCAGATGAAAGATCCTTGTTTCTCTCTCTCTCTCTCTGACCATTAACTATGCGTGCCTCTCTCTCACCCTTGCCCACCTGTAGGTCTGTTTTTCTTACTGCTGAAACGATACAGATGGATATTGTGCGAAATGGAATTCAATTTTTTATTTGTTTTTGCTTGCTATTTCATATCCATTTGCATGTCCAAAACTTCTCGCCGAGGCTTAAAAAGCCTATCAGCTTCCCTTTTTTTTCCTCAGATTGAAGGTCTTTCTTGTTAATGAAATTCATCTTATGATTTAGGCAGTTAAATGTATTTGTTGGTGTTGATTTTACAGTGCCACCCCGACCGATGGATCTCAAGAAAACAAGGCAGTATATGGCTAAGGTGCAGCTGCGTGGAAAGACAAGGCAGAATGAGAGACTTCAAGTGGTTAAGCATGAAGGAGATGATTTTGATGATCCTGATTTACCCAATTAGGTACATTGAAAAATATTTATGGTTTGTATTTGACTTGAACTTATTCTATCTTAGTTGGTTGAAATTAAGTCTGATTTGAAGGTGCATTTTAGTTTTACTGTTAAGGGCAATAATATTTATTGGCGGTTTATTTAAGTCCCTTTTGTTCTCTTTTTTTAAGCACAAGATGATCGGTCAGGTACTTACCTTCTCTCATATTCATCAGTTCTCTGATATTTTGAGTATACTTAGAGTATTTTGGATTAGGTTGAACAAGGATTCCTTGTGGGTGTTTGTGAAAACATTAAAGGGGTAAAGTTTGTCAAAACATTAAAGGGGTAAATACTCTTTTCTTTAGAGCAGAATCTGAAGTTGATTCTCCTTCTTGTTGTGTGTGCAATATAATTCATAGATATTGGATCGTGTTCAGCAAACATTCCTTGTGGTTTTGTCATGATTTTAGACGGGTTAATCCTAATTTTGTAAACCAGAAACAGAATCTAGAAAGCATAGAAACGGTAGCATCTTAGAAGAAGTTTTAAGCAGTTTTTTTCAATTCCCAAGTGTGTGCAATAAGTTCCTTATAGGAGCTGGTTTGCGCACTGAGGGAGAAAGCTCCTTTATTTTTATACAAGTTTAGGGCCACATCGCAAGCTCGTTGTTTTGTAACATGGGTTATGTAACTCATCTATTGAGCATTGATATGGAAGTGATATGTATGATGATCATTACTCATGATGATAGATTGATGGTAGATTTGTAATTCAAAGTGCGAAGGATACACATGAGAGTGCACAGATACGTTCTCTGCTATATAGTTTGAGGGCCTTGGTGTTTTCATAGCTTTTATTGCTCATTCTAAAGCATTCAATGCATTCGTATGATTGATCAGATCCATGTTATGTGTATGTAGGCATTTTCCTTGATACATAAATATGAAAATCATAACAATGTTATGAAAAGCACTAGGCCTTGATCTGGCAATGATCTGATTAGTGATATGCTTTGTTGTTACGATTGATGAAGTTTGCAGCTTTTCTTTTGGATAAAATGTGGAATTGTGGGTATTTATTCAGGAATTAGATAAGAGTGGATGTAGATCTAGGCCTTGATCTGGCAATGATCTGATTAGTTCTATGCTTTGTTGTTACGATTGATGAAGTTTGCAGCTTTTCTTTTGGATAAAATGTGGAATTGTGGGTATTTATTCAGGAATTAGATAAGAGTGGATGTAGATTCTTTCCAGGCGTGGAGATTTAGCTACTTATGGGATTCCAAAGTTTTTAGCCGTAATTGGAATCATTGCCGTTGATTGCTTTCACATGTTGTGTGCTTGGAAAAGGAAATGATGGAATAAAAGAAGAAATGTGTATAGGTCTTCGTTTGCATGTTGAAGTCTAGCATGTTTCTCTAACTTGGATTATGTTTTACTGATGATGTTTTCGAAGGTAGCTGGTGTTGTCTGGTACAACGGACAAGCACACCAAATTATGTTTCATTGTTGAAATTTTGAAAAAGCTGGTGTTATGTGTGTCCAGGTTTGTGCGTGACCTTGTGTTTTAGGAACAAATCTATGTTTGTGGAGCTCTGCTGGAATCATAAATGTGTTAACTTTCCTTGTGAGGAAATCCAAAGAAGTGTTCTAAAGGTAATCTTTCAAGAACAGAGTTACTTTGGTTTTTCGTATCTTATAGGAGTATGGTTGAACTATTGATTGAGCCTGTAATTTAATTAGGTTCTATGTTGCAGTTGTGCTGTAGCTTTACAGTTACTTTTGGGCTTTGTAAATTGTACAGAAGAGAACAAGTAGGAATTGAACTATAGGTTATAGCCGAAGGACTCAAAGGCTCCTGCTATTTTTTTTCCCCACGCTGAGACTATTGGGTGAACTTTGACTGATTTCGATAATTTTGCATTTAAGCGCTGGTGTTCCTTCTTCTTCCACACCTGGACTTACAGTCTGTAACTTCTTACTTCTAACACTTGACTGCCCATTGCTGTAATGGATGGAATGGAGGTGGCTCTCTATCTTTACTAGTTTCTTTTTGGGTCACTGTAAGCATACTAGCCACGGCAAATAGTTTGGCATTTCTTTTCATTTGTATTTTTTATATCGACTAATGCTTTGTTTCAGCTCCTCTGAAGGTGGCTTACTTGCACTATGGTCAGGTATGAAAGTTTTCACACTCACTGTTTAATGTATGATTGCTTTTTTTTGGTAGTTTGGGGCCACTATTTTGGTTCTTGCTTCTCCCATTACTTAAAAAGATTGTCTTCGAAAATATTTGTGGTAGATGCATAATTGTCATGGGCATCGAATAGTACTTAATGACATTCAATTATGAACTTGATGGCTTGTATCACTGTTGATGGTTGTAGATAGACCCCTTGACCCATCCAGCTCTCCCAACTACAAAGAGAAGACAGCCGTCTATGCTGTCTTGTGGCAAACAATCATTTGGGGAACTAAGTTTTAATGTTTTACTTTTAGGAATCAAAATATTGAACTTTGCATCATTACTAGAGTTTTTATTCCAACTCCCGTCAATGGATACAAGATTAATTGAGGGGCTTTCTGTTTTGTAGCCTTAGTTACATTTATTAAGTGCAAATTGTTTCAAGTGTGGAGTCATTGGGGGAACCTTCAATGTATTAATGGGCTCTGTTTATTTTGTACTGCAAATAATCAGCTCTGTTTCTTTACTTGGTTCTTTTTGGGTGCGAGATCCCATTTGGTTTTGGTGCAAGTTGATTTCAAATTAGATGGTGCTGACAAACTTTTGTATTTGGGTTTCTCTTTTATTGTTTGAAGTCCAATCTATAATCGGATCTCTAAAAGGAGACTGACCATAATAGATTGTTTGGCATTTCCTTCCATTTCTTACTCTCTTTTGCATTTATTTTTGAATGACTAGTCGTATTTGTCATATCTTATGCTTTTTATGTAGTTACTAATGTTCTATTTCTAATTCTATTCCTTTGAAGGATTGCCTCACTTTGAATCTACTTAGGGAGGAATGCTTTGATACTGACATGTTTGATGACTAGGTGTGAAAATGTCTGACACTGTTTATGTTCGTTGGCATTTAGTGTCAACCTTCTTTCAATCCACACTCACACAATTTGTTTTTCTATTTGTGTGTTGTTTTTTTTTCTTCCCTTTCCTTTTCATAAAACGTTATTTTTTTTTGTAGATGTCTTGTGGTCTCTTTGAACATTTGCAATGCTATTTATTTGGAGTGTGAGATTTTGAAAATATTTGCTTATAGTAATCTTGCTCTGAACACATCCAATTTCAACCAAAATCTATGTATCCCCTTGATTCCATATTAAAAGCTTCGGTTGGAGATTTTCACTTGTAAGTTTCCAAGATTTTATATTTTATGTGTTTTGTATCTCTCATTTGTGGTGAATTTTGAAATCATGCTCAGGAGTTTGATATGTGCTGTAAATACGTTTTAGTGTTAGTTTGAGATTGTTCTGTGGCGAAAACCGGATTAGCCACATTGCATTCATGATGATTAGGTGAATGAAGTCTAGCCACAACAAGAAGACACAAAAAATGCTCATTGCATTTATGGTGTTTGATGAATTGCTCCTATTGGAACCAACCAACCCAACCCAACTCCTCATTGCCCCCCTCTTTGTGTGTCTGTATCTCAACCATCGGTCTCTTCCATGCTTCATCAGGACATATAGTGTAACTTGGCCTTTTTAAAATAATAAAAGTGAAAAGGGTAATAGAGGCGTCTGCGTTTGTACTACCGCCACCGAAGTTGAGACTTTTTGTACGATTATGATGTTCCTTTTAAGTTATTAAACCAGTTGGATAGCATTGTTACCCTACATGTGCTTAAGTTGTCTGACAAAAATGTCTGGTCCTTTTTCCATGTTTACCGCCTTGGATCTCTTATTGGCACATCAATATACTCATCAATCAGTTCATTCGGGGTCTGCAGCATTGTGGAAATGTCTAGAAAGATGTTTTTTTTAGGAAATTTACATGCTTGATCATTTGAGGATCTCTCCTACCTGCAAAAAAATGTTGAAAAGTTTTGTCTGCTAACATCTCTAACTACTTTATTGTCAATTGCAACGGAAAAGATCATGTCAATTCTCTCAGAGATAATAATCAGGTCATTGTTTGATCCCTATCTATTTGTATGCGAGGCAGCAATCACTTCCTGTCTTCTTTGTTTCTTGAATTTGGTTAGTGGTGTGCAAAGTCAAGTGCTTTGCCCGGTAACCAGTTGGATATATACGTGTTACATTTCAAGGTCTTTTAGTGATTTTAAAAATGGATTTCTGTCTCTGTTTTGGGTTTTTCTCAGCTTTGGTTATATTTTTCCTTGAACAAAATGGCATTTTTGTCACAGATTCATGTGAACACATGGTGCAATGGCATTAAGCAACTATTATATAATTCCTTTGTCTTCACATTTTTATGCAAGTCTAGGATCTCCTCCAAAAAACTTACTTCCAAGTTCTAGACATATTTCAATAACGAGGAAAAAAAAACTTCTAATAGCAATGGCTATAGAGAAACTAGCGTGGATTTACAAATCCAAAAGTAGGCTTCCTTGATTTGGTTTGAAGGTGTCAAAGACAACGGATTCCATTCAGACATATCTTAGTATCTTACAATATCAGAACTTTACCAGCAGCTGCCTTAAAGGTGTCAAAAACATGAGGAGGATCAAATGATTTAGTGCTGAGATGTGTCACTTATTCGATAAGGTTCGAAAGACTAAAATGGGTATTATTTCATCACTTATGGAGTTATGGTAGATGTTGGGAGTTAATGTATCTGCCCTTTTAAAAGTAAAAATAAAAATTGTAGTTGTGGGCATCATAGATGATCTAGAAACAAGTTGCTTTTTTTTTTTTGGTGTTGTTTAGTCCATCTCTTGTTATAGGTTGTATGTGTCGACATTGTTGGGATACTTATTTGACAATGATGTTTTTCTCCATTCTCCTTATTGGCTTGTTCTTCGGGCTCAAGTTAATGAAATCTTTTTTCTTATAAAAAAATGATTATGCATTGATTTTTACAGAGTTACTCTGCTTACATTAATGTTTAGAGACCTTTGCTTTGTCGTTTTACTGCCGTTTCTATGTGTTTATGAAGTAGTTTTGACGAATATTTGCTCTCTTTAAATGCAAAACTCCAACTTTTGTTTGAATTGGAACATTTGATAGTTTTCTCTTCTCAGGAATTAATATATATTAGATTGAGGGAAATAAGTAGTGCTTTAAGTGTCCTATCACAATTTTTGGCTTTTTCAATGATATACTTCAATTTATGATTTGGAATTGTTCTAATATTATCCTTTTTAGTTGGTTAACTCCTAACATTGCATTTTTATGGCCGAGAAAAAATTGCTTTTTACGTGATTTTAGGCATCGGAAGATCAGCCAAGGAGCAAGAAAAACTGTGTGCGCCATTTTCAAGCCTTGATAATTGCTCAAGAATAGAAAACACTGTAGAATCCTCCCCAGGTTCATCTACTGCTTTTTTAATGCGTCCCAACTTCTGAGCTAAAGTCATCTATTTTCGTTTATACAAGAATGGCATTCTTGAGGAAATGGAAAAATAATTTATGCATTGCACTCCCAGTTATGGCAATAATTACTCAAATTTGACATTTAGCTATGAATACCTTATATGGACAGTGGTTATAGTTACAAAGACAGCATAAAATTAGTACATGGTACCTTGTTGGAATGGAACCTAGACCTGTAGATTTCTAGATTTCTTTCTTCAAAAGATCATTCTCTGAGATTATGATTCAGTAGAAGTGTTTTTTTATTTTTGTTTGATTAGTAGAAGTGTAAGTTGTTGCTAATTGGGTTGTATTCCCAATCCCATTGGAGAAGGAATTCGGATTTCATGTGATCAAACCCATCACATCCTTCGACTTATTCATCCCTTGGAAAAATCAATATACTTGGAGCGATGGATTTGTTTTCTCGGCTTATGGTAATGCACAAAAGATTAGCATTCAATTCAATTTGACACTGTGATTGTGTTGCTATTTTAGGTAATCATAGTACATTAGCATTCAATTCAATTTGACATTGTTATTGTGGCTTTTAAGTAATTATTTGAGAACTATTTGGTCACATTCATCCATAGTTGCATGAAGCGGGTGCGGGAGCGGGGGCGGGGGCGGGAGCGGGAGCGAGGGAATATAGAAGCTCCCAAGGTTGGGAGCGTGTACATATGTTATGAAAATAATGTAGCATAGATTATTTACTTTAAAAGTACAATCATTTTAGAGACTAAAAATATGGGCCCAAGTCCTCCATGAGTTTAAGAATGGGCTAGTGTTACAATATAGTATGATTTTCTTTTCAAGATATCATTACTTAGGCTAGATATATATGAGTTCATCAAAAACCAAATAATAAAGCCAAGTGATAAATCCCTGTTTCTTGATACAAAGATCATACAAAGGCTCCCATCTTTGAAAGGAGCGAGCTCCCATCTCAATGGTAGCGGGCGGGCTCCCGACAAGCTCCTTAGTTGGGAGCACAAAAGCGGGCTTCCATGGTGGGAGCGGCACCCCGTTAGGAGCTCCCTGCAACTAAGCTTCATCATTAATGCTCATACCAAAATGCCCCTTTGGCTGCTCCACATGCACAGCACGTGCACGTGTCATATATATGCACTGAAAGCTTGGTCAAGTAATGTCATAAAATCTCAGTATTATTGTTTTCCTATTAACGTTTAGTCTGGACAATGGAAAATTTCTCATTCAGCCTTGTTGTGAGAATTTGATAATTATCATCATCTTTCTTCCTTCAATTGTGGTTGTTGGCCTCTGTTTCTAAGTGAGAAGAGGCAAACTAAGTTAGTCGCGGATAATGAATCATCTAAGAAGAAAGTAGCACACATAGTATAGCGTAATTAATGTTTCGCTTGACTGCAATGTGCTTCATTGCTTGAGGTCGAGGGCCCTAAACATGGCTTAGAAAAGGTAATGTAGCTTGTGCGAAGCCCCTCTAGTTGCAGTTTAAGTCTTTGTTTCTCATTCTTGCAAGTTGACAAAATCTTCGGCTTTGATCTGATAGTTTTTCTTTCAGCTCTGTTCTCAAGGGTCAAGCTCTATCTCCTCTGACTTGTTCACGTGCTCTAAAGGTAAGTTCAGTAAAGCAGTTAGGAACTTGACAATGCCTATATAAAAAGTTTAAATTATTATTGTTATAATAAAAGAAATAGAATTGATATGTTTTCTATCTTATACTATATTTGTGGGGGGAAACCATGCTTCAAATTTTGGTTTTGCGAAGGCATCAGGTCTTACACACGTTACAATATTAATCTATACAATAAGATAGAGAATCCGATATTTCTATAGACGTAGTAGTGGGTCCCATTAGTATGCATCTAGTAGGAATTGAACCTACGAACTCTCCAATTATGAGTTGGGCGCGCCCTACTGCTCAGCCTTAGTAAAGTCAAGGCCCGTTAACTACGAATTGCCATTCCACGAGTTCTGGTTTATAATTCTAGCATATCCTTGATCCTTTTTTTCCCCTCTCTATGCATATTCTCAAATCATTATAGTTGTTTACTGTCTCAATCTGGAACAAAGTTTATTACGTCGCTTTCGTTTTTCACTTGAGAAAGGCAATGGAAATTGGAAAAGTTAGAATAATGCACTTATCATTATTAATAAGAATGTCGATCTAAATGGTACAGTGCCCGACATCATTTGTACAATTTCTTGAGAAAATCAAATCAGTGCATTGTCCTCATTTGTAGCTTACTCATAGCTCAAGTTACGACGGAGCTTAAAGCTTCCCTCCTAGCAGACACTCCATTACCAGTGAAGAAGCTTGGACCTTGGATGTTTTTGTTGTTAACAAATGGATCGGTTTGGACCAGACCCAACCCAGGGTTGGTTAGAAAAATGAGATAGACTTCTTGTCTCTATCTGTTAGGAGAGTTTCAAGTTTAATAGATTATCTTTAATTATCTATTAGGAGACTTCAAACTCTTGGACGGTTATCTATAAATAAAGTCCTCTAGACTTCTTGTATTTTTGGAATTGATTGTTTTCCAGGTTTCAGTTAACTGTTATTCAAGGTTTATAGTTTGTTGTTAAATTTTTTAAATTTGCTGTTTTTGAATCCTATGTGAAATCAGGTTGTTGAGGTCGGAGAGGCGAGAGTAAGTTGCAGGAGTTGATACAATGTCCAATGAAGATGATATATATATATTTTTTCTGATTGATTCGATGTCCAACGCTTTATCCCACATCAAAGTATAGGGGTACTAGTATCCACAGTGAATTGCTCGGTATTTCTTTTCGTTTGCATTTTTCATATCGACTAATGCTTTGTTTCTGCTCCTTTGAAGCTATGCGTACTTGCAATGTTATAGGGTAATTTTTTATGGTCAGGTATGAAAGTTTTCGCACTCATTGCTTAAGGTATTGGTTTCGAATGCGTACTTATCATGGGCATTGCATCCATGCCTGCTTGGCCTAGAGGACGATTGGCTCTTTTAGGATGTGTAAGCCACCAAAATTGTGTTCTTCCCAAAACACCCAAAGTTTTCGCCCTCATTGCTTAAAGTATGTAATAATAATAATTATTTTTTAACTTGTAGGCCACTATTTTGGCTTTTGCCTGATTTCCCATTACTTAAAAAGGATTGTCTTCGGCAAATATTGGTTTCAAATGCATACTTGTCATGGGCGTTGAATCCATGCTTGCTTGGCCTAAAGGAGGATTGGCTCTATGTGTAAGCCACCAAAATTGTGGTCTTCCCAAAACACCCTCTTGTGTCTTCCTTTAGTGGCGATAGGTTTGATGGATTCCTGGTATATACTGGGCATATTGGAGGATGTATGTTTCGTTTCGTGTTTGAATGGGGGTACTGTTCTCATTAATTAAAAATTACTTTAATGGGTTTTCTTACTTCATCTATGTCCCATAGTTCCTTCTTCTTGTCCTGGTTCTTTGTCCCTTAGCGTGGGGGATATTTTGGCAAAATCATCTGGGGTTTGGGTGGTGGGGGACACAGCTGGTGCAATCAACTGCGACTTTTCCTCTTTCTGTCTCTCTCTCTGTGCCAAAACTGCCTGATCTCCACCGACTTCCTCATCATCATCCTCAACGTGATCGTCATCGTGTTTTCCTTTGCCATTGTAACCTCCATCACTGCAACTCTCACACACCACACCATCCACCCCAGCCGTGGTCGATTATTCCAACTCTTCCCGGCCTCTTCCTCGCTCTTGGATTTGCAGAACCAGCCCACAATCGACCTGGTACCCTTCTCTCTCTCTCTCTTTCATCTATGTTTATGTCTACTGGTATTTGTATCCAAAATTTCTAATGTGTACCTATCGAAATCTGGTATTTGTATCCAAAATCTGGTATTTGTGTGCAAAATCTCTCTCTGTCTATCTCTCTCACTCGGCGATGCTGAGATCACAAACGGAAGTCGCAGATTTGGGGGAAAACACATGAATTGTCAGGCATGATCTGATTTTACCACAAACCCCGGACAAAATAGCCAAAAAGAGGAAAACAGAAGATTATCACACCTGCTAAAAATACCACACCTGCTAACGACTTAAGACGAAGTGAGGTATTGTATAGTGATTTAAGAAGTGCTTTTGATCTGCTTTTGTTACTCACAGATCATTGAACACAGTTGATCTTTCAATGTAGATGTGCTTCATGTCTTATGTAATATGTTCTCCATTGGAATACACTAACTCATGGCCATTGTGTTTTCTCTACGTCTACAGTGTTGACGACAGGATTTGAGCTGGGTTTGACCATTTTAGGTGGTGCAATTACTAGCATCAGAGTTGATGCATCACCGAAACTGATTGTTGATCTATTGGAGGTTTTTTCTTCAATGAAGGGCCAGGTGGGGAGGAGTTTTTTAATGTTTAGATGTAGACTTTGGTGAGATAGCCCTTCTGTTTATTGTTAATTCTTTAATTGCTCTTCAATGTGTTTTGTGGCGGCTATTTGCTTGTGGAGCTATTGCACGATCAGGAAGGTTAAATGAAAACTCTCATTCCATCAAAGAGCTTACCAGTTCTTTTATTTCCCTTGCATCCAAGAAGCAGTATTTGCAAGAGCCTGCTGTCTCAATCATGTTGGGTTTGGTTGAAAAGGTATTTTGCATAATTATGTCTTAGTTGTTCCTTAGGGTGGTTTCAGGGGAAGATGAATAACACAAACTATTACTGTTCTTGTGCTTAGTGAAATAATATGATTCTAGACTTGGATGAATGCAATCTGGAAAATTTCAGTATAAATGGCTTACGTAGCAATGTAGCATTGCTTTCAGAGCTTTTGGTTACTTTGTTCAGAAAAACAACATAAATATGGTTGCGATGAATGAAATTCCACACAATGATACATATTGCCAATGTACTCGGGACGTGAGCTTTGTGTTAAGTGCTTATTTCCACCCAATGATACATATTAAAGGAAGGATCATATTTCTGGAGTAGTCAGACATGTAAACATCCACGCACGAGGTTCCTGCATCAGGATGCCTGTTGTGTCAAATTCATTTCAACATTTCTTGTTGAAGTAGTTGATTAACTTGATATTATGTAGGGCCATGATCAACTATAACCTTCCATTGTGCATAGGTTGTGCAAATATCACATTCATTGCTACTCCACTCTCCCTTCCAGCACAGGACTATAGAGTCTTGGTTATACACTTGTCATACTTTTAACAATGAAATGGCCGGATGGGTTGAATAGGGAATTGCTATATGATCCGATAGTCTTGATGTTCGTAAGTGATGAACTGCAATAATTTGTATCTTCCTCTCTCTTGCTTTCAAAGGTGTGAGTATTTGCTATCGCTGTCTATATTACGAATCTGTTTCAATGCACCTGTGGTCTCTTTGTGCTCCAGTATCATACTCTTATCTATTTGCAGTTTGGATCTTTTCTGTCCGTACTCATGTTCTGTTTTATTTTCCTTCCCTGTCATTCTCATAGCTTGTATGGCCTGGTGTTGCTGTTCTCATATCCTCATTACCTACATATATACTTTTTTGTAAATCAGCTGTGTAGGCCCATGTTGGAGAAGACTTCTGGTTGATTTGGAACTGATACTGCATATCAAATACCATTGTAGGAGTAGCTTAACTTTGAGGACTTATCAACTGTCCATTTGTAAGCTTTTAACTGCATATGGCCTTAACATATTTGGCAATTTTTTTTTTAATTGGTAGCTGGAAATGCACACATCAAATGCACTGATTAGTCTTATTTGAGAGTGGAGTTGGAGCTTCTCCATCTTTGCCTTTTTTGATTCGCAAAGGAATTTATTATAGTCAGAATTTACTTAAATTAGAACTTAAGTTTACATATCCGGAGGATAGTTAATTTATCTGAGCATAATCAAATCAATGTTCACAGTTTATGGGCATATTATCTCCATTGATTTTTAATCAATTTTATCTAAGGCAAGAGTATTAGTTTGTACTTAGACATCAAATTGTTTAAACAAGATCTTAAACACTTTAAATATCGCCCAGATTTAGGAGTTTGGAGTTGGCTATTCTAGCTCATTACATTTGGAATGGAAAGTTAAAACAAGCACTACACAGGAAACATATTTCACCTAGCCAACACAGATGCAATTGATTTCACAATGAGACTGGTTTCTTTTCTGTTGTCTATGGGTAAGCCTCTGTGATTCGTTTCTTCTGCGTGGGGCATTTCTTCAGCGTGGGGGATTTAACTTAATATATGTGTCTGCCTAGAAGACGGGATCCTTTCATTTATAAAGCATGCCGGAGTTTTATACGTAGGTAGACTCAGCTAATACACATGGGGATGAATTTGAGTGGCAGTCTAAGGGAGAGATGGATAAGTGGTTTAACAGGATCATATGTGCATCGTTTCTATGTTGTTCTGAACAGAGTGAGTGGTGGTACAATTTATAGGTTAATGGTTGGAGTTTTACAAAGAAAACATGAATGAATTGATTAGTTAAACTATATGGTCTTGTAATTGTCTGTCGTTTGTTGTTAGATTATTAGCAAATTCACTGATCTCATTAGGCTTATGGCTGACTGCTACAAAACCTGTTAAATCAGTTAAATTAAAATATTGAGGCATCAACCTCAGATTTGGTGGTTGAGTTCTGAAGAATGTATTAGATGAGGTTCCCAGTGTCCAGTTGAATTCTAAGTTCCAAGTATCTTTAAAGAAGAAAATAACTAAACTGAGATTTTGTATGATATTTCTTTCTTCATAGTTTCTTTAGGTTCTTCATGACTTGGGCTGCAGGGCTCTTGGTTTTGAACCTTTAGTGCCATCTTGCTCGATGCGAATTGTTAATCTTCATGAACGACACCTATGAACTCTCTTTGAGTATAACTTACTTTGATAAACGAATTCATTTCTGTCCATATTCCTGTAACTCCTAAAAAAGGATGTGATTAGATTGTGATGCTTTTCAGGCTGCAGTGTACTTTAATAAGATTGGAACGATGACTTCTTCCTGGAGAGCAGATTGACATGCCGGTGAGTAACAAACTTCTTGTTTTGAGCAACGTTTTCCAATAAAGCCCTTTGCTGTTTATTTAAAGATTTTCATTTACAGGTATATTTTTTATATAGACCCGAGTTTGAAATTGATCCTAAAATGGGTGGTATCAACAACTTGATCTTGTCCTATACCTTTTTCAAGGTTTCTGAAGAAGAGCGGACTACTGCCCCCAATATTAGTATCTGCGAATGGACCTTTAATAAGATTTAGCTTTTGTAACGATATTCTCTCAATTTTTTTCTTGATTCTTTAACCAACAACTTTTTTTTGTAGGAACTCTATAGAGTGTTGTCAATATTCTCACAGAATCAAACATTTGTGAACACAAAGGTGGATGTGGCACTTTTGAGCAAGGTACACTTTGTGCTCGCTAAGCCAAAACTCTTGTGGGAAGCTATATGAAGAGGGTTGATGAAGCTGTCAATGAAGCAAAGAAACTGGCTGCAGGTTTGTCACAACCTCTAACCGGAGCTCTGCACAAAGGTGGATGTGGCACTTTTGAGCAAGGTGCAGTTTGTGCTCGCTAAGCCAAAACTCTTGTGGGAAGCTATATGAAGAGGGTTGATGAAGCTGTCAATGAAGCAAAGAAATTGGCTGCAGGTTTGTCACAACCTCTAACCGGAGCTGCTTTCCTTGAAATTTTGAACTGCCAAATACATGGTGTTGTTTACATACACTCTTAAAATTGGGGTAGTAAAACCATTAGTGGACTCCCACCATGTGCAGTAAACCATTAAGGGTCCTCAATGACTTCTCCTTGTGGTGGCGACTTCGTTTCTATTAGAAATACCTTTCTTTATGTGTAGTGTATACCATTCCCCTTGGGGTTTCAATTGGGTGTTTTGTGGTGTCAGCCTTTGGTATTTACCAGAGCCTTTTCTGTTGGACTACTGCAAACAATGATTTTCATGTTCCCTATTTGTAACATGCATTAGACCAACAAACAAATTCTCATTCCCTTAAAAGGTCGCGGGTCACTTCATTTGGCAACTAGAGTTTGAGAAAGACACCATCTTTATATGAATCCTTACGGACAGACATGCACATGTGGCAGATTAAATGATACCAAAGTTTTTTTGAACTGAGGATAGCTTTTTACAGCATATACCTATGCCAAGAGGGATGTAAATTCATACATGCATGTCTGCACGTGCTGTTTCGCTCTTTTGTTTGGTGATGTCGTTTTAGGTCTATGCATGTCTCTCCATGAGTAAAAAATTCCCTTCAATCTTATTCCTTTTTTCTTTTTCTGAAATGCATGTCATCTCTTATTCGTTGTTGGCTATTCCACAAAGCAACTGTAACTGTCCAATGTCCATATCTTGGAATTCAAGTGATTCAACTTAATGCTTAGGAGTGATTCCCCAAAAAATCCATTTCATAAGCTGCATGCCGTGACCTTTATTTTTGTGTTTCCCTGAAAAGTAAAAGTGACATAGTTAACTTATGTAACGTAAATTATGTGCAATCTTGAAAATATAAGTACGTGTCAAAGCAAACAACTTCTGCGGGTAAATTTAATAATCGAGAAAATTTTATTGTGGGTGGAACATTATCCTTAATTGGACATTCACCAGGAGGATGGCTAGCACGTGTTTATATGGAAGAATTTGAGTTGTCCCATGTTTCGTTTTTATTGACTCTAGGAATCCGCACTTGTATGTAATCTTACTTGCCAGTTTTGTTTTTATTCTCTTTGGATCCCTTTTATATTTGCATTGTTTCCTATCCTTGAGACTTAAGAGCCTGTGTTAATCACTGGTGTTTCTCCTTTCAGCCCACCTCCAGAAGGTTCACCAGGTGTTATTGATCAAACTAGGGAATTATGTTGAAAATGCTCAAAAGTTGTCTATGCTATGGAACTGAGATGTGTGTATAGCTGCGAGGTAAATATTCTCAATATATCACTTTAACACCAACCCATGAAATTGGGAAGACTCAATAGCTTTAGTTTGCTACTCTATATTTGTCAGCTTAGCTTGTTCTATTTTGTGTATTTTGTTCTAATTCAAAAGGTTGACAGTTTATAAATCAGGCCCTGTTCACATGTGTAGAATTGGCAATGTTCATCTCTTTTGTCTATTTTGGTAGTTTAACTTCTTCTTTCTCTCCACTGTTTGGAGACAATAAAAAAAAGAAGGGAACTGTTTGGACGCCTCCCTCTCTCCTCACTATATACACCAAAATCCCCAAATTTCCTACACCTTCATCACTGGAAAACCCTAAATTGCAATCCCTCTTCTCTCCCTCTCTCAAATCACTAAAATCTCTTGCTTCCGAGCCCTAAATCCCTCACCAATTTTCCGAAAAACAGCAACCCATCTCGTATGCACCTTGAACCGAGTTCAAAACACCCAAAAATTGCAACCCTACAGTTCGGTTTCAAAGCCATAACTCCTACCTCACCCAAAACCGACTCCCATAGCCTCGAATACAAGTTTTATATTGCCCAAAACCCTCCGCAATCACTGTTCACAGCCAAGAATCCGCAGCAGTGGCATGAGTAGATCTGTACCAGAAGAAGCTCTGGCATCAAGAGCAGTTTGTCTCTCTCTCCCCCTTTCAGGTCCCCCCCTCTCTTTGCCCTTCATCAATCTCAATTTCGATACTTATACATGTTCGTTCCAGGCCATGCATGACTTTACCAAACCATCCCCTCATAAACCACAAAAATGGAAGAAACACGGAAGGAAAAAAGGATATGGAGGGAAAACTTGAAAAGTTGGAAAACCTATTAAAGTAAAATTTAAGTCATTCAACACTGCACACCCAGAATTGTGGGAGCCACCTGCGTAACTACCAAAACACCCTCCTCAAAGCCAAAGGAAGACATAAAGATCTGACGGGCTTTTTACGTGCTAGCTGTCAGCTACCGAACGCACAACCCTCCTCCTTTATCTGGGCTTGGGACCGGCCGGTAACTAAAGATAAGGCTCTAAGCACAAACCAGGCGGAGTTCTTTGCATGCATAAACAACTTGTAAATATAAAGATAATTGCGGAGAGACAATTAAAATTTAGGATCCGAGGATGTCTTATCCATTTTTAGGATATGTTAGATGTCTACACTTTAAGTACCGCAATTAATCAAGTTTGTAAGAAAATAGCGAACATTAAACTAGATGTTTCCCTATTACAAAGGTAGGGAAACACAAAGAGAAAAGATGAGGGTAGTTTTATGGCCTCTAATTTACAGAATCTTTACTATAATCCATCCTAAACTTTACTTTCTTTTCAGGACCTCTGGTTGTGAAAGTAGTTGTGCTTTCATTCTATGATCCATGATATTCGACAAATAATAAGGGAAGTCTTGTGGTAATGACACCTAAACTTTGTCCTTTATTTTATCACACACATGTTTCACAAAGATAAACCCACATGTTTGCTAAAGTTATTAGAAAAGGGTCTCTAGCCATTTTTGTGATATTTGTCTCTAATAGTGGATCTTCTAATTTCAAAGTTTGAGTAGGCAGATTCATTCATGTTAGGTATTAATATGAAGTGTAGACCTGCTTTGCTGTGTTTGTTCTGTTTATTTGCGTACTTGTCACTTAGAATGATGATGAAGTGTTTCCTATCTAAGGAGAGGCATCAATAATTCTCAACAATCAACTGGATGAGCTGAGTGAAGCTTTAGGAGTTCCTGATAGGAATAATTTAATGGTTTCCCTATGGCATTCTTTTGATTCTGCTTATTATTGCTGTAGAACTAGCTAGATATCAGATGATGAAACCAAGTCTTATTGAAGAGCGTGATTGTAGAGACCCGTATTTTTGAGGCCGTATTTTTTATTCTTTTGTTAACGTATGGCCCGCCGAGATAGACGGTGCGGATATTCGGTGTGACTTCGTGGGAGGATATAAGGGTAATTGTGTGAGGGGTGCACGTGCGAGTATGTGGTGTGAGAAGCGGGGGATTGGTTCCCACTTCTAAAATTCTCCCCAGGAGAATTATTTCTCCATTCTTCTGTTTCTTTCTCACTCTCTTGGCTCTCTCTCTTCTCCTCCCCATCCGAAAACTCCACTCCCTCTTCTCTCTTCGATTTCATCAACCTAGGTCGTGATTCCGGACAAGGTCCGAGAATTAAAGTTGCTATACGGAGCACGGGCTTTCCCAAATATGCAAGAAAATTCATGATCGGACCTCGTTGGAGCTCGGTTGACTTGGTCAAAGGTTCGGGTTTTGCTCAAAACCCATGAGGTAGGGATTTCTTACTCTCGTTATGCGTTTATACGGTGTTTATGTACTTAGATCGTGCCTTGTTTCGTTGCTTGAAGTTGTTTCTTCCATTTCTGAAAATCAGCAGAACAGGGCCTGCGTTTTTGGGGTTTTTTGCCCTCTTAAGCTCAGATTTGAATTTTGGTTCCTTCGTATGAAATAGAGTAGACTTAGAGCTCGTTTTAATGCCACAAGAATCACCCGAAACCATTGAGAATTGAATTTATGGTGATTTTTAGAAAACTGGTCTGCAATCTGTCTCGTGTTCTGGATTTCAGCCCACTTCGAACGGACATAACTTCCTCGTCCGATGTCTGTTTCATGCAAATTTGATATTGATTCGAAGGTCTTGAAGTCAGCTTTGTATTGCCACTGGAATCGCCTTAATACTCTTAGTACACCGAAAGTTATGATCATTTGAGTGGAGGTGTGTCAATCTGTCACATTGATTGTGTTGCTTCGGTAAATGCCTGTTTAGCCATCCTTTGAGTGCAGATTTGACTAGGGTTCCTTCATACCTTTTAAGCTTCGTTCAATCGCGCAACTTTTGGGACTAAAATCGTTCAAAAGTATTAAGAACTCGATTTATAGTGATTTATAGAAGATTGAGCTGTAATCTGGAAATCCGGGCAGCAAACAGCGCTGCATTTTTTATCGTTTGTTGTGGTTAAACGACCCTATTGGTTATGGGTCCTTATGGGTTTGAAAGATTGGTAAGTTGGTGACGTTTTGGCGTTGGAATCATTAAAAAATATTGAGTATGCAATTTTTAATGGATCGTCGAACACTGATTGTTTTCTGGGACAGTTTTGGTCCCTTAGTTCTCATTCGTCTGTTTTGATTTCCGATCACTTTTAATCCCTATTAAACATCGTTAAACCATCCCTAAGGTTGATTACTCGAGTTCCCATGAATCCTTGATCATTCAGATTCCTTTACACTCTTTTAACGGTCGTTCCATGAAGTCTAAGTATTAATGTTAGCGGGCGGGCAGTATGTTGTAGGGTTGCTATGAGGTTAGTCCTATATTGTGATATACTAAGAGAAAAAGGCGTTTACTCTTTTATCAATCGATGTTTTGTTATGATTGATTATTTGGAATACAATAAAATGTGATTGTTGATGCGTGTTTGACCTATAAGTTGGTTTGATTGACCTGCTTTATTGTGTCATGAGTTTAGAGAAGTATTTGTTGAATGAGTTGTATGATTATTGGGATTCGAATGGCTGTAATTGAGAATTGGAATGAGGGAGTGCCTGCAACGCAAGGGGTGGAAATGCATACTGCAACGCAAGGGGTGGTAATGCAGAGTGGTTGAGATTATGAGAAGTGTCGAAATGATTGCGAACCTATTGTGAGTACGTTTGATTGATGTGATGTTAATAATGTTTCTACATGACATGCGAACGGTTGGGAATACTTACAAGTTGTTTAGAACTCTTTGGCTGTGGTCTGTCTTCCGTTGTGATAAACTTGTGTTTCTCATGTTCACCTATCGAATTCTTTTCACTCTTTGTACATACTTCATCGCATTTTCATATAACTTGAGTATAAATTTCTCTACTGGGCTAGTGTAGCAGCTGTAGCTCAACCTATTATTTTCAGGTACACCACAGGGACACAATCTTGGAGGGTGTGAAGTGCATGTAGACATCACAAGCTAAAGTTATTTTCTGAAGTACTTGATTTTCTTCGTAAATTAAACTGCATTGTACTATTTTCTCTATTTTGGAGTATTGTATCAATTGACGGATTTGTGAGAGTCAGAAACTGTATTGTAATTTGGGGTATCGTATGTACTATTGTGAGGATTTGTATTTAAAATGATATTGTTATTTATGTTAAAAATCGAGGGCGTGACAGTGATGAGGAGCAGCAAAATGAATTAAGTTTTCCAATAACCTCCAACGATCTACTAACCAAAGAAATCTTAATTTAAGAAAAAGATTGAAAATCCGCGGCTTGCATTTGGATTTTGGGTTCTTGGAGGAACTTGTTCTGGGAAAAGAAAAAGTAAGGGACACAAATGGTTTGCGAATGGTAACCCCAGAAAATTCTCTCCATAGATCTTTTCCCAAACCTAGGATCCAAACAGAGCTTGATCCAATCATAATTTTACTTTATTTCATCTTGTATTTGTGGTTTTAAATTTTTATAATTTCATCTTGCAGGTTGGAAAGCATGGTATGATTATTGAGTTCACTGACTATAATACAAGATGAAGTGCCACGTATCTTCCTGAGTTTTCCTTGTATCCTGCCATTAAGGTGAGATTTTCGCTTTTGTTTAGTCTGGTATCTTATTGCTGCAAAGATAATGTGATGGTATGCTTACTTCTGTTGTATTGGGTTGTTTCTCATTAGAAAATTTCTCATTTGATACGAGTGATGAAAAATTGATGTTAGTTGGAAACAATTGTCCTTTATGCTCTATTTGTGCCCAAGAGAAGGAGATAGCAGGAGTTAAACTCACGATATTGTATTGGTCTAACATTTGGAGAAATGACACCGTAATAATAAAAGTTGACACTCATTTTTAGAATCTGATGTAAAGACAAGAATTTCACAAATTTTATTGGTGTAAACACCATAAGGTGTCAAGAAGTAAAGAATTGGGTATTCCAGATTGCACGTGTTTTATCATTTTCACTCGGCAGATACTGCACATATTGTGAAAACAACAGTATGATGCTTTTTGGTGCTGCTTTGTAGTGTGAACTATCTCATGCCGTGTGATCTTTTTTTTTGTTATAGAATTTCATATTTTTTGTTTGTTCACATGGTTATGGCATGACTGAGTCAACTGGTGTAGCAAGTCGTGGCTTCAATACATAATAGTTTCATGGTTACTCTTTCGTGGGGCTTCTCGCTCCAAGTATGGAAGCTAAAGTGGTAGATTGGGTAGGAGGAGTGCACATTGCTGAACTTTGGTTAAGAGGACTAGCTCTTATGAAAAGCAATAGTTTTTCAATAACATGTGTTATAAAATCCCTGCAACATTCTATTTCTAAGATTATATTTTGATCACTTCCATTTTGACTAGAGTTTATTTTGTTTCCATGCCAGATACGGATACCTCTTTCCTAGATTTTTACATCCAATCATTTTGGAAGTGTATTTATTCATTGCCTGAATGCTTATTTCGTACTGTTGGTTACTAAATTGATAGTAAGGTTGTATTTGTCCAGAGAATTAAACATTTTTTAGTGTTTCATAGCGAAAGGGAAATATTGCAATATGCTTTTTATTTGGGTTCTGTTATGATTGAATTATGGTGAGATCGATTAGGCATGGATCCATAGGAGTTAGGAAGACAAATACCACTCTAATTTCGGTATTGAAGGTGTACCAGAGCTTCTGGTGTTGGTAATGGCTGTCCAAATGAAATTCTATGAGTTCACTATTTCCCTCCGCCTTTTGTGGACCGAAAAGAACCTCCTATGGGCGATCCATTGACATAGACAAGCTAGCTCCCTTGGGGAATACCTTTCCTGTTCTATTGCATCAATCTTGCTAGCTTTCAACATAAGGTTGAAAGAATAGCTAGAGCGCCATTCATTTTCAGAGAGGGAACAATCTTTCTACTTCGACAAGGTCTTGTAGGTTCCCGGAATGACTACAAGTCTGATTTTAGTCTCTCATACGGGAACAAAGGTAGTGAAAGGACAAGCACTCGCTGATTGAGAAACTTAAGTTCAAGTAGAAATTGCGTTATTGGAAGCTAAAAGTGAATTGTTGAATGCTGAAACTGACTTTTAATTGTTGGAAACAATGTGTCAGGGCTGGAACTGTGTGTGTGCATAAAATGGTTTTATCTTGCGAAATGTGTGACAGTAAATGCTTGAAAAAGATTTCGTAGTTGCTGGAAATTAAAGACAGATGCTGAATTTGAGGTAGTGTTCTGGTTTATCCCCTCAAAAAATATGTACTTATTTGCAATTTTCAAGCTTAAAAATAATAGGCTTACTGAAATAAAGGAATGTGGTCTATTCTAGGTTGGGAAGCAACGACAAGTACCATGATGTGTGTACTTAGTAAGGAATAGAGCAATCATTTATCTTTATGGGTATCTAAACTTAGTATATGATGTGTAGATTGATGTGCTCTATACTAGGTTGGGAAGCAACGTGCCTAAATTAGTTGTTTTAGTATTGAAAATTCGTTAAGAAAGGAATAGAGCAATCGTTTATCTTTATGGGTATCTAAACTTAGTATATGATGTGTGGATTGATGTGCTTTATACTAGGTTGGGAAGCAACGACAAGTACCATGACTCCACATAGGGAGTGACCTTGTGTTGGCATCGTTTTGCTGGATCTCCTGAATTTATTTTCTATATGATTGGGATATGGAACAAGGTGTTTGTGTTGCATTATGAGTGGAGCAATATTTTGTCAAGTCTGAATGGAAGTGTTATTGACCACAAAGGGTCATGTTTGCCCGTACGGGTTGCTATGGCCAAGAGGGTTCACTAAACATCGAAAGGGTAAAAAATTACCAACAGGGTAGCTATGGTCATAAGGGTCGAATGTGACAATACGATTATTTATGTGGTATAGAAATAGTTTCATTGTTAAGAGAGAGAATGCTAATGTGTGACAGGATATGCTTGACATTTCCATTCTACAATATTTGGAGAGAGAGTTATTATAGGAATGGTCCATTTTTTAAAAATGTCTTTTGTATAAAAAGAATCATTGTTTTTCCCATGTGATCGAGATAAGAAGGCCCACTACGAGTGGGTCTAGCAAGAAGTAAACGTCACGGTGAAGGAAACAAGTATAGAGTAGAAATTGTAGATAGTGTCAAGTAAATGAATGAAACAGTTTTGCACATACATGTAATGCTTTTTTGAGGAATGTCGTCGGTGTATAGTAATCATGTCCTTTTGCTAAAATAATTACATGGAAATGTTAATTTGATGTTATAGCATTCCAAGTTATAGAAGGTTTTGTAGGCTGAGTTGGTGTGTGACACACACACATCCTCTCTCTCTCTCTCTCTCTATCTAGAAATGTAGATAAAGATGGCACTTCAGGTTGATGTCATATAGTTTGTGATTGCTGACTAATGTGAATACTTCAATTTTGTCCAAGTAATAATTTCTGTGATTCTCTGTATGGTTAATGTGGAAATTTTTAATAACTATCAATAGACAAATCATAAAAGTGTATTGAAAAGGAGCTCTGAAGAATTGACTGAGGGGCATACAATCTTCACATAATAAAGTGCTACCTATAGGTGTTCATAAACACATTTTGATTTAGCCTTGTTATATTGTGTGAAGTTAAATGACAAAAGATAAACCTTCGATGCACTTTATTTTGGGTAAGCTCTTGATGTTGGCTGTAAATGAACTTAAGTAATCATTCAGTTTTATCAAACTGTTGCCTAATTTGAATTCCATCCTTTGTTGCTCTACATACCCTGCATATATAAAATGACAGATTGGCAAATTTGGGTTCACATTGGATGTATGATTTTTGGCCTAATTCTTATTGCCAATAATTTTTCCAAGCTAAGTAAAGTAATTCATTTACATTCCAACGACACAAACAAGAGAAAGAAAAGCCAAAGCATCACTCCTTGGGCCAAAAACAAACACAAGGCACCAAGGCCAAAGAAAGTCAACTGTCATTCCAATTGAAAAAACGTTAGTGGATTATCAACCCATATTTGAGTTTCAGGGCCAATGAACCAATATTTTTCCCGTTGGAGTTGTAGATGGTCTTATTTTGCTAAGGATTCTATTCTCGGTGTGCAATCTCAAAAACTCATGAGGATGGAAATCGGAGCAAAGGAGCATCACAGAACATTTCTTGTTCAACTCCAACAACCATTCTTCTTGACAAGTTTCCTTAGAATGCAAAACCCACAAATTCATGTATGATTCCTCTTGTATATATTTGTATTTATTGCTTCTCAATTTTGGAATTGTCCATCTTCTATAACTCGTCAAGAAATTTTTATCACACAATGAGTATTACAAACCAATGAGCACAAAACGACTTGCACCTTCCCTAGTAGTACTTAAGGAAATTTTGTTATGAGTTTGATGGCTTGGATATCTATGCTGGCTTGTGAGGAACAACCCTTCGGGAAACTAAGTTTACATCTTTTCCTTTTGGGAAGCAAAATTCTACTCAACTTTGCATATATAAATTGTTTTAGGAGACAATGATTGTTTTTGGGGCCTTTCTTCTGTGTGGACTTAGTTATATCTATCAAGTATAGATTTTTTCAAGTGTGGAGTTGCTTGGGGAACCTCAATGTATTAATGGGCTCTGTTTATTTTGTACCAAAAAACTGGAGCTCTGTTTCTTTCCTCGTTTCTTTTTGTGTTTCTGATCTCATAATTCTTGGAAATGACACCATAATTTTATGATTAATATTGGAAGATTGGCGAAGAGGCCTCAAAGCGCTTCGGGCTGACATGATAACCAAATTGAAGAAGGCATTGCGATGGAGAAAGAAGTGGTATGTTATAATTTCTTTTGTTTGATGATGGAATACTGTATTGTGATGCAATTTCTAACTTTCTTTTTCCTTTCACTGAAGGTCAAAAGCCGGCCAAATTTTGCTGATTTCTATTCTTATGCATTTCAATGCTGCCTAACAGGTATGGTGAATCCATGGTGTTTTGTATTCTTAGAACCTTAATATTTTTTTTCTTGCATCTTTTACCAGAAGGAAAGCAAGAGTATTTGACATTGAGAGCATATGCCACTTACGCGATCTTGTCCTAGGATCCTAGTTCTGTGCCCAAATTGACTATTTCATTGAGTATCTTAGGGTGTGTAGTCGTAGATTCAACATGCTCCCCTTAATATAGCAGTACTTTATGTTCCTTGTTATTCATCCACTGCCTAATCTTTTTATTTTTTAATCGGCATCCAATGCCTAATCTTTATCACTAATACTTGGGTGATCGCATTTGAGTACTACATTTTGGGTACCATGTGATGTGCCACCAATGTAGTGGAAGAATGGTCCCCATATGTCATATAATGGAGCACAGCCTAATCTTTTTATTTTTTAATCGGCATCCAATGCCTAATCTTTATCACTAATACTTGGGTGATCGCATTTGAGTACCACATTTTGGGTACCATGTGATGTGCCACCAATGTAGTGGAAGAATGGTCCCCATATGTCATATAATGGAGCACATTCTACCAATGCAATGGTGACACATCACATGGTATCCAAAATGTGGTCACCGTAGCATTGCTCAATCTTTAAGCTTCATTTTCTTAAGTATTCATGCAAGTTCAGCTAGGATTTTTTGTTTTCTGACATTTTCAGTTAGGTTTTGAAATTTTAGCGCCTCAACTATTTGCTTAGTTGTCTCCCATACCAATGACATAGAGGAATGAGAGTGGTGAATAGCATTTTCTAACCAAATCAACCCACCCACGAAAATATGGGACACTGAAGAAACCATTTAAGGTTGATTGGAGAAAAAGAACTGGAACCCAATTTTCATGTGGAAAATTTTCAAAATACCCCCCGAACTTTGCACTCAATGTCTAATAGACATCCAACCTTTCATAAAGTTCAATTTTACTCTTAAATTTTTGCTCCATCAATCAATTAGACACCTACTGTCAAAACCTGTCAACTAACAGGTTTTGCTAAGTTGGATGTTTTGCTCCATTAAATAGCTTACAACCATACTCTTTCCCTCTTCTTCCTTGCCCCCCTCCCCTCCCCTTCTAAAACCCTAACCCTAGCCCTAAAATCTCCAATTCCCTATCTCATCCCACATGACTAACCCTTTCCTCCTCCTCCTCCTCCTCCTCTTCTACCCTCCTCCGGCGACCAAGAATCAATCTCCAATTTCACCAACATGTCTTCCATTTTCCAAAAGTGAGAAGCTTCACAAACCAATTGAAACCCAGGACTGCGACATTAGGAAAAGAAATAAAAAGGAGAGAAAGAGAGCCTTAAATTAGTTAAAATCGAAACCCAAAAATCATCAGAAAAAATAAATAAAAAGGAGAGAGAGAGGCATTTACAGCCTCTACAATGTTTCCTTGCTTGGTGGATACTAAGGAAAAAGTGGTTTGCAAATAATTTTTTTTTTTTGGGGGGGGGGGGGTGTCATAACCAATTGATCTTCTTTGGCCATGTAGGAGGTTTGCCCTTTCTTCGTTGTTGCATAGATAGATGCTAAATAAGAGACAGAATGAGAGTTGAGACATGGGGGACATTTCAAGTGGTATGGGATATCACATAAGCATATTTAACTGAGCCCAAACGTCCAAGTCAGCCAAATCCATCAGCTATTTTATTTGACAGATTTGAATGGTAGGTGTCTAATTGATTTTGACGTTGCAATAGTCTGGGAGTAAAATTGAAGTTTGTGGAAGTTTGGGTGTCTATTAGACATTGAGGTCAAGTTTGGGGCGGGGGGGGGGGGGCTGTGCATTTTGAAAATCTTCCTTTTCATGTACTTAAACACGAGGTCATTCCTCAAAAGGAATTATTGGGGGGGGGGGGTTGTGCATTTTGAAAATCTTCCTTTTCATGTACTTAAACACGAGGTCATTCCTCAAAAGGAATTATTGACCCTACAGTTATTTTGGTTTGAGAGATCACGTGCAGCTTAATAATCTTGCTGGGTTTATTGTCTCAATGATATTTTTGTACTGTTAGTATTATTTTTCATTGCATCCTCCCTTAACTAGTAGAGTTTCCTCTGGTGGTGCTATGCAGTTGGTGATGCGTGCGGGGGAGTTTAGGGTTCGAATTTGGTACGAATAGTTTGTGTTATGTCTGTTATCGCTCTTTGCTGTATATTTTTCTTTTGTAGGAGAATTTGGGGCATAGCTATACTGGAAGATTGCATTTGTGGTTCTAAGTAACTCGCTTGTTTGAGTCTCATATGAGGATGGGTTCTAGCTGGGAGTGATACTAGCCTGTCATGGTTTACTGTATGTCTTTTCTCTCTGTTGTAGTTGATTTGCCTAATTTTATGTCTCATCTGTTTTTTGGTTGTGTTTCATTCTTTTTTTTCCCTTCTAGTTTCTGGTATGATTGTCATGCACATTGCCATTGTGTTGTTAGTTATAGTGCTGTGCTGCTTCCTTTTTTGTCACCTCTCTTATCGTAAACTATTTGTAGGGCATTGTCTATAGATTGTCATGTAGTTTCAAATTTTCTATTCACATGCGTATTTGAGTCTTATAAACCCCTTAGTTGCAGGTTCAATGTTTCTCTCGTAATGTTGTCTGCGAGACCTAACATATATTTAGGATATCTAATGTTATGATATTGCTTTTTTATATATTTTTGTTACTTTTGGTTTTTACCATATTTCTGTCCTCCTCCCACACATGTTGTGTAGATCTTCATTGGCATAAGAAGGAGATGACATTATCGATTCTATCTGTTTTGTTCTTGATTTTTTTCCATGATTGGTATCCTTATATGTGAAGATCGATATAAGTTGACATGACAACAGAATATTGTTTTCCCACAACATGACAACAGAATATTTTTTTTCATGATTGGTATCTTGACATGAGTTTCCTATTTCATGAAGAGTGTAGTTAGACGGTCCCTTGGCGATGCAGTGTTTTAGCAGTACTGCTAGAGTGTTGGAGACTCTCAAGTCTTGAGTCTCATCGTTTTCCTTGTCCTAAGCCGCTTGGCTTGTATGGATTCTGTTAGCATCTTGTTGTGGTATAAAAAAAGCACTAGCTTGGGTATGCGAAAGCTGAGATGTCCCAAAACACATTTGCTTGTATCACATGATAATCACTATGCTCTCTAGTCTTTGTGTAGGCACTTGCCTTGGCCTCTTGGCCCGTACATTTTAGTTGCCTGCATGTCGTGATAATCAAACTAGTCTTGGCCTCTTGACCGACATTTCGTATCAAAGTCTGTTTTGCATATTCACATTTTGCTCACCATCTTTACACGATATCCCTACACTGCTGTCTTGCTTGACGCCTCTTGGCTTTAAACTATCCGAACGCTTTCTTGCATGACGCCTCTTGGCTCTAGAAGTTTTTCATTATCTATGCAGCTTAGCACTTCTTGTCTTGCATCTCTTTATGCGTTGGTCGCTTGACCAGTGACTCTGCTTGCTGTTTTCTAACATGTTTTCCCTGCCCCTTTTGCCTCTGCTTGCTTATCCTGTTCTAACTCACTCTCTGTTTTTGGCTTAACAAACAAGTACATGTGAAATCAGTCAAAGTGCATTAAACTGTTTTATGTCAAAATAAGTAAAGGCCAATCTCTGTGGTTGGGCTGAGAGGGGTGGCTAACACCTTCCCCTCACCTTCCCCATGAATCCCAAATTCAAAATCTTGTCCCTTTTGGTTTCTTGGATCCTAAAACCAAGTGACGATTCTAAACAGAATAAGTGCGCTGCAACGGACATTTTTGATCAAACAAAGACATGCTGCAACTGGTGTCTAACAAACAAACAAGTAGTTTTGCTTATTGGCCATCCTATGTGGTGAGCTCTCTTCGACGGGGTGTCCACAATGGGGAGGAACTGATACGTATCCTAGATTCGCGCGATCAAGTGTTGAGATGTAAAATGATACCATTGGTAAGAGTTTTGTGGAGTAATCTGAATAAGGAAGAGGCAACGTGGGAAAGGGAGGATGAGATTAGAGAAAAGTACCCCGCACTTGTTTCCAGTGTAAATCAATGCGAGTCTTTTGAACTTAAAACTCGTGGTTACCAATTGTTGAATTACATTGATTGTTATGGTTTATGCATGTCCAGTTGATGCATGACTCGTTTGAATTGGTTTATCAAATTTTGAGGACGAATTTTTTTTTAAGAAGAGTAGAATGTAGAGACCTATATTTAATTTCAATAATTTTAATGGTTAATAAGAGCTTGTGTTGTTAAAAATGTGAAATGTGATGTGGTATATATGGCTTTTTGAGCTTGTTCATTGGTGTGACTTGTATTGTTCTCTCTCTCTCTCTCTCTCTCTCTCTCTCTGTGAGTTGATGAACATCAATTTCCTCCGCTTCATAGGCATGAAGAAGGATGTGTTCTCATGGCAGAGTGTGACATATTCCAAAAGGACAAGACTGAGACGGTGGAATTGTGGCAACAGTTGGGCTATTGCAACCTTTGCCAATTCCAGAAAGGAAATGGAATGATAGCTCAATGGTGACTTTGCTTAGCTTCCAGCGTTGCACTATCTAGGCGCCCTATAGCAACCTTTCGCTATCAAGGCGCCCTATGGCGCGCTACCACTCGCTTTTTGACTAGATGCTTTGACTCGGGCTCACTCCTTGGCTTAGCTCTAGTCTCTCACTTGGAATGAGAGATTGAGCCATAAGTAGGCACTAGCAGCAAGACATTTCATTGAGGGATTGCCAATTTCTCAAGGTAAATGAGTCGTTTTTTTAGTTCTGGATCGATTATCTAAATATGTGCACTTCATGGCATCATCTCATCCCTATACTGCTATAGATGTGGCCAAGTTTTTTAGATACAGTCTTCAAATTGCATGGCATGCTTGCTTCTATAGTGTCTGACACAGACAAGGGTTTTATTAGTGCTTTCTAGGTAGAACTATTTTGTTTGCATTGGACTAGATTAAATTTAAGTACAGCATACCATCCCCCAAACAAACGGACAACCTGGTCAATAGGTGTTTGGAGGTCTATCAAAGGTGCATGACCAGGGGTGCCTAGTAAATTAGGAGAAGTGATCACTTAGTTCTGCTCTAATGTGACTGGGAATGGCTTTAGATGCACAAACCTTAAGTGTACCTTGGCTGCAGTTGTTTATGAGCTGTGGCAGGAGACGAATAGTCGAATTTTTAGAGGTGTGGCAAAGGGGCATGGTCAGGTAGCTGCTGGGGTTGCTACTGGTATAAGGGATTTTCTCAGTTCCAGGAGAAATGTGAAATATTCCTTTAAGAATAAGGCCCTCTGTGAGACATGCACTACAACAAATATCACTTTTTATAGCTTAAGTTCATAACGTTCTTTTAAGAATGCTATAAAATGGAAGCAATTATAGCGTTTTTTAAAGTTAAAAAGAAGGGAAACACACAGAAGGCATTATACAGTGTTTCATCATCCATCCATAGCGTTCTGTCACAATAAAAGAGGCACAAAATGACTTCGCGGCCCAAATTGCACACCGCTTCAAAATTCACTCGATTTCCACCCGAATCCAGATCTCCCCCCAATCGCACACCGCTTATATTTTTCACTCGATTTCACAGTGGCACCCGAACCCAGATCTCCCAATCGTACTCTACTAACTTGTGCCAAATTCCTCAAGCTGTGCGAACGGTGAACTTTTGTTGGCTGCTATTCTAGGGTTTTAATCATGAGTTGCAGGTTAGTTCCTTGTTCTTTAGTTATCCTATTATCTGATGATTAACCTTTGTTTTCGTACTAATCTTGGACTTCATTGTATTTTCGCTCTTCCGTTCTGTAGTTGGAGAAGAATCAAAGGTCATTGTTGGGAGAGTCCTAAGCAGGTTTGATTTGATTATTTTCTTAATTTTTGCACAAATACAAAGGTGGGTTTTAATCTCGATTTTTAGCTTGTGATAATCGGTTTGGATTCATACTGATTATGCACTTAGAGGGTTTGGATTTACTTTCATCACCTCTTTCTTTGATGGGATTGAAGCATATACATCTGTATTGGGTCCGTGTGCATGCTTCATGTACGTATTGTTAGAAAGAAGATAGTTTCCAGTTATGGAGTACTATATTGGTTAGTATTGTTGTAACTCTATAAGATTTATGTCACACTCCTTTGGTTTTTGGATGTGGTTTAGTATTTCTATTTCATAACCCACTTGTTTTGGGGAAGAAAATTTTAATTGGTTATGAAATAACAAGATCCCATTTTATTGCAAATCCTTGTCTGAAGGACTCTTGAGTTATGAATCATTATTTTGTTATTCCAGATTCCTAATCATGTGGCCATAAAAAATTTGCTCTTGAACTCAAAAAGTTGCTCATAGACAATTGCCTTTTCAACATGTAAGTCATCGCCAATTACCTTTTGTTTTCTATCTGTGTTACTTTCAGTCCAGTTTGTATATTATTCTAGATACTAAAGGTTCTCATTGCCTGTTTTGCAGCTCTTAATCCGATAATCCGACCTGGAAGCTAATTTATTTAAGGTATCGCGCATTACCTTGGTTCTTAACTCTCTCTCTCTCTCTCTCTCTCTCTCGCGTATGTTTTTGTAATTAGTTGTATTGGCTTTTGAATCTTCATTTGTGGAATCCATGAAAAAATATGGGGCATATGGGTAAGAGCATTAGCAGATTGGTAAGTTAAAGCTAAGCAAACTAGCTTTGAATTGAACAAACCTAACAAGATATTTCCACTGTACCATGTAATTATAGACACATTCTATTGTGGGGGATGTCAGTTTTTTTTTTTTTTTTTCCTTTTATGCATTCTGTGTTATCTTTTATACTAGTAATCTAAAACGACCCATAAACTTGGACAATTAGGTGTTGCCTTTTTTTCTGATGGAGCTAATGCTTCGCCTTAAAAAGGGAAATTTGGAACTAGGAAAGTCATCATTCAACAGTCAACCTCTTAAAAACTGGGGAGTCATTTTCACTAGTAATTTGTTTCCCTTTTCCATCCCTTGGAAAAAAAACCCAACACCTAACGCGCATCACAAGTGCCCCACACCAAATGAAGGAAAAGAAAATTACATTACCCCATCTTACACCTATACGTAGACAATTTATAAGAGGACTTGCTCCATTCCCCCTCAACATATTGCAAAAAACACTCAAACCAGAACAACGCCAGCCCCTCCTCTGCCACACGCCGCCATGTCGTCCGACGACCACGAGAATCACCCACCACGTACTCCACGAACCGGCCCTTTCTTTTGAAATATGTCATTCGAACCTCCTAGAAGTCTCCAATATGATTTGAACAAGAAGTCATGCTCACTGCACTCATTTCGCTATTTGTTGTGGTTGTGCTAGTCATCGTACTCCACATATACGTGTGATACGTGCTCCGTCGCTAGGCCTGCCGGAGAGCTGCGATTCAGCAGTTGGGGTTGATAGTTTCTCAATTGGAGCCGCCTAAGACAAGGCTCGACCCGGCTGTCATGCCTCTCTGCTAGTATTCGCCTTCAAGAGAACAAAACTGGCGATGAGAGAGAAGGGGAAGCAGAGTGTGCGGTTTGTCTGAGCGTATTAGAAGATGATGAAATAAACTGCAAGCACACTTTCCACGCTGAGTGTATTGACAAGTGGCTTGGTTCCCAATCGACATGTCCCATTTGTCGGATAGAGGTGGAGCTGAGGGTGGTGGCATCAGAGCTCTGTGAAATGCCGCTAGAAGGCTGTGGCGCTCCACCTACCCGTTGCTCCGCCTCTAGAGGGTGCCAACTCCACATTGGGAAGCGTGGAAGGGACGTCATCAGATGGTGGGATACTACAAACACAATCCTTGGCCAAAGTGAACGGATGGAGCTCGCGATTGAGTTCTTTTTGGAGGATTCTTAGTAGGGAAAGGTCATCCCCACGAACTCAATCTTGTGGACCGGAAGAAGATATTGAGAGATTGATTTAGGTAGGTAGAAAGGAGTTTCATTAATCAATTACCAAGGCAAAACTATCCTTAGTTGCAGGGAGCTCCTAAAGTGGTGCCACTCCCACCTTAGGAGCCCATTTTTGCGCTCCCAACTAAAGAGTTTGACGGGAGCCCACTCCCATTGAGGTGGGAGTTTTTGTATGATCTTTGTATAGAAAAATACGGATTTATCACTTTGGTTTATTAATTGGTCTTTGATGACACTCATATATCTAGCCCAAGTCATGATATCTTGAAAAGAAAATCATACTATAATGTAACACTAGCCCATTTCTTAAGCTTATGGAGGACCTTGCTCATATTTTTAGTTTCTAAAATGATCGTACTTTTTTTTACCAGCCAGAAAATGCAAAAAACAATACAATTAAAGCGATACTACCAGTCCAAAAATACAGAAACAACAACTAAAAACAAGAAATAAAAACAACAAAACCAAGAAAGAAAAGCCGCCTGGAACCACGACGTCGGAGCCGGACCAGTCTAACACAGTCGTGTTGGAGAAGTCGAAGTTGAGATGCCAGGTATGATTCGTATGAACACACTCCTGGATGACCCGCCGCACCAACTCTTGATCTCGTCCCGCCTCAGACTGAAGGTAGAAGCCGCCGCTGGTACACTGGTTCCAAGAAACCAGACCTAGAACCCTAGATCTAGCTCCTGAATCCAAAAATGGTGGGAAGAGTGGGAAGGTCTCAGCTCCCAAAGGGGAGAGTCTCAACCACCTCACAATCATGGGCGTAGAAAGAAAACAGGAAGAGGGGAGAAGTTTAGAGATGAGAGATCAAGAGAAGAAGAGGAAAGAATGTGGAGGAAAAGGGAGGGGGCTCCTGCTCCCACCCACCCTAATGCTTCTCTCTAGAAGCTGCTGTCTTTCTACACGACTAGCGATTGTACTTTTAAAGCTGAATACTTTATGCTACATTATTTTCATAATATATGTGCACACTCCCAACCTTGGTAGAGATGGCAACGGGGCGGATCGGAGGCGGATATTGCAATATCCGAATCCAAATCCTCCACCCGCCTTCCGAATCCGCTCCAAACGGGGAACGGAGATCCAATCGGTTATCCGAATCCGAATTTAGAAAGAAAAAAAAAGATTGGAACTTGATAAAAAAAAAAAAACTAGCGATAAAAAAAAACAAATAAATCTAACTTGGGGAGGGAGGTAGAGATTGCCGCATCTCTCGATTGCCGGAGGGTTTTTTTAGAGAGAGGAGGGGGGTTGGGGAGGAGAGAGAGAGAGAGAAAAGGGAGAAGTCATGGGCGAGGGTAGGGAAGAGGGGAGACTGACTATTGACTAACCCTAAAAATAAGAGGTATTTATATGATCGGATATTCGGAGGTGGATCAGATATCAGATTCGGGGCGGATTGGATTGGATCGGATCAGAGGCGGATCGAATATTGGATCCGATCCAATCTTCGAATTTTTTTGAAAAAAAAAAATCCGAATCCGTCCCGATATTCAAAAAATCCGCCGTTCAGGAAGGATCGGATACGGATCGGCCGAGATGGCCATCTCTAAACCTTGGGAGCTTTTGTATTCCCTCGCTCCTATGCTCCTGCTCCCACTTCGCTCCTATGCTCCTGCTCCCACCCACCCTAATGCTTCTCTTTAGAAGCTGCTGTCTTTCTACACGACTAGCGATTGTACTTTTAAAGCTGAATACTTTATGCTACATTATTTTCATAATATATGTGCACACTCCCAACCTTGGTAGAGATGGCAACGGGGCGGATCGGAGGCGGATATTGCAATATCCGAATCCAAATCCTCCACCCGCCTTCCGAATCCGCTCCAAACGGGGAACGGAGATCCAATCGGTTATCCGAATCCGAATTTAGAAAGAAAAAAAAAGATTGGAACTTGATAAAAAAAAAAAAAAAAAACTAGCAGATTGGAAAAAAAAACAAATAAATCTAACTTGGGGAGGGAGGTAGAGATTGCCGCATCTCTCGATTGCCGGAGGGTTTTTTTAGAGAGAGGAGGGGGGTTGGGGAGGAGAGAGAGAGAGAAAAAAGGGAGAAGTCATGGGCGAGGGTAGGGAAGAGGGGAGACTGACTATTGACTAACCCTAAAAATAAGAGGTATTTATATGATTGGATATTCGGAGGTGGATCAGATATCAGATTCGGGGCGGATTGGATTGGATCGGATCAGAGGCGGATCGAATATTGGATCCGATCCAATCTTCGAATTTTTTTGAAAAAAAAAATCCGAATCCGCCCCGATATTCAAAAAATCCGCCGTTCGGGAAGGATCGGATACGGATCGGCCGAGATGGCCATCTCTAAACCTTGGGAGCTTTTGTATTCCCTCGCTCCTATGCTCCTGCTCCCACTTCGTACAACTAAGTAACTAAGAGAATAAGAGGAAGGAAATGGGGGGAGCAACTAAGAGAAAAAGAGGAAGGAAAATGGGGGAAGGGTTTTACGGCACTTCCTTCGCCCAATTTAAAATCGGTCTCTACTAAATATTTGCTGGATTTGTTTTATTAAGCATGTATCCACATATATTCCAAGTTAGGAAGTGTAAGCATGTGCTGGTGTATGATGCATGATAATGTAATAATGCAACATAATAAATTGCAAAAAAAATAAGGGGGGGGGGGGTGTACTGAAAACACTGCTGAGCGCTTAGGACTGCACTCTTGAGCGTTCAGGAGTTTTGCTACCTGCAAGTTTCTGTTAGTACTGAGAACACTGCCGAGCGCTTAGGACTGCACTCTTGAGCGTTCACGAGTTCTGCTACCTGCATGTTTCTGTTAGACAAATACACTGTCGAGCGCTTAGGACTGCACTCTTGAGCGTTCACGAGTTCTGCTACCTGCATGTTTCTGTTAGACAAATACACTGCAACGCTTGAAATGATCACAGACTACTAAAACCATATGCCAATGCTCAGCAAGGGACAACTAAAAAATGATCTTAAAAGGAATATTCAAGGAAAATATGATTTGGCCAGCCAATATCACTCCAAAAGAGCTTAGGAGCGTTTTGGAGTGAAGTATACCTCAGGCTTTAAATAAAAGAGTGGCAAATCTTGATATGCTTATTCTTATTCTATGAAAGTGAAATAAACAATTGAAGATCTTTAACTTTGGATAAAGGGAATATATCCCTATTCTTTAAAAAAAAAAAGAAGAAGAAGTTATTTAGAACAACGTATCAATATGTGGCCATTGGATCCGTGAAAAACGTTTACTTTCCTTGAATATTCGACAGAGAAACAAGAAACATGAACGAAACTATTCCTGAGCGCTCGGGAACTTTCCTTAGGGCTCGGGAGTATCATAGAGCTTATTTGAAAATTTTGTTTACAGCTCTATTGTCCTTGTTTTTATACTAAGGCCACCAAACCACACACCCAGTATGAGTTACTGGAATGGGCTGAGTGACCTCACTCATAAAGATAGCAGCCCTTTTAGTTGAAAAAAAATGATAGAGGAATTCTACCTTATTAGAAGGAAATTTGCTTCTTGGCTGGACTTTGAAGATGGACAAGAGTGAGAAAATTCCAGAAAGCAGGACTGAGAATGACCCCTAGATTTCCTGAATTTTCTTGAGGTGTTCGAAATTGTTTTGATTTTGGACAAGATTTGAAAAAGATGGTTTTCTTTGCAAAGTGGAGTTTTTCTTTTGAAAATGAGAGAGTAAGGGTGCAATATTTCGTGGTCCCCATATGCAGGATAGAGGATGCTATTTATAGGGAAAGAGAAATGGATTTTGAATTTTAAAAATTAATTCAAAAATAAAATAAATATATTTTGAGAGGGAATGAAACAACATGATTTGGTCTTCTGATTTCTCTAGTAGAAATCACTGTAGTAAGACCGAACAGTTTGAAAAAAACATAGCCATGTGTTGCTAAAAAAGCTAAAAATTCAAATTTCCATGGGGAAATTCTGTTGACAGGCGCTCAGGAATGAGCATAATATGGGTTTTTGGAAATAGGTTTTGAACGCTTAGGAATGGTCTAGAGCGCTTAGGATTGATTTTATCAAATTGATTTTGATTTTTGTGAAAGTCCAAGAGGCAAGGTCCAATCGTAACCAAGGCTTGCATTAATCCAAATTCATCATTGGGGGGCCATGGAGCCACAAATTAAGGAATTTCAAGAGGTTCAATTGGGGTGTCTACATCTTGTTATAATTACACGAGAAACATAGATGAAATTATCAACTCGGGGATTTATTCGGAGACATTTGGTTCGGCTATGATTATTACAGTATTTTTCAAAGCCTGAGATTCTGTACGTTAGGAATTGTATTTGTTTACCAGTCGTAAGGAAAGACTTTAGGTATTTGGCTACCTAAGGTGAGTGTGATTGTGAATGCGCATGATAGGGACAGGCGAACTAAAGCTCCATGTGCAGAAGCTAATTTTAGGAGAAACATTTGGGTGCCGAGTTGGTATCACGTGGCAGTACTCGTTCGTGATCTCAGTCGTTCAAACGTGTTTTGGACGGCCTGGACTTGTTAGCTCGCTCTCCCAAACCCAACCACTCTCGCTCGTTTTTTTCTCCCTCCAAAATTCGGACCGTCCAAAGCACGTTTTGAAGGCTAGGATCGCCAATGGGGTACCACGTGTGTGGTACCCGCTCGGCACCCAAAGACTTCTCTGATTTTAGCCTTTGCTTTTCAATCGTTGACCTCATGTTCATTTTCAACATTTTACGTTTGAAAAGTTGAACTCCCATAAGGAGGTTTGCTCTCATACTGGTTACATTTACCATGAATAACTACTTTTAGAGTTCTCTCCTATTAAATGGAATTTTGGCTATTTAGCACTAGGTTTTCTATAAGGTATAACAACTCATTTCTCCCTAATGAATGGTATTTTTAAGAGAACCGAATTGTCTTTTTGCCATAAGACAAAAATTAAGGGAGAGTTTTCTGATGAGTTGTAGCAACCTAACACCTGAGCATGTGCCGGGTTTGTTTTGATGATCTAAACCGTTGACTATATAGAGCTCGTTGAGAATTTCAATCATACGAAAATCAAGTTCACCAGATATTGAGTAATATCTTTGCAGACCACATTTCTCGAAAAATCAAGTTCACCAGATGTTGCAGTTCGTACCAGGTTAGTCCAATTGATAACGTCTGACCTTCATCTAATTTTTTCCGTTCAGTTTGGCTAATAGATGTTATCAATTGGACCAACTTGGTACGAAAACCAAACTTAAAGGTCAAAAGAGTTGCAATTGATACTTGGAGGATGAATATGAGACTCGGGTGAAACTAGGAGGACCATTTCTATAAATTTTCCTTAATATTAATTTCGTGGGTTTGAGGTGATAATATACACAATTAGAGATATAGAAGTGGACCTTTTGAATTGTTCTCCTTGTTTTACTCCTAATTATTAGTAGCATATTGTTGCATACTAATGGCGGATATACCCACTAATACTTGATTATTGATTATCTCCTTATTTTTTTCCTAAAAATCTGCCATTATCTAAAGCCCTGACAAACTAACCTCTGTGTTAACGCCTATCAAACTACTGCTTTGTTATTTCGGCTGAAGAAACAACAGTACACAACTCTTATCAAAATCTCATTCTCTTCTTCCAATCAGTGCTCTCTTTCAGATATATAAAAGCTTCTTGTGTTTCTTTTACTTCATACTTTTTGTGGATTGCGTCATACTTTTCGTGGATTAGTTCGATTCACTGCACCAAAGAGAACTTGAAGGTCGTTGTATCTTAGGAAAAGAACGTCATCCAACCCCGTGCAAAATGGGGTGTATCCTTCCTTAGGAGGGCGCAATCACATGCCTCGACTACGCTACAGGCCATTCTTATCTTTTCTCTAATAATATTTATTTGCCTTTCTTGGGTGATTATTATTCTTGTTTAGGCATTTAATTTATCTAGCAGAATTATCGTAATCATAATTTTCCCAACATAATGCACACACTCACAAGCACGTAGATATATATACCATTTTTTGACAAAAAATGGACTCACTATATGATGAATTTTACTTAATAAATAAGTGAACAAGCACAAAACCTTAAATTTACAACTTGCTAGTAATAAAATGTAAGTTATTTCCAAACTGTGCCTGCAAACATAAGAGATGGCTTGTCACTTCAGACCGTGTGCTACATTATGCATGCTCCAAAAATCAAATTATGCATTCTCCAAAGCAGATGTAACAGATTATGTCAAGAGTGTAGGTCATCAGGGTGAGACCTTAAAAGGAACTTTTGAAGTGGTTGAAATGATCAATCTGCTATATGTGACTTCCTTTTAATTGCTCTGACTCAAATATATGCCTTATTTGGATAAATTGCTAATCCCCCCGACACCCCACCCCCCCCGCGACCCCACCGCAGTTTTCCCAGGTTACCCCGCCCTTCTCTCTCTCTCTCTCATTTTATGTTTTTGTTATAAAATTTTAAATGGTAATAACTTTTTTTTAACATATTTATTTAAAATACATTTTATATTTTTGAAATCTACTCAATGAAACCTATCAAACAAGGCTAATATTGATGGTGAAATAATGAAAAATGAAAAAACTATATATTTTTGTGGTAGTTTAAACTGTATAAAGAGGTTGAAAAATTAAATGTTCCAAAATTCAATCCGTCTGAACGGGTGGAAAGATTTTAGTTTTCTGATCATTTTATTTTAAATGATCATAATTAAATTTTGACTGTAGGGCTCTCGTGGATTAACCCTAAGAAAGTCGTAGAATCAAATATCTCTTAGGGTTGGTTAAAAAATTAAGTGGTCCAAAATTCAATCCGTTTGAACGGGTGGAAAGATTTTAGTTTTCTGATCATTTTATCCCAGATGGTCCTAATTAAATTTTGACTCTAGGGCTCTCGTTGATTAAACTCTAAGAGATATTTGGAAAAAAATGATCAGAAAACTAAAATCTTTCCACCCGTTCAAACGGATTTAATTTTGGAATGCTTAATTTTTCAACCTCTTTATACGGTTTAAACTACCACAAAAAATATATAGATTTTTCAATTTTCTAACCTCTTTAGTTTCGTGAGAAAGAAAGTCTTTTGTTTGGAATTTATAAATTCACACCATTTTAAGCTATATATATCCGCCTTGTTTTTTGTTTTTGTTTTTGGGTCTTTTTGTCTTTTTGCTAACCATTAACAAGTGGGCAGCCTAAAAAATTGGGTGAGAATATAAATCGAGTTAAGAATTTTAATTTGGTCATAAGATATTATTAGACAAAATTTGATTAATTTTTTGTCTTTATTCAATAAATTTTTGTTTTATGTTAAATTTTTTAGATTATTTGTTTGTCTTGATTAGAGAACGTAAAATGTAAAATAATAGTATTACCAAACGCTTTTACTTATTCAGAACAGAATGGTCCTACTCCTAGCCACACTAGATAAATCGTCCAGAACCCAACAACAAAATACAACCAATTTTCACATTTGACTTGCTTGTATAAAGTTAATTCAGATTAAGGAATTGATTTTGCCACTCTCCTTTTTGTTAATACCGTTTTCCTTTTTCACACAAAACAAATCATCTAATAAACACACAAATGAGAGTGACATTAACAAAAAGAGGAGTGGCAAAATCACTCCCCTTCAGATTATTGGCTTATTGAGTCAATAATTCAAATTAAATAAAGTAACTAACTCATTCTTTCAATATTGAGCTAATAGGCTCGTTCCGCTAAGATTCTTACAATTATTTTTGGCTGCTGATTTTGCAACTCTATTTTTTGTTAACGTCGCTCCTTTGCAAATATATTTTTGGTGCAAAAATACACTTGCAGGAGAGTGACGTTAACAAAAAAGAGAGTGACAAAATCATTTCCCCTATTTTTAAGTACTTTTTCGCTTTACGAGAAATATATCAAATTTTAAGTACGTGCTTATTTTATTAGTAATTTGCAAAGAAAATGGTGATTTTTTTTTAATCAAAGAAGATGGTGATTTGAGTTGGTTGTTCTTCCAAACTTTGAAGTCTTATTTGATATGGACTTGGAAAAATCAGAAAGAGAAATTTGAAGCTCTACGGAAACATACACTCTACTAGTAGTTGTCCTTTTGTTTGCGGAACCTAGGAGAAAAAATTATTCGGTTGGTCGGTTGCCTAGACCACTGACCACTTTTTTTTTTTTAATAACCGGATTGAGTTAACCCATAAAAAACAGAAGGGAGGTAAATGGGAAAATAAATAAATAAAGAAAATAATTGAATATTAAAAAAGAAAAAAAAATTCAAACTGGATAAAAATAAAAGGAAATAAAGTGGCCAAAAAAAAAAAGTGAACCGGAGAGAAAAAAAGAATAGGGGAAACAAAAAGGGCAAACCGTAAAAGAAAGAAAGAAAAGGGAGAGAGAGAGAGAGAGAGAGGGGGTATGGATAAAAAGTACTTTTTGAGTTTGAATTTTTTTTTTTCAAGTTTGAATCCAAACAAAGCATTAGTGTGTAGAACTTGGTTATTCACTTCCCTTCCATCACCAAACAGTAAACTCTTTTCGGTTATTTTGTATCAAGGCCCTCTCTATTACTAATCATATTGAAATCTACATTCTTAGAGAAGAAAACACAACAAAAATGATGTCTCCATGAAAATTTTCGAAACTAAAAGCGATCTTTGCTGGTGTTTGTTTGAAGATATTGAAACCTAATATATCAGGGTTACGCGTAACTAACCAAAAAACATGCTGCTAGTTTTTTTTGTACTGACCATTATCTGTATTCATTGCCTTCGCGTCTGTGTGACCCTAACAAACAAGCACGGAGCTGAACATGCTTTCTCCTCCAAAATCTACGATTAACAGGCTGCAGGCACTAAAAGTACTAGCTAGTAACTAGTAAGTACATTAGACACCAAGGTTATGACTTTGAGCACTGAAGACACAAAACCAGTTTGGATAGGCCCAGGGCTGGCTTTAAGATTTTGGAGGCCTAAGACGATCTTCAAAAGTAAGGCCCTAATAATTCTAAACGAAATCAAATAAAAAGTCGATCACACTGAATAATTTTGATTTGGATATAGTATTTGTTTGCAATGAGAAGTACCGGAGTACTAGCATTTAAGGGGGAAAAAGTTGCATCCATACACCCATCACACTGAATAATTTTGAAGGGTCCCAGAGATTTTTGGCAATCTGGTGACCCTTTACTCCTCTTTTTTGTGTTTTTTCTTTTGTTTTTTCCTGCATTATGTGTTCCATTTTTCTGGGTCATTTGGACTTTAGTATAAAATGTCTTTTTGGGTTTAAAATTGGCCCTAAAACAACACATATATACTAGGTCCTAAAAATAAGTGAGAGCCCTATTTTTTGACATTTTTGGGGGGTTTAAGGCCCACGCCTCCTGGGCCTTAGCCCAGAGCCGGCAGTGGATAGGCCGTTCTTAAAAAAAACCCCGTTCGGATAGAGCCCCATGACATCTGCTTAGAGAGGTTACTTAAATATCAGTATATCAAAGTCAACTCTCTTTTAATTTATAAATTACCAGACAAAGTCAACTCCGAACCAAAATTAATAGGCGTATCTAAACCATACAAGCAGATGACACATAACACAGAATTTTCTTTTTTGGCACTGAACTGAATGCTCATTTTGTTTCCTTCTACTAGCCAATGTTCAGATACAGAGGTTTGCAGACGAACACAACCCCGACTGATTTTTTTAAGTGAATTGCATACTAAAATATAAGAACATAATTCAGTATATCCAATCTATTTCACAGTTACAAACCCTAATTTCTTGCTCCAATTCATGGCATGTGAAATAAACTTGAGAAGCTTTTACTTGAGAGTGATGAGGAGGCCATGATCTAAAGTATATAGCAGCTAACTCTTGTTAGTGATCGAGCAGATCACAAGTCGAAGCCACACCAAAACCACAACGTCGTTCTTCCCCTTTCTAGAGAGAGAGAGAGAGACTACCTTCTTGTCCTGGTGTCTCAAGAATATGTGTTCTAATGGGCCAAACACATATATGGGATGAGGGTAAGATACTTCTCTTTTGCTTAAAATGCCCCAGCCTATTATGGGTTCAAATTAATCATATAGCGCGAGGCCCACACTTAACAAAATATATTGGGTAAATTGAGTACAAGGACATACTATAAGATTTTTTGCTATAATAAGGACATAAATATTTTCCCTTAAAGTCTAAAGGACATTCTGTCCAGAATTTACCAAATTGCATTTAATGAGATAAGGGCCTTGTTTGACTAACACAAAAAATGTCTTTTTTCATTTAAATTAACTTTAATGGGACAAGGGCCTTGTTTAACTAACACAAAAATGTCATTTTTTAATTTTTTTTAATTTTGACCGTTGACCGGCGTTGACTGGTGTATCTGTTCATTTTTGGTGTATCTGTTGATTTTGATTTTTTAATTTTGACCATTGACTAGCAATAATTGGTATATCTATTCATTTTTTGTATATCTGTTGATTTTTTATTTTTACCTCCACCACTCAACCACCACTTCTACCACCACCACCACCACCATGTCACCACAACCTCCACTTCCACCACCACTCCATCACCACCACGCCACCACCACCACCACTTCCACCGCCACCACCACCACCACCATGCCACCACAACCTCCACTTCCACCACCACCTCTACCACCACTCCATCACCACCACGCCACCACCTCCACCTCCACCACTTCCATCACCACCACTATGACGCCACCACCACTACCACCATGCCACCAATACCCTCGGAAGTAGACACTCGGTCTAGGGGTTAATGAAACAATTAGTTCATCTACTTTTTCCCTTATAGTCTCCAGGATAATATACACTCGGTCTCTAAAAAATACCCTCAGAAGTCGCCAGACATTGACCGGTGTATCTGTTAATTTTTGGTGTATCTATTGATTTTTTAATTTTTTTAATTTGATCGTTGACCGGCATTAATTGGTGTATCTATTCATTTTCGATGTATCTGTTGATTTTTTTATTTTTATCTCCACCACTCAACCACCACTTCTACCACCAACACCATGTCGCTATAACCTCCATTTCCACCACCACTCCATCACCACCTCCACCACCACCACCACTTCCACCGCCACCACCACTTCCACCGCCACATCTACTTCCACCACCACTCCATCACCACCATGCCACCACCACCACCTCCACCACTCAACCACCACTTCCACCACCACCACGACGCCACCACCACCGCCACCATGCCACCACAACCTCCACTTTCACCATCACTTCTACCACCACTCCATCACCATCACCATCACCATCACCATCACATCCACCACCACTCAACCACCACTTCCACCACCACCACCACCATGCCACCACAACCTCCATTTCCACTTCTACCACCACTCCACCACCACCAAGCCACCACCTCCACCTCAACCACCACCTCCACCACTCAACCACCACTTCCACCACCACCGCCACTATGACGCCACCACCACTACCACCATGCTACCAATACTCTCGGAAGTAGACACTCGGTCTAGGGGTTAATGAAACAATTAGTTCATCTACTTTTTTCCTTATAGTCTCCAGGATAATATACACTCGGTCTCTCAAAAATACCCTCAGAAGTCGCCAGACATTGACCAGCGTATCTCTTCATTTTGGTGTATCTATTGATTTTTTAATTTTTTAATTTGATCGTTGACTGGCATTAATTGGTGTATCTATTCATTTTTGGTGTATCTGTTGATTTTTTTATTTTTATCTCCACCACTCAACCAATACTTCTACCACCACCACCATGTCGCTATAACCTCCACTTCCACCACCACTCCATCACCACCACGCCACCACCTCCACCACCACCACCACTTCCACCGCCACCACCACTCAACCACCACTTCCACCGCCACCTCTACTTCCACCACCACTCCATCACCACCACGCCACCACCACCACTTCCACCACTCAACCACCACTTCCACCACCACCACGACGCCTCCACCACCGCCACCATGCCACCACAACCTCCACTTTCACCACCACTTCTACCATCACTCCATCACCATCACCATCACCATCACATCCACCTCCTCCACCACCACTCAACCACCACTTCCACCACCACCATGCCACCACAACCTCCACTTCCACTTCTACCACCACCACTCCACCACCACCAAGCCACCACCTCCACCTCAACCACCACCTCCACCACTCAACCACCACTTCCACCACCACCACCACTATGACGCCACCACCACTACCATCATGCCACCAATACTTCCACTTCCACCACCACCACGCCACCACCTCCACCTCCACCACCACATTCACCACTCAACCACTATTTCCACCACGATGCCACCACCACAACCTCCACTTTCACCACCACCTCTACCACCACTCCATCACCACCTCCACGACCACCACCACCACCACCCATCAGCACCTCCATAACCACTCCACCACCACCACTCAGTTCCACCACCACCACTCTAGTTCCACAATCATCTCCACCACCACCCCACTGCCATCGCCACTACCACAACACAAAACAGATACAGATATACCAGATATAGATATACCAAAACAGATACAATAGATATACCACAACAGATACACCAACACAACACAAAACAAATACAGATATATCAACAGCAGATGTACCAAAACAGATACAAATATACCAAATATACCAACAATATCTGCTGGGGTTTGCTCCGACTTCTCTCTTGCAAAATTGGAGAGAGAAACATGTTTTCCGTTTGTTTTTAGACGGAGGTTGACGGTAGAAGTTTAATTGATGAGTGTTTTTTAATACGTCAAGTGTTTATATAATATTTCGTTATGGTCAGGTGTCTGTGTGATTTGCGAGAAAAGTCAGGTGCTAATATAAAATTTTTCCATTCAAATATATCAACAGCAGATCTACCAAAACAAAGTCTCTTTTTCTTTATTTCTTAAAACAAAACAGATATAATAGATATACCGCAACAAATACACCAACACAAAACAGATACAATTATATCAATAGCAGATGTACCAAAATAGATACAAATATACCAATAGTAGATACACAAAAATAGATATAAATATACTAAAACACATACATCAATACATCACAAAACAGATACAGATATATCATCATATATACCAAAACAGATCCACAACCTCCACTTCCACCACCATCTCTACCACCACAACTTTCACTTAAAATACAGATATACAGATATATCGACAATAAATACACTAAAAATGAACAGATACACCGGTCAACGTTAATGCCAATTAACGTCGGTCAACGGTAAAAAAAATAAAAAAAATCAACAGATACACCAAAAATGACGTCGGCCAACATCAACGTCAGTCAACGCCGGTCAACGGTCAAAAAAATAAAAAATAAAAAAATCAATAGATATATAAAAAATGAACAGATACACTAGTCGACACCGGTCAACATCGATCAACGGTCAAAATAAAAGAAAAGACATTTTTACGAACGGTCAAAAAAATAAAAAATAAAAAATAAAAAAAATCAACAGATATACCAAAAATGAACAGATACACTAGTCGACGCCGGTCAACATCGATCAACGGTCAAAATAAAAAAAAAAAAGACATTTTTGCGAACGGTCAAAAAAATAAAAAATAAAAAAATCAACAGATATACAAAAAATGAACAGATACACTAGTCGACGCCGGTCAACATCAATCAACGGTCAAAATAAAAAAAAGACATTTTTGCGAACGGTCAAAAAAATAAAAAATAAACAAATCAACAGATATATCAAAAATGAACAGATACACTAGTTGACGCCGGTCAACATCGATTAACGGTCAAAATAAAAAAAAAAGACATTTTTGCGAACGGTCAAAAAAGTAAAAAATAAAAAAATCAACAGATATACCAAAAATGAACAGATACACTAGTCGACGCCGGTCAATATCGATCAACGGTCAAAATAAAAAAAAAAGGACATTTTTGTGATAGGCAAATAAGACCCTTGTCTCATTAAAGTCAATTTAAATGAAAAAAGATATTTTTTGTGTTAGCCAAACAAGGCCCTTGTCTCATTAAAGTCAATTTAAATGAAAAAGATATTTTTGTGTTAGCCAAACAAGGCCCTTGTCTCATTAAAGGCAATTTGGTCTTTTCACGGACCTTAAACTCCAAAATATTTTCATAAATGGACTTAATACACCATTGAAACTTAAGCTGGACTAAATCTGATTTGGGACCTCTTCTTTTGGACTTTAGACCAATTTGCTGTTAAAATTATTTCTTATGCACTATGGATGGCAGCTTGTATCTGTATAATGCATGTATGTGCATTTTGTTATGTACTTTTTTTTTTGGCCAATATAGTAGGAGTATACATTAGCGGGCCGGGTTTAGCAGGGTGTTAGTGGATTAGTCCACACGGAGTGTAGCCCTGAATCTCAAACGCTCACAACGGGGCTCGAATCCTGACCTCCCACGTGGGGAGGACAAGAGTTACTAACTGGGACAGGAGCTCATTGGTTTGTGTACTTCATTAAGGGTGTATTTTGCATCATTATAGGAGGTGATCATGCTCAATTTTAAATATTGAGTTTTAATTTTATGGCCATCCCTGTTTCAAAAATTCAGAATACCCAAAAAGAAGAAGTAGTATTACAAGTTTACAACCCGCTTCATTCGAAGAGATAGAGAACTTTCTCTCGTCATTAGTCCGCAAATCAGGTGAGATCGAAGTAGCAAGACAATGGTGAGAAATGGGGATGAAGAGAACTTTCTTATGTTGTTTTCAAGTTTATTTGGTTACTTACTAAATTGTTAACATTTAAAAGTTGTATACCCCCACACATACAACATGATAAGGATATTCATTACCATATATTATGCCAGAAGTGCCGCAATTTTGGTATCATAAAAGTTTGTATACGTGATCTTGATTATCCAAAAAGTATCCGATACTTCAAAAATAATTTTTGTGTTGGGGTCCTTGGGGGATACTTTTGGGATACATATATAGGAGTATCGGTATCTGATACAGATGCCGATACGATACGGACACGACTACCCTCTAAAAGTATCCATGCTTCATGGGTTGCGATTTACTGAGATATGAAATTTCCATTTTCTACACTGTTCCATTAGAAAAACTGGCACGAATTGGTGAGAAACGAGATTGTCTACATGTGTACTTTTAATTGTAGTGAGATTGCTCACCAGAAAAGAATTCAAGAGTTATAAAGCTCATCTATATCATGATTTCAAATCCTTTTTTTCCCTTCTTCTTACATATATACAAGCATGATGGTTGAGAAAACATAATATTCTCACCAGGCTAGACACCGCAATACTTATCTACCAAGTTAACATACAGATTTACAACATTACAATAGACTACTGGGCGCCTGGGCAGATAGAATCACACTTGGACATCTGAATAAAAGATTAATTCAAACACCGATATTCTGTAGGCTTTACAGAGTATGTACTCAGTTTAATACGGTCATAATTTATTTGTTTGCTTCCCATCAGGCAAATATCTCGAATTTGTTTACGACATTCAATTGTGTCCTCTGATGTTCTGGTTATTTTATATTTCATTCATCTCATATTGTGCAAACTATTTCAGTAATCATAAGAACTTAGATGTATCATGCATCCATGTTAATGTTTGTATGGTCCGTTCCAGCTTTACAATGAAGAATGGAAGCTTTACCGGGCCATCAACGACAGCGGGAATCTACCTTGTGTAGGACATGGCTCGGTGTGGTGGACACGGCTCGGTGAAGGGACCCGGTGGGTACGGCTCGGTGAAGCGATCTGGTTGGTACCCGCGTCACAACCAGATCTGTGGCTCCGTGGGTCATACGGTTCGGCTTTGTAATGCTCGGCAGCTCCTAGCCGAACTGAACGTGCCGAGACAAGCTCATATACCAGCAAGAGAAGGGGATCCGGGAGCGGACATAGAATTCCTCTCGGCGGTGCCTCGCCGAACCAATTAGTAGCTCTAATGGTTCAAATACAGCCTTGTTGCGAGAAGCGGCATGATCCTAACTTATAGAGGAAGTCAGGGGTGGAGTCGGTTGGACTGGAAACGTGTCATCAGTCCCTCTATTGTAGGAACGGATCGTAGGGATCATGACTATCCTAACTCTCCGGGATTAGATCACGATGCCAGAATGGGCGAGCCAATCACGGTACACGTGGTGCATCCGTGTGGTTTGGACTCAACATCTCCTCTGCCTATAAAAGGAACAGTGACTCTGAAGAATGAGGTACACAATACTCACGGTCTCAAACCCTAAATACAACTCAGGCTGCTCTTCTACTGAGACTAACTAGACCGTCGGAGTGCCTACCCCGGACCACCACGATCCGAGCTTGGGCACTAACGCGGGTGTTTCGTGTGCAAGATCCAGTCAGGATATCCCAACCTAGCCATCCCCACACCCAAAGTTCGATCGGAGAAAAACCACCACCACATACCCTGCAAATCTTGATATAAGCGGTGGCATTTATTTTTCCGGTACATGGTATTGGCCCTTGATAAACCATTCATTTTTTCTTGGCAATTACATTGTTTTTTGGGGGACAATAAAATTCAATCCTGTTCAATTCTATGTAACCTGGAAACATTACGAAACCAAATTTTTTGTTGGAGAAGTAAAATATAAGGTTTTCGGTGTTGGTTTTGCAGACTTTGTTAGATTTATTCCAATTTTGTGGACTAGCATATTTCATTTGTGTTAAAAGGTTCCGGATTATCAAATTTATCGGAGTATTTGTTTAGACCTATTTGGTTAGTGATCACCATTTTGTAATGGGTCATTTTGGTGCACCTAATTTATTAGAATATATTTCAGCAAATTGGTCTAAAGTCCAAAAGAAGAGGTCCCAAATCAGATTTAGTCCAGCTTAAGTTTCAATGGTGTATTAAGTCCATTTATGAAAATATTTTGGAGTTTAAGGTCCGTGAAAAGACCAAATTGCCTTTAATGAGACAAGGGTCTTGTTTGGCTAACACAAAAATATCTTTTTCATTTAAATTGACTTTAATGAGACAAGGGCCTTGTTTGGCTAACACAAAAAATATCTTTTTTCATTTAAATTGACTTTAATGAGACAAGGGTCTTATTTGCCTATCACAAAAATGTCCTTTTTTTTTTATTTTGACCGTTGATCGATATTGACCGGCGTCGACTAGTGTATCTGTTCATTTTTGGTATATCTGTTGATTTTTTTATTTTTTACTTTTTTGACCGTTCGCAAAAATGTCTTTTTTTTTTATTTTGACCGTTAATCGATGTTGACCGGCGTCAACTAGTGTATCTGTTCATTTTTGGTATATCTGTTGATTTGTTTATTTTTTTATATTTTTGACCGTTCGCAAAAATGTCTTTTTTTTATTTTGACCGTTGATTGATGTTGACCGGCGTCGACTAGTGTATCTGTTCATTTTTTGTATATCTGTTGATTTTGAGACAAGGGTCTTATTTGCCTATCACAAAAATGTCCTTTTTTTTTTTTTTTTTTTGACCGTTGATCGATGTTGACCGGCGTCGACTAGTGTATCTGTTCATTTTTGGTATATCTGTTGATTTTTTTATTTTTTATTTTTTTGACCGTTCGCAAAAATGTCTTTTCTTTTATTTTGACCGTTGATCGATGTTGACCGGTGTCGACTAGTGTATCTGTTCATTTTTTATATATCTATTGATTTTTTTATTTTTTATTTTTTTGACCGTTGACCGGCGTTGACCGACGTTGATGTTGACCGACGTATCTGTTCATTTTTGGTGTATCTGTTGATTTTTTTATTTTTTTTACCGTTGACCGACGTTAATTGGCATTAACGTTGACCGGTGTATCTGTTCATTTTTAGTGTATTTATTGTCGATATATCTGTATATCTGTATTTTAAGTGAAAGTTGTGGTGGTAGAGATGGTGGTGGAAGTGGAGGTTGTGGATCTGTTTTGGTATATATGATGATATATACTCATGTCTGTTTTGTGATGTATTGATGTATGTGTTTTAGTATATTTATATCTATTTTTTGTATCTATTGTTGGTAATTTGTATCTATTTTGGTACATCTGCTATTGATATAACTGTATCTATTTTGTGTTGGTGTATTTGTTGCGGTATATCTATTATATCTGTTTTGTTTTAAGAAATAAAGAAAAAGAGACTTTGTTTTGGTAGATCTGCTGTTGATATATTTGAATGGAAAAATTTATATTAGCACTGACTTTTCTCACAAATCACACAGACACCTGACCATAACGAAATATTATATAAACACTTGACGTATTAAAAAACACTCATCAATTAAACTTCTACCGTCAACCTCCGTCTAAAAACAAACGGAAAACATGTTTCTCTCTCCAATTTTGCAAGAGAGAAGTCGGAGCAAACCCCAGCAGATATTGTTGGTATATTTGGTATATTTGTATCTGTTTTGGTACATCTGCTGTTGATATATCTGTATTTGTTTTGTGTTGTGTTGGTGTATCTGTTGTGGTATATCTATTGTATCTGTTTTGGTATATCTATATCTGGTATATCTGTATCTGTTTTGTGTTGTGGTGGTGGCGATGGCGGTGGGGTGGTGGTGGAGATGATTGTGGAACTAGAGTGGTGGTGGTGGAACTGAGTGGTGGTGGTGGAGTGGTTATGGAGGTGCTGATGGGTGGTGGTGGTGGTGGTCGTGGAGGTGGTGATGGAGTGGTGGTAGAGGTGGTGGTGAAAGTGGAGGTTGTGGTGGTGGCATCGTGGTGGAAATAGTGGTTGAGTGGTGAATGTGGTGGTGGAGGTGGAGGTGGTGGCGTGGTGGTGGTGGAAGTGGAAGTATTGGTGGCATGATGGTAGTGGTGGTGGCGTCATAGTGGTGGTGGTGGTGGAAGTGGTGGTTGAGTGGTGGAGGTGGTGGTTGAGGTGGAGGTGGTGGCTTGGTGGTGGTGGAGTGGTGGTGGTAGAAGTGGAAGTGGAGGTTGTGGTGGCATGGTGGTGGTGGAAGTGGTGGTTGAGTGGTGGTGGAGAGGTGGATGTGATGGTGATGGTGATGGTGATGGAGTGATGGTAGAAGTGGTGGTGAAAGTGGAGGTTGTGGTGGCATGGTGGCGGTGGTGGAGGCGTCGTGGTGGTGGTGGAAGTGGTGGTTGAGTGGTGGAAGTGGTGGTGGTGGCGTGGTGGTGATGGAGTGGTGGTGGAAGTAGAGGTGGCGGTGGAAGTGGTGGTTGAGTGGTGGTGGCGGTGGAAGTGGTGGTGGTGGTGGAGGTGGTGGCGTGGTGGTGATGGAGTGGTGGTGGAAGTGGAGGTTATAGCGACATGGTGGTGGTGGTAGAAGTATTGGTTGAGTGGTGGAGATAAAAATAAAAAAATCAACAGATACACCAAAAATGAATAGATACACCAATTAATGCCAGTCAACGATCAAATTAAAAAATTAAAAAATCAAGATACACCAAAAATGAACAGATACGCTGGTCAATGTCTGGCGACTTCTGAGGGTATTTTTGAGAGACCGAGTGTATATTATCCTGGAGACTATAAGGAAAAAGTAGATGAACTAATTGTTTCATTAACCCCTAGACCGAGTGTCTACTTCCGAGAGTATTGGTAGCATGGTGGTAGTGGTGGTGGCGTCATAGTGGCGGTGGTGGTGGAAGTGGTGGTTGAGTGGTGGAGGTGGTGGTTGAGGTGGAGGTGGTGGCTTGGTGGTGGTGGAGTGGTGGTAGAAGTGGAAATGGAGGTTGTGGTGGCATGGTGGTGGTGGTGGTGGAAGTGGTGGTTGAGTGGTGGTGGATGTGATGGTGATGGTGATGGTGATGGTGATGGAGTGGTGGTAGAAGTGATGGTGAAAGTGGAGGTTGTGGTGGCATGGTGGCGGTGGTGGTGGCGTCGTGGTGGTGGTGGAAGTGGTGGTTGAGTGGTGGAGGTGGTGGTGGTGGCATGGTGGTGATGGAGTGGTGGTGGAAGTAGATGTGGCGGTGGAAGTGGTGGTGGCGGTGGAAGTGGTGGTGGTGGTGGAGGTGGTGATGGAGTGGTGGTGGAAATGGAGGTTATAGCGACATGGTGTTGGTGGTAGAAGTGGTGGTTCAGTGGTGGAGATAAAAATAAAAAAATCAACAGATACACCGAAAATGAATAGATACACCAATTAATGCCGGTCAACGATCAAATTAAAAAAATTAAAAAATCAATAGATACACCAAAAATTAACAGATACGCCGGTCAATGTCTGGCGACTTCTGAGGGTATTTTTCAGAGACCGAGTGTATATTATCCTGGAGACTATAAGGGAAAAAGTAGATGAACTAATTGTTTCATTAACCCTTAGACCGATGTCTACTTTCGAGGGTATTGGTGGCATGGTGGTAGTGGTGGTGGCGTCATAGTGGTGGTGATGGAAGTGGTGGAGGTGGAGGTGGTGGCGTGGTGGTGATGGAGTGGTGGTAGAGGTGGTGGTGGAAGTGGAGGTTGTGGTGGCATGGTGGTGGTGGTGGTGGCGGTGGAAGTGGTGGTGGTGGTGGCGTGGTGGTGATGGAGTGGTGGTGGAAGTGGAGGTTGTGGTGACATGGTGGTGGTGGTGGTGGTAGAAGTGGTGGTTGAGTGGTGGAGGTAAAAATAAAAAATCAACAGATATACAAAAAATGAATAGATATACCAATTATTGCCAGTCAATGGTCAAAATTAAAAAAATTAAAAAATCAACAGATACACCAAAAATGAACAGATACACCAGTCAACACCGGTCAACGGTCAAAATTAAAAAAAATTAAAAAATGACATTTTTGTGTTAGTTAAACAAGGCTCTTGTCCCATTAAAGTTAATTTAAATGAAAAAAGACATTTTTGTGTTAGTCAAACAAGGCCCTTGTCTCATTAAAGGCAATTTGGTAAATTCTGGACAGAATGTCCTTTAGACTTTAAGGGAAAATATTTATGTCCTTATTATAGCAAAAAATCTTATAGTATGTCCTTGTACTCAATTTACCCAATATATTTTGTTAAGTGTGGGCCTCGCGCTATATGATTAATTTGAACCCATAATAGGCTGGGGCATTTTAAGCAAAAGAGAAGTATCTTACCCTCATCCCATATATGTGTTTGGCCCATTAGAACACATATTCTTGAGACACCAGGACAAGAAGGTAGTCTCTCTCTCTCTCTCTAGAAAGGGGAAGAACGACGTTGTGGTTTTGGTGTGGCTTCGACTTGTGATCTGCTCGATCACTAACAAGAGTTAGCTGCTATATACTTTAGATCATGGCCTCCTCATCACTCTCAAGTAAAAGCTTCTCAAGTTTATTTCACATGCCATGAATTGGAGCAAGAAATTAGGGTTTGTAACTGTGAAATAGATTGGATATACTGAATTATGTTCTTATATTTTAGTATGCAATTCACTTAAAAAAATCAGTCGGGGTTGTGTTCGTCTGCAAACCTCTGTATCTGAACATTGGCTAGTAGAAGGAAACAAAATGAGCATTCAGTTCAGTGCCAAAAAAGAAAATTCTGTGTTATGTGTCATCTGCTTGTATGGTTTAGATACGCCTATTAATTTTGGTTCGGAGTTGACTTTGTCTGGTAATTTATAAATTAAAAGAGAGTTGACTTTGATATACTGATATTTAAGTAACCTCTCTAAGCAGATGTCATGGGGCTCTATCCGAACGGGGTTTTTTTTAAGAACGGCCTATCCACTGCCGGCTCTGGGCTAAGGCCCAGGAGGCGTGGGCCTTAAACCCCCCAAAAATGTCAAAAAATAGGGCTCTCACTTATTTTTAGGACCTAGTATATATGTGTTGTTTTAGGGCCAATTTTAAACCCAAAAAGACATTTTATACTAAAGTCCAAATGACCCAGAAAAATGGAACACATAATGCAGGAAAAAACAAAAGAAAAAACACAAAAAAGAGGAGTAAAGGGTCACCAGATTGCCAAAAATCTCTGGGACCCTTCAAAATTATTCAGTGTGATGGGTGTATGGATGCAACTTTTTCCCCCTTAAATGCTAGTACTCCGGTACTTCTCATTGCAAACAAATACTATATCCAAATCAAAATTATTCAGTGTGATCGACTTTTTATTTGATTTCGTTTAGAATTATTAGGGCCTTACTTTTGAAGATCGTCTTAGGCCTCCAAAATCTTAAAGCCAGCCCTGGGCCTATCCAAACTGGTTTTGTGTCTTCAGTGCTCAAAGTCATAACCTTGGTGTCTAATGTACTTACTAGTTACTAGCTAGTACTTTTAGTGCCTGCAGCCTGTTAATCGTAGATTTTGGAGGAGAAAGCATGTTCAGCTCCGTGCTTGTTTGTTAGGGTCACACAGACGCGAAGGCAATGAATACAGATAATGGTCAGTACAAAAAAAACTAGCAGCATGTTTTTTGGTTAGTTACGCGTAACCCTGATATATTAGGTTTCAATATCTTCAAACAAACACCAGCAAAGATCGCTTTTAGTTTCGAAAATTTTCATGGAGACATCATTTTTGTTGTGTTTTCTTCTCTAAGAATGTAGATTTCAATATGATTAGTAATAGAGAGGGCCTTGATACAAAATAACCGAAAAGAGTTTACTGTTTGGTGATGGAAGGGAAGTGAATAACCAAGTTCTACACACTAATGCTTTGTTTGGATTCAAACTTGAAAAAAAAAAATTCAAACTCAAAAAGTACTTTTTATCCATACCCCCTCTCTCTCTCTCTCTCTCTCCCTTTTCTTTCTTTCTTTTACGGTTTGCCCTTTTTGTTTCCCCTATTCTTTTTTTCTCTCCGGTTCACTTTTTTTTTTTGGCCACTTTATTTCCTTTTATTTTTATCCAGTTTGAATTTTTTTTTCTTTTTTAATATTCAATTATTTTCTTTATTTATTTATTTTCCCATTTACCTCCCTTCTGTTTTTTATGGGTTAACTCAATCCGGTTATTAAAAAAAAAAAAAGTGGTCAGTGGTCTAGGCAACCGACCAACCGAATAATTTTTTCTCCTAGGTTCCGCAAACAAAAGGACAACTACTAGTAGAGTGTATGTTTCCGTAGAGCTTCAAATTTCTCTTTCTGATTTTTCCAAGTCCATATCAAATAAGACTTCAAAGTTTGGAAGAACAACCAACTCAAATCACCATCTTCTTTGATTAAAAAAAAATCACCATTTTCTTTGCAAATTACTAATAAAATAAGCACGTACTTAAAATTTGATATATTTCTCGTAAAGCGAAAAAGTACTTAAAAATAGGGGAAATGATTTTGTCACTCTCTTTTTTGTTAACGTCACTCTCCTGCAAGTGTATTTTTGCACCAAAAATATATTTGCAAAGGAGCGACGTTAACAAAAAATAGAGTTGCAAAATCAGCAGCCAAAAATAATTGTAAGAATCTTAGCGGAACGAGCCTATTAGCTCAATATTGAAAGAATGAGTTAGTTACTTTATTTAATTTGAATTATTGACTCAATAAGCCAATAATCTGAAGGGGAGTGATTTTGCCACTCCTCTTTTTGTTAATGTCACTCTCATTTGTGTGTTTATTAGATGATTTGTTTTGTGTGAAAAAGGAAAACGGTATTAACAAAAAGGAGAGTGGCAAAATCAATTCCTTAATCTGAATTAACTTTATACAAGCAAGTCAAATGTGAAAATTGGTTGTATTTTGTTGTTGGGTTCTGGACGATTTATCTAGTGTGGCTAGGAGTAGGACCATTCTGTTCTGAATAAGTAAAAGCGTTTGGTAATACTATTATTTTACATTTTACGTTCTCTAATCAAGACAAACAAATAATCTAAAAAATTTAACATAAAACAAAAATTTATTGAATAAAGACAAAAAATTAATCAAATTTTGTCTAATAATATCTTATGACCAAATTAAAATTCTTAACTCGATTTATATTCTCACCCAATTTTTTAGGCTGCCCACTTGTTAATGGTTAGCAAAAAGACAAAAAGACCCAAAAACAAAAACAAAAAACAAGGCGGATATATATAGCTTAAAATGGTGTGAATTTATAAATTCCAAACAAAAGACTTTCTTTCTCACGAAACTAAAGAGGTTAGAAAATTGAAAAATCTATATATTTTTTTGTGGTAGTTTAAACCGTATAAAGAGGTTGAAAAATTAAGCATTCCAAAATTAAATCCGTTTGAACGGGTGGAAAGATTTTAGTTTTCTGATCATTTTTTTCCAAATATCTCTTAGAGTTTAATCAACGAGAGCCCTAGAGTCAAAATTTAATTAGGACCATCTGGGATAAAATGATCAGAAAACTAAAATCTTTCCACCCGTTCAAACGGATTGAATTTTGGACCACTTAATTTTTTAACCAACCCTAAGAGATATTTGATTCTACGACTTTCTTAGGGTTAATCCACGAGAGCCCTACAGTCAAAATTTAATTATGATCATTTAAAATAAAATGATCAGAAAACTAAAATCTTTCCACCCGTTCAGACGGATTGAATTTTGGAACATTTAATTTTTCAACCTCTTTATACAGTTTAAACTACCACAAAAATATATAGTTTTTTCATTTTTCATTATTTCACCATCAATATTAGCCTTGTTTGATAGGTTTCATTGAGTAGATTTCAAAAATATAAAATGTATTTTAAATAAATATGTTAAAAAAAAGTTATTACCATTTAAAATTTTATAACAAAAACATAAAATGAGAGAGAGAGAGAGAAGGGCGGGGTAACCTGGGAAAACTGCGGTGGGGTCGCGGGGGGGGTGGGGTGTCGGGGGGATTAGCAATTTATCCAAATAAGGCATATATTTGAGTCAGAGCAATTAAAAGGAAGTCACATATAGCAGATTGATCATTTCAACCACTTCAAAAGTTCCTTTTAAGGTCTCACCCTGATGACCTACACTCTTGACATAATCTGTTACATCTGCTTTGGAGAATGCATAATTTGATTTTTGGAGCATGCATAATGTAGCACACGGTCTGAAGTGACAAGCCATCTCTTATGTTTGCAGGCACAGTTTGGAAATAACTTACATTTTATTACTAGCAAGTTGTAAATTTAAGGTTTTGTGCTTGTTCACTTATTTATTAAGTAAAATTCATCATATAGTGAGTCCATTTTTTGTCAAAAAATGGTATATATATCTACGTGCTTGTGAGTGTGTGCATTATGTTGGGAAAATTATGATTACGATAATTCTGCTAGATAAATTAAATGCCTAAACAAGAACTAACCTACTAATACCCCGCTAACCCCGGCCCGCGAATGTATACCCCTCCTATATTGGCCAAAAAAAAAAAGTACATAACAAAATGCACATACATGCATTATACAGATACAAGCTGCCATCCATAGTGCATAAGAAATAATTTTAATCAGTTACCTTGATGGGAATTTGCAGCTACCATGACCTGAAATAAGAAACCGAAACAAAATTAAATTAAATTAAGTTAACAAAATAAGGGGATTATAATTTTTGAGCTCACATTCAAAAAGCCGAAAATCATACTGGGATTGAGAGAGGTGAGAGCCGCCGTGCCGGCAAAGTTACAGCTGTCGTCAGTCAAGCCGTGTGTAAGGCAGTAATCGTTGAAGGCATACGACGCCATTGTTAGTATGTCGCCGGCGTCGTAGCAGGGCCCGCCTTGCTGGATGGGCCCGCAGTCTGCGCCGCCAGGGCCGCAGGCCCAGTCCAGCGCGGCCTGGAGGGCGGAGCTGTTGGCGTTGTTCATCGCCACGCACCACAGCTCCGGCATCACTGCTCCGCCGTTCGCGGCAGGACTGGTGGATTGTCTGAGGGAGGCGCGTAGTCGGTGGAGATGGGTATGGGGATGAGAGAATGCGCGTGAGAAGTGGGATGTGGTGGTGAGGAAGGTGAGGGAGAGGAGGAGAGAAAAAGAGGCGGGCATAGCCATCGCCGGAGAGAGAAATGTAGGCGTTGACTGAAGACAAACGAGGAGTCGTTGACTCAATTTGAGTTCAGTGATGACCGTTAAATCTCTTCTGACTTTTCGTCTTCTTGGGCTGCTATTGGCTGAGAAACTCGGGCTGGGCCAAACTGAGCTCCGGCCCGAATGATTTCAGGGCTGGAAGATGTTTTTGGGGAAAATGACTGTTTTGATAATTAATACTGGAGTATTACTCGTCAGGAATATACTGAGAATATTTGTTAATGTTAAAAATATTTTTAGCGGGTGTTAATTATCAAAACACGTTATTGGCCATCATTTTCCTAGGTTTTTGAACAAAAAGTCTGGGTTCGGACAAATGTAGCTGGTATACTTTCTGCTTCGTTACCATAACTATAAAGTATGATTTTTGCACTTTATTTTTTGAGATTCAAAACATAGTATAGCGTAATTAGAAGTGTCGAAAAGAACATCATAAACTTGAAGCGTAAGGAAACACAAAGACCACATTCATGTTGGGCTTTGTGGTAATTTTTTGGGATAATGAGTGGATATAGATAGATAGAGAAATGAGAGTAAAAATTTATTGGGAGCCGCTCGTAGAGATAAAAGTTTTGTTCAATCAGATATATCGATTCAATTTGGAAATTGATTTTAGCAATCCAAAAATTGATGGAGGGGCTCCAAAACGACGTCGTTTTGTGTATCAATACAGTTCAGTTGTGGAGCTTCTCCATCAATTTTTGGAGTGCTAAAAGCACGATCCTTCAATTTCTTCATTCATTGGCTTGATAATCTATCGAGCCATCGAGGCATAAATAGCGATACGTGGGATTGAAATGAATGTGTAATGCATACCGACAAAAATTCAATGGTAGAGAGTGTGGACGAATGCCCCACTTTTTTTTTTTGTTTTTGGGAGGCATAATTTTGATAGAATTTTACAGAAGAAATTAAAAAATGTCAACCATAATAATTAAAAGTAAAAACAATTTTCATTATGAGAATACCAAGTTTTGGGGAATGATACCGTGCGATAATTGTTGTCGAATGATATGATAGAAACAATAATTGAGATTAATTTTTGAATTTGTCAAAACTATTTCATAAAATCTTGTATGTTTGGGTTTGGTCATGAAAAATCATCGTACCAAAATATTATCATACTTCAATGCCCTTCGACTTCGATTCGTGGCTCGGCTACTGCAAAAATTCATTCTTTAGAAAATTAATTAGAGGGAAAGAGCATTGCAAATTCACAAGGTCTAAGCTCGCGAATTTTACGAGATTCGTGGTGCTTATGTTATTCTTAACCACCTACGGAGTACGAGATGGTGAAATTCATGAGGTCTGACATCGTGAAATTCACAAGATCTGTGCTTTTAAAAATAATACATGACTTAGTAAAAATCATGACCTCGAAGCTCGTAAAAATCACGTGTGTAGCTCGTGAAATTCATGAGCTCAAATATGATAAATTTATAGAAAAAACTGTTTTATTGTATATTGAAACTCAGTAAATTTCACTAGCTCAAAGCTTATGAAATTCACGAGCTCAAAGTTATGAAATTCACCACGTGGGAGGTTTTGTTTTGAAATTCAGTGAAAATAACGAGCTCAAACTAATAAAATTCACGAGGTTGAAGTTAATGGAATTAACTAGTTGCTGGTTATTGTCATCTTGTGCCAATTAGTGTATTTCAATAACTTTTATTGTTAATTTAATAGTAGTACTTTCTTGTGAATTTAAACAAAAATTACCGTTGTAAATTGAGAGAGAGAGAGAGAGAGAGAGAGAGGGGAGCGCATCATTAAATACGGCACATGGGAAAAGGGCAGGAGGAGCGCATCATCATTAATTACAAGTAATCCTTCACGTAATTAGGTTTCCTAATTTGCTGTTTATACATGGAGTAGTGGAGGACGTTGTGAGAGACCACTGTTCAAAAACCAATTCCCTCCCTCTCTCTCTCTCTCTCTCTCTCTCTCTCTATCCGAGTGGAGGGCGTTGTGAGAGAGCACCGTTCAAAAACCAATTCCCTCTCTCTCTCCCTAAATCGCGACAACAGATTCTTCTCGTTAAGCTTCTGTGCTCTCGAATCAAACACCTGCTCACAAACCCTTGGGTTCTTCGTGCCCCAATTTTCTCTCCAGAAAATGGCCGGAAACATCCGAATCTTAGACGACGAAGGTGAAGCCCCACTCTCACTCCACGAAAATTTATTAGATTTCCGAAACATTCGCTACACTTTTTGTTTTCTTTCTCTTCACTCATTTCGTGCAGGTGAACTGGATGCTGAAGAGGACGAGAGAAAACCCATCAACGGTGACCCCGTCGTTAAAGACGACGAAGATGAGGAAGACGGTATCATGGCCTTCTCTTCTGCATTTTTGTTTTGTTTTTCCCACTGTATACTGTTTTTTGTGCTGTCTATTCAACTTGTGGTGGAAAACTTATTGGGCGATATGTTGATTTTGTGCATTTTATCTTTATGTATATAATGTGGTGGTTCGAGTGTGTGTGTGTATGTTTAAATGAGTGATTTTAATGGGTTGCTGTTTATTGGTTTTTGTTGCAGCACTGTACATGTTCTCCATTTATACATGGGGTGGAGGTCGTGGTGAGAGGGGGACTGCACCGCCAAAACAAATTCTCTCAATCCCTCTCTCTAAATCACGACATTACTGATTTTTCTCGTTCAGAAGCATCTGTGATCTGTTAGGGTTTCGCTCGAATCTCACCTGCCCACAAATCCTTGGGTTCTTCGTGCCCTAATTTTCTCTCCAGAAAATGGCCGGAAACAACTGAATCTCAGATAAAAACCCCACTCTCACTCCACGAAAATGTGGATTTCTGAAACTTTCGCTACGAAATCTGTGGCCCTCACTTTTTTTTTTTCTCTTCGCTCGTTTCGTGCAGATGAACTCGATGCTCGATGCTGAAGAGGATGAGAGAGAACCAGTTGACGGTGACGCCGTTAGCGACGGCAATGATGAGGAAGACGGTATTATTGTCTTCTCTTCTGCCTCTTCATTCTAGTTGGATACTCGGGTTTCTGGTGGCTTATTAGGGTTTATTTGGTTTCATCTTTTTTGCTCTAGGAAGAAGGGACTTATTTTAGTAGGTTATTAGGGTTTGTGACTTGTGGTCGAAAACTTATTTGCCGAAATGTTGACTTTGTGCATTTTTTCTTTTTGCATGTAATTTATATTTTTTAAGAAATTTTGAGTGATTCTAATGTGTTGATCTTTACGGGTTTTTGACCAGTTGGAGTTAATTTAATGGTAATTCACGTTCATGTAGATGAAGATAGGAACCCATTTTCATAGTCTTTTTGGGTGCAAGATCCCTTTTGGGTTTGGTGTAGGTGGACTTGAAATTAGATGGTGGTGAAAATCTTCGTGGATTACATTTTGGTCGGTGTAAGCATACCAACCACTGTGGATTGTTTGGCATTTCTTTTTCTTTTAGCATTTTCCATATTGACTAATGCTTTGTTTCTGGTCCTTTGAAGCATTTGCTTACTTGCAATATTAGAGGGATAATGTGTTACGGTTAGGTATGAATGTTTTCACACTCATTGCTCAAGGTATAGTAGTTTTTTTTTTTTTTTTTCCTTTTGTCGTGTGAGGCCAATATTTTGACTTTTTGCTTGACTGCCTATTACATTAAAGGAGTGTCTTCGGAAAATATAGCTGTGAGATGCATAAATGTCCAATTCATTAATGGAGTTATGTACTTGATGACTTTTTCACTTATGGTGATTGTGGATGTCTATGAATGCTGACTTATGTGGAAAAATCCTTAGGGCAATAACTTTGCATCCTTGTTTGAGTTTTTGTTTCTACTATGGTCAACACATACAAGTTCAATTTGGGGGGATCATGGTAGTTTGAGGGCCTTTTGTTTATGTAGCCTTACATAACTATTCAGTAGAAGTTGTTTCAAGTTTTTAATTGTTGGGGGGAACCTTCAATGTATTAAAAGGGCTCTGTTTTTTTACTAGTTTCTTTTTGGGTGCAAGATACTATTTGGGTTCAGTGTAGTTGGGCTTCAAATTAGATGATGGTGAAGTACTGCTTGATTCGGATTTCTCTTTTAGTGTTTGCAGTCTAAAATATAAACGGGTCCTCGTATCGGGACAAACCATAATGAATTGTTTGTCGTCTCTTTCCATTTCTTATTTTCTTTTCTACCTATTTTCAAACGACTATATTGATTTGTCATATCATCTTATGCTTTTAGAGATCTATTCCTTTGAAGCGTTGGCTTACCTTCAATTTGTATGGGGAGGAATGCTTTCTTACCCACATATCGATGAAAATGTATGCAAATTAGTCACAATATCTAATCCTTTGTATTGAATGTCAAGTCATTCAATCTGCACTCATTGTGTAAGCTATGAAAATTTCATCTTGTCTTTTGAGGCCCTTTCTCAGCTTTCGCTTCACGGCCCATTGCCTAAAACAATGCATGGATTGGAGGTAAATGGGCTTCCATCATTACTAGTTTCTTTTCGGGTGTAGGATCGCGCTTGAGCTCGGTGCATGTGGGTTTGAAATTAGATGGTTGTGAAAAACTGCTTGATTAGGGCATATTTTTCATTGCTTAGAGTTGGAACAATAATGTGGTAGCTGTAAGCAACTAACCACAGTGAATTGTTTTGCATTTTTCATACTGAGTAGTGCTTAGTTTTTTCTCCTTCAAAGCATTGGCTTACTTGCAGAATTATAGGGACTAATTTGCTACGGTTTGGTATGAAAGTTTTGGCACTCATTGCATAAGGTATGAAAGTTCTTATTTTTTGTGCTTTGAGGCCACTGGCTTTTGCTTGATTGCCCATAGGCTCCCCCTGCTCTCCATCTTTTCTAGTGATTTCTCAACGAGGCTCCATTCTTGTCAACTTTTTGTCCAAAACTTTTTTTGGTATTCTTTACTATCTTTTTTTTTGAACTTTTTGTAGTATTTTTTTGAGATCAATAATGTCTCAACGAGAGGAAGCGGAAAAGTATGAAAATGTGGGCCGATGTTGAAAAAAGTTAATAAGACGACACTTAGACCAGAAAGACAACTGTATGGTATTGTTTTCGTCTTTAGTGAACTTTTTTTGCTTTTGGTCATAATTTTTTTTTGAGCTTTTGGTCATTATTTTACTTGGGGGTAAGTAGAGCAATGTTGATATACCCCTGAATATGATTATCTTATTTATTTTATAGACTTTCTAGTGGTTTTGTTGTACACCCAATTTTGTATGAAACTGCAGCTCCTGCCTACCATCTTTAATTTCAATCAATGTGCCATGGTCATAGCATCCAATGTTGAGTCTTTTGGATATTGGTTTTAACGGTTGCATGTAGGCATTACATGTTAATGTCAAGTGCACTTGGTGTGACTGGGAAACTGGACATTTAAACTGTTGGAACTTGAATTTTCTTGTACTACCAAAAGGGGCACGTCTCCTGTAGTGATGTAGTGATCTGTTTATATAGCATTATATTTTTGTGCGGTGTCAAATTTTCTATTTCGATGTGTATCTTTAAAGTCCTGTAAACCCTTTGCCTGCAGGTTTTAATTTTACTCTATTGACATTGCCTTAGAGAGCAAAACTCGCCGTCCACATTCGCATGCTCATCTGCAACGACTGGCTCCAAGGCTGTGTCGATTGCGTTATCGTGGTCCCCGCAAAAACTCAGGTGCGCTCGGTGCTGGGATACTGAAAATGAGAGACAGAGCCTTGTTCCTCGGCGGTGAAAGGTATAATCGCTTACTCTTCAGTTTATATGCATCTGTAAAAAGTGTGGTTTCATGGATTTGTAGATCTAAAACTTTAAATCCCCACAGGGGTTTGCCCAATTTCGGTGCCCTAATGAGGTTTCGTTTGTTTTGTGAATTAACCAGCTTGGAATTGGAATCAATACTCACACACTGAATGTGTTTTTGTATTGCATCAACTGGGGTGGTTATTAAGTATTTCACTTTTGCAAGTGTCATATTTCAGCAGATGAAGGATTGTCGTTTCTCTCTCTCTCTCTCTCTCTCTCTCTCTGACCATTAACTATGCGTGTGCCTCTCTCACCCTTGCCCACCTGTAGGTCTATTTTTCTCACAGCTGAAACGATACAGATGGATATTGTGCGAAATGAAATTCAATTTTTTATTTGTTTTTGCTTGCTATTTCATATCATTGCAATTGTATGTCCAACACTTCTCCCCGAGGCTTAAAAAGCCTATCAGCTTCTTTTCGTAGACTAAAAGAAGCTGAAAAAGCCTATCAGCTTCTCTCTTTTTTTTTTTTTTCCCTCAGATTGCAGGTATTTCTTGTTAATGAAAATCAACTTATGATTTAGGCAGTTAAATGTATTTGTTGGTGTTGATTTTACAGTGCCACCCCAACTGATGGATCCCAAGAGAACAAGGCAGTATATGGCTAAGGTGCAGCTGCGTGGAAAGACAAGGCAGAATGAGAGACTTCAAGTGGTTAAGCATGAAGGAGATGGTGGAGATGATTTTGATGATCCTGATTTACCCAATTAGGTACATTGAAAAATATTTATTGGATGGTTTGTATTTGACTTGAATTTATTCTATCTTAAAGTTGGTTGAAATTAAGTCTGATTTAAAGGTGCATTTTATTTTTACTGTTATGAGCAATAATATTATTGGCGGTTTGTTTAAGTCCCTTTTGTTCTCTTTTTTTAAGCATAAGATGATCGGTCAGGTACTCACCATCTCTCATATTCATTAATTCTCTGATATTTTGAGTATACTTAGAGTATTTTGGATCAGGTTGAACAGGGATTCCTTGTAGGTGTTTGTGAGAACATTAAAGGGGTAAAGTTTGTCAATACATTAAAGGGGTAAATACTCTTTCTTTAGAGCAGAATCTGAAGTTGATTCTCCTTGTTGTTGTATGTGCAATATAATTCATAGATATTGGATGTGTTCAGCGAATATTCCTTGTGGTTTTGTCATGATTTTAGATGGGTTAATCCTAATTTTGTAAACCAGAAGCAGAAATCTAGAAAGCATAGAAACGGTAGCATCTTAGAAGAAGTTTTAAGCAGTTTTTTTTCAATTCCCAAGTGTGTGCAATAAGTTCCTTATAGGAGCTGGTTTGCGCACTGAGGGAGAAAGCTCCTTTATTTTTATACAAGTTTAGGGCCACATCGCAAGCTCCTTGTTTTTTAACATGGGTTATGTAACTCATCTATTGAGCATTGATATGGAAGTGATATGTATGATGATCATTACTCATGATGATAGATTGATGGTAGAATGGAAGTATTTGTAATTCAAAGTGCGAAGGATACACATGAGAGTGCACAGATACGTACTCTGCTATATAGTTTGAGGGCCTTGGTGTTTTCATAGCATTTATTTATTGCTCATTCTAAAGCATTCAATGCATTCGTATGATTGATCAGATCCATGTTATGTGTATTTAGGCATTTTCCTTGATACATAAATATGAAAATCATAACAAAGTTATGAAAAGAACTAGGCCTTGATCGGGCAATGATCTGATTATTGCTATGCTTTGTTGCTACGATTGATCAAGTTTGCAGCTGTTCTTTTGGATAAAATGTGGAATTATATAAGAGTGGATGTAGATTCTTTCCAGGCGTGGAGATTTAGCTACTTATGGGATTCCAAAGTTTTTAGCTGTAATTGGAATCATTGCCGTTGATTGCTTTTACATGTTGTGTGCTTGGAAAAGGAAATGATGAAAGAAAAGAAGAAATGTGTTTATGTCTTCTTTTGCATGTTGAAGCCTAGCATGTTTCTCTAACTTGGATTATGTTTTACTGATGATGTTTTCGAAGGTAGCTGGTGTTGTCTGGTACAACAGACAAGCACACCAAATTATGTTTCATTGTTGAAATTTTGAAAAAGCTGGTGTTATGTGTGTGCAGGTTTGTGCGTGACCCTGTGTTTTAGGAACAAATCTATGTTTGTGGAGCTCTGCTGGAATCATAAATGTGTTACTTTCCTTGTGAGGAAATCCAAACAAGCGTTCTAAAGGTAATCTTTCAAGAACAGAGTTATTTTGGTTTTTCATATCTTATAGGAGTATGGTTGAACTATTGATTGTGCCTGTAATTTAATTAGGTTCTATGTTGCAGTTGTGCTGTAGCTTTACAGTTACGTTTGGGCTTTGTAAACTGTACAGAAGAGAACAAATAGGAATTGAACTATTGGTTATAGCCGAAGGACTCAAAGGCTCCTGCTATTTTTTCCCCCATGCTGAGACTACTGGGTGAACTTTGACTGATTTCCATAATTTTGTTTTTAAATGCTGGTGTTCCTTCTTCTTCCTCACCTGGACTTACAGTCTGTAACTTCTTACTTTTAACACTTGACTGCCCATTGCTGTAATGGATGGAATGGAGGTAAATGGCTCTCTATATTTACTAGTTTCTTTTTGGGTGCAGGATCCCTTTTCGGTTCGGTGTAGGTGGGCTTGAAAATTGATGGTGGTGAAAATAAAGGTTTCTTTTTCATTGTTTGGAGTGGGAACTATAATTTGGTCACTGTAAGCATACTAACCACGGCAAATAGTTTCTCATTTCTTTTCATTTGTATTTTTTATATTGACTAATGCTTTGTTTCAGCTCCTCTGAAGGTGGCTTACTTGCACCACGGCCAGGTATGAAAGTTTTCACACTCAATGTTAAATGTATGATTGTTTTTTTTTTTTTTGGGTACTTTGGGGCCACTATTTTGGCTCTTGCTTCGCCCGTTACTTAAAAGGATTGTCTTTGAAAATATTAGTGGTAGATGCATAATTGTCATGGGCATCGAATAATATTTAATGACATTCAATTATGAACTTGATGGCTTGTATCACTGTTGATGGTTGTAGATAGACCCCTTGCCCCATCCAGCTCTTCCAAGTTCTAGACTTATTTTCGAATGACTAGTTGTATTTGTCCTATCTTATGCTTTTTATGTAGTTACTAATGTTCTATTTCTAATTCTATTCCTTTGAAGGATTGCCTCACTTTGAATATACTTAGGGAGGAATGCTTTGATACTGACATATTTGATGACAAGGTGTGAAAATGACTGACACTGTTTATGTGCCTTGGCATTTAATGTCAAACCTTCTTTCAATCCACACTCACACAATTTGTATTTCTATTTGCGTGTGGTTTTCTTTTCTTCCTTTTCCTTTTCGACAACAACAACATAACATAACCCATCTAGTCCCCAATCATTGGGGGTATGGATGGGGGATGATTGGAGACAGACCTAACATTTGACAATATATGCACAAAGTGGCTGCTCTCAGAATACCACTGAAACAGTGGCCCCCCTAAACCTCCAAGAATTGAGGAGCTACAGGGACGTTTTGTTGTTGAACCGTGCCCCCCAAATCAAAGCCAAATGGCATAAGAGAGGGCAGGCCTAGAGACCCAAATCAATTTATGTGCACATTACCATGCTTCCTTCATTGATAGTCCAAAGCATCGGTATGCACAACATTATTCCTTTTCATAAAACATTATTATTTTTATATGTCTTATGGTCTCTTTGAACATTTGCAATGCTATTTATTTGGAATGTGAGATTTTGAAAATATTTGCTTATAGTAATCTTGCGCTGAACACATCCAATTTCAACCAAAATGTATGTATCCCCTTGATTCCATATTAAAAGCTTCGGTTAGAGATTTTCACTTGTAAGTTTCTAGGATTTTAGATTTTATGCTTTTTGTATCTTTCATTTGTCGTGAATTTTGAAATCATGCTCAGGAGTTTGATATGTGCCGTAAATACGTTTTAGTGTTAGTTTTAGATTGTTCTGTGGCGAAATCCGGATTAGCCACATTCACGATGATTAGGTGAACGAAGTCTAGCCACAAGAAGACTGAAGAAATGCTCATTGCATTTATGGTGTTTGATGAATTGCTCCTATTGGAACCAACCAACCCAACTCCTCACTGCCCCCCTCTTTGTGTGTCTGTATTCCTAACCATCGGTCTCTTCCATGCTTCATTAGGACATATAGTGTAACTTGGCCATTTTTAAAATAATAAAATTGAAAAGGGTAATAGAGGCATCTGCGTTTGTACTACCGCCACCGAAGTTGAGACTTTATGTACGATTAAGATGTTCCTTTTAAGTTATTAAACCAGTTGGATAGCATTGTTACCCTATATGTGCTTAAGTTGTCCGACAAAAATGTCTGGTCCTTTTTCCATGTTTACTGGATGCCTTGGATCTCTTATTGGCACATCAACATAGAGAAAATTACCTCTAAGTACAGAAAAGTGACACTTAATTCCCATTAAGGATAGATGAAATACTTAATTACCACTAAGTCCACTTTTACAAAAATACATTTACCATTAATGGAAGTGTCACCCTGGGGTTTTAGGGCATGCTAGGGTTTTATGGTACCCTAATGGGTACCCTAGTACCCTTGGGTACCCTAAAATCTTAGGGTACCCTAGGATTTTAGGGTACCCTAAGGTACCTTAAGATTTTAGGTTTTAGAATACCCTAGGGTTTAAGGTACCTTAGGGTTTAGGTTTAGTCACTTTCATAGAGCGCTAGGGTTTAGGTTTAGGCACTTTCATAGGAGTTTTAGGGTGCACTTTCCTATTATAGGGTTTTAGCGGTTTAGGCACTTTCATAGGGTGCCCTAGGGGTTTAGGCATTTTTATAGGGTACCCTGAAGTTTAGGCACTTTTATAGGGTGCCCTAGGGGTTAGGCACTTTTAGTATTTAGGATTTTAGGCACTTTCATAGGGTTTTCGGGTTTTGTTAATTAGAGGAGACTTGGTGGGAATTACTTTTTATTTTCTGGACCTAGAGGTAAATTGCCCATCAACATACTCATCAATCAGTTCATTCGGGGTCTGCAGCATTGTGGAAATGTCTAGATAGATGTTTTTTTAAGGAAATTTACAAGCTTGAAAGTTCAGAGAGGAGAGTGATCATTTGAGGATCTCTCCAACCTGCAAAAAAATGTTGAACAATTTTGTCTGCTAACATCTCTAACTACTTTATTGTCAATCGCAACCGAAAAGATCATGTCAATTCTCTCAGAGATAATCAGGTCATTGTTTGATCCCTATCTATTTGTATGCGAGGCAGCAATCACTTCCTTGAACAAAATCAAGTGCTTTGCCCGGTAACCAGTTGGATATATACGTGTTACATTTCAAGGTCTTTTAGTGATTTTAAAAATGGATTTATGTCTCTATTTTGGTTTTTTCTCAACTTTGGTTACATTTTTCCTTGAACAAAATGGCATTTTTGTCACGGATTCATGTGAACACATGGTGCAATGGCATTAATCAACTATTATATACTTCCTTTGTCTTCACATTTTTATGCAAGTCTAGGATTTCCTCCAGAAAAGTTACTTCCAAGTTCTAGACATATTTCAATAACGAGAAAAAAAAACTTCTAATAGCAATGGCTGTAGAGAAACTAGTGTGGATTGGAGTTACAAATCCAAAAGTAGGGTTCCTTGATTTGGTTTGAAGGTGTCGAAGACAAAGGATTCCATTCAGACATATCTTAGTATCTTACAATATCAGAACTTTACCAGCGGCTGCCTTAAAGGTGTAAAAAACATGAGGATCAAATGATTTAGTGCTGAGATGTGTCACTTATTCGATAAGGTTTATAAGACTAAAATGTGTATTATTTCATCACTTATGGAGTTAAGGTAGATGTTGGGAATTAATGTATCTGCCCTTTTTAAAAAAATAAAACAAAATTGTAGTTGTGGGCATCATAGATGATCTAGAAACAAGTTGCTGCTTTTTGTTGTTGTTTAGTCCATCTCTTGTTACAGGTTGTATGTGTCGACATTGTTGGGATGTACTTATTTGACAATGATGTTTTTCTCCATTCTCCTTATTGGCTTGTTCATCGGGCTCAAGTTAATAAAATCTTTTTTCTTATAAAAAAAGGATTATGCATTGATTTTTACAGAGTTACACTGCTTATATTAATGTTCAGAGACCTTTGCTTTGTCGTTTTACTGCCTTTTCTATGTGTTTATGAAGTAGTTTTGACGAATATTTGCTCTCTTTAAATGCAAAACTCCAACTTTTGTTTGAATTGGAACATTTGATAGTTTTCTCTTCGCAGGAATTAATATATATAGATTGAGGGAAATAAATAGTGCTTTAAGTGTCGTATCACAATTTTTGGCTTTTTCAATGATATACTTCAATTTATGATTTTGGAATTGTTCTAATATTAGCCTTTTTAGTTGGTTAACTCCTAACATTGCTCTTTTTATGGCGGAAAAAAAATTGCTTTTTTACGCGATTTTAGGCACCGGAAGATCAGCCAAGGAGCAAGAAAAACTGTGCACGCCATTTTCAGGCCCTAATAATTGCTCAAGAATAGAAAACACTGTAGAATCCTCCCCAGGTTCATCTATTACCTTTTTAATGCGTCCCAACTTGTGAGCTAAAGTCATCTATTTTCCTTTCTAAAAGAATGGCGTTCTCGAGGAAATGGAAAAATAATTTATGCATTGCACTCCTAGTTATGGCAATAATTACTCAAATTTGACATTTAGCTATGAATACCTTATATGGATAGTGGTTATAGTTACAAAGACAACATAAAATTAGTACATGGTACCTTGTTGGAATGGAAGCTACACATGTAGATTTCTAGATTTCTTTCTTCAAAAGAACGTTCTCGGAGGTACCGAGGTTGTGACTTATGATTAAGTATAAGTGTTTTTTTATTTTTGTTTGATTAGTAGAAGTGTAAGTTGTTGCTAATTGGGTTCTATTCCCATTCCCATTGGAACATGTGATCAAACCCATCACATCCTTCGACTTAGCCATTCCTTGGAAAAATCAATATACTTGAAGCGATGGATTTGTTTTCTCGGCCTATGGTAATGCACATAAGATTAGCATTCAATTCAATTTGACACTGTGATTGTGTTGCTATTTTATGTAATTATATGAGTACATTATGATTAGCATTCAATTCAATTTGACACTGTTATTGTGGCTTTTAAGTAATTATTTGAGAACTATTTGGTCACATTCATCCATAGTTGCATGAATCGGGTACGGGAGCAGAAGCGGGGGCGGGAGCGAGGGAATATAGAAGCTCCCAAGGTTGGGTGCGTGTACATATGTTATGAAAATAATGTAGCATAGATTATTTACTTTAAAAGTACAATCATTTTAGAAACTAAAAATATGGGCCAGGTCCTCCATGAGTGTAAGAATGGGCTAGTGTTACAATATAGTATGATTTTCTTTTCAAGATATCATTACTTAGGCTAGATATATGAGTTCATCAAAGACCAATTAATAAAGCCAATAAATTTTTGTTTCTCGATTCAAAGATCATACAAAGGCTCCCATATTTGAAAGGAGCGAGCTCCCATCTCAATGGGAGGGGGCTCCCGACAAGCTCCTTAGTTGGGAGTGCAAAAGCGGGCTTCCATGGTGGGAGCGGCACCCCTTTTGGAGCTCCCTGCAACTAAGCATTCATCATTAATGCTCATACCAAAATGCCCCTTTGGCTGCTCCACATGCATAGCACGTGCATGAGTCATATATATGCACTGAAAGCTTGGTCAAGTAATGTCATAGAATCTCAGTATTATTGTTTTCCTACTAACGTTAGTCTGGACAATGTAAAATTTTTCATTCAGCTTTGTTGTGAGAATTGATAATTATCATCAACATCTTTCTTCCTTCAATTGTGGTTGTTGGCCACTGTTTATGAGTAAGACGAGGCAAACTAAGTTAGTTGCAGATAATGAATCATCTAAGAAGAAAGTAGCACACATAGTATAGCATAATTAATGTTTCGCTTGACTGGAATGTGCTTCATTGCTTGAGGCCTAGGACCCTAAACGTGGCTTAGAAAAGGTAATGTACCTTGTGCGAAGCCCCTCTAGTTGCAGTTTAAAGTCTTTGTTTCTCATTTTTGCAAGTTGACAAAATCTTTGGCTTTGATCTGATAGTTTTTCTTTCAGCTCTGTTCTTGAGGGTCAAGCTCTATCTCCTCTGACTTCTTCACGTGCTCCAAAGGTAAGTTCAGTAAAGCAGTTAGGAACTTGACAATGCCTATATAAAAAGTTTAGATTATTATTGTTATAATAAGAGAAATAGATTCGATATATTTCTATCTTATACTATATCCATGGGGGGAAACCATGCTTCAAATTTTGGTTTTGCGAAGGCATCAGGTCTTACACATGTTACAATATTAATCTATACAATAAGATAGAGAATCAGATATATAGACGTAGTAGAGGGTCCCATTAACATGCATCCCGTAGGAATTGAACCTACAAACTCTCCAATTATGAGTTGGGCGCACCCTACTGCTCAGCCTTAGTAAAGTCAAGGCCCGTTAACTACGAATCGCCATTCCACGAGTTCTAGTTTATAATTCTAGCATATCCTCTGATCCTTTTTTTCCCCTCTCTGCATATTCTCAAATCATTATAGTTGTTTACTGTCTCAATCTGGAACAAACGTTATTGTGTCACTTTTGTTTTTCACTTGAGAAAGGCAATGGAAATTGGAAAAGTTAGAATAATGCACTTATCATTATTAATAAGAACGTCGATATAAGTGGTACAGTGCCCGACATCATTTGTAATTTTGTACAATTTCTGGAGAAAATCAAATCAGTGCATTGCCCTCATTTGTAGCTTACTCATAGCTCAAGTTACGACCGAGCTTAAAGCTTCCCTCCTAGCAGACACTCCATTACCAGTGAAGAAGCTTGAACCTTGGATGTTTTTGTTGTTAGTAAATGGATCGGTTTGGACCAGACCAACCCACTTGGGTCATCCACATGGGTTATGTGATTGGGTATGTTAGAAGAATGAGACAGAATTCTTGTCTCTATCTGTTAGGAGAGTTTCAAGTATAATAGATTATCTTTAATTCTTTATCTATTAGGAGACTTCAAACTCTTGGACGGTTATCTATAAATAAAGTCCTCTAGACTTCTTGTATTTTTGGAATTGATTGTTTTCCAGGTTTCAGTTAACTGTTATTCAAGGGTTATAGTTTGTTGTTAAATTTTTTTAATTTGCTGTTTTTGAATCCTATGTGAAATCAGGTTGTTGAGGTCGGAGAGGCGAGAGGAAGTTGCAGGAGTTGATACAATGTCCAATGAAGATGATAAATTTTTTTTCAATTGATTTGATGTCCGACGCTTTATCCCACATCAAAGTATAGGGGTACGAGTAGCCACAGTGAATTGCTCGATATTTCTTTTCGTTTGCATTTTTCATATCGACTAATTTTAGAGAATAATTTTTGAAGATATGCTTACTTGCAATATTATAGGGAATAATTTTTTATGGACAGGTATGAAAGTTTTCGCACTCATTGCTTAAGGTATGTTACGTATGTAATTATTATTATTATTTTTGAACTTAGGCCACTATTTTGGCTTTTGCTTGATTTCCCACTACTTAAAAAGGATTGTCTTTGGCAAATATTGGTTTCAAATGCATACTTATCATGGGCGTTGAATCCATGCTTGGTTGGCCTAAAGGAGGATTGGCTCTTTTAGGATGTGTAAGTCACCAAAATTGTGTTGTTCCCAAAACACCCAAAGTTTTCGCCCTCATTGCTTAAAGTATATAATAATAATAATAATTTTTTAACTTGTAGGCCACTGTTTTGGCTTTTGCCTGATTTCCATTACTTAAAAAGGATTGTCTTCGGCAAATATTGGTTTAAATGCATACTTGTCATGGGCGTTGAATCCATGCTTGCTTGGCTTGAAGGAGGATTGGCTCTTTTAGGATGTGTAAGCCACCAAAATTGTGTTCTTCCCAAAACAACCTCTTGTGTCTTCCTTTAGTAGCGATAGGTTTGATGGATTCCCGGTATATACTGGGCATATTGGAGGACGTATGTTTCATTTCGCGTTTGAAAGGGGGTACTGTTCTCATTAATTGAAAATTACTTTAATGGGTTTTCTTATTTCGCCTGTGTCCCATAATTCCTTCTTCTTGTCCTGGTTCTTTGTCCCTTAGCATGGGGGGATATTTTAGCAAAATCATCTGGGGATTTGGGTGGTGGGGGACACAGTTGGTGCAATCAACGATGACTTCTCTTTCTGTCTTGTCCACTTCTCTCTCTCTTTGTGCCAAAACCGCCTAATCTCAACGTGATCGTCATTGTGTTCTCCTTTGCCATCGTAACCTCCGTCATTGCAACTCTCACACACCACACCGTCCACCCCAGCCATGTTCGAATTATTCCAACTCTTCCTGACCTCTTCCTCTCTCTATCTTGGATTTGCAGAACCAGCCCACACTTGACCTGGTACCCTTCTCTCTCTCTCTCTCTCTCGTCTATGTTTATGTCTATGGGTATTTGTATTCAAAATTTCTAACGTGTACCTATCGAAATCTGGTATTTGTATCCAAAATCTGGTATTTGTTTGCAAAATCTCTCTCTCTCTCTCTCTCTCTCGGCAATGCTGAGATCAAAATGGAAGCCGCAGATTTGGGGGAAACACATATGAATTGTCAGGCATGATCTGATTTTACCACAAAACGCCGGACAAAATAGCCAAAAAGAGGAAAACAGAAGATTATCACACCCGCTAAAAACACCACACCTGCTAACGACTTAAGACAAAATAAGGAATTGTATAGTGATTTAAGAAGTGCTTTTGTTCAGCTTGTGTTACTCACAGATCATTGAACACAGTTGATCTTTCAATGTAGATGTGGTTCATGTCTTGTCTTATGTAATATGTTCTCCATTGGAATACACTAACTCTTGGCCTTTGTGTTCTCTCTACGTCTACAGTGTGCAAGACAAGGATTTGAGCTGGGATGGACCATTTTAGGTGGTGCAATTACTAGCATCAGAGTTGATGCATCGCTGAAACTGATTGTTGATCTATTGGAGGTTTTTTCTTCAATGAAGGGCCAGGTGGGGAAGAGTTTTTTAATCTTTGGTGAGGTAGCCCTTCTGTTTATTGTTAATTCTTTAATTGCTCTTCAATGTGTTTTGGGGCGGCTATTTGCTTGTGGAGCTATTGTACGATCAGGAAGGTTAACTAATGAAAACTCTCATTCCATCAAAGAGCTTACCAGTTCTTTTATTTCCCTTGCATCCAAGAAGCAGTATTTGCAAGAGCCTGATGTCTCAATCATGTTGGGTTTGGTTGAAAAGGTATTTTGCATAATTATGTCTTAGTTGTTCCTTAGGGTGGTTTCAGGGGAAGATGAATAACACAAACTATTACTGTACTTGTGCTTAGTGAAATAATATGATTCTAGACTTAGACGAATGCAATCTGGAAAATTTCAGTATAAACAGCTTACGTAGCGTTGCTTTCAGAGCTTTTGGTTACTTTGTTAAGAAAAACAACAAAAATGTGGTTGCGATGAATGAAATTCCACGCAATGATACATATCGCCAATGTACTCGGGACGTGAACTTTGTGTTAAGTGCTTATTTCCACCCAATGATACATATTAAAGGAATGATCATTTTTCTGGAATAGTCGGACATGTAAACATCCACGCACGAGGTTCCTGCATCAGGATGCCTGTTGTGTCAAATTCATTTCAACATTTCTTGTTGAAGTAGTTGATAACTTGATGTTATTCAGGGCCATGATCAACTATATCCTTCGATTGTGCATAGGTTGTGCAAATATCACATTCATTGCTACTCCACTCTCCCTTCCAGCACAGGACTATAGAGTCTTGGTTATACACTTGTCATACTTTTAACAATGAAATGGCCGGATGGATTGAATAGGGAATTGCTATATGATCCAATAGTCTTGATGTTCGTAAGTGATGAAGTGCAATAATTCGTATCTTCCTCTCTCTTGCTTTCAAAGGTGTGAGTATTGCTATCGCTGTATGTATTACTAATCTGTTTCAAATGCACCTGTGGTCTCTTTGTGCTCCAGTATCATACTCTTATCTATTTGCAGTTTTGGACCTTTTCTGTCCTTACTCATGTTCTGTTTTATTTTCCTTTCCTGTCATTCTCATAGCTTGTATGGTCTGGTGTTGCTGTTCTCATATCCTCATTACCTACATATATACTTTTTTGTAAATCAGCTGCGTAGGCCCATGTTGGAGAAGACTTCTGGTTGATTTGGAACTTGATACTGCATATCAAATACCATTGTAGGAGTAGCTTAACTTTGAGGACTTATCAATTGTCCATTTAGCTTTTCGCTGCATATGGCCGAAACATATGAGTTGAGTTTTGTTCACCCTCCACTTAAGAGGGTGGACATTACCCTCCTTTCTATTGGTTGAAATAATGTGGGTCCCACCACAAAGTGATGTCATGCAAAAGAGGGAGGGTAATGTTCACCCTTTTTTAGGAAGGTGAACAAAATTGCACTCGAAACATATTTGGCATTTTTTTTGTTAATTGGTAGCTGGAAATGCATGCATCAAATGCACTGATTAGTCTTATTTGAGAGTGGAGTTGGACCTTCTCCATCTTTGCCTTTTTTTATTTGCAAAGGAATTTATAATAGTCAGAATTAACTTAAATTAGAACTTAAGTTTACATATCCGGAGGATGGTTAATTTATCTGAGCATAATCAAATCAATGTTCACAGTTCATGGGCATATTATCTCCATTGATTTTTAATCAATTTTATCTAAGGCAAGGGTATTAGTTTGTACTTAGACATCAAATTGTTTAAACGAGATCTTAAACACTTTAAATTTCGCCCTGATTTAGGAGTTTGGAATTGTTACCGTTGTCTATTCTAGCTCATTACATTTGGAAGGGAAAGTTAAAACAAGCACTACACAGGAAACATATTTCACCTAGCCAACACAGATGCAATTGATTTCACAACGAGACTGGTTTCTTTTCCGTCGTCTATGGGTAAGCCTTTGTGATTCGTTTCTTCTGTGTGGGGCATTTCTTCAGCGTGGGGGATTTAACTTAATACATGTGTTAGCCTAGAAGACGGGATCCTTTCATTTATAAAGCATGCCGGAGTTTTATACGTTGGTATACTCAGCTAATACACAGGGGGGATGAATATGAGTGGCAGTCTAAGGGAGAGGTGGATAAGTGGTTTAACAGGATCATATGTGCATCGTTTGTATGTTGTTCTGAACAGAGTGAGTGGTGGTACAATTTATAGGTTAATGGTTGGAGTTTTACAAAGAAAACATGAATGAATTGATTAGTTGAACTATACGGCCTTGTAATTGTCTGTCGTTTGTTATTAGATTATTAGCAAATTCACTTATCTGCGTATTGCAGATTGCTACAAAACCTGTTAAATAAGTTAAATTAAAATACTGTGGCATCAACCTCAGATTTGGTGGTTGAGTTCCGAAGAGTGTATTAGATGAGGTTCCCAGTTTCCAGTTGAATTCTAAGTTCCAAGTATCTTTAAAGAAGAAAATAACTAAACTGAGATTTTTTATGATATTTCTTTCTTCATAGTTTCTTTAGGTTCTTCATAACTTGGGCTGCAGGGCTCATGGTTTTGAACTTTTAGTGCCATCTTGCTCGATGTGAATTGTTAATCTTCATGAAGGACACCTATGAACCCTCTTTGAGTATAACTTACTATGATAAACGAATTCATTTCTGTCCATATTCCAGTAACTCCTAAGAAAGGAAGTGATTAGATTGTGATGCCTTTCAGGCCGCTGTGTACTTTGATAAGATCGGAACGACGACTTCGTCCTGGAGAGCAGATTGACATGCCGGTGAGTAACAAACTCCTTGTTTTGAGCAACATTTTCCAATAAAGCCCTTTTGCTGTTTATTTAATGATTTTCATTTACAGGTATATTTTTTATATAGACCCCGAGTTTGAAATTGATCCTAAAATGGATGATATCAACAACTTGATCTTGTCCTATACCTTTTTCAAGGTTTCTGAAGAAGAGCGGACTACTGCCCCCAATATTAGTATCTGCGAATGGGCCTCTAATAAGATTTAGCTTTTGTAACGATATTCTCTCATTTTTTTTCTTGATTGTTTAATCAACAATTTTTTTTTTGTAGGAACTCTATAGAGTACAGATGTTATCAATATTCTCACAGAATCAAACGTTGTGAACACAAAGGTGGATGTGGCATTTTTGAGCAAGGTAAAGTTTGTGCTCGCTAAGCCAATACTCTTGTGGGAAGCTATGTGAAGAGGGTTGATGTAGCTGTCAATGAAGCAAAGAAATTGGCTGCAGGTTTGTCACAATCTCTAACTGGAGCTGCTTTCCTTGAAATTTTGAACTGCCAAATACATGGTGTTGTTAACACACACTCTTGAAAAACTGCCCATGTTGAAAATTGGTTTAGTAAAACCATTCGTAGACTCCCACCATGTGCAGTAAACACACTAAATTGTAATTTCTTTAAGGGTCCTCAATGACTTCTCCTTGTGGTGGCGACTTGGTTTCTATTAGAAATACCTTTCTTTATGTGTAGTGTATACCATTCCCCTTGGGGTTTCAATTGGGTGTTTTGTGGTGTTAGCCTTTGGTATTTACCAGAGCTTTTTCTGTTGGACTAGTGCAAACAAAAATTTTCATGTTCCCTATTTGTAACATGCATTAGACCAACAAACAAATTCTTATTCCCTTAAAAGGTCACGGGTCACTTCATTTGGCAACTAGAGTTTGAGAAAGACACCATCTTTATGTGAATCCTTACGGACAGACATTCATATGTGGCAGATTAAATGATACCAAAGTTTTTTGAACTAAGGATAGCTTTTTACAGCATATACCTATGCCAAGAGGGATGTAAATTCATACATGCATGTCTGCACGCGCTGTTTCTCCCTTTTGTTTGGTGATGTCGTTTTTAGTTCTATGCATTTCTCTCCAAGAGCAAAAAAATTCCCTTCAGTCTTATTCCTTTTTTCTTTTTCTGAAATGCATGTCATCTCTTATTCGTTGTTGGCTATTCCACAAAGCAACTGTAACTGTCCAGTCCAGATGTTGGAATTCAAGTGATTCAACTTAATGCTTAGGAGTGATTCCCCAGAAAATCCATTTCATAAGCTGCATGCTGTGAGCTTTATTTTTGTGTTTCCATGAAAAGTAAAAGTGACATAGTTAACTTATGTAACCTAAATTATGTCCAATCTTGAAAATATACGTACATGTCAAAGCAAATAACTTCTGCGGGTAAAATTAATAATCGAGAAAATTTTATTGTAGGTGGAACGTTATCCTTAATTGGACATTCACCAGGAGGATGGCTAGCACGTGTTTATATGGAAGAATTTGAGTTGTCCCATGTTTCGTTTTTATTGACTCTTTTGTTTTTATTGACTCTTGGAATCCACACTTGTATGTAATCTTACTTGCCAGTTTTGTTTCAATTCTCTTTGGATCCCTTTTATATTTGCATTGCTTCCTGTCCTTGAGACTTAAGAGCCTGTGTTAATCACTGGTGTTTCTCCTTTCAGCCCACCTCCAGAAGGTTCACCAGGTGTTATTGATCAAACTAGGGAATTATGTTGAAAATGCTCAAAAGTTGTCTATGCTCTGGAACTGAGATGTGTGTATAGCAGGGAGGTAAATATTCTCAATATATCACTTTGACACCAACTCATGAAATTGGGAAGACTCAATAGCTTTAGTTTGCTACTCTATATTTGTCAGCTTAGCTTGTTCCATGTTGTGTATTTCGTTCTAATTCAAATGGTTGACAGTTTATAAATCAGGCCCTGTTTACATGTGTAGAATTGGCAATGTTCAGCTCATTTGTCTATTTTGGCAGTACAACTTCTTCTTTATCTCCACTGTTTGGAGACGATAAAAAAAAGAAGGGTACTGTTTGGATGCCTCCCTCTTTCCTCACTATATACGCCAAAATCCCCAAATTCCCTACACCTTCACCACTGAAAAACCCTAAATTGCAATCCCTCATCTCTCTCCCTCTCTCAAATCGTTCAAATCTCTTGCTTCCAAGCCCTAAATCCCTCCCCAAACTTCCGAAAAACAGCAACCCATCTCTTATGCACCTTGAACCGAGTTCGAAACACCCAAAAATCGAAACCCTACAGTTCGGTTTCAAAGCCATAACTCCTATCTCACCCAAAACCGACTCCCATAGCCTCGAATACAAGTTTTATATTGCCCAAAACCCTCAGCAATCACTGTTCACAGCCAAGAATCTGCAGCAATGGCACGAGTAGATCTGTACCAGAAGAAGCTCTGGCATCAGGAGCAGTTTGTCTCTCTCTCTCTCCCCCTTTCAGGTCTCCCTCTCTCTTCGCCCTTCATCAATCTCAATTTTGATACTTATACATGTTCATTCGTTCCAGGCCATGCATGACTTTACCAAACCAACCCCGCGCAAACCACAAAAATGGAAGAAACACGGAAGGAAAAAAGGATATGGAGGGAAAACTTGAAAAGTTGGAAAACCTATTAAAGTAAAATTTCAATCATTCGACACTGCACACCCAGAATTGCGGGAGCCACCACTGGCAGCATGTGTAACTACCATAACACCCTCCTCACAGCCAAAGGAAGACATAAGAGGGCAGGGATATTTTTGTCCCCTCAAGCCATAAAAAGGATAGCATGTGTAACTCTACATTTCCTTCAATGTTGGCTTTGTATGCATAAACAGCTTGTAATTTAAAAATGTTCATATTATACCAAATAGGTTGTAAGATATAAAGATAATTGCCGAGAGACAATTAAAATTTAGGACCCGAAGATGTCTTATCCATTTTTAGGATATGTAGATGTCTACACTTTAAGTACCACAATAAATCAAGTTTGTAAGAAAATAGTGAACATTAAACTAGATGTTTCCCTATTACAAAGGTAGAGAAAACTCGAAGAGAAAAGATGAGGGTAGTTTTATGGCCTCTAATTTACAGAATCTTTACTATAATTCATCCTAAACTTTACTTTCTTTTCAAGACCTCTGGTTGTGAAAGTAGCTGTGCTTTCATTCTACTGTCCATGATATTCGACAAATAATAAGGGAAGTCTTGTGGTAATGACACCTAAACTTTGTCCTTTATTTTATCATACACATGTTTCACAAAGATAAACCCACATGTTTGCTAAAGTTAATAGAAAAGGGTCTCTAGCCATTTTTGTGATATTTGTCTCTAATAGTGGATCTTCTAATTTCAAAGTTTGAGTAGGCATATTCATTCATGTTAGGTATCAATATGAAGTGAAGACCTGCTTCGCTGTGTTTGTTCTGTTTATTTGCCTACTTGTCACTTAGAATGATGATGAAGTGTTTCCTGTCTAAGGAGAGGCATCAATAATTCTCAACAACCAACTGGATGAGCTGAGTGAAGCTTTAGGAGTTCCTGATAGGAATAATTTAGTGGTTCCCTATGGCATTCTTTTGATTCTGCTTATTATTGCTGTAGAACTAGCTAGATATCAGATGATGAAACCAAGTTTTATTGAAGTGCATGACGAGGAGCAGCAAAATGAATTACGTTTTCCAATCACTTCCAACGATCTACTAACCAAAGAAATCTTAATTTAAGAAAAAGATTGAAAATCCGCGGCTTGTATTTGGATTCTGGGTTCTTGGAGGAACTTGTTGAGGAAAAGAAAAAGTAAGGGAAACAAATGGTTTGTGAATGGTAACCCCAGAAAATTCTCTCCATAGATCTCTTCACAAAACCAGGATCCAAACAGAGCTTGATCCAATCATAGTTTTACTTTATTTCATCTTGTATTTGTGGTTTTAAATTTTTATACTTTCATCTTGCAGGTGGGAAAGCATGGTATGATTATTGAGGTCACTGACTATAATACAAGGCGACTATAATACAAGGCGAAGTGCCACTTATCTTCCTGAGTTTTCCTTGTATCCTGCCATTAAGGTGAGATTTTCGCTTTTGTTTAGTCTGGTATCTTATTACTGCAAAGATAACGTGATGGTATGATTACTTCTGTTGTATTGGGTTCTCCTTAGAAAATTTCTCATTTGATACGAGTGATGAAAAATTGATGTTAGTTGGAAACAATTGTCCTTTAAGCTCTATTTGTGCCCAAGAGAAGGAGATAACAGGAGTTAAACTCACGTTATTGTATTGGTCTCACATGTGGAGAAATGGCACCGTAATAATCTAAGTTGACAATCATTTTTAGAATCTGATGTAAAGACAATAATTTCACAAATTTTATTGGTGTAAACACCCCAAGGTGTCAAGAAGTAAAGAATAGGGTATTCCAGATTGCAAGTGTTTTATCATTTTCACTAGGCAGATACTGCACATATTGTGAAAACAACAGTATGATGCTTTTTGGTGCTACTTTGTAGTGTGAACTATCTCGTGCCATGTGATCTTTTTTTTGGGTATAGAATTTCATATTTTTTGTTTGTTCACATGGTTATGGCATGATTGAGTCAACTGGCGTAGCAAGTTGTGGCTTCAATACATAATAGTTTCATGGTTACTCTTTCGTGGGGCTTCTCGCTCCAAGTATGGACGCTCGAGTGGTAGATTGGGTAGGAGGAGTGCACATTGCTGAACTTTGGCTAAGAGGACTTGCTATTATGAAAGCAATAGTTTTTCAATAACATGTGTTATAAAATCCCTGCAACATTCTATTTCTAAGATTATATTTTGATCACTTCCATTTTGACTAGAGTTTATGTTGTTTCCATTCCAGATACGGATACCTCTTTCCTAGATTTTTACATTCAATCATACTGGAAGTGTATTTATTCATTGCCTGAATGCTTATTTCGTACTGTTGGTTACTAAATTGATAGTAAGGTTGTATTTGTCCAGAGAATTAAGCATTTTTTAGTGTGTCATAGCGAAAGGGAAATATTGCAATATGCATTTTATTTGGGTTTTGTTATGATTGAATTATGGTGAGATCGATTAGGCATGGATCCATAGGAGTTAGGAAGACAAATACCACTCTAATTTCAGTATTGATGGTGTACCAGAGCTTCTAGTGTTGGTAATGGCTGTCCAAATGGAATTTCTATGAGTTCACTATTTCCCTCTACCTTTTGTGGACCGAAAAGAACCTACTGTGGGCTATCCATTGACATAGACAAGCTAGCTCCCTTGGGGAATACCTTTCCTGTTCTATTGCATCAGGGCCCGTTCCGGAAACCTTCTTAAAAAATAAGTACTTATTTCTCATACTTCTTATTCCACCTTATTTTTCCCAATCAAAAAGTTTCTTTCACATTTTCAAACTCAAATATAACAAAAAAGAAATTTTTTTTTTTTTTTTTTTGCACCGTATTAAAGATCTCAATGAGATCTATCAAATAAGATCCATAGTGGTAGAAATTTTTTTTGTGTAACCCTATTTTTTTTGACATGGAAGTTGCCCTATACAAAGAAAAGGGCTGTTGGTGCAAAAAAAATTTTTTCCGACCGGCAGCGGTGCCGGGCCGTCTCCGGCCGCCGGACGGCCGATCCGAACCATTCAAAAATTCTAAAAATTAAAAACAAGGGGGCTTACGCGAGAATCAATGGCATCCGAGGTGTGTAAGGTGTTCAGATCGAGCAATCTTTTTCCATGTATATATGAGTAACAATATGTTTTGATACATACACGAATAAGGATTGCTCGGATCAAGCACCCTACACACCTCGGATGCCATTGATTCTCGCGTATGCCCTCTTGTTTTTTTTTATTTAGAATTTTTGGACGGTTCGGATCGGCCGTCCGGTGGCCGGAGACGGCCCGGCGCGGCCGCCGCCCCACTGTTTTGGTCTTACTTGTTTGAAAAAATAAGAAGGGAGAAGTTGTGGAATGGGGCTTCTTATTCATCAAAAAATAAGAACTCAAATGAGTTCTGGAACAGGCCCTCAATCTTGCTAGCTGTCAACATAAGGTTGAAAGAATAGATAGAGCGCCATTCATTTTCAGAGAGGGAACAATCTTTCTACTTCGACAAGGTCTTGAAGGTTCCCGGAATGACTACTAGTCTGATTTTAGTCTCTCATACGGGAATGAAGGTAGTGAAAGGACAAACACTCGCTGATTGAGAAACGTAAGTTCAAGTACTGAAATTGCGTAATTGGAAGCTAAAAGTGAATTGTTGAATGCTGAAACTGACCTTTAATTGTTGGAAACAATGTGTCAGGGCTGGAACTGTTTGTGTGCATAAAATGGTTTTATCTTGTGAAATGTGTGACAGTAAATGCTTGAAAAAGAGTTCGTAGTTGCTGGAAATTAAAGACAGATGCTGAATTTGAGGTAGTGTTCTGGTTTACCCCCTCAAAAAATATGTACTTATTTGCAATTTTCAAGCTTAAAAATAATAGGCTTACTGAAATAAAAAAATATGCAATATGGATCTTGTTTGGTAGATCAAACCCAACAAAAAATTAAAAAAATTATTTTTGTAAACCCATTATTTTTAAGCTTGAAAATAGGTCCTTATTTTGGAATGTGGAACGGGGCCTAAATTAGTTGTTTTAGTATTGAAAATTCGTGAAGGAAGGAATAGAGCAATCGTTTATCTTTACGGGTATCTAAACTTAGTATATGATGTGTGGATTGATGTGCTCTATACTAGGTTGGGAAGCAATGTGCCTAAATTAGTTGTTTTAGTATTGAAAATTTGTGAAGGAAGGAATACAACAATCGTTTATCTTTATGGGTATCTAAACTTAGTATATGATGTGTGGATTGATGTGCTCTATACTAGGTTGGGAAGCAACGACAAGTGCCATGACTCCACATAGGGAGTGACCTTGTGTTGGCATCGTTTTGCTAGACCTCTTGAATTTATTTTCTATATGATTGGGATATGGAACAAGGTGTTTGTGTTGCATTATGAGTGGAGCAATATTTTGCCAAGTCTGAATGGAAGTGTTATTGACCACGAAGGGTCATGTATGCCCGTACGGGTTGCTTTGGCGAAGAGGGTTCACTAAACATCGAAAGGGTAAAAAATTACCAACAGGATGGTCACAAGGGTCGAATGTGACAATACGATTATTTATGTGGCGTAGAAATAGTTTCATTGTTAAGAGAGAGAATGCTAATGTGTGACAAAGGATATGCTTGACATTTCCATTCTACAATATTTGGAGAGAGAGTTATTATAGGAATGGTCCATTTTTTTAAAATGTCTTTTGTATAAAAAGAATCATTGTTTTTCCCATGTGATCGAGATAAGTATAGAGTAGAAGTAAACGGCAAGAAGTAAACGGCACGGTGAAGGAAATAAGTATAGAGTAGAAATTGTAGATAGAGAGTGTCAAGTAAATGAATGAAACAGTTTTGCACATACGTGTAATGCTTTTTGAGGAATGTCGTCGGTGTCCTTTTGCTAAAATAATAACACGGAAATGTTAATTTGATGTTATCACATTCCAAGTTATAGAAGGTTTTGTAGGCTGAGTTGGTGTGTGACACACAAACACATGACACACACATCCTCTCTCTCTCTATCAAGGAATGTGGATAAAGATGGCACTTCAGGTTGATGTCATATAGTTTGTGATTGCTGACTAATATGAATACTTCAATTTTGTCCAAGTAATAATTTCTCTGATTCTCTGTATGGTTGATGTCATAAAGTGCTACGTATAGGTGTTCATAAACACATTTTGATTCAGCCTTGTTATATTTTGTAAAGTTAAATGACAAAAGATAAACCTTCGATGCACTTTATTTTGGGTAAGCTCTTGATGTTGGCTGTAAATGAACTTGAGTAATCATTTCAGTTTTATCAATCAGTTGCCTATTTTGAATTCCATCCTCTGTTGCTCTTCATAGTTCATACCCTGCATATATAAAATGACACATTGGCAAATTTGGTTTCACATTGGATGTATGATAATGTGAATTAGGAGCTAATTCTTATTGCCAATAATTTTTCCAAGCTAAGTAAAGTAATTCATTTACATTCCAACTACACAAACAAGAGAAAGAACACCCAAAACATCACTCCTTGGGCCAACAAGAAACACAAGGCACCAAGGCCAAAGAAAGTCAACTGTCGTGCCAATTGAAAAACCGTTAGTAGATTTATCAACCCATAATTGAGTTTCAGCGCCAATGAACCAATATTTTCCCGTTAGAGTTGTAGATGATCTTATTTTGCTAAGGATTCTATTCTCGGTGTGCAATCTCAAAAACTCATGAGGATGGAAATTGGAGCAAAAGAGCATAACAGAACAACATTTCCTGTTTAACTCCAACAACCATTCTTCTTGACAAGTTTCCTTAGAATCCAAAACCCACGAATTCATTTATGATTCCTTTTGTATATACTTGTATTTATTGCTTCTCAATTTAGGAATTGTCCATCTTCTATAACTCGTCAAGAAATTTTTATCACACAATGAGTATAACAAACCAATGAGCACAAAACGACTTCCACCTTCCCTAGTAGTACTTAAGGACATTTTGTTATGAGCTTGATGGCTTGGATATCTATGCTAGCTTGTGAGGACAACCCTTCGGGAAACTAAGTTTACATCTTTTCCTTTTGGGAAGCAAAATTCTACGCAACTTTGCATAGTTAGAGTTTTTGTTTGAACCCCGGTCAAGTGGTACGATATAAATTGTTTTAGGAGACAATGATTGTTTTTGGGGCCTTTCTTCTGTGTGGACTTAGTTATATCTATGAAGTACGGATTTTTTCAAGTGTGGAGTTGCTTGGGGAACCTCAATGTATTAATGGGCTCTGTTTATTTTGTACCAAAAAACTGAAGCTCTGTTTCTTTCCTTGTTTCTTTTTGTGTTTCTGATCTCATAATTCTTGGAATTGACACCACTAATTTTATGATTAATATTGGAAGATTGGCGAAGAGGCCTTAAAGCGCTTTGGGCTGACATGATAACCAAATTGAAGAAGCCATTGCCATGGAGAAAGAAGTAGTATGTTATAATTTCTTTGTTTGATGATAGAATACTGTATTGTGATGCAATTTCTAACTTTCTTTTTCCTTTCACTGAAGGTTTTGCTGATTTCTTTTCTTATGCATTTCGATGCTGCCTAACAGGTATGGTGAATCCATGGTGTTTTGTATTCTTAGAACCTTAATATTTTTTTTCTTGCATCTTTTACCAGAAGGAAAGCAGAAGAGTATTGACATTGAGAGCATGTGCCACCTACACCATCTTGTCCTAGGATCCTAGTTCCGTGCCCAAATTGACTATTTCATTGAGTATCTCAGGGTGTGTAGTCGTAGTTTCAACATGCTCCCCTCAATACAGCAGTACTTTATGTTCCTTGTTATTCATTCACTGCCTAATCTTGTTATTTTTTAATCGGCATCCAATGCCTAATCTTTATCACTAATACTTGGGTGATCGCATTTGAGTACCACATTTTGGGTACCATGTGATGTGCCTCCAATGTAGTGGAAGAATGGTCACCATATGTCATGTAGTGGAGCACATTCTACCAATGCAATGGTGACATCACATGGTATCCAAAATGTGGTCACCGTAGCATTGCTCAATCTTTTTTAAGCTTCATTTTCTTAAGTATTCATGCGAGTTCAGCTAGGACTTTTTGTTTTCTGACATTCAGTTAGGTTTGGAAATTTTAGCGCCTCAACTATTTGCTTAGTTGTCTCCCATACCAATGACACAGTGGAATGAGAGTGGTGAATATGGGACACTGAAGAAACCATTTAAGGTTGATTGGAGAAAAAAGAACTGGAACCCAATTTTCATGTGGAAAATTTTCAAAATACCCCCAAACTTTGCACTCAATGTCTAATAGACACCCAAACTTGCATAAAGTTCAATTTTACTCCTAAATTTTTGCTCCATCAATCAATTAGACACCTACTGTCAAAACCTGTCAACTAACAGGTTTTGCTAAGTTGGATGTTTTGCTCCGTTACCCCTCCCAAAACCCTAACCCTAGCCCTAAAATCTCCAAATCCCTATCTCATTCCACATGACTAACCCTTTACTCCTCTTCTCCCCTCCTCCGGCGACCAAGAATCAATCTCCAATTTCACTAACATGTCTTCCATTTTCCAAAAGTGAGAAGCTTCACAAACCAATTGAAACCCATGACTGCAACATTAGGAAAATAAATAAAAACGAGAGAGAGGCATTTACAGCCTCTACAATGTTGATCTTCTTTGGCTATGGAGGAGGTTTGCCCTTTCTTCGTTGTTGCATAGATAGATGCTAAGTAAGAGAGAGAATGAATGGGGGAAATTTCAAGTGCTATGGGATATCACATAAGCATATTTAACTGAGCCCAAACGTCCAAGTCAGCCAAATCCATTAGCTATTTTATTTGACAGAATTGAATGGTTGGTGTCTAATTGATTTTGATGTTGCAATAGTTTGGGACTAAAATTGAAGTTTGTGGAAGTTTGGGTGTCTATTAGACATCGGGGTCAAGTTTGGGGGCATTTTGAAATTTTTTCTTTTCATGTACTTAAACATGAGGTCATTCCTCAAAGGAATTATTGACCCTACAGTTATTTTGGATTGAGAGATCACGTGCAGCTTAATAATCTTGCTGGGTTATTTGTCTCAATGATATTTTTGTACTGTTAGTATTATTTTTTATTGCATCCTCCCTTAACTAGTAGAGTTTCCTCTGGTGGTGCTATGCAGTTGGTAATGTGTGTGGGAGTTTAGGGTTCGAATTTGGTACGAATAGTTTGTGTTATGTCTGTTATCGCTCTTTGCTGTATATTTTTCTCTTGTAGGAGAATTTGGGGCATAGCTATACTGGAAGATTGCATTTGTGGTTCTAAGTAACTTGCTTGTTTGAGTCTCATATGAGGATGGGTTCTAGCTGGGCATACTAGACTCTCATGGTGTACCGTATGTCTTTTCTCTGTTGTAGTTGATTTTCCTAATTTGATGTCTCATCTGTTTTTTGGTTGTGTTTCATTCTTTTTTTTCCCTTCGAGTTTCTGGTATGATTGTCAGGCACATTGCCATTGTGTTGTCAGGTATAGTATTGTGCTGCTTCTTTTTTTGTCACCTCTCCTATCGTAAACTATTTGTAGAGCATTATCTATAGGTTGACATGTGTCAATTTTTCTATTCGCTTGTGTATTTGAGAGTCTTATAAACCCCTTGGTTGCAGGTTCAATGTTTCTCTCATAATGTTGTCTTCGAGACCTAACATATATTTCGGATATCTAATGTTATGATATTACTTTTTTATATATTTTTGTTACTTTTGTTTTTTACCATATTTCTGTCCTCCCACACGTTGTGTAGATCTTCATTGGCATAAGAAGGAGATGACATTATCGGTTCTATCTGTTTTGTTCTTGATTTTTTTCCATGATTGGTATCTTGATATGTGAAGATCGATATAAGTTGACATGACAACAGAATATTTTTTTCCCACAACATGACAACAGAATATTTTTTTTTCATGATTGGTATCTTGACATGAGTTTCCTATCTCATGAAGAGTGTAGTTAGACGGTCCCTTGGCCATGCAGTGTTTTAGCAGTACTGCTAGAGTGTTGGAGTCTCTCAAGTCTTGTTGAGTCTCATCGTTTTCCTTGTCCTAAGCCGCTTGGCTTGTATGGAGTCTGTTGGCATCTTGTGGTATAAAAGAAGCACTAGCTTGGGTATGCGAAAGCTGAGATGTCCCAAAACACATTTGCTTGTATCACATGATAATCTCTATGCTATCTAGTCTTCGTGTAGGCACTTGCCTTGGCCTCTTGGCCCGTACATTTTAGTTGCCTGCATGTCGTGATAATCGCACTAGTCTTGACCTCTTGACCGACATTTTGTATCAAACTCTGTTTTGCATATTCACATTTTGCTCACCATCTTTACACGATATCCCTACACTGCTTGCTTGCTTGACGCCTCTTGGCTTTAAACTATCTGAACGCTTTCTTTCATGACACCTCTGGGCTTTAAACTATCTGAACGCTTTCTTGCATGACGCCTCTTGGCTCTAGAACTTTTTCATTATCTATGCAGCTTAGCACTTCTTTTCTTGCATCTCTTTATGCGTTGGTTGCTTGACCAGTGACTCTGCTTGCTGTTTTCTTACATGTTTTCCCTTCCCCTTTTGCCTCGTGCTTGCTTATCCTGTTCTCACTCACCATTTGTTTATTGCTTAATAAACAAGTACATGTGAAATCAGTCAAAGTGCATTAAACTGTTTTATGTCAAATAAGTAAAGGCCAATCTCTGTGGTTGGGCTAAAAGGGGTGGCTAACACCTTCCCCTCACCTTGACATGAATCCCAAACTCAAAATCTCGTCCCTTTTGGTTTCTTGGATCCTAAAACCAAGTGGCGATTCTAAACAGAATAAGTGCGCCGCAACAGACACTTTTGATCAAACAAAGACATGCTGCAACTGGTGTCTAACAAACAAACAAGTAGTTTCGCTTATTGGCCAGCCTATGTGGTGAGCTCTCTTCGAGGGGGGTGTCCACAATGGGAAGGAACTGATACATATCCTAGATTCGCACAATCAAGTATTGAGATGTAAAACGATACCATTGGTAAGAGTTTTGTGGAGTAATCTGGGTAAGGAAGAGGCAACATGGGAAAGGGAGGATGAGATTAGAGAAAAGTACCCGCACTTGTTTCCAGTGTAAATCAATGCGAGTCTGTTGAACTTAAAACTCGTGGTTACCAATTGTTGAATTACATTGATTGTTATGGTTTATGCATATCCAGTTGATGCATGACTCGTTTGATTTGGTTTATCAAATTTCGAGGACGATTTTTTTTTTTTAAGGAGGGTAGAATGTATATTTAATTTCAATAATTTTAATGTTTAATAAGAGCTTGTGTTGTTAAAATGTGAAATGTGATGTGGTATATATGGCTTTTTGAGCTTGATTCATTGGTGCGACTTGTATTGTTCTCTCTCTCTCTCTCTCTCTGAGTTGATGAACATCAATTTCCTCTGCTTCATAGGCATGAAGAAGTATGTGTTCTCATGACATTCCAAAAGAACAAGACTGAGACAGTGGCATTGTGGCAACAGTTGGGCTATTGCAACCTTTACCAATTCCAGAAAGGAAATGGACTGATATCTCAATGGTGACTTTGCTTAGCTTCCAGCGTTGTACTATCTAGGCGCCCTATAGCAACCTTTCTCTATCTTTGCAACCTTTCACTATCTAGGCGCCCCATGGCGCGCTACCACTCGCATCTTGACTAGATGCTTTGACTCAGGCTCACTCCTAGGCTTAGCTCTAGTCTCTCCCTTGGAATGAGAGATTGACCCATAAGTAGGCACTAGCAGCAAGAGATTTCATTGAGGGATTGCCAATTTCTCAAGGTAAATGAGTCAGTTTTTTTAGTGTTGGATCGATTATCTAAATATGTGCACTTCATGGCATTATCTGCCTGCTTCTATAGTGTCTGACACGGACAAGGTTTTTATTAGTGCTTTCTAGGTAGAACTATTTTGTTTGCATGGGACTAGATTAAATTTAAGTACCGCATACCATCCCCAAACAAACGGACAACCTGATCAATAGGTGTTTGGAGGTCTATCAAAGGTGCATGACCAGGGACAAACGCAAGGTTTGGGTGCATTGGTTGCCCTTGGCAAAATGGTGGTTCAGTACAACCTATCACTCAGCTACTCAGATGACTCCCTATCAGATTGTCTATGGTCAAGGCCCCCTATCCTTATATTCACTACATCCCAAGCTTTTCCAGCATAACTGCAGTTGACCAGTGGGATATAATTGCACAAGGGATGTGGAGATGGCCCAGATTAAGGAATCCTCTCATTCAAGCTATCATAGCTCAAACTCCTCCAAGTTTGAGACCAAATTCTGAAGTGGAAGATTATGTTCTTTGACTGCCTCACCCAAGTGGTAACTTCACTGCAAAGTCTTCTTGGAATCCTATAAGGGATAGGTACCCAATTCAACCTTGGCACATAATCATTTGGAGGAATAATGTGCTTAGATGGTCCTTTGTTCTTTGGTTGGCTGTTCTTCGAAGCCTCAGTACAAAGGATAGATTGAAGGCATGGGGTATGCAGTTTGATGGTGTTTGCTGCCTTTGCAATTATGAGGAGACACAGGAACGCTTCTTTTTTTAATGCACTTACTCCGCAGTTGTTTGCCAGTTTCTGGTTGTAAAGAACAAGGTTCAAGGGATGCCTAGTAAATTAGGAGAAGTGATCACTTAGTTCTGCTCTAATGTGACTGGGAATTTTTAGAGGTGTGGCGAAGGGGCATGATCTGGTAGCTGCTGGGGTTGCTACTGGTATAAGGGATTTTCTCAGTTCCAGGAGAAATGTGATATATTCCTTGAAGAATAAGGCCCTCTGTGAGACATGCACTACTACAAATATCAATTTTTATAGCTTAAGTTCATAGCGTTCTTTTAAGAATGCTATAAAATGGAAGCAATTATAGCGTTTTTTTATTTAAAGTTAAAAAGAAGGGAAACACATAGAAGGCATTATACAGCATTTCATCATCCATCCATAGTGTTCTGTCACAATGAAAGAGGCGCAAAAATGACTTCGCGCCCCAAATCTCACACCGCTTCAAAATTTTCACTCGATTTCCACCCGAATCCAGATCTCCCCCCAATTGCACACCGCTTCTATTTTTCACTTGATTTCTCAGTGGCACCTGAACCCAGATCTCCCAATCGTACTCTACTAACTAGTGCGAGATTTCTCAAGCTGTGTGAACGGCGAACTGTTGTTGGCTGCTATTCTAGGGTTTTAATCATGAGTTGCAGGTTGCAGGTTAGTTCCTTGTTCTTCAGTTCTCCTATTATCTGATGATTAACCTTTATTTTCGTACTAATCTTGGACTTCATTGTATTTTCACTCTCCCGTTCTGTAGTTGGAGAAGAATCGAAGATTTATTTTCTTCTATGGGCGAGAATCGAAGACATATTCAGACCTTTTGCACCAGTTGAAGCAAAGAGGTCATTGTTTGGAGAGTCCTCAGCAGGTTTGATTTGATTATTTTCTTAATTTTTGCACAAATACGAAGGTAGGGTTTTAATCTCGATTTTTAGCTTGTGATAATTGGTTTGGATTTATACAGATTATACACTTAGAGGGTTTGGATTTACTTTCATCGCCTCTTTCTTTGATGCGATTGAAGCCTATACATCTCTATTGGGTCCGTGTGCATGCTTTATTTACATATTGTTAGAAAGAAGATAGTTTCCAGTTATCTAAGCTTTAAAACTTAGAGAATTGAAGCCAAATTGGATGGGTTGGCATTTTTTCCAATTTGGGACACATTTGCCCCTCAATTGCTGAGGCTCTCTTCTTAACTGGCTGTCTTTAATTGTAATTTCACGCCCTATTGTCACATGAGTGCCACAAACGGCCATGTCTCCTCTGTTTAAGTTTATTTTTTCTTCCACACAACACACGCTTATTATGCAGATGAGAGAGAGAGAGAGAGAGAGAGAGAGAGAGAGGGGATGATGAACGGCGACCAAAGACAGAGAGAGAAGACAATGAAAGTCGTGCTCGCGTGTAGATCTTTGGTTTCTCTCTGTCTCTTAAAGCGGAGATGGTTCCAGAGGAGACCAAGAGCTGTTGCGGGTTTCTTGGCAGTCGAAATTCCGATTGGCGGTTGCACGTTCCTGTTCTCTTCTTCCTCTCCAGTGTTGTTGACAACTGTGACTGGTCACACAAGGTCGGATTTTTCCCTTTCTTTAAGTTCCTTTTTTTTTGGCTTCGTGTTTCTTTTGCTCAGCTTGTTTGACTTATTCGATTAGTATTGGATAGTGTCTTGCGTATTTTATTGCTTGAATGGTGTTTTGTAGAGTTTGGTTTGGTTATGTGGCTATCATTGATTGAGTTCTTGAATTGAAGTTCCCGTGTTGTGCGGCTTTTTAGGGTTTTCTGTTTGAGTTTGGGTGGTGTTATGTTCTTTTGAATTCTGTAAGAGTACTTCCAGCACTTATAGTTTTGGGTGATTGTAGGGTTTCTCAGTAGTTTTGGCTTCGTAATTTCTTTGCTCCAAATTAAAGTATTTAATGAGTTCTTTAATTCGGTGTAAAAAAGAAGGAAAATTACTAATCTGGTGAAAGGATTACTTAGGATAAGGATTTGTGGGAGGTTAATGGAAAGAAAGTGGAAAATGAAGTAAAGAACCAAAATTGATGAGTCCCTGCATGATCCAAACACAGTATAATGTGTTCTTTGATAATGCCGGCCTTCTGTCATTTCTGGTTTGAAGCTTCTGTGGCATGGGAAGGAGGGAATCCACTGGTGATCGAAGAAGTGAAGGTGGCTCCACCGTAGAAGATGGAGGTTCGTGTGAAGATCCTTTTCAACTCTCTCTGCCACACCGATGTTTACTTTTTGGCAGCCAAGGCAATTAACTAACAATTTGTATTCATTTCGCAAATGCAAATGAAAACTGATTTGTTCCATATATAGTGATGATGCCTTGAGTGATTCTGTGCCTTATTTGATTGGTTTAGTTTCAATCTTGTAGGGTCAGAACCCTCTGTTTCCACGAATCCTCAGGCATGAGGTTGGAGGGTGGGTGAGTTTTTCTTTCCAAGATAATCTTACTAACTAGATTTCTTAGGCAATATCCAATCTTAACTCTTTTATTTTAGTAAAGTTTTGGTTAAAAGCTTGATCTGATAATGGAGCCCAACCCTTATCTTAATTTTATCAGCGAATGTAAATTCACGACATATTACATGAAAGGATCCCATCCAACGATATTAGCCTTTCCAACATTGTTCGTGGCCCTTGGTCGTGGCTTTTTGTGTGTGGGTGATTTACTATCCCTGGAATTTTCTGCATGCAACATTGTTTAACTCTGTTTTTGCTATGTTTAGGACCATAAATGTAAGAAATTTGCCCCCATCAACGATATAATTGATCATGTACAGAAATGGAATGGAAATTCTGTAGAATGGTCGATTTGATAGGACATGTTTGTGGAAGGAAAGAGAAAATAAGAACGAGAAGATGGAAGAGCTTCTGTGTTTGTGAGGAAGCTAAGGGCAGTGGGGAATGAAAAAGAAGATGGAGTAGATCCCTTCGTATCTACCATTTCCTTTTTGCAAAAAAATCTTTCGGAGAAGGTGATTTAAAGATGAATATTTCCCTTGGAATTTTTCTTTGGTACACAGATCACTTTTTGGGGTATGGTACCTAAAAAATCACTTAAGTTGTAAGTATTCCACATTAAGTGGTAAGTATTTCACATTGAGTTGTAAGTATTCCAGATATATAATACTTATCACTCAATGTTGAATACTCACCACTTCATATGAAATACTTCCACACTGAGTGGTGAATATTTTCGAATGGAATGGTAAGTTTCCCACATTGAGTAGTAAGAATTCTACACTTAGCACTCAATGCGGGATACTTACCACTAAAGTGACTTTTTGGGTACTATACACTTTTGTTTTTTTTTGTCTACCATAGATGGACTCTTTCCCTCATGCACTCTTTCCTACATGGGACGTTGAAGTTTTAAATAAACAAGGGGAAACCATCTTTCGTACCCTATAAAAAAAAAAAAAAAAACCCATGTTTCGTAGTTTGAATCACCCGTGCCCAAACCAAACCCTCTACTCGAACACTTCATCGTTGTTAGTCCTTTTTGAGTTTCCTTTCTCATTTTTAGTTTCGACATGTTTTTTTTCTGTAATGTATGGCCAACATTTGTGGACAACAATTTGAATTCTCATTGCCATTCATCTTCAGCCAAGTTTCAGATTTAGTGGTAAAATTACACCCAGGTTTACGCCCCATTTTTCATCTTTCTGGCAACGTTTCTAAATTATAGAGTTTTTCTTGTGGGTGCAACTGTGCAGGCGATGTCTTTAAGGACCTTGTTGGAAGTGCATGTTTTGTAGCTCCTGAAGTATTGCGTCGAAGTTATGGAGTTGAGGCTGATATATGGAGTGCTGGTGTGATATTATACATATTACTTAGTGGGGTCCCACCTTTTTGGGGTGGTAAGTTTTGTTGTCTTTTACGTTCTCTTTTCTTTTTTCTAGCTACTAAACATAATGGAATTTCGGAACTTTGATAAGTACCATCTTATTACAAATTTTCTTTGTTGCTTCCATCATGTTCTTAGTGGGCCAGTAACATAGTTGAAGGATTGTTACAATCAGATAAAGTCTTGGATGTTCTAGACAGATTCTAACGGAGGAAGAAAAAATCTGGGGGAAAATGGTTGAGTAAAGTTCAGCCTAAAGTTTATTTTTATGCTTCATTAGGAGTGCCTCATGACATTGCTATTTTTTTCTGAGCAGTAAGTTTTTATTTAGTTGAATCTTCTCATTCTTATTACTTTTCTTTACCCTCAGAAAATGAGCAGTGTATCTTTGATGCTGTTCTACGGGGAAATCCTGCTTTTGCATCTGATCCTTGGCCATCCATATCCAGTAGTGCCAAACACCTTGTTAAGAAGATGCTGCAGAGCGATCCTAAAGAAAGGCTTTCTGCTACTGAAGTATTGAGTAAGTTTCAACGCGGAAGGATTTTTTTGAGTTTACAATGACAGCCCCTAGGCGTCTATGGAACCAATACAGCATAGGAGGGAGATGTTCCTTATTTTTTGGGTAGGAGGTTAGAGGGCAGTTATACAGTGCGCACCAATATGCCCTAAGCTCCCAAGACCCAGACAAGTCATTAAACAGCAATTTGCTGTAGGCCTTGAGCAATGCAATTGATAGTTATCTGTATTTTGTCAATTACACATTGGGTCACTTTCTTCATATGGTAAAGTTGCTTGGCCTTTCTATATTTCACTGTTGTGAGTTTACACTTTACAGTAATGAAAACATCATAGGCAAAGGTTTAGCATTACTTTTTAAGTTTGACCCTGCCCATTCTATTTTGATGGCGTACTTACATACCAACGAGACGTAGAGTAATTGCTGTCACTGTCAATTTGTTCTGTCCTTGTTTAGGGTCCAAAACTGTTTGTTTTGCCTCGGAAAATAAGAACTATCTGATTCTTGAATTATATTCCAATAGAAATTTACAACAAAAGACATAACGGGACAATGAAAAAACAAATAATGGAGTTTCTTTTTTATGTTTATAACTGTTCTCTTCTGTTGGGTAGATGTGTTACTTCTGCATAATGCATGGCCACAACTTTCTACTTGCTTCATGATTTGTAATATGGGTAGCATACTTAACTTTGAAAAGTTGCAATATCACTCTTATGTGCACTCCAATATGCCAGTACAAGGCATCATACTTGGTTTGAATTGACAATATAGATGGTAAATATACTGATTATATAGAGTTGATTCAACTTCCCGGTCAGAAGTATCAGGAAATGCATCTTTAACATTCCACGTTGTATGAAGTGGGAAATTTGTTGAAAAAATTGTACAATCTGTGGATAGAAACTGAAAGCTCAATGAACTAAATGGATGCTGATCATCCATGGATCGGAGAAGATGGAGATGCATCAGATAAACCTATTGATATTGCTGTCTTAAGTAGAATGAAGCAGCTCCGTGCAATGAACAAACTCAAAAAAGTATCACTAAAGGTAGGATTGAGAGTATATTCTTGTTTCTTGCTGTTCCTACTTATTTGTGGAACTTTATTTTATTTGGTCGGGTTTTGGTTTTGGTTAAACTTGCGGAGTTTAATTAGGGTATCTTCCTTGCGCTTGTAGGTCATTGCAGAAAATCTTTCTGAAGAAGAGATCGTTGGGTTGAAGGAAATGTTCAAAACTGTAGACACAGACAACAGTGAAACAGTTACTTTTGAAAAGTCGAAAGCCGGTCTTCCAAAACTGGGTACCAAGCTTTCTGAGTCGGAAGTGAGGCAGTTGATGGAAGCGGTAGTTTTACTTTTTCTTCCCCTTTCCTATTTTATTTCCCGCTAGCTCTCTGGGTTGTTTATCATATATTGCTTGGTGCTTTACGTTATATTGCTTCATTCCCTACTTGCACATCTGCAATATCATGGTGGCTCAGCATTAGTTTTGTCTTTTTGGTTGGGATGACTCATCATCTCTCAAGCATTGGAATATTGAGTTATGAACTCCTCAAGTGGATGAGAAGTGGCTGAAGGTACTGAAGGCTGAATTTTTTGACCATGCACGAAAGTGGACCATGCACCAGATTCGGTAAAGACCTCAGTACAGTTGCTCCAGCTCCCGTACCTTGGTAAGTTTAGCGACTGACTATTTACCAGCAATTGATGGAATAGAGAGTTCAGAGAGAAATTCTGAATGTCTGAATGGTTATGATAATTTGGTGATCCTTTTTTACATTTGGTGACCATATCTGCTTATTTTGATGATGAAATCCCAGCTAATATGTATATAGAGTAATAGTGCTGATCTTGAGGAACTTATTTGCCAATATGTATGTTAAACTTTTTGGTACTTGCAGTCCAGTGTAACAAAAACTGTGCTTATGACTTGGTGCAAAAAAGAAACCGTGAAATTGGTTTTGTTTTGGTAGTTTGTACTAATTAATGACAGACCATAGTTTGGAATGGAAGGTACCTGGAAGCATTTTGTTTGTGCACGTTCAGTAATGTGACAATATTCATTGCTATAGTTACAATTTTAGTTGTTCCATTGCTTCCAAATATTATGCTCACTTCTTTCATTACTTTCGTCTTCTTTTGTTTTATAATAGCAAATGAATTCTATTAGTATTGGGAGCGTAGTCAAAACTCAATTTACAACACGAATGCTCCAAACAAAAAAATACCAAGCATGAGACACCTCGTGCTGGCACGAGCCGACCACCTAGTGGAGTACTATATTGGCTAGTATTCTTGCAACTCTATAAGATTTATGTCACACTCCTTTGGTTTTTGGATGTGGTTTAGTATTTTTATTTCATAACCCACTTGTTTTGGGGAAGAAAATTTTAATTGGTTTATGAAATAACAAGATCCCATTTTATTGCAAATCCTTGTCTGAAGGACTCTTGAGTTATGAATCATTATTTTGTTATTCCAGATTCCTAATCATGTGGCCATTCAAATTGCTCTTGAACTCAAAAAGCTGCTCATAGACGATAGCCTTCTCCACATGTAAGTCATCGCCAATTACATTTTGTTTTCTATCTGTGTTGCTTTTAGTCCAGTTGGTATGTTATTCTAGATACTAAAGGTTCTCATTGCCTATTTTGCAGCTCTCAATCCGACCTGGAAGCTAATTTGTTTAAGGTATCGTGCATTACCCTGGTTCTCAACTCTCTCTCTCTCTCTCTCTCTCCTCGTATGTTTTTGTCATTAGTTGTATTGGCTTTCGAATCTTCATTTTTGGAATCCATGAAAAAATATGGGGCATATGGGTAAGAGCATTAGCAGATTGGTAAGTTAAAGCTAAGCAAGCAACCTTTGAATTGAACATAACATAGGGTGACAAACCTAGCAAAGATATTTCCACTGTACCATGTAATTATAGACACATTCTATTGTGGGGGATGTCAGTTTTTTTTTTTTTTTTTCCTTTTATGCATGTTTATGTATTAGTATATTTATGTGGGGGTGTGTATGTAACTTCTCACGACCTCGTATAACAATTCAGGTTAGGCTCAGTAGCTACCCTTCAGCTTCTGAGCCATGGAAGCTTGGCTAGTTATAGCTTGAGTTTCCTGAAACCTCATCCACTAAATGTAAAGTTAATGCCAAAAGGTGGTGGTAATGTCAAAACTGTGTTTGTCAAAATTCCAGACAATCAATCTTTCTTTGTGGCAAAGATTGACCTTGACCTCTCTAATGGAATTACGGAAGTATACAAGGTGGTAGGGTTGCAAACAAGCTGAGCTTTGTTGAGCTCGAGTTTAGCTTGTTTACTAAACGAGTCAAAAACTTGAGCTCGACCTCGGCTCGAGCTTTAACAGGCTGAGCTTAGTCGTTTGCTAAGCTCGCGAGCTGCTCGGTTCATCTACAGCCCAGCCACATAAATTATGTCAGTATATTTGTCACAAATTTATTTAGCTCTTAAAGTGAAAAATAAGTTCAAAAAGCCCTACAGCCGGATTCTGTGAACAATCTTTTTTACAAATCTAAAACGACCCATAAACTTGGACAATTAGGTGTTGCCTTTTTTCTGATGGAGCAAATGCTTCACCTTAAAAAGGGAAATTTGGAACTAGGAAAGTCATCATTCAACAGTCAACCTCTTCAAAACTGGGGAGTCATTTTCACTAGTAATTAATTTCTAATTTGTTTCCGTTTTCCATCCGTTGGAAAAGAAAACCCAAACACCTAACGCACATCACAAGTCCCCCACACAACAGATGAAGGAAAATAAGATTACAGGATTACCCCATCGTACACCTATACGTAGACACAATTTATAAGAGGACTCGCTCCATTCCCCCTCAACATATTGCAAAAAACACCCAAACCAAAACAATGCCACCCCTACCTCCGCCGCATGCCGCCATGTCGTCCGACGACCACGAGAATCACCCACCACGTACTTCACGAACCGGCCCTTTCTTTCGAAACCCGTTGTTTGAACCTCCTAGAAGGCACCAATATGATTTGAACAAGATCATGCTCACTGCTATCATTGCGCTATCCGTTGTGGTTGTGCTAGTCATCGTACTCCACATATACGCAAGATATGTCCTCCGTCGCTAGGCTCGTCGAAGAGCCGTGATTCGGCGGCTGGGGCTGATGGTTTCTCAGGTGGAGCTGCCCAAGACAGGGCTCAACCTGACCGTCATCGCCTCTCTACCAGTATTCGCCTCTCTTCAAGAGAACAAAACCAGCGATGAGAGAGAAGGGGAATATGAGTGTGCGATTTGTCTGAGCGTATTAGAAGATGATGAAATGGCTAGGGTTCTACCAAACTGCAAGCACACTTTCCACGCGGAGTGTATTGACAAGTGGCTTGGTTCCCAATCGACATGTCCCATTTGTCGGATAGAGGCAGAGCTGAGGGTGGTGGCACCGGAGCTCTGTGAACTGCCGCTAGAAGGCGATGGCACTCCACCTACCCGTTGCTCCACCTCCAAAGGGTGCCTATTTCACATAGGGAAGCGTGGAAGGGACGTCATTAGTAGGGGTGTACATGGTCCGGATTGGTCCGGTTCTCTAGAAAACCAATAACTGGACCATTCCTTACGGTTTTAGAAAATTGGGAACCAAAACCTAACCAATATTAGCGTAGAACCTAACCAGAACCTAACTGCAAGACCGGTCCGGTTCCGGTTCTATCCAATTTGCATCCAAACATTTGTTCACAAAAATTAAAAATTCAAAACACTAATATTGGGTATATTCACTACAATAAAAATTCTTAGGAGTTTGGATTCCTATAATTTTAATAGTATATTAAAACCTTTTCTAACAAATGAGATTTTTTCTAAATAAATTGATTTTAGTAAGGAAAAGATTAACTTACCAAATCCAAATAAATATTTAATTACACATATATATTATGTGTGTGTTATATGCGGTTCGGTTCGGTTCTACCCATGGTTCTTTAATTGAGAAAATCAGTAACCGAACCAAAATTAACGGTTCTTCGTTTTTTGGAACCATAACCTAACCAATGAACCACAGAACCAGACCAAATAGGACGGTTCGGTTCGGATCGGTTTCACGGATTGGATCGGTTTCTTGTGCACCCCTAGTCATTAGATGGTGGGATACAACAAACACAATCCTAGGCCAAAGTGAACGGATCGAGCTCGAGGTTGAGTTCTTTTTGGAGGATTCAGGGAAAGGTTGTCCCCACGAACTCAATCTAGTGGACCGGAAGAAGATATTGAGAGATTGATTTTGGGTAAAAAGGAGTTTCATTAATCAGTTACCAAGGCAACTACCCTTAGTTGAGCTCCTAAAGTTTCATCTTGGGAGCCCGATTTTGCACTCCCAACTAAAGAGCTTGAAGTGGGAGCTTGCTCCTCACAAAGATGCGAGTTTTTGTATGATCTTTGTATAGAAAGACAAAGATTTATCACTTTGGTTTATTAATTAGTCTTTGATGGACTCATATATCTAGCCCAAGTCATGATATCTTGAAAAGAAAATCATATTATATTGTAGAGGTGGCAATTTCAACTCATTTTTTAACTCGTACAAATCCGCCCACTTACAAGTACACCCTCACAAACTCACACACACACTCTCTCTCTCCCCATGTCAAAAAATCTCCAAAACTGACCACTCTGAACAAGGCCCGTTTCGCTAAGAACTTTTTCTTTTAGCATTTTTTGTTTTTATTCAAAAAATTTCTCGTTTGTTAGTTTTGCACCAAATTTTTATGAATTATTGATTCGTCTAGTTGAGACTAATCGGAACAGTAAAAAAAATTTACTTTTACCCAAATATTTTTAAAAATATACACTTTTAAGCCAAAAAAGAGTCAATTTTTTTTTTTTTGTTTTAAAATGATTATTTTCAAAAATATATAGGTACAAGTCAATTTTTACTTTCCGATTTGTCTTGACAATACGAATCGAAAAATTTAAAAAGTGAAGTGCAAAACTAGCAAACGCGGTACCCGGTCGGCACATTTGGGCTATCAAATTCATCCACACATTCTCTCTCCCTCTCACCAGTCCCTTGAGCTCCTCTTGACTGTGATAAAATAATTACAAGACCAATCCCTTGAGACGAATCGGAACAACAAAAAAAAAAAACTTTTTGTGTTCTTTCGTTGAGACGAACTAATAAGGGTAAAAAGCTTGTTGCGAAACAAGCAAATACAAAAAAAAAATTTAATAGAGGAAAAAAAAAGAAAAGTCACTTGACTTTTTAATCCAAACCTAAGCGGTGGCTTCGGCTCTTCGTAAATCTCTCTTTGCTTCCATAAACTAACCATATTATATACCCATATTCTTGTACAACCATCATTGATTTTAATAGAAAAATCATAGATGATTTCGTGTTATTTTTTAAGGCATGACTTGGGTTTTTTTTCCTTATTGATTTTGAAAGGTTCGTAGATGTGGTATTTTTGTTTAGTAAGTCTGAGTTTCGATATAGGGGAACTAGTTATTTAAAAAAATAAAAAAACGGGTTGGGCGGGTTTGGGTTTGCCTTGACCTATATTCGACCTGACCCGTTTCAACCCGTTCACTTTTTGACCCATATTCGACCTGACCTGTTTCAACCCGTTCACTTTTTGACCCATATTCGACCAGCGATCCGTTTCAACCCGCCCAGACCCGCCTGTTTGCCACCTCTACTATATTGTAATACTAGCCCATTTCTTAAACTCATATTTTTAGTTTCTAAAATGATTGTACGTCTTTACCAGCCAAAAAATGCAAAAAACAGTACAATAAAAGGGATACTACCCATCTGAAAATACAGAAACAACAACTAAAAACAAGAAATAAAAACAACAAAACCGCCTGGAACCACAATGCCGGAGCCGGACCTGTTGAACACACTTGTGAAGAGGGGTTGGAGAGGCGAAGTTGAAAGCCTAAGTATGAACACAGAGCAGACCCTCCTAGATGACCCGCCGCACCAACTCAAACTCGTCCTGCCGCAAACTGAAGGCAGAAGCTGCCGCAGACGTCGTCTTCGTCGCCGGTACACTGGTTACAAAAACTAGACCTATAACCCTAGATCTAGCTCCTGAGTCCAAAAATGGTGGGAAGAGTGGGAGGTCTCGGCTCCCAGAGGAGAGAGAGTGGGAGGTCTCAGCTCTCAAATGAGAGTCTCAACCACCTCACAATCATAGGCGTAGAAAGAAAACAGGAAGAGAGAAGTCTATAGATGGGAGATTAAGAGAAGGAGGGGGGGGTTGTTGACGGACTCACCCAACCCATGCAAGCTACCTGTGAGAACTCCGTTTTCCTCCAGAACAGCTGTTGAGGACCGCATGGGTTGCTCCTCCCCAAACAACTACTCCCACTCACCTTGTTGGCCACCTTCTCCACCAAATTAGGCTGTCCAGCCTTGTTGGTTGGTTGCTAGGCCAAGTGTGCCACCAACCAAGTACCTTCCAATCTCACTCTTTCAAGTCTTGGGTTACCAAAAATCAAGCAAATAAGAGCACACAAACCCTAATACATTAATCCTTGCCACTTCCATACACTCATTTTTCAAGCACAACGATCTAAGTTCAACCTATTTCAAAACCTCCCAAGCAAAGGTATAAACTTTTATTTGTTTCCTGTTTTGATCCTTGGGGGAGGGGGGCAGGGCCAAGGCTGGTAATCAATACCAGTCTTGACCCTAAAGTCAGTAGGGTTACAAGAAGCTGTGGCAGAGCACTCCCGTGCGCGACGGTCCCGTACACTCGCACGACAGTCATGTCTGCACGAGATTGGACCACATGGGGATGGGATGCTGGTTTTTAAGTTTCATGTTGTGTTTTTAACTTATTTTGAAGCATGTTTGATATTAACTCACTGTTTTGGATGATGAAAATCATAGTTTAGGTTAGCTTGTTGTTTCATTTGGTTTGGAATGCCCTTGGGTTGCTTCTGGACAAGTATTAGAGCCCAAGCATGCAAAGCAATTCCTGGAAGTCCGGTCAGGACCCTCGCGCGAGTGTCTCACTTTGTCGCGCGATGGTCCTCTGATTTCCAGTGGTTGCCCTTACACGGGCAACTAGGGTTTGGACCCCTGTTTATTCACCCCCACTGTTTAGGGGTTGTGTTTCCAAATTATCCTATCTGTTTGTAATATTATTTGCATTCCAGTACATATAAACTGCTTGGTTTGCCCCCTGGGTGAGCACTGGTCCTTCTAGAGCCCGAAGGGGATAAAATTCGACCTGTGGTGAGGCATTACCACTCACGCGATGTAATGGGTGTGTCGCGCAATGGTCAATTTTCATGTACGTAGATCCATGCATGCAAGTTGGCCATTGTGCATGTCATGCCCATTTCATGTGCAGTTTTGGTGTTCTGATCAGAGGGTGGGGTTTTATCCCATTTATTTTCCAACATTTTGTCCGTCCATGCTGATTCAAACACATCTTGCAAATCGTGTTACAGTTTTAATCCCCGATTAACTTTTCTCCCGCCTTAACTGGCTAAAAATTGATTAATAAAAAAAGAATCACAAATATTTTCACAAAATGCCTAAGTAGAGACCGATCTCCGGATTGGGCGGAGGGGTGCCTTAAAACCCTTCCCCTCTCGTAACCTGGCTCCTGAACCCAGATATGGTTACAACGGACTGGTTCGTTCACTTTTTCAAATCAAATAACGCAACAGGTGCTTCGAAATACGGTTCCTTGGGTGTCGGACCTTCAAACCCAAGTGGTGACTCTGTATTCCGAGCGCTTGCTTCTCCGTTCGTGCTCTCTCGATTTCCGGACCGCTTTAAAAAGGAACAGATCCATTTCTTCTCTAAGGGCATGCTGCCCACAATAATTACATGAGAAACATAGATGAAATTACCGACTCGGGGATTTATTCAGAGACGTTTGGTTCGGTTATGGTTATTATTGTTCAAAGCCTGAGATTCTGTACGTTAGGAATTGTATTTGTTTACCAGTCGTAAGGAAAGACTAGGTATTTGGCTACCTAAGGTGAAACATTTGGGTGATCTCGGTCGTCCAAACGTGTTTTGGACGGCCTGGATTTATAAGCTCTCTCTCTCACCTAACCACTCTCGCTCCTTTTTTTCTCCTCCCAAAATCCGGACCGTTCAAAGCACATTTTGACGGCTGGGATTGCCAACGGGGTACCACACGCTCGGCACCCAAAAACTTCTCTGATTTTAGCCTTTGCTTTTCAATCGTTGACCTCACGTTCATTTTCAACATTTTACATTTGAAAAGTTGAATTCCCAAAAAGAGGTTTGCTCTCATATTGGTTACATTTACCATGAGTAACAACTTTTAGAGTTCTCCCTTTCAAAATAGAAAAAGAAAATAGAATAGTAGAGTTAGGGATGGCAAAGTGAACCGAACCGATGGGTACTCGAACCGTAACTGAAAATTTTTCCCGAACCATAACCGAAAAATTCCCCGTGGGTATGGGTATGGTTGAGGCCTTAGATAACCGAACGGGTATCGGTGCGGGTATGGTTTATCAGATCCCCGAACCGAAACCATAATATATATATATATAAAATAAAAAAGAGACTAGGGGTCAAAGTGAATTCTTCCAAAAGTTTTATGGACCAGCTTGTTGCATATATTAAGGTATAAGGACTTGGAGTGTGATAACCCTTTATATATTTAATACAGTGGGTCGGTGGGTGGGTGAGTAGGGTTCTGAGAATCAGAAATTCAGGATCGGCCATACCCTCTCTCGCCTCCAGTCTCCACGCCTGAGACACACACTCTCTCTCTCTGTTCGTCCGATTCCCAATCTGAGGTTGCTTTCCCTCTCTCTCCACATTTGGATCGAAGGTAGAAGAAGCAAAACTCCATAGCTCGTGCGATCCGTAGAAGAAGCGTAACTCCACTGCTCGGACGATCGAAAGTAGAATCACTCACTCTCTCTCTCTCTCTCTCTCTCTCTCTCGATCTCGATCCTGTTTCTCATTAGCTTCGTAACTCTGTTTTTGCAATCTACTGAACAGTCCACAGTTACACTTTTCGGGGCCAATCGACTCATCGTCTCTAGTTTAGTCCTCTCTTTCTCTGTGCGTGTGTGTTTTTTTTTGGATCCGTGTATGTGTGTTGATCTCTCTGAATCTGTAAGTGAAATTTTGCTGAAATGATGGATTTTTTTCTCCTTTGTTGATCTGTTCGGTTACCCATTCGGTTCGGGGATTACCCGAAAACCGAATGGTTCGGTTATGGTTCATTTTTCCCCTCCCCGTTCGGTTATCGGGGCGGATATGGGTAGCGTATCGGTTTCGGGGATCGGGGACGGAAATCCCCATATCCGCCTCGAACACCCCGAATGCCATCCCACGAAATTAATATTAACATTAAAGTAAAATATTAAATTAAAACAACACATTATTAATTTCTTTGACGGGGGTGGGTGTTAAATGGAATTTTGGGTATTTAGCACTAGGTTTTCTACAAGGTATAACAACTTATTTCACCCCAACGAATTGTCCTTTTGCCATAAGACAAAAAAATTAAGGGAGAGTTTTCTGATGAGTTGTAGCAACCCAACACCTGAGCATGTGCTGGGTTCGTTTTGATGATCTGAATTGTTGACTATATAGAGCTCGTTGAGAATTTCAATCATACGAAAAATCAAGTTCATCAGATATTGAATAATATCTTTGCAGATCACATTTCTCGAGAGGAAAACGAAAAAAAATGGATTTGATCCAACGTCAATGAATCCAATTTTTTTCTGAAAAGGAATGTATTTTTACATGATTAAAGTTTGCAATGATCTCTCTATAAAGTGAACGGTTTAGATCGTCAATACGGCTCCGACACGAGCCCACAAATGGGAAAATTGGATACATGTCTTTTCAGAAAAAAATTGGATTCATTGACATTGGATCAAATCCATTTTTTTTCGTTTTCCTCTCGAGAAATGTGATCTGTAAAGATATTATTCAATATCTGATGAACTTGATTTTTCGTATGATTGAAATTCTCAACGAGCTCTATATAGTCAACAATTCAGATCATCAAAACGAACCCAGCACATGCTCAAGTGTTGGGTTGCTACAACTCATCAGAAAACTCTCCTTTAATTTTTTTGTCTTATGGCAAAAGGACAATTCGGTTCTCTTAAAAATACCATTCATTGGGGTGAAATAAGTTGTTATACCTTGTAGAAAACCTAGTGCTAAATACCCAAAATTCCATTTAACACCCACCCCCGTCAGAGACATTAATAATGTGTTGTTTTAATTTAATATTTTACTTTAATGTTAATATTAATTTCGTGGGTTTGAGGAGATAATATACACAATTAGAGATATAGAAGTGGATCTTTTGAATTGGTCTCCTTGTTTTACTCCTAATTGTTTTACTCCTAATTATTAGTTGTAATTTTTTTTTTTTTGGTAAAGAGGGATTTTATACCAAAAAATAGAACCAAGTTACAAATGAACAAAGGGGCATACCCCCAGCAAACTGGAAACAGAAACCAAAAGCAAAGATATTGGCCTAACTAACTACTAGCTACAAAACTTGCTTTGAGATGTTCCAAGCTCTACACAAGACTCTATTCCGAGATGCATTGCTTGTTACCAAAGATTGAATCATTTCTAGCTTTCCAGATGTAATACACTGTTCCCGCCATAGCTAACTTATAGAGAGCAGAAGAGAACCCCTTCTTCTTGAGGTTTTGAACAGCCCAGTTAATCTCATGCTCCCACTCCCTTGGACATCTAGTGATGCCAAACAAATGGAGGATTCTCCCCCAAATACAAGCTGAAAAAGAACAGTTAAAAAAGAGATGTTCGTGGGATTCATTCAAACTGTGACAAAAGACACACTGAGGGTCCACTCTCATCCCCCGTGATAACAGCCTATCCTTTGTGGATAGCCTACCCCAGCAAACAAGCCACATGATAAAAGCCCATCTTGGAATACCTTGCTTAACCCATACAATGTGAACCCATGGAACTTTGGGGAGAGGGTTCTGGAGAGCTTCCCAAGCAGTTTGAACTGAGTAGATACCACTAGGGGCAGGCAGCCATATCACAGAATCTTCCACAGCTGAATTAGGTCGAAGAGTTGAAGGTGTGCACCGCATAATTTGCAGGATAGCCCTATTATTAGTCGCATGTTGTTCCATACTAACGGCAGATACACCCACTAATACTTGATTATTGATTATCTCCGTATTTTTTTCCTAAAAATCTGCCATTATCTGAAGCCCTAACAAACTAACCTCTATGTTAATGCCTATCAAACTACTACTCTGTTATTTTGGCCGAAGAGACAACAGTGCACAACTCTATCAAAATCTCATTCTCTTCTTCCAATCAGTGCTCTCTTTCAGAAATATAAAAGCTTCTTGTGTTTTTTTTACTTCATACTTTTCGTGGATTACTTAATACTTTTTGTGGATTAGTTCGATTCACTGCACCGAAGAAAACTTGAAAGCCGTTGTATTTTGGGAAAAGAATCATCCAGCTTTGTGCAGAAGGGGGTGTGTGGGCAGCATGCCCTTTGAAAATAGGGATTTCGTTCCCCGTTTCGCAAAGTGGCCTGGAAATCGAGGGAGCCCGAGCGGAGAAGCAAGCGCTCGTAAATACAGAGTCGCCACTTCGGTTTGAAGGTCCGACACCCAAGGAACCGTATTTCGAGGCACCTGCCGCGCTATTTGATTTGAAAAGTGAAGGAAACCAGTCCGTTATAACCATATCTGGGTTCGGGAGCCAGGTTACGAGAGGGGAAGGGTTTTAAGGCACCCTTCTCGCCCAATCCGGAGATCGGTCTCTACTTAGGCATTTTGTAAAAATATTGTGATTCGTCTTCTTCTTAATCAATTTTAAGCCAGTTAGGGCGGGAAAACAGTTAATCGGGGATTAAAACTGTAACACGATTTGCAAGATGTGACTGGGTATGGCATAAATAAATTGAATACTATGAAAATGAGATAAAACCCAATCTTCTGATCAGAAATGAACCCTGCTGCTTATAAAATGAGCATGCCCTACATGATGGCCACCTTTGCATGCATGGATCTACGTACATGCAAAGGGGACCATCGCGCGACATACTCACTCCCTTGCGCGAGCGTTCATGCATCACCACAGACTGAATTTTGTCCTCTTCTGGGCTCTGGAAGGACCAGTGCTCACCCAGGGGCAAACCAAGCAGCTTATATGTACTGAAAATTAACTAATTATTACAAAACAGTGCAAACAGGAGCCAAAATAAATGAAACACAACCCCTAAACAGTGGGGGTATCAAAACAGAGGCCAAGGGCCAAGCTGCTCATGCAAGGGCAATTTCTGGAATCAAGCTAACCATCGTGCGAGACAGTGGGTACCTCGCGCGAGGGTCCTGACTGGACTTCCAAGAACTGCTTTGCATGATCTGAGCTCTGGTACATGTCCAGAAGCAACCCAGAAGCATCCCAACAAAGTAAGTAAGTAATAAAAGCTAGACTATGTGTTTTAACTTGCACAACAATGAGCTAAAAAGCCTAACATACTTTAGAACAAGTAATGACATGATAAAACAAGAAAAACCAGCATCCCCAAACCCCACGAAGACTGTCGCGCGAGATACTGAGTCCGTCGCACGAGGGTATACTTAGAATGGATTCTTGTAAATCTGCTGACTTTAGGACCAGAACTGGTATTGATTACCAGTCTTGGCTCTGACAGCCCCCCTCAGGGATCAAAACAGTAAACAGAATAAGGTGTTTATACCTTTGCTTGAAAAGGTTTTGGAAAAGATTGAACAAGGTGGTGAAGCTTGTGATGGAAAATGGATTGGAGAATGGATGAGCAAGTGAATTAGGGTTGAGAGCCTTAGTGTGCTTGGTGTTCCTCTTAACCTTTCAAGATTTGTAACTTTTTTTTTTCTTTCTTAAAAGAGTGGGTGGGGGTGGTATTTATAGAAGACTTGAGAGGTGTAGGAGGGTGGCAAACAACACCTTAGGACCAAACTTGGTGGTTAAGGTTGGTGGAAAGTTGATGGGAAGGGTTGTATGAGTGTGTACTCCCAAAGCCTGCACTGCCACTGTCCTGTGGAGAAAAATGGGGTTCAATAGCCTTGTAGCCCCCCCAGGCAAGCAACCAACTGGCTGGTAAAAGGTGAAAGTGACATTTCTGGACCATCGCGTGATGGAGTGGGACCATCGCGCGAAGGTAACACAGTTGTCGCGCGTGGGTCAATAGTCAAGCATTTGACTTTGACCACACCTAGCAAGGCATACCCTCGCGCGAAGGAGTGACATCCTCGCGCGATGGTCAAACCTCTGGCTAGGGTTTTGACTCTGGTTTTAAAGGTTCTAAAGGTTCAAAGGGGGTTCCACACACACCAAGTTTAAATCTTTCCATTCTCAAGACTGCTTTTCGATCTAGTTCATCATCGGGGAAACAAGAAACCGTAAAACAATCGGGAGATTCAGATTGGGGTGTCTACAGTAGTCCCTCTTTGACGGCACGCGGAGCACCATTGACTGGTACGGGTAACGTCAAAGATTTCTAAACACCCACCAAATTAGCCCAAAAGCCGATTAAATGGAAAATGCGCAAGTATGTAAAAATACCGTGCACCAAAGGATGACCGGACGGATAGATCGTCGCTAATTGAAGATCGGACGGATAGATCATCGCTGACTCGAGATCGGACGGATGGATCGTCGCTGATTGATAATTGGACGGATAGATCGTCGCTGATTTAAAATTGGACGGATGGATCGTCGCTGATTTGAAAGTGGACGGATAGATCGTAGCTGATTTGAAATTTTGACGGATGGATCGTTGCTGATTTTGAAAATGGATGGATAGATTGTCGCTGATTTAAAATTTGGATGGATGGATCGTCACTGATTTGACATTGGACGAATGGATCGTCGCTGATTTGAAATTGGAGCGCACGCGGGCAGACCACAGCTGGGGATATAAGATGCTCCAAATCGTAAGAATTAATTAAATGTGACCCCCAAAAATTATTTATTAAAAACCTGGGGCTTTAATTGATAGGGGACACCAAGATTAGGCTTGATCTGCTGGGGAAATGGGCCTGAGGCCCAAGAAAATGTCGCGCGATGGAGTTATCTCAGGGCCTGATTTTTTTGAACCAGCCCTGACCCGGCCCGTGCTTGTGCTCGTTCCATATAACAGCAAGGGCGTTTCAGAAACCGTTCAAACACGATTTTGAAACAAGACCACTTCTCCTCTCTCAAAAACTCTTCCAAACTCTCCAAAACCCTAAGTTTGAGACACAAATCGAGAAACCCACAACCTTACATCCCTCCCTGGCAGACCACGGTGGTGATGGCGACAGCGGTGACATTATTGATCGGCCGGAGGACGTGGGAGGGCCAATGGCAGCCGAGACAGACGATCAAACAAACACAGAGGCGACCGTTGATGAGGGTGCAACGGTGGCAAGCGGCGGCAATGACGTTCAGGGCCATCAGCAAGAGGTTGCTGGCGAAGACGTCCGTTGCGCGACAGAGGAGGAGCCTCGTGCGACGGTGGAGATCAGTCCAGTGGGCCCAGGCGTCGAACCAGAGGGCTTGGGTACCGGAGTAGGAGAGGGCTCAGTGACCGCTAGTGGTAATTTGGGTGATGCCAGTGGCAGCGGTGCCCGGGGTGATGATAATGAGGCGAGCCAAACCCTGTCGAGGGACTCGGCGAAGGGTAAAAGTGTAGTAGACGCGGAGGCGGAGACCACGGAGGATGCTGCTGTTGAGATCTGAGAGGATGACATTGTTTTCAGTCCAGCGGCGACGGCGGCCACATCATCGAGGCACGTGCTGGTCACCAAATATGATATCACCAAGCACTTGCCTGACGAGATGTTGGCGAAGCTCCTGGAGGAAAATCCCACGATTGGGGAGTTTGTTTTGAAAGCCAAGGAAGATCGGGCGAGGGCCATTGCCACATCGGATGCCGTGGAGAGGGCCGAGAGGGAGAGAGCTGGGCCAGGAGGGCTGACGGCGGATGTAGAGGCCGAGGAGAGAGAAACTGAGGATGCACAGGGGCTGAGGGTGAGAGCCGAGGACGAGGAGGGCACTGTGACACGCCCCGAGTTTTCAGAGGAGACCTATGTGCCACCGAGACCACACCTGTTCGTACCATCGGGCTTCGCGGGGTACAAACCGCTGCAGGACCGACTACGACGTTGAGCTAGTGCTGAGGGACCCCAGAGTGCACATTGCAAACACCTGGGTTGAGGTATATTTCTTGAAAAACCCCCTTTGTAGTTCAACTTCATATTTACATGCCTTGAAAATCACAAAATACATCACAATTGAACCATGCAACAATGATATAATCTGTGCCCTGAATGCCATGCATGTAATAACTTGAACCAACCATCTACTGTAGACTGAATATAGAACATGCCAGGACAAGACAACTTCGTATTGCACACCATGCACGTAATAACTTCCACCAATAATTCGTCTTTAAACTGTACCGAAAGCACATCACGATAACAGGGCCCTTACACTGTATATCATACATAGAATAACTTGAACCAACCATCTAATTGTAGACTGTGTTGACATCAATCACAATGATACAGCCCTTGAAACAACTTAAATTGACCATCCGTGGTTAAGCTGCTGCATTGATTACCTAGAACTTGAAAATGAAAGCTATGCATGCTGACATTGCTTTGTTGCTTGTCTTTGCTGTTTGAAACAGGCGGAGCGGAGCAGAGGGATATACGCGGCTTTGGGGGCGCATGCAATTCCCTAGCACTGTATGAGAGCCTGCCAGAGAGAGTGAGACGGCTAGTGGACGAGGCGGGGTTTGGTGAGTATATATGGACACTATCACCGGTCAGAAATGACCATGCAGTTCTAGTGGCACTTGCTGAGAGGTGGAGGGATACCACCAACCCTTTCCACCTACCACCAGGAGAGATGACAGTGACACCGGCAACTTCGCGGCGATCACAGGTTTGAGGGTTGGGGGAGATCCCATCCCATTTGATTCAGGCATACACACAGATCCAGCAGCACTGGAGTGGTTCTTGGGGGAGGTGCCCAAGATTGAGAGGGGAGCGACCAGATATGCCCAGTTCAAAAAGTATTTGAAGAAGAAGGTGACCACTGAGCAGGAGGCCGAGCAGATGGCCCGGGAGTACCTGTTGTATCTGTTTGGGGCTTCACTATTTCTGGGCAGGGGAAGCACAGTGCACCTGTCGTACCTGTCGGCGCTGAGAGATTTGAGGACAACCTCACGCTTCGATTGGGGCGGAGCAGCACTTGGCACAGCCTACCTGTTCCTGGGTGACTCCTCGAGGACTAAGCAAAGCACAGCCGGCTACTGGAGGATTTGGGAGGTATGGTTTTCACATAATAAAAGCACAATTCCCGTTACACTTGAATTATTTGATTGCATAGTCTATTTAACAGTTTTATCGTATAACTATATATCTTGTAGCCAACGCATTTTAATGTTTGATAATTCATGCCGCTCTGGGCATATGAAGTGCTGAAGATGTACCCTCCGGAGTGCAAGCATCCCGACTTGAGCACTCTTTCGCGCGCGCTGATATGGAGCAAAGAGAACATGGGAACCAAAGAAGGGAGAGGCAGCCTCAACGCCTATAGGCTGTACCTGGATGACCTGAGGGCTTCGCAGGTATAACCTTAAAACTCCAATAGCCAATCATGTATGCTTTCATGGCTTCAATGCTGTTGCTGATCAATTGTATATGTTGCTTGCTTGTCACTTTGTGCAGATCGTGTGGGATCCCTGGAGGACGAGCAGGCCAGAGCTGGAGTACTTGGCCAGGAGCCGGGCTGTCACAGCCAGCAGGGTGCTTTTGGAGTCGGCCTTTGGCTGGCAGTGGTACTTAGGGGATTGTGTGACTCGCCAGTCACTCGGTTACCTTGAGTTCCATGTGCCAGGGCCACTCCCGCCGCGAGTTTCGCACACAGGCAACTACACACTGGATGAGCTAGAGTGGTTCACGAGGCCGGACACCGAGCTGACACGTTACCTGCGTCCTGACATGGACTACGCGACATACCAGCGAGACCACTTGGAGTGAGAGCCCTGAGGGAGGTGAGGAGCCAGGCTCGTGGAGCCGTTGAGGAGAGGAGGGTTGCAGCAGAGAGGCAGAGAGGTGGCGAAGGCCGGGTGAGACGGAGCCTGAGTGGGTCAGTAGTAGGCAGACCACCAGAGTTGCCTTGGACAGTGAAATTAGTGGATTCCCAGGGAAATCCGGCTGAGGTGCAACTTGTATCTGCGCAAGTAGAGCCCGTGGCAGTGACTGTTCAGGTAAACCAACTTCCATTTCTGTATGTCCATACTCTTGAATTGTATTTGAAATGTCTGACGGTTGTAAATTATTTACAGATGTTTGTTGAATGGGTGAACGAAGCTGTTCGCCGTATGTTTGCTCTGGAGAACGTGGTTAGGAGAGCAGCTAGTGGGATGCCACTGGAGCTACGCTATCCAGCACCCACAGCGCAGCCAGCTCAGGCAGCTGCTTCTCGGAGAGCCCAGGTATACAAAACGTTACATTTCCTCTTGCTTTCGATACTTACGATACATATCTGTTTTAGATTCATGCATGCCTGCTTTGAAAACATTTGATACAGGTTGATAGCTGATAGACAGCTTTCAATTGATAGAATGTACCTGTCATTTAAGCATTTGATAGATAACGTATTGCAAAATGTATACTAATGCAACGAAAAACCATGCAGGCATAGGGACGGGGGCTTCTAAGAAGATAGTGCGATCTCCTCCGAAAGAAAAGACTACCACGCCTCTCGCCGCTGCACGACAATAGATCAGGAGCTCACAGCCTGTCGGAGCAAGCAAAGAGGCAGCCAAGAAAGCGGTGGCACGTGCAAAGGAGCAGTACCGAATAGAAATGCGCGAGAGGTCAAGCCAAGATGAACCGGCCCGCAAGAAGAAGCTCATCTTGTCCCAGCTCTCCGAGGAAGAGGAAGAAGAGGAAAGAGGAGAAGAGGAGGAGACAAGGAGCGACTCTGATGACACTGTTGACGATCCCAGATACTTGCAGGATCCGACGGAAAACGTCGACGATGATGATGATGGAGGCGACGACGATGATGGCGGTGATACCGACTGGTTCGGACAGAGTGAGGCCTGATGAAAAGCCTGATGCACTTTATTTCCTGCACTTGACTTTTGATTTCGGGCCTGCGAGCCCAAGTAGATAGATAGACGGTCGGTGTGCCCTAGATACACTGATACTGCTTTTGGGAGGCCTGCGTGCCTTATTGACAGTGGGCGAGTGTGCCCTGTTTTGACTTTGATTGTTTTGATTGGCTAGAGTGCCATGCGTACAATACTTTCCTTTGGTTTTATGGTATAGCATGGTTATAAAATTTGCATTTTCATGGTTTATTCACTCTTATTATGCATAAAAGAGGTTAAACACCAACCACTAATACCAAACTTGCATTGATAACACACTGAGACTGTTCAAACGCACATGTATGTATAGGAGTGACTAGCTTGAAAGAAAACGGAAAATATAACCTAGGACACGGTCAGGATATGAGGATACGGCAAATTTTGGGCATTAACCAGCCAAAATTCACAATACTTGACTTTGAGTGAAACCGACACCTCTGCAAGGTCAAATACGTGTAACGTGACTTACACGAGTTGACGGAATGAAGAAAGACCCTCCGAAATGAGATTTAGATAGGAAAGTGTCCAAAAGACACAAAAGGGACACGCGACACGAAAATATGACTCGATTATGTCCCAAATTGGAATCGACACCTCCGTACAGTCACAAATGGTCCATATGACCTGTACAGCATGAACGAATTTGGTAAAAGCCCTTAGAACGGATTTTGACCTCCCGAAATCTTGATTTTAACTTGAAACGGGCCGCCGAGGGTCCAAAATCCTTGTTAAACGCAAATTTTCGAAACCGATGCTTAGGTTACAGTCACATAAGTCCATTGTGACTTGTAGGAATCATAAAAAGTACCAAATAAACCCTGGAACCCAAAATGACCAAAGCAAACCAGTAGCTGCTGAAAACTATCAAACTACAGATTGAACCGTCGCGCGATGGAGTAGGACACTCGCGCGAGGGATGTCTGTTGCGCGACAGAATGGGATGCTCGCGCGAGGGAGCTATGTCGCGCGATGTAGTGAGACACTTGCGCGAGGGTTAGCCTCTGCCAGGCTGCCTTTGTTTGACCAAATCAATCTTTTAAGGCATTAGAAACTTCAAGGGGCCACCCTACGGCCTGCACACAGTATGAAACCATAATTGGGGTGCTCTTCACATGCCAAGTGGTAAAACACCTAAGCCTTCAACTTTTCTTTCGGCACGACAACCGAGGAACGATATTTCCGAGCAAGTTTCTATAAAATGGAACTCATTGGTAGTAATGTAAAGCACATCACCCCCTTTGAAAGCACAAAAACTCATTGGTTATTTGAAATGGAGAGTCCGCTAGCTGCAATGCTCGATCCTTGGTTGGTGAGAACCGAAACCATTGATTGGGCCAGTCCTCGGTCTCAAGGCTTGGCCTCAATCAGAGATCTTCGATATGTGGGGCCACGCCCTGAGCTTCTCGAAGCTGCCATGATCAACTGGGATCCAGTCATGCACGTCTTCCGTCATTATGACAACGAAATGTGCCCAACGGTGGTGGAGTTCCAAGCCTACCTCCCAGGCTTTGCAAATTCCGATGTTCTCGCTGTTCCTTTGATTCAGGAAAATATGAGTCATCTGCTACGGATGAAACTGAATATTTCTGGAGAACTAACAGGCAGCATTATTAACGACGGCGAACTGGACATTCCACGCCTGATCGAATTGTACGGGCCTAACGGAATTTTAGAAAACCACGTCGAACAGGCGCACCGACGTTTTGCCTTTTCAATTTGCGCGCTGGCGGCTTACGCACTGGTTCTTGCTAATGGAAGAGTTAGTCCCAGCGTGGTGAGCATAGCTCACAAATGGGAGCACGAAAGAACATCATCCCAACAATCTTAGCTGAAACACTGATGGGCTTGGATCTGTTCAAAAGTCAACAGAGCAATGTCTTCAGTGGCAGTCCGCGGTTGCTTCAGGTGAATACTCACTCAATTCACCTTTTTTCGATTTTCGCACTCTCTCATTTTACCTCGACGCTCGGATAAGGATCGCTCTAGAACCTTACTTGTCTTTTCGCTCAGGCTTTATCTAGTTTCTCACTCGTCTTTTCACTCATGTAGATATGGCTTTCTGACAAGGTAGGTTTTCTCGAGGCTCCACAGGCAGGCTGTGATCATTTCCCAAGACGGATGCTCGAACGATCCATGCTGTACCCCAAACATGCAATCTAGATAAAGCTGGGGTGGTATACAATCCTACATGACATGCAATCTGATGACTTTGTTTGGAGATGTCCATGGCTAAACATGCCTGAAATGGCTATCAATTCCACAGGCTTTGAAAGAGTGATAATTGCTGGCCTAGCGAGTTTCACTTTTTATATCCCGGGCCGCATCCTACGCCAGTTAGGCATAAGTCAAGGGCTACACCGAGCTGGAACCGAGGAATTCCAATTGCTTGACTTCGATGTACCGACATTGCGTGACTACCGAAGGTACTGGAGAAGTGGGGTGCTTGAGGGTCCCAGTCCGGATTTTGTGGACTGGCTGGATAGCCGCTACGTGGCATGGCTTCGTGCAGAAATCCAAGCAAGGCTAGGGGGATACTACTGAGTCCAAGAGAGTCATGTCTGTATCAAGAATAAGTTCAACAGCCGTTGGGCTATCTGAACAGTTTTCTTTGCTTTTGTTTGACCCTTGAATCCGTTGTATGGCACTTATGTTGGGCATGTCCAAAAACGAATGTCTTCATTGCAACCATAATTTTTGTTCGAAAACGATCAACGGGGCTGAAAAACTTATAAAATCACCAAATCGCAAAATGGAAACTTCGATACGTTCGTTTACACTTGTATTGACCCACTGGCGAGGTACCAAACCTGGAATTCAGTCCGAGATAAAACGTGAAAAATCACCCTAAAGAATCCAGAGGCTCCTTTTTCAAGCTGTAAAAAGGGATGGACCTCGCGCGTTGAACTCACTCCATCGCGCGAGTCTACTCACTCGCGCGACTGTACCAGTCCATCGCGCGATGGTTATGTCTAGTACATGTGCCAAGTTTGACCCCTTTTCAGAAAGTTGATGTGCTGCAGGCCTTGTCACCACTGTTGATCGTTCAGCAAATGTTTGGGACAGTCCATAGGTGTACCCTTGAATTGAAGGGGCTTACCAACTTTCATAGATATTTTCCTTGAAAAAGGGAATAGTTTGCCATCCTTTTGGCTATAAAAAGCCATGTCTCTGTGAACGTAAAGTACTCTTCCTCAAAAGAAAACTCCAGAAAGCAATCAAAATGGCAAATCACCTCCCCACCTTAATTGGCCAATGGCTTGAAACATTCGTTGCGGGCGATTGGCTATCGTTCCGGACTCATGGGCTGGCCGCGTTTCGCTATCTCCGAAGCATAAGACTGCGCCCTGAAATCCTGTGGGCGGCAGTACGGTTCTGGGAGCCAGACGTCCACGTGTTCAGATTTAGAGATGACGAGTTATGTCCAACAGTGGACGAATTTCAAGCATACCTCCAGGGTTTCGCATTCAGTGTGATTGTCATACCACCCTACAGGGAGAGTATGTCCAAACTCTTGAAGTCTAGTTTGAAAATTTCAAAGAGTGTAGCAGACAGCCTGCTTAGTGGAGGGCAAATAAACATAATGCGCCTGATGGAGTGGTATGGCCCTGAAGGCAACCTCACGGACACCGCCATGCAGGCACGGCGACGGTTTGCTTTGTCAATCTGTGTGCTGGCTGCGTACCTGCTGGTGCCTCTAAATGGACGAGTTAATCCCTCATTGGTGCATGTTGCCACCCAGCTGGGTGTTCGAAAGAACGTAGTACCAATGGTTCTTGCCGAAACACTCATGGGTTTGGATTTAGTAGCTACCAGCTAAACGGAAGTATTCGGCGGCAGCCCATTCCTACTACAGGTAAACCCTCATTCAGCTCACCTTTTTCTGGCTTTTACCCATTCTGCTTTTACCTCAGCACTCAGTTTAGGCTATATCGGAGTTTTTGACTTGTTTTTCCGCTCAAGTTTTATATAACTCCTTACTTGTCTTTTCACTCATGCAGCTGTGGTAATCAGACAAGCTGGGATTGATTGCAGCTCCGGAGGCGAATTGGCCCCACTTGCTCGGGCGAATGCATCAAAGGGGGATGCTGTACCCGGAAATGTCCACAGAGGACTGGTACGTATTCATGAACAACATGTCGCCGCAGGAAATTGTCTAGAGACACAGGGCCCTGGATATCCCGGACATGGCCACAAACTCTGTAGGTTTTGAGCGAATGGTGATCGCTGGGCTGTCCAGTTTCACTTTCTACATTCCAGGTCGTATCCTTCATCAGCTAGGCATAAGCCAGGGGCTAAACCGAGCTGGGGTGGAAACCTTCCACATTCCCGCATTCACTGCCCAAAATCCGATTGGATATGAACACAATTGGGGCCTGAGGCAACTTGGAGGAGTAGAGCCTAATTTCCGCACCGACTTGAAGCGACGCTAAAAAGCATGGCTAAGAAAAGAAGTTGTAGAAAGACAAAATGCAGATTGACCCCTGACAAGACTCCCATGATCTAGAATAAACTGTGAGAGTATTAAGGCCTCTAGCATGTATTCTATTTTTATGCTTAACTGTTTTTTTTTTAAGGCTTTGCTTAGTTGTGTAATAGAAATAAAAGTTTGAATAAAATTGAAAGATCAAGAACTTTGCCCTTTAATCCAAGTGTTGACCACCAAGCCGGTCTTGAATATCGGTACGCATGATGGGATAGAAAACCATGGATCAAGTTGATTGATTGTGACTGAATCTCACAGAGAGATTGCCTACGTATCCCTTTTCAAGGAATCAGGTCAAAACGTAGTTCAGGCTAAGGTTCGCTCGTGTATTCTGACTCTCCTTTTGCGCTCTAACTTTTGCCTATAACTGCCCTTTTCAGGTTTTCAGCCTAGCGAGCTTTTGATGTTTGCCTAGACCGCCTTTGCAGGTTTTCGGTCTAGCAGGCTTGCTCTAATTTTTGCCTGGACCGCCCACCTTTGTGGTTTTCGGTCCAGCGAGCTCTCTCAGAGATAGTAACGTTTGAGTTGATCCAGGTTGACCAGAGTGTTGAGCTCGTTGCCGTCCAGATCAATGAGTTGAGCTGCTCCACCCGAGAGGATGGTCTTGATAATGTAAGGCCCCACGCGCTTTGGACGGAACTTACCGCGAAGATCAAAGATGGGAGCACAGATTTCCTTTGTAACCATATTGCCTTCAAGGAAGTCATGAGACTTGACTTTCTTGTTGAACGCCCGAGCAATCCTTTGCTGATACCCCTGAACATGATACAAGGCCGGGAGCCTCCTCTCGTCAAAGAGCATGAGTTCCACAAACCTCCCACTGAGCCACTCAGATTCCGTGAGCTCACATTTCGTCATAATCCTCAAAGACGGCACCTCGAGTTCAGTAGGAAGTACTGCTTCCATCCCATAGACTAGGGAGTAGGGTGTTGCCCCAGTTAGCATTCGAATTGACGTTCGATACCCCCAAAGAGCTAGAGGCAATTACTCATGCCAGTCCCTGGCGGATTCTGCAGACTTCTTGATGATCGTTTCGATGTTCTTGTTAGCTGCTTTGACTGCCCCATTTGTCTGAGGGCGATAGGTCGTTGAATGGTGAATCTAAATTTTAAACTCTTCAAAGAGCTCCAAAACCTTGCCCTTGAAGTGAACTTCATTATCTGACATAAATGCCTGTGGGACACCATATTGATAGATAATGTTTTTCCTCATGAACTGAGCAACCTGAACTGTAGTCAGAGTTTTGTAAGACTCAGCTTCAACCCACTTGGTAAAATAGTCTATTGTCACCAGAATGAACCGATGACCATTTGAAGCAGACGGCTTGATCATGCCGATAACATCAATGCCCCACACAGAGAAGGGCCAAGGCGAGGTCATACCAAATAACTTAGAGGGTGGAACGTGCATAAGATTGGCGTGAATCTGACACTTATGACAGCGACGGACATAATCCACACACTGTGATTCCATAGTGGACCAGAAATAACCCTGACAAATGATTTTCCTGGCGAGCATGACATCGCTCATGTGAGGACCGCAGAATCCCTCGTGAATTTCCTCCATTATTGTGGTGGCTTCAGCATCGTTGACACAGAGCTTATGCATCCCACAATGGGATCTCCTGTAAAGCTTCCCTCCACAGATGATGTAATGGGCAGCCATTCTTCGGAGTGCAAGTTGATCCTTTTTAGAGGCCTCAGCCGGGTATTCGCTGCATTCTACAAAATTCCATATATCATGGTACCAAGGCAGGCCGTCATCGACATCATCAATGTTGTTAACATATTGATAAGCATGGCAGTCCCGCTGTTCGATCAGGATAGGACGAAGCCTGACGCCCAACGGAAGTTCAACCATGGAAGCCAAAGTTGCCAAGGCATCGGCAAATTGATTTTTCAAGCGAGGAATAAGATCTTCCAAGTCTTGATGGTAAGGTTTCAACTTTTCTTCACGAACCTTCTAGTCCCCGTTGGCCTGAGATACAACAAGATTAGAATTACCAATGACCTCGAGCTTTTCAACGCCGAGTGTTAGAGCAGCCTCCATGCCAACAATACAGGCCTCATATTTGGCTTGGTTATTTGTGATGTCAAAATTGAGTTTGAACGCAAGCGGAATATGAGAACCATCGGGTGTTATCAACAAAACCCCGATTCCGTATCCTTTCTGATTAGCTGCCCAATCAAACTAGAGAGTCCACACGTCATCGACTACCGTTACCACCTCTTCATCTGAAAACGTAAAGTCTAAGTCTTCCGGCCCATCCACAGGGTGATCAGCCAAGAATTCTGCCACAACATGGCCTTTAATAGACTTCCTTGTGACATACTCGAGATCGAACTTGGCTAGCATGAGCAACCAACGTGCTAACTTACCAGTAAGTACTGGCTTCTCGAACAGATACTTGAGAGGATCCATTCGAGAAAATCAACTTCACTGAGTAAGCCAACATGTAGTGTCTCAACTTCTTGGAAGCCTAAACAAGAGCCCAACCTGTCTTTTCCAAAGCAGTGTAGCATTCTTCGCACCCAACCATCTTTTTACTCAAGTAGTAAATGGCCTTCTCAACACCCTTATCTCCTTCCTGAGCTAGCAAACATCCCATAGAGGAGGGATTGACGGACAAGTAAAGTATTAGGGGCTTCCCCGGCACTGGCTGCATCAAAACCGGAGGATTCTGAAGATAGTTCTGAATGGACGTAAAAGCCGTTTGACACTTGTCTGACCACACAAATGGGGTATCCTTCTTGAGTAGACGAAACATCGGCTCGCAAGTTAAGGTCAACTTGGCGATGAATCTGCTGATGAACTGAACCTTTCCCAGAAAGTTTCGCACTCCCTTTTCAGACACTGGTGGCTTCATCTCAAGCACTGCCTTGATCTTTGACGGGTCAACCTCGATTCCGCGAGAAGTGGTCATGAATCCAAGCATCTTGCCAGCTGAGACTCCGAAAGTGCATTTCTGTGGATTAAGCTGCATGCGGAACTTACGAAGCATTCTTCAATCATGTCATCAACATAAACCTCAACTTCCCTATGTATCATATCATGTAAAATGGTCATGGCGGCCCATTGTTAGGTAGGCCCAGCATTCTTCAATCCAAAAGGCATGACCAAGTAACAGTAAGTTCCCCACTCAGTGATGAACGTTGTCTTCTCACGGTCCTCGGGTGCCATAAGAATTTGGTTATAACATGAAAAGTCATCCATGAATGAAAGCAAAGCATGCCCCGCAGTATAATCCACAAGCACATAGATGTGTGGTAAGGGAAAATCATCTTTGGGGCTTGCTTTGTTCAAGTTCCTGAAATCGACACAGACTTGTATCTGTCCATTCTTCTTGGGAATTGGAACGATGTTGGCCACCCAAGTGGGATACTGAGAAACCATGAGAAACCCAGCGTCGATCTGTTTTGTGACCTCATCCTTGATCTTCTAAACCCAATCTGGTCTCATCCGTCTGAGCTTCTGTTTCACAGGCTTAGCATCTGGCAACAGAGGGATTCGATGCTCCACTATCTTAGGGTCAATGCCCGGCATGTCTTGATGAGACCATGCAAAGATATCACTGTATTCAGTGAGCAGCTCCTTGAAATCACGATGCTCCTCTGGCAAAAGTGTGGAGCCCACTTGAACCATTCGGGGATCATTCTCATCTTTCAAGTTTATAAAAACTACTTCCACTTTTAATGGCTGAGCATGCCTTTCATCTTCCCTCTCGATGAGGGCACGGATTTCCTTGGGAATGTCCCCATCGAAATCTATCCCTTCATCGTAAGGGTCGACACAGTTTATATAAAGATCATGCAAGTAGTCAGAAGATGCTTCATTCATTTCACAAGACCCCAAAGGGTCGCCAAGTACAAGAGAGTCAAACTCAAAGTAAAAGCTATGACGTGGAGGGCCAAGAGGCACAAACTCCGACTCAGAGCTAGACTTAGATGACTCACTGGACTCTGACTCAGATGCAGACTCAGACTCAGAAGTGTCATCAATGCAAGTTAGGCGCGGTTTGAAAATGCAATTTTTAACGCTACCCTTGGCTTTCGTGATAAGAGCAGTGGGATCCTCGAGGGCGTCGGGCCAGAGCATGAGCACTTCGGCTTTTTGAGCTTCCTTGGCCAAACCCACTTGAGAGAATTCTTGGAAAATTAGCTCCAAGCTTCCCTGATCAAAAGTTCCCAACTAGTCAGTCTTCGCTTTTGGCTGATTAAGATTCCTCTTGAATTCTATCCTTGCTGGCTTGTCATCACTTTCAGACCAGGTGTCATCGGCGGAGACCTCAAAACCAGGTAGCAGCTCCCCAGTTTCAGGATTGATGAATGGCTCAGACTGTCCAGTGTAAGCAGCATTCCCCACTTCACGCACAAAGTAGCTATCGGGATCACCATAAAGAGTTCGAGGTTTTCCCGTATGTTTCCTTCTTTTGACATTTTTGGCAGAGGTAGTGTACCCCAAACCAAAACGGCCTTCAGAGAAAGGAAAGGTAGGGAACTCCGAAACTCCCTGCTGGCGGATTCCTAGGCCCAGACCAGGAAAATAGGACATCCTCCACATAATGTCCATCGCGACAGAGCTTATGAGGAAATCCCCATCCATGTTGATTGCCAAAATAGAACCGGACGTGTCGAATGAGAAACCTCCGAGATCGACATCCTCTTCACCGTGCATGATCCCCAAGACAGGTGTTCCATCTTCCTTGAGCGGACGGATTCCAGAGTCCCCGCAAATGGTTAGTGTACCAATAGGCAGTCCCAGCATGACCTTCTGATGAAGAGTTGACGGTACAACCATGATGTCGAAACGATGGAGCCATGGCCTGCCTAGCAGCAAGTTGAAGGTTGAAGGTATATCGACAACATGGAACTCAACGTCCATCTCGAAACCCTCAGCATCGAGCTTGAGCATCAGAGTGCCCTCAACCATGCGACGGGTGCCGTCATATGCCTTGACAACCAGGTTGGAAGGTGCGAAGTCTTTCTTGGTGAGCCCCAGATGATAGGCCACCCTCATAGGACAAACATTGATGGCTAAGCCATTGTCAATGAGGACAGTCGGGACCCAGAGTCCGCGACACTTGACTGTAATATGGAGGGGACGGTTATGATCAGTTCCTTCAATAGGAAGATCCTTGACAGTGAAGACCACGGTGTGCTTAGCAGCAGGCGGAAGGATGAGAGACACCATGGCCTCAGAAGTGACATCAGCTTGAACTTCCAGGTGAGAGAGAGTGTGGCAAAGTTTCTGACGGTGCTCATGGGACAAATAAATTAAACCCCAAAGGGATATTGCAGTGGGAACCCGCTTGAGCTGCTTCTGAATAAGATCCGTGCTTGGCACCTTAAGTGGTGCAGACCTTGGGAAAGCAATGGGTTCGTTCCTTTGATTAAAAGGGTTGGACGAAGTCCCAGCTTGCAGATTAGCAAGCTGAAAAACTCGTCCACTCCTCGTAACGTTGAGAACGTTCCCCAAAGAAGGCACGGCCTGAGGGTTTTGGTTCACATCCCAGAGATCAGAAGGGACTTTCCCCAGTTTACGTTTTCCTTTGTCAGTGGCTAGTGCAGCTATCGGCGCATCTGTATTCATCCCCAGATCTTCAGCCAGGTCTTTCATCGGTAATGAGTCACAGAAGTTCAAATCTTGGACTGCTGCGACTTCAAGTTCCAGCTCCGGATTCGTAGTGAAAGGAACATCCCAGAGGTCACCTTCGGCTAGAGAACGGTTAACAGCCCAAACTTCTGCCCCAACCTGGACATCAACTACCTCGTCCACATCCCAAAGATCAGCCGGTGGAACAAGGTTTGTGACCATGATGCTGCAGTCTTCCGGAGGAGAGACCACGGGGCGTGGTTGATCTTCATCAATGATATTGAGCACAGAGTTGTACGCAGGATCAGCCATCGAGTCAACAAGCCTGTTGATGGTAGAAGGCAAGAAACATTCCCCTAAAACACGGGTCTCTTCTTGCACCAGGTCATCCTCAGCAAAGTGTGTCATGTGCTCAGGGATGGTATAACCTTGGAGAGGCTCAGGGGAATCGACCGAAAACTGCCAAACGGGTTCAGGGTCCCAAAAGTATTCTTCCTCAGGAACCTAAGGTTGAGACTGCTGAAAGAGCATGTATAAGGAAATGCCATCCAAAGGGTTAAGTGCCATCTATTCATGCTGAGCGATCCATTCCGCATCCCACGCCGGGTTGGGTGGAGCTTGTTCGAGATGTAGAGGAAACCCTTCCAATTCGAGTTGGAACCATTCTCGGATGAGAGGAGCGGTGTAATCCTCACTATCTGCTATCGCCCAGCCTACAGCCTGCATATCAAGTTCTGGTTCTGGCTCAGGCAAGGCTGGCATCGCAGCTCTGAATCGGCTTACAAGGTCCTGCGAAGGATCTAGAGGAGCAACAGTAAAAATGGGAAGATTACGGGTAGATGTAGGATCAAGCCGGACTGGCGGAACTGGACCATCGTAAAGATCACCGATGTTGTTATTGAAAAAGTTCAAGCCCGCTTGCAGCAATCGGGGAGTTGGATTATAAGGCTGCCCTATGAACATGAGTTCGGCCTCAGGTTCTGAAGGCATAAGCACCATCGGCTTGGGCTGGTTGACTGGGATTATATGGTCGGTGGGGTTGAATATAGTGGAGGTAGAGTTGATATGAGTGGAGCTGAGGGAAATTTGACTGATGTGCGGGATAGCCTTATGGTTAGGCAGGGAATTGAAAAGGATGTTTGGCTTCTGTGGTGGCGGAGGCGGTGCCTGAAGAGTCCCTTCGTCTATAAGATCTTGAATCGCATATCGAAGACGGAAACAAGAATCTGTAAGGTGGCCTGCTCCCTGATGACAGGCACAGTAAAGATTGGCTTTGAAGCTGGCCGGAGGGTTCTTGGGTAAAGGAGTTGGGTCTAGGGGCTTGAGATGCCCTGACTTAACCAACTTCTCCAAAACCGAGGATAGAGGTGCCTCAATTGCGGAGAAGCTGCGGGGCTGACCGCGTGGCCGGTTGTTCTGCAGTGACTGAACCTGATTGACGTCAGCTATGTGGTTTGTAGCATTGGAGGCAGAGGCATTGGTACCACTGGTTGCTGTGTTGGAGTAGGTCCCACCCCCAAATAGAGCATTGGTGTTGCCAGAGTATGCACGAGGCTTTGCTTTCGGGGGATTAGAAGATTCCCCTTTTGTCAGAATTTCGCTTTGGAGCGCATCCTCGATGGCCAGGCCAGAATCGAAGAAGGTTTCAAAGTTTGTAGATGCTTGAGCGAGGACTAGATGCTTAGCATAGTCTGGCTGGAGATTTCGAGAAATGATGCGGAGTTGGTCTTTCTCGCTGGAGCGATCAGTCATTAGAGCAGCCTTGGCTCTCCATCTCTTGACAAAATCTGCAAAGGACTCCTTTGCCTCAATCTTTATGGATTCCAACACCCATGTAGTCATCTTCAGTTGAGAGTTATAACTGTACTGCGAAATAAATGCAGTCCCAATATCCTCCCAAGTCCTCCTTTTGGCAATGTCGAGTGACAAAAACTAATGAAAAGTAGGGCCCGAGAGGGTCTGAGGGAAAAGCTGTGACATGGCTTCAGGCTCAACTGAAAGTAGCTTCATAGCGGCATGGTAACTGTAAAGGTGAGTCCGAGGGTCACCACTTCCATCGAACTTCGCCAAGTCCGGCATTTTAAAGTTCTCAGGAAGCCTGGCATTGGGGTACAGGCAGAGACGATCCAAGTCAATACCACCAGCTTTGACTGTTTTCGCTTTGGCAATGGACTCTTCAAGTTTGGCCATCTTGGTTATGAGAGCAGTAATGACCGGGTTTGCTGTGAGTGCCCCGCCTGCTAGATTTGGATTTGCAGTAGGTGCATGAACAATCCGGGGGTTTTGATGAACAATGAGGCACCCTGGATTGTTTGGATCTTCAATCATAATAGGCTGCGCATGCGGATCTTCTTCGGCCTCGCTTTCCTCCTTAAGTGGTGGTGGAATGCGAGTGTCGAAGAGTTCGTTCAAACGGGTGATGTTAGCATTGGTTTGAGCAGCCCTCTGCTGCATTGCAGTGATACTATTTTGAAGGTTCATGAGCATTTGTTCAACAGTAAGCGGTTGGCGTTTTGACTGCTCTGCCATGTTGGGAGTTTTTGAAGTGCTTGATGCTGAAGAGAGTTTCGGAGATGCTGGCTGTGAGACCTTTTCTAAGACTGGCGGTGAGCTTGTCCGTAAGGCGGCCAACGAAGGAAGCGGAGAGTCTTCCGTTGCGACTGACTGGGATTGCAACCTGACTAGCCTCTGACTCAGATTCCGTTGCAGACGTTCCCAAGCGGGTTTGCCAACTTGCCTCGATACTTTCCTTGGTGGTGCAATGGCTCAGAACTTTGCTTGACAATAAAAAGAACGCTCAGTAGGGATCTTGCAGCAACTTTAATCCAAATAAAAGATTAAAGTAATGAGGCCAGCGTCGTCAGTGTCGCCCTAGACTCTAAGACTAGAAAACAAGTCTGTCTCGAGCTATTCAGGCACTGCCAGAGTCCTCAGAATTTTTTTCTTCGGAGGTGTATCCTTACTTTTGAAGCAACTGAGACTAAAGGATGTCAAAAGGGGCCTAAACCTTTGGTTATCCGCTGATTGGAGTTTCAACTTTTGAAGTTGGAACAACTCGGTGTGCATGTCATGATGCTATAACCAGAAACAGCGTGAGCGGCACCGCGCTGCTAGCCGGGCGGTGTAAGTGACGAGGCACTTGTTACCTGACTGGTGTAAACATCATGGCATTTTCTCTGTTGTTCATCGTTTTCTGTTTGAAACCCTAATCAGGTATTCAGACAAGGGTGCAGAATACTTTCGATTTCCTGAAATCCCTACTGTTCTAAGGATTTGAAAAAGCTGAAAACGTGCATCAATGAGATGCATGATTCGTCATCGGGCCATAACACTGCGTTAAACAGCTCAAGACATACTTGTAGGAACGAGAACCTAGAAGCTGCCCTAAACATACTCCTACGCAAGACGATGTGATGTACAGTGCATGCGATAAGGAAAGCAGTAACACATAGACAGTATATGGGGGTTAGATGCAAATAAATCTTACCCTGTAGGTACTTGTCCTAGTTTGAAAAGTGCTAGTGCTCTGTATATATAAATGTTGGTTTTGGCTTGTAACAGGTTCCTCGGACTAAGGCCACAGATATACCTCCCGTTGCTCACGATATCGCTGAGCAATAGTCAAACGGTAGCATGACCCATCATCGTCGAAGGTTGTTGGTCATTCGGGGTCCCCGGGCTCCGATAAACCGTGTCGAATTGCCAAAACGATCCAACGATGCTTATCCCACATCGATGCAAATGAGATGCTAGAAATTAATTGAGAAGAAGAAGAATCACAAAATCACAAAATGCCTTTTCAAGCTTGGCTCACTTTATTTAGTCCATCTTTAGAGGAAACTACGCAAGTGAACAAATGAAAAAGTCCCAAATCAGATTGGCCGGACACGAGGCCCTATTAAATCACCATTCTAACCTTCGGCAGCGCGAAACTCACCGTTTTGACAGACTTTTAAGGAATTGTTCATAAACATATTAAACTCTAAGTATAAATTAATATTGGTTCGATTATCCCCAGTGGAGTCGCCACTGTGGGCAGCATGCCCTTTAAAAACAGGGATTTCGTTCCCTGTTTTGCCAAAGCGGCTCGAAAATCGAGGGAATGCGAGTGGAGAAGCAAGCGCTGGTAAATACAGAGTCGCCACTTGGGTTTGAAGTTCCGACACCCAAGGAACCGTATTTCGAGGCACCTACCGCGCTATTTGATTTGAAAAGTGAAGGAAACCAGTCCGTCATAACCATATATGGGTTCGGGAGCCAGGTTACGAGAGGGGAAGGGTTTTAAGGCACCCCTCTCACCCAATCCGGAGATCAATCTCTACTTAGGCATTTTGTGAAAATATTGTGATTCGTCTTCTTCTTTAATCAATTTTAAGCCAGTTTGGGCGGGGGAACAATTAATCGGGGATTAAAACTGTAACACGATTTGCAAGATGTGATTGGGTATGGCATAAATAAATGGAATACTATGAAAATGAGATAAACCCAATCTTCTGATCAGAAATGAACCCTGCTGCTTATAAAATGAGCATGCCCTACATGATGGCCACCTTTGCATGCATGGATCTACGTACATGCAAAGGGGACCATCGCATGACAAACTCACTCCCTCGCGCGAGTGTTCATGTCTTACCACAGGTTGAATTTTATCCCCCTCTGGGTTCTGGATGGACCAGTGCTCACCCAGGGGGCAAACCAAGCAATTTATATGTACTGAAAATTAACTAATTATTACAAAACAGTGCAAACAGGAGCCAAAATAAATGAAACACAACCCCTAAACAGTGGGGGTATCAAAACAGAGGCCAAGGACCGAGTTACCCATGCAAGGGCAATTTCTGGAATCAAGCTAACCATCGTGCGAGGCGGTGGGTACCTCGCGAGGTCTTGATCGACTTCAAGAACTGCTTTGCATGATCTGAGCTCTGGTACATGTCCAGAAGCAACCCAGAAGCATCCCAACAAAGTAAGTAAGTGATAAAAGCTAGATTATGTGTTTTAACTTGCACAACAGTGAGCTAAAAAGCCTAACATACTTTAGAACAAGTAATGACATGATAAAACAAGAAAAACCAGCATCCCCAAACCCCACGAGGACTGTCGCGCCAGATACTGAGTCCGTCGCGCGAGGGTATGCTCAGAATGGATTCTTGTAACTCTGCTGACTTTAGGACCAGAACTGGTATTGATTACCAGTCTTGGCCCTGACAACCGCCCTCAGGGATTAAAACAGTAAGCAGAATAAGGTGACTATACCTTTGCTTGAAAGGTTTTGGAAAAGATTGAACAAGGTGGTGAAGCTTGTGATGGAAAATGGATTGGAGAATGGATGAGCAAGTGAATTAGGGTTGAGAGCCTTAGTGTGCTTGGTGTTCCTCTTAACCTTTCAAGATTTGTAACCTTTTTTTTTTCTTTCTAAAGAGTTGGGGGGTATTTATAGAAGACTTGAGAGGTGTAGGAGGGTGGCAAACAACACCTTAGGACCAAACTTGGTGGTGAAGTTTGGTGGAAAGTTGATGGGAAGGGTTGTCTGAGTGTGTAGTCCCAAAGCCTGCACTGCCACTGTCCTGTGGAGAAAAATGGGGTTCAATAGCCCTGTAGCCCCCCCAGGCAAGCAACCAATTGGCTGGCAAAAGGTGAAAGTGACATTTTTGGACCATCACGCGATGGAGTGGGACCATCGCGCGAGGGTAACAGTTGTCGCGCGTGGGTAATAGTCCAACATTTGACTTTGACCACACCTGGCAAGGCATACCCTCGCGCGATGGTCCCACTCCATCGCGCGATGGTCAAACCTCTGGCTAGGGTTTTGACTCTGGTTTTGAAGGTTCTAAAGGTTCAAAGGGGTTCCACACACACCAAGTTCAAGCCTTTTCATTCTTAAGACTGCTTTTCGATCTGGTTCATTATCGGGAAAACAAGAAACCGTAAAACAATCGGGAGATTCAGATTGAGGTGTCTACAGGGTGTGTCCTTCCTTAGGAGGGCGCCATAACGTGCCTCGACCACGCTACAAGCCATTCTTATATTTTTTCTAATAATATTTATTTGCCTTTCTTGGCTGATTATTATTCTTTTGGTAAGTAATTTCATTTCACCAAAAAACACGGCAATTACAAAAACAACGGGGCATCCCCCTGAACAATAATACAATGAACAACAAGGCTATACAAGTCAGCTATTATTTATCCTAAAAGCTCTAGAGCTAAGTAATCAATCATTTCAAATTTGCCTATTAAGGTAAGAAAACTTTACAGAATTGAAAGAACAAAGCTTGGCTCTAATCGCATCAAGAATCCCTACAGCTAGGCCATCTACATCCCTGCTCTTGTTCTGAAATATCCGCATGTTACGCTCCCCCCATAGAATGTATGAAGTTGCTGCAAAAGATAACTTGTATACAGTGCTACAAAAACTTTTTCCTTTCCTTTGAGCACTAGCCCAAATAAGCTCCTAATGCAAAGAAAGAGGCCCTCTAGAAATGTTAGTTTTATGCAAAACACGGCTCCAGATCATTGTAGAAAAGTGGCATTCAAAAAACAAATGGGCATAAGACTTTTCACAAGCCATACACCACACACATACTGGATTAATGGATATCCCCCCATTTGGCTATTCTATCCTTGGTGGAAAGACGCTCCAAAATTACAAGCCAAAGTATAAAGCTCCATCGAGGCACATTTTGGCTAAACCATACTAACAAATGCCAGTGTTGAAAAGAACACCTATGTCTGCATGCCTCTCATGCTGTCTTGATAGAGTAACAGCCATCTGGAGAAAGAGTCCATATTACCTTATCCTTAGTCAATGGATTAGGAAGAAAATTTGTATGAGTGTGTCGCATAACCACCATCATAACTCGACTCCTCTGTCTTGGTCATCACTAATTCCCCTAAACAATAATGGAGGATACTTTAGCCATCAAAGCCTTGCCCCTATTTGTAACAATGGTATCACTGAATTGGTTGTACAATGCACCAAGGGGCTGCCAATTATCAGTCCATAGAAACGTATCTTCTCCATTCCCAATGCAATACCTGATTTAACCTTGGGAAATATCCCTTAACTTGAGAAGCTTCCTTATTACCCATGACGCATCATTCGGTATAGGAATTCCCCAGAGACTATGCCCTTTCAAAATGTACATATGCACCCACTTTACCCATAGCGAATCAGCTTTAAAACTCAAAGCCCAAAGGTGCCTAATATTGGAAGCCTTATTCCATTCTTTAAGGGACCTAAACCCCAGCCCACCTTCATTCTTTGGAACACATAGATGCATCCAACTAACTTTAGCACCCATATGCTTCATGTCAAGACTAGACCATAAGAAAGCCCCCAGCACTCCTTCAATCTCCTTAATAACTTTTTGAGGTAATATAAATATAGAGCTCCAGTAGGTATGTATACTACAAAGCACAGACTGAATCAATTGGGCCCTTCCCCCATAGGATAAAAATTTCTGAGACCAACTTTGAATCTGAGCCAAAATTCTTTCTTTGAAGACAATACAATCAACAGAGGTAAGCCTTGAGCTAATTAAAGGCACCCCTAAATACTTCACAGGGAGATGACCCTCCAGAATACCCATTAGATCGATTAGAGACAGCTTAAAAGCAATAGGCACACCAAAAAAGTAAAAGGAACTCTTCATCATATTGGGTTGTAAACCAGAATAGCTATGAAACTCCTTGAAGGTATTCATAATGATTCTCAGAGATTCTTCATGAGCACCACGAAAAGCAATTAGATCATCTGCAAACATGGCATGGGAGATCCCTAACTCTTGGCATCTCGGATGGAATCGAAAATTACCATTCTCAATGTTAAACTACAGCAGAGAGGAAAAAGCTTCCATGATAAGTAAGAAAAGGTAGGGAGAGATGGGATCCCCCTGCCTTAGGCCTCTAGCTCCTGGAAAGTACCCCACCAACCCACCATTCATCATCACATAAAACATGGGAGTAGTAACACAAGCCCCAACAAACATATGCGAAAAAACCCATAGCCACCATGGTGTCTAACAAAAAATCCTAATCTACAAAATCGAAAGCTTTCATAATATCTATCTTTATGGCACATCTAGGGGGCCCTACATCTCTGTGATAATTCTTAATCAATTCATGCATAAGGAGAAAATTATCTACAATACTCCTCCCTTTAATGAAAGCAGATTGGGTTTGACTAATGACCAAGGGTAAAGTCTGTTGCATCCGGTTAGCAATGATCTTTGTTATGACTTTATACACCACATTGCAACAAGCAATGGGTCTGTAATCTTTTGCCATAGAAGGATTTGGGATCTTAGGCCCCAAGGTCAAGGCTGTAGAGTTCCACTCTGTTTCGTTCGTCGATATATATATAATAAGATCACCCCAAGCGTAGGGTATAAGCGTCCAATTGAAGCATAATAATCCGGAAGACCGGGATCGTACCCAAGGGAATAATTATACGGCTTTGCTGGATTTGTAGATGCAAGTACTGGTTTTCGGCCTTAAGACAGCCAACTTTGTTTTGCTTTTGCGGTGGGAAGTAAAAAGGCTAAATTAAACGAGAATAAACTAGATTAAAAAGCAGGTTAGGTCTAGGAATCACTAACACCCATGACTCAAGCGAAACTACATTTTTCACCCAAATACACGGTTTAAGATGCTCAACTAAGGCTCCTAATTCGGAAGATAAGATGGTTCGAAAATCAAGCTAGCTATAGAATTCATTTAGCAAACACCTCGAGCGACAGAGCTCCAAGCATCATGTGTGGTAAGTAGGCGATGCTCTTACCTACACATGATCAAGGAGGTTAACACCTCGGCAATTTGACAAACAAATCCAAGCCCCACATCAATCTTCGACCCAAAGATTCAAACTTTATTGGGGAAAAAATGCAATTTTTACTCGAGCCATGGGGTGCTAATCACCCCATGACCTAACCTTGAAGAACTACTCACACATAACTATGAAGTTAAGAGCAAGCAAAAATCTACTTAGCAAATTTGACATAACAACACTAGAAGGAAATTGGATTAAAAGATAGATCGGGGCACGAGCTACAACTTTAATGAAGACGAAATTATCAAAAACTAACTAAATAAAGCAGAAAATGAAATTTAAAGTGCTGAAAATAAAGAGCTATGAAGAACACCAAGAACAATTCAAAAACTAGATCTAGATCCTAAAAACGTGAGCAAAAAGTAAAAAAGGGTCCAAAATCTTTGTACAAGTGAGGTCACGCCTATTTATAGGCCCCAAAGGTAGTGCACGGAATATTCTCCACGAGATCCAAAAATCTTCTCCTAAGGAGCTCGGCATCGATGCCAAACAATTTCTTCCATCGATGCCTAAGTGGATAAGGGCCTGGCACCACTAAGGGGCTCGGCATCGATGCCAAGCCATTTGTTCCATCGATGCCGCTTGGCTTAGTGTCGTGCCTTGCCTTGCCCGGTTGCCTCTTTGCTTGGCCACGGCTTGGCCTCCTCTTGTCATGCCCGCTGCCTAGTCTTGCCTTCCTTGCTCTGGCCTCGTTTGCCTTTGCACTGCTTGGCATGCTTGCCTGCCTGGCCTTGATCCCTCGCCTTAGCAAGATTTTCTGCAAAACGACATTAAAACAACTACCAAGCGAAAGCAATTAAAAACGACTAATTAGATATTAAATTAAACTAATCTAGAGATTTAGCGCACCCCATATTGTAATATCGGGTGCTTATCACACCCCCCCAACTTGAGGTTTGTTAGTCCCTAGCAAATAAGCACGAAAACTGAAAACTAGCAATCTTGCAATTCATTCCGCTATCACAACTTAGAACATGCTCAAAAGTGTAAACTAGCAACAGTTCAAACAATCCTACTTTTTATTTCATTTCTACAATTCACAATTTTAGCATCCAACTAAACAGACTAAGTATCAAGCAAGTCCAAGAGCAAGCTAACAAAAGGTTTGTGTCCTTGAACAAGGGTAGGATACGGGACACAAAACCTTGCGAATTCAATCTAAACCATATCCACCAACAAAGTGCTTAACAAACAGGCAATAGCGAACAAGGAAAGCTATGCCTCAACAACTACAGCACTTATTCAATAGAGTTAACAACTAGCAGATGATTGTGGATAACGAAAGGAAAGCATGCCATTCAACTAATTATGCAACTATCAGACAGTCAATCAAAATGGAATTCATGCGCGCAAAGGATCAACTAAGGACTTTTTCAGCTTGTAATGACCTTGGTTACAAAGAAAGGGTTAGCACAAAAATGGGCGACGGTCTATAACTAACTTGGTCATCTACCCAAATGACCGCCGCCGACTCACAAAGATCAACCAAGTCAAGGGCCAACTCGGCCAAACAAAAACCAACTAACCAACTAAGCATGTGCACTACTAAACTTATGAAATAAAATGCAAAAGACAAATATAAAAGATAGAATGGTCGGCATGTCAGCCAACCTAGACCCCGACCAAGTAAGGGGATTTCTAACCACCGACTCTCTACACCATCATACCACATCATCAATGCACCAAGTCAATGCACCTCAATCAGCCAAGTCACCCCTCAATCAGGTATCTCTTCGCTCTCGTATCCAGCAAAATCATCACTCATTTCCCCCTCATCAACTGGCTTGGGGACATACTTTTCCCCGTGTTGCTGCTCCAAAATAGAAGTTTGCCATGCAATTTCCCTCCTTTGCCTCTCTTGTTCCCTCATGATCTGTCTCCTCTTAACTTTTTCCTTCCTTTGATAATTTATTGTCGCAACCCCTTGACAAAACATCTTCTTAATCCAAGAAAATTGCTTCTCCTTCTTGGATGGCATAGAAGTCAAATAATCTCCCCTTTTTGCCTGTTTACCCTTAGCTGTATGAATCTGAGACCAGCTCTTTACAACAGATATATCATCAATAGAACCAGGTGAAAGCTCCTCCAACCTCTCATATTCATCCCCCGAAACTCCCTTTTTCAAACACAAACTAGTGATCATGCAAGGATAAGGCATGTTGGCCGTGAGTAAAGTATTAGCTCGGAAATCTATCAACTGAGTGAAAATAAATAATGCCCAGTCTACCACCAATTTAGCCTTGAACGCATACAGAATTTCTCCACATTTCCTTGTAGGTCTAGGCTCTGAGCCTCAGGGGTAAAGGTTAAAGTGAATCACTTTATTTAGAAACCTAAAACTGGCTTTAAAATTTCCGGGCACATGGGGTAATGAAGCTAATGCGGGATCACCATAGAGTGTCTCATTCACAACCTGTAAGTCAATCAACTCATCCTATTTAGGGTAATTCACAGATTCAGAAGTAGGCCGCTGAATGTTCAAGTATTTAGCAATATCTTCAGGAGTAATTTCAATATCGACACCCCCCACCTTTGAAACAATTTTCACATTCGGGTCACTTTCCCAATCACCCTCCGGAATACGCATAAACTTATAAAATTCTATGACTGCATTTTTATTATACCCAATTAATTGTTCAGTCCAGAAATTCAAACCTTGACGCATGATGTATCGGAGCCCTTTATGACCATCGGGTAATGCCTTGGCATCCACTTGCCGTTCGTTTATGAACTTCCTGCCCACGAAACTTCCCTCCCATTCTCTTCTTTTATCCGCTGCTATCTCAGCCGGCGTCCTACGCCTTCTCTTTTCCGACCAGCAGCCTCCTCCGGCTGAAAATCATCCTCCTCTGCCAAGAAATCGTCCTCCTCTTCAGTTTCTGGTTGAGGAGGGGCTGCCCGGTGTGCGGTCTTTTTGACTTTTGGCATTGAAGCAAGAAAGGGTTTGGGTTTTACTAGGGTTTTGATTTTTGAGTGGAGAGATGGAATGCAGGGTAGAAATATGGAGAGGGTTGGATTTATGAGTGAAAAAGAAAGAAGAAGTTTCGGATTTTTTTTTGAGGGAAAAAGTGAAAAATTTCGGATTAAAGAGAGGGGGAATGGGTTTACCTCTTTTGGCGTGAAAATCTCAAAATTGATGGATGAATCTTGAGGTTTGTTGAAGGAGATGGAGGATTTGAAGGTTTTGTGGGAAAATATGGAGATTTGAAAGAGGGATTGAAGGTTGGAGTTAGGGTTTTGAGAGAACAATGGGGGAAAAGAGAGAGAGAGAGAGAGCAGTCGGCTTTTAGAAGATGAAGTTGGGTTTGGTTTCTGATGAGACTGGACTGATCTGTAGTTTGAAAGCCCCTCAGCATCGATGGACTAAATGGCATTGCATCGATGCCGAAGGCAATAGTTACCCACGGTGTGAACCATTAAGTACCGATGGCTTTAATTACTTCCAATTGATACCAAATTGTTTTGACTGATCCTCTTTGACTTCCTTGGTACCAATGGATTGTTTTCTTCTTCTTTTTTTTATATCAATGCCAACCAGCTATCTTGACCCTTGTGTTAAATTCTCTGTACTCATGGAATATCACAGGCTTAACTCAGAATTCTGCCCTTTCTTCTCATTGAAACCCCAGATCTTTTGAAAATTCTTCAAACACCCCCACAACACCTTTGACCGTTGAACACACGTCCCAACAACCCTCCAAACATCCGGTTACCTAGGTTAAGCAAAGAACGGGAAAATAACAGGATGCAAAATAGGACAAGGGGACTCATTTGTGGTATGATCATGCAAAGAATGCCTTGTATCTTCCCCTAAGTGCGCTTTGAATTCCAAAATGATTGAAAATCGACATTTAAACACAATTAGAGATGGACATGCGATTATTCTCCTAACTACGAGCATTTTATTGGGAAGATGGGGATATGGATAAAAACTTGCTCAAAAACTTACTCAAAACTTAAACCGTTCAATTTTCAACTAAGCATGCAAATCAAGAAGCACAACAATTCTTAGGATTGCTACGAACTCTTACCAACTAACATTTATTGAGCATGCAACAAGTCATGAAAAAGAACTAAAAACATGACAAAAGGAAAGAATTGCAAGCAAAAAGCTTTATATATATATATATACACAGCGGATCCAGTGAGGGATCCCGCACCAGTCTACGGTGCGGGACTCCCCTTTCCGGATCGAATTTCGATGATCCGAGCCGTTCAATGTGTTCAGAACGTGATTTTAAGGGTACCCGCGAGAAATCAGCAAAAAAAAAGACCGGGAAGGGTTTCATCCGAGCAGTTTTTGTTTGTATTTTATCGAACGGTTCAGTAAAAACTGCTCAAATCAAGCCCTTCCCGATCTTTTTTTTTGCTGATTTCTCGCGAGTACCCTTAAAATCACGTTACGAATTCTTGCCAACTAACATTTATTGAGCATGCAACAAGTCATGAAAAAGAACTAAAAACATGACAAAAGGAAAGAATTGCAAGCAAAAAGCTTTATTTATATATATATATATATTTATTTTTTTAAAATTTTAAATTTTCTCATTTTTTGGATTTTAAAATTTTCTATTGTTTTTGAATTTTCAAATTTCTCAAATCACACAAAATGAAGCAAAAGTAACCAAATAGCACATAAGCTAACCCCTCCCCCCCAACTTAAAGCGATGCTATGCCCTCATAGCATGAAGAACAAGAGCGAATAGAGAAAAGAGTGCGCGAATGTACCGTCCAAGGGGAATGTCAACCCCTAAATACCTCGACCAAGTTGGAGGATTTCATGTCAATGTCCCATTCCAGCCAGATTAGATGCTTCCAAGGTTTACTCCTTCGGTTCTGCCAACTCGGAACCACAGCTAGTCACACAGGACCATATCCAAAGCTTTATTGGACTAATAACCGCGGCGCATAACCGCACCCATGCTTAGGGCTCCTGAATGCCTCACTCACTCCGGCATTAGATCCAAACCACCAAGGCTGGTGTGGTAGCACATAAACCCTGCAGAAGACTTAAGAGAACGACTTTTCACAAGACAAATGACATTAGAAACACCGGCCCGTGTTATCCGGTTTCAAACCAAAACAAAATTAAAAGACAGAAGACAAAAAGCACAAACAAAGAACAAGTAAAACATGCAAGACAGAATGAAATGCAATGCACCACCCGATCATCACGCGATCACACGAGTCATACTTTTCTTCCCATTCCTTACCGGTGAGGTACGAAATGGGTGGCTATACTAGACCGTTGAAAATGTGTTATGCTAGCGCCCGTAATAAAATTTATCGCTCGACCTCGCCAAACAATTAAGTCCAGCGTCCCCTACGATCAAAACAAAGCAAGATAGAATACAACCTAGCCTGCACTCCAGGCAATATCACACCTCACCCATAGACCTAAGTTGCCACCGATAGGGGCATATTCGGAGAGCATGGATCGTTACCGATAAACTATTACCAAGAAAAGCTAATGAAAGCCCTTTGTTTCACTAACATAGGTGAAATCTTTTCATGTGAAACATCTCCAAGACTTTATTCAAAACATGAAAAACAAAAACAAACACACAAACATGCAAACAAACAAGCTAAAACAAAACTAACCATGCATAGCTAACTTAAAACATGATAAAGCAAGAAAGAAAGACAAGTATGTACAATATTTACAAGTTTTGCCCTTCGAACCGGAGCTGGGCACACGATCCTTCTTTTAGTAGCGGTGTGCGAAGCTACATATACCCAAGTCAATGGTGGGTACCCCCTACCTGGGGGCCGGGTCCGACAAACAGTTAAGTTCAGCGGTTACGCTTTCGCTCCCTGTGCAAACATAAAGAAACAAGCTAATCAACCGTGTAAATTGGATTGACTAGCTCCTCATCCGACTCTCCAACCTCGAAACTACCGAGAAATGGTTTAAGCCTCTGTCCATTTACTTTAAAAGATTGGCCATTAACAGGATTCACAACATCAACAGCACCATGTGGATAAACATGCTTAACAATATAAGGACCAGCCCAACGAGAACGTAATTTACCGGGAAACAAATGAAGCTTAGAATTGTATAGGAGTACCTTCTGTCCAATCTCAAAGTCCTTCCGGTGAATTCGCTTATCGTGGAATGCCTTGACCTTTGCTTTATAAATGGCGGTGTTGTCATAAGCATCTCTCCTAATCTCTTCAAGCTCATTGAGTTGGAGCTTTCGGTGCTTGCCAGCGGCTGGTAAACGATAATTCAATGATTTGATAGCCCAATATGCCTTATGCTCAAGCTCGACTGGAAGATGACATGCTTTCCCATAAACCAAACGATACGGCGAAGCTCCCAAAACGGTCTTGTATGCTGTCCGATAAGCCCATAGTGCATCATTCAATCTGAGACTCCAATCTTTCCGGTTAGGGTTCACCGTCTTCTCCAAGATGTGCTTGATTTCCCTATTTGCCAACTCTGCTTGCCCATTCGTCTGCGGATGGTAGGCGGTGGAGACTTTGTGACTAATCCCATACTTCTTCATCAAGGCTGCAAACGCTCGATTGCAAAAATGGGTGCCTTGGTCACTTATGATTGCTCTTGGCATCCCGAACCGTGAAAGAATATTGTCTTTGAGGAATTCAACCACCACCTTGGCATCATTGGTCTGCGTTGCAATGGCTTCTACCCACTTTGAAACATAATCAACTGCCAATAGGATGTACAGATTGCCAAAAGATACAGGAAACGGTCCCATAAAGTCGATCCCCCAACAGTCGAAGATCTCAACTACAAAGATGTTAGTGAGAGGCATCTCATCCTTCCGAGTCACGCTTCCAAGCTTCTGACAACGTTCACAAGTGATGCAAAAGTGATAAGCATCCTTATGCAACGTTGGCCAATAGAATCCACACTGCAACACCTTGGCGGACGTCTTCCTAGAAGAATAGTGGCCTTCATAAGCTTCTGAATGGCAAAACTCGAGAATTCTCTTTTGGTCTGAATCTGGCACGCAACGGCGCACTATCTGATCTTGGCAATACTTGAACAAGTAGGGGTCGTCATAGGAGAACATCCGTACTTCATGAAGGAACCGACGACGTTCTTGAGGAGACCAATGCGATGGTAAGAGTCCCGTAGCCAAATAATTCACTATGTCGGCGAACCATGGGGTACTTGAAACGGCCAACAATTGTTCATCCAGGAACGTGTCCACGATAGGAAGGTTTGGAGCAGGATCCTCAAATTGTAACCTTGATAAGTGGTCAGCTACCACGTTCTCGACACCCTTCTTATCCTTAATGGTCAAATTGAACTCTTGGAGAAGTAGAATCCATCGAATCAAACGAGCTTTGGCATCTTGCTTGGTGAGTAAGTACTTAAGAGCGGAGTGGTCCTTGAACACAATAATAGGGGCGCCGCCAATCAAGTACGAACGAAACTTATCAAGAGCAAACACCACCGCAAGTAACTCCTTTTCTGTGGTAGTATAATTGACTTGAGCATCATTCAGAGTCTTGCTTGCACAATGAATCACGTACGGATGCTTGTCTTTCCTTTGCCCCAAAACAGCACCTACAGCATAGTCGCTTGCATCACACATAAGCTCAAATGGGAGGCTCCAATCCGGCGGTTGTACGATAGGAGGAGAGGTGAGACTAGCTTTCAACTTGCAAAAGGCTTGCTCGCATGCGGGGGTCCACTCAAATGGAACGTCCTTGGCAAGGAGATGGCATAGGGGCCGTGAGATAGCACTAAAATCTTTGATGAATCGGCGATAGAATCCGGCATGCCCGAGAAATGAACAGATATCCTTCACGCCTTTTGGAGTCGGGAGATTGGCAATAAGATCAATCTTGGCTTTGTCTACCTCAATTCCCTTTGACGATACAATGTGGCCCAACACGATACCCTGAGTAACCATGAAGTGGCACTTTTCCCAATTGAGCACCAAATTCTTTTCTTCACATCTTGTCAAAACTTTCTCGAGATTGGCCAAACATGACTCGAACGAGTCACCAAAAACTGAGAAATCGTCCATGAAAACTTCTACAATCTTTTCCACCATGTCACTGAAAATACCCATCATACACCTTAAAAACGTTCCTGGAGCATTGCACAAACCAAACGGCATCCGACAATAAGCAAATGTTCCAAAGGGACAGGTGAACGTGGTCTTCTCTTGATCCTCCAAAGCAACCTCGATCTGATTATACCCAGAATATCCATCCAAAAAGCAATAGAACGCATGCCCAGCTATCCTTTCAAGAATTTGATCGATAAATGGCAATGGAAAGTGATCCTTTCTGGTGCTTGCATTAAGTTTCCTATAATCGATACATACTCGCCATCCCGTCTGAACTCGAGTGGGTACAAGCTCATTCTCCTCGTTACGTACAACTGTCACCCCGGATTTCTTTGGTACAACCTGAATTGGACTCACCCACTTGCTATCAGCGATAAGGTAGATAATCCCAACATCTAGTAGCTTCAAAACTTCAGCGCGGACCACATCTTTCATGATTGGGTTCAAGCGGCGTTGGGGTTGACGAGAAGGCTTGACATTATCCTCCAAAGCGATATGGTGTGAGCAAAGAGTGGCATCAATCCCCTTGATATCTGTAACTGTCCATCCAATGGCCTTCATATGCTTCTTTAACAAATTAATCAACTCTTCCTCTTGGAGATTCCCAAGAGAAGAGGATATCACCACGGGATAGGTCTCATTTTCTCCAAGGAAGGCATACTTCAGTGTGTCAGGCAAGACTTTCAATTCCAATTTCGGTGGCTCAACACTAGAGGGGAGAGCCTTCTTCTCGATAGGTGGTAGCTCCTCAAATTCATCAAATTGTGGGGTCCAAGCATTCATAGCACAAACTTCATCTTCCCCATCAAGCAAAGAGTGCAAATAGCTTACTTCGGAAGATTCAAGAAATTCAGCTTCTTCAGTTGTAAGAGCAACTTCCAAAGGATCACTATAAAGCAACTCATCCACATGTTCTTCCACAAGGGTGTCAATGAAACTCACTTCGTTCACATTCTCATCATCCCCCATCTGACTGCCTATATTGAAAACATTGACTTCCATCTTCATGTTACCGAAAGTCATGTTAAGCAATCCATTCCTACAGTTGATAACTGCATCTGCTGTGGCCAAGAAAGGTCTCCCAAGAATCACCGGAGTAGAAGCAACACAAGAATCAGTCGGATTTGTATCGACAATCACAAAGTCCACCGGATAGATAAATTGACCCACTTGTACCAAGACATCTTCCACTACCCCTCTTGGAGTGCGAATGCTCCGGTTAGCTAACTGAAGAGTGACTCGAGTAGGCTTCATCTCCCCCAACCCAAGCTCTTGATAGACAGAAAATGGAAGTAGATTGACACTTGCATCAAGATCTAGCAAAGCTTGTTCGATACGCTTTCCTCCAATGGTAATTGAAATAGTGGGACTCCCTGGATCTTTGTACTTCGGTGCAATGTTCGTCCGAATGATGGAGCTCACTTGTTCGGTCAGAAGGATCTTCTTTTGGACATTCAATTTCCGCTTCCGAGTGCATAGATCCTTAAGAAACTTGTCATAAGACGGAATCTGCTTGATGGCATCCATAAGGGGAATGTTGATCTTGACTTGATTGAACAGCTCATGCAACTCCGCATTGAGATTAGGTTTCGCCAAAGCCTTCAAGCGATGAGGATAAGGTGCCGGTGTTGGAACAACTTGAGGATCCGGTACACTTTCCTTCTTCTTACCTTTTTCCTTCTCCTTGTCTTCTGAATCCTCTTTGCTTGCATCCTCCTTGGGAGATTCCCCGAGGATTGGTGTTGGAACTGAACAATCGATAGAGGGAAACAACAAAGTAGGTTCCGGAGGCATCTTCACTTGATTATCCACAACCTTCCCACTTCGAAGAGAAATAATAGCCTTTGCTTGCTCGGGGAAAGTCACCGAAGAGCTAGCAAAGTGAACACCTTGAGAAGTTGGAGTGGAAGTCGTTTGGGGATTAGGTTGAGACTGTGTTGGAAATTTCCCCCTCTCCTGTTGTAACATCCCCACAGTTGTTGTCAATTTACCCAACTGATTCCTGATAGCATTCATCATTTGAGTCTGTTGCTCATTGATAGCAGTTTGGCCTTGCAAGAGAGCATTGAACTGATCTTCCCAAGAACGCTTAGGGGGTTGTTGTTGAAACTGAGAGGGTTGTTGAAATTGAACAGGTTGTTGCTGAAATTGGTTTGCATGAGGGAATGGAGCAGGAGGAGCAAACCCTGGCGGACCTTGAGCTTGAGGGAAACGGAAAGCATTCTGAGGTTGCTTCCAAGGCAATTGAGGTGCGGGAGGTTGAACTTGAGAGGAACTCCCTTCATTTGACTGATTCCAACGGAAAGCTGGATGTTGACGTGTCCCCTGATTATAAGATTGAGAATAGGGATCAAAACGTTGAACTGCTTGAACCTCTTCCGGAGCAATCCCATTGATTACGTTCTTCAAAGCTGGAATATTAGGACAAGCATCAGTAGTGTGCCCCACCATCTCGCAAATAACACAAACTTCCTCAACTTGGCAAACCACCTTCACTTCCTGAGACTGAGCACTCTTAAGTTCCAACTTATCCAACTTACGGGCAATCTCCTCCAAACGGGTTTCAAAAGCTGTATGCTCCGCAATAGAAAATTTTCCTGAACCAGATGGACCCTGATTGAACATCGCCCTATCCCCTGGGTTTGCAAACTGCCAAGTCTGAGTCTTCTCAGCTAGTGTCTCATAGAAATCCCAAGCATCCTCCGGAGTCTTTCCCAAGAAGTCACCTCCTCCCATAGTATCTAAGAGCTACTTGCTTTCTTGGGAACAACCTGTGTAGAAATAATTAACTCGAAGATACAACGGGAAGTTTTGATGAGGAACCGACATAAGCAAATCCTTGTAGCGCTCCCAATACTTGTGATAAGTCTCCCCATCCCTTTGCTTGAAACTTTGAATCTGATCGATAAGTAACTTCGTCCTGTTGGCTGGAAAGAACTTCGTAGTAAAAGCATCTTGAACTGCTCCCCAGTTGCGCAATGATTGAGGTTTGAGAGAATTGAACCACTGCTTCGCTTTGTCCTTGAGAGTGAATGGAAATAACTTTAAGCGAGCTTGCTCAAGTTGCCCAGGAATTGTAACAAAGGAATGCAAGACGTTTTCGAACTCCCGAATATGCAAATAAGGATCCTCCAATTCTCGCCCCCGAAACTCTGGAATAACCCGAAGATACTCGGCCTTGAATTCAAATGTGTTACCAGCAGTTGGAACCGGAATAACGATAGGTGATACTTGTGGAGCCCTTTCTGGATTCAGATAATCACGAAGAGTACGAACTGGAGCTTCGTCGGCCATTGGGCCTTTGCGAATGCGATTTCGATTAAATCTGCGAGGCGGAGAGTGGGCAGGATACGCCCTGACAATGCTACGGATTCTTGGTGGAGACGAAGAACGATGAAGCCGATTGGAAATTGGGCTTCGGTACACAACAGACATACACAAGCAAAATCTACCAACTAACTAACTAATTAACTACCAGCAAACTAACAGACTGGAGGGGCTAGACCGCCACCTCAACTCAGCAAACAGAATGTGCGAGGGGTTATGCCACCGCCTCGGCTCAGCAATGCAATCAAATAAAGCACAAAATACTAACTAACTAACTAGATAGCTCAATACTTAACCGGGCTTCGTTACACCTCAGGTTTGGCATATGACCAGGTTAGAGGTATCCACCAAGCTAAGTACGACCTATAAGCAAATAAGCAACTAAACTACTTAAACTACTAAACTACTAAAAGAAAGAGGCGGAATACTCACAATGGTGTGTCGAACCTCCAAGAAAAGCCATATAAAGAAATCCCCGGCAACGGCGCCAAAAATGCTTCGTTCGATGATATATATAATAAGATCACCCCAAGCGTAGGGTATAAGCGTCCAATTGAAGCATAATAATCCGGAAGACCGGGATCGTACCCAAGGGAATAATTATACGGCTTTGCTGGATTTGTAGATGCAAGTACTGGTTTTCGGCCTTAAGACAGCCAACTTTGTTTTGCTTTTGCGGTGGGAAGTAAAAAGGCTAAATTAAACGAGAATAAACTAGATTAAAAAGCAGGTTAGGTCTAGGAATCACTAACACCATGACTCAAGCGAAACTACATTTTTCACCAAAATACACGGTTTAAGATGCTCAACTAAGGCTCCTAATCCGGAAGATAAGATGGTTCGAAAATCAAGCTAGCTATAGAATTCATTTAGCAAACACCTCGAGCGACAGAGCTCCAAGCATCATGTGTGGTAAGTAGGCGATGCTCTTACCTACACATGATCAATGAGGTTAACACCTCGGCAATTTGACAAACAAATCCAAGCCCCACATCAATCTTCGACCCAAAGATTCAAACTTTATTGGGGAAAAAATGCAATTTTTACTCGAGCCATGGGGTGCTAATCACCCCATGACCTAACCTTGAAGAACTACTCACACATAACTATGAAGTTAAGAGCAAGCAAAAATCTACTTAGCAAATTTGACATAACAACACTAGAAGGAAATTGGATTAAAAGATAGATCGGGGCACGAGCTACAACTGTAATGAAGACGAAATTATCAAAAACTAACTAAATAAAGCAGAAAATGAAATTTAAAGTGCTGAAAATAAAGAGCTATGAAGAACACCAAGAACAATTCAAAAACTAGATCTAGATCCTAAAAACGTGAGCAAAAAGTAAAAAAGGGTCCAAAATCTTTGTACAAGTGAGGTCACGCCTATTTATAGGCCCCAAAGGTAGTGCACGGAATATTCTCCACGAGATCCAAAAATCTTCTCCTAAGGAGCTCGGCATCGATGCCAAACAATTTCTTCCATCGATGCCTAAGTGGATAAGGGCCTGGCACCACTAAGGGGCTCGGCATCGATGCCAAGCCATTTGTTCCATCGATGCCGCCTGGCTTAGTGTCGTGCCTTGCCTTGCCTTGCCTTGCCCGGTTGCCTCTTTGCTTGGCCACGGCTTGGCCTCCTCTTGTCATGCCCGCTGCCTAGTCTTGCCTTCCTTGCTCTGGCCTCGTTTGCCTTGGCACTGCTTGGCATGCTTGCTTGCCTGGCCTTGATCCCTCGCCTTAGCATGATTTTCTGCAAAACGACATTAAAATAACTACCAAGCGAAAGCAATTAAAAACGACTAATTAGATATTAAATTAAACTAATCTAGAGATTTAGCGCACCCCATATTGTAATATCGGGTGCTTATCACACTCCCTTAGAATATACCCTTTCTCAAAGAAGAGCGTCACAGCTGCAACCAGATCCTGCCCTACTATATCCCAGTTTTGCTGGAAAAAACTTGAACAAAACCCATCCGGTCCTGGAGCCTTATCACGTTTAATAGAATTTAGGGCAGCCTGAATCTCATCAAGTAGAATTGGCTTCACTAGGTCCTCTTTCATATGGGTAAGGACCTTCCTTCTAATAATCTGCTGTAAAGAAGCTCTAGCATCCTGTCTTTGCATGAATTTTGTACCCAGAAGACCTTTAAAGTATTCGATAACCTCGTGTTGAACGTCCGCAGGTTTATCCAACCGAATTCCATCAGCAGTAACCAAGCTAAGAGCATCCGCAATGGGTGTGTTATATTTGTGTATCAAAATATTTGTTAAAGGTATGTGTTAGGATAAAAAATAGGTCTCACAAGTGTGTGTTAACTTAGGAGTGTGTTCGTATATATATGAGTACCTCAATGGGTTAGTGAGGAGTGTGTTAACTCTTTAAAGAAAGTAGTGTGAGCATTTATGTTTTATGGTTGAAGTTTGAATTTATAGGGATAGGACCCACTTATTGTTTGTTAGATTCTTTGCTAAACTTGATAACCATACTAACACACTATTACATCTAGCATACTCTAGCACACAAGCATTGTGACAAAAAAAATACAATTTTGTTTGTTAAGTCTTAACGCACACAATTAACACACTAGTTAATAAACCCATTGCGGATGCTCTAAGAATCTTGTTCCTTACTCTATGAGAACTAACTTTTTGATTAAAGAACTTTGTATTATTATTGCCAAGTGCCAACCCATTCACCCGAGTCCAGCTATGATGCTCCCATCAAAAACCACTGGTTTTGGGAGTATGATACTCCCATCAAACCAGAACCGTTGGATGTTTTTCTTTTAATCTTGACCTTTCATCAAATCCATTCATCTCTCTCCTCTCCTTCTCTCACTACCACCTACTCCGGTTACACTGGTTACACTGAAAAACGTGAAAGCCCCAACTTTTCCCCTCTCCTCTCTCTGTCGATGCAAAACTCGCCCCCCTCCGCCAGATGAAAACTCCATAGCCCTACGCCTCCTGACCTCCGCGCCTGTAGATCCTCCACGCCTATAGCCCCTCCACGCCCCTCCTCCACAGCTCCTACTCCTCTTGACCTCCAGAGCCCACGACGAGGTAACTCTTTCCCTCTCTCCCTCTGTCCCTCTCTCTCTCTCTCTCTCTGAAACCGTAATGTAAGAGGCAGAGAAATTGCAAATTTTTTTTATGCTTCCGTAGTGATTAAAAGAACCCTAGGGGTTCGTTTTTAGAACCAGTGATTGGGTTTTTTGAACTGCCAAACCCTTCTTTTTTCTTCTCTTTTGTGATGACTTAAAACTAACATTGGTTGGTTAATGAAAGATTTTGCCAGGAAGGAAACTCACAGAATATTGAGTCCCACTTCATAACCAAATCAACGAAAAGAAATGAGAAATATAATAAATGGGAATGGCTCAGTTATGAAATACATAACTTGTACATCCTGCCAAGAAACAAACGATGGATGTAGCAACACTGTAGCTTGAACGTAAGCATACTTTGCTAGTTCTACAACAACCTTGGCTGAAAAATACATAAAGTTAAACCTGAGCCACGGAACAAACGAGTGACCATTGACCACATAAACCATGTTTGTGATACATGTATCAATTACACGAAAGAAACACAAAATAATTTTCTCCAGAAGCCAACTCACCTCCCTAACAAAAACCTGCAGCTCCAATACTGGATATCCCTTTACATTTTAGTGCTTCAATTACTTGTTTCGCATCTTCAGTGCCAAGGGGAAGAAAACTGATTTGGAAGAACGATAATATGTTGGACATATATATATTTAGTGTATTTTTTTGGGGGTGGTGTCATTCTGGTGCCGTATCCTGAATACTATTTAGATGGTTGTTGATTCTTATTGGGGTGGATATGTGTTTTCTTGCACGCCCATTGGACATCTTTCTTGAATGTCACTTCAATAGCTTTTACATCTACAGGAAACTTGCTGATAAAGTTGCAACTTTTGGTTTCTATGTGGCGGTTCCTGACTTCTTTTATGGAGATCCCTTTATTGAAAACCTTGAGAAGCCTTTGCTTGTTTATATGAGAGATCATCTACTGGTTAGTCTTAATTGGAATATAAGTCCATATAAAGTGCTATTTATTTCAACCTAGGCTCCAAAAGTCATATCAAAATGTGATTGTTTGTCGTGGCAAGTCTTTGTGGTACACATTTTCCTCTTCCCCTGTGAACTTGCATATGGTGATTCAGCTGTCCCATGGGATAATTTCTACGTGGCTGGAAACATTTCTTATATATTGTTTTGTATGTAGAGATTTAATAATGTTAAAAAGAACAAATGGGGGATAAAGGGCAGACATAAGGGTCCCCCATGTTGGATCCCATGTTTTGGTCTTTCCGACAATAATCTCTTGAAATAACCTACAAAAAGAACCCTATAGGCAAAGCAATCAGCAAACAGTCCGTTTAATATTAATGGCTCCACGGTTTGTGGTCCACTGGGATCACCAGGCAAGGGGTATGATCCACACCTATATTGGAAAAAGTAAAATAAAGGAATAAAGGGCAGACATGAGGGTCCCCCCATGCTATTCCATGACTTTAGCAGACTGAAATGGCTTCCAGTTCAAGAACCAGGTAGCGATGATTGTGGTGTGCACACTACCAAGTACTTTGATTTAAAGCAATTTAATGAGGAAGAAGCCGCTAAGGTATAAAATTAGTCTTTTTATTTATCTTACAGTTACAATTCGTTTGGACCACTCATTATTTCTAATATTTGGTTATGGTGTTAAATGTAGTTGAGATTCACTTCTAAAGAGGGTAGGAACAACTTGATTTTGGACTTGATCCTTTATGGGGAGAACGTAATCAAGAATGAAGTCATCCGAAAGGCCCAAGAAAAATACCGCAACACTAGAAGGATAATTTGATACCAATTATAGTTCTTTTTTTATTAGAAACGTAGTTAAAATTCAGTTATAGAGACTAACAATGATATGGCAAATGCTGCCTTTTTGTGAACTTTATGATATGGCAAAATTTCATCATGTTGTAAACTTGATGAATGTGAGATGCCTTTGTGCCTTTTGTTGTAAACTTGATATGGCAAATACTGCCTTTAGTTTAGATCATTCTATTATTCTGTTGATATTGTAATGGTAACATCTCGTTGTAATGGTAGCAGCTAACTTTTATGCTCCTTGTTTGCTGCTGTTGTCTGATCAAATGGCCAACTGTTATGGTGATCTATTCTGTTATGGGATTGTTCTGGACAGTTTTTTGTTGCTGCTATTTCTTCTGCTGTCCAGATGTTGGGTAATCTGTTGGATGGCTGTTTTGCTATTGAACTGATGCTGCTCTCCAGGTGTTGTGCTGCTGGTTGTCTTACGGCTGCCTTCTGTTCTGTTATGACTGTTGTTTGCTATTGAACTGTTGCTGGCTGCTATGCTCCTATAAGCTATATATAAGCTTTGGTTTAAGCTATGTATTCGGTTATGTCTTGTAACGCCCCAATTTTTTAGGAAATTTCGAAAGTATTAACCCTAAAATACACTAAATTTTACAAACTACTAGACCCCTATTTGTCTGTTATACAAAAATCTATATTAGAAGAAAATACAAAAAAAAAAAAAAATAATCTAACATTTTATTTAAATATCTTCAGAGCGACTCTAGTGTTGAGCATCCACGGTCTCTGCCCTTGGTATTCCTCCTGTGTCAAACAGCTCCACCGTTGTACCCTGCACCCTCTGGCAAATTGATCGCCAAAGCAATCGATTTACCAGGATACAAACGTATCCGTGAGTGATAATTCACCCAGTAGAATAATCCCAATCCTACCAACCCTTTACTCTACAATTAGCATTCAATAATAACAATAATATCACAATTGATAATACACGAGAGAAAAATAATAGCACATCGTCTTTTTCTTTACTATCCATCGTCTTACATGAAATCTAAGGATCATCTCCACGAGATCCTTTCCTCCCACATCCACTAACTACAACTGTCTCATGGGTCCACCATTCCTCTTGCTTATCCTGCACCAGGGTCCTAGGTGAGCGCATCTAAGTTATGTACCGAGTATGTTCTCACTTAAGACCATAACAGGAGGATCGAGTCATCCCATGACGTATCGTACATTAGGGTCAGACATCCACTACCCCACGCTAACTATAACCGTCTCATGGGACCCATTCTCGTCCTCGGGAGAAACTTCCCATGACGTATCATTCATTAACGTCTCACTAACTATAATCGTCTCATGGAACCCATTCTCTTCCTCGGGAGAAACTTTTCATGACGTATTCATACGTTAGCGTCACAACAAATCTCAACACAGGGCCCCGCAGGTCACCCTTGCCATCACCATGGCTCAAATCACAATCCACACACTCACACTTTCAACACTTTACCATTTTCCATTTACTTATCATCATCTACATGATTCGCTACTCGTCACCACCCAGTGAACCTAAGTCCAATCTAGCACGTACAATATGATACAATCAACAACAGCTCAAACATGATACATTTCAATGAGACAACAATATAACAATTGATATGTGCAAATAATTAAACACATAAGAGATTTGGATTGAGCCGATGCCTTTTGAATTATTCAAATTTTTTGTTATATCGAACAAATATGTTCTTTAGTAATTTTATTAACTTAGATTGTCCAGTAGCAATTTCGTACACCTTAGGATAATTTGGTAACTTAGTAAACTATTATTTCTCATTAAGTATTTAGGTAGTTCTTAAGATGTTATCAGAAATGAAAATATTTTAGGATTTAGGTAGTATGCACAAGTTTTCTCATGGTCCAATTGTACTTTAATAATTTCTACGATGACCTTGTAGTTGGTGAAACCTACGGCTACTAATTCATTTGTCCATAGCGCGATTTTATCAGTTTGTAGGAATGCATGTTCTTTTACTAGTTAACACTGTTTTTCTTTTGTTCTTTCATATCTACTGGCCTTCTTGTTGTGCATAAAAAAAATATTATACTTAATGTTTAGGTTATAAAAATGCCTATCTTTTGTTTCATTCTTACTAGTCAAGTTTAATATTTATTATCTACTATAGAAATTTATCAAGTTTAATATTTATTATCTATTATAAAATTTTATCTATAACAATATATTACATCAAGTGCATTAATCTTGAGGACGAACATCATATTAGGGTTGTACCATAAACTTAATAAATCTAGATGTGCTAATTGTAATTTATTAATAACATGTTATTAACAAATTGGCAGAAATCATATATTTCAATAACTCAGGGGGCTGACTGTAATTACTTCATTATCTTCAAAACCCAGTCACGCATTTCTAATTCTCGATCGGCGAGGCTCGCCGGAAATCCGTTCCACCTCTATTATTACTTGTTTAAACTAATTAGGGATAGATAATTAAGAGTGTTTAAGTGTTATTCTAACAAAACAACTGTTGTTGCAGAGAAAACAAAAAGGAAAACTAGTTCCGGCCATGCAACACCGAAATCGATTTCTTTTCAATCTGGAACATAAAAATCAATACGTATTCACATAATATACTTAGGAGATGGTAGGATATAGATTAATCTACCTGAAATCTGGCCGAAAAAGCGAGTACTAGTTTGCGTACGATTTTGGCATGAAAAAGACGGCAGCGGCAGTAGGGGACTCGGGCTGACTCGAAATGATTGGAAGGTGGTTTTTGAATGCTTGGTGATGTAGTGATTGATTGAGAACCTGAATATGATGTACGGATGGGGTGTTATGTAGAAACCCATTTCCCTCTCTCCCTCTCTTTAGACTCAACAATAGAATTGAGAGCGAAAATAAAGTATAATATACTGGTATTTAATTTTTAGATTTATGTGGGTATGTATAATGAGAGAAAATAAGGTAGTGAGAAGGTGAGAGAATAAGTGTGGAAGTGGTGGAATGGGGATTGAGAGTGTAGGAGAGGGATACTGATAATAATAAGAGGGATAGGGGACAAGTGCCACATTTGGTGGGATTTTCTTTAATTCTAATGTACGTGGACGAGTGTATGTATAAGGTGATAATGTATGTGCACACGTGTATATATAAGGTGAAAATGTATGTGGACACGTTTATGTATAAGGTAAGAACGTATGTGGACACGTTTATGTATAGAGAAGTGAGACAGAGAGAAAGTGCAAGTTTAGAGGTAGTGGGAGTGTAAGAGGATAAGTTTGGAGGTGGTAGAGTGTGGAAGGATAAGTGAAGAGTTAGTTCGAATAGAGTTCTAGTTAGAATTTAGATAGGAATGATAAGTGAGTATGGACGGATGTATATCTAAAGTGTACACCTCATATACATTTAAATAGGTAATATCAATTATATACGTAATCATGCATTTTAATTATTCAATCTAATAAGTAATTGAATTAAGAATTTAATATTATAAATTTGTATAGAAAAAAAAATATGGCAAAAATCCGGATCGTTACATGTCTGCTACCCACATCACTTTTGTACCAGATTGTTTGGTGTGCCATGAACAGATTGTTATGCTCTTAATAATCGTAATTACAAAAAATCTGGAGATACTTTTCATTTCCATAGCATTACTTACCATTTATACAGGGTGTGCTTATTAAAATCTGGGAATTCTTACCATTTCGATAACAATTTTTACAAAAATCTGGGCGTACTTCTCATTTTCATAACATTACTTACCATTTATACAGGGTGTGCTTACTAAAATCTGGGAATTCTTATCATTTCAATAACAGTACTTACAAAAATCTGGGCGTACTTCTCATTTTCATAGCATTACTTACCATTTGTACAGGGTGTGCTTACTAAAATCTGGGAATTCTTACCATTTCAATAACAGTACTTAAAAATCTGGGCGTACTTCTCATTTCCATAGCATTACTTATCATTTATACAGGGTCTGCTTACTAAAATATGAAATTCTTACCATCTGAATAACTTACTAAAATATGGGCATAGTTCTCATTGCCAAAGCAATACTTACCATATAAGCAGGGTATGCTTTCTAAAATTTGGGCATTGTTTCCATTTCAATAATCGTACTCACTGCCTTACCATGACTACAAATAAGTTCTTGTCTAGATCATTGCCTTAGTTTTACTGAATTAAAAGATTACAATAAACTTCTTGTCCCTATTCAATGCCTTAATACAAATAAAGGTTACATTTATCCTTCACAATCCTTGTCCGAAATCATCTTCCCATCCTCCAACGTTGCTGCCATGGCACTGAGCTTGCACACTCTCGGGATTTCTTGACGAATTAGCAGTCTACAAAGTTCAAGTTTGAAAATTAGTGAATGGACAAATAAATAATGGTCTATCAACTAATTAGATAGTAAGAGGCTTACCAAATTAGGGTTGACGCTGGATTCACAACCATTGGTTGTGTAATCAGTGTGCATAAACAATGGATGATATATTGATGAGTCTCGCCCAGTAAATGATTGTTGGTGAATAATGCTCACATCTGATTCATATGTGTCTTCATCCTCATTCATGTTTTCCAGATTATCTCTATACACTAATTTGGGGCATTTGGTTCTTATGTGACCAGGTTCTCTACAATTGCCATATTTTCTTGTTTTCGGGATGAAGTCCTTGGCCAAATTATGTGTCCATTTACCTTTGATAGTGACTGGGTCGCCAACACCAAAATGCATAGATGTCCCCTCAACATTGTCGTTTTGTCTCATATTTCTTTGCTCCTCCTTAACATGAAACACATAGAGCTCCCTCATTCTGGATGTTAACTTGGTGATTTCTTCTTTGGTCTCATTATATCCCTTCGTTATGTGCGAAGCATAATAACACATTTTGGCACATGCACTTGACAATGCCTCAAACCTTGTCGTTTGCGTGACCCATTCTGGCATTGGTGTGCTGCCATGTAGGGGGAAGGATTTCGCCGTTTTTGTCCACCTTTGTATGATCAAACAAGAGGGAATTTCTCTCATATGCTTCATGACCGAGACCATATGTTGACATGGAAACCCAATTGACTCAAATTTCAAGCAAGAGCATTTCATGATGCCATCATTCGGCTGTTGGTATCGAGATAAGTAGTAAACCCAAAAATCTTCAAGCTCAACTTATCCACCTTAAACAATCATTGCTAGAGTCGTCACAAATGTCAATCACTACATTCTTTCCATTCCGCTGAACATTGTCATTCATCTCTCAAAATCTGATCCAGACAAATAGGTTCATAATTAATGGTAAAAACTAACATAGATATGTTAACCACAAATACTATATTACCTACGATATGGCAAGCAAAACTATGTTACCTATGGAGATTACCTACCATTTCCACAATCAGAGTTACATAAAAAAGGGTTTTTTACTAAATTCTGAATATACTTACCAGGAATATAGAGAACTTATTCCCCTGATACTTCCTAAATACGGTTTTCATCCGTAGTAAAAATACCATAAAAAGAGGTATAAAAAGCCATAGTAAATGGTAAGGATAACCATAAAAAACGTAAAAATCTGGGAAGCTTCATGAGATTATTGTGAAACACTTATTCGAGATTTTTCAACTTATGATCATTTGGTAAGTTGGTATGAGGTAATCATCACAACTAATTTCAGTTTATTCTTCAAAAAAACTTACTTGGTGAGCTTCTTCAACTTGTTATGGAAGTTCTTCTTAAATCTTCATTTTTTGGCTAAGAGAAGAGATGAATGTGAGCTTTTTGGACAAGAGGAGAGATGAATGAGAGCTAGAGGAGTTAGAGTGGATAAGTTTGCAGGGTTTAAGGTAGGTGTGGAGAAACCTAGTACCATTAATGTCATAATTGGTGGTAGGTAAACAAGGCAATTGAGTCAATTGAGAAAACATGAATAAGTTTGTGTGGTAAAATTGATCTAAGGATATAGTCGTTGTTCCCTTATTTCATGATAAGTATTGTCAACCACATGATAAGTTTATCAACGAATATTAGTCTGTCGTAAAAAGTCAGTTTTTGTGGTATCTCTAGCTATATTCTTTGGTAAGTAATCTTTATTCTATAGTAAGTATGACATTAATGACGGGTAGGTATACATTAATGTATATCACCATTAATGTCTTATTACCCACCACATTAAATTTTATTTGGATATATTGCATTATTTTTATGATAAATTAAATAAAAGCAGTCATATTAATAAAATTACTTTTAAAAAAGGATCAAGTAAATAAGATATTTCAATTTACTGGTTCAGTAGTGGTTATTCTTACATTAGCAAAGTGATCAATGTTAACCTCAAAGACTTTTACTCCTTCATCTGTTAAGTGATCAATGTTTATCATCAAATAACTATTTTTCAAATTTGCTAATTGTGTAACTTGAAGGATTGAAATAGATAAGTCCGTGATTAAGCAATTAAACAAATTAGTCAACCTACTTTAGCCAATTATATTAATTTTCACTAATCAGTATCATTCAATATCATTGTTAACTACCACATCTGCCAAATATGATCTTAATAGATTCAAATTTTTTGATCAATTGGCTGAACATATAACCAGATCAATCAATTACAAATGAATCAATTCTCGTCGATTGATCGCTGCCAAATATATTAGTATCAACACTATTAGTTGTTAGATTTATAAAATATATCACATTGATCACTATAAACTATATTAATGAATTTGAATGGCCTAATTTCATTAAATACTAGAGAATTATGCAAAATTATTCAATCACTATTAAACAAAAATATATTTATCGTACAATGTTGTTGTAACAATCAACTTGTGGCGTCATTCTATAATATATATTAACTAAATTTGTAAGCTATCAAAATATTAATAAATATCTTTTTTTTATAATATTTAAAACTAAGTTACTTAAATATATCTATAATAAAGGATTATTTAAAAATTAATCAATTAAATACATTTATAATGTCATTTGGAAGTTATGGAAAATATTTTTCAAATTTTTATATTTTCATAACCAATTAAAATTTTAAATTAGATTTATAAATGAACACTTATTTTTAGATAATTCTTCTAATATTTAAATTCCTAAAATCTGCAAATTTTTCCGCCAAAAAATCAGATACCTTTTTTTTTTTTTTTTTAATTAATAGCAACTTGTTAGAGAAGAAAAAACAACAAAAATGATGTCTCCATGATAATTTTTGAAACTAAAAGCGATCTTTGCTGGTGTTTGCTTGAAGATATTGAAACATAATATATCGGGGTTACGCGTAACTAACGAGAAAACATGCTGCTAGTTTTTTTGTACTGACCATTATCTATTTTCATTCCCTTCGCGTCTGTGTGATCCTAACAAACAAGCACGGAACTGAACATGCATTCTCCTCCAAAATCTACGATTAACAGGCTGCAGGCACTACACTAAAAGTACTAACTAGTAACTAGTAAGTACATTAGACACCAAGGTTGTGATTCTGAGCGCTGATGACACATCAAAACCAGTTTGGATAGGCCGTTCTAAAAAAAAAAAAATTCCAGTTCGGATAGAGCCCCCATAGCATCTGCTTAGAGAGGTTACTTAAATATTAATATATCAAAATCAACTCCCTTATAATTTATAAATTACCAAACAAAGAAATACTGGCCACTGTATCGAACCAAAATTAACGGGCGTACCTAAACCATAAAAGCAGATGACACATAACACGGAGATTTTCTTTTTTGGCACTAAATTGAATGCTCATTTTGTTTCCTTCTACCAGCCAATGTTCAGATACAAAGGTTTGCAGACGAACACAACCCCGACTGATTTTGTAAAGTGGATTGCATACTAAAATATAAGAACATAATTCAATATATCCAATCTATCTACTAAAGTCTGTTAGAATTTTTACAGTTATAAGCCCTAATTTCTTGCTCCAATTCATGGCATGTGAAATAAACTTGAGATTCATAGATTTTACCTGAGAGTGATGAGGAGGCCATGATCTGAAGTATATAGCAGCTAACTCTTGTTAGTGATCGAGTAGATCACAAGCCGAAGCCACACCAAAATCACGTCGTTCTTGCCCTTTCTAGAGAGAGAGAGAGAGAGAGAGAGAGAGAGACTATCCTCTTGTCCTGGTGTCTCAAGAATATGTGTTCTAATGGGCCAAACACATAAATGGGATGAGGGTACGTAGGATACTCTTCTTGTGCTTATAAAATGGCCCAGCCCATTATGGGTTCAAATTAACCATATAGCATATTTCATTCTTGTGATTATGCATAATATATTGCTAGAAAATTATCCTAGCCGTATGCGTATCAAGATTCTCGTATTGCCATGTTCGTAACGTATTGAATCCGCATCCTTTATCGGTATACATGCTTCATAGAACTCAACATTATTGTGACAAATGGAACAATGTAAACTGGGAAAGTTCTCTTCATCCCCATTTCTCACCCTTTTCTTGCTACTTCGATCTCACCTAATTTGCGGACTAATGACGAGAGAAAGTTCTCTTTCTCTTCGAATGAAGCGGGTTATAAACTTGTAATACTTCTTCTTTTTGGGTATTCTGAATTTTTGAAACAGGAATGGCAATAAAATCAAAACTCAAAATTTAAAATTGACCAAGATCACTCCGGCCCTAATCCCTATAATGATGCAAACTACACCATTAATGAAGTACATAACAAAATGCACATACATGCATTATACAGATACAAGCTGCCATCCATATTGCATACACATTGTATATAGATAATTAGGTTCGCGACTATTACCCGTTCCGCTAAAAGAAATAAATTTATTTTTTGAATTAAATGTGATGTATCATGAGAAAATGACCTATGTCGTAAAACATAAAATAAGTACTTCAAAAATAAGAACCATAGTGGAACGGATAATCAGTTACCTTGATGGGAATTTGCAGCTATCATGACCTGAAATAAGAAACCGAAACAAAATTAAATTAAGTTAACAAAATAAGGGGATTATAATTTTGAGCTCACATTCAAAAAGCCGAAAATCATACTGGGATTGAGATAGGTGAGAGCCGCTGTGTCGGCAAAGTTACAGCTGTCGTCAGTCAAACCGTGTGTAAGGAAGTAATCGTTGAAGGCATACGACGCCATTGTTAGTATGTCGCCGGCGTCGTAGCACAGCCCGCCTTGCTGGATGGGCCCGCAGTCCGCGCCGCTAGGGCCGCAGGCCCAGTCCAGCGCGGCCTGGAGAGCGGAGCTGTTGGCGTTGTTCATTGCCACGCACCATAGCTCGGGCATCACCGCTCCGCCGTTTGCAGCGGGACTGGTGGATTGTCTGATGGAGGCGCGTAGTTGGTGGAGGTGGGTATGGGGATGGGAGAATGCGCGTGAGAAGTGGGATGTGGTGGTGAGGAAGGTGAGAGAGAGGAGGAGAGAGAAAGAGGCGGGCATAGCCATTGCCAGAGAGAGAGAGAGAGAGAGAGGCCCAGAGATGAGAGAGAGGGGGGAGCGAGCGGCACTGAAAAATTCTTCGTGGAAGAGAGAGTGAGAGTACGGGACTACTCACGAGTCACGACAAACGAGTAGTCGTTGACTCAAATCCTTTTCTTCTTGTTTTGATGCAACGGAAATACGTTGACTTAATTTGAGTACAGCGAGGACCGGTAAACTCGGGCTGGGCCAAACCGAGCTCCAGCCCGATTAATTTCAAGGCTTTAGGGAAGAAGTTTCTGGGAAAATGATGGCTAAGAACGTGTTTAGAAAATTAATATCTGCCAATGATATTTTCAGTATTAACAAATGTTCTTAGTTTGTTTTTTGCGGATATTAATTATCAAAACACATCCTGAGTCGTCATTTTCCCAAAGTTTTTTGAACAAAAAGTCCGGGTTCGGACAAATGTACCCGGTATTACTTTCTTCTTCATTACCATAATTATAGGCTGTGTTTGGATGCCAGGTATCTTAGGGAGAATGAGAGTCTAAACTCTAACATTTCTATATTTGTGAAGAATTGAAATGGGAAATGAGATTACTGATCTCCAGTGACGGAGTCAGGATTTCAATTCGGAGGTGGCACCTAAAATCAATGCACACTTTTCGTCCCGCAAAAATCATCTCTTACAATATAACGTACAATTTTTGGCTAAAACTATACTCCGTAGTACTTTCGTGCATAATTTTCTAAATTTCTAAACACAAAATTAAAGATCTCAGTAGTTCTTCAAATCAAACGTTGCACGTTTTTTTTTTTTTACAATGGACAATCTTTACACGGCGGGCTCTGCTGTCACCAGAGTCGTTTGTCTGCATGTAATCAGTCGCCGGAACCCTTGTGGCAGAGCGGTGGAGACAGTGAGAGTTGCGATCCATTCGGTGGTTTTTGGACAGCTTGATTTAGGGCAAGATATGGGGAGAGTTTTGTTTCTCCTTGTGGGAGTTTCGTCTTTCTTTGTGAGAATAATAAAGTTTGTCTTTGGGTAATTTGTTTACTGTTCGGGCTTGAGGGGATTATCTATTGGTGGTTTGCTATAAATTTATTAGTGTGTTCATTTCTGATCGAAGTTCATCTTATCGTCTGGGTTCTTGTTGTCTTTTTTTTTTTTTTTTGGCTAGCAATGTATCTATTTTTAAGACTGCTATAGGATATATGAATCTTCCGCACAACAGAAGGTGCGTCAGGCGATGCTTGAGCTGAGGATGAAAGACATCAATCGCCTTGTTTCTTTCTCCGAATGTATCAATTAGATGATTAGTTTGGTTTTGTCCAAGTTATTTGTAATGAATTTCATTGTATAAGTACCGTTGGGCTTTATCAATGTTGTACCTCACTTTCGTCCAAAAAAAAAAAAAAATTCACTCAGCAATCATCAATATATTACCCACAAATAATACCAGTGTTCCGTAGAATAATATTATTTTAAGATACAAAAATAGTTTTTTTTTTTTTTTCCCGGAGCCGAGTGGCACATGCCCCGCCCCTCATGCTACCTCTACCACCAGAGAAGATTACTTAATTAATCCAAACGTTGGTATAGAATTACTCCGGATATCGAATTACCAAATTTCTATTCCTATAAAAAATTACGGACATCCAAACTGATCCATGGAGTAATGATTTTCATACTTCATTTTTTGATAATTGCACTCATTTTCTTCTTTGGGAAAGTAAAAATACAAAAGCGTTGCTAAAAGACAAAAATTGGAGTGTGATTAGGGGCCCTGCCCCCAACCCCATCCAATGGCGGACGTTTTACTTTGCGGAGGTCCGAATCACATGTATTTTTGGACTAATAACAAAAATATAATCTATAATACAAATATTGTTGATTACAAGTTCTGAGAAGAAGACGAAATTGTGTACATATATAATTGCATTTAATTTTATAAACACGGCTAAAAAGTGGTTGATAACGTGAAATGTTAGGAATTTTTTTCACAAATATATGAAAACTTTATCAAAAAAAAACCCACGGTTCTTTACTCAAAAGCTGAGAACACTCAATATGGCAGTGAAATGACGATGCCAAGATTACCTGTTGCGTTTTTTTTTAATTTCTAATGGGAATTGGTTTTCGGGTGGCAGTTAGCATGGGAAAAAATGGTGAGACAGAGTAGTCACAGTACACCAAAAATGGTGAAACCTAGTTGAGGCATTTTAAAGCAAACCAATCTAACTACAGGTGGAGCTTTTTATCTAATCCCTCACCACACCTAAGCTCACCATGGTTTGCCCAATGACCGAAACAAATCACTTAATGGTTTTGCTTCCCCCAACTCATCCCTAGCCAAATCGAAGTTCTTGAAGCTCAAGTTTTAAAAAATAAGCTGCTCGAGTCGAATGACTCAATAATGGCCTTGACACTATAAAGACAAATAAGTATCAATACATATCTATAGATAAATATACCTCTTTTGCCGGCAGATTGCCAACCTGAAGTTTTGATGTTGACCGCCGACGCCATTGTCAACCCTTCGTTCCCTTTGAAAATCCATTACTCTGCAGTCTGCAGCTGCATTTTTTTAAACAGGATAAAAGCCAAATTCAAAACAAAATTCAAATCCAAGATAAAAACCCTAAGCTGGAATTCCAATAATGCTAACCAGGTTTAGTAATTTACCTTAGATCAATTGAACTCGAAAATAATGCGTGGGTGGATTTGCTCTTTCCGGTTTGGGAAGATTTTGGCTTACTTGAATACATGGTGGTAGATGAGGCAGTCGGAAAAATAAGAGCTGCCACCCAGTAGATCAGTAGATAGAAGGTACACACACACGTGAGCCCGCGCGCACACAGAGAGAGCGCATCTTACCAAGGAGTACTTCATTGGTGTCGAGGAAGGTGATGCCGCTCTTGATCGCACGCCGGTCGGTGGTGGCTCGTCGCGCCGGTCGGTGGAGCTAGGAGAGCGATCGAAGAGAGAGAGTCGAGAGAGGGTGAAGGATGGGAATACGGCTAGGGTTTCACAAAATGTCTGCCTTTCAAATTTTGGAAATCTAATCCTAATTTTACCAAAATGCCATTTATGATAACCCTTAGATGGATCAGGTATTTACAAAAATGTCATTGTAGAATGGAGGGTGGAGATTTATGTAGACATGGGGATAAATCTAGAGCGTTGGTTGTCTTTTGGATTCAAACACAGCTCTGTTTTATTATATAGATGATCGAGTAGCAGTAAATGGAGAACATTTCTGGTGTATATATGGAATGAGTGAAGCTTTTTATTCAGCTTATTTGGTCATCGCTTCATGGGTTTTGTCATTCCTTCAGTTTAGAATTTGGAGCTCTTAACCAGCAGTCTTCATGGATCCAAGTGAACGGTATGTGATCTCGTCCTCGTGTTTGCTGATTATGTAATTCTCATCCAAGGATTGAGTTTTCCTTAGCCATTAGAGTGGGGTCACTTGTTAATTCAGTTGGAAATTGACTGTTTTCACTCTATGAGGCATTGATTCCTCTCGTAAGCGTAAGGATATTTCTGGTTCCGGCATTTAAAAAGAACCCGGTATTCTGTATTAGTATTTTCCTTTCAAAGGTTTGATTTGAATGGATTGTGTCCAGATCAAAATAATAAATAAATAAGGCTCCGTTTGTTTGGGTTTGGGTGTAAAATATTTTACAGCTAAAATTTTTTCAGAGAAAACATTTTACATGAAAACACAAGTTCTACAATTATTTTTCGGTGTTTGATTGAATTGTAATTTTACTATTAAGTCATCTAATTTGCATGGAGTAGTATTAATTTGAAAGCACTTGAAGTTTGGAGGAAGTCTAGGAGAGAGATGAAGGCCATGGTGTGCCAAGGAATGCGAACTCCGAGTCCCTGCAGTGCTCCAAGAGAACCGCAATTTCCAGCCCATCAAAACGGCGCTGTTTTGGGCCAAAATGCGTACAAGTCCTCTCTCTGACCCATTTGTCCTCCTCTCTCTCTCTCTCGTCAGACCCATTTGTCCTCTTCTTTGTGATGGGGTACTCCAAACCAAAAATCTATAATTTCTTATCAATTTTGGTCATCAAGCAAATTATTATTTTTTACTTAAACGACTTCAATTCTAAATCAGATATGGGAAAAATGCTCCTAACTGAAACTCATTCCGCTAGCACTAAAAGGACTTTTAGGACTTTATTTATTTATTTTTGTCCTTATTTGAATTTTTTCTCGTTTGTTATTTTGTGCGAATTTTTTTTAACTTTTTGAGTCGTCTTGACTCAGAAAAGTAAGTTTTTTTTGTACTTTTATTGAAATATTTTGGGAAATAACCATTTTTAAGTAAAAAAATTTGACTTTTTTTTGCTAAGAAATGATTATTTCCCAAAATATTTAGGTAAAAGTAAATTTTTTTTTTTAACTTTTCCAATTCTTGTCTCATCGAGAAGAATCAATAATCCAAAAAAATTTGACATAAAACGAACAATCGCAGAATTTTTTTGAATAAGGACAATGTTCTAAAAGAAAAAGTTCTTAACGGAACTTAAGATTAATTTGAAAAGGAACCAATTCATAAAATCTAGTAATTCTGGATGAAGAAAGAGACCCAAGTAACTAACACTTTTTCCATGGAGTTTATATTCTCATTTAGAATCTCTAGCAAACTAAAGTGAATCACAAGAACCGATAGAAAAAACCCAATCAACGATTAAAATTCGTCAAAGCTTTGCTAAAAGTGTTCTTGTTCCTCTTTGAATATTACCATTAAGGGCACGGCTATTTGCAGCCACTTATTTGTTAAGCGTATCCTGTATATAATACGGTACACACCTGTATATAATATGGTCCACAGAATACGCTTAGCAAATAAATGGGTGCAAATAGGAGTGCCCTACCATTAATTATAACTACTCACGTACCTTTTAGAGTGGAGGAAGAAAATTTGCAGAAGAAATCAAAAAAGAGGACAAAGGGTCGAGAGAGTGTTTCTCGATATTAGAGAGGGAGAGAGAGTATGTGCGTGTCAGACAAAAGAGGGGAGAGGGTTTGGCCCAAAACGGCGCCGTTTTAATGGGCTGCAAGTTACAGCTCGTTTAGAGCACTGCAGAGACTCAGAGTCCGGAATGCAATTGGAGAGAGAGAGAGAGAGAGTCCTTTTTGCTTGTGCATTGACGTGGCCATGAGGGAATACTGGAGAATCTTTTGTCGCCCAGTTGTTCTAATGTGATGGTCTAATGTGCTAACTGGTGAGGACTGCTAATCCCCGCCCCCTCCCCCCACTTTTCCTCCCCAAAAATACTACGAGTAGGCACACTTTACAGGGGATTCCTGCAGAGACAATCGCATTTGACCCAATTCTGGATTCCAAAAAAATCTAGAAAAATATACATAAATTTTTGAATATTATTTTATAGGGCCCTGTAAAAAATCAGCTCCTGCGGATATCGGTAAGTATTACTTTTGGTTTCGTAGCTGTACGAAACCAAAAGTAATACTTACCAGCTACGAAACCAAAAGTAATACTTACCGATATCCGCAGGAGCTGATTTTTTACAGGGCCCTATAAAATAATATTCAAAAATTTATGTATATTTTTAGATTTTTGGGCAAAATCAATCGATTGCTCATGAATCCTCAAAGTGTTTCTGCTATTAGCAGAACTGTTTCCTCCCGCCTGAAACCTGGGCCCCACCTGCCACTCCCGTTTCTCTCTTTTTTTTTTTTGGCTACCCTCCCCCCCTTTCTTACTCCCCCCCCCCCCCCTAAAGCACCCCTCATTTTGTAATTTTTATCTTTATTTCATTATTTTTGTCTTATTTATTTAATTTTTATAAATACACCATTTTTATATTTAAAAAAATAATTCAAGAATAAAGTGTTTCAATTTTAAATTCAGTTGAACCGGAGCGAAGATCGTATTTTTTTGATCATTTTATTTTAAATGGCCATAATGAATTTTTTGCTTTAAAACCTTTCAACAAACACCCTAAAACTCATTATTTAGTTCCAAGACTCTCTTAGGGTGTCCATTGAAAATCACTTTGTGCAAGTTTTCGTAGAACCTCATTACCCTGTACCACTCATCCCAATATGGTGGGAGGAGCATAAATCGGACGAAGCTACAGGATGGGCTGTCAGTTATGAAACACGCTTGCTATTGTGGTACGAAATAATGGGTATACGCATGCCAGGAGCAGCATTTGGAGGAGATATTGATTAGAATTTGTGTTTTTATATATTTTTATATTTTGACAATATGTACTCAATTATAATAAAATGAAATTTTGTTTAAATTTATTATTGTTCATTAGAAGTTATTTTTATTATTTCATTGTTAAGACAAATTAAAATAATGTAAATTTATTAAGTATAAAGTCAATTTTAATTGAAAATAGAATTTGTCTTAACCCAAAAAAAAAAAGAAGGGAGGTAAATGGGAAAAGAAACAAATAAAGAAAATAATTGAAAATTAAAAAAGAAAAAAAATTCAAACTGAAATAAAAAAAAGTAAATAAAGAGGAACAAAAATACAAAAATTCAAATTGGAAACAAACAAAAGCAAATAAAAAGGAAAAAAAAAAGAAACAAAACCGAAGGGGGAAAAAAAACAAACTGGAAGGAAAAAGAAAAGGGAAAAAAAAAAAAAAAAAAGGGAAACAAAACCGTGAGGGGGGGGGGGGGGGGGGGGCCGGTGGATTAGCGATTTACCGAACTGGTTCATAGAGTCGGAAATTGACTTGCCGGTTTTTTTACAGTAAATTGTTATACGGTTAACGATGTAAAATATTTTCCCAAAAAGTTATTTTTCGACATTTCCACTCCGTTGGGTTCAACCTTTTGAGAGTAATTTTTTACTCTCGGCACAACTTTCAATAAATCTCTCTCTCTATTTCTCTCCACTCATTATCCTTCATTACTCTCAAAATAACTTTCTAAATTGTTAACCAAACAAAGTGTTCAAGTTTTCAACAACCAAACAACGGAATTTACGTAAAATGTTCTTGATAAAAATATTTTAAGTTCAAACAATCGGAGCCTAAATGTGTGAGTCCAAACTTGCAAGACCAGAAAAAGAAGGAAGTGATTTTGCCACTCTCCTCTTCTCTCATAAAATAAATCACATAAAAGAGACACAAAGAGGAGCGCCGTGAAAGAAAATAGAGTGGCAAAATCACTTCCCAAAAGAAACGCGGAGAGATTTGACTTCTGCAGCGTAGCCAACCGAATTGTGTTTTCTGTTCTTTAAGCCAATTGCTATTCGGGAAAAAACTTGTACTAAGGGCCCGTTCCACTTTCCCTTCTTTTTCTAAACTTCAGTTTTCTTTAATTTTTAAACTCAAATATAATGAAAACGAAAAATAATTTTTTAATTTTTTTTGCACCGTTTAAAAGATCTCGATGAGATCTATCAAACAAGATCCATATTGATAGGAAAATTATTTGCGTAAACACATGATTTTTGAGTTTGAAATTTCTTCCGTTTGAAAAAAAAGAAGTTTATATGAAACTGGAACACAGCCTAAATCAAACTATTCAAGATTATGTAGTACTACATACAAAATTTGGGAGAGATCCCTTAAGTCTCGGTCTCGATAATAACGTTGACACAATTGGTTTAAGATTATTAATTGTGTTTTCATCGGAATGTCTCTAGAAAACCAGATATGAACAGAAATCGGTTATGGCTTTAGTCTTCCTCCCCTTTTCTCTATCTCACACACTCTCTCTCTCTCTCGCGTCCTGTCTCTCTCTCTCGCTAGGCTTAGCAAAATACCGGACGAAATTTTCGGTAACGTTATCTCGGCCGGTATTTTCGGTATTGTCCGGTATTAGAGGGTTGCAGTACCATTTTCCTCTCAAACTGGTACGTACCGGCCAGTTGAAACGGTATTCACAACCTTGATTGATAAACGCCCAACAACACTTACAAAACCGAGATCATTACAAAAAATTTGGACAAAACCAAACTAATAAATACAAAACGAGTAAATCACAAAGCAATCGATGTCTTTCATCCTAACCTAGGCATGGTCTGATGGAACAATGATACTTTTAAAATGCCTAACATCTAATTAGGAGTCTCAAACGAGAAAAAGTACAAAGTTAATATCCAGACAATCAGATGCACTAGAACAAGTATGAACGCAACAATGAACTCCCAAGAACTAAAGATCTGTCAAGCCGCCACGAGTTGTCCCGCCAAAGACATCGTGTAGAGATAGAACGCTGAAGTACATATATTATTGTGAAGCAATCTCAATTGAGAGAACCCGATTTGTAGACAAAATTTATCTAAAAACGAAACTAACAACTCTCGTAAAATGAGAGACAAAACTTTCACAGATCAGACGACAAGTCGTTGATCTGGAGAGACGGAAGAAAAAAAAAGAAAACACAAAGATAGGGAGTTGGAAGGGAGAAGAGGAGTTGTGATGGCTAAGGTTGAGAGAGGGGGAGAGAGAGATAGGGTCGACTAAGGTAACAACTTATTCACTACTGGAAACAACTTGACATTTTTCAAAAACTTATTCAATACCGAAAACACCTTACAACTTTTCAACCACAAATAAAATTTACAAATTTTTCACCACCGAACACATCCCGTGAGTGATTATAAGAGCATCCCCAATGGGAGATGGAAACCAGGTTGAATAATTAAAATACAACCTGGATGCAAATAAAACCCCTCTGATGGGGATGTAAAATAGAACAAATCCGGTGGTAAAATGGCAGAGATGGAAAAAGAGATGGATATTTCCATCCCCATTTGACTACAACTATAATTGACAATTCATCACCCCAACTGATTCTACCAAAATTTTGGACAGCCAGAGTTACCTGATTTTGTCGGAAAAAAGCCAGAATCTGCAACAACACGCCGGAATCCGCAACAACACATCGGAAGGTTGACGAAAATTGATTTCCAAGAGGGGTTGGATCGTCGTCGCCGTCCGAAACCCTCGTCCCCTCTTCCGAATTTGATTCCCGACTGCGCCTTCTGAAACAAACGCCGGGGTCGCGGCCAGCGTCGCCATGAACAGACTCAACCGGACCCTCGCAGTCGCCGTCTCAATAGTGTCACCATGAACGAACTCAACTGAACCTTGCAAAATTGAGACCCATTTCTTGGTCAAATTGGACAAGTGAGAGATGAGTTTGGTTGTAGTTGTAGGTTTCTGGACCCGGGTTTAAGGGGTTGGGATTGTTACTGGAGGTAGAAGAAACATAATTGAAAAAGAAAAGTGGAAGGTGGAGAATGAATTGCTGGTGGATTTTGGGTATGAGGGGGGGGGTCTGGTTGTTCGCAGAGAGAGAGAGAGAGAGAGAGAGAGAGTAAGTAAAGTTGGAATGGGGGAATGGTTGTAATCTCAGCCAACGGGTCTTTTGATCCGACCGTTGGTTGACCCAATGGATGAATAACAAGGTTCATTTTTTTTTTCTTACCTATAAATGTATGTGTTTTTAATAGGATTTTATACAAAAAAAATTTTCTCCATTCTCCACAAACTCCCTCCAGAAAAATTAGTGTATCAATTTTGGCAGAGGGAAGTCGTAGTGCGAGAGGAAAATCGTTCAACTCCGACCAAGATGAAACAATTTGTAATGCTTACTTGTGCGTTAGTCAAGATCCGATTGTCGGTACCAACCAAGCACGATCTAAACTATGGGATCGGGTTGCAAAAAAATACACCGAATTCACGGGAGGCGATGTATGAACGGATGCTTCCATCAAGTCTCGATGACAAGTCATCCAGCAGGCTTGCAACAAATATCGTGGACATTTAAGGCAAATTCAAAGGCAACATCAAAGTGGAATGACAGAACAAAATAAGGTAATAAACCAAGAATATTATTATTATTGTTATTTTGATAATAATTTGTTAATATTATTATTTTGATAATTAATTAAATTATTTTGTTATCATGTATTTAGATTGATCTAGCGAAGAAACATTATAAAGAAATTGAGAAGAAACCTTTCGCCAATTTGGATTGTTGCTGGGCAATCTTAGAACACTGTATGAAGTGGGCGGATTTAACCCATGCCCGGTCAGACCCAAGATCTTCACAAATGGATACGAGTTCGGTCCCTCTATCTCCTGATTTCTCTCAAAATCCAAACTCAGAGTCTCCTGAGTTCCAAACACAGCGACTACATTGATAATAATTTGTTAATATTATTATTTTGATAATTAATTAAATTATTTTGTTATCATGTATTTAGATTGATCTAGCGAAGAAACATTACAAAGGAATTGAGAAGAAACCTTTTGCCAATTTGGATTGTTGTTGGGCAACCCTACGAGTGGAGGTAATGTTCAGTCTTTAAGAAAGAGGCCTCCTAGATGTAAGGCATCAAAGGCAAACTATTGAAGACCAAAAAAATAGAAATTAAGGAACGTGAATGGATAAACTTGATGGAAAAATTCAACCAAACTACATTTGACAAAGAAGGTAGGAGAGCTGAAATGGAAGCAAGAAGAGTCGCGGCTTTGGAAAGGACTACAACAAATGATGAGAGAAGGGTGGCACTTGAGGAGAGGAAGGTAGCAATGAAGGAAAAAGAGAAGGAAGATAGGATTATGCAAATGGACTTGGATTTGGTTCAAGACCCCAAAATGAAGGCTTATTACCAATATCGCAAGGGTGAAATCTTGGTTAAATGAACGGCTAGCTCAAGTTCGAACGGTACTATAGAAGTTTCGAAGAGAGTCAACTGTTGTACTTTCCTCAATCTTGAGATACTCATCAAGACTATCAGCAGGCGTACCGTATGCCATCATCCTCAGAGCTGCTATCATCTTTTGGATACTAGAAAGACCTGCAGCTTCCGTTGCATCATTCCTTTGGACGAACGTCACGTTATGTTGCTAGAGTTGACCCAAGATCTTTTCAAATAAGGGTAAACTTATTCGAAAACGTTGGCGAAATAACTTTTCGTCATAGAGCGGATACTCACAAAAGTAATCAGCATTGATTCGTTGGTCGGCACCAACTTTGTCACGGGGGATCCAGGCTTGACCGCTTGTAGAACCAACATGACCTCCTTGTTGTCGTCTTCTTTGAAATTTTCGATACTGCCTGGTCATTATCAGTTGTGCCATTGCAATCTCCTCGTCATCAGAGGAAGATCCGTCAAATTCTCCCAGTAATATTCTTTGGGTTAAACTGCTCATAATGATTTTTTTTGAAAGAGGAGACTGTATATAGATTTGAGTGTGAGAATGAATAACAGGGAGGATAGCTCTATATATAGATAGCTTAAATAAATGGTGTAGTTGAGAGTGGATGAGAGTAAATGATGTAATTGAGAGTTGATGAGAGTAAATGATTGAAGTAAACGGTGTAATTGAGAGTGTGGAGTAAATGGATCAATTAAATGACGTGGTTGAGAGTTGATGAGAGTAAATGGATGAAGTAAATGGTGTAATTGAAGTGAATGAGAAGTAAAAAAAATTGGATTTGGGATTCCTGCAGGGCAGCCCCGCCCTGCCGGGTGTGTAGGGTGGCTCCGAGCCGTCCGATCGGAGTCTCAACGGCTCGGATTTAATCTTCTGACCCTCCAAATCTGAACCGTCCATTGCCGAGCTAAGATTCCAACCGTTGATTGCCGATCCGACACCGATCGGACGGCTCGGAGCTGCCCTACACGCCCTGCAGGGCAGCTCGCCCTGCAGGATCCCCGGGCCCAAAAAAATTGGGACGGAAGTAATTTTTTTTTTTTTTTTGTGGAATTAATTTTTTTTAAAGTCCTTAATTATCGGATACAAAAATTATTTTTTAACGGAAGTAGTTGTTATCAGAGATGAGAAAAAGTGTATAGGGTGTTAACTAACCCTAACACAGAGATTCATTATTTATATTATGGGATAACTTGATACAAGACTTGTTTAACCAATGTGGGACAAGACTCATAACTACTCAAATATTCCAACACTCCCCCTTAAGCTAGAGAATAGATATCACAAAGTCCTAACTTGTTACATAACAACTCTAATCGGGGCTTGAACAATGACTTAGTAAACATGTCAGCTAACTGAGCACTTGTAGACACAAAGGGAGTAGCTATTACACCATCAGCTAACTTCTCACGCACCAGATGATAATCAACTTCAATATGCTTAGTCCTCTCATGAAATACCGGATTGGATGCAATGTGAATTGTTACCTGATTATCACAATATAAATTCATTGGCAATTGCACACTAAATCCTATATCCTCAAGAAAAGATCACACCCCTACAATCTCACATGTTGTATGAGCCATGGCTCTATACTCTGCCTCTGCACTAGATTGCAACCACTGTTTATTTCTTACTCTTCCAATTGACAAGATTTCCATCGAGAAAAACACAGTATCCTGTAGTGGATCTCCTATCAGAAGGTCCTCTTGCCCAATCAGAGTTAGTAAAAGCCTCAATACGTAAGTGATTATTAGCTCGATAAAACAAACCACATCCTGGATGAGCCTTGAGATACTTTACAATTCTAAGAACAGCCTCCCAATGTGGAAGACGACGAGCAGACTTAAACTGACTCACAATACTAACTGCGAATGAGATATCTGGACGTGTAATATTAAGATAGTTCAATTTACGATATTTGTCAGGGCTAGAAAGCAGCTCCCCCTGATCAACACACAGTTTGACATTAGGATCCATAGGAGTATCAACAGGCTTCGACCCCAATAAACCAGTATCATCTAGAATATCTAGCACATATTTTCTCTGCGATAAACTAATGCCATTTTTAGATCGTGCAACCTTAATACCCAAAAAATATCGCAACCTTCCCAGATCTTTAGTATGGAACTTACTCAGCAGAAATTTCTTCAACGTATCAATATCTTCTTGATCATCGCCCGTAATAATAATATCATCCACATAAACATTCAATAATACTTTCCCTCGGTCAGATGTGAGAGAGAAAACCGAATGATCAGACTGATAGCGACTCGTCCAAAATTTCAAAACTACGTCACTGAACTTGCCAAATCAGGCCCGAGGAGACTGCTTAAGACCATATAGTGCTTTGCGAAGACGACATACCTGATTACGCTCCCCCTGAGCAACAAACCCAGGTGGTTGCTCCATATGAACTTCCTCCTGAAGATCCCCATGAAGAAAGACATTTTTAACATCTAACTGGAATAAAAGCCAACCAAGATTGGCTGCAAGGGAGATAAGAAGGCGGACAGAACCAAGCTTGGCAACTGAAGAAAAAGTCTCAGCATAATCAACACTATAAATCTGAGTATATCCCTTACCAACAAGACGAGTTTTGTAACGCTCAACAGACCCATCGGGATGATATTTGACCGTAAATACCCACCAACAACCAATAGTAGACTTTCCTGACGGAAGAGGAACCAACTCCCAAGTGCCATTGTCATGAAGAGCATACATCTCAGCCTCCATAGCTGTCCGCCACTCAGAAATAGATAAGGCCTCCTGAACAGTTTTAGGAACAAAAATGGATGAAACAGAAGTAGTAAAAGCCCGATGGGACGGAGACAGGTGAGCATAGGAAACAAACCGATCAATAGAATGAGAAGTGCAAAACTGAATACCTTTGCAAAGAGCTATAGGAAGGCCAGGTGATGATAGATGTGGAGGTGGTGATGGTGGCGGCTGTGGTTGTGGAACTAGATCTTGAGACGGAGGAGGCGCGGCAGAAGGCACTGGTGGGGCTATTAATACTTTCTCCGACGAACATACACCTGTAAGGGTGGTACAGATGGTACACAAATAGGAAACACAGACTCAGTCTCAAGAAGGTCAACTGGAGTACGGTGACCTGAGTAAAAGGGTAATGACTCATTAAATTTGACATCAGTACAAACAAAATGACAACGTAGAGATGGTGAGTAACACTTATACCCTTTCTGAGTGAGCGAGTATCCCAGGAAAATACACCGAATTGACCGTGGATCAAGTTTGTTCCGGTCAGGATCAAGAGTATGAACATAACAGGTGCACCCAAACACTCGTAGGGGTAATGAGTGGAGAGGCCGCCCAGGTTCATATACTAGTTTTAGAGGAGATAATTAACCGATGTTGGACAAATCTCAACACTCCCCCAGACGTGCGACCCCTGACTCGCACGTGGAGAGGTAAACAAAGGATCCGGAACACGCGAATCACAATGAAAGAAAGTGCAACTATGGCACAGACAAAGGGAAAAAGCCTTCGAAACCCTAACTCTGATACATGTTGTCAGAGATGAGAAAAAGTGTATAGGGTGTTAACTAACCCTAACACAGAGATTCATTATTTATATTACGGGATAACTTGATACAAGACTTGTTTAACCAATGTGGGACAAGACTCATAACTACTCAAATATTCCAATAGTAGTACTTGAATTAGGGTTGAGAAAGTTGGAAAAAATTAAGGAGGAGGGAAACTTAGTTAATTATCCATCCATTTTTTACATCTCATCATTGGAGAGGGGTGAGTTCTATTTTACATCTAACTAATTTTTAACCATTTTTTTCATCTATTAGAACTATCCATCCATATGCAAAATGCATCTCCATTGGAGTTGCTCTAAGAAATAGAGGTGAGAAAGTACTAACAAATTAGGGAAAGAAGATAAAATAGTACTAGTAATTAGGAGTAAGAAGAAAATTAGAGGAAATAAAAAAATTGGGAGAAAAGTTGAATGGAAATTTGAAAATTTCTATTCTCTTTTATGGCCCCGTTTGTTAACCTGATTCGGACTTGGGATTGGACTAACAGTCCCTCTGGATTGTGTATTCCTCATTTGGTAACACAAAATCCCTCTGGATTGTGAATTCCATGAGATGAGCAAGCCTCCTAAATGGGGGATTGGTAATACCTTATGGGTCCGTTTGAATAGGGTGAAAGTGAAAGTGATGCAGAACGAAAATAAGAATATAAATTAATTACGAATTATTTTGAGTTTATTGTTTTGTTAGGATATTCCATTTTAGTTGCCGCTTGTTTTGACAACCTTATATTTCTTTCTAGTATTTGATTTTCTAGTTAAAGTAAAAAATTTCATTTTTGGTAATTTTGTTAATTAATTGATTTGGCTTCTTTTTAGGCTAATCAATTAGGGTTAGGGTTTTTTCTTCCTATTTCCTAAGTTGTAAGCCCCCGGGTTAGGGGTTTTTTAACGAGTTTCTTCAAGCCGGAGAGAATGATGCAGAACGAAAATAAGAAGAATATAAATTAATTACTTAGAGTTTATTGTTTTGTTAGGATATTCCGTTTTAGTTGCCGCTTGTTTTGGCAACCTTATATTTCTTTCTAGTATTTGATTTCCTAGTTAAAGTAGAACTTTTCACTTTTAGTAATTTTCGTTAATTAATTGATTCGGCTTCCTTTTGGGCGAATCAATTAGGGTTAGAGTTTTTTTCTTCCTCTTTAATAAGTAAAATAAGCCTTTGTGTTAGGGTTTTTTTAATTATTATTGAACAAGAAAGAGTCTAGAGAGTGTTTTATCTAAACCTATATCTGACTTGCTTGTTGCATGTTTGTTTCTGTACTTCATATGTCTCCCTGCATAGAAAGAAAATGTAAGAAAGAGAAAATAATTACACTTTTTTAGTGTTTTGATTAGCATGAAAATACAGAAAAATGTAAGAAATTGAATATTCTTGTACAACCCATTAAAACATTAGTACATAGCTCACACCTTTTTACTAAAATTTATTATTTTTATTTTGTTGTGAAAATGACATTTCATATTATTGTCCATAACTTTTCCTTTTCTATCAAGAACGATGCATTATGTATCTTAAGGGTAAGTTAGTAAATATATATTGTATTTTTTATGACAAGATTCTTACAAAAAAAAATTCATTTCAACCAAACACATGTATGAAAATAAAATTCTTTTCATTTTTTTTCTTTCACTTTACTTTCTTTCCTTTTTACTTTTCAGCATAATTTTTTGGGTTATTTCTAAGGACACCCCTTCAACTATCACGTTTTGTCAACATGACCCCCTCACGTTTAAATCTCATTAACCTCACCCCCTCATCTATCAAAATCAAGCAACATCACCTCCTTAGTTCCAATCCGTTAAAAATTTGGATGGAAATAAAGAAAAAGACTACAATACCCCTGTTATGTTAAACCCTTGATGGGCTACTCCCATAGTCGACAATACAGTCATGAGAAATTTCCATGACTTCTTACCTTTTTACTGTTTCTTTGATCTCGATCTCGATCTCCCCGAAAGATAAATACTCCCAATTGTTACATACAAGAATGTTGAGAATTTTTTTTTTTGTTACATCAAAGAATATCATATATCCAAAATTTGAAGTTCTCAAATTTATAACAATTTTTCACGATACTAAGGAATCACTCAAAAAGCTGGTATTCAAATCAAATCATTAACTAAAAATGCTTAAATTCAAAGTCTACAACCGAAATTCTAAGGCTGTCCACAGTCTGGATCGGATTCCTATTAATCCAATCCTAACCCCAAGTCATGATTTTTAGAAAATACAATTCAATCACAATCCAAAAATCTCATGGTTCGATTTCAATCCAAATCGTGAGTCACAGTTACGTCCCGATTTTATTCATGGATTAAAAAAAATCTCAAATCAAAACAAACTTGAAGATTTCCAGTTCAAATGCAACCTGTCTCAAATCAAAACAAACTTCAAAATGAAACTCTTGCACATAATTTCCAGTCCACATTTCATATAGAAATCAGCATCAAACTCCACACTCCGATCGAAAATGGACATACTTTTTGCCGAGATCCAAGCCGATCTCCGCTCTAACGATGCCCTCCTCCAGTGTGATGATGTAGACTGCCTCGATCGAGCTTGACGTCACACTCAGGGATTGAGAAACCCACGACACCTTGGATGTAGCAGACGTCCTCGAAACGGTGTCGTCCTCATCCTCGTCTTCGTTGTCGTCCGACGCACACATTGCTGCTCTAGACCGTTTGCTGCGTGATCAGCCGTGGAATGACATGTCTAGCCGGAGATTGACGGTTCCGGCGAAGGAGTTTGACGGGAGATCAGGAAAGGAGTCGTCAATGAAATCCGAGAGCCACTCCAGTTCAGATATTGGTTTCTATACATGACCGAGATGGATATTGGGCTTCTTGTCTCGACATCGTTTCTGGCGGTGATATGAAAAGATTGGGTCGCCAGCGGCGAGGACGGAGGTGTTGTTGGGGGCGGCGAACTTGATGGCGGTGGCGGCGGAGGGAATGGGGGTGGTTGAGGCGGTGGGAGGTGGGATGGATGAGACGGTTGTGGCGACGGCGGCAGTGAGGATGGGGGAGGTGTTGGTTGGGAGGGGTGGAGATGTGAGATCTGGTATGTGGGGTGAGGAGATGAGATGACAGAAATTAGGGTGAAACTGTGAAATGGCATTTTAGGCTTAGAATTTTATTTTCTGTTAAAGTTGTCTATTTTTCGTCCAAAATGTTAATATTTGTTAACGGATTTGGACGGAAGGGGTGATGTTGCTTGGTTTTGATAGATGAGGAGGTGAAGTTGATGAATTTTGAACATGAGAGGGTCATACTGACAAAATGTGATAATTAAAGGGGTGTTTCTGAAAATAACCATAATTTTTTTTCTAATCAGACGGACCCAAAGTTTCTCGTCTCAGCTCGGCTCGTTTACACCAATAGTACGGAGGAACTGTTAGTGCAATCCAAGTCATCAGGTTAACAAGGGGGGCCAAAAGGTTCTCGTCCGACCATAGTCCTGTTATCTTCTTCTTGGTGTCTTACCAACCAGTAGCAAAAATGGCAAACAAAGGTCGCAAAGATCTTCCAGTCGAGTGCTGGGAAAGCATATTCGACAAGTTACACCAGCACCACCACTCTCTTCTCGAATCCCCGTCCCTCTCCTGCAAGCGATTCCTCTCCATCACCAACACCCTCCGAACCCACCTCAACATCGTCGATCCAAGGGTATTTCCCATCTCCATACTCTTCAATCGCTTTCCCAACCTCAATTCGATCCATGTCAACCGCTTTCCCGACGATGTAGAACCCTACCTCCGAGGTAACATCGAGATCCCAATCCCCAATTTGAACCTCGAACCCCTTGATTTACAACGCATGACCATCGACATCGCAACCTCCAATTTAAACCTCAAATCCCTCACTTTCTGGGGACCCGAACTTCATTTAGAGAGTTTGAAAATACTAGGGTCCCGTATGAAGAATTTGAGGGTTTTGAAGTTGAAATGGTTGTTGATAACTGACATTGAGTTGGTTGTTATTGCCGATTCGATGCCCTGTTTGGAGGATCTTGATATCTCCTATCCGGATGCCGCGCTGCAGTATGAGTTGACAGATAGTGGCATCGAGGTGTTGTCGTCGAAATTGAAGGGTTTGAGAAAAATCAACATATCTGGTAACAATTTCATCACCGATAAGTCGCTTTTAGCTCTTTCCACGAATTGCGTCTACCTAACAGAAATTATAGTTCTCGACTGTTCGTTCGTTACATCGTATGGAATTGCATTTGTGATGCGCAATAGCTCCAATTTGAGTTCATTGTTAATTAATCGAATTGAATTTGGTCTATTTGATGATTCAAGCTGTTGTGCAAGAAAGTTATCAACTATTGATATCTCTGATTCGGTCGTTCCCGATGAATTTCTCCATTTGCTTGTTAAAGCTGGTATTCCTTTAAAGAGGTTCAGTCTTGCTCGGTCTCTATACCCGAGTGTCACCTTCTCTGCAATTTCATCGTTCTTAACAAATACCAGTCCCTGGAGCATTTATGTTTAGCTGGAACAGATTTGCTCACTGATGAGAAAATTAGTGATTTATCTCAATGTCTCTGTGCTTTAGTCCGGATAGACCTCGATCTTTGCTACAATCTAACCGAGTCAACCCTTTTCACCCTTGCAAAGAACTGTCCTTTACTAGAGGATATTAGTATGGAGCGAACAAATCTTGGAGGAGGTGGAGAAGATGGGGTGACCAATATTGTGAAAAACCCACGAATCAAGTCTTTGAACTTAAAAAATAATCGGAATCTGAGCGATGAATGTCTTGCAAAACTTGCTTCGGTATGCCCCAGTTTAGAGGTGCTTGATGTTTCTTCTTGCCATGGTATTACAGAGAATGGCATTTCTGATTCCTTGAAGAGTGCCTCCAAGATTAGGAATTTGCAGATCAATAAATGTTGGGGGATTAAGAACATTGGAAATGGTTTTGAACTCTCCGAATTGGTGGTTCTTGGTGCAGCTAGATCAGGGATTAATGGCGATGGGTTGGTAGTTATAGGGAATAGATGTCGTTGGCTCCTGAATTTGAACTTGGACGGTTGCTTAGGAGTGACAACAGTTGGGTTGAAAGCAATATTAACAAATTGCAAAAGATTGAGAGAGTTAAGTTTTACTGGTTGTCCTAATGTGAGTATGGAGATGGTAGATTGGTTAGTTTTTTCAAGGCCATCACTGAGGAAAATCATCCTGCCACATTCATCTTTGCCTTCTAAAAACCAGAGTGAGCTTTTCTTGCGCCATGGATGTCTTGTTACTACTATGTCCGAAGAAGCAGGAGTTGAGCCGTAATTCTTAACTTTGATGAGTTGAAGTGGAACAAAAAAGGAAAGTTTGTAGTGTTGCTGAATAAAAATTATTGTTTTGTGGATAGAAAGAACATGACTGGATGATCATTTCTTGCAGCGTGGTAATAGAGAAGATAACATGGGTATGGATGGAGAGGATGATGATGAAGCAGAAGCTAAATTGGGAAATAACAGATTTGATCTTACTCGGGAAGGTCATGTGTGTGTGAAGTGATGGTTTATCTGGCAATCAACTAGAATACTTCAATTTCAGGTAATGGTAGTGCGAGAGCAATGCACGATGGACATTATTTGGATGGATTTTTGTGAATGGCTGATAAAAGGTTGAGGGCCGATGGCTCGTGGGGTCGTAGGTCATGGGAAAAACTAGGATGATATGAGGATCTTCCATCATAAGACTGCAAATAATGAGGCTGTTGCAAGGATGGCAGGGGATGACGTCAGAACTAAGCTGAGCTCTTGGAGGTCTTTGAAGGGTAAAGCAAGGAAAATACATCTGGGCAATAACTGGAGGATTTCTACAAGAACTTTTAGAGATTATTCTGTTTGTTTTGATCATTGTTTCTACAAATACCTAATCTACTGTTAGTGTAGATCTTGTGTCCCTGGTCATTGGGCATGAGTTGTTTTGTTTTGATTATCTTTGTTTCCTGGTTCTGCTAGGGGTTTTCCTCTGTGAGGAGGCGGTTGTCTGGAGGTAGTCGTTGTTTTTTACTGGTTTGTGTTGTTCTCTTTTGGTTCTGTTAAATGAATTAATCTACTATGAACTAGCAGTTCCTTACTTAGCAAGTTCAGCGACCATGTGATTGGACACTTGTTAAAGACCAAGTATGAGAAAATTCTGACAAATGATGGGGAGATGTATCAGCTCGATGGGTAATGTCTTAGAAATTGTGCAGAGTGCCATGGAACACTGGTGAAAGAATTGTTACAGAGTGAAAAAGAAGTTCCAAATTGTATAATTAAATGTGATTCGTGAACAAGGGTGGTGGGTGTCTGGTTCTTTGCTACAAGAATGGAATGCCACTGCCATCTCTTTAGTGCCTAAGGTCAACTCTCCTTCTTTTATTCGTGATTATAGGCCTATTTCATGTTGCAATGTGATATATAAATGCATCACTAAGGTTTTAGCAAACAGATTGCAACCCATTTTGCCTAGTTTAATCAATCAGGCTCAATCGGCTTTTGTTAAAGGTCGTTCAATTGTTGATAATGTGCTTTTGATGCAAGAACTGGTTGTTGGAATACTAGTATACTAGTATATTGTGTTTAGTCTCACATTGCTTAATTACACTGTGTAACGTACTATCTCATTATATACATAAATGATTATGTGTGAGGGTTTATTCAACACCTTACACTCTTTTCCTCTCCAAACAACACTGGTTAGAGGATATCATAGAGATGATAAGGATCCTAGGTGTGCTATCAAGATAGATTTGATGAAGGGCTATGATTCTGTTGATTGGATTTTCCTTTTCAATACTATGCAAGCTATGGGTTTCCCTTCTAGGTTCACCGACTGGGTTCAGCAATGTGTGTGCTCAGCCAAGTTTTCTGTGGTCATCAATGGGTCTTTGGAAGTGTATTTTCAGGGTAAGAGGAGTTTGAGACAGGGGGACCCTATTTCCCCCTATCTGTTTCTCATAGATATGGAGGCTTTTACTGCTCTCTTGCATTACAGAGTGAATCAAAGCCCCTTTAGCTACCACCCCAAGTGCAGGAGCATCAACCTTACTCATCTAGTTTTTGCAGATGATTTATTCATCCTTTGTGGAGCTTCAACTGTTTCTTTTCAGCTTATTAAACAATTACTAGATGACTTCTACTCCTGTTCTGGTCTCAAGCCTAACATGAACAAGTGTTCTGTTTTTTTATGCTGGGGTTCTAGATGGTGATAAGGGTGTTTTGTGGGATATCCTCCCTATTCCTGAGGCCCATCTTCCTGGCAAATACTTGGGTGTTCCCCTTATTTCTACCAGGCTAAAAGCTGCTGACTGTTTGGTTCTAAAAGAGAAAATCTTGAGAAGAATCCATAGTTGGTCTGCTAGTACATTGACATATGGGGGGAGGGCTCAATTGATTCAGTCTGTTCTCTTCAGTATATAGGTCTATTGGAGCTCAATTTTTGTTATCCCTAGCAAAACAATCAAAGAAATTGAGAGCACTTTGATGGCTTTCCTTTGGTCAGGTTTTGAGATGAAACATTCTGCTACATAGGTTGCTTGGGATCAGGTTTGTAGTCCAACGGAGGAGGGAGGTTTGGGTTTCAGAAGACTTAAGGAATGGAATGAAGCAACGATGCTTAGGCATCTCTGGCCCGTTTGTAACAAGGCAGATACCCTATGGGTAAAGTGGATTCACTCATACTTCATTAAGGGACACTGTTTGTGGTCCATGGATATTCCTAGTGATGCTTCATGGACAATGAGAAAGTTGTTGAACCTCAAAAGTGTGGCTCAGCCTCTGATTCAGTACTTGATTGGCAATGGACAAGGTACCTTTCTTTGGCTTGAAAACTGGCATCCCCTTGGACCTCTTTTTAATAAATTTGGTGAGAATATTGTATATAATCTTGGTAGATCTTTGAACTCTAAAGTCTCCTCAATTATTCATGAAGGGGTGTGGAGGTGGCCTAGACAAAGGAATTGGGCCACTCAGTTTATCATAGAATTTACACTTGCTGATTTTAAACCAATTTGTGATAGGCTGGATTCAGTTGTGTGGCTCCCTCATCCAGCTGGCTTTACTGTGTCTTCTGCTTGGGAGGCGATTAGGCTTAAACTTCCTATCCAGCCTTGGTCAAGCATAGTTTGGGTTTTGTAAAAATGTGCCTCACTGGGCTTTCATTCTATGGCTAGCTGTGCTTCAAAGACTTAAGTACAAAGGATAGGTTATTGAGCTGGGGGATGAATGTGGAGGATGTTTGTGTTCTCTGTAACAATAGCCAAGAGTCTCATGAACATCTGTTTTTTCAATGTGTTTTTTCTCAATCAGTTTGGGGTGCTATTTGGCAACGATGTTCTACTGCTCAAATCCCTTCTTCCTTACCTGATATGATTGCTTGGTATATCCAGAATGCTAAAGGGTCTGGTGTTAAGTGTTGGCTTTTGAAGAAAGTGTTAGTTGCTTGTGTCTACAACTTGTGGATAGAACGTAATCAACTGATTTTTCAGCACAAGTTTTCTCCTCTTGATCAGGTTATACTCAAGACTGTAACTTCTATTCGGGAATTAGTGCACTCGAAGAGGGGTGTCAAACAATCCCAAAAGAACATGGAGTTATGTTGCAGTTGGGGGCTCTCAAATAGGAATTTTGCTCCACCTGTTTTGTAGAGGCAAAATCTGTAAAGATTAGGAAGTCCTTTTGGTGTTTTTGGTCTTGTTTCCTTTGTTCTCTCTAGTGGTTCTCAGACGTTTTGTCTCAGTTGCCTTAGGAGTTGTGTTCTTTCGGGGGTATGCCCCTTAGAGTTGTAAATGAGTTTGCGCTTTATAAAAGGAATGTGCTTATCTAAAAAAAAGGGTGTGCCTTGTAAACTGGAATTATTAATGTGGTTCACAAGCCGGATACGAGATTGATGCATAACGAGAATGGACAGAAAAACGCAAGGTTTGAAACTTCAGAATTTGCATCTAAAGAATGATAATAGTATATAGTCTACCCTTCCTGATGTGAATAAATGTACCTCAGACTTTTCTGGTAAAACATGATTTATGATGTTTTTCCTGCAAGTTTTTCGATGTTATGACTTGCTCTCTACAAGAGAATGCAGTGTTTTGTATTTGGAACTTCCAATCTACTTATGCGGATACAGATGTTGTATTTTCTGTGTGAAGCCATAATTTTTTTTGTTGTCTATTTTTAGGTAAATGAAGTTCCTCAAAATGAGATCAAAATTGATTTTTATTTTCTGCGTGACAAAATCATAGCGGGAAGGAAAAGAGAACAAAGAAATAAACACACTGATTCTCTCTGATTTTGCTTGTTACAAATATTGATGTTAAATTAAGACTGTCAGCGTAGAGGCTACGTGCTTTCTCTATTTTTTTGACTGACAGTTCCTATTCTTCGATGCCTTCGTGAAATCTCCTAGTTCCCATAGCCCCGGGAATCTCCATGAGGCCTTTTTACTAATGAGGATTTACTAGAAATCTTATTGCTGGTTCTCTCTTGTCTCCTATCTATCGTTTAATGCAGATTTTGACCAGATTTTCAAGGACGCGAGATTGGCTCTGATCCTAAGTTTTTGGTTTTTGTTTTTTTTGGAATAGTGACTTTCATTAAGAAACCAAACCAATCAGATCAAGGGAATAGCCTTGAGGTTACAAACTAGACCCAAAAGGGAATGAAGTAGAATGAAAAAACAAGATCTTGTAGTACAGGAATACATCAAGAAAGGATACATGCGTGAGCCACTTCCATCACTTGCAGGCTGCAGCACCAGCGTAGCAGAATCAATACCTAAAAGCTTAAAAATCCTTGCATTCCTTTCTTTCCATATAGCGTAGACAGCAGCAGCAAGACACACTTTATAAATGGAGTGGCTAAACTAAAGGACGCTGATCCAGGGCGGAGCCAAGATTTTATCCTAGCAGTGGCGAAATGTATACTAAAAAAATAAAAAAAATGCAATACAATATGAATGTCATCGACTGTAGGAAAAATTAAAATAACATACTAAAAACTATAGTAAATGATATTTGTCATTTGAACATAGAGTATGAAAAATTACTTTGATTTAATCTATCTGCTAAAGTGAAGCATCTTGAATTGTGCCCGACATTTTTTTATGTCGTTAAAAGCATTGATGATAGAATCGGTGTCAAAACTTCTAGCTATGTTTTTCTCAATATATGTGATCAAGAAAGTTGCTAGAAAATCATCCTCCATCCTATTGTCCAATCTAGCCTTCACAATTTTCATAGCTAAAAATGCAAGCTCTGTCATAGCCGTTGAAACAGGCAAAATCAATATAAAACGAATCAATTTATCAACAAGAGGAAGTCTTGACGTGAGCGGTGAGCTGTCTCTCAATACCAAAATATCACACAACCACAATTGCGACATAAGAGTCGTGCATAGACTACAGTGCACACCTTTAGGTTAAATTGTTTTAAATTTTGTTTTTTTGTCTTAGTATCTTGTAGAGTACTTTGCAAAATAGCAAAGTGTGGAGTTTTTTTCCCTTAATTAGATTTCATCCTTTATATTTTTTCACTCTGAACCCTTGAATTTAGTTTTGAAATATTTTTTTTGGGTCTCCTTTCTCGAAAAAAATTAGAAGATTAAGGACTAGTATATAACAAAAAATAAAGACAAAAAAAATCTAGCAGTGACCGATCTATATAAGTTGAGATTTCTTTTACATATAATAATTGCATTTTTTAAAATTCTTGTCGTGGCGGCCGCCGCCACTAGACCTCCTGACTGAGTGGGCTCCATCCTTGCGCTGATCCTAAGTTGGAAAAGACTACGCTGTACAAATCATTGTGCTCTCTTTAATAAGTATTAATTCATGTAGGGCGTCTGAATTAAGAGATACCTATGAGGTGTTTTTCGAGCAAGGGAAGAATTTGCTTAAAAACTGTTGAAAGCTGGCTAGAATTTAATTCAGACACTCGAGAAGAATGAGGCCGGCAACAACAACAAAGGAGAGGCTGTGTGGATAAGGTAAATTTCATTAACAAAAAAGGGAGGACAAAATTATTTCTTTAAATCAAAGGGATTAAAGAAAAAGAGCGTCTTAGATCGTAAAGGCGACGAATTAAAAATAGCTTGAGAAGGCATAGGAGACAAAAGGCATACATTTGAGGTAATACATGAGGTTATTCTCATCTGTGTAGTCATAGTCTCAACTTTTGTTTGAAGTTTTAACAACTGGTTACTGTATTTCTTTACAGGAAATACAAGTACCTGCAGGTATAATCCAGTACTTATTAATGTCACAAGGTGCTCAACTGCCCAACAGAGAGTCTCAGCCTCGGTTTGTTTCGAAGTAAAATGTTTTTCGATGTAAAGGTTTTTCCATGTAAAATAATATTGTTAAAAATAAAAGTTTGTTTTTATTTTTCGATATTTGGTTGATAATTGATTGATTGTTGTAAAATGATAGTATATGTATGTAAGTATATATGTATATACGTATGTATTACATACAAAATTTTGAATTTTTTTTTTTTTGAAAAAGCACAGTATTAGCATTAGGTCATAGGTGGACGAGATTGGATCATAGGTGGGCGAGATTGGAGCTGTTGAGAGCTCAATAAAACCAAAAATTATGCCGAATCAAACGGAGCCTAACGCATTGTTCTACTTCTTCTCATCTCAGTCCTCTACTCCTCTCTCTCTCTCTCTCACTCTCCAAGCTCTCCATTAAACTGCTGATCTTTCCCGTCAGTAAAACGAACATGGCCACCAGTTGCAAAGACCTTCCAGACGAGTGCTGGGAACTCATATTCAAACGACTCCACCACTCTCATCTCGAATCCCCATCTCTCTCCTGCAAGCGATTCCTCTCCATCACCAACACCCTTCGAACCCACCTCAAAATCCTCTATCCAACCCTCATCATCCCTCTCTCCAAACGATTCCCTCGCCTCGACTCCATCGACCTCAGCTCCCTTCGCAATGGACAACTCCACCACGTCATCATCGACATTGCAACCTCCGGATTAAACCTCAAAACCCTAGACTTATCGGAGAGCGACCGCCTCCCTTTGGAGAGTTTGAAGGTTCTGGGATCCCGTATGAAGAATTTGAGAGTTTTGGTGTGTTCGTGTCTTCTCACATTACGTGACATGGACTTGGTTGTTATAGCCGATTCCATGCCCTGTTTGGAGGATCTTGATATCTCCGAACCTATAAATCGATTTGACGCGGCCGTGACGGATAGCGGGATCAAGGTGTTATCGTCGAAACTAAAGGGTTTGAGAAAAATCGACGTATCTGGTAACCATTATATCACCGATAAGTCGCTTTTAGCTCTTTCCACGAATTGCGTCTACCTGGCAGAAATTTTTGTTCTCAATTGTTGGTCTGTTACTTCGTATGGAATTGCATTTGTGATGCGCAATAGCTCCAATTTGAGTTCTTTGTTAGTAAGTCAACTTAGTCGAATTGAATTTGGCCTGTTTGACAATTTAGTTTGTTGTGCAAGAAATTTATCAGCTCTTGGTATCTTTGATTCGTCGGTTCCAGATGAATTTCTCCATTTCATTGTTAAAGCTGGTATTCCTTTAAAGAGGCTCAGTCTTGCTCGGTCCCTACACCAGAGCTTCACTTTCTCTGGAATTTCGTTGTTTCTCAACAAATACCAGTCCCTGGAGCGGTATGTTTAGCTGGAACAGATTTCCTCACTGATGAGAATATTAGTGATTTATCTCAATGTCTCCCCGCTTTAGTCCTGATAGACCTCGATCTTTGCAATAATCTAACCGAGTCAACCCTTTTCACGCTTGCAAAGAATTGTACTTTTCTAGAGGATATTAGTATGGACGGAGCGGATGTTGGAGGAGGAGGAGGAGACAGGGCTAGCGATAATGTGAAAAACCCACGAATCAAGTCTTTGAACTTGGTAAAAAATCGGAATCTCACTGATGAATGTCTTGAAAAACTTGCTTCGGTATGCCCCAGCTTAGAGGTGCTTGATGTTTCTTCTTGTAAAGGTATTACAGATAATGGGATTGCTAATTTCTTGAAGCGTGGATCAAAGATTAGGAAGTTGTGGATCAATAAATGCAGGGCGATTAAGAATATTGGAAAAGGTTTTGAACTCTCTGAGTTGGTGGTTCTTGGTGCAGCTAGTTCAGGGATTAACGATCATAGGCTGGTGGTTGTAGGGAATACATGTCGTGGGCTACTGAATTTGAACTTGGACGGTTGCTTAGGAGTGACAACAGAAGGGTTGAAAGAAATATTGACAAATTGCGAAAGATTGAGAGAGATAAATTTGACTGGTTGTCTTAATGTCAGTACGGAGACAGCTGATTGGTTGGTGTCTTTAAGGCCATCACTGAGGAAAATTATCCTTCCACATTCTTCTTTTCCTTCTGGAAGCCAGAGGGAGCTTTTGTTGCGCCATGGATGTCTTGTTTTGTCAGAATAAGTAGGAGTGGAGCCATAACTCTTAACGTCGACGAGCTTAAGAGGAAGAAAGAAAAAAAAAAGAAATTTTGTAGTGTTGCAGGATTAAAATTATGTTTTGTGGATGGAAAGAACATGACAAGATGATCATTTCTTGCTGCATTGTAATAGAGAAGATAGCGTGGGTATGGATGGAGAGGATGATGATGAAGCCGAAGGTGAATTGGAAAATAACAGATTTGATCTTACTTGGAAAGGTCATGTGTGGAGTGATGGTTTAATTGGCAATCTACTACAATGCTTCAATCTCTGGCAAAGGAACATGTCATTTAACAATTTTTAAAGACCGTGAGGAAATTCAGAAAGATGATGGGGAGATATACGATGTGAAAAAATGTACGTCATACTTTTCTGGTCAGTGGTAACACATAATTTATGACACACTATTATGCTTGTCTTCATCTTCGCCAAACGTGTTAATAATAGTTTCTATGGCCCTATCCATGGCCTCGTAGATGTATCCCATTGCGGGTTTTTCTTCATCATAAACCAAACGAAGTACTTTAACAAGAGGACATGTAAATCTTAGGGCAAGCAAGACGTTGTTCCAAAACAATGGCGACAACATTATTTCTGCTACCTTTTTACCATCTACCTCCTTTCCCCACTTGCTTTTACTCCAAGCCTCTGATGTGAACATCTCTCACAGGTTAGCCTTTTGTTAATGAACCCTTTGTAAAGTCAAACAAGCTATAGCAAAACGAGTCTTTGCTGGCTTAATCAACTCTTTTCTTTGGGTAAAAGTCTCATCATGTTCAACAATGTCGGACAATTGTAGATATAACCGTGTACCTTTATCGCCCTTTCCCATGTCCTCTTCAAATGCGGCAACTTGAAAATGTCTTCTAACATTAAATCCAAGCAATGGGTAGCGCATGGAGTCCAAAAGGACCAAACAAAATGTGGTCTTTTTGCCATTAACAACTTCCCTATCACAAGTTAGAACAAGTACAATAAGAATAAGTAATAAAGTAAGAAATAATACAAGTGAGTAGTAACTAACATATGGCAATTCATTGTTACCTGCCATCACATTTGTCGCGGCACTATCCGTGACAACTTGGACCACATTAGCTTCTCCGATTTGCTCCACAAAGTTGTCAAGCAACTTATACATCTTGTCCCCGGTTGTGGAATAACCCGATGCATCAACCGATTCAACAAACATGCTACCTCTAGGACAAATAATCAAAAAATTAATCAATGTCCTATTTTTTTTGATCTGTCCATCCATCACACATAAGAGTCCACCCATTTGCCTCCCTCTCATTTTTGTGGTCCTCCATTGTTTGCTGACATTGTCCACCTCTTTTTAAGAAGAGGGACACACACTTGATAATAACTCGGCGGTGTCAAACCAGGGCCATATTGCCCAATAGCCTCAAGCATCCGTTCAAAGGAGTCTAACATTGACAACATTGAGAGGTATTCCGGCATTGTAGATCCACCTCGCAATAGCTTTATGAGCCGCTCTTTCAAATCCTTCTTGTAAGGCGTATTTTCGTCAACTTTAGGTTGTTTACCACGCTTCCTATTCTCTACCTCGATCTCTGGGTCAGGGGTGAAGTAAAAATCCATAGGCCATTTGGTCTTGGGCTTCTTAGATTGGAGCTTGGATGTAAAACCTTGAGATGAATAGCTAGCACTAGCAGGCCTCTTAGGAGGGGTCTTCGATTGTACATCAAACTCATCCTCATCAATGTCCTCATCATTGTCCATTTCATCAAAATTTGCAAGAGGAGTTATGCTCGACACCGTTTCCTTTTTCTTACACATAAATCCTCTCATCTCCTCTTTAACTGGTTCTGGGCAAGTAGGAATGAAGTCACATCAGAGTATCCTCCGACAAGGTGTAGCTTCACTCGATAAATACTTCCAGTAATCACTTTGTTACAAAAATTACATGTGAACCTGAACTTATCTTCATGCCTCTTTGAATACTTCCAAGTAGGATCGGTTCTATTTGGCATCTACAATATATACAGAAAAAAAGGAGATAAAACATACTTGATAAAACTGCAGCTTTCATAGATTAACTGCCACTTGATTGCACTACAATGATATATATGTGTGTGTGTGTTGATTAGAGGGAAAAGAGAGAAGAAATTGTGTGTTGAATGGCTTCAGAGAAAACACCCAAATAGCTTCTGATTGACACCCAAAATTCAGCAAAATATTTCTGAATCGATCGATTGCAGTGATATGTGTGCGTGTCAATCAGAAGAGAAGTATGTGTGTGCGCGCCTGCGCGTGTCGATCAAAGAGAAAAGAGAAGAAAAATGTGTGACTCTGTGTGTGTGAGAGAGAGAGAGAGAGAGAGAGAGAGAGAGAGAGAGAGAGAGATCTTACCTGCGTGGTGTTGCAATCGCAGAGCCTAGAGGAGAGACGAGAGATTTCTAATCGAGGAGAGGCCAGATTTGTTTTTAAGTGACCTGCCCTAACTAGGCGCGATTTTCAGTCGCCTCACGCCTCTTGCCTAGTCGTTTCAAAGTGAGACTAGTTGCTCGTCTCACCCAACTTCGCCTCGCCTCATACCTGTGAGACATCACAGGCTTGCCTCACACCTCACCTCGCCTCACCTAGGCAATCGCCTAGTCTCGATTTTTCAACCACTGCGCCTAACCCTTACGAGGGTGTAACACCTCTATCTCTCTTTCTCTTTCTACTTCTTCTTTGCGCACTTATCTAAGTAATATTCTTGTTTCCCCACCCAAAACCACCACGATTCCACTTGTAGGTGGCGATATCTAATTGTCCTAACACCGCTTTACATCAGATTAGCCACTACGGATAGGTTGGGAAACTATGGAATACAAGTTGATATGTCTTGGAGTTTATGTGATGCTCAGATTGAGACCCATGAGCACTTATTTTTTTACCGCCCTTCTCTCTGTAGGTTTGGGCCTATTTTCAGGGGTTGAATAATATTGGTAGGGATGATCTTGGTTTTGCTGATGAACTAGCTTGGGCGTGCTTTCATAGAACTGGATCTTCCTTGGACCATACTATTTTCCGGCTCTCTCTTGTTGCCTCTCTTTGTTGGATTTGGAGGGAAAGAAACTCTCGTGTCTTTCAGCGTCAGAGTAGGACTGCTCAGGGTTTGATTACCTTAATAGAAGAAGAGGTCGGGGCCGGTTTAGCTTCTTGGAGGAGAGTTGAGCGGAATGATGCCAACAGATTGCTTGCTATGAAGGGGAGGGTTTCTACTTGAATTTTTGCTGCTTAGTCTTGTTTGCTGTTTGCTCTTGTATAGAGATGAGTAGTCAAAGTATAAGGTTTTTCTACTGGTTTAGGCCCTGTTTCTGGTTTGTTTGTGCTTAATAGAAACTGCAGTTTACCCAAAAGGTAGAAAAAAACTCCATAGCTGTAGGCCCTACACTCCAACTAAGATCTTGCATTGTGATTCTCTATGATTTTGCTTGTTACAAACTATTGATGTTGAACTTGGACTGTCAGCGTAGAGGCTATGTGCTTTCTCTATTTGAGTTGTATTCTCAGTGTGGCCTTCCGAGGAGGATGCAGGTCCTTGTAGTTTCCTGTATGTCTCAATGTTATAGGGTATGAAGTATCGGTGGCTTATGTTGAATTTTTTTTTTCCTGTCTGACAATTCCTATTCTTCAATGTCTACGTGAAATCTCCTAGTTCCTGATAAATAAACATGTACAAGAACGAAAACACAAAATACGTGGTTTCCCAAACTCGGGTACATCCACGAGAGAGAGATATATTCCACTACATAAAAAATAAGAGATTACAATGTGAGATGAAAAATCCTCTCGAGCTCCTAACACCATGGCTCACACGTTGTTATTCACTCACCCCCAACATCTCTATTTTTCCCTCGCATCTACTCGCCTCACAACCGGTGTTCCCGGCAACCCCCGAAGGGGCTGCACTCTCACCCTTTTTCTATAGCTCACACTTGGCACTCTATCTCTATTCTCTCTGCCCTTTTCCTCTCACACCAACACACGAAGCCACACCAATACTTATACAGAAGAATCAGAGGCTTTACAAATTCTTGTGAGGCTTCTAGAGATGCTCTTGGAATGCATGTACTTCGGCTTGACCAAAGCCTTTCCACTGCTCAAGGAAAAAGCCAACGAGCGGTTCTATAATTAATGGCCCATGCACACATGCCATTACATAGTTGCTTTTCCAATGCCATTCAAAACTCTTTTTTTTCTTTGCTTATTTTTTGCCCTTTTCACACGGACACATTTCATTTCACAGGGGCAAAACCCAACAGATTTACAGAAATCTTATTGCTAGTTCTCTCTTGTCTCCCATCCATAATTCAATGCAGCTTTTGATTAGATTTTCAAGGACTTGGATTGAACCTGATCCTAAGTTGGAAAGGAGTATCCAATACAAATCATTGTTTCATCTATGGGCTCTGAATTAAAAGATAGCGACGAGGTCTCTTATGAGCAAGGGAAGAGCTTGCTTAAAACTGTTGAAAGCATGCTAGAATTACATAGTAGTTGTCAAACACTTGAGATGAATGAGGGCAATGACAAGAGGAGAAAAAGTGCGTCTCTGATCGCAAAAGGCTACAATTTAAAACTTAAAAGTAGCTCCGAGAAGGCAATGGTTGTGAAGGAGAAAAACGCTTACATTTGTGGTATTACATGAATTTATTCTCATTTGTACTAATATTCCCAACTTTGGTTGGAAAGTTTTAACAAGTAGTTATTTCTTTACAGGAAATACAAATACCACCAGATATACTGGTGGTGCTCAACTACCCAATGGAGAGTCTCAATGCAGAAGCTATGGGGCATTTTTTGAAGTATTGCACCATACCAAATTCCCAGTCCCGATAGCAGCAGCAGCAGTAGCAGCTGCTGCTAGTCTTTTTGCTCAATGGCTGTAATTGCTAATTGTTTGCTGCAATGTCTGTTGGTCTATATAATTTTGGTATGCATGAAGTCTGGGAAGAGATACATATCAATTGACGATTTGTTTTGTTTTTGGGGAAGAGATATATATCAGTTGACGGTGTCGGTTAATTCAAGTAGGTCGGGAACATATGTTTAGGACAATATTTTTGGCAACATTTTAGGTACAATCTCAGTTGTTATCTAGCTGTTAGCAAGTTCTTGATGGATAATCTTAGTCATTTGTATTGGTATATGAAAGAAACATGTTCTTGACTTCTCTGCAAATGATTTCTCTGGTGTTTGTATGATCATCTTGATCTTTTTAACTTAGCCCCCAAAACGAGTGTGGTTGTAAAATGCTCTGCCCATGCAAAAGGCGATTAGATTTAATTCTATCGCCAAGGCAAAAATAACAAGAGAGCAGATCAACAATTCAACAACCCATGATGAAGAAAGTTCATTTACATATAATTGTTCCAAATACACCATCAGCAACTGCCAAATTTACCAAAACACAACCTGCAACATTTTGCGCACATGAAATAGAAAATCAAAATAAAGTCTGAACTTCATGAAGTTCAACTCAGAGAACATAGGAAGAATCAGATTTACTTTTTTGCTATAGCCATTTTGTTGCAATGGAGATCATGTCCTTTTAAAGAAAAAATAAAATAAAACATGTCCACACTTGACCCTATATCGGCTTCATAATTCGGAAGCTTCTTTTTTTTTTTTTTGTGCCTTTATTCAGTTTTTATTCACATTTATTATTTTTGTGTTAATTTCTATTGAATCGTCTCAAAGAGAGATCTAAAAAAAAATTGGAGCGTGCAAACTCAGTTTGGTAAATTAAGGGGCAAATCTCATTCATTCATTCATTAATGTATTATCCTTGCCTCATTGAAACATTCACAAGAGAAGGGAGGAGAAAAAGAAGAGAAACCCGGGGTGTTGTAGTGCACCCCCGCACTACACGTGTAGTATGCGGTTAATTCGGTCCTTGAATATTCATCTGAACAATGGATGATTAGGATTTGCATGTTGGAGATTGGATTAAATCCGAGCCATCCATACCGAGATGGACGGTCGGATACAGCCCCTCTCATTCCGATTGTGGGGAGGATCAAATCTCTCTACTGTCCTGTTGATCTTGAAAAAGAAGGGAGGAATTTTTTTTCAAACTCTCTTTTTTACCATTTCTTTTGCTAAGAGCTTGTTTAGGACTTGGGAGAAAAGAAAGGAAAAGGAAAAAAAAGAAAAGAAAAGAAAGAGCGGAAAGGAACAAATGTTGTTGTGTCCATAAAACCGGCCCCATATAGAATTCGTCATCACTAGTGTAGATATATGGTACATCTCACATGTAATGAAATTATCATCCCTAATGTGAACATTATTCATATAGAAAGTTATACTGGTTGAAAAACGATAGGTCTTTCTAAACAAAGTATAATCTAAAGAATATTTTTTGATTGAAATAACTTGATCGAGTTTTGGTAGGGAACTTAAATAGAAGCTCTGTCCTACATAGATACTTAAGTCCTCATCCTACTCAGTTTGAAAACTTATTTATCCATCCTCAAATTCAAATAAGCCCCAGATTACCCTTTCTCTCTCCTAATCATTCAAATCTTTCTCTCTCCATTTCCTAGTTTATCTCACTCTCTTTCTCCTATCTTTCAATCTTTTTTTCTCCTAATCTTCTCTCTTCAATCTTCTTTACCCTAAAATCCAAATACAAAATTCAAAATAAAACTATTATTCTCTCTACAATTTTTTCTTCCTAAAATCTATATATTTCATAATCTAATTTTCATTACATATCTACTCAATTCATGATTTTTTTCCCCCAAACCTACCACTACCATGATTTATTAAAATATACTAATGACCTATTTCAACAATTATTATTTCAGGAAAAATCAAGATTCAACAAATTTTATTCATTAGGGAAAAAAAAGATAACTGATAGATTACTAACATGAAACAAATGAATTTAAACATGACAAATTTTGTAAAACATGGCAAATTTCATGAACATGACAAAATTTTGTAAAACATGATACCTAAAATATATAAATAATACCCATTACAACCCAACATTTCGACCGAAAACTCACTACAAAATACAAAATCGATCATGAAGGGTGTGTGTCAACAATCACAAACATCTCAACTCAATTTTTAGCCCCAAAAGAAATAACACAACTTATTATTCCAAAATAATCAGTGCAACCTCACGGACTGGGGGAAGGTTTGCGTAGCCCTGTGCTGCGTAGCGTACTGTGCACGGCAAAATGCCGCCGCTCCGGTCTCGCTCCGACGATCGAAAACATTCACTTCGTAGAGCTCGTCGAGTAGAACTACGTACCAAAAATCAACTCGATCGGATATCATTAAGTGCCTCATCCGAACATGATTATCTTGAAACAAATGGATCCGAAACACTAGATAAAATCTACTATTTTTTGGGAACACTTAATAATTTCAAGATAATAATGTTCGGATGAGGCACTTAATGATATCTGATTCAAGCTGATTTTTTGTACACTTGTTCTACTCGACGAGCTCTACGATTTGAACGATTCCGATCATCAAAGCGAGACTGGGGCGGCGGTGATTTACCATGCACAGCACGGGGCCATCACTAAGGAAAATTATTCTGTCACATTTTCTTACCCTGAAAGCCAGAGGAAGCTTTTCTTGCACCATGGATGTCTTGTTTTGTAAGCAGTGGAGTTGTAATTCTTAACTTTGATAAGCCAAAGCAAAGGAACAGGTTGGAATGATTCTTTCTTGAAGAGGTGCAATATGGCTTTTACATTGCGAAGACTTTATTTTAGTAATAACTTAGTTTAGGAAACTTGAATCTTGTGCCACTTATTTTGGCATGTTTCATTTCTTATTGGTCCTTAATTTCCATGAGCAGGTTACGTCAAATATTTTCATTTTCATTTTTTCCTTTATCGTTTTCCTTGATTAGCAGATTCAATTATTTTTTTGTTGAGTTCGAGTTTCAGCCTATAAATAAGGATGTAGCCAACTGCATAGGAGTTCAATCATCAATAATCTTTCAGAGTTTCTCTTTTTACCTTGTGGGTTATAGGTGTCACGTGCGTGGATTCGAGTATTCTTTCTTCTGCTAGAACTCTATCTAGTCTTCATGTGATGATTCCGCTGCGTTAGATTTGAGAATCTTCCATCGGAAGGCCGCAAAGGCTGTTGCAAGTATGGTGGTGGATGTATGAGAGCTAAGCTGGGCTCTTGAAGGTTTTTGAGGTATCGCTAAGTGACATATGGGTACCACTCTTGAAGGTTTTTTTGAAGGGTAATTAAGCGAGAAACATATACAGAAGTTAACATAAGTGTAACCATCAATTATTATGGTGTGAATTTGTGGGTTGAACACATATTTACAAGGGTAGAGCAATAATTCACATGGGTGTGGGTTCATGGATTAAACACAAATTCACAGAGGGTGTAACTATCTATTACAGGGGCGTGAATTTGTGAATTGAGCACAATTTACAAGATGTTATGTCTTAGTGGAGTAGGAATAGGATTGCTAAATTATTGACAATTTAGTTGTGGAGTATCGAATTGATATGCAACTTGATCCATTGAATACAGATATTTGTTCCACATAAACCATGAATACGTGCAAAATTTATCAAAATACAACCCGCAACATTTGCAATGTCAATAATTCTACCCGAAAAGAGAAATCATTGGTTCAGAGAAATAATAGATTAAGTGTGACCGGAGGGGATTAGTGATGCCCATTTATGTATGAATGGTTGTCCTTATCAGTTTTGTAAATTAGGATATAAAGTGGAGTACGATTGTGATTCCCGTTCAACATTGTTCATATAGGAGTTCTATTGATAAAAAAAAAAAAAAAAAAACGATAGGTCGTTCTATACAAATTATACTTTAAAAGATTATATGACCGAAATATCTACCAATTTCTGGTGAAGATAATTTTTTTAAATGGACAATATTCTTAAGAAACCCTACGAAATTAACGTTTCTGATGATACCGCTGTGCGCATAGTATATTTTTGATTTCATGGTTGTTATAGCCAATTCGATGCCGTGTTTGGAGGATCTAGCGATCTCCAAACTTACCGATGAATTCGAGGTGGGCGCGACTGTTGGGTGGATCCCTCCTAGTTGGTGGGTCCACAAGGGGGCTTATTAATTAAGTCCAAAATGTTATGGGGTTATCTTGTTATTCTTTGAATGACAAAGGGAGAACTTGTAATTTCCATCGTGGGATTACAAAAGAAAGTCAGGAGACTTGTCTCATTTTGGCTGCTGAATATTCGAGAGAAACAGAGAGCAACGAAAAGAGGGCTAAGGGTTTTGGTCCAAGTTGATCCATGATCGGGTACTCTTTTGAAGTCCGATTTTGATGAGATTTTAGTATGTTCTTCACGTCGACGAGCTCTACGCACTGATCGGAGCAGTTCGGCAAGGTTCTCTCAGGTTCAAGGAGTTTGGGAAATCCACTGGGTGAAACCTAAACTTGTACTCTTGTTGATTTTGTTGAAATCTACCTTTGGGTAATGTTTGTATGCCTCTAGTTGTTTGCTAGAGAAGAACTCTTGTAACCCCATTATCATTATAGTGGAAGATTTGGTAGCGATTACGCTCCCGTGGACGTACCTCTAATTTAGGGGGAACCACGTAAAAAATTCCGGTGTCTCGTGGTTTGCTTGTTGTTGCTTATTTATTTTTCAGCTCCTAGATTGCTTGTTGTTGGTTATTCTGGTTGCGATAATTTAGCCTGTTCTCTATTTGCACAAGGAGGGAAAGATATCTGTTGTGTTTCGGGTAGTTTTTCCCAACAAGTGGTATCAGAGCTACTGGTTTGGTGGGTGCTCGTCTGATTCTTGTGTGAATTTAGAATGGAGGAAAATTCAGGGGCCATGATTAAATTGACTTCCGCTAATTACTCGATATGGAAACCACGAATGGAAGATGTCCTTTACACTAAGGACTTGTATTTGCCGATCTATGGTGATACAAAGAAACCGCAGGGTACAAGCGATGAGGATTGGAAGGTGACGAATAGAAAAGCTGTTGCCTTAATTCGTACTTGGGTTGATCAAAGCGTGTTCCATCATGTGGCTCAAGAAACTAATGCGTATGAGTTGTGGACGAAACTTGAGGCTATGTATGAGAGGAAAACGGCACAAAACAAAGCTTCTTTGATCCGAAGGCTTGTTAATTTGAAGTACAAAGATGGCCGTAGTGTTGCAGAGCACATGAGTGACTTCCAAGGGTTGATAAACCAGTTGACTACGATGAAATTAGTGCTAGATGAGGAGTTGCAAGCACTGTTGTTATTGAGCTCTTTGCCTGACAGTTGGGAGACGCTGGTTGTTACAATCAGCAATTCGGCTCCAAGTGGGATGGTAACCATGGACATGGTGAAAGATGGCATGTTCAATGAAGAGGCAAGAAGAAAGGAGCAGGGTACTTCGGTTGACACTGAGGCTCTTGTTGTTCAGAATAGGGGCAGGAGCAGAACTAGAAATTCTGGTGGTGACCGTAACAAATCCAAAGATCGATCAAGAAGCAAGTCAAGAGGAACATCCAAGCCGATGAGTGAAATCAAATGCTTCCATTGTCATAAAATGGGACATATGAGAAAGGAGTGTCGAATACTTCAAAAGGAGCTAAAGAAAGGGAAAGTTGTCGAAAGTAGTGGTACAAAAGATACAGCCGCAGTTGCCTCCGATGGAGAAGTTATCATTGTTTGCGATGATGGTTTTGTTGGGCTCACGGGGCAAGACTTGAGTTGGGTGATTGACTCCGGTGCTTCCTTCCATGTTACTTCACAAAGGGATTTTTTCGCATCCTATACACATGGAGACTTTGGCCATGTCCGGATGGGTAATGAAGGTGTGTCCAAGATTGTGGGGATGGGAGATGTTTGCTTAGAGACCAACACGGGTTGTAAGCTTTTGCTCAAAGATGTTCGGCATGTTCCCGATATTCGGCTTAATTTGATCTCCGCCGGCAAGCTTGATGATGAGGAGTACAAGAACCAATTTGGTGATGGAAAATGGAAGCTTTCCAAGGGTTCTTTGGTTGTTGCTAGAGGAAAGAAGAGTTCTACTCTTTCTTTGATGCAATCTAAGCTAAGCAAAGGGGAGGTGAATGCAATTGGGGATGAAGCATCCACCGAGCTATGGCACAAACGGCTCGGTCACATGAGCGAGAAAGGAATGCAAATTCTAGCCCGGAAAGCACTTCTTCCGGAGGTGAAAGGTACATGTTTAAAGCATTGCGTTCATTGCTTAGCCGGTAAACAACATAGAATTGCATTTAATAGAACTCCTGCATCTAGAAAGCCTAATGTTCTAGATTTGGTACATTCCGATGTTTGTGGTCCAATGAAAGTTAGAACACATAGTGGTGCACGTTACTTTGTTACTTTCATTGATGATCATTCTAGAAAAGTTTGGGCTTATGCTTTGAAAACTAAAGATGCTGTGTTGGAAGCATTTAAACTTTTTCAGGTGAATGCTGAAAGGGAAACCGGAAGGACTTTGAAATGTATCCGAACTGATAATGGGGGTGAATACAAAGGCCCATTTCACCGATATTGCATGGAAAATGGCATCAAGCATGAAAGAACTGTTCCCAAGACACCTCGACAAAATGGCGTGGCAGAAAGAATGAATAGAACAATTGTGGAAAGAGTGAGATGTATGCTCTCACATGCAAAGCTGCCTAAAATCTTCTGGGGTGAGGCAATGAGGACAGCAGTTGCTCTAATCAATCTCTCTCCTTCAGCTCCACTGAATGGTGATGTGCCGGAAAGGTTTTGGTCAGGAAAGGAAGTTTCCTATGGGCATTTGAGGGTGTTTGGGTGCAGGGCATTTGTACATATTCCGAAAGATGAAAGGTCAAAGCTTGATGGCAAGACAAAGCAGTGTATTTTTCTGGGGTATGGTGATGAAGAGTTCGGTTACAGATTATGGGATCCAGTTGACAGGAAACTTGTGCAAAGCAATGATGTCGTCTTCTTTGAGGATCAAACCATTGAAGATTTGGACAAAAATGAGAAGCCAACACCATCACATGAGTACCCAGTGAATCTTGATCCGATTCTTCCACCCATGGTGCATGATGATTATGGTGGAGATGTGCAAAATGATGATGATGTTGAGGATACTCCTGCAGCTGAGGAAACAGAACAAGAAGTGCAACAAGAACAAGTTCTTTCCGAACCACCTGAAGAAGAACAGTTGAGAAGGTCAACTAGAGAAAGGCAACCTTCAAGAAGATATCCCGTTGATGAGTATGTGATGCTTACAGATTGTGGAGAACCTGAGTGTTATGAAGAAGCTCTAACTCACAAGCATAAGGGGGAGTGGATGAAAGCCATGCAAGAAGAGTTGAAATCCTTACATGAGAACCACACTTATGACTTGGTGAAATTGCCTAACGGTAAGAGAGCTCTTCAAAACAAGTGGGTGTATCGCTTGAAGATTGAAGAGAAAAGCTCACAGCCACGGTACAAGGCAAGGTTGGTTGTGAAGGGTTTTGGCCAGAAAAAGGGCATTGACTTTGAAGAAATTTTCTCACCGGTGGTGAAGATGCCATCTATACGGGTTGTTCTTGGGTTGGCCGCTAGCTTGAATCTTGAGATTGAGCAGCTTGATGTAAAAACCGCTTTCCTTCATGGTGATTTGGAGGAAGAAATTTACATGGAACAACCGGAGGGGTTCAAAGTCAAAGGCAAGGAGAACTTGGTTTGTAAACTAAAGAAGAGCTTGTATGGGCTAAAGCAAGCGCCGCGACAATGGTACAAGAAGTTTGATTCGTTCATGATTGAACATGGGTATAATAGGACTTCTTCGGATCATTGTGTATTCATGAAGAAATTCTCCGATGGTGACTTCATTATTTTATTGCTCTATGTGGACGATATGTTGATCATTGGCCACGATGCGGGAAAAATTGAGAGGTTGACAAAGGAGCTTGGCAAATCCTTTGCTATGAAGGATTTAGGTCCCGCGAAGCAAATTCTTGGTATGAAGATCACCCGTGATAGGAAGAATGGCAAGCTTTGGCTATCGCAAGAGAGGTATATTGAGAAGGAGCTTGAAAGGTTTAACATGAGTAAGGCTAAACCGGTTGGCACTCCACTTGCTAATCATTTCAAACTTAGCTCCAAGCAAAGTCCGGCAAGTGAGAACGAAAAAATTGAAATGAAGAATGTTCCATATGCATCGGCGGTTGGCTCGTTGATGTATGCAATGGTATGTACTAGGCCCGACATTGCCTATGCGGTTGGTGTGGTAAGTCGATTTCTATCTAATCCGGGAAAGGATCATTGGGCTGCAGTTAAATGGATTTTGCGTTATCTCCGGGGTACTTCCAAAATGTGTTTATGTTTTGGAAATGGTAAGCCTTTGCTTGAAGGCTATACGGATGCAGATATGGCGGGAGATGTTGACTCTAGAAAATCCACTTCGGGCTACTTGCTGACTTATTCAGGGGGAGCCGTATCTTGGCAGTCCAAGTTACAGAAATGTGTTGCGTTATCTACCACCGAGGCTGAGTACATTGCAGTGGCAGAAGGCTGCAAGGATATGCTATGGGTGAAAAAGCTTCTTCAAGAATTGGGCTTTGAACAAGAAAGGTATGCTCTCTATTGTGACAATCAAAGTGCTATTCATTTGAGCAAGAACCCAACTTTTCATTCACGGTCGAAACACATTGATGTGCGCTATCATTGGATTCGTGAGGCGTTGGATGAAAAATTGTTACAGCTAGAGAAAATCCATACAGATGAAAATGGTTCCGATATGAAGACTAAATCTTTGCCCAAGGAGAAGCATGTGTTCTGTTGTTCCCAAGCGGGGTTGGTTGAACCCCCCACCTAAGTCGGGAGGGGGAGATTTGTTGGGTGGATCCCTCCTAGTTGGTGGGTCCACAAGGGGGCTTATTAATTAAGTCCAAAATGTTATGGGGTTATCTTGTTATTCTTTGAATGACAAAGGGAGAACTTGTAATTTCCACCATGGGATTACAAAAGAAAGTCAGGAGACTTGTCTCATTTTGGCTGCTGAATATTCGAGAGAAACAGAGAGCAACGAAAAGAGGGCTAAGGGTTTTGGTCCAAGTTGATCCATGATCGGGTACTCTTTTGAAGTCCGATTTTGATGAGATTTTAGTATGTTCTTCACGTCGACGAGCTCTACGCACTGATCGGAGCAGTTCGGCAAGGTTCTCTCAGGTTCAAGGAGTTTGGGAAATCCACTGGGTGAGACCTAAACTTGTACTCTTGTTGATTTTGTTGAAATCTACCTTTGGGTAATGTTTGTATGCCTCTAGTTGTTTGCTAGAGATGAACTCTTGTAACCCCATTATCATTATAGTGGAAGATTTGGTAGCGATTACGCTCCCGTGGACGTACCTCTAATTTAGGGGGAACCACGTAAAAAATTCCGGTGTCTCGTGGTTTGCTTGTTGTTGCTTATTTATTTTTCAGCTCCTAGATTGCTTGTTGTTGGTTATTCTGGTTGCGATAATTTAGCCTGTTCTCTATTTGCACAAGGAGGGAAAGATATCTGTTGTGTTTCGGGTAGTTTTTCCCAACAGCGACGGATAGCGGGATCGAGGTGGTGTTGTCCAAATTAAAGGGTTTGATAAGTCACTTTTAGCTCTATCCACGAATTGCGTCTACGTGACACAAATTCTTGTTCATGACTGTTCGTTGGTTACTTTGTATGGAATTACATTTGGGATGCTCAATAGCGCCAATTTGAGTCCGCTATTAGTTGATCGAATTGAATTTGGTCTATTTGAGGATTCAATTTGTTGTGCAAGAAATTTATCAGCTCTTGGTATATCTGTGATTCGGTCGTTCTGGATGTATTTCTCCATTTGCTTGTTAAAGCTGGTATTCCTTGAAAGAGGTTCAGTCTTGCTCGGTCCCTATACCCGGGCTTCACCTTCTCTGCAATTTCATCGTTTCTTAACAAATACCAGTACCTGGAGCGTTTATGTTTAGCTGGAATAGATTTCCTCACTGATGAGATAATTAGTGATTTATCTCAATGTCTCTCTACTCAAGATCTAACTGAGACAACCCTTTTCACACTTGCAAAGAATTGTCTTTTACTAGAGGATATTAGTATGGAGGGAACGATCTTGGAGGGCATGAAAAATTAATGAATCAAGTGTCTGAACTTGAAAATTTTTTGGAATCTGAGCGATGAATGTCTTGCAAAACTTGCTTTGGTATGCCCCAGTGTAGAGGTGCTTGATGTTCCTTCTTGTAAAGATATTACGACAGCATTGCTGATTTCTTGAAGCGCGACTGAAAGATTAGGAAGTTGCAGATCAATAGATTAAGTACATTGGAAATGGTTTTGAACTCTCCCATTTGGTGGTTCTTGATGCAGCTAGATCAAGGATTAATGATGATGGGTTGGCGGGTATAGGGATAGATGTTGTTGGCTCTTGAATTTGGACTTGGGCGGTTGCATAGGAGTGACAACAATAGAGTTGAAAGAAAATAGTGACAGATTGCTTAAGATTAAGAGATAATTTGAGTGGGTGTCCTAGTGTGAGTATGGAAATGGTACAAGTGGGTTGAAAATGGGTTGAAATTAAAAGATATATATGAGTTGGGATTGCCGCTTTTACCCTTAACGCATAGCCCTAAAACTTAACATCAACAATACCCCTGCAAAACAAAAGGACCCGAACATCTCACACCCACACCCCAAACAACACACTTAGACAACTCATGGTTTGGGCATTATTTTACCTCCTTCACGGCAAGTGCCGCATCCTTCCCGACAATAGATCGTGTAGCAGGCCGAACACAGTTCGCAACTGTTCACTGGCGTTACGTACCAGCCGAACCTGGAGATACGGTCAGCATCGAACCAAATCTTAACGCTCCCTCACAATTATATCAGAGTCGGCCTAGGCCGACGACGCATCACAAACAGTGGATCTCACCGACGGTTCTAAACAGAATGCATCCGCACGTGGACAACACTGGGCTCGGCCACAAGCGGGCTCGGCCTCCAGCTGGGCTCGGCCACCCACGGGGACACATCTGTTTACCACGTGCTGAAACGGTTACGAAAGGTAATGATGGATGCACATGGGAGGTGCCAGCTCACGATGAAACGGTTACGAAAGGTAATGATGAGCGCACATGGGCAATGCCAGCTCATGTCGAAAACGGTTATCAAATCTGCCTGGCGCATCACAACAACGTCACACGACCTGTGCCAGGCACGTGCTCATGCTTGGAGAGCAAGCCAAGGAGACTCTATAAATACCAAGTGATGTAGCCTTAAGAGGTACACAACGATTCCACACTCAAACCCTAGCTCTCTTTTGCTTTCTCTGCACCATTCTCATCCTTGCGCCGGAGGGCCATACCGGGGCTCCTCCGGTGTGGTCTTTAGTCGTGCTTCGTGGTGCAGGTTAGGAGGAAGAAGCTAGACAACCCCTGAACCAGAGGAGGAAGGACTCGAACCAGAGATCACGGGCCACACAATTGGTGAACCCGACGTGAATCACTTCTGATTCAAACGGCTCACTCCTCTCTCAAACACATCTCCCTTCCTCCACAAACAACCACCAATCCAACCACAATGGGCGGTGATCTCACGAACGCAGCTATCTCTGGGGCCAAGGACGCCAGTAGAAACATCATCCTTCCACCCCCGGAGAGGCACATGTCAATCTTAATCCCCGCCAGCTCCGGGCTATCACCAGCCGGGGAAGAAGTCACGGCGTCCTACATCCGCTTGTTACAACGTCGAGACGACGAACGAGACAACGAGTTGGCGGCGCTGAGAGCGGAGGTGGCTCAAATGAAGCAGCACATGCAACAGACCGTTATTCCAGCCACATCCAGATCCGGTGGGAGTGCGAGGCGAGGGAACCAGAACACACCCCCACCGCGTCCACCACCACCGCTGGAGCGTCCGCTCGAAGTAGGCTAGCGTGGCTCCGTTAAGGACCGCCTTGGCTTCACACCAGCACCTGGCGACGCCAGAGAAATCATTCTGTACAAGCAACCAACCGCATCTGGAACGCACCGTTCCAAAAACCATCAGGAGCAAACCAGGACGGGAGACACCGAGTCATTCACGAGCACGTACTCAACTGGTCATGCGGAATTCTCTCGCACCACAGTTTCGCACCAAAGCAGAGATTCCGTACAGACCAGGCGCCACGTCTCTGAACGCCTCGGCGAGATTCCTCCCGAGAACAAAAATGCCGAGCACCGTCGCCGACGGCACGGGAAGGGCATAAGAAATGAAGGGGCACATGACGATAACAAAACTCGTCATGAACGGGAGAAATCCATCGACGGCCCACGCCGAACAACAACGGACCTGAGGGATAAACTCAGGCACAGAGACGATGGGAAGGCAACCGCCAAGGAACCCAAAGGACGAGATTCAAAGAGAACGAAGACGGATGAGCTCGGCAAACCTCCACATCCTGGGTTCGAGAGGCAGCTGAAGGATCTCGGTGTTTCACCCTTCACTTCCCATATAATCAACACTTCACCTGAATCTACATTTCACTTGCCTAAGTTCACCAAATTCGACCCCTCCACTTGTGAAGCCTACACCCATCTCATCCACTTCCGCCAAACAATCGAGCTCTGTACCCAGAAGGATGAGATTAAATGCAAAGCATTGCCCTCCAGCCTCGGCTCCCTTGGACTCCAGTGGTTCAACAAATTGCCCGCTGGATCCATTCGGAATCTTGTCGACCTCGAGCACACGTTCAACACTCGTTTCATCACTAGCAATAAGACTGCCAAGGAGCCTGAATCCCTATCCCAGATGAGGAAGCTCCCAGCCGAGACCCTTAGGCAGTACGCCGAACGTTATTGGCAGCTTTTCAATGAAATACCTGGGATCGACGAGTACTGGGCTGCGCGTACCTTCAAGAATGGCCTAGAAACTGGCAACAAGATCCTCGACGAACTCGCTATCCGCCCACCGCATGGCATGGGAGAGCTGATGCGTGTTGTCGAACGATTTTGTGCACTGGAAGAATTCTACGCTGATAGGGTGGCGCAGGGGATGCCGAGCGCAATCACGACCGTCCCCGCCGCCACTCAACAACTGTCCGCACCAGTCATCACCCAGCAACCCCAATCAAAGAAACATGTGAACAATATCAAGGACGGCAAAAAGCGTCAGCCGAAGGTGCATGACTACGTCGCCGAGACCACATACTTCAAGGAACCCATTTGGTCATTCCTGAAAGAGATCATGAGGCAGCCGTGGTTTGAATGGCCAACTGGTAAGCTCGGCACAGACACTGGTCAACCAGATCAAAATCCAAGGAAGAAATGCTCCTACCACAACGAGCTCGGCCATTACACCACAGCTTGCGCGCCATACAAAGCACTCTTCGAGAGACTTGCCGCCTAGGGCCATCTCGATCAATACATCGACCGAGCAAGAACACCAGCACGACAACCAACAGGCAATCCCAATCCCAGCGAACCAAGGCCGATGATACACGTTATCCACGGTCCAGTAACAAAGGAACTCGAAGGTACTCTCCGAGCCGACATCACTCACGCCTCGTCCTCCAAACAGGTACTCTCTGTCGGATGTGGATCCAAACGACCGTATCCGCAGGATGTTCCCAAATGGACGATAACCTTTACCGAGCGTGACCTTGAGCATGTGCAAACTCTCCACTCTGATGCACTTGTCGTCACTGTTCAAATTGGCGTCACGACGTCAAACGTGTCCTCATCGACCAAGGCAGCTCGGCAGAAGTCATGTATTACGACCTTTTCAAGAAGCTTGATCTCCCAGAGTCGGCCCTACAAGACACCGAGGTTCCTCTCATCGGATTAACGGAGCTCCTGTCTGGCCAATTGGCAAAATCCACCTTCCGATCATCGTCGGCTCCAGGACCGTCTCCGTCGAGTTCATCGTCGTCAATGCTCCAAGCCCGTACAACGCCATCCTCGGCCGAGCCTGGTTGCACAGCATGCAGGCCATTGCCTCCACTTACCACCAGGTCGTCCGTTTCATTGGCACCAGCGGCCGACAAGAGGATCTGAGAGGCGACCAAGTCGCCTCCAAAAAATGCTACGTCTCAGCCGTACACACGTCCTCCAAAGCAAAACAAGTCCAATGGGTTGAAGTCCCGGACATGGCCGTCATCGAAGACGTCGGCCATAAGGCAGAAGATAAAGCTGAAGAGGAATTGGTTCAAATGCCCCTCAATGAGGACGGATCTCGTTTCTTCTTGCTCGGCTCTTCCCTGAGCGACGCCGAGCGTGAAGAAATATTTCAATTCCTGAAGGACAACATGGAGGTCTTTGCTTGGATGCCCATGAGATGCCTGGTGTCGACCCTAACTTCATCTGCCACTCACTCAACATCAAGAAGGACTCCAAGCCGGTAGTCCAGAAGGCTCGACGATCAGCTCCCGAGCATGCCGACGCCGTCATTGAGGAAGTCAATCGCTTACTGGAAGCCAATGCAATCCAGGAGGTACAGTACCCCACTTGGCTTTCCAACACAGTTGTAGTCAAAAAGAAAAATGGCAAGTGGCGAGTCTGCGTCGACTACACCAACCTCAACGATGCCTGTCCTAAAGATTGGTTTCCACTGGCAAAGATCGATCAGTTGGTCGACGCCACCGCCGGCCACGCTCGGTTCAGCTTCCTCGACGCCTACCGTGGTTATCATCAGATAGCCATGGACCCCGATGATATGGAAAAAACCGCCTTCATCACTCCGCACGGCATCTTTTGCTACCGAGTCATGCCATTTGGGCTCAAAAACTCAGGCGCCACCTTCAACCGAGCAATCTACAAAATGCTTCACGAACAGATCGGCCACATTTTGGAAGCATATATTGACGACCTAGTCGTCAAGAGTCAGAAGGAGGGCAACCATCTTGCCGAGCTGAAAAAGGTATTCGACGTCCTCAAACTCCACAAGCTCCGCCTCAACCCAGAGAAGTGTGCTTTCGGTGCGAGCGTCGGTAAGTTTCTTGGCCATCTTGTCAACTGACGAGGCATTGAAGCCGACCCCAACCAGATCAAAGCTGTAGCAGACCTGCGCCCACCACGCACGGTCAAAGATGTTCAGAAACTCACCGGTATAGCCGCTGCTCTCAACCGCTTCATCAGCAAGTCTTCAGACAAATGCCACGCCTTCGTTCATGCTTTAAAGGGGAAAAGCAGGCGAAACTTCGAATGGACGGAGGAGTGCGACAAGGCGTTAGCCGAGCTCAAGAGTTACCTGTGTTCAGCGTCGCTATTGGTCAAACCAGCGGAATTCAAAACGCTCTATCTGTATTTGGCAGTCTCGGCCCATGCCGTCAGCTCCGCTCTAGTCCGACGACAGGGTGCCAACGACATGCCCATCTACTTTACCAGCAAGGCACTCCTTCCCGCACAAACGCGCTATCTCCCTTTGGAAAAATTGGCTCTAGCTCTCGTCTCGGCAGCAAGAAAGCTACTTCCCTATTTTCAGTCCCACACTATCACGGTCTTAACAGAGTACCCTCTCAAAGCTCTCTTTCGAAAAGCCGACCTCTCCAATCGAGTTTCTAAGTGGGCCGTCGAACTTGCCAATTTTGACATCCACTTCGAGCCTCGTACAGTAATCAAGGGCCAAGTTCTCGCCGACTTCATTGCCGAACTCACCCCTGAGGATGCAGCAGAGTTCAACACACCTCCTTTACCAGCTATGGCCGAACCAATAAATGCTGAGAAACCCTGGCTACTTTTTCAGGGCGACTCCTGGAGACTGCACGTCGATGGCGCCTCAAACAGTAACGGAGCAGGTGCGGGTGTTGTCTTAGTCTCCCCTTGTGGGACGTTGCATGAAAGTTCCATCAGCATCGACTTCCCCGCCACTAACAATGAGGCCGAGTATGAAGCCCTCCTAGCAGGCCTACGTTCGGCATCAGCGCTGCAAGCAGACGCCCTTGTTGTTTACTGCGACTCTCAACTGATCGTGAATCAGGTGTTGGGGGACTACGGGGCCAGGGATCCAAGAATGATGAAGTATCAGTCGACGGCAGCAGAGCTTATCACCAAGTTCAAAAGTTTCAAAATCGAGCAAATCAGCCGGGAACACAACGCCGACGCCGACGCACTTACTGGCCTAGCCTCGGCTTCAAAAGCGTCCGAGTTTCGAACCATCAACTTCGGCTGCATCAGTCAACCAAGTTTTGATGCTCCCCTTGAAGTGCTGAATATCGAGCTCGGCCCGAGCTGGATGGATGAAATTGTGGACTTTCTCCGGACCAACACTCTACCTAATGATAAAAAGGAAGCCTACAAAATCCGGAACAAGGCTGCCTACTACTGGTTATCCGACAGTGGCCAACTCTATCGCAAGTCCATCTCTGGGCCATACCTACTCGTCGTCCACCCCACCCAGGTACCTGTGATCCTCAACGAGCTACACTCAGGCAGCTGTGGCTGCCACTCTGGTGGACGCTCCCTCTGCCAAAGAGCGCTCAGTCAAGGCTATTTTTGGAAGAATATGAAAAAGGACTGCGAGGAAGTCGTGCGCAAATGCTGACCGTGCCAGCTGTTCTCCCCTATACCGAAGCAACCCGTACAGAATCTCTCTCCCATCACCAGCCCTTGGCCATTTGCCCAATGGGGGCTTGACATCGTCGGCAAACTTCCCACAGCACCTGGCGGTTTCAAGTTCCTCATCACGGCGACTGACTACTTCTCCAAGTGGGTGGAGGCAGAACCCCTTGTGACCACAACCGAAGCTGACCTTCGGTGATTTGTTTGGCGCAACATAATTACCAGGTTCGACGTCCCATACGCAATAGTTTCTGACAACGGCACACAATTCGTTGGCAACGACCTATCAAGCCTCCTAGAGGAGTTCGGCATTCGCTTCTTTAATTCTACCCCAGCGTATCCCCAAGGGAATGGCCAGGCCGAGGCCTCGAATAAAACCGTCTGTGCGGGGATTAAACGTCGTCTAACTTCAAAACGTGGTAAGTGGGCAGAAGAGCTTCCGAGGGTGTTATGGGCCTACCGTTCTACGCCACGGCGTTCCACTGGACAAACCCCTTTTTCCATGGCGTTCGGCATGGAGGCTGTTATCCCTTTGGAGTCAAAATTTCCCACTCTCCAGATAGAGACATTCAATCCGGTAACCAATGACAAGGCTGTTGCACAAGAGCTCATTCTCGCAGAAGAAAAGCGTGATGACGCTCGGCTGAAGCTTGCCGACTACCAACAGCAGGTGGCCAAGGGGTATAACCGCAGTGTGCGCGTCAAGAAATTCAAGCCTGACGACTTAGTTTGGCGAAAGGTGGTCCAGGCGACTAAGAAGAAGAAATTCATGCCGAACTGGGAAGGTCCCTTCCGCATTGTCAAGATTACTGGTGAAGGTGCATATGTCCTAGAGGACATGAATGGAAAGGTGCTCACCAACCCTTGGAACGCACAGAATCTCAAAAGGGCATACATGTGAATCTCCCTCTGTACTCGGCTGCTTAACGCCACTTAATCAAAAGCTACCAGCAGTTTTTTAAGCTTTTGTCTTGAACAAGTTTCTCTGATTGTCTTTTTCAATTCCAAGAATGGCTTCGGCCACCTGTTGCTTGTTTCCTTTCCACGCTTAATGGAAATACAACTCTTTTGTTCGGCATTTGCTTATGTCACTACCTATAACTTTAGCATTTTTTACAAAAACTTTGCTTACTTTATTGATCTCGGCAACAATTGCCACCCACAAACGATGACTTCGGTCACACCCACAAACGACCCTCAGGGTCAGCTTCGGCCATACTCGCTGCCCAAAGAAGCAAAAACAAAAAAAGGACATATGGTCCACCGAACCCATAACACACATTACGGCTGGGATATGGGCTTCGGTTTGGCTTGGCAAGACATTAAGGTCGGCCACAGTCCGGTTACACTCACACTTTGGTGAGCAAACCACCCACTAAACAAGTAGACTCCGTACCTTGGGTAACAGGGCACTTGGGCCGAACCAACCCACACACATTCGGCAACTATTCTACTTTGGTCTGGGCTCGGCTGTCACTAACCTTCATCCAACAACGTTCTATTTCACAGCCGAACCTATACCAAAGTGGGGGCTACGGCTATCTACCAATCCAAACATACAAGACTCCAAAATTTTCACAAAGCAAGAAGATAGAAGTACAAGCACGGCAAAACAAAGTTCATTGCAAAGAAAAGAGAGCACACATCCATTCACGAAAAAGGGAAATAACACGAAGTGTTTCAAGAAATCCTAACAGGAGGTTCGGCGTGGTAAACCGTTCGGTGCCGACCCCCAACAGCTATTACATCTGGAACGGCAAACACCGAGTTCGGCGCCGTCCAGTCCAAATTAAAGTCGAAGTATTAAAAACAAAAAAGAAAGACATTGACAACAAAATGTTTCAGACATGGGCAGTGGCATCCGCAGTAGTGTCAGCAGCAGCATCGGCAACATCACCACCATCTGTCACCTTTTCTTTGTCCTTTTCCATGCCCTTCTCGGCATCAGCAGCGATTTCATCACCTTCACCGTGCTTCTTTCCCTCACCATCCTCCGATAAATCAACGACGGTGAGGTCCTCGAGGTCTTCCTCACTCTCCGGGAATTCCTCATCAGGGAGCGGAGCACACTCCTCCTCGGTATATGGCAATTCAAGCTCGGGAACCACTGGAGCAGGGATCTTGCTCAGGTCAAGATCGAGATGCATCCCTTCACCAACAGCTGCCACGCCCTTTGTAGCCGGCTCGGTAAGCAATGGGGACCCTATCCTGGACGGCGTCATTCACCATCGACCGTGCGTCCCTAATGTACTCCTGCCCAGCTCGGTCATACCCGGCTTGATATGCCTTTTGGTCGACCTCCTTCATCTTCCATTTCTCCCTCCTCAACGTCTGGCCAAGCTCACGCTCGGCCTTCTTAAGCTTCTCAGCAAGCTCCTCCTTCTCCTTCTCGAGCTCCACTATCTGGGTCTTCGCCGTCTGAAGGCTCCCCTTGTAGCTTCTCGATTTTTCATGCTTGGCTTTCAAGTCGGCATGGTAGCGTTTACGCTTGGCGGTTAGGAGGTTGGCTTGGTTATATGCCCGAAGTACGGCCTGACCGGCCTGCGTGACAGCAAAGGTGACAATCAAAAAATATGCACGAAGGACTGGGAAAGAAATTAAGTTCGATCAATACTTGAACAATGTAAGCACTGGCGTGAACCAGGCTTGGCTGCAGCTCCTCCGGGACCTTCATCATATCGTTTGGCAGCGCCAAACCTTGTAGCATCGTTGGGGCCAGGCCAGGCTCCAGCTTCACACTGTCGTTGACAGAGATGACCCTACCCTCGGCCATGGCGAACGAAGGAGCAAACTCCTGAGCAGCCACTTGGCTACCCGAGCTAGACACCCTCTCCAGAGCTTTGGAGCCACCAGCACTCGATGACTCCGTCTGATTCTTCTCCTTGGCAAGCGGCGTTGGAGGCTTGGTAGGGAAGAAGTCATGGGTTGTCTTTTATTTCTTAGCAGCACGCTCAGCGTCGGCCGCTGCTCTTTGTCAGTCCACGGCACCGTCCCTGATGTTCATCTTGATAACGTTCCTTCGGCCCATGTCGTCGGCAAATTGGGGGATGAGGGTTCGATGTCAATACCTTCAAATGTAGAGGGCTGGCTCTGCTGAAACCAGAAGTCTGCCGACTTCTTCAAAGATGGGAATTTCACCCGCTTGCCCTTCACTACCTTGCTAGCCTTGGGGTCTTTTTCCTTTTCTCCCTGTTCCTCGGCAGCCTTCTTTTTGCCTTTCGTCTTCGTGCTCGGACCAGTCTTTTTCTACCTTCTTTTCAACTTCCCTTTGTAAGAAGGCTCGTACCCAAGAATCGTCGGCGCGTCTCGGCAAATCAGTGCAAGCAGAGTCTCCACGTTCTTCTCAACGGCCAACGATTGTTCCCGCTTCGTGATAGCTCGATGATCTGCGGTGGAGAATTAACCAAGTCAAAAGAGGGTTCGAAAGGGTTCGATGTCAATACCTTCAAATGTAGAGGGCTGGCTCTGCTGAAACCAGAAGTCTGCCGACTTCTTCAAAGATGGGAATTTCACCCGCTTGCCCTTCACTACCTTGCTCGGCTTGGGGTCTTTTTCCTTTTCTCCCTGTTCCTCGGCGGCCTTCTTTTTGCCTTTCGTCTTCGTGCTCGGACCAGTCTTTTTCTGCCTTCTTTTCAACTTCCCTTTGTAAGAAGGCTCGTACCCAAGAATCGTCGGCGCGTCTCGGCAAATCAGTGCAAGCAGAGTCTCCACGTTCTTCTCAACGGCCAACGATTGTTCCCGCTTCGTGATAGCTCGATGATCTGCGGTGGACAATTAACCAAGTCAAAAGAAAAGTCAAGGTGACTACAGATGAATATCAAGCTCGGCAGAATAAAGAAAAAACGACCGACCTCGGAAATCTTTTATCTTCGGCACACTATACAGCCGAGATGTTTGGTCACCAAACTCGAAGTTTCCGCTCACTTCGACGTAAAAGTTTGCCCACTTATCAGTGTCTTGGAGGCCGTCTACAAGTGGCTCCTTTCCACTTCGCGTGGATAGGTATCTACGCTCAGTAGCGCCGTGCCTAGACATGATATATGTATGGAAGAGGTCGGAGATTGAGAAATTCAAACCGTGGAGTTCCTTCAATCTGATTACGGTCATCAGTATCCTATAGCTGTTGATGGCAAAGTAATGAGGTACCAGACTAAACCTCGCCAGCAGCTCTCTCAAGAATGGGTGAAGAGGGAAGCGGAGCCCAGCCTCGCAGATGGCCATAAGCGGGACAGTAATGTGCTCGGGACGATCCTCCAATTTGTCCCTAATACGGTTGCTGACAACACGGCTAACGACAACATCGTCGGGAACGTCGTAGGTGCGGCAAAAATTCTCGTATTCCTCGGGTTGCCCGCTGAAGTAGTGAGCATGAGGACAAACCTAACCCTTGTCGTAGAGGTCGGCGACCTCTCTATCTACGGACGGCGTCTCACTTGGCATGGAACGCGAGGCTTCGGCCTTGGCCCCTGACAAAAACCTAGATTCAGCCTCGGGACCTAGCTCGTGCTCGGCATCAGAATGAGTCGATTGTGTGAAGGATAATTCGGGTTCGGTGTTGAACCCGTCGTCATACTCGTGAACGCGCTCGGCGTTAGAATCACTGCCGTCCAACATATTCGTAGCGATGGAAGAGGACTGTCGTCGGCTCCTTCGCTTTTCCAAATATTCTCGAATGAAGAGTTCTGCGGAGCCGTCCCCCGAGCTCTCAGAGTCAGACGATATCACTATCACCTGGTGAGCCAGACCTAACAAATGCAAAGGAAAAACATGAGGAACCTCGTCGTCGGCCAGAAGGCAAGGATCTCTACGCTCGGCTACCTACTGGCCCACCATTCCTATCCTATGAAGACTCGAGCTCGGGAAACCCTGGGATTCAGCCGGGGCTCGGCTCAAGCAACCATAAAGTGGGGCTCGGCCAAGCCCACCGTCGGCCAAACCCTCCATTACCTAAATGAGGCTCGGCCAACCCCAAAGTCAGCCAAGCACAAGATCGATGAAAGAACCTGTGCTCGGTGAACAGTTCGTTCATCTCCAGGCCTTGCACCATTCATACAGAATAGAAAACCCCAAAAAACACAGGGAAATGGCAGAAAAAGCATGCAAAAACTGTGAAAACGCATAGAGAGGTGAAAAGCGAACCCATACCTGTGATTTTCGATGGGATTTTATGATGAATCTGCTGCAAATCGATGGCGAGAAGATGAACAGACGTGGTGGAGCTTTGGATATGGAGTTCTAGAGAGAGAGGGAGTTCGTAGCCTCTCTCTCCTCACGATGCCCTTTATATAGGGAGAGGGTTAGGGTTTTGAGTTTCCCGCCCATTATTAATTACACCGCCGAACGGGCTTCCACTCAGACCTTGACACGTGGCAGCGACGTGACAGCCTGCAGATCTGCGCCCACGCCAATCGTCTGCTCACCAGCCGTACTCAGCGGAACAGAGACACTTGGCGTTTTCTCACTGGGGCACGCCTCTGACGTTTAGACTTTTTACAAAGAAAGAGACGGGCTGGGTTCGGCTTGGTTTTGTCTCAATCAAAAATACACAGTCGGCATAAAACACGTTCGGCCAGAGCTCGGGATCGATCTCTACCTCGCGCTCGGCATCGGCAGAGATCGAGGGGCTATTGTAGCAGGCCGTTCACTGGCGTTACGTACCAACCGAACCTGGAGATACGGTCAGCATCGAACCAAATCTTAACGCTCCCTCACAATTATATCAGAGTCGGCCTAGGCCGACGACGCATCACGAACAGTGGATCTCACCGACGGTTCTAAACAGAATGCATTCGCATGTGGACAACACTGGGCTCGGCCACAAGCGGGCTCGGCCTCCAGCTGGGCTCGGCCACCCACGGGGACACATCTGTTTACCACGTGCTGAAACGGTTACGAAAGGTAATGATGGATGCACATGGGAGGTGCCAGCTCACGATGAAACGGTTACGAAAGGTAATGATGAGCGCACATGGGCAATGCCAGCTCATGTCGAAAACGGTTATCAAATCTGCCTGGCGCATCACAACAACGTCACACGGCCTGTGCTAGGCACGTGCTCGTGCTTGGAGAGCAAGCCAAGGAGACTTTATAAATACCAAGTGATGCAGCCTTAAGAGGTACACAGCGATTCCACACTCAAACCCTAGCTCTCTTTTGCTTTCTCTGCACCATTCTCATCCTTGCGCCGGAGGGCCATACCGGGGCTCTTCCGGTGTGGTCTTTAGTCGTGCTTCGTGGTGCAGGTTAGGAGGAAGAAGCTAGACAACCCCTGAACCAGAGGAGGAAGGACTCGAACCAGAGATCACAGGCCACACAGACCGCATCGTCGCATCTTGAAGAGTGTTGGGCGTATATATTGCTGGTTCTTGTTCATCTATTTTGCAGAAATATAATGCAGATTTTGAAGTGAAGGCTGGATTGACAGTGGTGGCACTTGAAAGGGCTAATAATGCTGAGGTTCAAGACCTCCAACTCACTACCGGTTGGGGTGTGGGTGTGAATTGTTTGGGTCTATGTTTCGTTTTGCAGGGGTATTGTTGGTGTTAAGTTTTAGGGCTGTGTGTTAAGGTACTGAATCTGATTTTGCAGATGTGGGGTTTTAGTTGTTTGTGATGCAAAATAGCGTTGTTTTCTAGTATTTTTCTTGTGGAATTCCAAAAGCATCCTAATATGTTGCCCATGCTTGATTTTAAAAAATCTGGCACACACTCTCAAAAGCTCCATAGTGCTCTATGCCCTACACTCCAACTAAGATCTAAAATTCTATTTAGATAGCTAAACAAAACATTCTTTATTAAAGTATTTGATCAATACTTGCGCTACAAGATGAATAGTACGAAACGAATTCGAACAAGCACGTACATAAGACGGTGTAAAAGTTATCCGAATAAAATCTTAATTTTTGTTCTCTGTGCAGTGGTGTACACAGCACTGTATTTCACACCTCTGCACCCGACGGCTCAAATTTTATATCGGTAATAAACGGTTCTCGATCGTTGGTTACCGAGATGAGATCCGGACTGTTGGATCTGCAAAACACCAACCCGAAGTCCACTTGCCTAATAGTTATAGGATTGTTAACGACACGTAGTTGGATTAAGTTGAAATTAATGTGGTAGTCGAATAAATTAGACTTTTCTTTAACACAATTTAAAGAATAATTTGGGGACGGGAGACAGAGAGATAATTGACCACATAGATATCGTCACCCATGTCGAGGGAGGAAAAAAAAAAAATTTCTCATCAAAATTCAATATTTTTCTTTGAGAAATCCTCTCAAAAAATAACCAAAAAATAAGTGGCTGTTTGCAAAAAAAAAAAAAAAAAAATTCTGACAGATTTTTAGTTACTGTATAACTTCTAAAAATCATGTTACTGCTACAGATTTTAAGAACCTGAAAAAAGAAAAAAAAATTTAAAATTTCAAAATTGAAAATTTTGGATAGCGTCTGAGATTTTGTAACACAAATTCTATAAAAATGAATGAGATTCTCTAATCTCGCAGAGAATTGTAGGTGAAACTGAAATTAAAATAAAAATCGATATCCATATGGACCATATCCATAAGATGCCGTAAATATCTCTCTCTGTCTCTCTCTCTCTGTCGCTATAAAACCTTTGTATCCATGAGAGTCTTTAGAGTCCTATTCATCAATAACAAAAATGGCGGAGAGTTGCAAAGATCTTCCGGACGAGTGCTGGGAACTCATATTCAATCTATTACTTCTACGCCACCCCTCTCATCTCGAATCCCTGTCCCTCTCCTGCAAGCGATTCCTTTCCATCACCAACACTCTCACAACCTACTTCACAATCACCCATCCAACGCTCATCGACCCCCTCTCCAAACTCTCCAAACGATTCCCACGCCTCCACTATCTCAATATCATTGGCTTCCGTCGCGATGATCTCCACCGCATCATCCTCGACGTCGCAACAAACTCCAATTTAGACCTCGAAACCCTCAACCTATCGGGAGCCGAAGAACTTCCTTTGAAGGGTTTGAAGGTATTCGGATCTCGTATGAAGAATGTGAAGGTGTTGCGGTGCTTCGATCTTCGCACTTTACGAGACCATGACTTAGATGTTATAGCCGATTCGATGCCCCGTTTGGAGGATCTAGATATCTCCTGTCCTCTGGATGAAGGGAATGTGACCGATCATGGAATCGAGGTGGTGTCGTGCAAATTAAAGGGGTTGAGAAGAATCGACATATCTGGTAACGAAAAACTCACCGATAAGTCACTTTTAGCTCTTTCCACGAATTGCGTCTACTTAACATATCTTGAAGTCAGCTGTTCGTTGGTTACTTCGCACGGAATTGAATTTGTTCTGCGCAATAGTACAAATTTGAGTTCCTTGTCGGTCAGCAAAATCGATTTCAGTCGACTTCGACTAGATGATTATTCAATTCGTTGTGCAAGAAACTTATCAGATCTTGCAATCAACTATTCGGTAGTTCCCGATGCATATCTCCATTTGCTTGCAAAAAAGACTGGTATTCCTTTAAAGCGTTTCTCTCTTTCTCAACCCACGAGCCCATGCTTCACCTTCTCTGGAATTTCGTCGCTTTTAAACAAATACCGGTCCCTGGAGTGGTTATCTTTAGATGGAATAGATTTTCTCACTGATGAGAAAATGAGTGATTTATCTCAATATCTCTCCGCTTTAGTCACAATAAGCCTCCATTGTTGCGGTAATCTAACTGAGTTAACCTTTTTCAAGCTTGCAAAGAATTGTCCTTTGCTGGAGTATATTGGTATGGTGGCAACGAATCTTGGAGGAGGAGGAGATAGGGCTACCGATATTGTGAAAAACCCACGAATCAAGTCTCTGAACTTGGGAAACAATCCGAATCTGAGCGATGAATGTCTTGCAAAACTTGCTTCGGTATGCCCCAGTTTAGAGGTGCTTGATGTGGCTTATTGCGAAGGTATTACAGAGAAAGGCATTGCTGATTTTTTGAAGAGCGGCTCCAAGATTAGTAAGTTGCGGATCAATGAATGTGAGGGGATTATGAACATTGGACATGGTTTTGAACTCCCCGAATTGGAGGTTCTTGAAGCAGCTGGATCTGGGATTAATGATGACGGGTTGGTGGTTATTGGGAATAGATGTGGCAAGCTCCTGGAATTGAACTTGGGCGGTTGCTTGGGAGTGACCATGGTAGGGTTGAAAGAAATATTGACAAATTGCAAGAGATTGAGAAGGTTAAATTTGACTGGGTGTCTTAATGTGAGTATGTTGATGATAAATTGGATGGTGTTTTCAAGGCCGTCATTGAGGAAAATTATCCAGTCACATTCTCATATGCCTTCTCAGAGGAAGCTTTTCTTGTGTATGGATGTCTTGTTTTGTCGCCTATGGAGTTGTAATTTTGGATGTTGTTTTCAAAGCCGTCGTTGAGGAAAATTATCCTGTCACATTCTTATTTGCCTTCTCAGAGGAAGGTTTTCTTGTGCATGGATGTCTTGTTTTGTCAGCTATGGAGTTGTAATTCTTAACTTTGATAAGCCAAAGCAAAGGAACAGGTTGGAATGATTCTTTCTTGAAGAGGTGCATATGGGTTTTAAATTACGAAGACTTTATTTTAGTGATACTCCTAACTTAGTTTAGGAAACTTGAATCTTGTGCCACTTGTTTTGACATGTTTCTTAACTTTTAATGGTCTTTAATTTCCATGAGTAGGTTAAGTCAAATATTTTTTAGTTGAGTTTGAGTTTCAGCCTATAAATAAGGATTTAGCCAACGGCATAGGAATTCAATCATCAATAATCTTTTAGAGTTTCTCTTTTTTCCTCGTAGATTATAGGTGTCTCATGGATTCGAGCATTCTTTCTTCTGCTAGAACTCTATCTAGTTCGTGAGATGATTCCACTGCGTTAGATTTCATAATCTCCCATCGCAACGATGCAAAGGCTGTTGCAAATATGGTGGTGGATGTATGAGAGCTGAGCTGCGCTCTTAAAGGTTTTTGAAGGTTAATAAAGCGAGGAACAGAAATTAACGTAGGTGAGGTGCACAGCACTGTGCTGCGCACCTTTGAGCTGTCGGATTGTGCACTCAACGGCTCAGATTTCATCTCGGCAACCAACGATCGAAAGCCGTTCATTGCCGAGATGAGGTCCGAGGTGGTGTTGTCCAAACTAAAGGGTTTGATAAGTCGCTTTTAGCTCTATCCACGAATTGCGTCTACCTGACACAAATTCTTGTTCTTGACTGTTCGTTGGTTACTTCGTATGGAATTACATTTGTGATGCGCAATATCGCCAATTTGAGTTCACTATTAGTTGATCGAATTGAATTTGGTGTGTCTGAGGATTCAATTTGTTGTGCAAGAAATTTATCAGCTCTTGGTATATCTGTGATCCGGTCGTTCCGGATGAATTTCTCCATTTGCTTGTTAAAGCTGGTATTCCTTGAAAGAGGTTCAGTCTTGCTCGGTCCCTATACCCGGGCTTCACCTTCTCTGCAATTTCATCGTTTCTTGACAAATACCAGTACCTGGAGCGTTTATGTTTAGCTGGAATAGATTTCCTCACTGATGAGATAATTAGTGATTTATCTCAATGTCTCTCTACTCAAGATCTAACTGAGACAACCCTTTTCACGCTTGCAAAGAATTGTCTTTTAGTAGAGGATATTAGTATGGAGGGAATGATCTTGGAGGGCATGAAAAATTAATGAATCAAGTGTCTGAACTTGAAAAAAAATTGGATTCTGAGGGATGAATGTCTTGCAAAACTTGCTTCGGTATGCCCTGGTTTAGAGGTGCTTGATTGTTTCTTCTTGTAAAGATATTACAGCGACGGCATTGCTGATTTCTTGAAGCGCGACTGGAAGATTAGGAAGTTGCAGATCAATAAATGTCAGTGGGATTAAGAACATTGGAAATGGTTTTGAACTCTCCCAATTGGTGGTTCTTGATGCAGCTAGATCAAGGATTAATGACGATGGGTTGGCGAGTATAGGGATAGATGTCGTTGGCTCTTGAATTTGAACTTGGGCGGTTGCTTAGGAGTGACAACAATAGAGTTGAAAGAAATAGTGACATATTGCTTAAGATTGAGAGATAATTTGAGTGGGTGTCCTAGTGTGAGTACGGAAACGATATAAGTGGGTTGAAATTAAAAGATAGATATGAGTTGGGATTGCCGCCTCTACCCTTAACGCATAGCCCTAAAACTTAACATCAACAATACCCCTACAAAACAAAAGGACCCAAACAATTCACACCCACACCCCAACCAACACACTTAGACAACTCATGGTTTGGGCGTTATTTTACCTCCTTCATGGCAAGTGCCGCATCCTTACCGACAATAGATAGCATCGGCGTATCTTGAAGAGTGTTGGGCGTATATATCACTGGTTCTTGTTCATCTATTTTACAGAAATATAATGCAGATTTTGAAGTGAAGGCTGGATTGACAGTGGCGGCGCTTGAAAGGGCTAATAATGCTGAGGCTCAAGTCCTCCAACTCACTACCGGTTGGGGTGTGGGTGTGAATTGTTTGGGTCTATGTTTCGTTTTGCAGGGGTATTCTTGGTGTTAAAGTTTTAGGGTGGTGTGTGTTAAGGTATTGAATACGATTTTGAAGTATGCACAAGAGGGGGTGTGTTTGTGGGGTTTTGGTTGTTTGTGATGCAAAATAGAGTTGTTTTTCTATTTTTCTTGTGGAATTGACATTCTAAAAATTAATGCATACACTTTAAAAAATAAAGGAAAGTGGTTTTGGAATTATACTGGTTTTGGAATACCTGCATCAATTTTTGGAGTGCCAATATCACCTACCATTTTCAATTTGCATCCTAATATGTGCCCCAAGCTTGATTTTAAAAAATTTGGCACACACTCTCAAATGCTCTATCGTGCTCTATGCCCTGCACTCCAACTAAGATCTAAAACTCCAACTAAGATCTAAAATTCTACGTATTTAGATAGCTAAACAAAACATTCTTTATTAAAGTATTTGATCGATTTAGAGACATATCATTTTCGATCAATACTTGCGCTACAAGATGAATAGTACGAAATGAATTCGAACAAGTACGTAAGTCGGTGTAAAAGTTATCCCAGTGAAATCTTAATTTTTGTTGTTTGTGCAGTAGTATGCGCAACACCGTGCTGCACACCTCTACATCCGACGGCTCGAATTTCATTTTGGTAATGAACGACTCTCGATCGTTAGTTACCGAAATAAGATCCGGGCCATCAGATCTGCAAAACACCAACCCGAAGTCCATTTGCCTAATAGTTATAGGATTGTTAACGACATGTAGTTGGATTAAGTTGAAATTAATGGGGTAGTCGAATAAATTAGACTTTTCTTTAACACAATTTAAAGAATAATTTGGGGACGGGAGAAAGACAGATAATTGACCACATAGATATCGTCACCCATGTCGAGTGAGAAAAAAAATAATTTCTCATCAAAATTCAATATTTTTCTTTGAGAAATCCTCTCGAAAAAATAATCAAAAAATAAGTGGCTGTTAGAAAAAAAAAATTCTGACAGATTTTTAGTTATAGCTTCTAAAAATCATGTTAAAGCAAGTACACCAGTGTTTAAGTAAATTATCTTTTAAATAATTCACAAATCTAGTTTAGCTACCAACTTTTTCTTCTACAACTACATCAATACTATCTATTTTACCTAACATTAATTAAAATATACATTTTTTCAATCTTTTCCTTTGTCCTTTTATTTTTATCATTTTCTACCAACAAGTTGTAGCCCAACAGTTGAGCCGGAGAAGAAAAAAAATTGATAAAGTATTGATTGCTTGTGAACAGTCGTGAGGTAGAAGAAGCTAACGACTATAGCGGGAGGAATTCTAGCCTGTGGTTTATCTCTTCTGCTACAGGGGCAAATTTTTCTCCTTGATGAGCTAAAGTAGCTTTTTCTCTTGTTTAGAAGTGTTGGTATACTTGCTCTTAGAATCTATAGAATATAGATTCTGTCATTCTGAGAACCTGAAAAAAGAAAAAAAAATTTAAAATTTCAAAATTGAAAATTTTGGATAATGTTTGAGATTTTATATCCCAAATTCTATAAAAATGAATGAAATTCTCTAATCTCGCAGAGAATTTTAGGTGAAGCTGAAATTAAAATCAAAATTGACGTAAATATCTCTCCTCCCCTTCTCTCTCTCTCTCGCTATAAAACCTCTGTATCCATGAGGGTCTTTAGAGTCCGATTCATCAATAACAAACATGGCGGAGAGTTGCAAAGATCTTCCGGACGAGTGCTGGGAACTCATATCAATCTATTACTTCTCCGCCACCCCTCTCATCTCGAATCCCTATCCTTCTCCTGCAAGCGATTCCTTTCCATCACCAACACCCTCACAACCTACTTCACAATCACCCATCCAATGCTCATCGGCCCCCTCTCCAAACTCTTCAAACGATTCCCACACCTCAACTATCTCAATATCATTGGCTTCCGTCGCGATGATCTCCACCGCATCATCCTCGACGTCGCAACAAACTCCAATTTAGACCTCGAAACCCTCAACCTATCGGGAGCCGAAGAACTTCCTTTGGAGGTTTTGAAGGTATTCGGATCTCGTATGAAGAATGTGAAGGTGTTGCGGTGCTTCGATCTTCGCACTTTACGAGACCATGACTTAGATGTTATAGACGATTCGATGCCCCGTTTGGAGGATCTAGATATCTCCTGTCCTCTTGATGAAGAGAATGTGACCGATCATGGAATCGAGGTGGTGTCGCACAAATTAAAGGGGTTGAGAAAAATCGACATATCTGGTAATGAAAAACTCACCGATAAGTCACTTTTAGCTCTTTCCACAAATTGCGTCTACTTGACAGATCTTGAAGTCAACTGTTCGTTGGTTACTTCGCACGGAATTGAATTTGTGTAAGGGGAAAAAATCCGCTTAGTGCTAACTCTAGCTTTTTTGGTGGACAGCTTCATGTGCCTCCTCGCTGGAACCCTAGCCTTTCGCCGGAATCCTAACTGCAAAACAAACAGGGGTGAGCGCACCTTTGCCTCTCGTCGGCAAACGCCCTCCGATGCCAAAGTCAGTATCACGTACTCTTAAGAAACCCTAATTATCAGTAGGTAAATAACTCGATTGCCACAAACTGCGTACCTTTTACCTCTTGGTTTACCTCGTATTTATAGATGTTCGTATGCTTGCGGCCCAAGCATCCTAATTGCCCTAGGTTTCCTATCTCGTATAGGAAATCCAGAATATCGTGGGTTCTCGTTCCCTTATTAAATTATTACGTTAGTCCTTTTAGGACTTCTTTTCATAACTGGACGAACATCCCATTCTCATTGGGTATCTCCTCCAGATCCTATTTTATCAAGATCATATTTCCTCACGGGATGTCATCGTTCTGGAACCTTCCAGAGTGTTCCCTATAGCTGAGGCTGCTTCCCCCAAAATACTGCTCTTGTTTGGCCCTCTCATTGCTGAACAGACCATCTGGACCAGTGACTTCACATGTCACTGTCCCTTACCAGACTCCTGGTCCAATAGCTCCTCGTGTTTATTGGATCAGGCCCCTGCTCGGATAGCTTGGACCAATAACCTCTCATGTTACTGGTCCTTTATCAACTGCTTGGACCAAACTACTTAGACCAGTGACTTCTCATGTCACTGTTACTTAATTGGTCTCTTGGTCCAATAACTTCTCATGTTTATTGGACCAAGACCCCGTACAACCTTCCTGGACCAAAGACTTCACATGTCGCTGGTCCATATTGGCGACCACCGTCCTGCATGGCGACTGCCCCTATCATATTTATACCGTGGTCCCATGTACCATGTGTTCGGCTATACCAACGAGCACCTTTATATGGTGCAATCGATACTGTTCAGTGTCACTACCTAGCAACCTCTGGTATTGCGCACCTGTTCGGCATCATGTCCTAGCACCCTCTGCCTACCAGCGCACCTGTTAAGCATTATTACCAACCACCTTCACACGGGGCCGCCTACCAGCGCACCTGTTAGGCATTATCACCTAGCACCCTCTGCCTACCAGCATGGTGCCGCCTACCAGTGCACCTGTTAGGCATTATTCCCTAACACCTTCACATGGCGCCGCCTACCAGCACACCTGTTAGGCTGTACCGTGCACCCTCACTTAGTGCTCCGATGAGCACATGTGTTACGCACGTGCTCAGGCTGTGTTTCCTCTGTTTGGGAAAACCTCCCTGCAATTCGTTCTGCGCAATAGTACAAATTTGAGTTCCTTGTCGGTCAGCAAAATCGATTTCGGTCGACTTCGACTGGATGATTATTCAATTCGTTGTGCAAGAAACTTATCAGATCTTCCAATCAACTATTCGGTAGTTTCCGATGAATATCTCCATTTGCTTGCAAAAAAGACTGGTATTCCTTTAAAGGGTTTCACTCTTTCTCAACCAATGAGCCCATGCTTCACCTACTCTGGAATTTCGTCGCTTTTAAACAAATACCGGTCCCTGGAGTGGTTATCTTTATATGGAATAGATTTTCTCACTGATGAGAAAATGAGTGATTTATCTCAATATCTCTCCGCTTTAGTCACAATAAGCCTCCATTGTTGCGGTAATCTAACTGAGTTAACCTTTTTCAAGCTTGCAAAGAATTGTCCTTTGCTAGAGTATATTAGTATGGTGGCAACGAATCTTGGAGGAGGAGGAGATAGGGCTACTGATATTCTGAAAAACCCACGAATCAAGTCTCTGAACTTGGAAGATAATCCGAATCTGAGCGATGAATGTCTTGCAAAACTTGCTTCGGTATGCCCCAGTTTAGAGGTGCTTGATGTGTCTTATTGTGAAGGTATTACAAAGAAAAGCATTGCTGATTTTTTGAAGAGCGGCTCCAAGATTAGGAAGTTGTGGATCAATGAATGTGAGGGGATTATGAACATTGGACATGGTTTTGAACTCCCCGAATTGGAGGTTCTTGAAGCAGCTAGATCTGGGATTAATGATGACGGGTTGGTGGTTATTGGGAATAGATGTGGCAAGCTCCTGGAATTGAACTTGGGCGGTTGCTTGGGAGTGACCATGGTAGGGTTGAAAGAAATATTGACAAATTGCAAGAGATTGAGAAGGTTAAATTTGACTGGGTGTCTTAATGTGAGTATGTTGATGGTAAATTGGATGGTGTTTTCAAGGCCGTCATTGAGGAAAATTATCCAGCCACATTCTCATTTGCCTTCTCAGAGGAAGCTTTTCTTGTGCATGGATGTCTTGTTTTGTCACCTATGGAGTTGTAATTTTGGATGTTGTTTTCAAAGCCGTCGTTGAGGAAAATTATCCTGTCACATTCTTATTTGCCTTCTCAGAGGAAGGTTTTCTTGTGCATGGATGTCTTGTTTTGTCAGCTATGGAGTTGTAATTCTTAACTTTGATGAGCCAAAGCAAAGGAACAGGTTGGAATGATTCTTTCTTGAAGAGGTGCAATATGGGTTTTAAATTACGAAGACCTTATTTCAGTGATATTCCTAACTTAGTTTAGGAAACTTGAATCTTGTGCCACTTGTTTTGACATGTTTCTTAACTTTTAATGGTCTTTAATTTCCATGAATAGGTTAAGTCATATATTTTATTTATTTTTCTTCCTTTCTGAGTTTTCTCTATCGTTTTCGTTGATTTGCAGATTCAATTATTTTTTAGTTGAGTTTGAGTTTCAGCCTATAAATAAGGATTTAGGCAACGGCATAGGAATTCAATCATCAATAATCTTTAGAGTTTCTCTTTTCTCCTCGTAGATTATAGGTGTCTCATGGATTCGAGCATTCTTTCTTCTGCTAGAACTCTATCTAGTTCTTGAGATGATTCCACTGCATAAGATTTCATAATCTCCCATCGCAACGATGCAAAGGCTGTTGCAAATATGGTGGTGGATGTATGAGAGTTGAGCTCGGCTCTTGAAGGTTTTTGAAGGGTAATAAAGCGAGGAATAGAAATTAACAGAGGTGAGGTGCACAGTACTGTGCTGCGCACCTTTGAGCCTTCGGATCGTGCACCCGACGGCTCAGATTTCATCTCGGCAACCAATGATCGAGAGCTATTCATTGCCGAGGTGAGATCCGAGCCGTCTGATGCACAATCTGATGGCTCGGAGCTGCACAGCACGATCCTGCGCATACCACTGTACAGCACCATCCCCCATTGACAATTAATATGGCGTGAATTTGTGGTTGGAGCACATATTTACGAGGGTACAACAATAATTCGCATGGGTGTGTGTTTTATGATTAAACACAAATTCAGAGATGGTGTAACTATCAATTACAGGGCGTGAATTGTGCACAATTTAGAAGAATTGGAGTAAGATTACTAATTAGTAATATTGACAACAGTTTTTTTTACCTCTAAGTATAAAAAAATGACACTTAATTCCCACTAAGGAGAGATGAAATACTTAATTACCACTATATACACTTTTACAAAAATACATTTATCATTAATGAAAGTGTCACCCTAGAGTTTTAGGGTATGTCAGGATTTTATGATACCCTAGTGGATACCTTAGTACCCTTGGGTACCCTAAAATCTTAGGGTACCCTAGGATTTTAGGGTTTAGGATATCCTAGGATTTTAGGTACTCTAGGGTTTAGGTTTAGGCACTTTCATAGAGCCCTAGGGTTTAGGTTTAGACACTTTCACATGGGTTTTAGGATGCATTTTCCTATTATAGGGTTTTAGCAGTTTAGGTACTTCCACAGGGTACCATATGGGTTTAGGCATTTTTATAGGGTACCTTAGAATTTAGGCACTTTCATAGGGTGCCCTAGGGGTTAAACACTTTCATAGAGTTTTAGTGTTTCGTTAATTAGAGGAGATCTGGTGGGAATTACTTTTTATTTTCTGACCTAGAGGTAAAATGCTAATTATGCAACTTTCTTAATAGTTACCCTATATTTATAATTTTTTGCACAAACTTGTTTTTTACTATTCTATGATGTATTTGGTCTTTGAGAAAGATATATGTTGTTTGGAATAAGAGAGAATAAGAATAAGTGTATAGGGTGTTATCAAACCTTAACACAAGTAAACTTTATTTATATTATGTGATGACTAGTTACGTAACATAAACAATCAATGTGGGATTTAGTCCAACTCTATTCTAACACTCCCCCTCAAGCTGGAGAATAAATATCACAAAATCCCAGCTTGTTACGTAACAACTCTAAACGCGGTTTAAATAAAGATTTGGTGAAGATATCTGCCAACTGAGTTCCTGTAGACATGAAAGGAGTAGCTAACACGCCATTATCTATCTTCTCATGAACAATATGACAATCTACCTTGATATGTTTGGTTCTCTCATGAAAGACTGGATTCGAAGCGATATGTACTGCTGCTTGATTATTACAATACATAAGAATAGGTAATTGTACGTCAAACCCCAACTCTTCGAGCAAAGCTCTCAACCACACAACATCGCAAGTAGTATGAGCCATGGCACTATACTCTGCTTCAGCACTGGACCGAGCAACCACAGTTTGTTTCTTGCTCTTCCAAGTAACTAAATTGCCACCAACAAAAGTGCAGTACCCAGTTGTGGACCGTCTATCAGACCGTGATCCTGCCCAATCAGCATCAGTAAAGGCCTCAACACGTAAATAACCATTTCAACGATAAAAGAGACCGCGTCCAGGATGACCCTTGAGATACTTCACAATACGAAAACAAGCATCCCAATGTGGAAGACGAGGGGCTGCCATGAATTGACTTACCATATTAACAGCAAATGAGATATTAGACCGTGTGTTGGTGAGATAATCCAGCTTTCCTACCAAGCTACGATAATGGTCTAAATGAGGAAATATCTCCCCCTAATCAACACACAATTTGACGTTTGGATCCATAGGGGTCTCTACAAGCTTTACTCCCAAAAAACCAGTCTCCTCTAGAATATCTAGTGCATATTTTCTTTGGGACAAACTGATCCCTTCCTTAGATCTTGCTACCTCAATACCCAAGAAATATCGAAACTTCCCCAAATCTTTGGTGTGAAATTGACGCTGTAAAAACTGTTTTAACTCATCAATACCTTTATGATCATCCCCAGTAATAATGATATCATCCACGTACACAATCAACACTACTTTTCCCCGATCTGGCTGAATAGAGAAGACAGAATGATCAGAATGAGAGTGACGCATACCATTCTTACCCTTAAAATAAACCTCGACGGCTCTAGCCCAAACAGTATAAATTTTACCATTCAAAGCAGTGGAAGTAATAGATAACTTTTCACGAAAACAAGATCCAGACAAACTACCAGTAACAGTAGAGCTCGAAATTAACGCCAGAACCAGACTTTGACTCGTCCATTATACCGAATCAACACCAATTAATAGAACTAACAAAATTAACCACCAATCAATGCACTACTATTAACTAATAAATGAAACAAGAGTCACTACTAATGAAACAATAGCCACCACTACCAACCAATGCACTAATGAAGCAACTACCACCACGATGCACTACTGTTTAAAAGAAAAAAAAATAGTACTGTCCATACAAGCCATTAATCACCTTCAACAAATATTGACAGAGGGACCTCAAAAAACATGCTAACAATGATCAGAAAAACAAAACTGATTGTACACAGCTCACCAAGGCATACCAGAAGAAGAACCAAAAGATTTCGAAGCAGATCCAGGTCCGACGAGGACTGTTGAACATCCGGCGATGGTCGCCGGAAACAGACGACGGTCGGCGAGCACTGTTGGGGCTCCGGCAAGCGTGATTAAGGTATGTTAGGGACTGGGTCTGGATTTTCTTTGGGGTTTGAGAATTGTTTTAAGGTTTCAAGGACTGGAACAGGTTTTTGGAGGTTGGGTTCCTCTCATAGGAGTTCAGGCACGGGTTTCAGAGACTGCCGAAGGTGCACCGGTGGCTGGCCGACGGTCGGCAATGGCGCCAATCGCTGAGTGTTGAAAGAAGGCTGTCGGGGTTCGTTTGGGAGCAGATTGGAGGCTGTCGGGGACTGGGTTTAGGGTCAGATTGAAGGATTAGTAGATGGATGGGCTGGTGGGGGCTGGGTTTAGGCTGTTGGGGGCTGTCGGTGGTGGGGTGGCTGATGACGTCAGTAGATGGGTGGATGAGATGGGTGGATGGTGAGTTTGGGCTGGTTGGTTTAGACGTATATAATCTAGGGTGGATTATGGTTAGGCTCTGATACCATGTTGTTTGGAATAAGAGAGAATAAGAAAATTTGTATATGGTGTTATCAAACCCTAACACAAGTAAACTTTATTTATATTATGTGATGACCAGTTACGTAACATAAACAACCAATGTGGGACTTAGTCCAACTCTATTCTAACAAGATATATATCAGTTGATGTGTTGACAAATTCAAGTATGTGGGGAAAATATGTTTTGGTCGTTATAGTTTTGGCAACTTTTTCGGTATAATCTCAGTTGGTATATATCTAGCTGATTGCAAGTTCTTGATGGCTAACATTGTTCATTGCAATTGGTATATGAAAGCAAGAGGCAGCTTTTCTTGCTGGAGTGGAGCTGTAATTCCTAACTTAATTTGATGAGCCAATGTGGAAGAAGATTTATTTCGTTAGGTAAAAATTAATTGGCAAGTTTAGTTTCGGGACCATGTGATTAAACACTGGTTAAAGCCCAACCATGAGGAAAGTATGAAAAAGGACGGGGAGATGTATTGGCTAGCTCGAACGTGAATTTCATTTGATGTGCTAAAACCAAAGGATTAACCATGACGAAGGTTGTGTCTTGTATGCTGGAAGAATATTTCAATGGAGTTCAAAAGCTGGAAAAGAGGTTGATGGATAATGAGAACGAAGTGAGGCTACTTAAGTATTTGACAGCAAAATTAAGAAGGCAGGGCTTGAAACATCAGAATGTGCATGAAAGGAAGGATTAAGAGAATGAGTAAGAGGGGTGAAGTCTTACCCTTGTGACGTAAATAAAATGTCCGTCGTACTTTTCTAGTATACTATCGTTTGCGATATTTTCCTGCAAGTTTTTTGATGTTATCGTGTGCTTTCTACAAGAGAATGCGGTGTTTTTATTCGGAACTTCTGATCTACTTGTGCTGATACTTATATGATGCCATGTAAATTCTTGTGTGAAGCAATTAATTTTTGTTGTGTATTTTTAGCAAAATGAAATGCCTAAAAATAAGACGCGGAATTGACTTTTTACTGTGTTGAAATAATTAAGGCGAGAATGGAAAAATAAAGAAGAAATAAACAAGCTAGAAAAAGTTTCCATAATAGTGTTGTATGCCCAGTGCTCCAACTAAGATCTTGCATTGTTAGCAGCGTTCTAAAAGGCAGCTGTCTAGGCCGATTAGTCTCTGCTTAGGCGCAAAACGGTGGTCCGACTCCTAGATTAGACAGCCGACTAGTTGAATGCCTATTACCCGCATAGGCGCTAGGCGGCCGTCTAGTTGCCTAGGCGCCCCTTTTCCGCCCGACTAGTGCCTAGCGATTTTTAGAACATTGATTGTTAGTTTGCAAGATTTTGCTTGTTACAAACTATTGATGTTGGGCTCAGGTCGTAAGTGCTTAGGCTCCGTTCCAGAAACCTTCTTAAAAAATAAGCAGCTTATTTCACATTTTCAAACTAAAAAATAATGCAAACGAAAAGTAATTTTTTAATTTTTTTTGCACCGTATTAAAGATTTTGATGAGATCTTTCAAACCAGATCCATAGTGGTAGGCAAATTATTTGCGTAAACACATTATTTTTGAGCTTGAAATTGCCTTCTTAAAAAATAAGCAGCTTATTATCTGTGTGGTAGGTCCTTTTGAGGAGGTGCAGTGTCCTGCATCTCTCACAGTTTGGGTAATGAAGTATTGGAGGCTTATGTTGAGGTTTTTTTTTTTTGTCTGCAAATTGCTGTTCAGTCATCAATAATATTTCAAAGTTTCTCCTTTTCCATGTGGATTTTAGTGTCTCGTTGATTCCAGTATTCTTTCTTCTGCTAGAACTCTATCTAGTCTTCGTGTAATGAATAATGATTCTGCTATGTTAGATTCGAGAATCTTCCATCGGAAGGTTGCAAAGGCTGTTGCAAGTTTGGTGGTGGATGTATGAGAGCTAAGAGCATCCGCAATGAGTTTGTTAACTAATGTGTTAACTATGTGTGTTAAGACTTAACAAACAAAATTGTGTTTTTTGGTGCCACAATGCATGTGTGTTAAAGTGTGCTAGAGTGTGCTAAATCTAGTAGTGTGTTAGCATGATTATTAAGTTTAGCAACCAAGTTAACAAACAATAAGTGGGCCCTATCTCAATAAATTCAAACTTCAACCACAAAACATAAATACCCACACTACTTTTTTTTTTTTATTATAGCCATTGTTTTTATATTATTTTAAAGAGTTAACATACTCTTTTCAAACCCACTGAAGTACTCGTATATTTACTAACACACTTCTAAGTTAACATACACTTATGGGACCCATTTTTTATCCTAACACATATCTTAACAAATATTTTGATACACAAATATAATAAACCCATTGTGGATACTCTAAGGCTCTTGAAGGTTTTGGAAGGGTAATAAAGCGAGGAACAAAAATTAACATTGGTGTAAGTCGTGTATGTAGCATTATTGGGCTTACCCACGCAGGGAAAGCCCTCCGCTAGAAGAAACAGAAGCTATCTCATGGGCCACCTTGTTGGCTGACCTTTGAACCCGAGATAGATGGAGCCTATTATCCTAAGCCAGCTTTCGAATGTCCAAAACCAGTGCTAAAACCTCCCACAGAGGGACCAATTCGGACACGCTCAGGCTTATGGCTTGCTTGCAATCTGAGTCAATCTCCACGTTAAGCAAATCCAGATCCCTCGCCAAAACACACCCCATAGAGCTCTCCAAGAAGGACAAACAGAGACTTGAACTCTTTAAAAAGGCCATCTACCATTTCTCCAAGATGATTTTGCATAACCACCCCAGCCGTGGCATCACACCCATTACTAGAGAAAGCTGCATCACAGTTGATTTTAAGGGCACCATTACACTGTTTCCTCCATGCTGAAATGGCTAGACGGGGATTTTCATCCAAAACCGGATTTGGGGATCAAATTAGATGTAAACTCCGAACGAGCAAAAGGCACCGCATAGACATACGATCCACAGGAGAATGAATACAAAATCATTTCTACTTTTCCAAATATTCCAAGCTACGAAAGCCACTTTACTGATGACCTCCCGTGCGACTTTAAGAGGAGGACTAGAATAAATCACTTGAGAAAACCATTTCAACATATAGAAGCACAAGAAGAAGAATTCACCAAGCTATGCAAATCGCAACCAAACCAAACAGGTCTAGTCCACAAACAATCCACCAAGATGGGTTCAATAGATTCTGATTTCTCCATCCAAATGGGACAGAGAGAGGGGATGAAGAACATTGCCTGCGGAAGAGATTTTCTTTTGAACCCCCATTGTTTTGGCAAACCTACCACCCAAAATTCCTGATTTTAGGGGGCATTTTCAGCCTCCAAATTAAGCCCCACAAATGTTTACTGTTAGGTTTAAAAGACAATTCCGGATTATCAACAGAAAAGGAAAGAGCCACTCTACACCCTGACTTGACCGTGTGCACACCGGTAGAAGAAAAATGCCATACCAGCTCATCTTGGGACGAATGGAGAGAGATTGGAATACTGGATATGGCCTTGACCTCTTCCGCTGGCACCAAGGCTTGCAGCTTGCTTAATTAAATACCACCCTCAATACCAAATAATTTAATTTAATTATTATCTGGTATGGAGGGTGGGGCAATTTCAACCATTCATTCTCTTCATTAATGCCATGTTCTTGTGAAACATTCACATGTTTTGAGATTTTTTTACCATGCCCAATCAAATGGTTCAAAATATGGACTAATATAAATTGCAAAACGTAGGTTGGATGCCCCCAATACTGCCTTGGGTAGAGGTGTCAAATAGGCTGGATTGGTACGGGCACGGTACGACGTGATCACAGGACACGTTTAAACGTGGCATATGCATGTTTGAGGCTGAATTAGCTCAATCAAATGGCGAATGATTGTGTGTGAGCGTGCCAGAAAAGAACTAACTTCACAAAAGAAATTATTCTTTTCAATTCGATTTGAAACAACTAATTTTAAATCAGGCAACTGTGTTATCCGTTCGATTACCTCAACTAAGAGGATTTTTCCTTAAAGTGTCGACCAAAACAAAGAACTGGCTTTCCTCAAATCAAAAAAGATGATTGAACACAAACGAACCTGAATCTAATCAAAGGTAAGTTTGTATACAAACACTCTTGAGATTTTACTAAAACCAACGTAGAAATATAAGCACACTGAATTTAATCAAAGAGAGCTTATAACCAACTAAGATGATTGAACACAAACAAACCTGAATCTAATCGAAGGAAAATTTGTGCACAAACACTCTTGGAATTTTTCTAAAACTAATGCAGAAATATAAGCGCACTGAATTTAATAAAAGAGAGCCTATAAACGATTAGTCTTTGGTAAGAAGATGACTGAAAGAAATAAAAAAACTTGAATTTAATCAAAAGTAGTCTTACATGCAAACAAGCCTTCGACTTACAAATTAAATTAAACTAAGTCCTAAACTATGATAAATGTCTGAGCAATCATATTGAGTATGAGTTGTCAGATGATGAGATTTTTGTCGGGGGTTGCTCTCTTCAACTTCTTCTTCTATTTATAGACGCCGAACTTGCCTTCGAACTCCACGTCCTTAACTGCTTCTCACGTCTTCATTCGAACTGCCCATGATTCCTCAAAATACGGTTGAGTGGAGCTTTTAAACGGTTACTTGGATTAATTTCCCCAGAATTCTTCTCTCTCCACGTCTGCTAATATTGATCATAGCTGCCTTCTGGATCGTGGGTCTCTTGCTTCTATGCAACGTGGGTTAATGCAACATGACTGGATCTTATAAATGATTCTATGCATCCACGCTTAATCGCTGCATAAAACAAGAAATTAACCACCGTTCGATGGTTTTAATGAGTAATCAACGACCAAACCTAATTACCGTCTTAATTACACCCAATTGATGCTCAAACGGTATCGTTTTGTCCATTTTCCATCAAAACGATACCGTTTAGTACTAAAATAATATCGCCATTAACCCTATGATCCCCTGTATCTCGGGCCCAAATGGGATATGTTCTGATAGGCCAAAGCATTGTTTAATGCCACATGTAATTTTTTCATTGGGTGGCATATTTTAGGATGTAAACACACCTCCCGCATTAACATCTTATTTAAGATAATTAAATAAGTGTTAATGGTGCACGTATCTGCCCATGTCCCCTAAGAACATGGATGCATGGGGTCATGGGAAGAGTCTGTTTTCGTGCACGTCATTTGAGCTTATCAAGGAAAGCTGCATTAATTCTCCTAGAAATGGCGATTAAAGTTAGGGTTTAATGAATCACACAACTCCTTAAACCTCTTCGAAGTATAATCTCTTTATGTTAAGAAACCTTCCAGTAATGGACTCTCTCCCAGAAATCAATCTCGTTCTTGATAATATCGATCACCGATCTCATTCGCCTCAGACATTTCCTCCAAACCCCTCTCAATTGTTGGCAGGAAAGATTCTTTCTGACCGAACCTTCCACACTCCTGTTCCTTCGCCTACGGATTGGGAATCTTCCCTAACCCGTTCGAATTCGGTCAATGGCTCCAACTGGAGTGCATGGGAGGATAAACCTATCCATATCCATACGGATACTATTCTGGTCAAGTTTGACCAACCCGACCTGACTCCTAACAGGTTTCATCACTTTCAAACTCTGTTCGCGAGTCAATTCTTGCCTCTAACTAGCAATGACACCATTCATATGGGCATGCTAGAGTCCATCTACTATTCCCTCAAGTTTGCTCCTTATTTGAAACAAGAGGAGAACTACCTTGGGCCAGCCCCTTATTGTGACTTTAAACGCATGGCCCAATCTCAGAGAGCCCTCTGGCTTAATGAGGTGAAAACTCCTCGCTTCCCTGTTGGCTTCGAAGAGTCAAACAAATTGGCTCCCATTCCAGAAGAAATCGACTGGTTTAGTGAGGTGTCCAATCTTGCTGTCAATCCTCCCCATTTCCAATGGTATTATGGTTTTTCCATTTATCCATCCGACAAAAGTAAAGCCCTTCAGCTCCTTGCTGCTTTCTCCTTTCTAGATGTCTCCATCCTGGAAGAACAAGTCCCATTGACCAATTTTAAATGGGCTTGCGAAATAATCCTTCTGTGCACCATCCCCTCCAAGGTTTCCTACCAGATCCACTGCTTCGTAGACTTCCTGCCAGTAATTAGGGCATGGCTCGAAGCAAATGCAACAACTTACTACTTCGACCAAGATCTCAAAGACTATGCTTTGGTCAAAGATAGGATCGAGAAGCTCAACAATCAGATTCAAAGCTTCCAATCTGAGTCATTCGAAGTGGTTCCTGCCCATGCTGACAAGAAGTTTCGAAGGTGCTTTAAACGAAAACAAATGAAGTGCCCAGCTAAAGAGGCTAAACTCCAAAGGAAAGCCAAAGCTCTGGTACTCAGCTTTAGGCCACTCTTAGAGAAAAAACTGGAGTCAGATGCAAAGGAGGACATGAGGAAAATGGAGCTGAAATTCGTCCAATTTGCTTGGAACAAGTTCTACAGTCTTGTCACTTGGTCCTTCCCATACTACTTCGAGAACAAGAAAGTTGCTGCTCAGCACCTAGGCCCTTCGAAGGCCTAATTTGCTCTCGTAACTTACTGCCAGTAGGAATTAGTATTTCCCTTTTTGTTGTTTTTTTGTAATTATGCAAATTTCATCTATGTAATCCTGACAGATTAAATGAAATTTCCTTTCTTATAACAATGTGTATTCGGCTCTAAATTATTTCTAGTTATGGGTCACAATAACAATAAACCCAAAACAGGCCATTCCATGACTTGGGCTCAATAAAGGCCCTGGCCCAACTATGGGGGTATAAAAGGAAAAATGATTCAAAATCACCCCCTACTCCTAGCACACTCGAACTTCTCCAAACTGAACCTCCTCTCATCTCATCTCTCCGCGAAAACCGTCGAACCAGACTGAATCAATGGCCTCGTCTAGCCGACCAGTCGTGGAACATCCAACCCCTTCGCTTGCTCTAAGACGGTTCGTTGAAAAGAAAGATCAGGATTCAACTGAAGATTCCTGTTTCGACAATCGAGTTTTCATCTCAAACCCTAAAGAAGAAGGTACATTTATTTTGGGCCCTCAATTGGTAGGGGAAATTCCTACTTTCCTCTCTCTCTACTACCCTCGACTAGGAGATGCTGACATCAAAGCCTGTTCGGCCATAAACTGGCAAAATTTCCCAAAGAGATAATTTCCCTGCTGACCAACCCTAGACAGAGATTGGAAGATTTGAACTACTCGAATGCTGGCAGTGAAGTCAGATGATCTTGAAAGAGTAGGTTTGAAGAACATCATCGTTCTTCTTTGAAGGGGGATTCCCCAGAATCCGCCTCTAATCCAGGCTGCCCTTGCCTTTTGGGATTCCTCATTTAATTTCTTTAGGTTTAACTATGGCATGATGGCACCCACAGTTTTAGATGTATCTCAAATGCTGGGACTCCATCCTTATGGCTCCCAATTCGACCTTACTAAAGAATATAACTCTCTTGAGGGTTTCACCCGTTTAAATGCTTCCAATGGGGCCTTTTCCCAATTCTATTCCAGAGAAGGGTGACATGAGAGGTGTCTGAGACAGAATATTTCGCCTACATACTTTACACCCTCTGCAAACGCATCCTTTGTCACTCTGGAAAACGAGTGATGAATGAGTTCATACCATTGGCCTCAGCATTATCCAGGGGTGATGAATTTGATTTTGCTTTCTATTTCCTTGGCCACGTATACAAAGTTGGCTCTGACTTTCACCAAAAGGGGCCAAACCACTCCCAAGGGGGCCCTCAATGGTTCATACAGCTATGGCTTCATGCTTACTTTCCCGAGCTAGGTCCCTTCAAGACGCCTATGTCAACTGCTAACGTCTCAAAAGCACCCAATCTCCATGGTGACAACTACGTTCAGCCAGAGGCCAGTGACACCCATACTTTGGTATACTACCTCTGCTTCTTTTCTGGACTTGCTTCAGACAGAGAATGGTATAGCCCATTCTTAGCTCCAATTGGACCATCATGGCTCTTCGACATCTTAACGGACAAACAAGGGAAACCCTCTCGAGCCCTTCAAGCATGGAGTAACATACTCACAGGCAGAGAGATTTTCATCTCTTCATCAAACACGGCCAGGTCAGTGGCACATGCAGAAGTGTATTGCCCTGCACAATTTGCTAGGCAGCTTGGTTTGGTTCAGGGTGTACCTATCCCTTATTGTGGTTTTGCCAACATCTCCATGTCTGAACGCTCAAGTATCTCCATTGAGCATTTCAGAACATGGTTCACCAAATCTAGGGATCTGATAAGACGAACCATTGCTCAAGATTTCCAAGAACCAGCGGTGCATACCACTCCTGAATTTGACAATTGGTGGCATACCAACTGCTCTTTCCTTATGGGATGCCCCCCTTTCAAGAAATTCATTGCACGCATTGGGTTTGCGAAATCTGAGTTTGGGCACACAACTCATGATGATTCGTCTTCTTTTTCCTCGGATGGGTTTGGAGTAATTGGAGGGATTGAAGATACTCCTGGAGATGAGGTCGAACAGAAAGCAATTCCCATCGAGGCCTCTCCCATATCAATGATCATTCCTCCTCTTCCTCCAAGGAGACAGTCCTCAAGAGTGCCCCAGAAAAGAGGTAATCTCTTCAACTATCTTTATTTCTGTCTTCAAGAAACACTTCTAATGGTAATTAAACGTGTGAAAGCACTACTTCCTCCCCCCCAATGGCTTCGAAGAGGAGCAAAACGATTTCTCAGCCCAAGAAAATCATCCCCACCAAGCATTACCTTGAGCCTTCGAGCACACCACCAGGTTTGTTTCTCCCAAACAATTGTCTTTCATCTTTGTGTCTCCTTGCTTACAGAAATAATGTACTGTATCCTTCTTGTCTTGTAGCCCCAAAAAGAACAAAAACCACCAGTCAGCTCAAACCTACGCCTTCCCCCAATGATGAGGAGATTGAAGCTGATACAGAGGCTTTGATTCCTAGGGGTACAATCCATTCTTTCAGTCTGATCAACCCATAAGAAAGCCTTTACTGACCTAATATTCAATTCGTTCAGGTCGAGGAAAAGACACTTCGAAGGCCCTTGTTTATGAAAGAAAGGAAAAAGCTGTCAAGAAGAGTAAAACACTGGACGAGCTTACTCTCCCTGATCAGGTATACTACATGTGTTCCGTGCATATACACATGTATGACTACTAACACCTATTTACAGCTCCAAGGGTCACCAACCAAGTTGCCCCTCATTACTCACTAAGAGGCCTTAGACACCATGTCTGTCATTCCTCACCAAGAGGCCCCAGACAGCATGCCTGCCCGAGAGACTTGTACTCATCAAGACTCTGTCAAAGTGAGTTTTGATATAACAACTTTGCTGTTATCCCTTGCTGAATCCATCCCACCCACTCCTTCCCAGGTAAGAATGGAATTTTCAGTGCTGTCATACATTGATGGCTTTCATCAAGCCTAACACTGACATTGAATTCCCATAGGAATTTCCAATTTCTGTTGCACTACCTACATCTAGGAGTGTTATGGCCAGCCAGTTGAAGGTTGCTGAGCCATTGGGAGTTCGAAAGAAAGGTCCCCTTCCACATCCCTTACCGGTTTTGGAATAGGGTTCTTCTTCACTTCCCTCTGCTCCTGTTTTGCCAATTTGCTTCGAGAAGCAAGACCCTGATACTCCTATGTCTTCGAAGGATCAGGTATTTTCATATCTAAAAACCCTTTCGAGTGTCTTAATTGCTCGTTTTATTTATCTCTACTTCCTATTGTTATTCAGGTGGATAATACTGCTATTGACATGGAAGCAATTTCATCTTTGGAACTTAGCTCATCAATTCCTCCTGATGAATCTTCTTCTCCTTCGATTGACCTTCCCATAGTGGCCTTCGATGTATCATTCTACAAATACCAGTTGGGATTACTCTGTGATAGCATTGCTGACCCCATTTCTCCTATTTCTTCTGACCCATTGGAAAGTCTTAAGCAACTCTTAAACCCATCCACACTTCCCAGTTCTCCCTCTTTTAGAATTAAACATGTTCCCACAGGAGACGAGGTTCGGATGCTAAAACATCACTTAAAAACTCTACATTGCCTGGGGCTCCCTGCTCTCCTCGAACATGGTCTAATTCATCACTTCGAAGTGTGCTACCGAGCTTTGCTTCTTTTGAATGAGCTTCCTTTGTCCACCAACTCCATTCTTCAAGACAACCTTGATCAATTTGGTAAATTGATTGCTCACAACCAATTCTTATCCGAAGGTTTTAAAGAAACTTCTACGAAAGTGGAACAAATGGAAGCTACAGCCTCTAAGCTTGCCTCTCAGCTTTCATTGCGTCAGGCTCGAAAGGACAAGTTTGCAGAACTTAACAGGAGAAAGACACGGCTAGAAGAAGAACTGCAAAGGGTCACGGATGAGCTCCATAAGATGACTGCTGAATTCCAATCACTGGAAGATGACACTTCGAAGGGTGAACAAACATTGCTGCAGCTCATTCCCTCGCTTCGAGCCATACAGCAGAAAAAAGTTGTCCAAACCTCACTATTAGACACTAATGTTCATTCCCTTCGAGAAATAATGTCCAATATAAGTCTTGTAATTACTCCACACTAGTAATATATATTTTTTATGCTTAAACCTCGCACAGTACTATGTCAATCCAATTACTGGATAGTTATCAATGCATTACTGGATAAGTATCAAAATGCATTAACTCGGGATAACTTGATAAGACTCCTTATCTACCTCCCCTTAGAACATTAAATGGCCGACTCCCCCTTTACCATTATAAATAGGGGCTTTTAAGCAGGAGAACTCACAAATCTTCTTAACTTCTGGTATCTTTTTCCTTGATCTCAAAATTTTCCACAGCTCGAGTTACTTGGTTGAGATCTCAAATCTCAACACAGAGGTGAGAGCCATTATACGCCCACCAGAGTTAGTGGGGTATAGCTTCGAAGTATAGCCACATCAGCTCTCATGATGCCTTCTTCTTGGGCTACGGCTCCTAGGTATAGACACATCAGCCCTCATGACGTATTCACGTCAGGCTGTGGTTTCGAAGACCAAAGAATGTAACGAGATGGTCTCGGAGAACGTCTACCTACCAACGGAGCTTTGATCAAGTTTTTGTATCTCAGTTGGTGGAGACCCACATCTGGGACTTCTGTGATACTTCTATGCTTAATTAGGGTTTTCTTTTCTATTTCCTAGAAGGACACATTGAATGTAATTTTCCTCATGAATGTAATGATCAGAGAAAGATTCTTATTATTGTAACCCCATCTAGTTTCATGGCATGACCACTAGGTCAAATATGGATTTATTGTTGGTTTCGAAGCCTGTATGTTCTAAAACCAATTAATATCAAATAAGATGTTAATGATTGGTTATAACAAACAGAAATCTTCCTAAAAAGTATTTTTTTTTCCGTTGCTATTGTTCATTCTGATGCACTTGTTGGCATCCCCATCACAGACTCATCACTTTGAAAAAGGAAAATCCCCTTTTCAATATAGAAAATATGTTTAGTGACTAGTCCCTAAAATCCAAACAAACACTTCGAGATACGATAACTTTGGATTTCATGTACGACTCACTCTCAGAGGATCCCCAACAGTCTCCTCGTTAGCTGTATTACTTATTGCTACGATTGATGGCGGCTACCTTTCTTAGACGTTTCGTTCTTCGAGAGCTTTACACCTGCCTTTTATTTAATACCCGTAATAATTGCAGGGAAATATACTGATGTATTTGGGATTATAAATATACGCCCAGAGTTGTCGATATCCATCCCATCTTTTCTCTTTACTCCTTTCACTGCTGTTTGTCGAATTTACTATGGCCTCTAACCCACAAGTCCCCCAACTTGCTGAACTCATGGAGGAGCTCGTCAGGCGGATGGCACAACTTATAGAAGAGCTCAAGAAGGACCAACAAACTGAGCTTTGAGCACTTCGGAGCGAGATCAATCAGCTTCGGGCTCAGTTGGTGGATGATGCAGACCAGGTTGCGTCAACGTGGATGGACCGGTTGCGTCCACGTAGGCCTAAAAAGGCCTAAGAATCAACGTTGTTAGAATGGGCTGAATTTCGCACGGTCCAAAGGAATCGGCCCAAGGATCAATAGCCATTTTGCTTTGCAAGATGATGCACGATGGATTTCGGGCGTTCGTCGCTGTTTAGGCCCCGAAAAGGCCAATTTTGCCGTTTATAGTAATATTTAGATCGCTAATAACTTTTGTTAGGAAACTCCGTTTTACTTGCCGTTTGTTTTGGCAACCTTATATTTCTTTCTAGTTTCTGATTTATTAGTCAAATCAGAACTTTCCTTTTTTGGTAATTTTCGTATTTAGGGTTGATTAGCGGCCTTAAAGGTTTCCTAAGTTAATTAGGGTTTCTTTTACCCTATTTATATGCTTGTAAACCCTACGGCAGACTTTGGTTGTTATTGAATAAAGAAAAACGAGATTATTCTCAACTTTGATCGTTTAAAGAGGGAGTACCTCTGGGTCGATCTATTATTCGTGATTCGTGATCAGCTTCGGGCTCAGTTGGTGGACGTGGAGACATCTTCACGTCTTTGCTTGGCCAGGACCTGGGACGATCTCACGGACGTCCTTACGGCTCATGAGGCCAAAAGTCCTCCGGAGGGTGGGTCTCCCTAGAGACTCATCCTTGGGACTATGAGGGTCACCAAAACCCTCATTTTGGTTTCTGGGCCATAGACTGGCCATTTTTCTTTTTAAGAGATCATAGTAGATCTCTTTTTTTTATTTATTTCAGACCCACTTGAGTCTGTTCTTTCCTTGAAAACCCCTTTGGGTTTTATTTTGTAATGGCACCCATTAGGGTGCTCCTTAAATAATAAATGAAACTCTTTTGTTACTCTGATTTTCATTACCATAATTGTGTTTGATTAGGCAGTAAAGACCATTTCGAAGCAACTATGACCCAACATCAACCCAACAACAGGCTTGTAACAAGCAAGAAAAACAAATTATTTATTCTTACTTCTTATGACGCTCTGGTCCTTTGCACCCAATCTGTAAAGAGATAGTACCCCTCTCCTCGTGAGGCATTCCATGTATGAATGAAGACTCTTTCCTCTTGCCTTCTCTGCAATTTCCTTATGTTGCTTTCAACATCAAAAGCAAGCCCGATTCACCTTCTTGAAGAAAGTTGTCTTCTGTGAAATGACTCCCATATAGAAGGGACATAAGATTTTAAATGTCTCCCGTTTATTTTCCTTCGATGGACATAACCATTCAAATTCCTTAAATGATAAGCTCCGCCTTTTAGGACTCTATGAATTTGGAAAGGTCCATCCCACGTTGGGACCCATTTTCCTAATCCATCTGTTCTGACTCTTCGATTTCTGATGCATGGGTAAAATAACCTTCCATACAATGTCACCCTCATCGAAGCTTCAAAGAGCTACCCTTTTGTTGTAACTTCTGGCCACTGTTGCCTTTTGCAGCATGATTTGATTTAAAGCCTTTACTCTGGCTTCATCGATATCCTCAAGTTCCATATGCATGGCTTGATGATATGATTGAGTGTCCAAATCATTTTGGGATGCTACCCTTTGAGATCTCACAGTGATCTCCATGGGTAGAACTGCATCATGCCCATAAGTTAAACCAAATGGAGTAGTGCCAGTACTAGTCCTTTTTATATTTCTATAAGCGCATAATGTGTCCAACAACAACTCATGCCAAGCTTCTGGGTTTTTATCCACCATTCTTTGGATTCCCTTTTTGATAATCTTGTTGGTTTATTCTGCTTGACCATTTAACTGAGCATAATACGTGCTGGTATATATCAAAGAGATTCCATGGTTATTGTCAAAAGCTTTAACCAACTTCCCTTCGAATATTGAGCCGTTATCCACTGTTATTGTTTGAGGGCTTCCAAATCTATACATGATCCCTTTTATTAATTCAATAATGTGGGTTTGCTTGACTTCTTCATAAGCTTGAGCTTCCACCCACTTAGGTGAAATAATCAGTTGTTACCAAAATGAACTTGTGATTTTCTGATGAAGGGGGATAAATCATCCCAATCATGTCCATAGCCCATCCTTTAAAAGGCCATGATTTTATGACATATTGTAAGTCTGTAATTGGTAAATGTTTAAGTGGCCCTGTTCGTTGGCATGCTTGACATCCTTTGGCATAATCTATGCAGTCCTTGAGGATAGTGGGCCAATAATACCCATATCTCCTTATCAACCATCTCATTTTTATGCCAGCTTGATGTGCTCCACAAATTCCTTTATGGACCTCAGCCATTAATTTAAAAGCATTTACCTTATTCAAACATTTCAAGAGGAGACCATCCATCCCTCTTTTGAATAACTCATTATCATACATAATGCAGTTTAATGCTTTCAACCTAGTTGCTTTGTCTGACACAACATCTGGTTTGGTTAAATAATCGATTAGTACTTGCCTCCAATCCTCGTTCTGATTAGGAGGAAGATTCACCTCTAACACTTCGAAATCAATCAACCTAGTGCTTAACATAGGTAAAGATTTTCTTAAAGTTAATTGACAGAACTCTTTTTCATTTTCTGACAATACTTTATATCCTGATGCCTTTTGAGCTATCTCATCAGCTTCTTCATTGAAGAATCTAGGGATATAAGTTAGAGTAACCATAAAAAATCGATCAATCAGCCTTTTAGCATGTTGGTAATAAAGTACTAAAGCTGGACTGGTACATCGAAATTGTCCATTTAGCTGATTAATTACTAACTGAGAATCTCCAAAGATTTCAACAGCATTAACTCTTAATCTGAGTAAGATCTTTAATCCTATGATTAAAGTTTCGTATTCTGCTTGATTATTCGATCATTGTCCCTCATTGAGTCGAAATCCATATTTGGTTTTCAGACCTTGAAGGGATTCCAGAATTATGCTTAACCCAGCCATTTGAGCAGTTTTTGACCCATTAAACCATAACTTCCATGGTTTAATATCAGCCATGCTAGCATCTAGGGTTTCTGGCCCTTCGATTTCACTAGGGTGATCAGCCAAAAAATTAGCCAATGCCTGTCCCTTTATTGATTTTTGAGGTGTATACTCGAGGCAAAACTCAATTAAAGATACTATCTATTTCCCAATCTTCCCACTAAGCACTGGTTTCGAGAGCAAGTGCTTAATTACATCAGTTTGAGAAATGACATAAGTCACCCTAGGCAACATATAATGCCTGAGTTCCTTGGAAGCATAAAATAAAGCTAAACATAGTTTTTTCACTGCAGCATATTTACATTCATAGGCATTTAAAAACCTACTAAGGTAATAGACTGCTCTCTCCTTGCCATCCTCATTATCTTGGGCTAACAATGCTCCTAATGAGTCGTGAGTTGCTGCCAAGTACAACTTCACTGGTTTCCCTTCAATAGAAGGCATCAACACCGGTGGATTGGCTAGGTACTTCTTGATGGCTTCGAAGGCATCATCATGCTCTCTAGACCACTTGAATTTTTCTCCCTCCTTTAATTTCAACAAAGAAGAGAAAATTTTAGTCTTTCCTGCAGTGTTAGATATAAATCTACGAAGGAAATTTAATTGACCAAGAAACCTTTGCAATTCCTTCTTATTCGAAGGTGGTTTGGTTTCAATAATAGCCCTTGCTTTGTTCTTGTCAACCTGTATTCCCTTTTTGTGGACTAAGTAACCCAGAAATTTACCAGCTGATACTCCAAAAGCACATTTTTCTGGATTTAACTTCAGTTGGTATCGTTTCAATTGTTGAAATGTCTTTTCCAGATGTTGCAAATAATCATCATCAGAATTTGACTTCACGATGATATCATCTCTGTAACATTCTAGAAAACCACCCACCAAATCATGAAAAATGGTATTCATAACTCTTTGGTATGTGGCACCAGCATTTTTTAACCCAAATGGCATCTTGACCCATTCAAAATGCCAATATTGCCAGGGCAAGCAAATGCTGTCTTATGTACATCCTCCTCTGCTATGCAGATTTGGTTATATCCTGAATGCCCATCTAGGATGGATAACATCTTGTGCCCAGTCGAACTGTCCACAAGCATGTCCACATTAGGCATAGGATATTCATCCTTAGGAGTTGCAGTATTTAGATTTCGAAAATCAACACAGATTCTAATACTTCCATTCTTTTTAGGGACTGGAACTACATTAGATAGCCATTCGACGTACCTGGCTGTTCTAATGAAACCTGCATCTAGCAATCTCTGCATTTCTTTCTTGACTCCTGCAATAGTTTCTGGACTCATCTTCCTGGTTGGCTGCTTCACAGGTTTAAATTATGGCTTGATAGGTAGCCTATGCTCCACCAATTTCCTGTCCAATCCAGGCAGTTCCTTGTAACTCCATGCAAAACATTCTTTGTTGGCTTTCAGTAGTGCTATTAACTTATTAGCCCTCATCTCTGATTTGAGTTGTTTGTTAATGAACACTGGATTGGAATCTTCTTCATCTCCCAATTTCACTTCCTCCAGAAGATCTTGGGGTTCGAATTGTTCTTGAGACGTTGGACGGTCTTCCTCCTTGTGAGGCTTATTATCCTGCAGAATATCTTCCCACATATTGTCCTCTTGGATCTTCTGCTTGATCCCTAAAGCGACATATCTTATTAAAGCCAATGAGTTGGCCTCTTCTTCCACCTCTTTCTTGGATTTACATCCAAGCAGCATCATCTTTTGGGGTGTCTGATTCATAATCAACAGCTTTTTTCAGCTTCGACTTCAGCTCCGCCAATTCTCCCAATTCCATCTCGTTGGTTGGGTAGGTGGCTGCCTGGAGTAGTTCACTCAAGAGAACTACATCTGACTTATACATTTCTGCTTCAGCAAAATTAGCTGTGGCACTGAATGGATGTGGGTCAGCTTTGACTCCTTCAACACCCACTTCTTTGCCTTTATCATACTTAACAATCATTAATTCCTGATGCAGAGAAGAAGGAATACATCCATTAACATGAATCCAATCTCTTCCTAATAAAGCATTATATTTAGCATATGTGTCTACCACAAAGAAAGCAGTGTCTGTTTCTATTCCGCCTACTGCCAATCTAATGGAGATTATACCCCTGGCATGTTGGCTTTCCCCTGTGAATCTTGAAATGGACGTGCTGGTTGGAATCAATTTTGCTTTTCCTTTTCCTAACTTTTTCAGGGTTTGGAAAGGCAAAATATTCACTGCAGCCCCATTATCCACCAAGATTCTATTAAGTGGGATTCCATCAAAGTGTGCAGTAATATATAGTGGACGTAAATGTTGTCGCATAGCATTGGTAGGTAATTTAAATGGATATAAAAGCTCAACATAATTAAATCTATTACCAATGGGTACTCGACGTTAGACATAGAATCTGGTACAAAACAAGCACTTTCCTTTGAGCTTACCTCCAAACTCTCTTGATTCTGCTCAATTTCACATACCAGATTCTCATCCATCTCGATCTGGGCCACTTCTTCCAGATCACAATCATTGCATATGATATTCAGTTCCTCATTGCTATGTGTTTCTTCAGAGGTGTCGCTTTGACCCACCAAACGTTACTCTCATCTTTGGACGCCTGGCCACTTTTGAAGGGATTCATCGAACATGGATAAACCATGTTAATTTGGACCTCTGGCTGGCTTCCAAACTGGATGCTTGCTGCTTCTGTGGTTGGGTCAGTTGCTTCTTCTTTCACCACCTCTTTGGATTCGACCTCCTGTGCTGATACTTCCATGGGAGAAGAGCTTCCTTCTATCCCTTCCTGTTCCACCAACATGGCTTCTAGCAACCCAGACTGGTAGCTAGCCAATGAGCTAGAGGAGGGTACATCGAAGTCCTCTTCAAGCATCGCTGTAGCTACTTTCTGCAAAGTCTCCCCTTCTCGATACTGGATTTGAAACTCTTCTGGATCCCTTTGAGCCCTGTTGAACCTCGGATTAGGCCTTGCTCCCTTTCTAGACTCCTCTCCAGTTGGGGACTCTCTTGACTGAAAAAGAGAATACTTCTTCTGGAGCTTCCTTTTCTGTGTTCTTGAGAGCAAAGGAACCATCTATGGGATTTTGGACTTGGGATCCCTCATCAACACCCAATTTCCAGCATTTGAACTTGGTGGTTTGAAGGTTTTGTTTCCACCTTTGGTCTGATTCTTTTATCCTTAAAACAGATCTGGCTTAACCTGCTTCAAAAACCAATCAGGAACACCTTTTACCAAAGTAAACTCGTCTTGCTTAACTTCTTCTTGTACCTCTGAAGTCTGGCCAATATTGGCCTTCTTTAGAGGAGGTGCTTCCCTTTTCTGAGCATAAGGGACTGGATTAGAAGGCGTATCCCTCTTCGAAGCCAACCAAGGCTTACTCTCATTTGGTTTTGTTGATGTTGGAACAATTCGTTTCATCCCTTGCTCTTTAGGGAACAAGCTGACTCCTTTTTTGTCTAGATCTTTGAAAATCAAATAGTTGGCTCTGCACCCCACACATAAGCACTCCAAGAATGAGGCTTCGAGCGTGGGCAGATGATTTGTTCCTGAATTCTGTGAAGGAAAACCAGCATTGTTTGATTTATAATGGCTTTGCCTCAGCCCCATGCCTCGAGGATGACCGGCATATGGCTTCCACTTTGCAGGCTGGACTGAAGTCATATTCGCTGGTGCTTTCTTGTCTTGCCAATATTTCTTGACAGTTTGGGCCAATGAAGTTGGCACGTTGGTGTTTACTTCTTCAATCTTTGGAAAAAGTGTGCCATCCACTCCCATAGCCTTATCAGGGAACTTGATTCTTCCTTTCTTGATTTGTTCCTGAATTCTGTCACGAATACATTGCAAGACTTAGTTGAATGAGACCAAGAATCATGCCATTTACAATATGTTTTCCCATGCTTTTCTTCTGCAGTTGGTAATTTAACCTTTGATGGCAGCTTAATGATCTTTTTCCTTAACAAATAATCAAAGATTTCATCAGCTTTTGTTACATCAAAAGAATAAACCTTAGTGATTTCCTTCTGCTTGAATTTCTGTCCTATGGTAACATTTTTCTGGACTAGAGGCTCACAAACACAAGGATCATGTTCTATGATTTCCGCAGCATCTATCTCATAGTTGGGATCTCTATAATATGTAGAGTAAGAAGAATTATGTCTATCTGTATCCTCTTCCAACAATGACTCATATCTAGTGACTTTGTAAGTTAGATCTGCAAAGTCCCTAAACTCAGTGGAATCGAACCTCTTTCGAAGCTCCCTTTCCAGACCATCTTGTGCTAATCTCACAAATTCTGCCTCTGGCAGTTGGAGTTTACACTTGGTCCTGGCTCTTTTGAACCTAGATATGAAGTCTGCTACCTTTCCATCTGGTTTCTGCCTTAACCTAGCCAAGTCTGCCATCGAGACTTCAGGTTCTGCATGGAAAAATTGTGCATGAAACACCTCTTCCATTTGAAACCAATTGGTTAATGATATTGGTGGTAAATTAGTATACCAAGCAAAAGCTGGTCCAGATAAAGAATTTGGGAATAGCTTCAACTTTATGAAGCCATTTTGAGCCAAGTTCTTACATTGCGCAGAAAACCTAGCGATGTGTTCTATGGAAAACTGTCTCCCATCCCCATAAAACAAAGTAAAGTCTGGGATTTTAAACTCCCTAAGAATTTGAAACGTTGTGTCTATCCATTTTGGATATGGTTTTCTATAGATCTAAGGTTGTACCCCCCGAGTTCGAGGTCCACAAACCTCTTGTGTGAGACCCATAACTTGGTCTCTTAACATTGGGTTGTCTACAAGGAGGTTTTGCCCTTGATTCACCACAGGCTGATCTGGCCCTAACAAATCATCTTCGTAGGCCCCACTAAGATCCCCTTGGTTTTCCCTGGGGATCCTCCCATATGGTGGCTGCTGCATCCTCTCAGGCGCCATATGGGTCTGTGTGTACCTACGATTTTTCTCTCGAGAGGTTGGGAAGGGATCCCTAACAATTGGCAACTCTTGATGAGAGTCTTGTGGATTAACATCCCTTCTCTCTGGTCTATACCCTTGTTCCAACTCTACGTCATCCCCCCATCTCCCCGGAGTAGGTTCGAAGAGAGGATTGACACTTTGTCTATTCCCAGTATTTCTTGGGACTCCAATCGTAATGCCATGAGACTGTTTTGGAATCTCCAATGGCTTTGTTGGTTTCACTGGCTCATACCAAGATTGTGGTATTTCCTCAGGGTACATTTTCTCTTTCCCTGGTCTAGACTTCACCTTACCCTGTCCAATATCCTCTCCAAGCCTTCCTTCGAAGGGACTTTGGTGAGTCCCTGGTTGTTTAGTCCAATATTCACTGGACTGTTTTTTGCTAACTTTGGATTGGGTAGTCTAGTTTTTATGCTTTTGATCATGGCTCTTTGAGTTTGAGCCATCTCTCTAAAAGCTATCATCATTTCTCGAAACATCTCATCCTTATCGTGGTCTTTACCACTAGCCTTTCCCTCTTAGAAACTTAGAGGCACGTGATAAGGAGGGATCTCATAAGGAGGCTCCTCTTGCAGAGGCTCTTCCATTTCTAAAGCCAATGGCTGAAAACCTAGGCTAACAGGCGTACCTGGTTCTGCAGCCTGCTCTGACACAGCTTACTTTTCTGGCTCGAAAACACCAATAGGTGTCCCTATTTGTTTCCTAAGCCTTGGCATTTTGATACTTTCGTGTCCCACCGGGTGTGCCAAAAATTGTTTGAGGCTAAATTAGCTCAATCAAATGGCAAATGATTGTGTGCGGGCGTGCTAGAAAAGAACTAACTTCACAAAAGAAATTATTCTTTTCAATTCGATTTGAAACAACTAATTTTAAATCAGGCAACTGTGTTATCCGTTCGATTACCTCAACTAAGAGGATTTTTCCTTAAAGTGTCGACCAAAACAAAGAACTGGCTTTCCTCAAATCAAAAAGATAATTGAACACAAACGAACCTAAATCTAATCAAAGGTAAGTTTATATACAAACACTCTTGAGATTTTACTAAAACCAACGTAGAAATACAAGCACACTGAATTTAATCAAAGAGAGCTTATAACCAACAAAGATGATTGAACACAAACAAACTTGAATCTAATCGAAGGCAAATTTGTGCACAAACACTCTTGGGATTTTTCTAAGACTAATGCAGAAATATAAGCGCACCGAATTTAATCAAAGAAAGCCTATAAACAATTAGTCTTTGGTAAGAAGAAAACTGAAAGAAATAAGAAACTTGAATTTAATCAAAAGTAGTCTTACATGCAAATAAGCCTTCGACTTACAAATTAAACTAAACTAAGTCCTAAACTATGATAAATCTCTGAGCAATCATATTGAGTATGAGTTGTCAGATGATGAGATTTTTGTCGGGGGTTGCTCTCTTCAACTTCTTCTTCTATTTATAGACGCCGAGCTTGCCTTCGAACTGCACGTCCTTAACTGCTTCTCATGTCTTCATTCGAACTGCCCATGATTCCTCAAAATACGGTTGAGTGGAGCTTTCAAACGGTTACTTGGATTGATTTCCCCAGAATTCTTCTCTCTCCACGTCTGCTAATATTGATCATGGCTGCCTTCTGGATAGTGGGTCTCCTGCTTCTATGTAACGTGGGTTAATGCAACATGACTGGATCTTATAAATGATTCCCTGCATCCACGCTTAATCGCTACATAAAACAAGAGATTAACCACCGTTCGATGGTTTTAATGAGTAATCAACGGCCAAACCTAATTACCGTCTTAATTACACCCAATTGATGCTCAAACATTGTTGTTTCCCATCAAAACGATACCGTTTAGTACTAAAATAATATCCCCATTAACCCTATGATCCCCTGTATCTCGGGCCCAAATGGGATCTGTTCTGATAGGCTAAAGCATTGTTTAATGCCACGTGTAATTTTTTCATTGGGTGGCGTATTTTAGGATGTAAACAATGCACAGTTTTAGATGGGCCGGGCATGGGCATGGGCATGGCATGACACAAAAGATGGACAGGCACAGACACAACATGACACGATTAAAAATGGCACGACATGACACGAGTAAGGAAAGGGGCCGGCATGATTAAAAAAAAGGGCATGAAACGAAGTTAAATGGGTCGGCATGACATGACACGATAAAAAAGGGCATGACAAGAAGCTAAATCGATACAACACGATTAAGTAAATAGGCTGGCATGATTAGAAAATAGCACAGTACAGTACAACACGATTAAGTTAACGAGATGGCATGGTCTGTTTGACAGCTTTGGGCATCACAGCGTCACACATTTTCAGAGACAAACACCCTCTGTTAGGAGCACAAATAAGGGCTTCCCAAAAGCCTAAGGCGTCAGTCGATCTTGGGGAACAGACCAGTAAGAGGAATAGCGATCGTCCCCAAAAAATTTTTGATTTGATTTCAGGCACATTACCAACACCCACCATAACTATTAGTAATTTATTTTAATCAACGAGTATTTGTAATCTTAACATGAGGAGATAAATAAGTATTTAATATCATGGACCTCGTAGTATAATTGAGATAAGAACGGGAGTGCAATTATAATTCTGTAGTGGGGTGAATTATAATTAGTGAAATAAGAAATAAAATTGGATTAGGGTTTCTTATTTACACTGGGAGCCCAAACTTGTTACTCCTTAGGTCCTTATCGTAGCCCTATATATACACATTATGCTCTCTGCTCTTTAGAGCAAACATATCACGAAAGAGTCCACATTTGGTTCGTGTTCTAGACGTGCAGGGAATAGAATAGAAGATCGTAAGGTGCAGTCGAGCAGTATACATGACTTATAGCAAGACGTGCTATAACAAGTTCAACCAGCATGCAAGACGTGCTATAACAAGTTCAACTAGCGTTCGTGTCGCAGGGAGTTGAGGTGAAACCTTAATTCCACCTTGTAGGGTTTTGCAGATTTTTTTTACTGTCTATTCTGTACGCGTCATTACTGGATTTTGGGAAACATTTCCTAACAATAACATCCTGCGATTGACGGCGCCGTTAACATTTAATTTGATTACATCAGGTGGAGGAGGTAACCATGTAGTGTAGGTGGTGTGGTAGGGGTACTTCCCTTCAGTGATTTATATTCGACTCGGGATCCAGCCTCGACTTCAATGCAGAAAGATAAACGATTGTAGCAAGCTATACATGTTTTGAGCCTTGTCCACCATAGTAGCACATGCCCAGTCATGGTATGAAAAAATCTCTCTTTTCACCATTAACATCTGGAGTGATGCTACAGATCAGGACATTAGCCCACGCTCCAACCCATGATTGCTGTGATTGGTTGAGGGTATATTCCTGTGTGGTGTAATCTATCTACCTGTGATGCAACTGACCTACTTTATATGTACTAATTGCACTTTACTACTTCTGATTTATTTGTTATTACAGTTTAATCCTAATTCTGGAAAGGTTTCGCTCTTCTATATTGAAATTGTGCTTCAACTAACTGTTCTTCTAATTTTCTAAGTTTATCCTGTTCTTTCCCTATAAATCTAGTAAGAGTGTTACTAGGTAGAGATCTGCTTGTATTTAAAGCTGTATTTACTAGTCTACTTATCAAAAGGTCCTGAGTAAATATTTCTTCTTCTAATCTACGAATATAAATCAAAATATGCTCTTCTTTGTTCATATATGCAAAGGATAAAAGCTTGTGATAAAATATTTGTGAATCCTACTCGGTACTTACCTCCACATGATCCAGATGAACTGTTTAAAATAACCTGGCTACTGTATACAAACTTATATATCATATTACCCATTGATTAATCTTTTCTTTTTATTATCACTTACTTCCTTTGTGTCAAAATTTTTGGAGAAATTTCTTATTTTCCTTCTTAACCTACTCCCGAATACAATTCCCTTAACACTACTTCTTTGGCAAAACGGGTTAGGCTCAAGAAAGCTTTATGGTTTAAAGGCCTGAAGTCATTCCTCTTTAAAATTGAATTTTTTGGTATCAGCGATATATAGAAACTGGATTAAAATTCTTTGGGTAATATAAGTATATAACTCATACAGTATTCATATTATTTATGATCATGGGGGGTGTTCCCTTTCCGGAGTCCCTAAAGAACAATAAGAACTGGAGAGAAACTGGAATTTACAATATTATTACTGAAAGCTGCTGATTACAAAGACTGAATTGCTGAAGATTGACTCGACCAATTACAATTGCAACAAATGCTTACAAGTAGCAAGTGTTCAAATGCTAGGAGAGTCGTGCTTTCAAATGAAAGACACCACTGTATTTATAGACTCAAGGATGCTAAGTGACTGGCAACCTAGTAAGAAAAGAGATCCGGTTTTCTTGTAGGAATAGTAGATGCCGCGTGATCTTAGGGCCCGTATCGTCACATCTTTCAACCTTCCTTTTGAAAAATAGGATCATCATTATTGTCGCTTGAAGAAAATGCACCGAAAGTAGTTGAAATATCTACTGGCTGGTGGAGAGTGGTTGGCATAATTGTAGTGGTTGGTTGCTTTCTGCTTTCGGCAGATGCTTCCAAATGACTTTAACTGGTATAGTACCGACCCATGTGATGACAGTGTTGCTGTCAATTATGGTGGGATACTTTTGTCGGTGATGCTTATCCTTCCATAGCATTGTTGATGTTTTGGAGGGCTTCATCATCGAAATCATAATCTTCATCTTCTTCATTTTGGGGTGGATCAGATGAGTCTGATAAATTATCTACCATTGTTCTCTGGATATTTTTCTGGTGGATATAATATCTGACTAAATTATCATACCCTGTTTCAAACTGAAAACATAATTCTGGAAGACTATCATGGGACCTAATTTTTTGAAATAAGTCCTCACAAACCAAAGGTGCTTTCCCATAGGCATATAGATCATCATAATGAAATCCATCAGCTATGGTAAAGGCGGTAGCATGCCTGATCTGTTTTCTAATTGAATTTGATTCACAAATCCATGGCTCATCATTCTCGCAATGATAAATTTTCCTGAGAATTGTGTTCGCAGGATTGGTGTTAACATGGATGTTGTGATAGGCAGGAATAAGTTGTCCTGTAGATGTCCATTCTGGAAATTTTGATTCCACAACCGCTTTTACTGCTGTGCCTTGATTTGCCATAGAATTAAGAACACAGGCTGCAATTTTTCTTCCAAATCTGTTAGTATCTTCTGGATCATGGAATATGATTTGTTGAACATGTCCAAAATCCAATAGAGTAACTTCTGTAATTTCCATTTGTTTATCCTTAAAATTAAGGATAAAAGGTTTGAAATCTTTCATATCAATGTTGGCCATTGGAATGCTGTATACCAACTGACAAGTACATGTTACTCGACTCATTGGTATCTGAATGCAAGTTGGTTTGATTTTTGGACATGGGACAACATCTTTATCTTGTAGATAAAGAGTTTTCCAAGAGATGGTGAGTCCAGGGACACTTCCTTCATTCTGGTTGATTTTGATTAATTCTGAGAATAAAAATTCCTGAAAATGAACTCTGTCTTGCCTGGCTAAATGCTGGATGTGATGAATAACATCTGGAGGAAATCGAGAAAGAAAAGTATTTGCTTTTGCTCGCAAAAGCTCTGTTGGACCATATTCCTTACTCCACTCATTCTTTTCTCCATCTTCTAGTGGGGAAGACTGATTTCTTGCTTTTACCAGTGGGGTAAAAGGGTCTCTAATTTTCTTGAGCTCTTTCTCTGAATCTAACAACTTCTTTTTTAGAGTTGTTATTTCTTCTTCAAATCTCTGTTGATTGTTGATCAACTGCTGATTGGCTTGTTCAAAATCTTGATTCCTTCTATTTAAAAGTCTAAAATTTCTAGTCATTGTTTCGCAATGACCACAAAATTTTATTTGCTGAGTAAAGGCTTGGTTAAAGGCTTGATTATTTTCAAAACCCGCTGTCTCAAAGACTGCCTGAGTGTTTAATTTTCTGGAAGATTCTGAAATGAAAAAATTATTTTCAATGGTACGATTAGCCCATTGGTTTGCTTCTGCAAAAGTATGAAAACCTTTCCATGTTGAGGAAGGGATTCCATCTATTTGTTTTAAAACATCTGGCCAATAGGAATAAATTCCTGGAACACGACCAACCATAACACAATAAAATGAAAATCTTTTTGTTGGGTTTGACCCATTTTGCTGATTAAAGAAAATGTTTAGAGCATTTAGACAAGCTAAAAACCTAGGAACATCTTTATGAAAGTCCCAAAGATTATCTAAAAGACACTTCTGTTCCTCACTGATATTATGAATGAGGTACTTGAATTTGGATCTGGATTGTTCAGGGAAAACTCTGAGAGTTATGCTCCCAAAGGTTAAGAACTTCTGATCTACTCTGTTTGTATTGGGTACACTACTTGAGGATGCCATCTGAAAAATTAATAATATTAGTATTTATTTCTCTCGACAAATAATCTGCTAGAGTATTTTCTTTTCTTTTAATATGTTCAAACTCTACTGTGTAGCCATTACCTGTTATTGTATCTACAAAATTAAGCCACCTACGGTTACTGATTTTTTTCTCATTGAGAAGCTTATGGAATTTTACAATTGCTTCGCAATCTGTTCTCATTGTGAAAGGTTTGAATAACCATAATTTAAAGCTATTAATGGCATTAATAACTCCTAATATTTCGCAATCTATACTGGCTAAATTTCCCTTTTCTCTGTATTTTCCACTAGAGTATCTACAAATCTTTTCTGTGGATTTTGCTGAGTATTTGGTAGGTTTGCTAAGGAGTATTGCTCCCCATCCTTTTTCACTGGCGTTTACCTCTATTACTATATAATCTAGTGGTAATTCTAGTTCTGGTAAATTCTTACAAATCTCTTTGATTTTTCTGACAGGATCAACATCTTGCTGGTTGAAGTATGTTTGACCTGTTGGGGTCGTTTTACTATACAAAGGACCTATAATTTTGCTAAGATCTTTTATGTAAGGCCTAGCATAATTTAAGGTTCCTAAGAATGATTGGAGTTTCTTTCTGTCTTCTATCTTATCTGGAAATTCTAAGATCTTTTGGGCAATATGTGGTTGTAACTGGATCTTTCCTTTTCCTATTCTTACTCCTAAATATTCTATGTATTCTTTGCACAATTCCATTTTCTTTTTATTGATGATTAAACCATTATCAATGAATAACTGAAAAATTATCCTAAGGTGCTTGTAATGTTCCTCCTGTGTTTTACTGAAACAAGAATATCATCAATATAAACAAGAATAAATGAATGGTATTTTTTGAATATATTATCCATCTTTCTCTGAAAAATACTGGGTGCTGTTTTTAATCCGAAGGGCATGACAATCCATTTGTAACATCCCTGGGGACATGCGAATGCTGTCCATGGTATGCTGGACTGGTCTAACATGATCTGCCAAAATCTTGATTTGCAATCAAACTTGCTAAAGATTATTGCATCTTGGATACTATTGATAAGCTGTTCTTTACTGGGTATATCATAGCTGTCTAACTGGATATTATCATTAAGACGCTTATAGTTTATGACCATTCGCGCTTTATCCCTTTTAAGTTCTGCATGATTTCTTACCATAAAAGCTGCACTTCTGTGTGGGCTGGTACTTTCTTTTACAACCTTAAGGTCTAATAATTCTTTAATCTGTTCTGCTAACCTAATTAATTCTTCTAACTTTTCTTTATCTGTTCTTCTCTTTTTGCGATCAAGGACTGACAAAGCATGTTCTATCTGATCGAAGTCTATTAGATCATAATCTATCTGGATTAACTGTTCTTTTTCTTCTATTTCCTCTTCCATTAACCATTCTATTTCTATAGGATCTTCTACAGTTTCTTCATATGAATCTAAATTCTCATCTAAAAGGTCTCGAATTATTTGATCTTTTATTTGATTTTCTATTTGTTCCTCTGCTATTTTGTTTCTGTTATCTATGGTTCCACCACGCTTAGCTGACAACTCTGATTCTAAACTCTGCGCATGTAATGTTTCAACTTGCAAACTGCGTTTATGGAATGTCACAAAGTGTTTGCTAAATGTGATGCTTCCATTCATACTATCTATAAAGTTTAATCCTAAGATAAACTTATAGTTGCGGTTAATGTCTCCTATCCATACCATTGGTAATGGGTAGGTGTGCTGCTGCTGGAGTCTGTTAGTAAACCTAATACTGCTATTCATAAGACATGAGGTCTGCTCTGGCTATGTAACCTGGTTTTGTGTAATATTCTATTGGTATGAGATCACGACTAATGTGACTCTTACTGGCTCCGGTATCTATCATGGCTTTGAGTTCTATGACTTTTTCTGATTGTTTCCCTCTAGCTGGTAACAAGACTTCACAATTTATTTCTATTAGGCTATTTTCTCCTATTCTATTGACTGATTCTATAATGTTACAATGGTCTTCTATGAGTTCTGGTGATTTTAAAGGTTGGTTTTTCTCATGCAACTGGTTCTTTAATCTGTTATTTTCTATTCTATATGTTTCTATTTCTATAGACAAAATTTCTACTTTCTTCTCTAATTCTCGTACCTGTTTTTCAAACTGAAATCTGGTTCTGTCTAAGTCTAGCTTAGCTATGGCTGCTTCTAACTTGGCTTCCTGAAGAGCTAATTTTGAATTCTGGTTTAACACTAGTTGTTGTATACTTCCACTTAAATCTTCTCTATCTATCTGGTAATTTTTCTTAAGACAAAATTTACAAATATTTTTCTTACAATTATCACATACACTTCTAAATAACCTAAAAGGATAACCGTTGCATTCTGAACAAGGTTCACTATCCTGGCCTACATTATGTTGCCACTGATGTATACATTCTATACTGGAACTTATAATCATAAAAGTGTATTCTGGTATATGGCTGGGAAGTTCATCTTCTGAACTACTGCTACTATCACTGTCTAAGTCTTCTAAGAAATTTATCTCCTCTGGCTCTGTGCTGACTAGACTGTATATTGATTCTATGTCACCATCCTCTAATTTCATTTCTATAAACTCAATATTATCAAAATCTTCTAATTCTGCTATAAGATTTGCTTTTTCTGTGGTTTTCTAATTTTTCCCTTTATTAGGGCATCTGTTTGCTAGGTGATCTTCCAAATCACATATAAAACATTTACATTTACGATTTTGAGTAGGTTGAACTCTTCTCCTAAAATATTTTTTAGGCTTTGGCCTAAACTGTTGTTTACTGGGTGTCTGTCTATAGGACTGACTTTTCCTATATCTTCTTCTGGGATAATAACCATGTTTTTGGTAACTATAGTTGTATCTTCCTCCTACCTGAGCCATTTTCTTATTATACTTACTGGCCTTCTTCTGGTATTTATAAAATTTTTTCTTTTTCTTTCTTTTATCCTTGTCATATCCATACTGTTGTGGAGTATATATGACCTGACTACAAAAATTTAACTTGTTTTTCTTTATACCTTTCTGGATTTCAAGTGTGGTGCACTTATCTCTGAGGGTTGCAAAAAACAAACTGAATTCTAGGACCAATTCCTAGATGCTGGTTTTCATCTCCATTAATATTTTTCCATTTTTCCCATATTTCCTCTCCTAATGGACCTGGAAGTTTCTTGAAGAATTTATTACTAATTTCTAAATCTAAAACTCTTCCCGTTTGCGACGCAAGAGCTATGAAGTCATCGCAAAAACTTACTACATATTTCCATTTATGTAACTTAAGTTGTTCTAACTGTCTCATGGCTACATTCTAGTAAGTGGTGTTTCCTTTATTAGGATCTGCTCCTATAATCAATGTTTTAACTAAACTGGTAAAATTATAAACATTTGGTCCTTGAGCTACTAGAGCTGCATACTGAGGTTCAAAATCTCTCTTATAAGCTTCTATTATTCCTTTTGCTGTGTCTCCCAAAAATGATTCACAATACGACCACATCTCTGCTGAAGAATGCCAATTAGTCATCTCTAAGAGTTTTCTAACTAGAGCTTGTTCCCATCTGTCTATGACTGTTTTATGAAACTGGGGATCAAATACTGCAATGTCAAGCATTAATCCTGTTCTTGCTTGTGCCATAAGTGATATATTTCTATCTGCTGGTAACCTCTTTCCATAAGTCCTGTATTCTAGCTCCTGTGCAGATGGCTCAATTCTAGACCTACTGATTGGAATGTTTCCCATTTCATATACTTGATTTGGGATTGCTGGTGGAGTATTGTCATATGTTTCCATATTGACTTCTACCATATGGTTTTCTATATTTTCAACTGGTGGTTGATAATATTTAAATCTGGGATCTGAATGACAATACATATCTTCTACTGAAAGATTGTTTTTCTTACTGGGATCATAATCTAAAAAATTTTCTTCTAAGACAAATATATTATTTTGTAATAAGTATTGTCTTTGGAATTTTGAACTGTCATCTAATTCTGGATGTTCATACTCAAGTTTCTGGGTATAGTATCCTTCTAAAATCTGATAGTCATAATAATCTAAATCTGGTTTATAAACGGGTTCTAGAAGTTCTTTTAATCTGATTATGTCAAATTCACTAAATTTAACTAATTGATCTAAAGTAAACCGAGGCTATTCATATGCCATATATATATGTTCTGTTTCTACATCCGAATTTCTGGTGAATTCTGTGTGGATAGAGCTCTCTACATCTGAATGTCTACCTGCTGAAATATAATTACTAAACCTAAGGTTTACTTCTCCCATACTGTTGGTATAGAAACTGTTATTACTGGGCTTAAGTTGTTGTTTGGGCACTAAATTTGTAACTTTCCATTCAAGTCCTGCTAACACTTCTGAGTCTCTTCTCTTAGCTTCTATAACTTGAATACCTTTAGTTCCTAAAGCTCTCAAAGCCTGGTCTGTCCTAAGCTTATATCTGGTGTTACTATGATTACTTAATTTTCCTATGAAATTTACGCAAACCAAGAGATTATGGGAATCTAGGATCATATGGTAACCTCTTGCTTTAATTCCTATTTTAATATGCTTGTAAAATTCTTCAAGTCTCATATGAAAATCTGGTATGCAGTACACAATCTGGCAATTACTGTTCATATCTAGTTCCATACTTCCTATTAAAGCTTGTTCTTGATTTGTAAATCTACTATCAAAAATCATTACTAACACCTTAGCTCCTAATTCTGGTCTGGCAAAACCTTTTATCCCTATGGTAATTAAACCTAAGTGTATAAGACCTAATTTTAGCTGTTTAATCTCGTTGAAACTTTTTCGGGTAATCATCTCTAAAATTTCTAACTGATCTTCTGTTATAACACTTACTGGTTTTTCATGGTAACTACTGTAAGTTCTAACACCTCTATTAAAGAAATTCTGTGATCTGTATAACACCGTTGGTCTTAAAAGTTCTAAGCTGTGGTTTCTGAATCTTTCTAACTGAACATCTGGATCTAAGATTCCCTCTATTCTGTTTTCTTCTTCTGGTTGTTTTTCAAATATTCTGTCGAGTAAAGGAATTCCACTAACTTTGGTTTTACTGCTGGATGCCATTATGAAGACTGAGAAGACTGAGGAAAATCTGGTTTCTTACCTTTGTTTGGATCTGGAGTACCAAATATGTTATAATAAAAGGTATGATTTTGTAAAGATCTATTGGATCTTTTGGGTTCTAGATGTTCTGTTGAAGCTGAAAGACTAATCTGGTTTATCTTAGAAGTTAATGCTTCTAAAGCTTTATCTTCCTGAATTTTGTCTACCTTGATAGATAATTGGTCTAATTTTTCTGACGTTTCTACTAATCTATTGCTAAGACTTATCAAAAGCTCAATAATCGTGTTATTTTGCTTAATAATGGTCTCGTCTATTTTTCCCGTTGGCTTGAAACTAGATAATCCGATAGGATCTGGTTGAGTTCTTCCTGAATTTTCTAATGCTATTTTATAAAACAAATTATCACTACTATTCATTCTCCATTGGCTAATTTCTTGACTTCTTCTAAAAGGATTTCTATTTTCTGAAGTATAATATCTAATTCTATTTTAACCTGAATTGAATTCTGCATAATTCTGTCAACTTCAAGTTTAAGACTCTCTACTAAATTTCTAGTTTCTGTTTTCATTTCTTTTGGCTGGGTAGTATCTAACTTACTGGTCAGATCTATTATATCCTGTTTGCAGGGTAATTTATCTGATATAATGAGCTGTTTTTCTTCTAATTTACTAATTCTTCTTAAAATTTCTGAATGTAAATTTTTAAAATAATCTAAATTTTCTGACTGCTTATTAGATCTGGATTTGTTAAGAGTTTCTAAAATCTGAGTGGTATGCTCAAGGGATTTTTCTGAAAATTCTATAAACTGGTTTCTGGTTACTATATTACCTTTAACTTCTAGACTGAACTTTTTATCTAAATTATTACTAAGTTGTTCTACTATCTGGAAACCTATTTTAGTCTGAATACTCTGTTTTGACTGTTGATATCTAATTTCACTTAAACTAGAACTAATTGCTTTTATGAAGTCATTAATCATAACAAACTAAACAAAAACTAATTTAAGCAATAAACTAATTAAATAAACAAATAAGACTAAAAGGATCTGTTGGCTACTTGAATTAACAAATAGTACTAGGGGCTCTGATACCAAATTTATGCAGGGGTACTAGGGTACTAGTGAAATTAAAATGCGGAAATAAAAGTACAAGAGAATTTAAATGTAAAGGGGTCTTAACTGTGAATCTCTGAAAATTCTGGTAGAGTATATAAAAGGCACTGTAATTTATTTTAAAACTACTAATGGTTATGGTTTGAATTGCAATAAATCTGAAGATAGTAGTGGTACTATCCACACTCAATCTTTTTTCTACTGTCCTGTTTTTGTTTCGTGGGTGGAGAGTCTGCTTCCTAGACTTTCTCTAACATCTGTAGCAAGTGATACATGTTGTGATATAAGCCGTAACCCATCGAACCCACTGATTGACAAACCCAAACATGCGGAGCACTGCCTCCAAGTACGGTCATAAGCTTTGCCGAGCGGACACCACATGGTATTCATCCGACACTGAAAACTTTCTCGGCAAATTGCCATGTCTAAATTAAGAGCAACCCAGCCTTGTTTTCCATACCTCCTATTTTTTAGAGAATGCATAATTTCATGGGCAATGAGGACACTATCTGAAATCTGACTGCCAGCAACAAATGCACTTTGATTCACTATACACATGGCACCATATCTTAAAAGGATAGCAAAGTACAAAATAAGTTTCGTACTTACTTTTAGGGTAAATTTCAGAGACACCCCTTGTACTTTGTCCATTTTTTAATTACACCCTCTCTATTTCATTTTTAAACACCCGCACCCCTTGTATACTTTAGACTAGTTTGGAACTGTTAGGAATTCCGTCAAAAGTAATGAAAAAACTCAAATACCCACTATTATTATAAAAAAAGGAAAGAAGAAGAAGAGGGAAAAAAAAAAAAAAAACCTTGACCCTCCTCTCCTTTTTTCTTTCATTTTGCCGTAATCTCAGGACTAGAAATCTCAGAAATCCCAAATCAAAATCGATCAACAGAGGAAACAAAATCCATGATTTTACCAAACCCAAATCAAATTATCACTCTTTTCTTCCAAAATTATGACTCCAATCTCTCTCTCTCTCTCTCTCTCTCTCTCTCTCTCTCTCTCTCTCCCATTTACCTACAAGAAGAAAACACAAGGACTAATGAAATGTATGAAGAATTCGATCCCCACTCATCACGATGAACCCAACAGAGTTTCTTCTAGAGCTTGTAAATAGAAACATAAATGATGTCTCCATGCCGTCAGAATTAGTGGACAAAGTGCAAAGGAAAAACTCGGAAACAGAGACAGAGAATGGAAAGCCCTCTCCTGCAGTTGTACATGCGGTAAATTACATTGAATTACAAATTGGACGGATTCCGACGAGGTTTTCAATTTGTGGGTTTGTGGGTTTTCAATTTCAGTTGGTGGATTTTTGGGTTTTCAATTTGGTTTATGGATTTATGGTATGCAATGTCTTTCGAATACAATTTGATTGGAGGATTTGTGTTTGTGTGTGTGTGTGTGTGTGAGAGAGAGAGAGAGAGAGGAGATTAATGATTTGGTTGGTGCGTAACTGTGCTTTTGTGATTTGGGGTATGATTTTGGAGAAGGGTTTTGATTGGGTATAATGGTGTGAATATGATATTCCTGTTTGTTCTTGGTACACAGCATGCACAAAAGCATTTTCTTTTCTATTTTGCTACAAGTACAAAAGTATTTCAGAGATAGAGAGGTGGGTACGGTGGATGGTGGTGGTTTCTATGAAGGTTGAGGGGTGCCAGTGCCAGAGATGGCAAAATGATGGTGGCGGTGAAGAGGTTGAGGCTATTAGAGATAGAGATGCTCTAAAGCGCTCAGGGGCAAATTGGTATTATTTTACGAGGAAAAGTTCCTGTCAACACTCCTTACCTGTTTTTCGTTATATTTGACAGAATTGTTAACAGTTCCAAACTAGTCTAAAGTACAAGGGGTGTGAGTGGTTAAAAATGAAGTAGATGGGGTGTAGTTAAAAAATGGGCAAAGTACAAGGGGTTCATGTCAATTTATAAATCCACAATAAATTTAAATAGTATGTGCTTAAAACTTAATTAAGTTTGGGCGAATATGAGACATGACAGTGGATTTTTCATGTCGGGAGAAAAACTTTTTAACGGAGCCTCTGTAAAATAAGATTTACGGGGCTCAATCTCGTGAGTTCAAAAGAGTTTTGAATTGTTCGGATTTAAAAACAAACTACTACCGATAATAATTTAAAAATGTATCTCAACTATTGATTGTCAAAACGAACGGCTCAAATTACGCGGGGTCGTGAATAACTTATTCCGCCGTAAATAAGTTTCTCCCTTTTCAAGGTGCAATTTTACTAAGGTTAGGTGCATAATGGAATCTGAGTTTTAAAAAAAAAAATTTAAATAAAATACTCGATTGAGTTAATGACAGATTTGAAATTGCAACCCACGTAAATAGCCTGATGTTGATGGTTAAGGTGGGAACTGTTTTCTCCTTTTTAAGATATCAAGGTCCAATGTCGGAGACTTACAGCTCGTTTGGAAGAGGTGATTTTGAGAGAAAAAAAGTGGGACAAAAGGAGAATTGATTCTCTTCTTCGTTTGGAAGGGCCATAAGGCGAGAAAGGGTGAGAGAAGGTGGGAGATGGGAACCTCCTCACTCCCAGTTCCATTTCTCACCAAAAGTGGCGAGATTCCGTGAGAAAGGGAGAGAGTGAGGCGGGTGAGGCGCGTGGGTGAGAGTAGATCTCACTCACGCAACTTCTGGCAGCACGTGTGGTCCACCCTCTCGTCGGATCGCCGTCGTACTTGTACCGTTGTTTTCTAGGGGTGCACAAGAAACCGACCCAATCCGTAAAACCGGTCCGATCCAGACCAAACCGTCCTATTTGGTCCGGTTCTGTGGTTCATTGGTTAGGTTATGGTTCCAAAAAACTAAGAACCATTAATTTTGGTTCGGTTACTAGTTCTCAATTAAAGAACCGTGGGTAGAACCGAACTAGACCGCATATTACACACACACATAATATATATAAGTGTAATTAAATATTTATTTGGATTTGGTAAGTTAATCTTTTCCTTACTAAAATCAATTTATTTAGAAAAAATATTTCATTTGTTAGAGAAGGTTTTAATATACTATTAAAATTATAGGAATCCAAACTCCTAAGAATTTTTATTGTAGTGAATATACCCAATATTTAGTGTTTTGAATTTTTAATTTTTGTGAATAAATGTTTGGATGCTAATTGGATAGAATCGGAACCGAACCGGAACCGGACCAGTCTTACGGTTAGGTCCGGTTCCGGTTAGGTTCTACGCTAATATTAGTTAGGTTTTGGTTCTCAATTTTCTAGAACCGTAAGGAATGGTCCAGTTAATGGTTTTCTAAAGAACCGGACCAATCCGGACCATGTACACCCCTATTGTTTTCATCTCGTCAAGGAGAAGCTACTTTTGTGATCAAAACTGAGTTTTGAACACTTTGATTTTGGGACTAGTCGCCGGAGATGGAATTTCAGTTGCCAGAGATGGAGTTTCAGTCGCCGGAGATGATGTTTGGTTGCCAGAGAAGAGAGAAACAGAGGGTTTCAGGTCGTCGGAGATGGAGTTGAGGTCGCCAGAGATAGAGTTGAAGTCGCCGGAGATGTGGAGAGAGTTTGATTTCTTACGATTGTTTGGATGGATGAGTGAGAAACCACAACCCTTTCTTTTCTCACTAAAATAAAGGAGACTACTTCCCTCTCTTTTCTTTTCTCACCTCCCCTGCGCTGTTAGGGGTTTTTTCACATTAAGATTTTAAGTTTGAAACCTTTTACATACATACTTTAGCTCCGGTTTCAAATGGATTCCCACTAGAAAGACAGTGAATTTATGTGTCAAAATTAATTGATATACGCGTATATTGGCCATAAACTTGTTTTTATTGGTAAAGCCTTTTCCTTTGAAGTTTGAACTTCTATCGCCCCGTTTGGTTTTCTATTGCCCAAATCTGTCCACAGTCTCGTCATCTTCTGCCCAAATCCGTCCGAAGTTTCCTTCTTGCTCACTATCAAAAATGGCCATGAGTCGCCAAGATCTTCCAGACGAGTGCTGGGAAATCATATTCAACAAGTTACACCAACAGCACCACTCTCTTCTCGAATCCCCGTCCCTCTCCTGCAAGCGATTCCTCTCTATCACCAACACTCTCCGAACTAGCCTCAAAATATTCACCGATCCAGCGCTCATCCCCCTCTCCGCACTCTTCAGTCGTTTTCCCAACCTCAACTCCATCTACCTCCGCTTCTTTCGCTGCGGAGATCTCAACCGACTCGTCACCGACATCGCAACCTCCGATTTGAACCTCGAAACCCTAGATTTCACGGGAACCGATGGCCTCCCTTTGGAGAGCTGGAGGTTACTAGGATCCCGTATGAAGAATATTAGGGTTTTGATTTGTTGGAATCTCCAAACCTTACGCGACATTGAGTTGGTTGTTATTGCGGATTCCATGCCCTGTTTGGAGGATCTGGATATCTCCTATCCTTTAAATGATTTCGGGCCGGTTCCTGAACTACAGGGTCGGAGCCTGGGTGAAGTGGGCGTGACAGATAGCGGCATCGAGGTGGTGTCGTCAAAATTGAAGGGTTTGAGAAAAATCAACGTATCTGGTAACGAATTTCTCACTGATAAGTCGCTTATAGCTCTTTCCACGAATTGCGTCTACTTGACAGATATTGTAGTTCTCGACTGTTTGTTGGTCACTTCGGACGGAATCAAATTCGTTATGCGCAATAGTACCAATTTGATTCTACTGTCAGTTGATGGATTTGGATTCGGTTCATTAGATGACTGTTCGATTCATTGTGCAAGAAATATATCAACTCTTGAAATCCACGATTCGGTAGTTCCCGATGGATATCTCCATTTGCTTGCAAAGGCTGGTATACCTTTAAAGAGTTTCACTTTATCGCATTGCATGACCCTCACATGTTCTGGAATTTCATCGGTTTTAAACAAATACTCTTCCCTAAAGTCTTTATCTTTAGATGGAATAGATGTGCTCACTGATGAGAAAATGAGTGATTTATCTCAATTTCTATCCGCTTTAGTCACAATATGCCTCGATCTTTGCAATAATATAACTGAGTTAACCTTTTTCAAGCTTGCAAAGAATTGTCCTTTGCTAGAGGATATTAGTATGATGGGAACGAATCTTGGAGGAGGAGACGAGGCTACCGATATTGTGAAAAACCCACGAATCAAGTCTCTGAACTTGGAAAATAATCCAAATCTGAGTGATGAATGTCTTGCAAAACTTGCTTCGGTATGCCCTAGTTTAGAGGTGCTTCTTGTGTCCTCCTGCAAGGGTATAACAGAGAAAGGCATTGCTGATTTCTTAAAGAGCTGCTCCAAGGTTAGGAGTTTGCAGATCGATGAATGTGGGGGGATTAAGAACATTGGAAATGGTTTTGAACTCTCCAAACTGGACTTCCTTGGTGCAACTAGATCAGGGATTGATGATGATGGGTTGATGGTTATAGGGAATAGATGTCGTGGGCTCCTGAATTTGGAGTTGGAAGGTTGCTTGGGGGTGACAACAGTAGGGTTGAAAGAAATTTTTACAAATTGTGAAAAATTGAGAAAGATAAATTTGACTGGGTGTCTTAATGTGAGAACGGAGACGGTAGATTGGATGGTGTTTTCAAGGCCATCACTTAGGGAAATTATCCTGTCATATACATCTTTGCCTTCTGAAAGCCAGAGGAAGCTGTTCTTGCGCCATGGATGTCTTGTTTTGTCAGAATAAGCAGGAGTGGAGCGGTAATTTTTAACTTCGATGTGCCAAAGTGGAGGAAAATATAAAAGAAAATTTTGGTAGCAAGTTCATTGTTGGGACAATGTGATTGAAAATTCAGGAAATGGATGGGCCGATGGGGAGATATATGGGCTCGAACCAGAACTCCATTTGATGGGTAATGTCTTAGAAATTGTAAAGTGGGCATGGAATGGGTGAGAGAACTCTTAAAAGTGAGAGGAAGAAGATCTGCTAAAATTGAACAATTAAACGTGAAGAAAGGTGTAAACTGGAAGAATATTTTATTGTGGTTCAAAAGATGCATAAGACAACGATGGATAATGAGAATGAAGTGAGGCTGCCTAAGGATTTGACGGCAAAATTCAGGGCTGCATCAAAGGAATGATTAAGAGTTGTAAAGTCATCCCTTTTCCTGATGTGAATAAAGTGCACGTCATTCGTTTTTGGTAAACAATAGTATGATGTTTCCTTTCAAGTTTTGTGATGTTATAAGGCTTGGTCTCTACAAGAGAGTGAAAGTTTGTATTAAGAGAAGTACAATAAATAAATAAGCTAGAAAAAGCTCCATAAAAGTGTTGTATGCCCTGCTCTCCTAGCAAGATCTTGCATTGTGATCCGTTAGATTTTGCTTGTTTCAAATTATTGATGTTGAGCTTAGGCTGTCAGCTTATAGGCTACATGCTCTCTCTATTTGAGCTGAATTGTTGATGTGGTAGGACCTTCTAGATAGAGGATGCAGGTTTCCTGTTGTTTCCTTAATCTCTCAAAGTTTCGGTATGAAGTACTGGTTGCATAGGTTTAGTTTTATGTCTAACAATCCCTATTCTTTGACGTCGTCGTGAAATCTCTTAGTTACCATATCTCCGCGGAGCCTCCATGATGCTTTTACCTCAATTCTCCAGTTCATGTCCTTGTATGCAGCTCTTGATCTTATTGTTCGTTTACATAACTAATCCCCAAAGGATGATGAAGATGAGTGTACCTTTGTCGGAGCATTATGAGTGTTTCTCTTACTTTCATTATTTATGTTCCCTATGACAGTCTTCTGTGTCGTGTCTTCGCTGAGAATTCCATCATATGCTTATAAGCTGGGCTTTGAGACAGTGATTGCCTTGGTTTTGTGTTATATTGCAGGTTGCATGTTGTTCCATTGAGTGTAATCTGTTTTCGAGTTTGTTGCCGGGTATTTGATTGTGATCGGGTAACGGTAAATGGAGGAAATTTTCTGGTGTATTTATGACCCAGTGAAGCCTTTTTATTCAGATGATTTGGTCGTTGATGCATGCTTGGATGTCATGGATTTTGTCTTCCCGTCAGTTCTTTGTGTGAAGCTCTAATCTGATAGTCTTCATTGTTTTTGCAAACCTGCCACCAAAAATTCCTGATTTTAGGGGGCACTTTCAGCCTCCAAATTAAGCCCCACAAGTGTTTATTATTAGGTTTAAAAGACAATTCCGGATTATTGATATGATTAGCAGAAAAAGAAAGAGCCACTCTATACCCTGACTTGACCGCGTACACAACTGGAAGAAAAATGCCATACCAGCTCATCTTGGAACGAATGGAGATTGGAATAATGGATATGGCCTTGACCTCTTCCTCTGGCACCAAGGCTTGCAGCTTGCTTAATTAGATACCACCCTCAATACCAAATAATTTAATTATTATCTGGTATTGAGGGTGGGGCAATTTCAACATTCACCATGTTCTTGTCATATTGAAACATTCACATGTACGTTTAGAGATTTTTTTTACCATGCCCAATCAAATGGTTCAAAACATGGACTAATATAAATAGCAAAACGTAGGTTGGATGCCCCAATTCCACTTTGGTTAGAGGTGTTAAACGGGCTAGATTGGCACGGGCATGGTTTTAGATGGGACTGGCATGGGCAAGGCACGACGTGGTTCTAGACAGGTATGAAGGAGCACGTCACAACAAATACTAAGTTGTTAGTCGTTACACAACACGGCACGGTTAAAAAATGGCACGACACGATTAAGTACACGAGCTGGCATGGCATGACAGAATTAAAAAACACCACGAAATGAAGCTAAACAAGTCGGCATGGCACGACATGATAAAAAAGGAAACGAAAAGAAGCTAAATGGGCCGGGCCGGCACGACACGACTAAGTAAACATGCTGGCATGACATGACATGATTAAAAAATGGCATGGTACGGTACGACACGACTAAGTAAACGAGCCGGCATAGCCCGTTTGACACCTTTGGGCATCACAGTGCGACGCCATTTTCAGAGACAAACACACACTTCTAGTAGCAAAAATAAGGACTTCCCGAAAGCTTATGTTCGGTTGCAATTTCTGAAAAACATTTCCGGAAAAAAAATTTTGAGTTAGTGTTTGGTTTGGTTTTTAGAAATGGTTGTTGGAGTAATGATTTGATAGAAAAATAGGGATAATGATTGGAAATAGGGTAATGATTGGAGAGAGATAGAGAGAGAAATAGGGGTAATGATTGGAAGAGAATAGGGGTAATGATTGAATGAAAGAGTAATGATTGGAATGAGAGAAAAGTGAAAAGTGGAATCTTTTACACTTTTTCCGGAAATGTTTTCCGAAAATTTCCGGAAATTGCAACCGAACACAGCCGGCTTCAATCGATCCCAGGGCACAGACCAGTAAAAGGAATAGCAATCGTCCCCAAAAATTTTCCCGAGATGATTCCTAGCAACAATACCAGCACCCACCATACCATCCTTGCGATTGACGGCGCCATCGACATTCAATATGGTGGTCATAAAGCTTTTGCCAAATTGCCATGTCTAATTTAAGAGCAACCCAGCCTTGTTTTTCATACCTACTATTTTTCAGTAAATGCATAATTTCATGGGTAATGAAGACACTACCCAAAATCTGACGGCCAGCAACAAATGCACTTTGATTCACCATACACACGGCGCCGGTTTCGTACTTACTTTTACAGATTTTCATGTCAATTGATAAATCCACAATATATTTAAATATGTACTTAAAACTTAATTAAGTTTGGGCGAATATGAGACATGAGAGTGGATTTTTCATGCCAATGGTCTAATTGAGGAATCTATGACAGTTTTTCAAGGTGCACTTTTACTTAGGTTAGGTGCATAATGGAGTTTGAGTTTTTTTTTTTTTATTTAAAAAATTCAAATACTGGATTGAGTTAATGAAGGTTTTAAAATTGCACCCCAAGTTAGCTTAGTGGTTAAGGTAAGAGACTTGTGGGTTTTTTTTCCCTTCAAAGATATCAAGTTCGAAGGTCAGAGACATAGTGATTTTCTCCATTCTAATATCTCAGTCTCGAAACCTAGTCGATGCGAAGCATTTGCCCCGTCTTCCAGTGAATCCCCGCTAGAAGACGGCGGATTTATGCGCCCAAAATTAATCATAGTGCACATAATCTAACTCATATGTTCATTAGGTTCAAAAGACAATTCCGGATTATCAACAGAAAAAGAAAGAGCCACTCTATACCCTGACTTGACCTTGTTAGAACTTAGAAGAAAAATGCCTTATTTATTCTCTGGTATTGAGGGTGGAGCAATTTCTACCATTCATTCTCTTCATTAATGCCATGTTCTTGTCACATTGAAACATTCACATGTTTAGAAATTGCAAAACGTAGGTTGGATGCCCCCAATACTGCCTTGGGTTGAGGTGTCAAATGGGCAGGATTGGCACGGGCACCGTACGACGTAACAGGACATGTTTAAATATGGCATATGCACGGTTTTAGATGGGCTGGACACCGGCATGGCACAACACGGTTCTAGACAAGTATGAAAGAGTATGGCACCACAAACACTAAGTTGTTAGTCGTTACACAAATTTTTTTTTCTCTATGAAACTCGATTGGAGATGACAGGCACGGACATGACACGATTAAAAAACGACACGGCATGACACGATTAAGTAAATAGGCCGGCATGACATGATTAAAAAAAAAGGGCACGAAACGAAGTTAAACGGGTCGGCATGACACGACACGATAAAAAAGGGCACGACATGAAGCTAAATCGACCGGGCCGACACAACACGATTAAGTAAATAGGCCGGCATGACACGACATGATTAAAAAATGACACTGTACAGTACGACACAATTAAATAAATGAGCTGGCATGGTCCGTTTGACACCTTTGGGCATCACAGTGCGATGCCATTTTCAAAGACAAACACCCTCTGTTAGCAGCAACAGAAATAAGGGCTTCCCAAAAGCCCAAGGCTCTAGTCGATCTCGGGGAACAGACCAGTAAAAGGAATAGCGGCGTCAGTCGATCTCGGGGCACAGACCAATAAAAGGAATAGCGATCGTCCCCAAAATTTTCCCGAGATGATTCCTAGCAACAATACCAACACCCACCATACCATCAAGGATTGACGGCGCCATCGACATTAAATTTGATTATATCAGGTGGAGGAGGTAACCATGTGGAAGGTGTGGTAGGGGACCTAGGGGTACTTCCCTTCAGGGATTTATATTCCGCTCGGGATCCAGCCTTGACTGAAATGCAGAAAGAACCATGTAGAAGGTGTCTTCTCCACAATACTAGCACATGTCCAGCCATGGTGTGAAAAAAGTGAAAGTACATGGATACCCTCTCAACTATTTCTTTTTTTTCAGAACACTCCCTCATATTTAAAATCGCCCATGAAGACCCCCTCAACTACTCTCTTTACCCATGTAACACTGTGGGGGGCTGTTTTCAACCTGGATCCCTTGAACCCTTTACTCCTCCGCTACTGTGCTGTGGGAAGATGACGTAGCTCGCCGGGTACCTGCAAACCGGAGGATGGTGTTCCTCCGGGTAGAAGCTCCGACGATTAAATCAGTATAGGGAAGAAGAAGTACAGTGGTGTATGTTAGGAAAAGAGGAATTGCTTATGAGAGGAGGAGTGTGTATCAGTGTATCAGTCTTTTTGAGTAAGAAGTACCACTGTATTTATAGGCAAGGGAATCTTGCATGCTAAGCCAACCGAGTGTAGGATACACGCGCGTTCCTATGCTCGGATGACGTCACCCGTCAGAGGCATTTAATGAAGGCCGTCTTCCCAGGTTTGCAGACGCACATGGGCTCGTGTCAGACATGTCACATCACGAAGGGGCGTCACGGCAGTGAGAAGAGAAGGCAACTCACGTATCATGTGGAAGGTTCTAGAACGTTCTGTACCAACGGTTTTCGAGCAAACTGGTCCCGAAGGAGATATTACAGGCCGAACAAGCGGAGGTAAAAATAGGAAAACGTTCCGCCGAACAAAAGACCATTTCGCCGAACAAACCAGTTAAATGCCGTCGTTCGGCGAGCTACAGATGCGCCTCCTTACGTTCGGTGAAGGGTAGATGACATGTTACCGGTCTAGTTCAGCCCTCAACGGACTGAGACAACTGAACGATGGACCCCAGGTGTAACCCCTTTGAATCTTGTGAACCCTTTGAATATTTCGGCCCACTACAATAGCCCCTCAACTTCTTCTTCTTTTGCTCGGAAAAGAGGGAGGAGTTGATCCAGTGTGGCCGAACAAACGTTTCATATTTGAAAAAGTAAGACTTCCGAACGTTGACTTTTCCGAACAGAGTGCACAGCCGAGGACAAGTATGCTCCAGGCTTCGAGGTGCAAAAGCTGAGATTGCATTTATTGCTCCTGCAACCGCCAACTTCAAATCTGCCACGCGTCCATAGGCCATTGGGGGGAGACACATGCTGAAGCTGCCACGCGTCGAGCATCCAACGACACATCAATCTCCGCCCGATCTAACGGCCGGGCGCCGATCAAATGCCGCCCTAGGTATAAAAGGTGGAGCGGGGAGAGAGAAAATCATTTTTTCTCTCTCCAATCGATTGCATTCTCTGGCCAAGACGCCGTTCAACACCAAAACTCATCAAAAACCCAGATTTTGCTGCAGTTGGATCGTAAATCACGCTTGATTCTCAGGTATTTCTTGTTTCTCCATTGTTTTCTGTCTGTTTTGATTGTTTTTGCATGCATTTTGACCCAAAAAATGGGTTTTTCTGCCACATTCGCCTAAAACGCTTTCTGGGCAAGGAAGAGCAGGTTGAAGATATTCATGTGTTCTTCCGAACGCAAGTTCATCTTCAACTAGTGTTCTTCCGAACAAGACCCCGTGCTCACCCGAACATAGGACTCATTTTGAAGCTCGTTAACGCTCGGGCGAACAGAATTGTTCTATATCGTTCGGACAGCTTCACCCAAAGAAAAGTGTTTGCTCGGGAATTCTGAGACACACTCGGCGAGATTAGCTCGTAACACTGAACATAAGCACCTCTAGGAGACTTGACCTTGCATTTCGCTGACGATCTTATCCCCTGCACTTGTGTTTTTAGGTATGGAGTCTTCATCAGCTTCCTCGGCGGAATCCTACGCCTCAGTTGACCCCAACGATCCAGGCCTCGGGGAGGTTGACCCCTGAATAGCCGTAATCAGAGCCGCGGCTCGCGAATATAGGGTGGGCGGTAGATCTCTACATGAATCGTTCGAGGGAGTCTTTGTTCCGGCCAACGTGACTCCACTTCGGACAATTGGCCCCGATCACGACGTAATAAACCTAGACGAGGAGCCTTCGGAAAAGGAAGCCGATGATCCCGAAGAGGAAGACGACGCCGAAGAAGAAGACGAAGAGGCAACAGAGGAGGCCAAGGACGAGGAGACTCCTGTTGCTTCTACTAGCCAGGCTGAAGGAGAAGCTGGGGTCGCAGGCGCGTCATCTTCTCAACCGCCGAAGACGAAGAAGAGGAAGATCGTCGCACTCGACCCCGACGAAATACCTCCCCGAGCAGGAAGGGACCCATGTCCCTATTGGGATTGCTTCGCTGACCAAGAAAGGATAGATATCTTCCGAACAACATATCACGTCCCTGACGACGTAGTAATCTCAACAATCCCTGGGCCTCGGATACGATTCTCCGACGAACACATCACTGTGCCCCTCATGGCCATTACCGAGGGTGGCCTCAGGTTTCCAATGCACAGGATCTTGAGGCAGATCCTCCACTACTTCAACCTCACCCCGTGCCAGCTGAGTGTGAACTCCTACAGAATCATCCACTCAATCATCAAGCTGGCCGAGGTTAAAATGTTCGACCTCCAAGCCCACCACATTTTCGAGAACTACATGGTGTCTCGGAATGTGAGGTACTCATGCTTCTACTTGTGCTCCCGAAGGAATATGGTGAAGATCATTCCCGAGGGTATGTACGATTCAGAGAAGTGGGCTTCGTACTACGTCGAAGTTCGGGGAAATTATGAGTTTCCCCATGGTCAAGATGATCAATTTTACGTTGCCAAGGCAAGGGGCAACCCAAGTAAGCAAAAATTTGACTTCATTGTATTTAATGCTTCACACATTGCTTGGTCCACTTTTAACGTAAATGCTTATTCCCCTTTGCACTGAATATTGTTCTTTCCCTGTGTTGTGTTCGGCAGATACAACGAAGATCAACAAGAACTTGCTAAGACTTGCCAAAGGTTGCGGACTTGCAGATTCTTTGTTGACTATTCCGAGCGAAGAAAGAGACGCTCCAACCATCCTCCAGTCCGACGCAACATACGGAGGAAGAATCCGAGGAAAGGGGGCAAAAGGAAGCAAAAAGAAGAGCTTTGTAGTTGACCTCACCGAGGATCAACTTCCTGACCTAGAAAAGCCTCTCCGAGGAACGGTGCGCCTACCCACCGAAGGAACCCCCTTTGCCGAAGAAGAGATGCCTCCTCGAAGCATGAGAGCTATCCTTCAGGCGAAGCTGGAGGAGAAGGCGGCCAAAGAGCTGGCCGAAAAACAAAAATCTGGGGGGCCTGGTGCTTCGGGTTCGGCACCGAAGCCCAGCGCTCCAAGCAAGAAGACCGCACCGGATGTGGTCCCCCAAAAGCGTCAATTACCTCCCCCTGCTTCGTCCGATTCAAAGTCACTGCCAAGAAGGCTGCAGCTTCGGCCGCTGCAGACACGTCTCCCAGCGCCGAAGGACAAGAAGGGGGAGAAAAACAAAAGGGCACCGGCAACGAAGACGAAGCTCCGAGCGCCGACGCTATCTAGGCGCCGAGCTTCATCACCCCACGAGGCAAACAAATCCTTCGTACGGATAGCCTCATTGATGACCCCTCCTTGGCCTTCACTCTACACTCGGGGCTAAGGCTGCCGAGGGATATCAATGCTCAGGTGTCCCTGAAGTCGGCTCTGAGCGACTACTACTACTTCACTGGCAGGGTAAGTTGTTTGGTTTGTTGTAAAGCATAAATAATTCCAACTGTTTTTCTTCGAATTCTCATAGTTTGTTCCACTTGCAGGCCACTCAATCTATCATGTGTGCCCAACGCCACCTCGTTGAACACGACAAGCAGGCAAAACTCCTCCAGCAAAAGCTGGAGTCGAGCCATGCTACGGCCGAGGACTACAAGAAGTGCCTCGAACAATCAGAGGAGGCCCGCCGAGGCCAAGAGATCACTATCGCCAACCTGAATGATATGATCAAGGGGCTGCAAGATGGTGCCGAACACGCGAGGGCCGAAGGAAAAGATGAGGGATTTGCCGAGGGAAGAAATCTTGGCAGAAAGGAGATGGAGGAAGAGATGAGGAAGGAGCTCAAGGTCTCCTACGACAAGGGCTACTACCAGGCAGAGGAAGATGCTGCCGAAGAACTTATGTCCTTGCAGGCCGAGCTCCAGGAGGCCCAGCACAAGAAGAGCTTTCTGCTCGGCTTCAACTTTGGTTTCGACCAGGCTGGAGTCGAAGCTGATGATGAGAGAAGGTCCCTCGTCGAGGTACCACCTTTTGAGCCAGCAGAAATTCAAAGGGAGCCTCCAGTTCCCGAAGATGCTGCAAAGGATGCGGCACAAACAGCTCCAGCTGACCAACCCATCACTCCCTCGGCCACAACCACTCCCGAGGCCCAGACATAAACAGTTTTTCTTGGTAGCTTGTTTTTAATTTTGAACTTTGAATTGGGACGTTTGGCTCCAAAAACTTTGGAGTTTGCCGAACGTAGTTTGGAAGTAATAGATTTTAACTGTTGATGCTTGTTTTTCAGTTAGTATATCTGTTCGGGTAATATGTGGTGATATTTCCTCGCTTTTCATTTTATGATATCTACATCTGTTCGGATATCGCATCTATTACGATTCAATGGGATGTCATGAATTTGCCCAAGTACTTTCGTTCGGATGAAGTACATGTCTCAATGCCACAAATTTCCAAGTATTGTCATTCGGATTGGGTTCATAAAAACTAAACAAATCAATGAAGCTTGGTTTAGCCGGTTCGGATAATAATACGTCTGAGAACCCATAATTAAAAGTACCATGTGAAACGTAAGAAACGTAAGCCTGTACCCACATAGTAGCCCCCCTGCCTTCGGGTTGGTTGAGTAAGACAAACAACACGAAGGCAGAGATGGGTACAGCAAGCTCGGGAAAAGTACGAGAGGACCGAGGTAAAAGTACCAGAGCCCGAAGGCGATATCCCGGGCGAGATGGTATACCCTCAAACGAAGTAAAATTACCGAACAAACGAATTAGCCGAACGAGTGCGTTAACCGAATCGTAGATTCCACAAAACACCCAGTGGGTTACATGCCGAACAAAAAGAAGAATCAACGAACAAAAATACGAGAGAGGTACGCGAGGCTAGCCATGGAACTTTCGAAGTTTTTGGGCGTTCCATGGGTTAGCAATCAACGTTCCATCCATCTCAGCGAGCTTATAGACACCATGGCCTATCTTCTGAACCACCCTGTAAGGGCCTTCGTAGGGATCTTTCAGCTTGGTCAACTTCTTAGCTTCTACAACCATTCGAAGAACGAGGTCACCAACTTGAAACGGCCGAGCACGGACGTTCTTATTGTAACCCCGAGCAACCTCCTGTTGGTAAGCAGCATGGTAGTAAAAGCACGAAGGGATGGAGACATGTGAGCATAGGAAACAAACCGATCAATAAGATGAGAAGTGTAAGACCGAATACCTTTGCGAAGAGCTATAGGAAGGCCAGGTGATGATAGAGGTGGAGGTGGAGGAGGTGGTGGTGGTGGCAGCGGCGATGGAGACGGTGGTTGTAGAACTAGATCTTGAGACAGAGGAGGCGCGGCAGAAGGCACTGGTGGGGCTGTTAATACTTTCTCCCGACGAACATACACCTGCAAGGGTGGCACAGATGGTACACAAATAGGAAACACCGACTCAGTCTCAGAAAGGTCAACTGGAGTACATTGACCCGAGTAAAAGGGTAATGACTCATTAAAGGTGACATTAGCACAAACAAAATGATGACGTAGAGACGGTGAGTAACACTTATACCCTTTCTGAGTGCGCGAGTATCCCAGGAAAATACACCGAATTGACTGTGGATTAAGTTTGTCCCAGCTATGATCAAGAGTATGAACATAACAGATGCACCCGAACACTCGTAGGGGTAATGAGTGGAGAGGCCGACCAGAAAATAAAACCGTATGGGGTATCTGACTGCCTAGAACTCTAGATGGCATACGATTGATCAAATAACATGCTGTAAGAACAGCACAACTCCAGTAAGACTTAGGAACTTGCATTTGGAATAACAAAGCATGCATAACCTCTGATAAATGCCTGATCTTGCGTTTGGCAACTCTATTTTGTTGTGGAGTTTGAGCACAAGAAGATTGGTGAATTATACCATGATTATCAAAAAACTTAGAAAGAGAATTATGAAAATATTCACCCACATTGTCAGAACGAAATATACGAAAGCAAGAATCAAACTGAGTTTTGATCTCCATATAAAATGACTTAAAAATAGAAGACAACTCGGACCTCTCTTTCATGAGATAAAGATACGTGACACGAGAGTAATCATCAACAAAGATAACATAATATTGAAAGCCAAAAATATTAGGGACATGCATTGGGCCCCAAATATCAGAATGAACTAATTGAAAAGGATGGGACACACGACTCTCAACCTTAGGATAAAAAGACACTCTATGATGTTTACTAAACTCACAGACTTCACAGGGCAAAACAACAACACGGCTACATGAAGGTACTAGCCGTTTAAGGTTCTGAAGGGATGGATGACCAAGACGACAATGATATTGATAGGGTGACACCGAAGACTGTAGGGCAACAGAGCTAGGGTGAACAGCGTCAGTAAAGTAATACAGGCCACCATGTTCAGTACCGCTACCAATTTTCCACCCCGTCTTGAGATCCTGAAACACACAACCATAGGGAAGAAATGTGACAGAGCAATTTAAAGATTTGGTAAGCTTACTAACAGATATAAGATTTAATGAAAAACTAGGAACATGCAATACGGAATTCAAAGTCAGGGAGGAAGTAACATAAACAGAACCCAAACCAATAATATCAGTGATAGACCCATCGACTAAGGTAACATGAGATGGTTTATCAATAGACTGGTGGTTAGAAAAAATAGTAGAAGTACCAGTCATATGATCAAATGCACTAGAATCAATTACCCAAGGAATAGAAAAACGGGAAGATGCAATACAAGCACTAGAAGAACCTGTCTGAGATAGCACAGCAATGGAGGAACTTGTCTAATGTGACACAAGGTGTTGGTACTCCTCCACAGAAATAGTGACCATAGCAGTAAAGTGAGTAACCTGTCGAACATCTTTGAAAGGAGTAACCCGATGAGCCTGAGGAAAACCATGTAGGTCATAGCAGTACTCCACTGTATGATTTGTTCCCCCACAATGAGTACACAGTCTGAAAACACGGTCTCGACTATGGTAACCTCCCCCTGACATGCGGCCCCTAGGACGGAGCCACAACCACCATGACTAAAATCATGACCACTAGAACCATGGTCAAAAACCCGACCATTTTACCCAAAATTACGACCGCGACCACGACTGAATGAAGAACTAAAAGCATTAGAAACAGCGGAAGTAGAATCAGATTTCATTGCAAACATAACTCATACAATGAGAGGCAACTAGTCAACTATCGATAGATCAACCAACCAAATATGTCACCAACTACCGACCAATAAATAATCAACCCACCAATCTAGCAACCAACGAAGAACCACCGAACAAGTAATGAGTAATAAAATAGATCACCAAGCAATGAACATTATCAACTCACAAGACAAGATGATGGCCCAAATAAACAGGATCCGATAGCATTAAAGTCGAGAGAAACAACAACCCAACAACGAATCAGTAACCAACCTCCAATACGAACGAAATAATCATCAATTCAAGAAAGACTGTAATAATAACTACTATACTGCCAGTGCAAAAAACTCAAGGCTAATACCAACAGCAACACCAAACCAATACTGAACCAAACACTAAACCAACACAATTAAACGGTACCACAGACCATCCATGAACACCAATCCGCATCGAGAACAACTTGGCACAACCAAGGATGAAAGAGGAACAGATTGTATCTAAAAAAAAAATCACCTTAAATCATATCGCCAAGAGACAAGTAGATTGAATAGGGTTTCAGATCGAAAATGGCAAGATCGACACCAACAGATGCCGCAATGAACAGTGCCGCTTGAACAGTACCCGATGAACAGTATCGTGTGAACAGTACCTGATGAACAGTCGCGTGAACGGTGATGTGAACAGTGCTGCGATGAACAGTCGCGTGAACAGTGTCGTTTTAGGGTTTTGGTAAGTGTGGGTAGGTTGTTTTAGAATTCCAAAGGGTTTGGGTAGGTCGTTTTAGGGTTTTTTTTTTGTTTTTTTGTTTTTTTTGTTTTTTTGGGCGTCAAGATGATGGCAGAGGTAGCGATGGTGGTGGATGGCATAGGGCGGCAATGGCTATGGTGGTAGGTTAGGGTTAAGCTTTGATACCATGTTGTCAGAGATGAGAAAACGTGTATAGGGTGTTAACTAACCCCTAACACAGAGATTCATTATTTATATTACCGGATAACTTGAAACAAGACTTGTTTAACCAATGTGGGACAAGACTCATAACTACTCAAATATTCCAACAAAACTTACTCAAAGGGTGTCATCTACAAGAAACTGAAGGTGCCCTTCTTTCATTCTCTTCATTCTGATTGCTACATTTTATAGCACACAGTAAGAATACCGAATGTATTATGAAAAATTTGAGTGATCACCTTGTGTCAAGGAATAGCCCTAACTTTGCATATTTTAGTGTTAACTTTTGGTGTTTTAAATCTCCTAGTCCACCAGCAAATTATTCTCCACTACGTGCCATTTCATGTGATGATCATAAAAAGAGACTTACAAAGATGTATGTTTTTCGTTAATCGAATCCAGATTATTAACAATTACATGATCAAATTAACTGGTTTCTATAGTCCAAATGCCAAACCAAATGAGCCATGGCCAAAGCAATCAGTAACTCCATTATGCAATATAGTAATTGGTACTCTGAGAGCAAATAGATGACGAATTCACAACTGATCAACATTGTACGTTGTTTGATATATGTAACCAAGTTCGTGTACACAAGAAAAGTTTCGTTTTCCAAAAACTTACTGCTGCCAGAAAGGGAATGGAAAGTTAGTGTCAAAGATGCAAAGAACCCCTGAAAGCAGTAGATATCATGAGAGGTAGCACAACAGAAGCCAATGGAAAACTGAACCTGTAGACTAGTTACTGTTGAGTTTGTTGAGGTGAATTCAGATTGGATTCTATTTGACATGAAAGAGAAGCCAGGTAAGTTTCTCAAGTTCCTTTCTGTATATTCATCCATATCTTCTTGTTATGTGCACATTTATGGTGTATGTTGAACGAGAAAATTTTTATGAGTGACAAGTTATTAGTACAAACACATACGTCAGACAACCATTCAAGCTCGTGAAAGTGAAAACTAGTGAACAAAATCTGGTGGCATGTTAGAGAGGGACCGAACTGTGTTACTTCTTTTGTGTGCGTTCAAAGTACGACCCTACTGACAACATGCAATATTTTCTTTTGAGGTGCCAGTGCGTTTGGACATTCCTGCACTTCAATGAACACCGTAGCACCGAAAAGTTCTCTCGCATTGTTTTAGGAAAAGACTTCAGATAGAAATATGAAATCTCTCTGAAGGATCACCCTAGCCATATGAAAATACACACGCAGTCTGAAAAATATGCAGTTGTATATACTTACATAAGCCAATTGTTATTCTTGCACAGCAAAGGATGTATAAAGTTGAAATTACATTGAATTTCCTTGGCTCATGATTCTTTCTTGATTGCATAAATAATAAATATTCCGCTTTTGCTATCTTGTAAGTACTCAGATATTTGTGAAGCATTGCAAAAAACTTTAAGTTAGAGTACATAAAGCCACCCAGGAGTGGCAAAAACACGATGTTTCCAAAGTGAAGACAAGTCCAGTATTGTTTCAACTTGTTCACCCAAAAAATAGGAAAACTAGTCAATAAGAACTAGTAAATGAACATGTTCATGCAAGAAATTACAACGGAGACTACTTATTTGTTCTGCACTTTAAGAAATATAGTACTAATGTTATATAAGTATCAATGCCAAGAGAAAAAGCTTCAAAACAGTAATAAGCAACCTGGCTTTGAATTAAGGGCCACAGCATAGGAAAAGAAAACTGCTTTGCATGAACAATTACTCAAACAACTCTTCTTGCAATCCTCTACTTCTGCTTGTACATCCAAAACTTACTGTCAACAGAAAGGGGAATGGAGTGCTCGTGCACTTCAACAAAAACCGTAGCACCAGATCTAATTGTCTTTAAGAGAACGGCTTCAAATAGATCTACACAATATTCTTTAGAAGGATCACCCCAGCCATATGAAAACATACTCGGAGTGTGGTAAAAAAGATACACACTGTAGCAGGCCGAACGTAGTTCGCTGGCACCCCGAGCCGAACCTGCATCACGGCTTGGCAAGTGGCCGAAGACCGTCGCTCCCTTAATTAAAAATCACCTTTGGTACATTCGCGGCCGACGGTGTTCCATGCTCGGCATCCCTCGATGTCAGTCCCGACAAGGAGTAGCTGCACATCGTCAACGCTGGGCTCGGCCGCGAGCGACGAGCCTTGGGAACTGGTGGGGCCTGGCTGCTTGATCACCCACGTGCTGAAACGGTTATAGAAGATAATGATGGAAGCACATGGGAAAGGACAGCTCACGCTCGAACGGTTACAAATATCTAATCTAGTGACGTCATAACGTCACCCGGCTCTTGCAGAGCACGTGACAGTACTTGGAGAGCAAGCTAGGGAGGTTCTATAAATAGCAGAAGGTTCACAGCCCTAAAGGTACACAACATTCCAGACCCAAAACCCTAGCTCTCTCTCTCTTTCTCTGCACTATACTCATCCTTGCGCCGGAGGGCCATACCGGGGGCTCCTCCGGTGTGGTCTTTAGTCGTGCTTCGTGGTGCAGGCTAGGCGAAGAGAGCTTGATCAACCCTGATCCAGAGGAAGGACTTGGACCAGAGATCACGGGCCACACAATTGGTGAACCCGACGTGAACCTACTTCTGATCCAAACGGCTCATCCCTCTCCCAAAACCACCCTCCCTTCCTCCACAAACAACCTCAAATCCAACCACAATGGGTGGTGATCTCACGAACGCAGCCATCTCTGGGGCCAAGGACGCCAGTGGAAACATCATCCTTCCACCCCCGGAGAGACACATGTCAATCTCAATCCCCGCCAGCTCCGGGCTATCACCAGCCGCGGAGGAAGTCACGGCGTCCTACATCCGCCTGTTACAACGTCGAGACGACGAACGAGATAACGAGCTGGCCGCGTTGAGGGCGGAGGTGGCCCAAATGAAGCAGCACATTCAGCAAACAGCAATCCCTGCCACGTCGAGATCTGGTGGAAGCAGGAGGCGGCGGGGACAAACGCCACCTCCACCGCCACCTCAGGAGCAACAAGAGTTGGGCCAACGCGGATCTGTGAAGGACAGACTTGGCTTCACCCCTGCGCCTGGTGACGCACGAGAGATCATCCTCTACAGACAGCCAAACGCTTCTGGAGCACATCGTTCCAGAAGCCACCAAGAACGCACCAGGACGCGGGACACCGAGTCGTTCACAAGCACGTACTCGACTGGTCGTGCGGAATTCTCTCGCACCACGGTCTCGCACCATAGCCGAGATTCCGTACAAACCAGGCGCCACGTGTCTGAACGCCTCGGCGAGATCCCACCCGAGAACCAGGATGATGAGATCCGCCGACGACGCGGGAAAGGATTTGGTGACGAAGGTACCCATGATAACAAAACTCGTCATGAATGAGACAAGTCCATCGACGGCCCACGGCGAGCAACAACAGACCTGAGGGATAAACTCAGGCACAGGAACGATGGGAAGACAACCACTAAGGACCCCAAGGGAAGGGACCCCAAACGAACGAAGATGGATGAGTTCGGCAAGCCACCGCGCCCTGGGTTCGAGAGGCAGTTGAAGGATCTCGGCGTTTCACCCTTCACTTCCCATGTCATCAACACTTCACCCGAATCCACATTTCACTTGCCTAAGTTCACCAAATTCGACCCATCAACATGTGAAGCCTACACCCATCTCATCCACTTCCGCCAAACAATAGAGCTCTGTACCGGAAGGATGAGATCAAGTGCAGCGTTCCCCTCGACCTCGGCTCCGCCTTGGACTCGGTGGTTCAACAAGTTGCCATTGGATCCATTGAATCTTGCCGACCTCGGCGAGCATTCAATACCCGCTTTATCACCAGCAACAAGACTGCCAAAGAGCCTGAGTCCTTGACCCAGATGAGGAAGCTCCCGACCGAGACCCTCAGGCAATACGCCGAACGTTACTGGCAACTCTTCAACGAAATACCTGGGATCGACGAATACTGGGCTGCGCGTACATTCAAGAATGGCCTGGAAACGGGCAGCAAGATACTTGACGAACTCGCCATCCGCCCGCCCCACGGCATGGGCGAACTAATGCATGTCGTCGAACGATTTTGCGCACTAGAGGAATTCTACGCTGACAGGGCGGCGCAGGGCATCCCGAGCGCAAATACAACAACCCCTGCTGTCACCCAACAGTTGCCCGCACCTGGCCTCGCCCAGCAACAGCATTCGAAGAAACATGTGAACAATATCAAGGACGGCAAGAAGCGTCAGCCGAAGGTACATGACTACGTTGCCGAGACTACATACTTCAAGGAGCCCATTTGGTCATTTCTGAAAGAGATCATGAGGCAGCCGTGGTTCGAATGGCCAACTGGTAAGCTCGGCACAGACACTGGTCAACCAGATCAGAATCCAAGGAAAAAATGCTCCTACCACAACGAGCTCGGCCATTACACCACAGCTTGCGCCCCATACAAAGCACTCCTCGAGAGACTTGCCGCCCAGGGCCATCTCGATCAATACATCGACCGAGCAAAAACACCAGCACGACAGCCAACCGGCAATCCCAATCCCAACGAACAAAGGCCGATGATACACGTTATCCACGGTCCAGTAACAAAGGAACTCGAAGGTAGTCTCCGAGCCGACATCATTCAAGCCTCGTCCTCCAAGCAGGTACTCTCTGTCGGCTGTGGATCCAAACGCCCGATCCGCACGATGTTCCCAAATGGACGATTACTTTTACCGAGCGTGATCTTGAGCATGTGCAAACTCCCCACTCTGATGCACTTGTTGTCACGGTTCAAATTGGCGTCCATGACGTCAAACGTGTCCTCATCGACCAGGGCAGCTCGGCAGAAGTCATGTACTATGACCTTTTCAAAAAGCTTGATCTCCCAGAGTCGGCACTACAAGACACAGAGGTTCCTCTCATCGGATTCAACGGAGCTCCCGTCTGGCCAATTGGCAAAATCCATCTTCCTGTCATCGTCGGCTCAAGGACCGTCTCCGTCGAGTTCATCGTCGTCAATGCTCCAAGTCCGTACAACGCCATCCTCGGCCGAGCCTGGTTGCACAGCATGCAGGCCATTGCCTCCACTTACCACCAGGTCGTACGCTTCATTGGCACTAGCGGCCGACAAGAGGATCTGAGAGGTGACCAGGTTGCCTCCAAAAAATGCTACGTCTCAGCTGTACACACGTCCTCCAAAGCAAAACAAGTCCAATGGGTTGAAGTCCCGGACATGGCTGTCATCGAAGACGTCGGCCACAAGGCCGAAGATAAAGCTGAAGAAGAATTGGTTCAAATGCCCATAAATGAGGACGGATCTCGTTTCTTCTTGCTTGGCTCTTCCCTGAGCGACGCCGAGCGTGAAGAAATGTTTCAATTTCTGAAAGAAAACATGGAGGTCTTCGCTTGGACGCCCAACGAGATGCCTGGTGTCGACCCTAACTTCATCTGCCACACACTCAACATCAAGAAGGACTCCAAGCCGGTAGTCCAGAAGGCTCGACGTTCAGCTCTCGAGCATGCCGACGCCATCATTGAGGAAGTCAATCGCTTACTCGAAGCCAATGCAATCCAGGAGGTACAGTACCCCACTTGGCTCTCTAACACAGTTGTAGTCAAAAAGAAAAACGGCAAGTGGCGAGTCTGCGTCGACTACACCAACCTCAACGATGCTTGTCCTAAAGACTGGTTCCCACTAGCAAAAATCGATCAGTTAGTCGACGCAACCGCCGGTCACGCTCGGTTCAGCTTCCTCGACGCCTACCGTGGTTATCATCAGATAGCCATGGACCCCGATGACATGGAGAAGACCGCCTTCATCACTCCGCATGGCATCTTTTGCTACCGAGTCATGCCATTTGGGCTCAAAAACTCAGGCGCCACGTTCAACCGAGCAATCTACAAAATGCTCCACGAACAGATTGGCCATATTTTGGAGGCATATATTGACGACCTCGTCGTCAAGAGTCAGAAGGAAGGGAACCATCTTGCCGAGCTGAAAGAGGTATTCGACGTCCTCAAACTCCACAAGCTCCGCCTTAATTCAGAGAAGTGTGCCTTCGGTGTGAGCGCCGGTAAGTTTCTTGGACATCTTGTCAACCGACGAGGTATTGAAGCCGACCCCAACCAGATCAAAGCCGTAGCAGACCTGCGCCCACCACGTACGGTCAAAGAGGTTCAGAGACTCACTGGCATGGCCGCTGCTCTCAACCGCTTCATCAGCAAGTCTTCGGACAAATGCCACGCCTTCTTTCATGCTTTGAAAGGGAAAAGTAGGCGAAGTTTCGAATGGACGGAAGAATGCGACAAAGCGCTCGCCGAGCTCAAGAGTTACCTGTGTTCCGCACCTCTATGAGTAAAGCCGGCAGAATTTGAAACGCTCTATCTATATTTGGCAGTCTCAGCCCATGCCGTCAGTTTCGCTCTCGTCCGACGACAGGGAGCCGATGACATGCCCATCTACTTTACCAGCAAAACACTCCTTCCCGCGCAAACGCGCTATCTCCCTCTGGAGAAATTGGCTCTAGCTCTCGTCTCGGCCGCAAGGAAGCTACTTCCCTATTTTCAATCCCACACTATCACGGTCTTAACAGAGTACCCCCTTAAAGCTCTCTTTCGAAAGGCCGACCTCTCCAATCGAGTTTCCAAGTGGGCCGTCGAACTTGCTAATTTCGACATCCACTTTGAGCCTCGTACAGCAATCAAGGGCCAAGTTCTCGCCAACTTCATTGCCGAACTCACCCCTGAAGATGCAGTCGAGTTCAACACGCCTCCTTTACCAGCTATGGCCGAACCAATGGAAGCTAAGAAACCCTGGCTACTTTTTCAGGGCAACTCCTGGAGACTGCACGTCGACGGCGCCTCAAACAGTAACGGAGCAGGTGCGGGGGTAGTCCTAGTCTCCCCATGTGGGACAATGCATGAAAGTTCTATCATCATTGACTTCCCCGCCACTAATAATGAGGCCGAGTATGAAGCCCTCCTAGCAGGTCTACGTTCAGCTTCAGCAATGCAAGCCGATAACCTTATTGTTTACTGCGATTCTCAACTGATTGTGAATCAAGTGTTAGGGGACTACGAAGCCAGGGATCCAAGAATGATGAAGTATCAGACGACGGTAGCAGAGCTTATCACCAAGTTCAAAAGTTTCAAAATCGAGCAGATAAGCCGGGAACACAACGCCCACGCCGACGCTCTCGCTGGTTTGGCATCGGCCTCTAAGGTTTCAGGATTCCGCACTATCAACTTCGGCAACATCAGTCAACCAAGCTTTGACATTCCCCCAGAAGTACTGAACATCGAGCTCGGCCCAAGCTGGATGGATGAGATCGTGGACTTCCTCAGGACCAACACTCTACCTGATGACAAAAAGGAAGCATACCGAATCCGGAATAAGGCTGCATACTACTGGTTATCCGACAGCGGCCAACTCTATCGAAAGTCCATCTCTGGGCCGTACCTGCTCGTCGTACACCCTACACAGGTACCAACGATCCTCAACGAGCTTCACTCAGGCAGCTGCGGCTGCCATTCTGGCGGACGCTCCTTATGCCAGAGGGCGCTAAGTCAAGGCTATTTCTGGAAGAATATGAAGAAAGATTGCGAAGAGGTTGTCCGCAAATGCCGACCGTGCCAACTGTTCTCCCCAATACCCAAGCAACCCGCTCAAAACCTTTCCCCCATAACAAGTCCTTGGCCATTCGCCCAATGGGGGCTTGACATCGTTGGGAAGTTGCCAACTGCCCCTGGGGGCTTCAAGTTCCTCATCACCGCTACAGATTACTTCTCCAAATGGGTGGAGGCTGAACCTTTGATAACTACTACCGAGGTTGACGTTCGGCGGTTTGTTTGGAGGAACATTATTACACGGTTCGGCGTTCCCTACGCAATTGTTTCTGACAACGGCACACAATTTGTTGGCAACGGCTTGTCAAGTCTCCTTGCAGAGTTCGGCATCCGATTCTTTAATTCTACTCCAGCGTACCCTTAAGGGAACGGCCAGGCCGAGGCCTCAAACAAAACTGTGTGTGCTGGGATTAAACGTCGCTTAACATCAAAACGGGGCAAATGGGCGGAGGAGCTACCAAGGGTTCTCTGGGCCTACCGCTCTACACCTCGCCGTTCTACAGGCCAAACTCCATTCTCCATGGCGTTCGGCATGGAAGCCGTCATCCTTTTGGAGTCTAAGTTTCCCACCCTCCGGACTGAGACGTTCGATCCAGTCACCAATGACGAGGCTGTTGCCCAGGAGCTCATCCTCGCCGAAGAAAAGCGCGATGATGCTCGGCTGCAACTAGCCGACTATCAGCAGCAAGTGGCCAAGGGGTATAACCGCAGTGTGCGCGTCAAGAAGTTCAAGCCTGACGACTTAGTTTGGTGCTTACGTCGAAACCTCGCCTTCCAATTTAAGGTTGAAATGCCCGAAGCGTAGGGCTAGGTCGTCAGCAGCATAATAACCGGTAAGACCGGGATCGTTCCCACAGAGAATTCGATAACAGCTTGATTCGGATTGAAGGTTTAATATGGTAGGTTTGTGGCGTTTAAGACCGCCAACTATCGGTTTTGCTTTGAAAATGGAAAAACTAAAACGAAAGACTAGAAATGAACTTTATGAACTAAAAGAGGCAAGTCTAAGGATCATCTAACCCTTGACAAAGGCCGTTACCGGTTCTCGATTATAACTCAGGCGAGAGTCACGACCGCGTGCTCACGCCCGGAAGATTTAGCTTTATTGACTACACTTATCAAAAGATGTGATTTTCCGAAGGCGAACCAACTTGTTTTTAATATTTATCGAACACATAGGAGGCCACGAGGCCTCGGGATGCTACTTGCCAAGACCGCTTGACTAAATACCATGCCGAGGAGTTAACACCCCTTTGCTTGGACCAAAAATGCAAGTTAAGCCCTATTCCGAAAAATCATGCTTGAAAGCCCGATGGCTCGAGAACCAAATAACCGCCTAAGTCTTCGGGAAAGATTATCCCGAGACTTAGCCAAACGACTACTCACACATAGCTAAAGCGTAAACGAAAGCATAAAAATAAGGCATAACTTTAAACCAATGGAATCGAAAATAAACTTGATTTTATAAAAGAGCTTAACCACGGCTACAACGTTAAAGAACGAGAAATTTACAAACGACAAGTACTTACTTGAGTTCTATGGAAATTAAACTTGGAAACCTTCAAACACCATTAATGGAGAAAACAACTAAGTTAGTAATGAGCTAGATAGCCAAGGAGAGAGAGGGATAGGTATTTATACAAAAAGGCTCCCTCTCTCCTTCAAAATATCAAAAAATATCCAAAAAGTGGAAAATTGCCACTTTTGGAAAGTTAAAATCTGGCAAAAAGTAAGTCGGTGAGCCATCCGTATCGATACTCCGAAAACCGTATTGATACGGTTCTATTTTGGTTGCATTCCAAAGTTCCCCGTAGACCAACCGTATCGATACGCTTAAAAACCGTATCGATACGCTGAAGCTTGGATTCTGCTCTGTTTTGAAGCCGTATCAATACTCCGAAAAACGTATAATTTCAATTTGAAAATTTGGGTTTCTCTCTGTTTTGAAACCGTATCAATACTCCGAAAAACGTATCAATACGCTGAAGGCTGGGTTTCTCTCTGTTTTGAAGCCGTATCAATACTCTGAAAAACGTATCAATACGGTTCTGCTTCCTGGCATTCCAGCTCTTGTGCTTTGTTTTGACACCCGACGGCCCATGGCACGCTTCGGCCACTACGGTTCTTCATCTTTAAACCCCGACGGCTGAATTCTTCAAAGTCCCGCCTACTCGCTTGCCTTCAAGGGTTGTTCAAAACACCAAAACAAACTCTCTTATTCGCGTATTACCTGAAACGCTCAACAGATAACCTTACGCGCAAAATCACTATAAAAGCTAAATAAACGCAAGATAAAATGACATACAACGGGACTAGTCGCACCAAATATCTACAATATTGGGTGCTCATCACGCCCCCCAACTTGAACTTTGCTAGTCCCTAGCAAACTAAAACAAAATGTATTTAACTAAGCTATGCAATCTCCCTAAGCTTCAAGATACAAATATTATGCTCAACTATTACAACTAGGGAAGAGTCCAAAAACACCCCTTCAAATCCGAGTACGTGCAATCCACGCACAAACATGCCATGAACTAGGATGAACAAACTATGCCATATTAGAGCAGTCAAGCATGCATGCACCACAACGAGTTTCGACTCCAAAACTCACAAGGATACACTCTTATTCGACTTTTCACACAATGAGATACAAGATACATCACATGACAAGCGCTAGCGAGTAAATGCAATAGCCAAAGACAAAAAGCTATGCATGCTATCAAAAAGAGCGCTTAAAACGAAAGGAAAGCTAATTATTGACAACTATACACGACAAGGGACAAATCATACTCAAAAAGTAATAGATATCAATCATGCATCAAACGGAGTTAAGAAGCATACAAAAGATCAACGGAGGACTTTATTAGCTTATAACAACCTTGGATACAAAGAAAAAGGGACTACAAAAATTTGTAGTGGCCATATGCTAGCACGGTTCATCTACCCTTGGCCACTATCAACCCTAAACTACCCAAGGCATGGCCAAATATCGACCAAACACCAAACAAAGTTACGAAAAATAAAGAAAAATATTACCACTGACTCCACCACACATAGTTGTTATCCTCATCCGGCTCTTCACGGTATTGAGTTTCGAGCTCCCCCTTTCCATCGGACTCTTTCTTATCCGGAATGTATGTTAGCCCAGAGGTTCGCACCAATCCTCTCATCATAGTATTCAACCCTCTTTCGAATCCAATTTTGCTCTTTCATAGCATTTCTTTGATTTTCTTTGAGGAATATGGTCATTTGAATTGAGATTTGGAGTGAGAGAGATTTAAGGGGTTAATTTTGAGGACTTTGGAGAGGGAGATGAAAATTTAGGATTTTAGCATTTGTAGTGGGAGAGGAAAGATAGGGAATCATGTATCAATTTTTTCACCTTTTTACATCCCAACCACTTCTATTACATTCACACCACCCCCAAAACTCCCTTCAAAAATTGAAATACACTTCCACATAACCCTCCAAATATCCGGTTACCTAGGTTTGAACAATGGAAGAGACTCGGACTATGGTTCAAAATAAGGACAAGGTGACTCTTATGTGGTTTAATCATACAAAAATGCCTTGAATCATTTCCTAAGTACGCCAACAACTCCAACAAGATGCATGAAAGATATATACACTACTCAAGCATGAACAAAAGATGCTATTTACGCAAGTGCGGAAAATGAGAACAAAAAGCATGGGATGCTTAAGAAATGAATCTCTACTCTAGCGATGCACACTACTTGACTTGACTTTTAGGCTCAACTTGTTCATCAATGTTCATGTATATGCAAATGACATGAATTAAAACACAAGATCGAATTCGACGGGATACATGACTCTTGCCATATTGATACAAGTGAGCATATTTAAAGTATCTAGCATGCGAAATCCCTACTAACAAGGGAGGATTGCAAGTAAAAGCAAAATTTTTTAAAATTTTAACTAAAACCATATGAGACATGTCTCATAAACCATATATATAACATATATATCACTCCCCCCAACTTAAAATAAGCTATGTCCTCATAGCATGGAGAACAACAGTATTGAGAGGGAAAGGACAAAAGAGATTACCCACGGGGGAATGTCAACCCCCTTATACCTCGACCAAGTTGGAGGCTTTTGCGTCACCGTCTCCTTTCGTCATCCGAACGGCTTCCAAGGCTCACTCTTTCGGCCCTTCCAACGGAACCACAGCTAGTCACACAGGGACATGGCCAAAGCTTTTTGGACTAACAACCACGACATGCAATCGCACCCATGCTTAGGGCTCCTGAATGCCTCAATCACTCCGACTTTAGACCCAATCCACCAAGGCTGGTGTGGTAGCATGTTCACCCTGCAAAAGACTTAAGCTCGAACTACCTACTAAGAGACAAATGACATTAGAACCGCCCGGCTCGTGTTATCCGGGCTCCAACAAAGAGAAATATATACAAAAGAACGAGAGAGACACCACCCGATTTTCACGCAATCTCACGAGTCATACTTTTCTTCCCGAGTCCCACCGGGTAGGTAAGACTCGGGTGGCTATACTAGACCGTCAAATTTGTTACATCATGCCCGAAGTAAAATTCACAGCTTGACCTCGCCAAACAATTAAGCCCAGCGTTCCCAATGATCAAAGCAAAGTGAGCCAAGATAAACAAAGCTCACCCAAAGACCTAAGCTGCCCCCGATAGGGACAATTGCGGAGAGCACGGATCATTAACGGTAAACTACCACAAAGAGGGCTAATGAAAGCCCGAAACAATGATGCATTAATGAAATCTTTTAGTGAGAAAATCCCGAAACACAAAAGAAACAAACAAAAACACCAAAAGCAATATCTACAATATGCACACTATGGACAATATATACAAACAAAAGAATTTAATATCAGAACTCGGAGCGTCCAAGTCACAGATGGACTCCGCCAAACAATTAAGTCCAGCGTCCCCTAAGATCGTAACTAGGCAGGCACAAGATAGAGCCAAGTGCGGTAGTGGAGCACGGGAATACCAAGGCCGAACCTATGATCTATACCGCCCCCGTTGGGGCTAATCTGGTAGACGTGAGTGGTTCCCTGTGAATTACTCCTATCAGAAAGACTAATTAAAGTCCTATGTCACTGATATTAAAATTGCCCTTCGAACCGGAGCTGGGCACACGATCCTTATTTTAGTAGCGGCGTGCGAAGCTACAAATACCCAAGTCAATGGAGGGTACCCCTTACAATTAAGTCAAGGGGCCGGGTCCGACAAACAGTTAAGTTCAGCGGTTACGCTTTCGCTCCCCGTGCAAATTAAAGTAACACAACACTAAGCTAAGGAGCCATCCGTGTAAACTGGATTGGCTAACACCTCGTCGGGCTCTCCAATTTCGAAGCCACCGAGGAAAGGCTTAAGCCTTTGACCATTGACTTTAAACGAAGAACCATTTTGCATACTTTCAACTTCAATAGCCCCATGAGGGAAAATAGTTTTGACACGATAAGGTCCGGCCCAACGGGACCGTAATTTACCGGGATGGAGATGCAAACGAGAATTATACAATAGAACTTGTTGACCGGGCACAAAGGTTTTAACCACAATATTTTTATCATGCTTAGCTTTAAGTTTAGACTTGTAAGCACTAGAGTGGTCATAAGCATTGTACCTCATCTCCTCCACCTCGGTGAGTTGCAGCTTCCGCTGGGCACCGGCCTTTGCCATGTTGAAATTAAGCTTCTTGATGGCCCAATAAGCTTTGTGCTCGAGCTCCACAGGTAGATGGCATGCTTTCCCATAGACAAGCCGGTACGGAGACATGCCCAAAATAGTCTTATAAGCTGTCCGGTATGCCCACAACGCATCCACCAAACGAGTAGACCAATCCTTACGGTTACGATTCACCGTCTTTTCCAGAATATTCTTAATTTCCCGATTTGCTAACTCCGCTTGGCCGTTGGTCTGAGGATGGTAAGCCGTTGAAACCTTGTGCACAATGGAGTACTTCTTCATAAGGGCGGCCACGGATCGGTTGCAAAAATGAGTCCCCTGATCGCTAATGATAGCCCTAGGCATCCCAAATCGTGCCAAAATGTACTCCCGAAGAAACTCAACCACAACGGCCGCATCGTTGGTTCGAGTCGGAATGGCTTCTACCCATTTGCTCACGTAATCAACGGCCAACAAGATATAAAGGTAGCCAAAAGACGACGGGAATGGCCCCATGAAATCGATGCCCCAACAATCGAACACTTCAATAATCAAGATAGGGGAGAGAGGCATCTCATTCCGTTGCGTAACACACCCCAAAAGCTGGCAGCGAGCACAACTCCGGCAAAAGGCATAAGCATCCTTGTACAAATGTGGCCAATAAAATCCGCTTTGCAAAATCTTGGCGGCGGTCTTCCGAAAAGAGAAATGGCCCCCACACGCCTCCGTATGGCAAAATTTAAGCACACTCTGTTGTTCGGAGTCAGGCACACAACGTCGAACCAGTTGATCGGCACAGTACTTAAACAGATACGGGTCATCAAAAGAGAACCGCTTCACTTCCACCAAGAACCGCCGCTTCGCTTGTAAATTCCAATGGGCTGGCATCAACCCGGTAACCAAGTAGTTCACGATATCGACATACCATGGAGCTGTGGAGATTGCAAACAATTGCTCATCGGGAAAGGAATCACCGATCGGAATATGAGCCGTATGATCCTCGAACTCCAAACGAGACAAGTGGTCGGCTACCACGTTCTCGACACCCTTCTTGTCCTTTATGGTCAAATCAAATTCTTGTAAGAGTAAGATCCACCGAATCAATCTTGCCTTGGCATCTTGCTTCGTGAAAAGGTACTTAAGGGCGGAATGATCGGTGTATACGGTAATCGGAGCTCCCACTAAATAAGACCGAAATTTGTCAAGTGCAAAGACAATAGCCAATAACTCCTTCTCGGTGGTTGAATAATTCATTTGGGCCTCATTTAACGTTTTGCTCGCATAATATATGACATACGGCTCCTTGCCTTTGCGTTGGCCCAAAACGGCCCCGACAGCATAGTCACTGGCATCGCACATAAGCTCAAAAGGCAACTCCCAATCCGGAGACCGTACGATAGGCGGGGAGGTGAGACTTGACTTTAGCTTGGCAAAACCGGCCTCACAAGCCGGCGTCCACTCAAACGGTACATCTTTTGCAAGCAAATGGCATAGCGGGCGAGCGATGGCACTGAAATCCTTTATAAACCGCCGATAGAAGCCGGCATGCCCCAAGAAGGAACGGATATCCTTCAAACACTTTGGAGTCGGGAGATTCCCAATCAAATCAATTTTTGCTCGATCGACTGCAATCCCCTTCGAAGAAACGATATGGCCAAGCACAATGCCTTCGGTTACCATAAAGTGACACTTCTCCCAATTTAATACTAGGTTCTTCTCCTCGCACCGGGCTAAAACGAGCCCCAAGTTGGCAAGACACGCTTCAAACGAATCACCGAAAATGGAGAAGTCATCCATGAACACTTCCATGATCTTCTCCACCATATCGCTAAACAAACCCATAATACACCTTGAGAAAGTACCGGGGGCGTTGCAAAGCCCGAACGGCATACGACGATACGCAAAAGTCCCGAATGGGCAAGTGAATGTGGTCTTCTCTTGGTCCTCCAACGCCACTTCAATTTGATTATACCCTGAATACCCATCCAAAAAACAATAAAACTTGTGGCCGGCCACCCTCTCTAAGATTTGATCTATGAAAGGAAGAGGAAAGTGATCCTTTCTTGTACTTGCGTTAAGCTTCCGATAGTCGGTTTGAACACGTGTTGGGATTAGTTCGTCCTTGTCATTCTTCACCACCGTCACCCCGGACTTTTTAGGCACCACTTGAATCGGGCTCACCCACTTAGAATCCGCAATAGGGTAAATGATGCCAACATCCAACAATTTAAGCACTTCCGCCCGCACGACGTCCTTCATGATCGGATTTAAGCGTCGTTGAGGTTGGCGAGATGGCTTGACATCATCTTCCATATAAATGTGATGAGAGCAAAGAGATGCATCGATGCCCTTTATGTCGGCTATAGACCACCCGATGGCTTTGGAATGCTTCTTCAATACCGCTAGCAATTCTAACTCTTGAAGTTCACTTAGGCCGGAGGAGATCACCACCGGGTAAGTTTGACTATCACCAAGATAAGCATACTTGAGCGTGTCCGGTAGTGGTTTGAGCTCAAGCATCGGGGGTTCCACATAAGACGGAACGGCTCGCTTCTCAATGGGCGGTAGCTCTTCGAATTTCGGAATCCACGGGTTTAACCCACACGCCTCCTCCTCATCTAGCAAAGAAACCAAATATGCAACCTCGGGAGCATCAAGAAAATCGGCCTCGGCGGACGTAAGAGCCAATTCCAACTCATCCTTGCAAATGAACTCGTTGACATGGTCTTGAACAAGTGAATCGATCATGCTTACTCTGCAAACATCCTCATCGTCGCCCATTTGGCTTCCAATATGGAACATGTTGACTTGCATCTTCATGTTACCAAAACTCATATTGAGCCGGCCATCCCAACAAAGAATCACGGCATCGGAAGTTGCTAAGAAAGGCCGCCCGAGAATAATTGGAACCGATGACTGAGCCGCCGGCACTGGGCACGTATCTAGAACCACAAAATCCACCGGGTACACAAATTGGTCAACTTGAACTAGAACATCTTCAACCACCCCCTTTGGAACACGGATACTCCGATCCGCCAATTGTAATGTCACCCGAGTCGGTTTCATCTCGCCTAACCCAAGTTGCTCATATATCGAAAACGGTAAAAGATTCACGCTCGCCCCCAAATCAAGAAGAGCCTTCTCCACAATCTTACCCCCAATAGTGATGGATATCGTCGGACACCCTGGATCATTATACTTGGGCGGAAGGGTTGATTCAAAAAGTGAGCTCACTTGTTCGGTCAAGAAAACTTTCTTTTGCACTTGAAGCTTACGTTTGTGAGTACAAAGATCCTTCAAGAATTTGGCATATGACGGAATTTGCTTGATAGCATCGAGCAAAGGAAGATTGACAGTTACTTGTTTAAGCACATCATAAATATCGGCATTGAGATTTGGCTTGGCCGGCGTCTTTAGCCGGTTCGGAAATGGTGCTGGAACGGTGAAAGCTTGCGGAACCTCGCTATCCTTAGCCTTTCCTTTCTCTTCTTCTGTAGAGGCTGGCTTGGGAGATTCCCCATTTGGCGATGTCGGCTTAGGCTGTGGCGGAATAGGAAACAAAAGTGGCTGCACCGGTGGCTCCACTTGAGCATTATCCACCGTCTTCCCACTTCTCAAAGAAATAATGGCTTTGGCTTGCTCGGGGAGAGGCACCGAAGAGCTACCAATTAGATGTTGTCCTTGTGGATTAGCCAAAGGTTGAGTGGGAAGTTTCCCTCTTTCTTGTTGTAATACACCAATAGCCGTTGTCAATTTCCCCATTTGAGTCCTTATATCGTTCATGGCCTGAGCGGTTTGCTCATTGGTGGTGATTTGCATTTGACAAAAAGTATTCATGGTATCCTCTAAAGACCGACGAGGTGGAGGTGCTTGTTGTTGCTGAAACTGATTTTGTCCTTGAAATGGGCCCGACGGTATGAATCCTGGCGGCCCTTGGATAGCAGGGAAACGTGGCGGTCCTTGAAGTTGAGGTTGCCGCCAATTTTAATTTTGGGCCGGAGGCGGAGCTTGTGGAGCCGACGAAGACCCTGCCTCATTTTGATTGCTCCAACGAAAAGCCGGATTAGATCTCAACCCTGGATTATAGGTATTAGAATACGGATCCCAACGTTGGTTGAATGCGTAAACCTCTTCCACGGGAAGTTGACTATAGTGTTGTTGAAGGGTGGGAATGGTATGGCAATTGTCGGTCGAATGTCCCACTGTCTCACAGATAACACACGCTTCCTCCACTTGTTGCACCTCCTTTACCGCTTTCACTTCTTTATCCTGGATCGCGTGCAACTTCATCTTGTCCAATTTAGTCGAGAGCTCATCTAGCTTAGACTCAAACATGGTATGCTCGCTCATTGAAAACTTGCCGGAGCCACCCGGTCCTTGATTCCTCATCGCTTGATCACCCGGATCGATAAATTCCCAAGTCTGAGCCCTTTCGGCCAATGCATCCAGAAATTCCCATGCAGCCTCCGGATCCTTGCCCAAGAAATCACCGCTTCCCATCGTGTCAAGAAGCTGCTTAGCTTGTTGATTACATCCCACATAGAAATAATTGATCACCAAGTACATCGGATAGTTGTGGTGTGGAACGGCTGCAAGCAAATCCTTATACCGCTCCCAATACTTGTAAAAGATCTCCCCATCTTTTTGCTTGAAATTGGCAATTTGATCCATGAGAAGTTTGGTGCGGCTAACCGGAAAATACTTCTGAGTAAACACATCCTGAACCTCCCTCCAAGTATGCAAAGACCGAGGCTTCAAAGAATGGAACCACTGCTTCGCCTTATCCTTGAGTGAAAAAGGAACAACTTCAACCGAGCTTGGTCTAATTGCCCCGGAGTTGTCACAAATGTGCTAACAATAGTTTCAAATTCCCGGATGTGAGAATACGGATCCTCTAGTTCACGCCCCCGAAATTCCGGTATAACCCGATGATATTCTGGCTTGAAAGCAAAAGCATTAGCGGCGGTGCAATTCGGAATGGCAATTGGTGACACATGCGGACCTCTTTCCGGTGTTAGGTAATCACGCAAAGTACGGGCTGCTGGTTGTTCTTCCATTGGCCTTAACGGAGGTGATAACTCACGCGGTGGAGAGTATGCCTGAATAAGATTACGGACCCTTGGCGGAGAAGTAGACCGATGTAACCGATTTGAGAAAGGGCTACGATAAACGTTTAGCATACACCCTGCACAAAACTAGCTAACCAGACTAGAGGGGCTATGCCGCCGCCTCGTTCACAAACAGTCTCGTGGGGTTATGCCACCACCACGGCTATAAAATAAAAACAATAAAAGGCAATTGACGCTCACTTTAGCTTCGTTACACCTCAAGTCGAATTGGTGGCTCGGTTAGAGGTATCCGCTAATTTGAGTTCAAATTACACAAAGTAAAAGAAAACGGATTACTTACAGTGGTTTGACGATCCTCCAAATAAGCTATAATAAGAATCCCCGGCAACGGCGCCAAAAATGCTTAGGTCGAAACCTCGCCTTCCAATTTAAGGTTGAAATGCCCGAAGCGTAGGGCTAGGTCGTCAGCAGCATAATAACCGGTAAGACCGGGATCGTTCCCACAGAGAATTCGATAACAGCTTGATTCGGATTGAAGGTTTAATATGGTAGGTTTGTGGCGTTTAAGACCGCCAACTATCGGTTTTGCTTTGAAAATGGAAAAACTAAAACGAAAGACTAGAAATGAACTTTATGAACTAAAAGAGGCAAGTCTAAGGATCATCTAACCCTTGACAAAGGCCGTTACCGGTTCTCGATTATAACTCAGGCGAGAGTCACGACCGCGTGCTCACGCCCGGAAGATTTAGCTTTATTGACTACACTTATCAAAAGATGTGATTTTCCGAAGGCGAACCAACTTGTTTTTAATATTTATCGAACACATAGGAGGCCCACGAGGCCTCGGGATGCTACTTGCCAAGACCGCTTGACTAAATACCATGCCGAGGAGTTAACACCCCTTTGCTTGGACCAAAAATGCAAGTTAAGCCCTATTCCGAAAAATCATGCTTGAAAGCCCGATGGCTCAAGAACCAAATAACCGCCTAAGTCTTCGGGAAAGATTATCCCGAGACTTAGCCAAACGACTACTCACACATAGCTAAAGCGTAAACGAAAGCATAAAAATAAGGCATAACTTTAAACCAATGGAATCGAAAATAAACTTTATTTTATAAAAGAGCTTAACCACGGCTACAACGTTAAAGAACGAGAAATTTACAAACGACAAGTACTTACTTGAGTTCTATGGAAATTAAACTTGGAAACCTTCAAACACCATTAATGGAGAAAACAACTAAGTTAGTAATGAGCTAGATAGCCAAGGAGAGAGAGGGATAGGTATTTATACAAAAAGGCTCCCTCTCTCCTTCAAAATATCAAAAAATATCCAAAAAGTTGAAAATTGCCACTTTTGGAAAGTTAAAATCACAAAAAGTAAGTCGGTGAGTCATCCGTATCGATACTCGAAAACCGTATTGATACGGTTCTGTTTTGGCTGCATTCCAAAGTTCCTCAGACCAACCGTATCGATACGGCAAAAACCGTATCGATACGCTTGAAACTTGGATTCTGCTCTGTTTTGAAGCCGTATCAATACTCGGAAAACGTATCGATCTGAAGGCTGGGTTTCTCTCTGTTTTGAAACCGTATCAATACTCCGAAAAACGTATCAATACGCTGAAGGCTGGGTTTCCCTCTGTTTTGAAGCCGTATCAATACTCTGAAAAACGTATCAATACGGTTCTGCTTCCTGGCATTCCAGCTCTTGTGCTTTGTTTTGACACCCGACGGCCCATGGCACGCTTCGGCCACTACGGTTCTTCATCTTTAAATCCCGACGGCTGAATTCTTCAAAGTCCCGCCTACTCGCTTGCCTTCAAGGGTTGTTCAAAACACCAAAATAAACTCTCTTATTCGCGTATTACCTGAAACGCTCAACAGATAACCTTACGCGCAAAATCACTATAAAAGCTAAATAAACGCAAGATAAAATGACATACAACGGGACTAGTCGCACCAAATATCTACAATATTGGGTGCTCATCATTTGGCGCAAGGTGGTACAGGCGACTAAAAAGAAGAAATTCATGCCGAACTAGGAAGGTCCCTTCCGCATCGTCAAGATTGCTGGCGAGGGCGCGTACATTCTGGAGGACATGAATGGAAAGATGCTTACCAACCCTTGGAACGCTCAGAACCTCAAAAAGGCGTACATGTGATCTTCAAACCTACGCTCGGCTATACCGCCTGTTTTCACAAAAGCTTCTCCACGCCTTGGAAAGCTTCTTTATCATTTACTCGTTAGATTTTCTGTTCGTGTTTCTTCATTTCAACGAATGGCCTCGGCCACTGACTGCTTGTCTTTTCATAACTTAATGGGAGTGAATCTTTTCCGTACGGCAATCGTTTATTTCCATTTAACTTAGCTTTTTTCAGATTTTTTGCTTAATTTTTACTCTTGGCAACGACTGCCACCCACAAACGATGACTTCGGCCACACCCACAAACGACCCTCAGGGTCCGCTTCGGCCATACTTGCTGCCCAAAAGAAGCAACAGGACATCTGGTCCACCGAACCCATTACACACACTACGGCTGGGATATGGGTTTCGGTTCGGCTTGGCAAGACAATAAGGTCGGCCACAGCTAGGTTACACTCACACTTTGGTGAGCAAACCACCCACTAAACAGTTGTATTCTAAAAACAACTTAACCATTCTACTTTGGTCAAGGCTCGGCTGCACCACCCTACATCAAGCAAACACTATCACGCCGAACCAAAACCAAAGTGGGGGCTACGGATATCTACCAATCCAAAACATGCAAGGCTACAAAACAAATTTTCACAAGGCAAAAACAAAGATTGATCAAGTACGGCCAAACGAAGTTCATTGAAAGAAAGGAAAGCACACATTCATTCATTCAAAGAAAAGACAAGTGTAGCAGAAATTCCTGACTGGAGGTACGGCGTGGTAAATCGTTCATTGCCGACCCCCAACAACTATTACATCTGGAACGGCAAACACCGAGTTCGGCGCCGTCCAGTCCATAAAGTTTGAGTTCAAACAAAAACCCATAGAAAATTCAAAAACTTAAGGAGCATCCTTCGAAGCCGCGGCATCAGCATCAGCCTTTGCATTCCCTTCAGTAAGTGCACCCTCGGCTTCGGCAGTTTGCACTTCCTTAGTACCTGCAGCAGCGGCAACGGCCCCCTCTTTCTCAGCAGCTTCATCCACCTTCTCCACTTCATCTTCAATATCCACCACAGTGAGATCCTCAAGGTCTTCCTCGCTCTCCGGGAACTCCTCGTCCGGCAGAGGAGCGCACTCCTCCTCGGTGTAAGGAAGCTCGAGCTCGGGAACCACCGGCGCATTGATACGGCCCAGATCCAGCTCGATTTGCATTCCCTCACCAACGGCGGCTACACCGGCCTTGTAACCCGCTTTATAAGCAATGGGCAGCCTCTCTTGGAGATGATCATTCACCATCGACCTTGCATCCCTCCTGTATTCCTGGCCTGCACGGTCATAACCTGCTTGATAGGCTTTCTGGTCAACTTCCTTCATCTTCCTCTTCTCCCTCTTTAGCACTTGACCGAGCTCGCGCTCAGTCTTCTTCAGCTTCTCAGCCATCTCCTCTCTCTCCTTCTCAAGCTCCGCTATATGGGACTTTGCCGTCTGCAGGCTCCCTTTATAGCTCCTTGACTTCTCCCGTTCGGCTTTCAAGTCTGCCTGGTAGCGTTTGCGCTCGGCCGTGAGGAGGGTGGCTTGGTTGTATGCGCGGAGTACGGCCTGGCCGGCCTGCATGAAAACGAGAAAGTAACAAAATAAGAATTTTTGTATGGAACAATGGGAAGAGAAATAAGCTCGACCCATACCTGAACAATATAGGCGCTGGCATGAACCAGGCTCGGTTGAAGCTCCTCTGGAACCATCTTCATGTCGTTTGGCAAAGCCACACCCTGAAGCACTGTCGGAGCTAAACCAGGCTCTAGCTTCACGCTGTCGTTCACAGAGACGACCCTACCATCGGCCGTAGCATAAGAGGGCGCAAACTCCTGCACGGCAACTTGGTCGCCAGAGCCTGACACCCTCTCCAGGGCTTTAGAGCCGCCCGCAGCCGACGACTCTGTGTGCTCCTTCCCCTGTAAAATTTGCATTTGAGGTTGGGAAGGAAAGAGGTCGTGAGTCACCTTCTGCTTTTTCGCAGCACGCTCGGCTTCGGCAGCTGCCTTTTGTCTTTCCGCCGCACCATCCCTGATATTCATCTTCACGACGTTCCTTCTTCCCATATCGTCGGCAAATTGGGGGATTAAGGTGCGGAGAGGTTCGATGTCGATACCTTCAACGGTTGAGGGCTGACTCTCCTGGAACCAGAAGCCGGCCGACTTCTTGAGAGTTGGGAACTTTACCCTCGGCGCCTTCGTCTTCTTGCTTGGCACCGGATCCTTGTCCTCCCTCCCTAGCCCCCCGGTAGACTTTTTCTTACCTTTGGCCTTTGAACTCGGACCTGCTCCTTTTTCTTTCCTCTTCAACTTACCTTTATAGGAGGGATCGTAGCCCAAAAGCGTCGGCGCGTCGTGGCAAGGTAAGGCTTTCAAACGTTCGATATGACCTTCGTCGGCTAGGTCCTGCTCTCTCTTGGCAATGGAACGGTGATCTACAAAAAAGGATTGATCTAGAACGTCAGTTGTTTCATACAAACAGTCATGTTCGGCAAAATAAAAGAAATGATTAGGCAACCTCGGAAGCTCTTTATCTTCGGCACAGAGTACAACCGCGTCGTCTGGTCGCCGAACTCATAATTACCACTAACTTCAACGTATAAGTTAGCCCATTTATCAGTATCGGGAAGCCCATCAATCAGGGGCTCCTTACCGCTGCGTGTCGACAAGTACCTGCGATTGGTCTTGCCATGCCTAGACATCTGATACGTATGGAAGAGGTCGGCCACGGAGAACTCGAGGTTGTGGAGTTCCTTCAGTTTGATGACGGCCATCACTATTCTAAAACTATTTATGGCAAAATAATGGGGGACGAGCCCGAACTTGGCCAGCAACTCCCTCAAAAACGGGTGAAGAGGGAAACGGAGCCCGGCCTCACAGATGGCCATAAGGGGGACAGCTATATGCTCGGGATAGTCCTCTGCCTTATCCCTAATTTTGTTACTGGCTACTTGGCAAATGACAACATCGGCGGGGATGTTGAAGGTGCGACAGAAGTCTTCATACTCGTTCGGCTGCCCGCTGAAATAATGTGCATGTGGACAAACCTGACCCCTCTCGTAGAGGTCAGCAATCTCTCTATCCTCGGATGCTGTTTTACCCGGCCTCGAGCGTGACGACGTCGTGGCCTCGGCTTGAGAAAGAAACCTAGATTCAGCCTCAGGGCCGAGTTCGGGTTCAGCGTCAGAGGGTGTGGATAAAGTGAAAGATATTTCGGGCTCGGTGTCGAACCCGCCCTCGTACTCATGATCACGCTCGGCGTTGGAGTCACTGGTGTCTGACATATTGGACGCTATAGAAGATGTCTGGCGTCGGCTGCGTCGCCTCTCCAAATACTCTCGGATGAAGAGTTCCTCAGAGCCGTCTCCTGAACTCTCAGAGTCGGATGATATCACTATCACCTGGTGAGCCAGACCTAAAAAGAGAAAAAACAAGCGAAAAAGGAATGAGAAACCTCGTCATCGGCCAGAAGGCAAGGATCTCTACGCTCGGCTACCTACTGGCCCACCATTTCTATCCTATGAAGACTCAAGCTCGGGAAATTCTGGAATTCAGCGGGGGCTCGGCCTAGACAACCGTGAAGTGGGGCTCGGCCAAGCCTACCGTCGGCCAAACCCTCCATTACCTACATAGGGCTCGGCCAACCCAAACATCAGCCCACCACAAGATCATAGAGGGCCTGTGCTCGGAAGAACAGGTTGAAGGCGAAGATGAACAGTTCGTTCATCTCCAGGCCTTCTACTGTTCATACAGAACAAAAAACCCCAAAAAACCCAGGAAAAAGGCAGAAAAAGCACGCAAAAACTGTAAAAACGCATAGAGAAGTGAAAGGCGAGCCCGTACCTGTGGTTTTTAAGGAGATTTGGTGGTGAATCCGCCGCAAATCGAAACCAGAAGATGAACAGGCGCTGGTCGAAGCTTTGACGATGGAGGTTTAGAGAGAGAGAGAGTCTGTAACCTCTCTCTCTCCTCGCACTGCCCTTTATATAGAAGGAGGGGTTAGGGTTTTCAGGTTTCCCGCCCATTATTACACCGCCGAACGGGCGTCCACTCAGCACGCGACACGTGGCGTTGAAATGACAGCCTGCGGAGTCTTAACCACGCCAACCGTCCTTTCACCAGCCGCACCCAGCTGCACAGTGACACTTGGCGTCCTCTCACTAGCAGGCGCCCCTGACGGTCGCTCTGTACAGATGACAAGACGGGTTAAGTCCAGCCTGATCTCATCTTCATCATCAGTAATCCATCCTCGGCGCTTTCCACGTTCGGCCGAAGCTCAGTATCGATCCCTGCCTCACGCTCGGCATCGGCAGGGATCGAGGGGCTATTGTAGCAGGCCGAACGTAGTTCGCTGGCACCCCGAGCCGAACCTGCATCACGGCTTGGCAAGTGGCCGAAGACCGTCGCTCCCTTAATTAAAAATCACCTTTGGTACATTCGCGGCCGACGGTGTTCCATGCTCGGCATCCCTCGATGTCAGTCCCGACAAGGAGTAGCTGCACATCGTCAACGCTGGGCTCGGCCGCGAGCGACGAGCCTTGGGAACTGGTGGGGCCTGGCTGCTTGATCACCCACGTGCTGAAACGGTTATAGAAGATAATGATGGAAGCACATGGGAAAGGACAGCTCACGCTCGAACGGTTACAAATATCTAATCTAGTGACGTCATAACAACGTCACCCGGCTCATGCAGAGCACGTGACAGTACTTGGAGAGCAAGCTAGGGAGGTTCTATAAATAGCAGAAGGTTCACAGCCCTAAAGGTACACAACATTCCAGACCCAAAACCCTAGCTCTCTCTCTCTTTCTCTGCACTATACTCATCCTTGCGCCGGAGGGCCATACCGGGGGCTCCTCCGGTGTGGTCTTTAGTCGTGCTTCGTGGTGCAGGCTAGGCGAAGAGAGCTTGATCAACCCTGATCCAGAGGAAGGACTTGGACCAGAGATCACGGGCCACACACACACATAAGCCAATTGGTATTCTTGCACAGCAAGTGATATATAAAGTTCCAAGTTAACTTGAATTTTCTTTAGCCCATGATTCTTTCATGGTTTCATGAATATAAACATTCTTCATTATGCTCTCGATGTTAGTTGCGAAGCATAGCAGACACTTTATGTTAGAGAGATAATATCAAATCCACCATAGAGTGGCAGAAACAATAGGTCTCCAAATCCAATCATTGGGTTGCTAAATATCTGCATCAAATAATGACCAAGTCCAAGTATTTTTGAACTCGTTCACCTAGGAAGTGGGAAAACAACCGAGGATACCAAAAAAAGTTAATGGATAACATGTTTTCAACACGAAATTACAACTTAGAAGAAACTTACGATACATACAATTATTTTGTCGTTGTCATTTACAGTTACACTCAAATGAATGTTTTTTTGCTTTTTAAGAAACTTGACATCACCTTGGCCCTGATAGGTCCGATGCAAATAACGTTGTGCCATCATGAACTGCATCCCTATCATCACCAGTTGTTGCAATTGTTATTCTTGCCGGAACATTTATGAAGTTAAAGACCAAATTGTCTTGAACACTAACGAAGCCCTCCAAGACCTGAACCACCACTGTCATTGAAGGCTGCCTCTGGTAATCACTTTGTAGACACCACGCAACTGTAGGTGCAGGAAAACGAAACAGGCCTTCGAATAGCACGAAACTGTAACGGCTACTTTTCTCTCTACACCGAAACCCTAGCACACCGCCGGTATTGATCCTACAAAACAAACAAAAGGTGAGCGCACCTTTGCCGTCTCGTGGCAAAGGCCCTCCGATGCCAAAGTTAGTATCTCGTACTAGTAAAACCTTAATTCTCAGTAAGTAATAAGTCAATAGCCAGGAATTGCGTGTGTTTACCTCTAGGTTTACCTCATATTTATAGACCCATGTTTACTTGCTGTCCAAGCCATCTTGCTGCCCTAAGTTTCCTTTCTCGTAAAGGGAACCTAGAATATCAAGGATTCTCATTCCCATAACTGCGTATTTCCTTTTAGACCATTTAGGAACTCTTTCCAAAGCTGGCCGTTCATCCCATTCTCGTTGGGTATCTCCTCCAGATCTCGTTTCCTTACTGGATATTTCCATTTCTGGACCACTCTGGAGCGCCTCCTGGCACCTTCTCCAGATTGCTGCTACTGTTCGGCCTTCTCGTTGCCGAACAGACCCTCTGGACCAATGATTTCTCATACCACTGGACCCCTTACCACGAGACTGGTCCAACAACTACCCTTGCTCTTTGGACCATACCCCTGCTCGGGTATCTTGGACCTGGGACCTCTCGTATCCCCGGTCCTTGTGCCGTTCACCTCACTGCACGGCGGATATTCCGACTGTATTTATTCTGGACCCTACGTACCACCTGTTCGGGATTACCTCCCTACAATGGCTCCCCAGCTTTACTCGTTATTTTCTTTTAATATGACGAGCAAAGCTTCTGAACACCGAGCAAGGTTCTCGTCCTTTGCTCCTGCACCCATGTTTCTCGTACTTGGTGCAGACTCATCATTAACTCAACCCAAACGTCTCGTCGTATGGTCTGGACAGGCTTTTCCAGCTAACACCTTTACACGCGGCGTGCCCTGTACTGCCCACATTCAATGCGAGCAGACGTTTTGGGGAACGGAACGTCCAAACGGCGTCTGGGGTGACGTTTCTCATACGTCACCCCCTTTGCCGGGGTATAGTTGGATTTTCGACCCATTTTCAAACCTCACTTGTTCTCTAAGTTCCCTCTGCAGAAAGCACGCCCAAGCGCCCCCGCCATTAAAGCTCTGCTCAACATCTCAGGGTCTCTTTCCCCTCTGATTCTAGGGCTCTCGTCTATTTGTTCGTAAGTCTCTATTCCCCTTCTCCATTCCGTCTTCTTCGTCGATTTAGGATCTCCACAGTTTCTTTTAGGGTTTTTTTTTTCGTACCCAACTTGTTCCTCAGAAAACCCACACCCATAGTCTCGTTATGGGTCGATTCCGTAGGCACTGTGACACACCCCAAAGGATGGCTGAGTTCAGATCTCGTTTTGAGATCCCAGACAACGTGGCCACTTCGCCGTTGGCCCGGCATCGCCATTCGTGAGTGTTTTGACAACGATACTCTGCGCATCCCTGTCGTCGCCGTTGAGGCGTCGAGTTTCCCCTGGCACCGTTACTCCGCCAGGTTTTAGCCAATTATAGACTGTCCCCGATGCAAGTTTCAGCCAACTTCTTCAGGGTTGTTATGGGCATCAATGTCCTGAACCAGATGCTAGGCACATCCCTAGGTTTGCACGACATACATCACTTGCACAGTATTTCCAGAACCAAGGACGCCTTAACCTACTATCTCAAGAGTAGGGATTCCAGGAAAAGGCTGGTGCTTGAGTTGCCTGACTCCGCTCGTGGGGATGACGATGACTTCCTCATCGTCACAGGGAACTTCGAACCCAGGGACGAGGACGGCTGATAGGTGCTGAAAAGCACCCGTTTATTCCCATTAACTTAGGCTTTGTCGGTTCTACCTAGTGTTATTTAACGAGATTTAATTGGTTTGTGGTGTTTTAGGGCTTACGGAGCATTCAGAAGAGATTTGGAGTAATAATCGTGAGTTAAGGATGTTTCGGAGCGATCCGCGATGAGAAGAGGAGTGAAAACGTGAAAGCTGAAAATCTGGTCCGAACCAAGGGATTTCTGGTCCGGACTACCAAGGCTCGCACTGAATCTAAACATTCTGTTTTTTTAGTCCGGACAGAGGAGCTGCTGGTCCGGACCAGCGGACACCACTACATGTCAATTTTTAGTTCATGTACACGTGTGTTTTGGGGCCACCTATAAAAGGAGGCTTTGGTTTATCATTTAGGTTACACTTTATATTCTTTCCAGAGGACGTTCTTTTTCCACCAGCCATTAGAAAAAGACGTGACAGGGATATTTGTTCGAGTCTTCCATGTCTTCTTCGATTTCAATTGCATCGTTCTTCTCCATGGCCGGCTAAACCCCTTATCTAGGGGGAGGATGAAACTCCGTATCAAGTAACTTTAATTTTTGTGTAGGGTTTTGGTTTTGTTATTCGAATCGATTGTGAAACTAAGAACCCTTTTCGTTTCAATTGAACGGATTGATTTTACTTTTTCTTATCTATTGAGTATTTGTATTCCGGACTTCAAATACCTGGTCTTGCAATGGTTTTCATTGATTGTGGTTGGAGTTCTGAGATAGATTATGCTCGTAAGACGGATCGTGTCGTTAGGTGGCCAAACCGTGCTACTGAGAGACGGTCCGTGCTATGGGATAGTCTATGCCTTTTAATAACCCAATTATTTTCTTGACGATTATTGTTAGGATTTGCAAGTCCTAGCGATAATCCCTTTTGATTCGAATAAATAAACCTAACCTATGCATATTATTGTTACGCAGTCGGAGTGAATTCTAAACCCTAGATATTTTCCTCCATCGTTTTCGAACCTTTTAATTCATTGTTTTAATTTAATTAGATTATTCCAAACAAACCAAATCAATCAACTCTTTTCTTTTCGAACTAATCAGCAAACTAATTGAATTTATCGTAACTTAGCCATTCAGTCCCCGTTGGAACGATACTCGGTCTTAATCATTATTCTACGGAGTAGTAGTTAATTCTCGATTTTATAAATTTATTTTTGACACGGAACGACGCGGTCAACGGCAGAGTCATTGGCTTTCACGCTCCCCACAGATTTGGCACTCCACGTTAGTTCCTTTTCTCGTAAAACTTTTTGTCGAGCAATTCCTCGTATTGCACCTTTCATTCATTTGCATTACTGATTGCCAATTTTTCTTGTATTTGCAGCCACGAACGTCAACCAGGGGCACGCCATTATCACCCCTCAGGTTCACGTGACTGACATCAACCGTGCTCTTGCATTCAACGGGCAAGGCACGTGCTTGGCTGGCCGAGCAAGAGCTGCGCAGATCCTTCTCAGTTACCGTGCATCATACGGCGGATTCATCGACCGACGAATCCGAGCAGCAGACAATCCCATCATCCCTGATCCTCCAGCTCAACAGCCCGAGCAACGAGAAGAGAGGCGTTCTCGGACCCCTCCTTTGCCCAACGATCCAATCTAACTCGCCGAAGAAACCTCCTCGTCCTCAAGTGGGTATTCTCCATCTCCCTCTCCTCGAGAAATGCAGCTACCGATCGACCTCAGCAGCCTCCTCAACATCTCGGGGGCTGGTCGTGGACGGGGCCGCGGCACATCTCGTGGCCGCGGACGCTCCTAGAGCCTGGCGCCTTCTCATGGGCGCCGTGGCCCAGCTCAACCTGACGTCCCTCCTGGCTTCTCCCCCGAGGAGATTGAGGCCAACCATAGGGAAAAACGCCAACGGCTAGAAGCCTCTTCTGTTGAATAGCCCCGTCCCAGCTCACTGCACCTCCAACCCCTCTCTGGGCTCCACAATTCACTCACGGTGGACGGCCAGTCACCGTCCGTGACAGTGTGGAGTCTGAAGGCACCCCGCTTACATTATCCCAAGCATTCATGCTTCCTGGGGACATGCAAAAGGAGGTGGCCAGCTCCCCAGACAACCTTCTCGGCTCTTTCATGAGCCATCAAGCTAAGGTAAGGCCATCTTATTCATTTTTACACGCTAATGGCTTTAAATTGCTTATTCCTGCCCTTCGTTTGACCATGCGTTTGTCCAGGCGATGCAAAAGATGGTGGCCATGGCTCAGCGGTTCGGTCAGTCTGAGCCTCAGCGTGCCAGACTGGCCAGCGAGAACGCCAAGCTGCAGAACACAATCGTCAGGCTGGAAAAGGAGAGAAATCAAGCTCGCGGGACGGCCGATGAGCTGAGGGGTGAGCTGAGGGGTGCCGAAGACAGCTTGAACCAGACTCTCACAGAGCTGGAGGCGAGCAAGAACGAGTCCAAGGCAGCCTATCAGTAGGGTTACAATGAGGGGATCCGTGTGGCCACTGAGAGCTACACGGACCAGATGCCTGGGATCCAGGACCGGGTCTTTGAAGTGGTGGTGGCTTGCCTCGAAAGTCTGGTGCCCGCAGTCTTCTACCAATGGTGAGATTGACCTTCCGAGCACCCAGGCGGCCACCGAGGAGCTGGAAGAGGTGGTGGAGGAGGAGGACAGCCTGGACAGGGAGCTTAACAACATCCCCGAACAGCAAAATGCCGAAGCTGATCAAACTGGAGAAGCGACCAACACTAGCCAGAAGGGAGCCGGTGGCGGTCCGTCTGAACCTGGCACTGCTAGGGATGATGCAACAATCCCTGCCTCTACAACTGCTCCAACTTCTGCAACTGCTCCAGCCTCTCCCCCTGTCATTGAGGACCTTACGATCGAAGAGTAAGTTGGACTCTTCGTAGTGATAATTTTTTGAAACTTTTGAATCGGTTTTTGATTGGCCCTGCGTGGCCATTGGTTCTGCCCTGCGTAGCACTGACACATTTCCACACATTTCAATTCTGCTGATTTTGGCCATTCGTGGCTTTTTATGTTTTGGGTGGCCCTGTTTGGGCTAAACTTTTGTTTTGCCTGGCCCTTTGTGGCCTTTCTTTAACACAGGTGGCCGTCTCATGGTCAGTATCGTAGTGTCTTCATACTTAGCCTTATGCATATTCACGTATGCTCCCCAGGTCTCTTCGTGCCTGCTGATGATTAAACTGTATTCACTTACTCTGTTGCAGGTTTCTCATACCTTAGAGTAAGCTTGTTGCGTTAGCAGCTTGCAACACGAAAAGTTATTTGTGTTCAGGGTCTGTTCGAACCCGAGCAACCCTTGAGTTTTTCGAACTCTAGGTACTACTGCATGTTTACGTATGCAGCTCGTAGGCTTCGTGCTCGAGAACCTTCCCCAGTATACTCGTACTTAGGTTATCCAAATTTGCTCGTATTTGGATTTAGTAATTTTGGGTTCATTCATACCCAGGTTAAGTTACAAGCTCATGTGGGGATGCACCCGTATTAGTAATCAGACCTTATTTGTTCCTGAAATAATCACAGACATATTCGAATCGAGAGCAGTGTGCATATCCTCGTATGCATTCTGGGTGTATTCGTACCCGAGCAAACGGACAAGTATATTCGTACTTGGCTTAACTCTTGGTGTATTCGTACCCGAGCAAACAGACAAGTATATTCGTACTTGGCTTAACTCTGGGTGTATTCGTACCCGAGCAAACAGACAAGTATATTCGTACTTGGCTTAACTGTGGGTGTATTCGTACCCGAGCAAACAAGCATATTCGTACTTGGTTCAATTCTGGGTGTATTCGTACCCGAGGAACTGTCAAGTGTATTCGTACTTGGCAAAACTATGGGTGTATTCGTACCCGAGCAACTGTCAAGTGTATTCGTACTTGGCAAAAATTTGAAATATTCGAAATTCCATTTAGTTACCCTATACCTCTGCTCCCCAATACGAAGTGAGGACTAAGGATATAGCTTGACTTCGTATTTAAAGCATAACGAAGGAAAAACTCGTAAAAAAAAAAAAAAAACGTTTGTTGCAAAAATTTGGGAATTTTATTCATAATTCAAAAGACTTAAGGGGGCGTTACGCGTACCCCTTGCAACTAGTAAAAGCAAACACCAGGGAATTTTATTCGTAAATCCCACACAATCACGATGTGTATCTAAAACAGAATAGAAATGAAATCAAAGTTCTTTACACGTAGAACTTCCTCAAGTTGTGAGCATTCCAGGGCCTTGTACCGGGTTCCCGTCCAGATCTGCCAATCGATATGCCCCAATGCCCACAACTTCTGTAACTCGATATGGGCCCTCCCAATTGGCCCCCAACTTGCCCTCGTTGGCCACCTTGGTGTTGCCGAGCACCTTTCGTAGCACAAGGTCTCCAACACCAAACTCTCGTGGGTGGACATGCTTGTTGTAACTTTTCATCAATTGCTCCTGGTACGAAGCCAGGTGCACCAGAGCTCGTTCTCTCCTCTCCTCGGCGAGGTCCAGCTCAATTTTCAGGGCTCTATCATTGCCCCCACTCTCCACCAGTGTGGTTCTGTTGGTCGGCAAACCAACCTCCAATGGAATCACAGCCTCTGTTCCATATGCCAGCGAGTAGAGGGTCTCTCTCGTAGACCTCCTAGGAGTTGTTCGGTACGCCCATAGGACCAGTGGCAATTCGTCGGGCCACTTGCCTTTTGCTTTGTCCAGCCTTTTCTTGATCCCGTCAAGTATGGTCTTATTGGACGCTTCTGCCTGCCCACTGCTTTGAGGGTAGGCTGGGGTTGAATAGTAGTTCCTTATTTCATACTGGGCACAAAAAGCCTTAAACTTTTTCTGGAACCATGACCCATTTATCCGTGATCAAAGAATAAGGAAACCCAAATCGAGTGATGATGCTCTTCCACACGAACCTTTCTATCATAGGTTCTGTGATCTTTGCCAGTGGTTCTGCTTCTATCCACTTGGTAAAGTAGTCCGTTGCTACCAACAGAAACTTCTTGTTCCCAGTTGCCTTATGGAGTGGACCCACGATGTCCATCCCCAACTGCGAACGGCCAAGGACTTGTCAAGGGCACAGATCCTCAGTGGTGTTCGGATCATAGGTGAGAATCTCGACACTTCTCACAAATTTTCACATACACCTTTGCATCTTCTTGCATGTGCGGCCACCAATAACCCTGGGTTATTGCACGGTGAGCAATGGATCTCCCACCTGCATGACTTCCACACGTTCCCTCGTGTATTTCATGGAGGAATTTTTGCACCATCTCGGGATGCACACAAAGCAAATACGGTCCAGTGAAGGACTTTCTATACAACTTTCCCTCAGGTGATAGCCAAAATCTTGCAGATTTCGTTTTTATCTTGTGAGCTTCTTTTTTATCTGTGGGGAGTGTCCCATCCCGTAGGAACTCCACTATTGGATCCATCCAACTTGGTCCTTGGTTCACGTCAGACCAATTCCACACTTCTCCCAATGCTCGGTTCAACGAGATAGTCCACTGTTACCTTCCTTTTGAACTCTGTTGTACGGCGCCAACCAAGCCGATGAGTCAGCGTGGGCGTTCTGTCCAGAGCTTATCTGCTCGATGTGTACCATCTCAAAGGTATCAAGCAAATCCTTGGCTGCCTCCACGTAGGCCGCCATCTTTTCACTCCGGGCCTCGTATTCCCCGGACAGCTGATTCACCACGAGTTGTGAATCACAGAATACTCGAATTCTTTTTACTTTCAAGGTTCTTGCGCTCCGTAACCAGGCCAGGAGTGCCTCGTACTCCGCCACGTTATTCGACGCACTGAAACCCAGGCGCAGGGATAATTCGATCATAACTCCTTCAGGAGGGAAGAGCACCACTCCAATTCCAGATCCGGTGTTGCATGCGGATTCATCTACAAAAAGCTTCCATTCCAATGGATCCTGCTCGGCAGGTGCCCCTCGCTTCTCGACTGACGGCTCATCCAACTGCTCCTTTCTCGTAGGAGGCCGTGGAGCTACTGTGGGAGAGAACTCTGCCACGAAATCTGTCAAAACTTGCCCTTTGACCGCCGTGCGCAGCTGATAATCAATATCATACTAGCTCAATTCCACCAACCAAGTTGATATTCGTCCCGAGAAATCGGCCTTTCGAAGCAATGACTTCAACGGGAACTCCGTGTAAACAACCACTTTGTGACTTTGGAAGTAGTGGGGCAACTTCCTAGCGGCCGTCCTCAGTGCCAGGACCAACTTCTCAAAAGGCAGATATCTCGTTTCTGCATCCAATAGCGTCGTGCTTACGTAATAGACAGGGATTTGCTTGGATCCCTTGTCCCTCAGTAAGACCGCACTTACAGCATGTTCGGATACTGCTAAGTACAGGGTCAGGACCTCGCCAGGCTCAGGAGTAGACAGAAGTGGGGCTGCTGCCAAGTACTTCTTCAGGTCTTGGAACGCTTGCTCACACTCTGCTCCCCATTCGTAACCTTCTCTCTTTTTTAACAACTGAAAGAAAGGTCTACACCTATCACTCGAACGACTTATGAACCTGTTAAGGGCTGCTGCCATCCCTATTAACCGCTGGACCTCCTTCGTGGTCCTCGGACTCTGCAGCTTCTGCAAAGCTGTTATTTGATCGGGATTCGCCTCTATCCCTCTAATGGTCACTAAGTGACCCAGGAACTTCCCAGAACTTACCCCAAACGCACATTTCGAGGCGTTGAGCTTCAGCTTATAGTCTCTCACTATCTCAAAAGCTTCTTTCAGATCGGCGATGTGGTTTCGTTTCTCCTTGCTTTTCACCACCATATCGTCTATGTACACCTCCATGGTCTTGCCGAGCAGCTTCTTTAGCATAATCGTTGGTAGTCTCTCTGGTAAGTTGCTCCGGCATTCCTCGGACCAAAGGGCATAACATTGTAACATTACAACCCCCGTGGTGTGATGAAGCGTCTTCTCCTGATCCGGGCCGTACATAGCTATCTGGTGATACCTCGATAAGCGTCGAGAAAACTCATACGCCAGAAACCAGCTGTTGCATCAACCAACCGATCTATCCGGGCGTGGAAACGTCTTTCGGACAAGCCTTGTTTAGATCCGTGAAATCGACGCATACCCGCCATTTCCCACTCTTCTTTTTTACCACCACTGTGTTAGACAACCATTCGGGGTAGTATACCTCTCAGATCGCCTTTGCCTCGAGCAAACGGTCGACCTCCTCGATAACAGCGTCCAAATGCTGTACGGCAGACCTTCTTTTCTTTTGTATCACCAGTTTGTGCTGCGGGTCCACATTCAGGTGATGGCAAATCACGCTTGCATCCACCCCAGGCATCTCCTCGGGCACCCAAGCAAACACATCAACGTGCTCTTTGAGAAATTTGACCAACTCTTCCTCCTCTTCTTTGCACAGGTTTTCCCCAATCAGGAAATATCTTTCAGGATCATTCTCGTTGATCTAGATTTTCTTCAATCCTTCCACCACTTTCTCGGCGGGATCCCCTCCGACATCCTCAATGGTCGGCTAGTTGATAACCTCGACTGTTTGCACCAACTGTGTCTTGGGTGCCTTCTTGATTATGGAAACCAAGCACTGTTGGGCTATCTTTTGGTTCCCCCTTATTTTCTCGATTCCAGTGGATCCTGGAAACTTCACCATCTGATGGTAGGTGGATGAAACTGCCTTCATCTTATGCAACCAAGTCCTTCCTATAATCGCGTTATAGGAAGATGACACATCCACTACCAAAAAATCGGTTCTGAGTACCACTGTTCCTGCCCGAACAGGGAGGGTCACCTTACCCAACGGCCAAACTGCCCCTGCATTGAACCCAACCAACGGAGTTACTGACTGTACCAAGTCCGCTTGTGCCAATCCCAGCTTTTTGAATGCATCGTAATAAAGCACCTCAGTGCAACTTCTTGAATCCACCAGGATCCTTTCCATGTCATATTCCCCAATTCGTAGGGTTATGACACGAGCATCATTGTGCGGCACCTGGACTCCTCCCAGGTCCTCATCCGTGAAGACAATGCCCTCGTTGCACCCTTCTGCTTCACGTCCCCATTTCTTTCCTAACCGCATCACGTGCTGGTCGTGTTTCACCTGCCTCTGGAGCAACCTCACTTCATTTCTCGTATAAGGTGTGGCCAATCCATGTATCATATGGATCACGCCCCTTGGATTCTGCTCGTAATCCAGTTCCATCGCTTTTTCCGCACCCTTGTGCTCCTCTTGGATGAACTCTTTCAGATACCCACGTGAGACCAAGTCATCAAGGTGCTGCTTAAACATCTCGCAGTCTTCCATCATGTGACCCTAATCCTTGTGGTAACTGCAGTGCTGACTCGTAGCCCTTCTTGCATCTTTATCTCCCTCCAGCCTTGGGGGCCACTTGAAGTACGGACGGTTCTTTATTCGATAAAGAACCCGATAAATTGGTTCTTTCCAAACCGTTGTCACTGAGAAGAAAGACTTTGGGTCAGGGGCATGTTTTTCCCGGTATGACTCTTTCTTAGCTTGCCCATGCTCCTTCCTCTCTCTATAAGTCTTGGGCTCGGGCTTATCTGCCTTCTTCGCAGGGCCCTTGACTTGCTCGGCACTCAGTTTGCCGTCCTCCCGTAGTATGTCATCCTCATTCCTGGCATGCTGCTCAATTCGCTCCATTAGTTTTGCCAGTATGCTCACTGGGCTCATGTTTAGGGACTTTCGTAGCTCCCCCCGAACAGGTAGCCCAGTCTTGAATGTCGCTATTGCATACTCCTCACTGCAACTTTCAATCTCGTTGAAAGTCTCCCAATACTTCTTGGCGCAGTCCCTGATCGGCTCACTCTCTCCTTGCTTCATAACTGAGAGACTCTCAAAAGTTTTGGGTGGTTTCCTACTCGTTAGGAACCGAGCAGTGAATTCCTCGGCCAACTGTCTCCACCCTCGTATGGTATTCGGCCCCAACTTATGGAACCATTATAGGTCCACTTTTCCCAAACTAGATGGGAACATCTTGCACATGATTGCGTCATCACCGTCGTGCATAAACATCGCCTGCTGGTGGTATTGTATGTGCGCCACCGGGTCTGCATTGGTCTCGTACAGGATAAACATCCTATGCTTAACCCTGCTCGGCAGCCTTGCCTCCTGCAATCTCTTTGCAAAAGGAGAAGTTGCTATGTTGCTAAGGGCTCTCCGTGCTGCTTCTCGTGCAGACATGGTCCCCTCCTCCGATACCTTCGCAGCCCTGGCATTATTCCTTTCCCAGTCGGAATCAGGCCTCTCGTACCTGTCCCTGTGGTGCTTCCTGCCCCCTCCTTCCTCGGGGGAGGAGCTCCTACTTCTCCTTTTTCGTGAAGAAGCCCTCGGTCGTTTCGGCGTGAGGCTTCTGCTTCTTCTTTTTCATGGAGAAGCTCTCCTGTACTCCACCATATCCAACCTTTCTTTTCTGGACTTCCTTCGTGAAAGTCCAGAATCCTCCGGATGTTCTCGTATCCGCTGCAGCTGTTGAATCTCATATTCTCGTCTTTTAATCAGACGAGCGTATTCCTCTATTTCCTATCTCTTTTTGTCCAGGATGTCTTCCCTGCTGTGCACGCTTTTCGAACGCGCCATTGACTCCCTCCCACGGCGGGACTTACTCCTTCTCGTGGATCCTGTGGCCGTCCGTCCGTCCCTGTTTCTGGAGTCGCCATGGGTTGCCAGGGGGCGGTCCTTGCTCGTGGTTCTTCCCGCACGCCCACCGTCGGGCTTTCTCGGTGGATCTGGAGGGGATTTGTCAGCTCCCCCACCCAGCTGATTGTTTGCATCAAGTGGAGTCTTTGGATCTTCTTCCGCCATGGTCACTTTTTCAAAGTGATCTCTTTCGTTTCCCACAGACGGCGCCAATTGTAGGTGCAGGAAAACGAAACAGGCCTTCGAACAGCACGAAACTGTAACGGCTACTTTTCTCTCTACACCGGAACCCTAGCACACCGCCGGTATTGATCCTACAAAACAAACAGAAGGTGAGCGCACCTTTGCCGTCTCGTGGCAAAGGCCCTCCGATGCCAAAGTTAGTATCTCGTACTAGTTAAACCTTAATTCTCAGTAAGTAATAAGTCAATAGCCAGGAATTGCGTGTGTTTACCTCTAGGTTTACCTCATATTTATAGACCCATGTCTACTTGCTGTCTAAGCCATCTTGCTGCCCTAAGTTTCCTTTCTCGTAAAGGGAACCTAGAATATCAAGGATTCTCATTCCCATAACTGCGTATTTCCTTTTAGACCATTTAGGAACTCTTCCCAAAGCTGGCCGTTCATCCCATTCTCGTTGGGTATCTCCTCCAGATCTCGTTTCCTTACTGGATATTTCCATTTCTGGACCACTCTGGAGCGCCTCCTGGCACCTTTTCCAGATTGCTGCTACTGTTCGGCCTTCTCGTTGCCGAACTGGACCAATGATTTCTCATACCACTGGACCCCTTACCACGAGACTGGTCCAACAACTACCCTTGCTCTTTGGACCATACCTCTCGTATCCCCGGTCCTTGTGCCGTTCACCTCACTGCACGGCGGATATTCCGACTGTATTTATTCTGGACCCTACGTACCACCTGTTTGGGATTACCTCCCTACAATCTCCACCACTTCTGCTCCATGTAATTGCATATCAGCATTGCATTTATCAACCATATCCAAAAGTTGTCCCCCTTCCCCTTTCCTTTCGAACAAACCTAATAAATGCATCTCTTCCTCTAGCTGAGACCTATCCAAATTTTTCCGTCCGCACAAGATCTCTAAGACCACGACCCCAAAGCTATAGACATCTACTTTCTCTGTGATTATTGAGCTCAACCATTCAGGAGCCATGTAGCCTCAAAGTTTTCATCTAAGAGGATGTTTTGGGGTTTGACATCCAAATGATATATTTTCTGTCGGCATTCCTCATGGAGATAGGCTAGTCCCTTGGCTATATCTGCGATGATCTTCCTTCTGGATTCCCACCCAAGAGTGAGCTCTTGATGTCTTTTGAATATCCATCTATCCAAGGACCCATTGGACATGTACTCGTAGACTAGAAGCCTATTAGAGTTTTCAGCACAAAATCCGATCAATCTCACCAAATTGACATGGTGGATGGTGCCTATTGTCTGAACTTCAGCTAAGAATGACTTCTTGATTTGACTTAAACTGGCAATACGCTTCACAGCTACTTCGGTGCCATCACTCAGCGTCCCTTGAAAGACTGACCCAAATCCTCCTTTCCCAAGCTTATTTCTAAAATCATTTGTTGCGGTTTTCAAATCATTGTATGAGAATCGGGTAGGCATCCCCAGTACCTTATCAATAGAGAACTCATCAGGTTCCACTGGTTCTCTGTTCATTTTGAAAACGAAAATGCAAGATCCAACCAAAAGACATACGCCAAACAAAGCTCCGAGACTAGATCCCAGGATGATCCTGCCACTTGTTGATTTCTTTCGAGGAAAATCTATTGGCGGCAATGGGTGGCGATGTTTGGATGGAGCATTCGGCACTTTAAGAAATATAGAGGTGTTGTCGGATCCTCCCTCACGTCTATAAGAGAAAAAACTTCAGACAGTAACATGCAACCTCTCGTTGCTGGATAATAGTATGATGTATCCACGAATAAAGCTGCTTTGCAAGAACAATTTCTCAAACAAGCATTTTTGCAATCCTCCAATCCAGTTTTTTCATCCATCCCATTGTATAAGTGTCGCCAATTTAAGGTGAAGTAACTAATATTCTTAGGCTCCACAAGACGGGTATACTGAGAATGATCACAAGAAATGGGTGTAACAAGGGAGCATCCGAGGTTTGTTTGCTTGTAACTTATTTGCTTAACTTCATTGCTGCTTCCCGCAAAACAACCACACTGCCCGTTTGAACTACATATGCCGTATTTGCCACACACCGTTGGATACCCGCAGTCACCAAAACGTGAAGTGAGCAAATCTGCCATGGTCTTCCATTCGGATTGAACCCATTCGTAAACCTTCAAATGCCCGTCGAGTTCCAGCCTCATGAACTGAGCTGTCGACCCAAGAGCGAAAGTTTGACCATTGAATCTTCCGTTCTTGAACGCAACATACTCTTTTTCCGAATTTAAGAAATTTTGATTTCTCTCTAAATTGGATTTGTAATAGACCAACGGCGGATTGGCTTCAACGTAACCGAACAAACTACCGCGCCGAACAGAAAGCGAAAACAAGCCTCGGCTAAAGTCAGATGATGATGTTCTAGCTATCAGCTTTTGCCCCGAGTTTAAGACCAACTTTTGTCCACTAAGTAATGAGTCCGTGGGGCGATCAAAAGATTGCCAAACCGTCGCGTTGTTGCTATCAAAAAGCACGAGGTTTCCAAATTCAGTGAACCTTAAGCCCATGACGGACTTTCCTCCAGTGTAGGTTGACCATACCATATCCCCATCCGCGTCTTCCAATATCAAATCCCCATTGCCCATTAATTTCAACGTCGCATTAACTTCCACTGGACGGTCCCTGTTGGCAGACCATACTGGCTGGGGACCATCTAGTTCGGCATAGTTTTGTTCTTGGTATCTTCCTCCACATATGACGATACCAAAGAAACATGAAGATCCATTGGAAAAGCAGTAGAAGCTGGAAACGAACTGTGAGGCATTGGATGGGGAAAGGACTGGAGTCATTTGATACGCGGGAAAAACATAGCTTGGGTTGATGTAAATTGTTGGGTTGTTATTGATCCATGTAGTGGACAAATTCGCTACTGATTGAGAATTGCTTAAATGTGCAGAAAAGATAAAGAAGGTGATAAAAGCAAATGAAATGATCAAACGCAGACTTGGTTTACCCATTACTAGTAGCAGATCCCTTTTTTGATCAGTGGGTTATGGAAAATGGGAAGAAAGGGTGAAAGACCGGGAATGGACGGGGGAGTGGATCTTGATTGTTGTTTGTGGTCAATAATAGAAAGGGTGAAAGCCGAGTCTGTTGACCGGTGATGTAGGAAGTTGTGGGCAACATGCCCTTGGAAATTTTGGTTTTCAAAGCAATGGCCCAGATCGAGAGAGCGCTAGCAGGACGAGCGCTCGTAATTCAGAGAGTCGCCACTCGGGTTTGAAGATCCGACACCCAAGGAACTGAATTCGAAACGCCTTACACGTTGTTTGATTTGAAAAAGTGAAAGCACCAATTCGCTATAACCATATCTGGGTTCGGGAGCCAGGTTACGAGAGAGGAAGGGTTTTAAGGCACCCCTCTCGCCCAATCCGGAGATCAGTCTCTATTTAGGCATTTTGTGAAAATATTACGATTCTTCTTTTATTAATCAATTTATTAGCCAATTAGAGCGAAGAACAGTTTAATGGGGATTAAGACTGTAACAATTTGCAAGATGTGAATGAAATAGCATGGATGCGAAAGCAGTAAATAGGATAAAATCAAGTTTTGTTCAGAAGAGCAAACCCAGTGCACTGTTCCAAATTTGATGTGCGCATGAAGGAACTTGCTTGCACTGACCGAAGCCACTGCACACAGTTCTAACCTACGCGCGCCAATAAACAACACACGCACGGGGATTTGCTTTTCACACAGCCTCTATTTTTATCCTCCTCTGGGCTTTGGAAGGATCAGTACTCACCCAAGACAAACCATGTAGTTTATAGTAATTACACTACACGGTTTTAAGGACGGAAAAGCCTAACAAATAATAATACGCCCCATAAACAGTGTGAGGATAAACAAAGGCCTAAGGCCAAGCTACCCATGTAAAGACCATGCACTGGTCAAAGAGGGACCTGCACGCGTGGGTCACCCACTGCTGCGCGCAGGTTCGAGTTCTCAACCAGTGCTTGGTTTCACATACTTTTGGATTCTGAGACATGTCCAGAAAGACCCCAGAGGTATTCCATAGCAACAGAAATACAAACTAGTTTTTATCATCCTTACCGTGGCCTATATACAAAGAAGAGCATAAAAGAGCAAAACACTAGTCCCCACGCGGATCTGCGCGCGCAGCCATAGAGTGGCGTGCGCATACTGATGACCAACGCGCGCTGGTTCTCATCACAACGATTTTTGAAACCTTATCAGCTTTAGGGCCAGGGCATGGTATTGATTACCAGCCTTGACCCTTGACCCTGCCAGCTTTATTTTGATTAAAGACTTTTCCTAGTTTTGCTTGTTGTAATCCAGTGATGTTATAAAAATAAAAATAAAAACTTATTCATATAATTTTGGTACACCAAAAAGTACATGGTATATAAATATATAATGCTTCATTCAGTGAATAGTGGTTCCACAGTTCAATTAATTCATAATTTTTCCTATATTTCTATAAATGTAAACCAATTCTTAGTTATCTCCACAATTTTTAGTACTTTAAATAGTTTACGAAGATGATACTTTAGTTTTAAGTAAACCGTGGTTCAAAACCAAAACTGAACCGTAGTCTAATAGTGTGGATTGGTTTGGTCCTATACTTTTTGTGGGTTGGATTGGTTTCCCAAATTTATAATCTGTAGGTAGAGATTTGGTTTTTGGTTTACTATAAAACTGAACCAATCCAGTCCATGCTCACCCCCTAGAAAATTTGATTTTGCTCTTTTTTATAGCTTTGAAGGAGAAGTAGAGAGAAATGTGGATGCTCTAAGAAGTAAAAGGGGGTTTAGTGTCCAGTTTGATAGTTAAAGGGGGTTAAGTGTACCAGAGTGATAGTTAAAAACAGGAAATACTAGGGACAAAGAAAACTTATTCCAAAAGAACCCTGAAAAGAGCAACTAGTGGTTGAGATTCATTTTGATGTGTGTGACCTAATTATCAAAGTGGTTCTCAACCATGCATTGTTTTTTTCAGGGACTCTCAGAGTACGTTTTCTTTGTATCTAAGATTTCTTATTAAAAAATCATTAGAAATTAATATTGCTGACCATCTTTTAAGAAACATTTAAACTCACCCTAACTTCCATCAGAGACGAATATTTCAACAATTAAATTCCAGGAAAAAAACCCCGGTTTCGCAAACGGAACTTTTAATTTGTCTAGAACAGAACTTTTCATGTTTGCTATTACTCGATCTCTTTTTGAGGATGTTTTCGCAAGGTCGGTGCTTGTTTCCTTTTTGAAAGACAAAAAAATTTAATTAATTTTTGAAGTTGTTACAAAGACTAATAGGATAAGGAGAACAACATCATATTCCTAACAAAGCCCCACCCACGTGCCCGTCCAGCCCCGTTTTAAGTGATCTGTCCAAAATACCCCCACTTTCATCTTCACTCGCTCAAATCCTTCATCGTACAGCATACAGCATGGAATGAAGTCAAGAATCCCTAGAATCCTTTCGTCGCTAGAGTTCAGACCTTCTGCCGCTGTACAGCGTGGTCGCCGGAGTTCGCCTCACTCCGCACTTGGTTGTCGACGTGCGGTTATACCTGTAAGGAACGAAGTAGAGTTGTTCTTCCTTGTTGGCTATCATAATTCATCCTTTTTGTCATTCATCCTTTTTGTCCCAGCTCTTGTGGATTTTGTGAGATTATACAATACTCCGGGAGTACCGCCACGTGGCACTCTTTACCACTTTACAACCACACATTTAGGTGGAGTCTACCACTAAATGTATGGACCCCACAAAAATGTATGGTTATAAAGTGGTTCAGAGTACTCCCGGACTACCAAATAATTACTCGTGGGTTTTAGCCGTATGTGATTTTTATATCCTCTTGTTGGCTCCTTGCCAACTTCATCCCCATGGGTTGCAGGTGGGATATGATTGTCCAAGTACTTTCATACACTAAACCAAAATTTTGTATTTTGGATTGTATGAGGATCTCTACTAAGCATACATGGCTAAATGGTTAAAGTACCCAACTCATAATAGAAGAGTTCGAGGTTAGAGAAGTTGGACCAAACCGTCTCCGACTCCTTGAACGAGGGGATGAACGAGCATGAACTAATCTATAAACCGATGGACTTATTTGAGAAAATAAGATTGGTTAGCAGCTCCCTCCCAATATCCGTTCAATAGAAGGCATCGATTACGATCTTCAAACTATCACCTTACCGCCTGGTCGGATAGTTCCCAAAAAAGCGATTCCTCTGGAATCTAATAATATTTGCATTTGATACGACTTCGATCGGGGAAAGCCTCTGAGCCAACCCTCGAATTGCTACGGATTTGCGTAGTTAGAGAGAAGATAGTGATTGGATAACATGTCCTTAATAAGCCAATTGTCATCCTGAATAAGCCAATAAGTCTGGGGTGGCACTATAAATAAGTATATCATCACAACAAACTTACCAATAAATGGTCGTAGCACTTGGTTCATCACACGCATGAAGGTGCTGGGTGCGTTTGATAAACCAAAGGGCATAACCGGCCACTCGTACAAGCCCTCTCGAGTTTTGAAAGCAGTCTTCCACTCATCTCCTGGCCTAATCCGAATCTGATGGTATCCGCTCTTCAAATCCAGCTTGGTGAAAATTTTGGCCCCCGATAGTTGATCCAACAAATCATCCAGTCGTGGGATTGGAAAGCGGTATTTCACGGTGATTTTGTTGATGGCCCTACTATCCACACACATTTTCCATGACCCATCCTTTTTTGGAATTAGCAAGTAAGGAACTGCGCATGGGCTAAGACTTTCTCGGATGAACCCTTTGGACAACAACTCTTCAACTTGTCTGCGCAACTCTTCATGCTCTTTCGGGCTCATACGGTAGTGAGCTCGGTTGGGCAAACTCGAACTAGGCACCAAATCAATCCGGTGCTGGATATCCCGTAGTGCTAGTAGCCCTTCAGGCAGCTCTTCAGGAAACAACTCCTCAAACTCGGCCAACTAACGTTTCAGAACTACGGGCACTTTTTCCTCAGGCTGGTCCTGCCCAATATCCTTCCCGATCAGCACAAACATAACCCCCGAATCAGCAAACTCCTCCTCCAATTGCGCCCTTGCTAACAAGTTGGTACTCTCCTCTACTGGTGGTTTAAGAGCCGATTCCTTTGATGGTAACAGAACAATCTTTGTACCCCCAAACTTCAGGCTGTACGTGTTTGCTCCACCGTCGTGCGATACTTTTCGATCATATTGCCAAGGTCGCCCAAATAAGAGGTGACAGGCGTCCATGGCCACAACATCACACCATACTTTATCTTTATATTTTGTACCAACTGAAAATGATACTAAACAACGCCTTAAAACTTTTACCTCATTACCCTTCTTCAGCCAACTCAATCTGTAGGGATTTGGATGCGCATCTCTCTTTAAATTCAGTTTCTGCACGACTTCTTCAGGCACCACGTTCTCACAATTGCCTGAATCGATCACAAAGCGACAAACCTTGCCTCCAACCGTGCAAGTGGACTAAAAGATGTTGTTGTGCAACCATGACTCACCCTCAGCCTCCCGCGGAGCATAGCACACCCGTCGAAGCACTAACAAAGGGCCTACATCTCCCATGACCTCTTCCTCCTCTAATGGTTTCTCCTCCTGAAATTCATCTGTCTCTATGAACAAGGCCTTGCCTTGACGGTGCAATTTTCTGCATTCAGAAGCACGATGTCCTAGCTCTCCACACTTATAGCATTTAAAGCCAGAAGTCGTAACTTTGTTCGTTGTTTGCACTGCGGGTTGAGGGACTACTGTGCGAACTGGTGGTGCAGCCCCCGCAGGCGCTCGACCAACACTGCCCCAGTTGGCACCTGTCGGTCTCCTGTTGAACCGTTTTTCTAATACTAATGCCCGCTAATGGGCATCTGATTCAGAGCTCAAGTCATACATATTTAACTCATCTTGAAACTGTTGACGTAAACCACCAACATACCTCGAAATCTGCTACTCCTGAGACTCTGCGAGATCATTCCTGGCCACGAGTTGGTAATACTCGTGGGTATAATCGTCGACTGAACGTGTGTTCTGTTGAAGATTCTGTAAGCGCTGGTACATCATACGAGTATAGTTATGGGGTAGAAACTCAACGCGCATCTTCTTCTTCAACTTTTCCCAAGCAGTAATCTTGGTTTTTCTCTGCCGATGCCTGCTGAGTTTGAGTTGCTGCCACCATGCAGAAGCCCTCCCTCTGAACCTGGTCGCTACAAGAGGGACCCTCCTTTCCTTATGAACCTCTTTGAAATCCAAGATTTCATCGATAGCATTGAGCCAGTCCAAAAACTCCTCTGGTGACAGATTTCCTTGAAACTCGGGCAGTTCAATCTTGAAACTGCTTTCCCAGTGACGCGAGTCGCGGGTATGAGCCACGACCTCCCTATCCCGCCCCCGCTGATGGTGGTGGCCACCAAAAGGGTTGGAATCTTCATCATCTGTTAAACCTCCCTCTGTCGGAGGGTTAGATCTCACATGACGATGGCGAGGTTGGTTGGTAACTTCTAAAGCCTCCAAGCGTTGGACAAGTCCTCTAAGCATGGCTTTGATGTCAGCAAACCCTTCCTCCATTCGAGCATCTCGGGCAACCTCATCTCGTTCACAGACTTCTTCAACATAAGTTGTTCGACCCCTCGACCTCCGGTACGTCTTCCGACCATAGTCAGGATTGATACTTGGGCTCTAATACCAACTGATGCAGCGCAGCCTCCTTTTACGAAACTATTTGCAAGAAAATACACGAACAATGTTTGAGCCAGAGGTACTCCCTCTTTAAACAAATGAATTTGAGATAAATCTCGATTTTTATTAATTCAATATCAAAAAGCTGCCGCCCCCTAAGGCTTACAATGAATATAAATAGGGTGACGGAAACCCTAACAACTTAGGAAACAATTAGGGCTGAGAATCGATCCTAATCGCAGAAAATGTGAAAAATACCAAAAATGGAAAATCCTACCTTGACTGGAAAACCAATTACTAGGAAGAAATCTAAGGTTGCCAAAACAAGCGGCAACTAAAACGCAATTTCCTATCAAAAGTTATTAGCAATCTAAATATTATCAAAAGGATTTAGTGAATATTCACTAAATCTCCTCTCAAAAGGAAACAGGAAATTAGTGAATATTCACTAATCTAGAACTAGTGAATATTCACTAATCTAGAACTAGTGAAACCAGTGAACATTCTACCGTTGTCACCCCGCCTCCAGTTTGATTTGGACTGTGCTCGGTCCAGTCGCTCGAGGAACGTGGACGCGACCCGCTCTACATCAATTATTATGGAACATCCCAAAATAAAATACTAGATTCTACAAAACTAGATGATATGCCACACAAGTACAAAATCACTTATGACTTGGTATGATATTATTTAGAAACTATGAAGCACGAATACTCTATTTTGGCATTTGTATCACATATCATATCGGTATTGGATATGGATACACTCTCTGGTAACGTATCCGATAAATTTTTTAAAGTATCCTACTTTTAGAGTATTTTTTGGTCTCTCGATACGTTTCGGATACGCCGAGATACTTGTCCTATATGCTCAGATACATTTCGGGTACACGCGGGGGTAAATATGTTATTGCTTAAAATATATGGGTTAAAATTGCAATTAGAACTATATATATCTTTTTCCCCTACAAATCGACACCAGAAAGTCAGAAACACTCCAAATCTCAATCTCATAGTTCTCGACCAAATTTTGATGATCCGAGCCGCTCAATGTGTGTAGAATGTGATTTTATGGGTACCCACGAGAAATCAGAAAAAAAAAATTATCGGGTAGTGCTTCTTTTGAGCAGTTTTTAATTGAACCGTTCAATAAAAAACTGTTTGGATCAAGCCCTTCCCAGTCATTTTTTTTGTTGATTTCACATAGGTACCCTTAAAATCACGTTCTGATCACATTGAGCGGCTCGGATCATTAAAATTTGATACTAGGAATTGCTTGTGCCTGAAGACACAACGCAGTATATTCTGATTTCAGTCTAAATGAAGAATCATTCCTTGATAATCATGCTCACCCTCACACTTAACTCTAACAAATTCCAGCAAATAAATTAAAGAAAAATATGATAATATACAGAAAATGAAACCAACGCAGTCCAATTCCACTAATTCATTTCATATAACACATGCATTACATATAGCAAAGCTCCCTAAAAGATCAATCTTGGTAGGTTATTTCTTCACATAAGTACAATAGGAGTCAAGACACATGCCCTGCGAGGGAGACTCAATTCCCTATTATGTAGTTAATTGACAATTGTCTTACTTTGTTGAAAGAACCTCATTGCATAATTTTTTATCCTTCCATGCCACAAAGCAATAACGTACATTATCTCTCAGTTATACACCGAGAGGGCGAGGGAAATCAATGTGCAAGTCTTCTAATGATCTGATCTCATTCTTACCAAGATCAACTCAAACAATACAATCCAACCAAAAGAGGAACAAAGTCCACAACAAATAAGCACCCACAAAAGATATAAGGGATTAAGAATATACCCAAGCTCAAACGGATGAGATCCATGGCAACCTGCGTTGATTTGGCAAAATCGACAATGGTAGTCAATGTTTGCTTGAGATTCACATCACGGGCACCCCATCCAGCTCTTCATCCCACCACAAATGTTATTTAAGTGTCGCAATTATAATGTCATCTTATAATGCCCATACCTTACCGTGAAGGAAAATAACAGATTTTGTTGATTCTCTCTACTTCCGTGCATACCCAGTCTCTCCTTCATTCATGAGTTGTAACTTTCTTTTGTTTGCCTAGTTCAAAAATTGAGAAAATATTAACTGAATACATGAAAATTTTAGGGGCTTTATAAAAAAGACAGATCCATGACCCCTATCCAAAATAGGAGAAATCACTTCCATCCGGAGGGAAATAAAGTAGGAGTTCAAAAAAGCTTGCATGTTAAAAAAGCACACTCAAAGATAGCGTAAACCAAGTTAACCAACATAAACCAAGCTAGACAACAACTTATTTTGGGGGCATTATAGAAGACCTATCCAGGAGCAGACTCAAGATTTAGTCATAGTGGGGTCAAATATCTAAGACATATATAATTTGTTTTTCGTACATAAAAATCGGATAAGGAATTGAATTATACGAAAATGAAAACAAAGAGTAGAAACTATTCATATTAGCATATTAGTACACAACTCATCTACCGTTGCTAAGAAAAATTATTACTTGTAGAAATTGATGATTCTTATGGCATTTTTTTTTCAAATCTCTCTTCAGAACTGCAAAAAAAAAAAAAAAGCTGAAACGTTGGACCTAAGTTTATCCTAATTCCTCCATCCGTCCTTTTTTGGTTGTTATTTTCAATATCTTTGCCTATTTTCAATTGCTTATATCTTCTAATATGAATTTTCAAAAATTATGCAAAATATTATAAATTTAAAGATATAAACAATTAAAAAATAAAACAACATTCAAAAATAGACAAACAAAATGAGCGGGAGGGAGTAACAAATTGGACAACACTAAAAGATTACTTACCACAGTGCAAAATGCACCGATAGAGTTTTTAGTTTTAACTTGGAGAAACTATCATATCCAAGCTTTTTCACATTAATTGGTAATTGTCTGACCTAGCTTCTATCTAAGATAGACTGTGCACCGATAGAGTTTTTAATTTAAACTTGGAGAAACTATCATATTCAAGCTTTTTTACATTAATTGGTAATTGTCTGACCCAGCTTCTATCTAGACTGCTTGCTTTTGTCTTTGCAGGAGCCTATGCTTGCTTTTGGAGAGGGAGAGAGAGAGAAACAAACCAGAGTATAGAAGTCTATAGACACGTAGACTTTGTGGGGAGAGAAAAAACATTGAGTTCTTTAGACTCTAAAACTTTGTGGAAAGAGAAAAAACATTGAGTTCTTTGTATAACGTCACAATCAAAGAGGGCATGAATTGTAAATCCCGTGGGATTTTTTGGGCAATAATATTATCCGGTTGGGGCAAAATTACAGAATACTCCTCAAAATTATACCTGCTCTAGGGATATTTTGGGACTTAGTGGGGTCAAGTGACCCACCTTGACCTAGTGTAGGTCCGCCCTTGGACATATCCATGACTCTTGCCCGAAATAGGATAAATCAGTTCCCTCCGAAAGGAAACAAAGTAGGAGTTCAAAAATGCTTGCGTGTTAAAAAAGCATGCACTTCGATAAGAAAAAGCTTGCATGCTAAAAAAGCACACTCAAAGATAGCGTAAACCAAGTTACCCAACATAAACCAAGCTACACAACAACATATTATCAATCTATTTGAGTAGGCTTTGAAAACAATAAAGAAGAAAGTAAGCGCAGCTTGGAACACCTATTATCAAGGAATACAACATCAGTAAATGCCTCTCATGTGAAACAGGAAATCAAAGACTCACCCAAGTGGTGTTATTCAAACCCCTTGGCTACAAAGTCTTTCATCCTTCCATTTATATCAACAGAAACACAACCAACTTGAGCATGTATTTTTAGGGTGAGATTAAGGCCAACGAAGGTAGTACCATAACATCCTCTTATGAACAAAGAAAAAACAGCTAGAGTATTTTGCTATCACCTATAATAGCCACATATTCTTTGAAGGTGGCGGTCAAGGTAGAAAAGAATAAGAATACAGGGAATTACTCATTGAATCACTTATTCAAACAAGTAATAGGCAATAAGTCCAAAAACTTGTAATCTGTGAAATTGATTAAGATACTAAACATACCAAAGCACGTTTACATCCCCACAATCTGTGAAAAAAAAAAAACCCTCTTTCATGTGGGAGAAACATCTTGAACAAATGATCTAAATAGATAAAGATAGCCATATACCATACGTTTGCGAGACAAATGAACTAAACAGAATCACACCAATAGTATAACTAATGAATCACGCCGATAGTACAACTAATGAACCACACCAATAGTACAACTAAACAAAACCTGATATGTACTGAAAGTAAACAAAGAATATTAGAGAATAAATGTACTGAAAGTAAACCTGATATGCATAACCTTCTTTAATCAAGCAGATTTACCAATTTTTTGAAGAATAAACAACAAGTAACACAATGAAACTTACATCATCGTAGAAGAATTTGCATTTCTGGCAAAAGTACTTCCCCATGCAAACTATGTCCAGGATCTATGTGTCCAGTGTGTTCTGTTCAATCATAAATAAGAGAAGGGGGTATTAGCATGTAAGAATTCAGGAACAATCTTATCTCATCTCAACAGGGAAAAGAAGAGCAAAAGGGGAAATAGCAAATAAAAGGACAAAGACCACACCTTTGCTTCATTATGGCTATGCCTACAATAAAAAATCTCATCACAATATGGTGCCTTGATTTTGCATTTCCTCCTATAATGAATGCACCTAAACATCCCAACCCATCGCAAAATTATCAAGGAAAATACACTAATCCGAATAAACACGAATAAGATATCGAATTCGAAGAGAAATCCCCAAAAATTCCATGTTCAAGCTCCATTGGAGGCTCATTTTTGGTGAATATCTCTAACCCATGAGAGGATGATCGATGCTCAAATTCAGTCCCTATTTTTAAACCCATTTGAAGAATTTGAAGAAGTATCTGTACAAAGCAATTATCTAGCAAGTAAACCAAAAAAATACAAAGCTCATCGAAACCAAACATGCTTATTTCCGAAGGAAAAATAATAATCACCTAGTAGGGCATTCTTAAAATTAAAAAAAAAACTAACATCAAACAACTTGTACAATATATCTCCATAGACTAAATACTTTTTTTTTTTTTTTTTGCCATTTGTTTAACCTAATCTACTCTATCCTAGTGGAATTGGGGAGGGGGATGGGTGCATAGGGGAAAAATATCTCCGTAGACTAAATACATTAATTCAACTTATTACCCAAAATCAAATTTGTTAACCAAATAGCATTCTAAACTATATATTCTTTGACCAAAAAAATAATAATAAATTAGTCCTTGTCTAGGGTATAGGACCCATAATCAAATTTGTTAACCAAATAGAAAAAAAAAAAGAAGGAAAAAAAAAACATCTTTAGAGTTCCATTACAGGCACAAGGAGCTTCCATCTCATGTTCTTCATCTTCTTCCCGACAAATCCTACACTCCCTCACAATCCTTTTTGAAGACCCTTTACCACCAAAAAAAAAAAATTAACTAATTAAGTTTAAATATTGATTACTTTGACTAAACGATACCCTAAAAAAAAAAAACTAATGACCAAAACCCTAACCTGATATGCACAACCTTCAGTAGTACTCTCAATCCCAAAATCATCCAAATTGGTCTTCCCAAAAATAATAGCCCCACTCTCCCTCAACTTGCCACGGCAACCGATACCCTCCTAGAACCCTAGACCCGACCGTTGTCAGCATGTCCGGCAACCAAAACTTCCAACCAATGGGCCCACCTCTTTGTTCCACTCAATCTCTCTGTCGATTTCGTCAGCCTCCCTCAGCATGGCGTCGGACACATGGAGGAAGTTGTGGAAGTGGGAGCTCGGTGCGCGGCGGAAGGTCGAGGGCGAGGAGAGAAGGGTGTGACAAAATCACAGTCCACACTTGTGACCATAGATGGCATGAGAGTGAGAGAGAGAGGGGGGTGCACTGTGTTTGAAGTTTGAATGGAGAGAGAGAGGGGGGGGAGTATTGAGATGGTGGGGTGCAAAGGAAGCTCCTCTCTTTTACACCTTTATGATCCAATGGTAAGAAGGTGCTCAGGAAATATGGACAGATCTGATGGCTGAAAAATGTAGGGGATATAGATTTTCAAAATACGCAAGCTTCCTTATCATAGAGATATATATACAAGGAATTACCCGACACAGTATATTTTGATTTTAGTCTAAAAAAGTATCATCCCTAAGAATCATACTCACCCACACACCTAACTCCTCCCAAAGTCCACCGTTTTAAATTCCAGCAAGCATATTTAAGAAAAATACGCTAATATACACAAAATGAAACCAATGCAATCCAATCCACTAAGGCATTTCATATATAAAAAAAAATGCATTACATTTAGCAAAAGCTCCCTAAAAAAATAATCTTGGTACATTGTTTCTTTACATAAGTACAATTAAGAGTCAAGACACTATGAAGCGAAGTCCCACATCACTTGGGTACCAAAGTAATAACAAGAATATAAGCGTGAGGGCACCCTTACTTCATAGCTAGCTTTTGGGATGAGTTCTACCCAAGACCGTGTAACATGGTATTAGAGCCGGGGATGCCAAGGATGGGTAGGGTGCGTGTCCATGGCCTGCACACAGCAGGTGCTGCCGAGTGAGCATGTTGGGCATGAGGGAGGGTGTGAAGCGAAGTCTCACATCGCTTGGGTACCAAAGTAATAAAAAGAATATAAGCGTGAGGGCACCCTCACTTTAATAGCTAGCTTTTGGGGTGAGTTCTACCCAAGACCGTGTAACAGACACATGCCTTGCAAAGGGAGAGTCTACACCCTATTATGTAGTCAAGGTTCTAAATGGCACTTGGCGCTAGTAGGGTGGAGACCCGCCTCCAAGCGCCAAGCCGCCTAGGCGGCGCCAAGCAATTCGGCGTTTTTTTTTTTTTTTCCTAAAACAAACCATTCATTATCCAATAAAACTATATTCCATGTATCCATAATGCAAGTTCAAACTTCAAAGTACAAACCCAAATGAAATTAAGTAGTAATATATATAGATATGATTGTGAACTGATATTTTGGCGATTTACGAAATTCAGGCACAATTTGTGGGGACTGCAAAATACCCAACACCAGAACGATCACTGTGTATGTGAGCAAATCACTGTGTGAGAGAGAGAGAGAGAGACTGAAGAGAGACTCAGAGAGCCGAGAGAGAGAGCGAGACTGAAGAGAGAGCCGCAAGAGAGAGCAAGAGCGAGAGAGAGAGACGATGGTGTCGATTGGAGCTCTGATCGACTGGAGTTCTTCACTTTCGTTTCGTCTCCTGCCTCTAAAGCTCTGATCGACTGGAATGTGAAGTGTTGAATGGGGGATGTAAATGTAATTGTAATATATATATAGATATGATTTTGTAAAATTACATAATAAGCCCTTTTAGTTTTTGCACTTTTGATCCTAGTCCTTTTAGGTTAATAGTATACATTTTAGGCCTCCAAAGACGCTGCCGAGCCCGCCAGGTCCGCCTAGGCAGCCGCCAAACACCGCCAAACCTTCCTGGGTGCCAAATCAAACGCCAAGGGGTATTGGCGTGGCGGCAGGGTACCTCCAAGCGCCTAGGCGGCCTCGGCGGCCGCCATTTAGAACACTGTATGTAGTTAATTGACAATTGTCTTACTTTTGTTGAAAGAACCTCGTTGCATAATTTCTTAACCACAAAACAAAATTCAAATTTTCAAACAACCTAAACTTTAACCCTTGCATACGCCAATGGTCAACACAGCCCCAGTGTGCACCCCGTCGTTCTTTTTCTCTATGCAAACCAAATCCAATCATTTATTTCAAGACTATAGCAATTCTGAATTCTATTTCTAAATTCGGCAAATCTAAGTTAAATTCAAGAAAATTTGTAAGAACCAACTTTTTAAAATTTAAGCACACCAGCCGGTGCTCTGCATCAACTAAATCAGTAAAAATCTAAGCACAACAGCCAATGCTCTACATTTAACAACATAAGAGCAAATATAAGCACACCAGTCAGTGTTATGCATTTAACAACATAAGTACAAATCTAAGCACACCAGCCAATGCTCTACAAAATAAGTGAATACTTACGGATCTGAAGCCTCGTGATTTGACATACTTGAGTGGTATTTCTGCACAAACATAAAAAACATGAACTAAGTCGGGCTTATGTGTGCTCATAGAGTAAGGCTTAGTGAGTTCCATTAAGGCATTAAAGAGCAAATATTCATTAACGAAGAGCAAATATTCATCGATCTGTTTAACTTGATTCAGCAAATAACAAACTGATGGCATAAATTGAAATAATAAAAATCACCCTTGGATCCTGAAAAGCCTTCTCACAGCCTAGATCACCATATTAAAGATGCAGAAACCCACACCTGTACCTTCCAAGAGCTACCAGAAAGGCCAATGGGAGATATCCTTATTGTGGATGCTTTTGAAACCATACCCAAACAAAGGTCACAACCAACCAACATCAGTTATAAGACTTCAAAGAAACTAAATGATTTCTAAACAAAAAATAAATATTTGAACTTGAAGCATCTCTATAGCATCCAAAGAAACTAAATGATTTTTAAACAGTCATGTAGTAAAGACAGTAAAATGCAATTTCAATTTATATGGGAAATAACAACAAATATACACAACTATTGTCAAAAGGCTTTACAAAAAGCGGATTCCCATCGGCCACACCCAAAGGTAGGTTAGAAGAGTTCACAAAAGAGGGTCATAATAGGGTCTTGTCAAAAATATGTGCTTGCTTCACAAAATTCCATACGCATGTAGACGTTCTCTTCCCAAGAAAAGCTTAACTCCTCTGGAATTTGAGAGGCTTAAACTTCCTTTCCATGACTCTCCAAAGTGTTTGAGTATCAACTTCTATGTAACAGTTCAAAGCATGCACCACAATATGTTAAGAGGCGGAGGGGGTGTAGAAAGCAAATGGCCTTATTGTTCCTTGTAGACAGCAAGTTCCAAATAAGGGATTCTTTTTAGAAGATCATACCACCCATCCAATGCAAGGCTGAACATTGAGAACGTAGAATGTCCATCTTGCCAAGATAATGCCTGCCTAAAATTATGTGTAAGAGTATGAACTCTTGAAATCGTAGGGATATCTTCAATGTCGACACCACAAGAAAGATCCTCTTGGAAGATTTGGCTTGTAGGAGTTGACCTACAAATATTGTGATTCACATAACCAATTTGAGGGTGATCCAATTGTAAATTTAAGGATATTATCTTAAAAAATTAAGCATGTTTTACCAGTTTCTTTGTGGAGTGGACGATGAGCTTGGCAAGGACATCGAACATGGGGAACTGTTCCTTATTCCAATCAAGTAGGATCCCAACTCAGTCACTATGTTATCTGGGGAACATGGGGAACTGTTCCTTATTTCAAGCAAGTAGGATGCCGGCAATTGGCTGTGCAAAAAGAGGTTATCTGTACAACAATTGAAGACATTGTTGCTTTGTGGAGGGTCTACTCCTAAGCGTTGTCCAAGGGGAATCGCAGTGCATTGTTTTAATCTCTTTTCTCGATCTCGCCGGCGCACATTGGGCTAATGATAACTTCGATATAACATTATCATTGAGTGCCTATAATATGAGACTTGTTATGCACGGAAGTTGAATTGAGAGGTCAAAAAAGTTACACTAAGAATCTACGGATTATTAATAAAAGTATATGGTCGATAGATAGAAACAACTATAGATGACTTCCATTGTGATTGATCAAAATGAAAATAAACAACTATAGATGACTTCTATTTGGACAAACATTCAGTAGAGTCTCTAGTATATTGTAAACTTTCCATTCAATTTATGATGGGTTTAGTTGCTAAATCTCTTTAGGCACGGGCAATTCCTAGTATCTCTGTGAAAACAAACATCAAGAATTAATGAAAGGAGAGTCATACCAAGGCATTTTCTTTTCCTCTCTTTTCTCGATCTCGTCGCGCCTATTGGGCTAATGTTGCTTTGGATATAACATTATCATTGACTGCCTATAATATGAGACTTGTTATGAAATCTTAGTGCTAAATGATCGTCCACAAATACAGCAAAACATAATATTCGACAATGTTTTTTATTTTTTATAGAGTTTACTCACTATATAAAAGACAAACTTCAATAAATTTTTAAAAAGTCGCACGGTGGAATTTTCTTGGCCTCTGTTTGCATATGGTGCATTCTGTTTTCCCTTTTCAACAAACGTTCCCTTCAGTTTTTTCACATCTATTGCATCTGCCCTTCTTTTCTTCTATTGATATATAGGTGACATGGATCAGTAATGTTTAAGAATATGATAAGAAAACAGATTTAGTTGGGGGACATACCTCACAAATACAAATCTCGAGCTCATCACGGATTACAACTCCATTTCTATGATGAAGAAGATCAACCTATGCATGGAAGTTGAATTGAGAGGTCAAACATTCAGTAGAGTCTCTAGTATGTTGTAAACTTCGCATTCATTTTATGATGGGGTTTACTTGCAAAATCTCTTTAGACACGAGCGATTCCTAGTATCTCTATGAAAATAAACATCAAGAATTAATGTAAGGAGAGTCGTATCGAGACATTTTCTTTATCTCTTTTCTCGATCTCGTCGTGCCCGTTGGGCTAATGTTTATTTGGATATAACATTCTCATTGAGTGCCTATAATATGAGACTTGTAATGAAATCTTAGCGCTAAATGATAGTCCACAAATACAGCAAAACATGATATCCGATCATGTTTTTATTTTTTATGGAGTTTATTCATTATATATTCTACGAGCCTACGACAAACTTCAATAAATTTTTAAAAAGTCGTACCATGTAATTTTCTTGGCCCCTATTTGCATATGGTGCATTTTGTTTTCCCTTTCCCATAAAGGTTCCCTTAAGTTTTTTCACATCAATTGCATCTGCCCTTCTTTTCTCGTATTGAAAAATAGGTGGCATGCATCAGTAATGTTTTAAAAATATGATAAGAAAACAGATTTAGTTGGGCGACATAACTCACAAATACGAATCTCCAGCTCGTCACAGATTACAACTCCATTTCTGTGATGAAGAAGATCGCCCTATGCATGGAAGTTGAATTGAGAGGTCAAAAAAATTACACCAAAAAGGTATGGATTGAAGGAGAAGAGTAAAAATATATGGCAGATAGAATCAACTATAGATAACTTCTAATGTGATAAATTTGGACAGACATTCAATAGAGTCTCTAGTATAATGTCAACTTCACATTCAACTTCTGATGGGGTTTACTTGCTAAATCTCTTTAGGCACGGCAATTCTTAGTATCTCTCTATGAAAAAAAAAAATCAAGAAATGTAAGGAGAGTCGCACCAAGGCATTTTCTTTTTCTTGTTCGCACAAGTAGACTTTTGTTTCCCCATGCCAATAGAGTCTGCCTTAAGTTTTTCCGCAACTTTTGCTTCAGCATTTCGTTTCTCCTTTAAACAAATAGGTAACATGCATTAAGAAATGTCTAACAAATGGTAAAAAAAAATTGAATTTGGAGGAAGTAGTTTACAAAACTAAACCGACTCAAACTTAAACCAACTTTGACAGAGAATCAATAAGGACTCAACTGAATAAAACAAAACCAAACAACTAAGCAGAGAAAATCTCTATACGGATAATTACAATATGATTCTTTAATATCAAGCCTAGAGGTACTTATTGTGGGCGTACTTGACAAATACGAAGTTCCAACTCAACGCGGATCACAACTCCACCATTTCTACGTTGACGAAGTTCAACCTACAAAGTGATTTGTGAGAGGTTAAAGAAGTTATATGAAAAAAGATGTAGAGTAAATGAGAAAAGCATAAAGGGGGCTTGAATTAAAATTTTCACAAATAAATACCATATCCCGGAAGTAAAAGTTGGGTAGAAAAGCCTGAAGACTTGTACCAAGGCATTATCTTTCCGCTTATCCGCACCTGTAGCCTTTTGTTTTTCTTTTCCCATACGGTTTGCCTGTAGTTTTTCCGCAGCTATAGCTTCAGCCCTTCATTTTCCTTTCAGCAAACAGATACCATGTACATGGGTAAGGTGGAGACGAACAATATGAGGAAATGATAAGATAAAAGACTCAATTGGTGGACTTACTTCACGAATACAAATGGCGTTGAGTTCTTGCTCATTGTGGATAACAACCCTGACATTGTTTTTTTGGAGGAGTTCAACCTATATATCCAAAGTTATTTGAGAGGGGAAAAAAGGCCTTCAATTACAGTTCTTTGCAAGTGCTTGTCAGCCTGTCCAACATGAGAAAAAGAACAAAGCATATGAGAATTCATAGATAGATACGCCAAGTATGCTTAACTTGTATTGGGACAAACGACTTACTTGACCGAAAATAGTGATGTTATCCATGATTCTAGAGTTAGCTTAGACCTTGATGGATCCTCAATAAGTTGGTACAGGTAGTACTGCAAAACCTGTCAAGTTTCATAATAAAGCCAGCGACAGATTAAAGATACGTTAGGTGCACGTGCCAATTATAATATTGTTTTTTTTATCGGAAAAGAAAATTTTATTAATCAACAAACCAAAGTTACAAAGATTAATAGGAAACGGGGAAAAAGGCATCACAACCAATGATCTACATCCCAACTATGTTGGCACCTAGATCGAGGTCAATCATATGCCACCCACCACCAAATGAAGAAGTTGGCGAGAGGCCAACCGAAAACAAAGATCCACAAAAACCATACACAGCAGCAAGAACCCCAAAACACACAGGGGAATACAAAACTGGCAGATTACCTTGCATGATAAACATGAGCACATTGATGACTTTATGATCTTCTCACTACTCCTCACAGCAACTGAACCCCCAGCAGCAAATGACCCTATGGATTCATTATGAATCAAAGAGTTGATCATAGCGGACTTCACCCATTAGAGCAGTACCCAACGATAGAACTATGAGCCATGATTAAAACCAGATACATTAGAGCTGGACCCACTATAGAACTGTGAACAAGCAGCTTCAACAGCAGACTTGATAAAAGCAGAGAGAGAGAGAGAGGATGCAGAATCAAAGGACAAGAATCCCAATCTTCTATTGCCCCCCAAATTCCATGTATGGAAAAAGCATATCAAAGGAAACGAAATACCAAACATCTATAGCATCATCAGTACTAGTTTGAATCTGCCATCATAGCAACCACGCCAGGACCACACAATATCAGACTTGATAATAGCAGAAAGGAAGCAACATCAAAGAACAAAAGTCCCAATCCTCTATTGCAAACCTCAAAACATAGTCATGACTAGAGAAAGCAGTATCAAAGATCCTAAAATCCAATCATCTAGTGCAGCGAAGGCGTAATAAGCATAAAAACTGAAACAACGAACTCCATCTTCAGCTAACACCAGCACTCACCCAATCAGCAACAAATCGAAACACCCACAAAACATTACACCACTTGGAATTTACTCACCTTCAGTTTTCTGATCCCTTCAATACCCCTCCTTATGTCTTCCACAGAATTATCTTTAAGGTCATAACAAGCTTTAAGCCACATAGCAATCTTTGTCTTGATGTTATCCACCAGTATCGCCTCCTCATAAATCTTGTTTCTGAAAATAATATGGTTTCTCTCTATCCAAATGGACCAAACGATTGTATAAAAACAAATTTCCCAACATCCTTGCTCCATATATTTAAACTTGTTTAAAAACCACCAACAAAGGAGATCATATAGGTTTGCAAGACAAAAGGGGCATAATCCAAGATCACCTTTCTCAGGATCAAGAAAGTTTCTTTTAACAAGTTCAGCTTCTGTAGCAATTTTATCTTGCAATGCCTCTGGTGAAGATAAAATACTTGTTAGTGATGATCTCCTCCACTTTGAAAAAGTTTCTGTCCCAGATTGAGACAATACCCCCAGATAATCCTTCTGCACCCAAAACTGCAACTTCATATTCAGCATCATACCACAATCTTTGAACAAGAAATTTGTCAACCGTCTCTAATTTGGATTCTTGGATCAACAAAACATCAGGTTTCTTCTCCACTAACTTTCTGGCACTCCTCTTCTTCGTATCACTTGACAAACCCCTGATATTCCACGACACCAGCATCATTACTGACCTCAACCTCTTCAATTCCTTCTTAAAGCCCGATATCTGTTTTTTTGTTCCTCGATTTTAAATTGTACCATCCTTTTTACCAACTCGTCATCACTTTCATGGTGGATAACCCCCAATTTCTTACTCGTTGCAACTGCCTCCTTAAAGCTCTCGATGATAGCTTGACTTCTATGAAGAATATCCTCTGAATTAATCGAGCCTGATTATTCACTTTAGTTGAGAGGCCCCTGAATGATAGCACGATTCTCTTTCCCTGTACCCAATCTGCTGGCCACGCCCCCAGAGTCAAGTAGTTCAAACAGTCGTCTTCTCTTTTTAGCTCTAATATCCTTAGCTTTGGCATTTACTTGAGTATTGGTATCCATTTGCTCATCAGTTACAGCTTCCCGCACTATTTGGACTTCAGGGGTTGGAATATGACCTTGATCATGAGTGTCATCAGTTTGTTCCAATAGGTGCTCCTCCGGGTCCACTTGTTGATCCTTGATTCCTATTGGTTGGTTGCTATTATCCAGAGTATCACCGACATTAGACTCTTCAACTTCTTGGACTAAAGGGTTCGAAATAATAATAGCATTCCTTGGAAGTTGGAACAATCACATTTCTTGAGCTACCAACCTTGAGCAGTAAAGCGGATGGCAAGTCCTCTCTCATAACTGCATTGTCTGCCAACTGTGTATCCACCTCAGCCAATTTTGATTGGTCCAGATCTTCTCTGACCGCCAAGTCGTCTTCATTTCCGGAGACCACCATACTGGACTTAGGTTTTGTCGCCGGAGTAGAAATGTGACTTTTGATCCAATCACGTATATGTTTCTCATTGAAAGGATCATCACAATCCTCTTCCCAAACCCTACACTGTAATTTCTACCTCTTACAGTAATATTGATCCATTCATCAATACGATCGATATTCTCCGTTGTAATCATCATTCTCCCCCCATCATAGGATTCCTCTATCAACATCTCCCGATCAAGTGTAGTAAAATCTCCCCAAATTTCTCTGATACGTTTAAAGCTGGACAAGTTCCAAAAATTAAGTAGGATACTTCTACATTTGAGCCACACTAGTCTTGATGATTTGAACCAACCCAAGACCTTAGGGTTTGTTAAAGCCTCTAATCTATCTTCTTTCGACTGGAAGGTAACGATTAAGACCATCCCACCCAGCGATTTGACTGAAACATCTTGAAAATTAAGATCCTCAAAAGCTTGCTGTACTATTTCAGTCGTAGTGATTTCTAAAAGCCTAGCAATAGCACTCGTCATCAACCAACCCGAGGCAGTACGTTGAAGATTTAATGTAACCCTTTTCTCAATCTCCTTACAATTCTCCTGATTAGGGATCATGCTAGAAACAGTATGGAAATTAGGTTGAGGAACTGAGGTCTCTTGATGGCCTGAACTCTTCCTGAAACTGAGAAAACTTAGCTCTTTGATCCCTACCATCATCTCAGATCTGAAAACCAGTACGAACTCGCATAGATCTGCTACAATTGATTCCACTGCCATACCTTGCCATTTCCACGATAATAATCCGGCTACCAAAACGTAGCCCATTTGCATTGGCCACGGCTAAACTAGCATCTCTCCGATTCCGATATCTAACGAACCCAAATCTGTTCCCTGTTTTCCTGCTCCTTCTATGTGGTAAGATCGCCTTGTCGATGACACCATATTGAGAGAATACCAATTTGAAACACGGTACCCCGCAGCTGTTGGGTAGATTGTCAACATAAACTGTGAACTCACTGCGGCCATAACTTCAATGGGCTAACGGAAGTTGCCCAGGAAACCAACTCTCTCTCTCTCTCACTCCCTACATTGTGTTTGTTACTGCTCTTCACAAGTCACAACTACTGCCCTTACTACCTCTACTTATCATTGTAAGAAGGAAAAAAAAAGGTTTGATTGGCAACTATTGTCAGTTTAAAATCTTCTCTAGGGCATGTTAAAGTAAGGTAAGACCATAAGTCAATTGAAAAATCACTACTTATTCATGAGTAGGCCGATTATGAAGAAAAATCTTCACTGACATTAGGGAAATAATGATTTTGAAACCCAACAGTTCAACTAATTGTGGGTGTCTAGAAGAAAAATATAAAGATTAACCAACAGTTGAGACTCTAAACATTTACATAAGGTACACATAGTTGATTATCTAAAAAGCTTACAGCTAGGGGAATTTAGAAAAAGATAAGCGTAAGGTACACATAGTATTGGACTGCAAAGCAAACTTGGTATATGATTAGATACACCAACTTCGAAAGTAGTAGTTTAGCAGGCAGTAAACTAATCCACAAATGCTGTCGTTGTTGGTCTACCATTTGTTCGCTAATATAGAATTTACAATCAACCATTAACCACAAACTCTACTTCATATATTACTACAGAAACAAGACTTCTTCAAATGATAAAGCCACTCAGAAATTTACCTTATCAAAAAGGCTTGTATCAGTTTTAGCATCTTTTTTAGGCTTTTCCGACACTGCAGAAACTACAGAAGGGGAGTCTTGAAACAGATCTTCAATACCAGAAGAAGAATGCGTCTTCTTAGCATCTGGTTCTGTAGAGCCAATTTTATCAGCTGCTGATCCTTCAGCAGCCGCTGCAAAGGGTCAAGAGCCAGGATTAACAATCAATGTACATAAGGTCGCAGCAAAAGTAAAAACAATCTTGTTCAAACGAGGCAAACAAAGACTTACATTGGAAACCTGCCCATGCATTATCATTAGCAGAGGCAGCCTCTGAGCTATTTACACTAGGACGATCCATTGAAAGCATGTTGAAGATAGTAGTAGCAAAATAACCTTTTGAGGCAAGAGACAGCTGGACTACATTCTACCGCATGCTTCGTTGATTCAGAAGACGCCACTATTGGTTCCGACTTCTTCTCAGTGATCTGTTGAGCCTTTGGAGGTGGAACACAAACAATGAAAGATCGTATTCAACATACTGGTTCAGGTCCTTTAGAGGGTACATGTACACTAATCCTCGTAGTAACCGGAATTCTGTACCTTGTACGATGTTTTTGAAAGTTTTTTTCCTTTCCTCAGATGAATTTTCAGAATTGCTACCACGGTGATGTCCGCTCCTATCCCCAGGTATCCGCCGCTGCACAGAAGCCTCATCTTCCAGAGGTCTAGCAGGTGACTTTGTGATGTTGTCTTTAGGAACCCATCTTTTATCTTCATACCTTAATTAAAACATTACAGGACTTTTCCACGTAACGCTGAACAGTTACAATAAGACAGCAGCAATTTATTATTTATTTTTTGGTCAAACGGAAATATGAAATATGTCTTTTGACAAGGTGAATAGTGTAATAGAAGGTAAAAAAAAACATACTTAGCACGAGCTCTGCTCCCCAATAGCTATTTGACTTCTCATTCCCCATTGCTGCATATGGGAATCATACTATCAACAACTGCTATTTTTCCTAATCTTGGACCGACATTGAACAAAAGAGTTGAGCTCATGTATTCAAGAGAAGCTTACACTGAATAAATGCAACCTGTTCAGAAAGCCATGTGTCCAAGGTAGCAGATCTCACATGTGAAAGAAACCATTAATAAAGATCATAAAATGGCTTTTAAGGGACCCAACTGATAGACAAATTTCTCAATGGTATCAATGCACAAACTATCAGCTTCAATATGTGGACTCCAAGACTTCTGTGGATTCCAAAACATTGCATGCATATGAAGATGCCAAGATTAACACTAGCCCACCGTGGACCCATGCATGAAAAATGAGTCAATACAATACTCAAAAATCAAAATAGATAGCAGTTATTTTCGATCAATAGCATGTAGATACTTCACAGGTAAGGAATTGACACTAGACAACAGGTCATAGTTCTTTATATTCTAAGTATAGTTTCCGGCCCAGTATTTATGATTCTTCTGCTCGTATTGCAAGACATAAATGGTTTCACACGCCTACATAAGACGAACGACGGGGTTCAGAACGGGAGCTAATCTTGGTTCTTCCATACATAATATTGGCATAATTTTGCTATCGATTTCGTCATTTTTCATAGTTTCCAGAAACTTGCATTTGCAGTCAGCACATTCCATGTTCTCTGGCAAGACCTACAATATTATGTATCCAAAGGCCAAAAACAGGCATGAGAAAAGAACAACAAAAGGTAACTACCAATATAGAACCGAACCAACAATTTGTGCAACAATAAATGAAAATCTTTCTTTACTTTCTATTGTTTGCGAAGCCCCTCTGGGAATTAGTTAGGAATATGCAGAAAAAGACTGTGTTCAAGAGTCAAAGTCCTTCGCAGATGCATTGAATTCAGCACCAGACTACAGTACTGGACTATGGCATCCATAATAGCCTGACTTCCTCACCAGCATACAGCAACTTAGGGTCCTACACTACCCACTAAGATTTTGAATGCTTCCTTTGTTTATGCTAACTCACTCTTTTCTAAGGTAGCTAACTTTCTAGGTGATTTCCAAGAGCAATCTGAACTTCATATGGTGGAAGTGATAGTGTTATTGGCGCATAAACTACATGTAGAGGTTTATCACAAAAACCTGAAACATGAAATGACTTTTAGGCCCCTATGAACTTGTAGCATCTTGAATTGAAGCTAGGAGAGAGGGGGATAGAGGGAAGGGAGATCTTGGAAAGAAAGTGCAAAAAGAAGGGTCTTGGTCAGAGACAGCTTTATGTCAAAATGAGAGTTTTAGGTGACATTGAACTGGGATGAGGAATTGTTTTCAGTAGTTGGATGAGAGGAGCAATTCATTGGATAAGAATCAATTTAGCCATGAGGAGGATGATCATAGTCCTGGTGATGAAAGCATTAGAGAGTAATTACAATCTTGCCCCTAAACCATACAATCACCAATTGTACCTGGAAAGGGAAAAATGAATTAGCATCAAGAACAATTGCATGGTCACATTCTGCTTATCTATCTCTGTCTCAGCGATTATAATCCTGACGCTAACCCATACAATCACCGGGCAAGGGTCCTATCCAATTGGACTCCCAACTGGTTCAGTTCAATTTGAACCCGTTGTGGGCCCTTTTCAGGCCCGCAACAATGATTGGAACAGTTCATTTTTTTTTTAGCTCATCGAGAATATTGGCCACGCCAAAAATCACGTTAATCGGATATCGTTTGATATGGTTTCGAAATGCATTAAGTTTGGGGAAAAAAAGTGTGCAACACTGGATTACAACCCATTCGACACAATTATCCGAAGATAAATGCATTTCGATTCATATCAAACGATATCCGATCAACGTGATTTTAGATGTGGCCAACATTCTCGAAGAGCTCTAAAAAATGAACTGTTCCGATCATTGTTGCGGCCCGGAAACGGTCCACAACGGGTCCAAACTGGACTAAACTGGTTGGGAGTCCAACTGGATAGGAACCTTTTCCAACAATCACCAATGTATCCGGAATGTACAAAAGCCATAAATTGAATTGTTAACCTAAAGTAGGCAATTCGCAAGAACCTATATAAAGGAAGCATATTGAAAAAAAACAAAAAAAAGTCTCAATTACCCAATTTGACCAACATTGTAAACATTTCTTTTGTAAGCAACAACCAATTTGTCAAAAAAACAATGACATCTATATATCGTGGGGCATTCCATCGAACATGTCATGATCTGGAGTCAATAACAATTACATGCAAAAAGAACAAAGAAATGCAAAAAATCCAATCGTAGTTTTTTCATAAAGAGGTCAAAATTGTATACCATTGTAGTAATAAATAAATAACATATATGGAGAGACTATTATACAGAGCTGAGTAGAGAGTAAAGTGTTATATGAGCCTTGTCTCTAGAGGTCTAGAGCATCCTAAATGGGCTAATGAAAAGACCGTACCACAGCTACATACCTCGATACACAATCTGAATCCTTGTTTAGATTCACGGGATACTGATACAATTCTAATTTGCTTTTTAATGCATAGAGACAACAACTACATCGGTTGTGATTCCCGTAAAAATCCCACGAAGATCATTAATAGATTTCCTACACTGCAAAACTTTTAGACTTGGTGGTTTAGGAAATAATAGGAATTAGATTAGCACATAAACAAAAGCATTTTGTTAGCCATTAGGATAGCTTTATGTTTCCACCAGACGTGTATACGAAGTACCCGAAAAAAGAAGGGAGAGAGGAGGAGAAAACGCAAATATTAAACCTAACAACTTAAGTGTATTCAGCTATTCATACGAAGATTTTTTTAAAAAAAATGATATAAGGTCACAACAGAGCAAATCTTTGGTGGAATTAACAATCCTCCACTCATGACCAAACTATTGAACAACTTGTATTCAAGTATTAAGGATACAGTTACTCACATCAACCTTTTTGAATTGCATCAAAGACTTGCATATCAATTAAAAAAATGAAAATACTATCATCCAATGAAGGATTTAGATGCTAAAACTCTTCGTTAAGGTTCATTAATGACTTAGAATTATCAGTCAAAATGGGTTTTTCACTAAAGGTTTTTACCAATCACATAGTGATCAGGTACCGATATCCAACTGGGTTGGTATCTTGTAAGATGCACTACAAAAGACCATTTCAAAGTCAAAATGAATGAGAAAATGAATGGAAAAAAAAGGTTAAGGTACACGGAGACCCCCCCAACTATAATCGTCAACCACTTAGCACCCTTCTGTGAAAAAAACCATTAAAATGAAGGAATCAACATGGACAATTTTTATAGATGAGGGGGTCGATGTGGGCAACTTTTTAGGGGTAGAATCATCATTTCCTCTCATTCCGTCAACGGAGTTAGCCAATTTTTTATTTCACATAATTGAGGGGGTTTGTATGGGCGGCTTTAAACGTAAGGGGGTCTCTGTAGAAAAAAGACATAGTTGATGGGGTCTTCGTGTACTTTCACCGGAAAAAAAAAAAAAAAAAAACTTACACAAAATCCCCCCGCCGATACTTCGAAGCTCCACTTGTGATTCAACCTTCAAAATCAAAACAAACAAACTGCGAATATCCACCAACTCATAAAAGAAAAATAAAGCATTAAGAACGGAACTCAATGAACATAAATCACCATAATTTGAAGTTCAAGAGTTGGCTTTGAAGTGGAATAGCATTGATGATAATGACTTCCAAGAGGTGGTAAATATTTGGCAACCTGTTACAAACATCGGAAACCCAAAATAGAACCCATAAAAATGCTAATTGAGCCATCAAAAAAGAAACAAATAAAGTGTCACTAACAAAGTGTATGCAAAATGCCTAATTGGGAAACTTCTGTCCGACCACCCCAGTTAGTAAATCGAGAAATGAAGTCATGTAAAATATTGTATCTAGTTTTTCCTCCCTCCAATCAATAAAAAAATTATTTGAACAAAACCAACTAAGAAGACACAAATTTTGGAACTGCAAGTGCCAACCATAGCACAACCATCAAAAAAACACAACACTGACCAAGGATTCTGATGTTTAATCGTACATCATCACAAAAACATGTTCAACAATTCAAGTGCAATAAAGTACTGGGAAAAGTTATCAGCACTTAATCACAAAACTATGTTCAAATGGTAAAAATGTCTAGAGTGTTTAAATTTCACAATTTCATAACATCCATATCCTACAAACATATTAAGCCGCATCAGTCAGCGAAGAAAACAATCTAAGGAATTGAATTTTACCCTTTCCACATCAGACAACATATAGTTTTCAGAAAATTGACTACCCAGGGATGCCCTCGCACCCTCTTACCTCTTCATCCATTATTGGGGCATTCAGTCGAACAACTAGTAGTCGCCTATTTTCTAATGGTTTTTCCTGTCTTCTCCCCTAACCATTGGAGTAATAGGAGCTCATACTTTTGTCTAATGAAGTATTGGAAATCATGAAATAACTAAGTTAAATATAGAGTATAAAGAACAATATATTCCACACTATCTCAATCTCTTGAACATGCATTTTTACAAACATATTGAAGGCATCCTTCCGAAACCCAATTGGCTTATCAACTCCAACAGAAAGAAAATAGTGAGAGCAAAACTATGAACAAACACATGAGATCCTCAACATATTACATACCAACATTGACCTATTTCTATAAAACCAACATTGATCTTTTTCTATCAACGGATATGCAGGAAGCATCAAATGGAATCATACCACCCAAGGGAACTTTAATGACGACCCATAGCCACCAAATCATACGGGAAGAGAAAAAAAATCTGAAATCAAAACATAAGTTGAGACCAAAGGGAACTTAAGACCAAAAGAACCCCTAAAACAGTACCTTTGTGGTCTTGAAACACAGGGTTCCTCATAACCTTTGTGTTCATAAGAAAAGAAAATCAATCAGTTCTTGTCAAAAAAAAAATTAACTAGTCAAATATTGAAAGACAAAGGAAAAGAGAAGTAGAAATGAACAAAAAATATGTGCAAGTTGCTCTATGTGCATAAAACTAAAAAAATAAAAAACTTACTAATCATAACCACGGGTACCAGAACAAGACTATAGGAGGAAAGGGGCGTGGTTGGGCGGACAGTTGGCGTTGCAAGCGATGGTTGATTTGGGTGTTGGATGAGAGAGAAACGATTGTTTTTTTTTTTTTTTGTGTGTGTGAGAGTGAGAGAGAGAGAGTGTGTGTGTGCGCTCTGTACTTGGTTTTGGAATAGAAAGGTTTGAATTTTGAATTTCTTGACAGCAATGGAGGTTTGGGGTTTGAGTGCTCGACAACAAAACTCACGTGTCATCTCAATTTTCAACCATCAACGCATTACCTTTTTGAGAGCTAAAACAGACAGTCGGATTTTTGTCTAAATACATCTCAGCCATCGAATCATTTTCAAACTATTTAGGACCATTGGATTTTGATCCAATGACTGGAAATATAGATGGCTGGCTTCAAGAGAAAAAGCAACGGGAATGGGAATTGTTTTGAACGGTCAAATGAGACACAGGGCATTTCAATGGTTAGGCTATAAAGGAGACATTTGGACCCATAAAAGAGTGACACGTAGCGACAAAAAGAGAGTGACACGCAGAGAGAGATGCGAGAGAGATACCAGAGAGAGGGAGACGAGCGGGAGGTAGGCGAGATTTGGTGTCAACCTAGGGCTTGGAAGACGAGTGGAGTAATCAACTGGTGTAGTCGATGTAGGATTTTTTATAAAAGTATAATAACAGTGTAACCCAAATAGTTTGAGGAATTTTATATTAACCCCCAAAAGTTTAAAATATTACATTTTTAGTAGTTTCAATTTCATATTAGTCCCCAAAAATTAAAAATATATATAAAATAAAATATACATAGCCGCTCCCAACCTTGGGAGCTTCTGGGTACCTCCACTCCCCCGCCCCCGGCCCTGCTCTCGCTTCGTGCAACCAAAGTCTTGACTGAATATATAGACACAAAAATTCTTCACAAACAATTGGAGAAAAAGAAGAGGTACCCTAACGAAAATCGTACTGAGGTCCAGCCAACTGAGGTTCACAACTAATTGTTGAGTGACTTGAGTCCTAAAATAGAATGTATTGTAATTGTTCATGTCTTAGAGGGGCTCCCTGAGATGATATTATTTCATACAGTCAAAATATATTAAAGGATCCAATAGTTTGATAGCCTTCAAAAAGAAATCAAATGATGTTTTCGTACAAATGCTATTTAGGAAATAACCATTTCATGAAGATGGTAGAGAACAAAACATATGCAACAACCAACCTATTCCATGACAATAACAAATCCTCAAAATATAAACCCCTAATTCTTGTTGAAAGAATGAAAGTGCTTAATGAACCCAAAAGGAAAATGTACTTGGAGAAATTTGAAGGACAAAACTAGAATAGGAGACAAAGTTCATTAATGAAGAAATGATTTACATAGTAAGCACATAAACAAAACACTTGCATGCTATTGTAGAAGTACAATTAAAATGTGTTTCTAAACCTAGTGTCATGAATATATCATTGTGGTTACGAGCACGGAGATCACAATTGGTTTCCAATACAACTTGTGAATTCTAAGTAAAATATAGATCCAAATGGTCAGCACAACATAAGATCCTTGTGCAGAAGGCTCCGACTATAGCAGAGTAGAGCAAGGTAGCATGCAGGCAGCCTCACCCTCATTTTTTGAGGAGAGGCTGATTCTCATGATAGGAATTTCCACCCCAAAAATCTATTGGAGGCCAAAGAGTAGAGGGTGTGCTAAGTAAGAATATCAAATGATAGCTACTAACACCAGCATGATGTCAACGGGATGCAACGTTGAGGGGTCAGTGAAAGTCACCTGACTTACCATAGAGGCATTCCATAAGTTGAACATAGCTTAGCCAAAAAGTAACCCGCTCATGGCAGAGTAGTCCACCAATTTGTGGTCCAAAGCATAAAACTTGTAAATACCACACTCAGCATGTCATACAATGTGATGGTCTTTTAGATGAAAAAGGTAACAATATTTGAGTGTTATTAAATGATGAAACTACTTACAAGGTGTTTGTTATAAAGAATAGGTCTAGGCCCCTGCCATCTGGCGTCGTCGTCAGTTTTACCATCTGAATGGTAAACTCAAGCTCACGGTGAATTAAAGACCTGCAACAAAAAAGAACTTGAATATCAACAATTGATTTGCAATAACTTTCATATCCTTAAGCCTTGATATGCCTTTATACCACAGAAGAACCAAGGTGTCTTGCGACTAAGGTTCGGGCGATATGCATTCCATGGTCACTAACAGTTAAAGTTCACTTAAACAACCAAAGCCAAACTACCATAAAAAAAACAACACAAAAACTAAACTAAGAGAGCAATTACAAAGAACATACCTAAAGGGATCTTAATTCATACCCGGGAAAAAATTCTAAAATCAGAAGCACTTTCAGTGAAAGCTTTGCAATCGCAATATAGGGTTGCATTACGACCCACCCTAAAGGTAGGATCATGCACAGTGTTCTACAAAAAGGAATTAATCGCTGGCAGGGCCTATGCGACTAGATCCGACTAATTGCTACACATGATTAATCCCTAATAACTAATTGCTATGCACCGATTACACGACCTCGAAGCTCGAAGGTGGTTGGCCCCACGACTAGGGCCTAGCAACTTTTAGAACATTGTTTCTGTACTATTGAAATGTATCGTGGCAATGGTGTGTCAAAAAAAAAAATACAATTCTCTTTCTATGTCTTTATCATTTTTAATTGCAAAACATACAATGACCATAGCCACAATCAAATGAAGAGGAAAACAAAGAAAACTAAAGTAAGAAATCGAAAAGTTAAAATGCAATAGAATTTTTTTTAATTAGCATGTTCAAAACAATCAGAAGAAATGGGCCGAGTACCTCCTGTGCCAATAACAAACTAAGTTACACCTCATCGTTCAGCCAACCAGCAAAATCTTCCTCTTCAATAAACGGGTATCTAACATTGTTGTCTCTCTTTATTTTAAAGCTTTTGATTGTGAATGTTTGCCCCCACACCCCCCACGCCAAAATCCTAACTACGTCATTGCACAGAGGCATTTCATAAGTTGAACATAGGTTAGCCAAGAAGTAATCCACTCACAGCAAAGTAGTCCACCAATTTGTGGTCCAAAGCACACATCTTGTAAATACCACACTCAGCATGTCATGCAACCTGAAGGTTTTTCAAAAGAAAAATGCAACAATATTTGGGACTTATTAAGTAATGCTACTTGCAACGTGTTGGTCATAAAGAATAGGTCCAGGACCCTGCCATCTAGTGTCGTGTCACTTTCAAACTCTGAAGGGTAAACACAAGCTCATGGTGAACTTGAGTAACATCTAAAATTGATGACGTTTATACTATGACTTCTAAGCAACAAAAAAATGATGTTGAGCCTATGTTAAAGGCATTTGTCACTAGCCATTATCGCGTAACATTCATTTTCTATCTAGGCAACAAAATTCAAGCACGTAAACCGGTGATGGCACAAAGTGTGAAGATGGCTGGTCTAAGTGAATGAGACTGTAAATGGACATAGAGATAGAAGGCCGTTTTTCAAATTTGGCCATCTCACAATAGGGATGCTAGATTAGGGAACCATCCTTAACCCCATTTAGCACCATCTCCCATCGGTTGAAAACATCTGCAACAAACAAAAAGAGACATCATAGCAGTCAAAACAATAATATATTCTTAATCCCAAAGGTCCAGTTAGCCACCTTGGAAATAATATGTCAAAAATTGTATTGTTAGAAATCCTATTCATCCAGGAAATGAATATGCTAAAGAGACATCATATCAGCAAACAAAAAGAGACATCATATCAGTCAAAACCATAATGTATTCAAATGGATATTCATTTCTTAATCCCAAAGATCCAGCCAGCCACCTTGGGCATAATATCTCAAAAATTGTATTGTTAGAGAAATCCTGTTTGCCCAGGAAATGAATATACTAATGTTCGGTTCAATTTTTTTTCCAGGATCTAAAGGAGGCAAAATACCCTTTCTAACTACAATTGTGGTCATGTTTTTTACGTCTCTGACACTTCAGTCATTCTGGAAGTTCACTTTTTCATATATTACTCAAGCTCATGTCTGATCTTAAGATGCCAAGTAAAAAAATGAATTGATTTTTTACAAGTACGAACATTTAACAAAGGATGAAAATAGGTTTCTCAAGACTATGAAATGTTCATAAGATCAGTGCGATTAAATCAGAAAATAATGTTAATCAAGGGGATTCTTTGCACACAATAAAAACTCAATAGTCAAAATAATATTCTCATCCATCCGGAATCATCTAATTGCACTATGAGTGGACAATGATGTATTTCTTCATACCTTAATCGGGCTCCAAAAGCTAAAAAGTGAATCCGACATATACTCATGGACAATTACAAACTCAATCCAGAAATGCTTTTAGCTTCAAATAAAGTTAGGCCTTTTCCACAGCATAGCATCAACAAAAGTGGTAATCCATAAGAGGATGGAGAATCTGGAAGTCTTCAAGTCCAAATCACCCAAGACTTCATGCAAATGGAGAGGAGAATGCTATGCACTTTATTTCATTTTATACTGAACGAAATTTTTCACCCAAGGATTAAAGGTAGAAAATGACTCATAGATCAATTCATTGAAGCTCAGTAGCTCACAATCAGTGCTTAACATAGAGTGTAGTGATTAAAGGCTTGCCACTTCAGTAAGCATCTACTGATCTAAGCCGATGACGGCATCAAAGGGTGATTCTTACATATAACAAGAAGTTAAGGTAGGAAGTGTACGGCCCTGTATAGTGTATAAAGCTGAATGTAAAAATGGTTGCTCAAGTAACATCAATTAAAGTGAACACCACATCAATTAAAAAGAAGGAACCATCAAGTCTCAAGTGATAATATTATAGACAAAACAGACATATTTGTGTCAGAACTCTATAATCAAACTCAAGACTGTACTTGCACGTGGTGCTCGCATGAGTTTAAGATTGATTTACTTAGACACGTCAATTTTGGTATTGTCTAATGAATTTACACCAATGTCCCAAAGCAATTGGAAAAATACAGAACCCATGGCTTTTTTTTATTCTTTTTTCCTCTTTTAATTTTCCTTTTCTGTGCTAGTTGGTCCCTGCACTTATCTTTCCTTCAAGGCTTAACTATGTCAGCCCACAAAATTATTGTAGAAAATCATTTTCACTATGTCAACAACTTTCATGAAGTGTGGACTTGTTCTGGTTCACATAGAAGAGTGCAAATATAAATCAGACCAGTTTACTAAAGAAAACAAAAGGCAGCACCTCTCTCGCAAAACATCCCCAATCCCATGGTTTATAATTGGAGTTGATTTTACTTTACCATTAGTAAACATCAAAGTTATCTTACTCTGGTGGCATGTATCCGAATGTTCCCACAAGACGTCTTGGCAGTGACACCCCAACCTCAAGTCAGCTTTGGTAAACCAAAATCTGCAACCTGAAAAGAAAATTTCATTAAAATAATGATGAACCAACTTTTACGTGGTCCACAACAACACACAACAAGAAAAGAGCGTCAACACAACCTTGCCATGGAAGTTCTTGTCTATCAATATATTTGCTGATTTTATGTCACAATGGATATAGACAGGAACCTTATGCTCATGTATGTATTCAAGTCCTCTCACCGAGTCAAGTGCGATTTTCACTCTGGTAGACCAGGGCAGTGGTTCTTGCCTGGAAACGTATAGAGGTATATTATAATTGTTCTAGAGCACTAGATAAAGAATTGCCATCCACATGTTACCTGATCCACGTAAATGTTCGCTCAAATTGCCATTTTCAATATATTCATAGACTAGGAAAAGAGAGCCCTCAACACAATACCCTATCAAATGCACCTGCATTAGATGCCAAAGTGTAAGTTACAGTGACCAAAGTACAAAACGGAAAAAAAGAAAAAAAACTGACTTTTCGAAGACTAACCAGTAAGAAGACAAACAAAAGGGTCATAAAATATCTTGAACCAAAATTTAACCAAAGATGAACACTTAAAACAATTCCATCAACAATAACTATATGGAAACCAAACCTAAAAATGCATATGATAGTGCAATCTAAAATCCACCTCCTACCATTAACTAGGCGCATACTTTTTCTTTGCCACCCTAATTACTCATGCATTCCCTCTATATCCCACCACTTTCCATGATAACAAATTATCATCTTCTATATTGCTTTTTCACTACTAGGCAAGAACAATATGCTGGCTTTCATGGAAACAGCTGTAACATCCCTAAATAGTTAGCTACAATTATTTAAATCCTTTGATGATGAAATCTTGAAGTTCTAGCAAGGTGTAAAATGCCAATACCACTTCAGGAGGAAAGTTCTCAAACTTTGCAAGTAACAGTAAGCCTATCATTGAGATACAATTCTATTGATTAACTGCCTACCTATAGAAAAAGACAATACCAGGTTAGGTGATGAACGTGTGTTAAAACCTTCAACTCAGCAAGAAACTCTCTTAAACCTTGCATAGCCATCTTCTTGATTGCAGCTTTCTGCACAAGAGTTCCTCAGGAAGAATTAGAAAAATTCACATGCATATTTCAGATCAAAAATGAGCACAACATTGGTAAAACCAGACTTGTGCTTGCCAATATGCATTAGTGAGTGGCTTCTTATGATGGAGAAGCCAGTCAAGAAACAAAGCTAATTATATCAACACACTGCTAAGTGTGAAGTTAATCAACTGGTATCCATTTTTCTTTTTCCATTTTGTTATGCGAAGTGATGAGATTAACAACTACGAACCTTGCAACTCAGCGTAGTAAACGCGGCCCCAAATCCCCCTTGGCCAATCTTATTAGCGATATTGAAGTCATCAGTTGCCTTCGCAAGTTCTTCATAAGAGAATTCCACAGATTTGCCCACTGTTATGCCGGCAAGGCCTGAAGAAGCACCGCCAATGGAGCCTGTACCATTCCCATAAGTACCTCCAGGAGCTACTCACAAGCAAGAGGATTACCTGTCAGGGTAATTGATACTCAACATCACCATACCCAAATTCTTTGCAGCATGTGAGTTGGACAAAACATGTAGACCCGCAAGGAATGTGCTAAAGAACATGCATTAGTGTAAGAGAAATGAAATACGGGAAAAAACCAAGGGAAAAGGTTTTGGAATCCAGTGTTCCAAGGCATACACATAAATATCTGGCACACGTAAAAACCACAGGAACAACCAAAAAATGACTCCCATAGTGTATAAAATCTGAGGATTCTCCTTAAAATTGGTTTGTCAAAATTGAAAAGTATGTCGATACTGGTTTCTCATTCTTCAGCCGAGAGGTAAATGAGTTCAAAAGGGAATTCCGAGTCCAAAACATCCATGGAAATAAGAAATAAGGAATAAGGCAGGAAGTAGGAAGACGTACTTCTTGCAGTATCAAATGATTGATCTTCAGGTGTTGCAGAAAGCAATACTTGATCTTGCACTTTCTTCTTTCTGTAAAGTCCAATATATACGGAAAACCCCAACAACAGCACCCCTGCCACTCCTGCTACAGCTATTCCAGCTATGACTCCAACTGATAATCCTGCTCGTACAAAAGGTTACAAATAAGCTCAAAAGTAGCAGCAAAGATCCATAATTATCCTCCTGTACTTGCAAGCAAAGAAGGCAGGCACCTGTGCTGCAAAGGAGAAAAGAATATGCAAGTATCATACGTTATAAACTTAATAGACTGGTAAAAATTCTAAAATCAGAAGCACTTTCAGAGAGTGAGAGCCTTGCAATAGCAATATAGCCTTGGAAGAAAGATCGGTTGCATTACAACCCACCCTAAAGGTAGGATCATGCACAGTGTTCTAAAAAGGGAATTAATCGTTGGCATATGCGACTAGATCTGACTAATTGCTACACATGATTAATCACTTATTGCTAATTGCTATGCGCTGATTACGAGGCGTCGAAGCTCGAAGGTGGTCGAAGCTCGAAGGTGGTCGGCCCCCCAACTAGCGCCTAGCGACTTTTAGAACATTGATTATGTACTATAAAAATGTATCGTGGCAATGGTGCATTGGTGCGTCCAAAAAAAATACAATTCTCTTTCTCTGTCTCTTCCATTTTTAATTGCAAAACATACAATGACCATAGCCACAATCAAATGAAGAAACAAAGGGAACTAAAGCAAGAAATCTGAAAGTTAAAATGCAATAGAATTTTTTTTAATTAGCGTGTTCAAAACAATCAGAAGAAATGGGCTGAGTACCTCCTGTACCAATAACAAACTAAGTTACACCTCATCGTTCAGCCAACCAGCAAAATCTTCCTCTTCAATAAACGGGTATCTAACATTGTTGTCTCTCTTTATTTTAAAGTTTTTGATTGTGAATGTTTGCCCCCACACCCCCCACGCCAAAATCCTATCTACGTCATTGCACAGAGGCATTTCATAAGTTGAACATAGGTTAGCCAAGAAGTAATCCACTTATGGTAGAGTAGTCCACCAATTTGTGGTCCAAAGCACACATCTTGTAAATACCACACTCAGCATGTCATGCAATGTGAAGGTTTTTCAAAAGAAAAATGCAACAATATTTGGGACTTATTAAGTAATGCTACTTGCAATGTGTTGGTCATAAAGAATAGGTCCAGGACCCTGCCATCTGGTGTTGTTGTCAGTCTTAAACTCTGAAGGGTAAACACAAGCTCATGGTGAACTTGAGTAACATCTAAAATTGATGACGTTTATACTATGACTTCTAAGCAACAAAAAAATGATGTTGAGCCTATGTTAAAGGCATTTGTCACTAGCCATTATCGCGTAACATTCGTTTTCTATCTAGGCAACAAAATTCAAGCACGTAAACCGGTGATGGCACAAAGTGTGAAGATGGCTGGTCTAAATGAATGAGACTGTAAATGGACATAGAGATAGAAGGCCATCTTTCAAATTTGGCCATCTCACAATAGGGATGCTAGATTAGGGAACCATCCTTAACCCCATTTAGCACCATCTCCCATCGGTTGAAACATCTGCAACAAACAAAAAGAGACATCATAGCGGTCAAAACAATAATATATTCTTAATCCCAAAGGTCCAGTTAGCCACCTTGGAAATAATATGTCAAAAATTGTATTGTTAGAAATCCTGTTCATCCAGGAAATGAATATACTAAAGAGACATCATATTAGCAAACAAAAAAAGACATCATATCAGTCAAAACCATAATATATTCAAACGGATATTCATTTCTTAATCCCAAAGATCCAGCTAGCCACCTTGGGCATAATATCTCAAAAATTGTATTGTTAGAGAAATCATGTTTGCCCAGGAAACGAATATGCTACTGTTCGTTTCATTTTTTTTTCCATGATCTAAAGGAGGCAAAATACCCTTTCTAACTACAACTGTGGTCATGTTTTTTACATCTCAACACTTCAGTCATTCTGGAAGTTCACTTTTTCATATATTACTCAAGCTCATGTCTGATCTTAAGATGCCAAGTTAAAAAATGAATTGATTCTTTACAAGTACGAGCACTTAACAAAGGATGAAAATAGGTTTCTCAAGACTATGAAATGTTCATAAGATCAGTGCGATTAAATCAGAAAATAATGTTAATCAAGGGGATTCTTTGCACACAATAAACTCAATAGTCGAAATAATATTCTCATCCATCCAAAATCATCTAATTGCACTATGAGTGGACAATGATGTATTTCTTCATACCTTAATCGGGCTCCAAAAGCTAAAAAGTGAATCCAACATATACTCATGGACAATAACAAACTCAATCCAGAAATGCTTTTAGCTTCAAACAAAGTTAGGCATTTTCCATAGCATAGCATCAACAAAAGTGGTAATCCATAAGAGGATGGAGAATCTGGAAGTCTTCAACTCCAAATCACCCAAGGCTTCATGCAAATGGAGAGGAGAATGCTATGCACTTTATTTCATTTTATACTGAACTAAATTTTTTAGCCAAGTATTAAAGGTAGAAAATGACTCATAGATCAATTCATTGAAGCTCAGTAGCTCACAATCACTGCTTAAAATAGAGTGTAGTGATTAAAGGCTTGCCACTTCAGTAAGCAATCTACTGATCTAAGTCAATGACGGCATCAAAGGGTGATTATTCCATATAACAAGAAGTTAAGGTAGGAAGTGTACAGCCCTGTATAGTGTATAAAGCTTAATGTAAATATGGTTGGTCAAGTAACATCAATTAAAGTGAACACCACATCAATTAAACAGAAGGAACTATCAAGTCTCAAGTGATAATATTACAGATAAAACAAACATATATTTGTGTCAGAACTCTCTAATATAATCAAACTCAGGACTGTACTTGCACATGGTGCACGCATGAGTTTAAGATTGATTTACGTAGACACATCAATTTTGGTATTGTTTAATGAATTTACACCAATGTCCCAAAGCCATTGGAAAATTACAGAACCCAAGGCGATGGCTTTGTTTTTATTCTTTTTCCCTGTTTTAATTTTCCATTTCTGTGCTAGTTGGTCCCCGCACCTATCTTTCCTTCAAGGCTGAACTATGTCAGCCCACAAAATTAGTGTAGAAAATCATTTTCACTATGTCAACAACTTTCATGAAGTGTGGACTTGTTCTGGTTCACATAGAAGAGTGTAAAAATAAATCAGACCGGTTTATGAAGGAAAACATAAAGCAGCACCTCTCTCGCAAAACATCCCCAATCCCACGGTTTATAATTGGAGTTGATTTTACTTTACCATTAGTAGACATCAAAGTTATCTTACTCTGGTGGCATGTATCCGAATGTTCCCACAAGACGTCTTGGCAGTGACACCCCAACCTCAGTCAGCTTTGCTAAACCAAAATCTGCAACCTGAAAAGAAAATTTCATTAAAATAATGATGGACCAACTTTTATGTGGTCCACAACAACACACGACAAGAAAAGAGGGTCAACACAACCTTGCCATGGAAGTTCTCGTCTATCAATATATTTGCTGATTTTTTGTCACGATGTATATAGACAGGAACCGTATGCTCATGTATGTATTCAAGTCCTCTCGCCGAGTCAAGTGCGATTTGCACTCTGGTAGACCAGGGCAGGGGTTCATTGCCTGCAAACGTATAGAGGTATATCATAATTGTTCTAGAGCACTAGACAAAGACTTGCCATGCACATGTTACCTGATCCATGTAAATGTACGCTCAAATTGCCATTTTCAATATATTCATAGACTAGGAAAAGAGAGCCCTCAACGCAATACCCTATCAAATGCACCTGCATTAGATGCCAAAGAGTAAGTTAGGGTGACCAAAGTACAAAACGGGAAAAAAAAGAAAAAAACTGACTTTTCGTAGACTAACCAGTAAGAAGACAAACAAAAGGGTCATAAAATATCTTTAACCAAGGATGAACACTTAAAACAATTCCATCAACAATAACTATATGGAAACCAAACCTAAAATTGCATATGATAGTGCAATCTAAAATCCACCTCCTACCATTAACTAGGCGCATACTTTTTCTTTGCCACCCTAATTACTCATGCATTCCATCTATATCCCACTACTTTCCATGAAAACAAATTATTATCATCCATATTGCTTTTTCACTACTAGGCAAGAACAATATGCTGGCTTTCATGGAAACAACTGTAACATCCCTAAATAGTTAGCTACAATTATTTAATCCTTTGATGATGAAATCTTGAAGTTCTAGCAAGGTGTAAAATGCCAATACCACTTCAGGAGGAAAGTTTCAAACTTTGCAAGTAACAGTAAGCCTATCATTGAGATACAATTCTATTGATAAACTGCCTACCTATAGAAAAAGACAATACCAGGTTTAGGTGATGAACATGTGTTAAAACCTTCAACTCAGCAAGAAACTCTCTTGAAGCTTGCATAGCCATCTTCTTGATTGCAGCTTTCAGCACAAGAGTTCCTCAGGAAGAATTAGAAAAATTCACATGCATATTTCAGATCAGAAATGAGCACAACATTGGTAAAACCAGACTTGTGCTTGCCAATATGCATGAGTCAGTGGCTTCTTATGATGGAGAAGCCAGTCAAGAAACAAAGCTAATTATATCAACACACTGCAAAGTGTGAAGTTACTCAACTGGTATCCATTTTTCTTTTTCCATTTTGTTATGCCAAGTGATGAGATTAACAACTACGAACCTTACCTCGCAACTCAGCATAGTAAATGGCCCCAAATCCCCCTTGGCCAATCTTATTATTAGCGATATTGAAGTCATTAGTTGCCTTTGCAAGTTCTTCATAGGAGAATTCCACAGATTTGTCCACTGTTATGCCGGCAAGGCCTGAAGAAGCACCGCCAGTGGAGCCTGTACCATTCCCATAAGTAACTCCAGGAGCTACTCACAAGCAAGAGGATTATGTGTCAGGGTAATTGATATTCAACATCACCATACCCAAATTCTTTGCAGCATGTGAGTTGGACAAAACATGTAGACCCGCAAGGAATGTGCTTCAGAACATGCATTAGTGTAAGAGAAATGAAATACGGGAAAAAACCAAGGGAAAAGGTCTAGGAATCCAGCGTTCCAAGGCATACACATAAATATCTGCCACACGTAAAAATCACAGGAACAACCAAAAAATGACTCCCATAGTGTATAAAATTTGAGGATTCTCCTTAAAATTGGTTTGTCAAAATTGAAAAGTATGTCGATACTGGTTTCTCATTCTTCAGCCAAGAGGTAAATGAGTTCAAAAGGGAATTCCGAGTCCAAAACATCCATGGAAATAAGAAATAAGGAATAAGACAGGAATTAGGAAGACGTACTTCTTGCAGTATCAAATGATTGATCTTCAGGTGTTGCAGAAAGCAATACTTGATCTTGCACTTTCTTCTTTCTGTAAAGTCCATTATATACGGAAAACCCCGACAACAGCGCCCTTGCCACTCCTGCTACAGCTATTCCAGCTATGACTCCAACTGATAATCCTGCTCGTACAAAAGGTGACAAATAAGCTTAAAACTAGCAGCAAAGATCCATAATTATCCTCCAGTATTTGCAAGCAAAGAAGGCAGGCACCTGTGCTGCAAAGGAGAAAAGAATACGTAAGTATCATACGTTAAACACTTATAGACTGGCAAAAATTCTAAAATCAGAAGCACTTTCAGAGAGTGAGAACTTTGCAATCGCAATATAGCCTTGGAAGAAAGATCCGTTGCATTACAACCCACCCTAAAGGTAGGATCATGCACAGTGTTCTTAAAAGAGGAATTAATCCCTGGCAGGACCTATGCGACTAAATCCGACTAATTGCTACACATGATTAATCCCTGATTACTAATTGCTATGCGCCAATTACTAGGCCTCGAAGCTCGAAGGTTGTCGGCCCCCCGACTAGCGACTTTTAGAACATTGATTATGTACTATAGAAATGTATCGTGGCAATGGTGCGTCCAAAAAAAATACAATTCTCTTTCTATGGCTCTTCTATTTTTAATTGCAAAACATACAATGACCATAGCCACAATCAAATGAAGAGAAAGACAAAGAGAACTAAAGTAAGAAATCTGAAAGTTAAAATGCAATAAAAAAATTTTAATTCGCATGTTCAAAACAATCAAAAGAAATGGGCTGAGTACCTCCTGTGCCAATAACAAACTAAGTTACACCTCATCGTTCAGCCAACCAGCAAAATCTTCCTCTTCAATAAACGGGTATCTAACATTGTTGTCTCTCTTTATTTTAAAGCTTTTGATTGTGAATGTTCGCCCCCATACCCCCCACGCCAAAATCTTGACTACGTCCTTACACAGAGGCATTTCACAAGTTGAACATAGGTTAGCCACGAAGTAATCCACTCACGGCAGAGTAGTCCACCAATTTGTGGTCCAAAGCACACATCTTGTAAATACCACACTCAGCATGTCATGCAATGTGATGGTTTTTCACAAGAAAAAGGCAACAATATTTGGGACTTATTAAGTAATGCTACTTGCAATGTGTTGGTCATAAAGAATAGGTCCAGGACCCTGCCATCTAGTGTCGTGTCACTTTCAAACTCCGAAGGGTAAACACAAGCTCATGGTGAACTTGAGTAACATCAAAAATTGATGACGATTATGCTATGACTTCTGAGGAAAAAAAAATGATGTTGAGCCTACGTTAAAAGACATTGTCATTAGCCATTATCGTGTAACAATCGTTTTCGATCTAGGCAACAAAATGCAAGCACGTAAACCGGTTATGGCACAAAGCGTGAAAATGGCTGGTCTAAATGAATGAGACTGTAAATGGAAAAAGAGATAGAAGGCCGTTTTTCAAATTTGGCCATCTCACAATAGGGATGCTAGATTAGGGAACCATTCTTAACCCTATTTAGCACCATCTCCCATCAGTTGAAACATCTGCAACAAACAAAAAGAGACATCATATCAGTCAAAACAATAATATATTCTTAATCCCAAAGGTCCAGTCAGCCACCTTGGGCATAATATTTCAAAACCCAGGAAATGAATATACTATGAGACATCATATCAGCAAAACATAAAGAGACATCATATCAGTCAAAACCATAATATATTCAAACGGATATTCATTTCTTAATCCCAAAAATCCAGTCAGCCACCTTGGGCATAATATCTCAAAAACTGTATTGTTAGAGAAATCCTGTTTGCCCAGGAAATGAATATACTAATGTTCGTTTAAATTATTTTTTTTTCCAGTTTGGTTGTTTTGGCCATTTTGTTTCCATGGACCAATGCGATCAAAAGGAGGCAAAATACCCTTTCAAACTACAACTGTGGTCATGTTTTTTACCTCCCAACATTTCAGTCATTCTGGAAGTTCACTTTTTCATATATTACTCAAGCTCACTTTTTCATATATTACTCAAGAATGTCAAGTAAAAAATTGAATTGATTTTTTACAAGTACGAGCATTTAACAAAGGATGAAAATAGGTTTCTCAAGACTATGAAATGTTCATAAGATCAGTGCGATTAAATCAGAAAATAATGTTAATCAAGGGGATTCTTTGCACACAATAAAAACTCAAGAGTCAAAATAATATTCTCATCCATCCAGAATCATCTAATTGCACTATGAGTGGACAATGATGTATTCTTCATACCTTAATCGGGCTCCAAAAGCTAAAAAGTGAATCCAACATATACTCATGGACTATTACAAACTCAATCCAGAAATGCTTTTAGCTTCAAATAAAGTTAGGCCTTTTCCATAGAATAGCATCAACAAAAGTGGTAACCCATAAGAGGATGGAGAATCTGGAAGTCTTCAACTCCAAATCACCCAAGACTTCATGCAAATGGAGAGGAGAATGTTATGCACTTTATTTCATTTTATACTGCACTAAATTTTTCAGCCAAGATTAAAGGTAGAAAATGATTCATAGATCAATTCATTGTAGCTCAGTAGCTCACAATCAGTGCTTAAAATAGAGTGTAGTGATTAAAGGCTTGCCGTTTCAGTAAGCAATCTACTGATCTAAGCCAATGACGGCATCACAGGCTGATTATAATCCTGCCACTAATCCATATAAGCACCAATCCTACCTGAAACGGATACAATTGACATTAGTACCTATATCAAATTGCATAGTGAATTTCCACTCATCTACCTCTGTTTCTTTACGCAAATCGTGACTTTCTTAAAAATGATACTGTATCTATCTTTTGTCCCTCTACGTTAGACTATAACATGCTCATGGGGAAATGGGAGGGAGTTTTGGGTTGTTATGCATTAAAAGCCGGACACAAAACTTACTCATAACTGATTTGACATGGGGATAGTTCTCCTTCCAAAATGAATTTTGCAATTATCAGCGAGGCAAAAACAAAGGGATTTAGAAACTAAATCACAGAAGCCACAATTAGATACATATAATCACAATATTCACTATCATCCACAACGCATTATAAAGGACTTCCAAATCATGACCATTAAAAAACTGCTTTTGTCCCATGAGACCGAAACGTAATTTTTTCCATTAGATAGAGAACACCACTAAACTTATTATTTTATCACAGATCAACCAAAAATCCTAAAAATAACTACCCAAAAAAGTATTCCAAAGAACTCGAAATGCAACCGCGCCTTGCCCCACAAACAATATATAAAACGGTTCCCGCTTTTACAACATCAAAAAATGGCACCACATCACACTTTCCTCTCACATTATTCTAGACTAGATGAACAATTAACTTCACACTTTTACCTATGTAAACGTATATGTAGGGCTAACTAATAAGAGCCAAAATATACATATTTTGGCCCTCCAATATACATTTATATTAGTCTTTTATATTTGTTAGTTGGTATTTATTATGTGTTTTTTCTGTTTATAGGTTGCTCGAACTCGGTTTTCAACAATTTGGATAAAAAGAAGAATTTATAGAGGTTCGAGGTTAAAGTGCAAGTCCTTCGAAGTTGAATTACTAATTTTTGATAACGTGAAGTCCAAGGGCATTTATGTTAATAGTGCATTAAAACCTATACCTATATATAAGTCATTGGATGGACTGACTTCGGGCGGCAGCTTTTGGACGAGAGCCTTGGAATGGGGAATCGGCCAGAGAAGACATTCGACGTGGGAACGGCTGACGAACATGGGAGGCCACGGGATATATGCTGCTCTCGACAATGGAGATTCCTCCAACATCTTTTGATTATCTTCTCTCCATGAGCAACTAATTCTCTTTCTTAGGGTGTAGATGAAACCCTAACCAAGTAACTATGTTTTTACATTAATTTGGGATTTCGACTACCGAAACGGTTGCATAATGCTGAGACTTATTTTTATGCTTTGATCTTATTCTTTCAATTTAGTATTATGTATTTGTTTTCTGTGATTGCAAATACATAGTTATGCAACGGTATTATTGTGCATGGAATTGAGTATTAGGATAATCTATGCCTAGGGAAGACAAGTCGTGCCTAGATTAATTAGTTGTAGAATCGAAGACGATTTGTGTCAACCGAAGATAGGTTATGCCCGGTTTTCAAGTACATGCTACTTTCTTGGCGATATCGTTGGGGCTCATAGCTTCTGACGAATCATTGGCGTTCGGTAATTGGTTTCCTAAAATCAATATAATCACATTGTTACGAAGTTAGGGTGGATTCAAAACCCTAAGACCTTTTCCATATTTGAATTCAACATCTCTCTTGCTTTTAATTACTTAGATAACTTTAGTAATCAAAATCCAATCACTCTTGAATTGAATTAGGAATCGATTTTAGAAATAAATAACTTAGCCTCTTGATCTCCGTGGTACGATACCTGGACTTAAACCACTATTCTATTTGAATTGAGGTTTTCGCTCAGTTTTAATTATTTATTTTTGGTGTGAAAAATGGCCTACCACTAACAAAGGAACCAAACTGCTCAAGTGAGACTAATCGCAATTCTAGGAATTTGACTTCAAACTCGTGCTCGTTTGTTAAGCAAAAAGAAACATATGTGTACATATATAAAGCTTTCAAGGCTAGTTGAATACCATGTCAGCAGAGCTAGACATGGTCTTACATCTCAACATAGAAACAATTTAATAACTTATAATCATGGCATGGATCAAACCCAAATCAAGAAGCTATATCGAAATGAGTGAGGAAACAGAGGCAACAATACTCTAGTAAAGGCTTCTTCTGTGATTCCCTTGCCTAGAAGACAAAAATTCTAACAATGCCTCACGGTTAGCCTTTTTTCCATTACGGGCTTTCTCCTTCACAAAAAGCCTGAGACAAATAACCAAAAGATAATCATACCCACTGACTTTCGTTTCATCACATGGAAGATATAAGTTGATTACGACTATTTAGTAAAATCACCAAGAAAGCGTCCTTTTGGTCTGCTGCTAACTCTTTATACCATCTGCCGCACAAAAACAAATTGTTGAAACGGACAATGGAAAACAATACCAGATGGTATCCTCAGAGCATTTCAATTAGACATCACAATCATGAGCTCACAAACAAACTAATGCAAGAGGAGTGCATACCTCAGAAACTCCAGAAATGGAAAGGAAGCTGCCGAAGAGAGGCACGCCATCATACACATACTCATCAATCTAGCATCAGGTTTGAGGAAGAATCCACTCATCAAAGCTATTGCACTAAGATAACTCCAACTAGTGCTTAGTTTGCTTGATTCAAACTGAAGATACATCTTTGCTTTAGGTTGTATCATACAAACCTTAAAAAAGCCAATAACAATGAATGGTGGGGTGACAAATCATGAGGAATCAAGAAGAACAGTGCAGTAGACTGTAGGAAATATCACACCAAAAACTTGATCACTTGCCATTCCCAAAAAAACATGATCACTTCTTTAAAAGAATACTAATCAAAAGTAAAGGTACAACGACATTACAATTAACATTCGACATTTCCTGATCTTCAAGTTACCAAGTACCTGCTTTGTAATGTCATTATCTTTCTCTTCGTAAGACATAACACAACCTCCCTACCCGCTGCTTCTGATAGTTTTTCCTCCAATTTGGATATGACTTCTTGACAGGTTTCCTCAAGTTTCCAATGAATATTCCCCCATCTCCAAATCTTCTGACAGAGGTCACAAAAATTGTATCAAACCTGAAACAGCTTTTTGCCATTTCAGAATCCTCACAAGATTACAACTTTTCCAAGCTCTTAACTTAAACAAAGCCACAAAGGTAATATCCCCACAGTTAACACATACCCTCTAATAGAAACCAGTACATAGCAACATACACACATGTAGATATGACGAATATACATTTCCATACTAATAATAAACCCCATGTGAAATAAAAAAGTGTACCTTGTTAAGATCAAGAGCCTTGGGAGTTTCCTCTGCTTGCTCCAACATATTCTTCTCTCCGGTCAAATTGTCACGAACCAGCTTGAAGGCTTGATAAGAAAACCCCCAATTGAATTAACATAGCTACTTTCTCTGTCAACTCTTTGAGCTTCCTATCAGTCCTCTTCTTCTCGAGCTTTATCACAGCCTGAATCAAAGGATTACCCATGAACTGAACCCATTTCCAGAACTAAACCAAAGCAAAGCTCAATAGCTCAAGTAATATTACGCCCAAATCTTAGAGGTTTTGGCAAACTGGTCATAAACTGATTACTAAATCCATAAGGAAAAGCTTGAGCGAAAAGAATAAGAAAATAATAAATCATCAACCAAATGAACTATATTACAATGCATCAGCATAGCAAAGAACAATAATCTTGAAAGAAAAAAAACAGCATTTCCAAACTCCAAAGAACGATGACAAAAACAGAACTTGAGAGAACCCAAATAGCCCAATCTCAACAAAACTTCAATTATTTCAAGAAAATAATAAATCATCAACCAAATGAACTATTACAATGCATCAGCATAGCAAAGGACAATAATCTTGAAAAGAAAAAAAACAGCATTTCCAAACTCCAAAGAACGATGACAAAAACAGAACTTGAGAGAACCCAAATAGCCCAATCTCAACAAAACTTCAATTATTTCAAGAAAATAATAAATCATCAACCACATGAACTATATTACAATGCATCAGCATAGCAAAGGACAATAATCTTGAGAGAAAAAAACAGCATTTCCAAACTCCAAAGAATGATGACAAAAACAGAACTTGAGAGAACCCAAATAGCCCAATCTCAACAAAACTTCAATTATTTCAAGATTGATTATAACTGACAATATACTGATTTATGTGTATGCATATGCAAATATACCTTGGTAGAGCCAGTTCCTAAGCATCTTCTCTAAGATCATGAGACAAGAAGGTGATACATTCATGTAACTCCTCCAAGTAAACAAGCAAAACAAAACTGCAAGAAAAAGATAAAATCCCAGACCACACCAATGTAATGAATACAAAATGCCACACAATAAAATCATTTTTGCATAAACAACTTAGGAAAGGCCATAAAAGTTGCATATCCAATCTCAACAAATATTTAGCAGAGAAGCATATCCTAGGCATGACCTAAATAAAGACAATCTAGACCCTTTTTCTTATATCTTCAGGACAAGCACATAGGAGTAGTACATCAATTTACACACCACACATTTGCTGAAAAGGTTTGTCTCTGCTTCCGATCCACTAATACAAGCAAAACCCATGACCCCAGGTCCCCAACAGACGTACGTAACACAAAGTATCGACCACACATTTGCTACCTGACTCACACACACCCCGCTTCTCTGCATACAAAGCAAAACCAATGACCGAGCCTCCAAATCTCCGAAAATGGACGAACAGAGAGTTTTCGATTTGTATAAAAATAAAAAACAAGTACAACATGCCTGGGTAGCAAGCCCGAGCGAAACGGCTTTCCTTATCGCCATAATGACTGCACTAACAACTCGAAAGCATAAGGTGCCGCCGGTTATGGGTACGCTTCTTGCCCAGCGAGCCCAGTTATAGCCTTCTAGGATTATATTAGAGACTATTGGGGTTATGAAGCGATGGTGCCCGCAACAGAAACTTCTCGCTTTTCAGACCTACAAAGAGAGAGAAGAGAAAGAAACGATCTCTTTCTTCATGAGATGAAATGCGTGCGGAAAAATAGTGGGAATTTAGGGGGATTAGGATGAAATAAATCGTCAGTACCTGTTGCCGCTGCAGAACTCGTGGAGGCGGCCGTGGCTGGAGAAGATGATGGGCCGATATCGACGTCGCAGAGGACGCAGAGGACAGAGAGTTCGCTGACTTTCTTCATGAGACCGCTGCGTCGTTTGGAGAAGGAGACCTGACGGTTGTTTGCTACCTGACTCACACACACCCCGCTTCTCTGCATACAAAGCAAAACTCAAGACCGAGGCTCCAAATCTCCAAAAATGGACGAACAGAGAGTTTTCGATTTGTATAAAAAAACAAGTACAACATGCCTGGGTAGCAAGCCCGAGCGAAACGGCTTTCCTTATCGCCATAATGACTGCACTAACAACTCGAAAGCATAAGGTGCCGTCGGTTATGGGTACGCATCTTGCCCAGCGTGCACAGTTCTAGCCTTCTAGGATTATAATATTAGAGACTATTGGGGTTGTGAAGCGATGGTGCCCGCAACAGGAACTTCTCGCTTTTCAGACCTACAAAGAGAGAGAAGAGAAAGAAACGATCTCTTTCTTCATGAGATGAAATGCGAGCGGAAAAATAGTGGGAATTTAGGGGGATTATGATGGAATAAATCGTCGGTACCTGTCGCCGCTGCAGAACTCGTGGAGGCGGCCGCGGCCGGAGAAGATGAAGGGCCAATATCGATGTCGCAGAGGACAGAGAGTTCGCTGGCTTTCTTCATGAGACCGCTGCGTCGTTTGGAGAAGGAGACCTGACGGTTGTTCTCTCTTCTTTGATTCGCTTCAACTCAGGAAAGGCCAGAAAAGTTGCGTATAACCAGAACCCTAACATCTTCTGGAAGAGGATCCAAGATCGTTTTAGGGGTCTTGTCCATAGGTGAATGTGGTTGAGCATGGAATGGGGGTGTCTAGGGTTTTTGATAGAGTGGCGTTGTTTGGCCCAGGGTTATTATTGGGGTTTGGAGGAGGGAGGGGAGCGGGGGTAGCCATTGTCAGTTTAGAGAGAGAGAGAGAGAGAGAGAGAGCAGAATGAATGAAACGGTATGCGTGACGCGCTATTTATAGGTTCAGGTCAGTGATGATAGGCGGCTGGGATTAAGCTGCGGTCTGAGATCGGACGGCTATGCCCGTTTCTTTAAAGGCGGTGCGATCGTCGCTAGCTGGACGGATTACGTCATCAACAAGGCGACAACGGTCCCTTGCTTTTTTGAACTGGCGACATTATTTATAGCGGAAGAAATTTTTTTGGTATTTTTTATCTTTAGTGGAAGACATTTGTTCGGTATTTTTTTATCTTTAGTAAAATTTTTTTTAAACTCCCCTCCTCGAAACAAATGCACTGTTTAAAAGGTTTAGCACGAACCTAATAGGAGTACAAATTAAAAAAAACAAAATTAATACCAAAACCAAAATATAGTAAGAACAAGGCCGGCCTTAGCCAGTGACGCTTCCAGGAATTTCAGAGCATGGAATCATCCATAAACATCAATACTTTTGCCGATTGTAAAACCGAAAAAATATAACATAATAATGGCAATTAATAACCTACTTCCAACAAAATTCGTATTTAAAACTCGACAAGCGTTTCAACTTGCACACAAAAGATATCAAAATGCATACACTAATAATCTTTCTTACAAGTTGTTTGACAACAACAACAAAAAAAGCTACATGAGCTTCTACAATTGCATTTGACGTAATTTCATATTTTGAAATCGTTGCATGATAGTCTCTATGTCAATAGCGTCAAAGTCGATATAATTGTTTTTTCAAAAAATGAAACAACCCATATCCTATATAGACTTTGCCAAAAAAATCAAACAACCCATATCAAATTTGAGTATATACAAATTTCAAAGGGCAAAACTTATAAAATTATTCATATCATATTTTATGTATATACTCAGAATATTGTATTCATATTACTTATTCCAATCCCACCAAAGTTTTATACATTTAAATTAACATTAACAAGCCCTAAAATATTCAAAGTGAATGAGAGGAGAAAACAAGAGAAATATGTACCAATGGCCGTGACAAGAGGAAACTTCTCAGACTCAATCGAACTTGCCCACCGACGACAAGGCAACAGCCAACAAAGATCAAACCATCGGTGATCGGTCGAATCGAAGACTCGAAGATAACAGAGGTGTTGAACACGTATAATGTCGCCTTTGATTTTGTATCGACTATGAAGGGAAATTATCCTGCATGTGTGGTGTCGCTGTAAATATCTATGGGTCAATCTATTAATTTCTAGAAAATTTCAATATGGTAGAAGTAAAAAAAAAAAATTGCATGGGGTTGCCGGACCCCGCCCCCTTTGATCTGGCGTACGTCAACACTGGCCTTGGTACTAATGCTTGTATTTGACATTCAATAAACAGACATTTTGTTTTCTTCTTCTTTATTTAATTTCTTATCACCAACATTAATTTTTTTTTTTTAAATAGATTGAGAGAGAAGAAGGGAAAAAAACTCAAACCAAATGCATCAAGCATTTAAGTGTAATTGGGTATGAGTGCACAGATATAATGTTATATTGTAAGCCGAACGGAGGGAATGTAAGCCGAACATGCTTAAGGAACTATCCCTTGTTATTGGAATTTAAGTGTAAGTGGGTATAGATGCAGATATGGTGTTTATATTGTACGGTAAGCCGTAAGTGACAGATATTCTAGAAAATCACAGAAAATATTGATAATATTCAATACAAAAAATTAGAACAAATTGAATCAAAATAACCAATTACGAGCTTCCATCAAACCAATTGAGTTGATATGAACAGTAAACAAATAAATATATCAAAATGCAGAACAAATCTTCAATTGGAGAATTCGGATCGTTTTGTTCACCGGTAGTCAGGTCGGTAGTCAGCTCCCTGACTACCACGGAACTACCAGCCAGAAGCTACGAGCGTACACAACTCAAACTTTGGTGGTATTATGAAGGAGGGGAGGGTCATTGGACACAATTATGAATCTTTTACCACTTTGAAGATTGCTCTTTACTTTTTATTACAGCGATCGGTTGTACCAATACAAGTATACATATATAATCAGTTATTTCTCTTCTCAACAATATGTATTTTTACGTTTTGTAATTGTGAATTTGTAGATGCACTCTTGTAGACACTCCAATTTGGCCTAACGATTATTTCAACTCCCACCTTAGGGCCATCCCGATAATGATACAGATTCGATAATTGCTGATTGCCTTCTTGTGAAACCCCTGGACTTATGGTAAGAATTTTGAGCCACTTAGAGGACCCAATCCAGAGCCAAATAGCCTTTCAAACAGAAACACAGTGTTCTAAGAAAATCCATCGGTCGGCCGTAACATCGATCTCACGGCCTTAACATCTATTCCTAAGCAAATCTCCCTGAGAGATCCAAACCTCGGCCGCCAAATCAATGGCTCGGCCGCCCAATCCATTCCTCGGCCGCGACATCCTTCGCTCGGCCGCCAGATCGACCTTTTTTCAGACTCTAGAATGTTCTGTCGTTTGTTTGATCCAACTACGCATCTTCTCTGATGCGTTCGGGCCATGTTCAGAGATCAAGTCGAAGAATTTGAATTACATTGCAATTACAATTGTAATCGTGTCTTTTGATTGGACGAAATGTGTCATCCCTTTGCCTATATATAGAGGCCTTTGGCCTCCGAAAATGGAGACACCAAATGCAACAAAATTCATCAAATCCATACACTCTCAATTCACGATACTCTGCAGAAATACTCACAAAATCCCTCTCTACAAAAGCCCTAACCTCCCTAAGACACCCATCAATCCGGCGATCAAACCCCGGAGTTCAAACCCTAACCCTAGGGTTTCGTTCAAGAGGCAATCAATCAGTCAATCCCCCGTCGATCCGAAGCAATCAAACAACTGAGGGATCAAGGTGGTGAGGCCCAACGGCCTTTGTTTTGGATTATGTATTGCACTTACGTTTAATCTTAGCGTTTTGTTTGTCTGTTAAACTTTCTGTCTGGTGTGAGGAAGAACACCAGTCGGGGCTTCGATGCCTCGGTCGGTACATTAAACCAGCCTGATTACTCGGCCGTGACATCCATTCACCGGCCAAATAATCGATCTGCTGGCACAGCTTTGTTTTGTTCTACTTTCTGACGCATGATTTATTTACAGCATCGGCTCACCTTATTTATTGTTTAAGGCATAAAAACAGACTACGTATAATGGTTGAATAAAGCATCTATACGTCTTATGTTGAATGATTATGGGCTAGCCTCACGGCTAGGCAGAGAGGGGTGCCTAACACCTTCCCCTTACTGTACTTTTGGCTTCCGTATCCAGAATCTCTATTTATTTTCCTAGTTTTAATAAACTGGGTGGCGACTCTGTTTTGATGATAACCGCTATCGTGTGGTGATACCTCTAGCCATAGAAGTATCCACGATCTTGGTTTATAAAGCGAACAATCAATCGAGCAAATACAATGATGATCAACTGTATGGCGATGCCCCGTTTGGGAGGTGTCTATAACTCTATTCTAAAGGTATGCTTTTTCATAATATAGTTAAGGAGGAAGCTATGGTACACAGGGTATACCGTACGTCTAAATTATGACAATTTGTGATTTTCATTATGCCGATTTTTGGTTTGGTAATGCATATTTATTATTGTAGTTACGACTTGTACTTTAAAATTTACTTGTTGAACAGGTCATTAACAGATTACCCATAATTAAAAAATATTATTATTATGTAACCATAATTATTCGTACTAAAATACATAATACTTGTACCCAAACCAAATATATGCGTACAATATCAAAAATTAAATAATGCTACCCACAAATGTTATAACAACACCATAAATTGGCATTATCTTACCACAATGAGCCGTACCAAATTTTTTTTGACTCGTATGATAATCCGTAACAAAATCAAAATATGTCGTATCAGAATCAATAATTGTTATACCCAATCCAAAAATATTTGTAAAATGCCACAAATTTTATAAAATAATCACAATTGTTATGACAACACCTAAAATTGTCATTTTCTTAACACAACGTGTCGTATTAAAAAAATATATTTAAATACCACAAATTATATAACAAACCACAATTGTTATGACTATATTATAAATTGACGTTTTCTTACCACAATGTGTCGTACCAAAGGAAATTAATTAAAATATTCCGTAATAACACATGTCTAAAATACCACAAATTCAGTAATATAACCAAATTTGTTATGACAATACCATAAATTGACGTTTTCATGCCCATAACGTGTCGTATAAAAAAATTCAATCGGAATGTTCAATTAACGATAGTTATAATCAGGAAAATATCATACCATAAATTCAGTAATATAACCAAATTTGTTATGATAATACCATAAATTGACGTTTTCATACCCATAACGTGTCGTATAAAAAATATTCAATCGGAATGTTTAGTTAACGATAGTTATAATCAGCAAAATACCATACCACAAATTCAGTAATATAACCAAATTTGTTATGACAACATCATAAATTGACGTTTTCATACCCACAATGTGTCGTATAAAAAAAATTCAACCGGAATGTTCAGTAAACAATAGTTATAATCAGCAAAATACCATAGCACTAATTATTTTCAATTCCTGCCACATTATTTTTTCAAATTTTAAAATTTTCACCATATTATCTTAATTTTCGATTCCCTCCACACTATTTTTTTAAATTCTTATTTGTCCCTACATAATACCTCAATAATTTAAACTAAAAATGAAGTTCTTGCTAAAAAATTTCATCCAAGAAATTCACCAAAAGTAAGTACTATACCCAAATTTTAAAATACAACTACAATTTCCTCTCAAAATATTAGTCTAAATTAAATTCTTTCTCTACAAAATTTAATTCAAAAAATCAAAATTCCTTCAAATTTTTGTGGAAAATGAGAGGTCACTAAAACAAATAATTATCCAACTGTCTCAAGATACGGATATTCAAGGTGGTGTACTTAACAATTGGCACTATATATTTGATAGGCGGATCGGTGCTAAACTTTCACCTTATGCATACAAATTCAAATTTAATGGTGGTCCTTGGAACTAGGTCGTAGAAGTACAATCTAAATAATTTTGTAAATTTATTGTCATTGTATTTTCTTTTAAAAAAAATTATTATAGTCGATATACTGATTTACACCAATGACATAGACCATAATATGATCTACAAGTGCAGGCCCAGCACTAGGACGGAGGCATTTGAGGCCACTGCCTTCTCAAATTTTCTGCCGGAAATAGGACCCCTACGTACAAGAAAGTATTATATAATTAATAACCTTCAAATTTTCAAATTCTCAATTGTGTACCATAATAATCAGCAAAATATCATATCACAACTAAATGTCGTTAGCGAGTATATTTTTAGGATGATCGATCATAACTGTTAGAATATCAAGTCATACGATATTCAGCATTGTCACCAAAATTAGATATCATCAGATATCGACAACTCCATAATAGAAAAATATTTAATATATCCAGATACATTAAAGTCTAACAATGCACCACCCGAGCCCCATCTAAGGCTTTTTGTTTTTTGATCGGAACCGTCTATCTTTTACAAAATGTGAATAGATCACATGTACCAAGAATGAAGTTGATTGCTTATCATTAAACCCTTAATCAGACAAAAAAAATCCTTTTACTATTAAATTCGGGTGCCGATGAAACCCTATTGAGCCAAAAAATTATGTAAATTATTTAATCTACAAATATAACAAAATCATTGGTTTTGATCTTCATTATTGTCTCGTGGTTGCAAGTCAACCGTACATTTAGTTACAATAGAAAAATTGGTTTCATATCAAGTATATTGAATGTACAATTCTAAATATTCTTTTGGTACGACACATTGTGGTAAAGAAATGCCAATTTTTTGTATTGTCATAACAATAATGGTCATGTTATATAATTTGCAGTATTTTACTAATGAGGGAGAGGGGGAGAGAGTCAAGAATGAGAGAACAACATATTACCTGCTAAGCCATTTTTTTATTTTATTAATTGATTTAATAAATGCATGGTCCGGATTATTCACTTTCAAATCCAATGGTTTCAAATCATGGTGCGTACAGTACACCCCCTAATAAGGGGTGTGTACCATAGGACCACCCGTTAATCACAAAAGCTAGAAGAAGTTTAAATATATCATTTAACAAACTATTTTGGTTTAGTGATTGTGGGTCCTCCAGTTGCATGGCAACAGTAAAGCACCATTTAAGTTGTTTTAAACCTGCGGAGACAAGGAGTTGGTTTTAGAGACTCAAAGCGAACACAATTGTCTGTCTGTGCAAGTATTCAATATATGTCATGAACAGAGATCGTCCACTTTTGCAATGTATTTGAATCGTCTGGAACTTTCTCCCATGTTTAATTTAATGATTATGTGTCTTATGATTTCCATCAAAACTCATCCGAGGAGTGACTTTTTCCTTAGCCATTAGTGTGCGGTTACTTCTGAATTCAGTTGCAAGTTGTCTGCTTTCACTTTCTTAGGGATTGATTAATCCTCCCATAAGCTTAATGTGGCGCCCGGGCTCGGTGAAGTGACCTAGGGGACGGCCATGTCACTCTAATACACAGTCAAATCCAAGGACATAAGGGTTGTACTGGCAGCGCACAGTCCGCTCATTATACCTCCGCCGAACTCTTACCGCCAAGCTGAGTTCGTTCGGCCCAAGTAAGAACCAAAGCTTTAGTATGTCTGTCGTGCTCGGTGACATCCTGCTACCCGGCTAGGTCTCGTCAGACCAAAGGTTACCTGGTAGATCATCCCGAATATAGCCAGGCGTTACTGACCGGCAGAACGTCTGCCACCGAGCCTCCTCTGCCCCTCGACTTAGAGAGGAAGTCAGGTAGAGTTTGGTAGAAGGGGCAGGTGGCGTGACAGTAAGAAGCTAACAGGTGGTTAGAAAGGTGTTGTGACACCACCCCTCTTGTCTAACGAACAAAGGGCAAAGCTCGTGACAAGCTTTTAACTGCAAGTCTATCTAAGTATAACAAGTGGGCACCAATCACCGATCGCGTGGTGTCCACGCGTGAATTGGGCTCCAAGCTACTTTTGCCTATAAAAGGAGTGCTCCGCCTTCAGAGTGAGTTAATGCTTCTTTCTCCCAAAACCCTTCATACACATTCAAAGCTTTACTTCCCTCTTTCTAACTTGATCGTTGGAGTGCCAATCCCGGACTCCCAACGATCCGGATTTGGCACTAACACGGATGTTAAGTGTGCAGGTCCTATCTCCACTCACAAGGGTTGTACCATTCTAACCACTCTACAAGAAGACTCCCAGAGAAAGCGCAACCCACATTTAACAATATCTCTAGTTTAGGCATTTAAAAGAACTTTGTATTCTGCATTATTTTGGGAGTTTGATTGGAATGGTTTGAGTCCAAAATGCTGGACCAGAAAAAGAAATGTCACAGGGATTTTATTTCTACGGTGTGACCAACCGATTTATGATTTCTCTGTTCTTTGCGCCGATTACTATTTGGGAATAAGTTCAATGAAATCAATACATGCAAGGCTATGTAATTACATAAGAAATTTGGGAGAGATCCCTTAACTCTTGATAATAAGCTTGACACAATTGGTAAACAATATTTTTACAGGATCACTCACCACCAAAACGTACCAAGGTATTCTCTCTTATTTTCCTTTCTCTTGGCTTTTACTTTATTATCAAGATGCCGTTTCAGGCTTCGATAAAGATGGTGGTGGTGGTCCTTTGATGAAGCAAGACGGAGGCAGTGGTGGTCTGATGACAAGTCAAATTGTTTGGATAGACTTGCCATAAGTGCTTAGTCTCGTTCTATAGAAGTAGAGTTGTCAATTGACATCGAAGATGTTCGCCGCAAAGTTGACATGTTTAGGTCTGTGAGTTTCTTTTATTCCCAGATCGGCGACTTCAGTTTGTGAGGTTTTGGTATTCGTACTTGAGAAGCTAGACTTTCTGATTGATTATTAGATGATTTGTGAATCGATAACCATCCTTTTTACTATACTGCTATATATATGCTCTTTTTTATTAATGAAAGTTTGTTACCATGTTTGACAACCAAAAAAAACGTACCAAGGTCATCAATAATTTTAGATTTACACCTTTTTTTTTCATTACTTTCTCAAATAAAATCAACAAATACAACACCAAAAATCGAAAGAGATAAGAGAGACACTAAAATAATCTGCACAATAACCTGACACCAACAACTCCCTGACAAGCCCCTCCTTTCAGACTAACATCCCAAAACACAAAATCCAACTATTTTGACCACAAATACCTCCTCACAAACTCCCCCAATCAGTAGAAATTTTTGGACCAACATTTTACTATACAAAACAAATCCCCACTAATCCTAGTGACTGCTTTTTTATATTTCTGTGGCTCCCCACCATGTGATCATCTCTGAGCCCCCACCAACAGGGCACCCCCCATCATGTCAGAGGGGACAGGTTGGATTAACAAGCACATAGCACCATCACTATTGGTTGATCTGTTCAGTTTCTTCAGTTGAAATAAAAACAGGAAAGGTTTTTTTTTTTTTTAAATAACTACTAAGATTTTTGAAAAAGAAATTGGTTTTGTGCAGATCCTCTTTGCCACTTCATTGGGTTTCTTCACCCTCCTCCAGTGAACTTTTGATCCTCCCAGTAAAGTGACTAGAAAAGGTTTTTTTGACGATCAAATGCTTTATTGGTGGGGATTTACCAATTTATGGGTTTGGTCGGGGATTTACCAATTTATGGGTTTGGTCAATAAAACATTCAAAAATGACAAAAATGACAAAAAAAAAAACCCACAAAGCCAGGATTTGTGTTGAAAATGAAGAGAAGCGCTTTAAGTCATTAGAAAAAAGAAGCAAAAAAATAATTTTGGCCAATGTTTAATAGAATTTGCCCAACATTTTTTGTGCCAAGAATAGAATTTGGTTCTCAATAAGTCATTGATCACTTCACTATACTGGGAGATTAGTAAGTCACTGAAAGGAGAGTGATGTGCCCCTGCGTTCTCTCTTTCAGTTGGCAAGTTGTTCTTTCTCCATAGAACCATTGTGGGCTTCGGACGGCGGCGGAGCACCATTTTCTACCCCTTTGAGATTTTGTTGCTGATACACCTTCCTCAACCTCTCTATTTCCCTCCTCAGCGCTTCTTGATGAGCTGCAATATTTGCATATATAGAACATTATTTTCAAACGATGTTCGAAATTGTTCTTCGGATCGGAGAAATTAACTTTCGAAAAGGCTTGCTAGAAATAGCTCGTATAATAATGTCAAGAAAACAAACAAGATGATAAAACAACGAGAGTTAACCAGAGCTCCTTACAACAATTCAAATTTCACTTGCAGAGATCGGATGATCCAAACTTGTGCTCCGGTGGGAGTCGAACTAAAAACTTGTGTTTTAGTTTCTCAAACACTTATAGCTTCGACTTTCTTACCATTGCCTGTGGGACTAAGGGACAAGTAAGGGCCATTTGATTTTTCACGAGGATATTTGATAATTTGCAAAGAAATTTTGCTATTTTAACTCTATAAAAGATTTTTAAATTGTCTCAACTTGCTTCAAATGCATAGAGACACCACACATACTCTTCTTTTTGACAATCGATATTATTACAAATGAGACTATCTTGCAGCATTTTTCAAATATATAAATCTCTGGACTAATTGAAAAGCAAAACTACATTTATGTATCAATAGATATGGGAGTGTATTAACCTCTTAGTTTTGATGTTTCTTTACATTAGCAGCTATATAAAAAAAAAAAACATATGGATCTGAATTTTAATATCACTAACCAAAAATCTTAGCTCCGCCTTGCTTACTACAATTTTGAACTCACCGTAATTAGACTGTATGGTTGTTCATTTGTGTTCGATATTATGCTATTTACACATAATTTTCATCCATTCATATGAGAAAGTGAGTCAATATACAAGTAAGATGGTCCGGAGACCTGAATTATCAAAAATGGAAATACACATACCATCTTTGAAAATCTTGTCTTGAGCGAGAGCTGCGATCCTTTGCTTTAGAGCACTATTATCCACGTTCAGAATTAAGCGTTGGTGATCCAAAAATGCAACCCTTGGCGACAAAACTGATACTTCAGCCTTCAACAAAAGATCAACAACAAAAAAATTTAATTAGACTAAACCATGCAATAATAACATTTCAAGCAATCAAAAAATTTAGTTGTAGGGGAAAAAAGGCCAAAATTATGTAACATACTTGGAGTGAGGTAACGCTGCGTTCGAGCTCGGATATGTATTGTAACTTCCTCACCCGTGACCTCTGCGCGGATTGCCTGTTGGCCAAAATTCTGTTGTGCAAAACCAAAATAACATCTAGTTAATTATATGATCTTATAATCAGTCAATTTACAATAATTCAACTCAAAGTCATTCTGCAATTTTTAGATGGGTTCTGATCCTTGAGGCAGGTGCTCTTGATCGCACGATATGACACACTGACACGACAAAAGATGCATATTGTGCGATTAGAGGGAAACACTTGAATTTTCAGAACAAATAATCCTCAGTTGTTAGTTACATTGTCGTAAATGTAATGCCAAAATTCAAATACTTCATCAATTTTTTGGTGGCTAAAATGAGGATTGGCAATCAAAAGTAAAAACCTTTACGCTCAAAAGCCTAGAAACAAAGCACAAATTGGAAATGCAGCATACGTATATGGTAAATGTAATTGCATGGTTTACCTCTTGACCCTCTTCGGATCAATATTGATCCTCTCATTCGAATTCTCCGCGCCGCCCTGCGCCTCCGATTTGCACGAGCTCTGCACCTCGTCGGCCTCGCTCTTCACCAGCAGCTGGTGCTGGTCGAGCGGCGCCGCCTGCTTGTCGTCGTTGTTGCTGTTGTGGTCGGACGGCGACGACGCGTTCGACAGCGACATGGCGGGTCCCACCGCGATCTCGTCGGCGAACATCGACATGAGCTGTTCGTCGTCGAACCGGTCGAACTCGGCCATGCTGTTGCTGTTGTGGCCGCCGGCCCGGGCTGCAGACGACCTCCTGCACTCCTCCACCATCGGCGGCTCGATGAAGGCGATCGAGTCGCTTATGGACCGGCGGTGGAACCCGCGCTTCGCCGTCGAGAAGTCGTGGAACTCGTCGATCCACGAGATGTTTTGGGTGGCGGTGGTGGTGGGCGGTGGCAGGTTTTCCAGGGAGGACATCCTTTGGTGGGGGAAGTCGGCCCAGTTTGGTGTCATGTTGGGCACTTTTGGAGGCAATTGTGCCATTTCTTTTCCCCCCCACTCGAGCTAAGCAATTCAAACACAATGTAGTTTGTATAATAAGTAGAGAGAAATGAACAAATGAGCAAAACTGAAAACAGACCAAAACTACAGTCTACACAACAGAACAAGTTATAAATACACACCAATGAGATTGCATCTATCTATATCTACAGCCACAAGAACATCATCACCAACGTACACTCTCTCTCTCTCCACTCTCCTCTCTCCATTCTCCTCTCTCCTCTCTCTCTCACTTGATGCAAGGTGGGGTCACATGGGGGGAGGGGATTGGGACAGCTATCTACAGCTGGGAGGGAGGTTGGGGACTCAACGGTATCAGTGGGAAGTCACAGTAGTTTATTAACTAAGAGGGAGGGGCATCAGAGACCACGTGCTCTTGTGCACCCCTTTCCCCTTTACCCCCCAAACCTTATACTACGTAATAATATTCTCATTTTTATAAATTTGCATCCCAAAGGAAACATTTCCCTGTTTCCCTCCCCTTTGCAAAACACTTCCGTCGCCGTACGATCGATTGATCATCAATTGATCGAACGGATCGTCTTGTTTAACCATGAAATCAAATGGGTCGTTACCGTCTAATCCGAATATCACACGCGCGCTCGTAGAGAGTCCTGATATATCATCAACTGACATATTAATATTTTCGAAGCTACGAATTCGTGAAATGAAATTGATTTTCGCGCTCTACTTTTTACCTCCACTTTTATTCGTGAAGTTACTAGTAACTTCATGAACAAAGTAGAGCGCCATCAGTAAAAAGTGAAGCGCAAAAATCAATTTTCTTCGTGAAAACCCAAAATTCTGAATCTGGAGAATATGAATTTCGTCAAAAAATCGAAAAAGAACAAATACAGAACACCAGATGTACGTCGCTCATTAAGATGAGATTACGTCTACGGTCGAGACAATTATTTAAACACGATGAACCTATAAGAATTCAATACATTGAAGTTGCCTAAATGCTAAGGTATATATGCCATAAAATTGGGGTTGTACCATAAGTAAGTAGAGGAAGAATATATCACTAGAGTAAAATCAGGCTCCAAAAAGACCATAAAATTTGGTGGGGTTTTTTCTTGAAATTATACAATTGGGTTGTTGTACCATTTGTACTTAGAGTGTATCTCTATCTATCAATATATGTATCCTATATAATGGGGGAGGTGTGGGGGGATGAGCTGGGGAAAGAGAGGCACTTGTGAAGGGGATAATGTCAGGCCATGTGAATTGTTTTTGCATGCTCTTAAGCTTTCTTTACTTTGTCCCCAAACCACACCCCACATGTAGGGCATGTGTCCCTTATTCCTTTCCAAAAACACTGTTTTTCTTGGTACCTTCCATCACAATCCCCAGATTTGGAATCTCTTTTTGTTTGCTTAATTTAAGTTTTTGGGGAAGCACTATGGATCATGATTACTGATTAGTTTTCTTGAAATATAATAGCCGCCATTTCAGTACTACTAGTATTAAGGAAGTGCTTACCAATGAAATTTATCCACGAATTTAACATTGTCTTTTTATTTGATCGAGATTGGAACCTGTCATTGATTTTTCCAGCGTTTATACTAGTTTTTACTGCATACCTGACAAGATTTGATTTTCTTAAATTTCTCTTGTATGATTTTCCCAAAACGTAGGACCAATCACAAAAATATTTGAATAGAAACTGATATATTTACGGGTGAATCGGTTTTTCGGCATGCTCAATCAATAATCTGCAAACAAGAATTAAGGACACTGGTGCGGTGCCAACCAACAACCCTCCAATGCCTTAGTCGATTTCTGACTTAGAGAATAAAAAGAACTCAAAACAATTAAGTGGTAAGAGTTGCATACGTGCCCATGTGTTAGGGGGGTGATTTCATAGGTATTTAGGAACTGAAATCCCAGTAGAATTGGGATATTTGGATCTCATAAAGATGGCACTAGTCGATCGAGTTCAATGGCCTTGGCTTTTCCAAGGAGTCATTGCCTGCTCGGGACCTTGTAGAAGCGGTTTACACGTACTCGGCCATGTGTGTGATCTGAGCAGGTATTAGGCCCGTGCCGGGGTTTGTTGTCGGTTTATACCGATCAGTTAAGAAATGCGGTGACATATGGAATAATCATTTTGGGTGAGTGAAAAGCAAGTTTTATTTGTCTCTATAATTAATTAAAAGTGCAATGGGTTGAGAAGTAGTAATCACCATGCTTTCAAAGCTGCAACTTAACTTCTTTAGGCGGGAGCCTCGGAATTGCAGAAAGAAAAAAGGAAGAAAAACCTATCTTAAGTTGAATTAGTGCACATTAAAAAAAAAACTTAAATTCTGATTAAAAAAAAAACTTAAATTGAATTAGCGTACATTAAATAACTTCTATTGTGTGTCTGTGGCAACTAAGAAATTTTTCGGTGCCGAGTGGATATATCCCACATGGTATCTACTCGGCACATCAGGGTCGTTCAATACACTTTTGGATAGCTCAGAATGAAACCATCTCTCTCCTCTCACCCCAACACTTTCTCTCTAATTTTTCTCTCTCCAGATCCGAGCCGTCAAAAAACGCAATGCACAGCTCTATGCACCAAGCAGACACCGCGTGATCCCTACCCAGCACTGAAAAATTTTCCATGGTAACTACTAACTAGAGACCCCATTAACCTCTAAAATTTCTTACTATATACATTCTCAGTCCCTTTTTAAATGTCCAAAATGGTTATTTTCAATGACTTATATCTCTCGACAGATATTATACTTATGTTTTTAAAATCGTTGTCTTATCAAACAGGATCAATTTGCCTATTTTTAACGATATACATTGAGAGATATAGGAAATTGAAAATAGCATTCATAACCATAGTGGACACTTGAAAATGGACAGAGAGAGTAAGAGTATAAATTTTTGTTGTATTTTACAAATTCGGCCCCACGAACGTTATATATCTCAAGGACCTATATTCAAATTATAATACTTGTCGTTTTATAACTCGTTGCCATAAACTGCTTAGCCATTTGACCTCTCTATCAAAAAAATTCTGACTTTGCTCGTGCTCTTATGGCTCTCCCGCCGGTTTCGGCAATAATCAAAATCCAGAGGGGGAGAGAGAGAGAGAGAGAGAGAGAGAGAATCTAGTTCGATGAATATATGACCAATTCAAAAGAGCAAAACTATCTACAGATTATCTACTTTTTTATGCATTTTTTTCAAAAATGGCTATGAAGATGTTTTGGCCCTTTTTATGTTCCTCCTGCATTCCTTTATTCGAGCCTTTCTGGTCCTCATTATACCTACAAGCTCTTTTTTATATTACCCCTTTTTTCTTTTAATAGGTCACTCACAGATTTTAAGTTGGAAATACTCAAGTGCTAAATAAAACTTCTTTTGTTAGAGGAATATTTTGGACACATTTCTTAGATCAAAATTTGGTTTGGAAATTACTACCTCCTGAGTCCTGAATTTATTCAAAAGACTAAAAGCGCTCTTATTTTTTACATTATTATTATAGGAGTATCAAGCTCTTCTCAATCAAGTTGTGCATGCTATTTTTTATTTCTATTTTTTGACAGCCAGATATCCGGACTAGTTGCACACACCTCAACTAATTTCGAAACCCAAAAGTTAACAACCAGGTGACCTTAAGGTTTGAAATATTTGACCTTCGTGTGATTCGAACGTGCGACATCATGGAGAACAAACACTTATTATCTTCTCATTCCCTCTTGACCACAAATCCCTTGGGGTTAAAGTTGTAGAACATGTTATATTCTGAATAAATATATCTTCAATGGATTAAAAAAAAAAAATTTAAATTACCATGGACAGTAGAAGGTGAAAGTAAACTATAGGCCAACATGTTTCGGTAGAAAATTTTCAAGACAGGGAATTAGAGTCTTCACTGGGTGAGAGTAGTCGCATCTGAGCCATTCAAAACACGTTTGGACGGCTCGGATGCACGCTCGGATGTCATGTGGACCATACCCTATTGGCACCCAAAAACTTCTCCTTCACTGAGCTTGCGGGTCAGAATTTCCAGGTTGAATTCCTCTGTAGCTAGCAGACCCCTGCATTACTTGGAATGAGCCTTTGTTTTTGTTTGTTCTTTCCATAGTTCCCAAATAAAACCCAAACTAACTATTGAGGTTTATCAGTCTTAGTTTGTTATAAGCTTTTAGCCTAACGGGTAAGGATTGCTTATCTCCAATCCTATCTCGCCAAAAAGCTATCGAAACAATGGCGGCAATCTGCAAACTACAACGGGGGATCGGCTCGTCTTCAATGTCTTATCAAGAAGTTTGTCTCGGATTAAGGGGCATCAGTCTCCTTAAGCATCTCAAAGCTCTTAGCCACCAGCCCACCACCTCTCTCAAAATCTTTGTTCTACTTTTGACTCATCTGGGGCAATCTTTTTGGCATGCCCCGAAACAATCGAAACATGGCCCTCCAGTTTTCCATAAGATTATTGGTACTATTCAGAAAGAGGTACTGGCCTTGCGCTACAGCACAAGTTTGAATCAGAAAATCAACCTCAGCACAAAAAAATTGTGCGAATTTGCCTCCTATCAGTTCTTTCAAACTGTGCTATAAGCGGGAGCCAAGTGCCGTTGGCCTCTTCATCACAGTCCCGTCAACATACAGTCCACTCGTGCATGTTTTGCTGTACTTGAAAGTTGAAACCACTCGTGTGTGGCACAAATGACCTACTGGCCGGTGACCTTATTGGGCAGTGTTTTTTGGGTAGTCCAAACAGAATTGACTTACTAGGAAAACTAGTTTGAAACGAACACAACACTGAATCATGCAAAGTGAACCGCCCAAGAATTTCAAAAGATATCCCAACCAGATCTAAAGACAAGTTGTAAGATAAAAAAAACTCTATCAACCTCACAGAAATGACCGGATGTGTTCGTTGGGTTCCCCCTCAATCCATTCAACAAAAAACACACGACATTCAGCAGGTTAAGCGAAACTACCAAAAAAAAGTTTACAAAAAAAAAAACTTTTGGAATGGCCTTAATCCTCTTTTTTTTTTTGTGTGGTTGAGAAGCTAATTTATATAGCTCGAATACAAGCTACAAAAAGCCTGGGATGCCCCGCTAGGTCCTAATCCTACATCCATGAATTGCACATTTTGTCAAGAAATTGGATGCCTTAAGAGCATTGCAGCAAGCCAACTACCTCACCATACACGCAACACTACTAGAGTAGAAGTACAAGTGAAAATCATATCGATTCATTTGAACAGATGAGACCAGGGGATGATTTGGTGGATGAGGGACTCCCAGCAGGCCTGATTACCCGCGTTCGAGTCTTACTTTCCCAAAAAAAAACAAAAAAGAATAAAAATGGTTTGAGCCCATGATTTAGATACTATTTGAAATAATTGTCCAATACAAGGTCCCATGTTTTTTTTTTTTTTTTATCCGAGGTCCCATGTTTAACACCCACTTTTTCTCAAGCCAGGTTCTCCAAGTTTTGTGGCAAAATAAATAAGCATATGGTTTCTGACTGTTGATTTAAACCACCAAAATAAGACATGACATTTGATACCAATAAACCAGAACATATTATAAATAAATCATGGAAGAGACGTGTACGGGACATAACAGGTAGCAGTTGAGTAAAAGATGCATAACAGATGAGTTGCCTTGTGAAATTCTCTTGTGCAATAGGATAGAAAAGAGACATGATGAACCACAAATGAAGTACCTCAGATATCAGGTCTCATTCTCCACCAGCATTTTAAGAAAGCCGCCATGGAGGCTCCTTTTGTCTTTAGGAGTTTTTGCTTGACTGTCCTAATAACATTATGCATTCTATGCATTCCTCCAATAGTCTGTTCTGATGAAAAAGATCCACTAAGGGAGAGATACGAAAAGTGGCTAAAAAAAAACAGACGAGAGTACAAGGATAGGGGTGAATTGGAACATCGTTTTGGAATTTACAAGACAAATGTTCAGTTCATTGACCAGTTCAATTCCCAACACTTCTCATTCAAGCTCATCGATAACAAATTTGCGGACATGACAAATGAGGAATTCAAGTCCATCTACTTGGGCCTTGGAAACACTACTAATAATTCAGGCAAGGGGAAGAGCTTTGGATATGAAGAACATGAGGATTTGCCGACCAGCGTGGACTGGAGGATGCAAGGTGCTGTGACTCCAGTCAAGGATCAAGGCCAATGTGGTAAAGTATTCTCTTGCTTCTACAAGAACAAAAGGACTGTTGAGTGTGCTTAAAATCCTTTGGAGGAAGACTGACAACCTTACTATATTGCAACTTCTCCTCTTGATAAAAAAATAATATTCAAAAAGTAGTATCAATCAGAAAACATTGAGCAACTACTACGCTAAAAGCTCTTACACAAACATTCTACAACTACTTCAAAGGACAAGACGTCCTTTTGGAGTCATTATTCGCATCCAGTATTTCTTTCCACATTGGGCACAATACATTAAATTTTTGAAGCACAGAAGACACTCAACAGTAAAGTTCTGTGAATCCCAATAGACAATCGTGATGCACCAACCCAAACAAATTGTAACACTAATTAGCATGACATTGATTAACTAATTAGGTTGTTATGAGACTTTTGCTAAACCAAAATAAACCACAAGCCTTGCAATGTTGCAATCATACAAGTTACAATACCTTGAACTTTCATCTTAGTTCTTACCAAACAAGGACTGTGTGTGTGGTTGTAATTAAAAATCTTTCTAAAAGACTAACTGTTAACTACATTTAAATTTTCTACTTGCAGCATACTGTATTGAATCCCAGTGAGCTAAAGTAACTTACATCAAGCCATAGTGATAATAAAGGTTCTTGGTAATGGAATGATCACATCCAAGATCCTTTGTGATTGGTCTTTGAATAAGCCACTAGAAAATTCGCAGCCATTAGGAGACATTCTTCAGTCAATCTGTTGAACATAAATTTACTAAGACACCATCATTCTAATGTTAAAGCAAATAGATAGTTGCCTTCGGAAAGTGGTTTTAGTGTCCAATGACTACATAGAAGGTACCATACGTGCAAAAGAGTCAGAAATAATTGTTTACTTCCCTTTCCCTGCAGGAAGTTGTTGGGCATTCTCAGCTGTCGCAGCTGTGGAAGGCATAACTAAGATCAAAACAGGCAAATTGGTGTCACTGTCAGAACAAGAGCTGGTGGACTGTGATGTTAACACTGGGAACCAAGGCTGCAATGGTGGATACATGGAAAAAGCTTTCGAGTTCATTATGAAGAATGGGGGCATTGCAACCGAAAGAGATTACCCTTATGCTGGAAGAGATAACAACTGTGACAAAGCTAAAGCTGCAACTTCCTCAGCGACTATAAGTAGCTACGTACAGATACCTCCAAACAACGAGATTAGTCTACAAGCTGCAGCAGCCAAACAACCTGTATCAGTTGCAATTGACTCTGGTGGCTATGCATTCCAGCTCTACTCTAGTGGTGTCTACTCAGGCCAATGTGGCACGAATCTTGATCATGGAGTAACAGTAGTTGGCTACGGGGTATCTAATGGACAAAATTACTGGCTGGTGAAGAACTCATGGGGCACCGGATGGGGTGAATCAGGTTACGTAAGGATGAAACGCAATGTAGCTGATAAGGAAGGTACTTGTGGAATTGCCATGGAGGCCAGTTACCCAGTCAAGGACTGAATCATCAGTGATGATATTTAGCTTTATAAGTTTAATGCACTTGAATATTTTAAGTATGAATAAGGTGGATCCCCTAGCATGTAAGAGCAGATCAGCAAAATGAGATGATCCAGACATAACAGGATATGTTAATAAAACTAGTCTTTAAGTTATTTTCTACTGGAGAATTCATCTCAGTACCATTAAAAGCAGGTCAAGAGTTCTGTTGCCACCTAAGATGGCTATGTTCACAATTGGCCTACAGGCTAAAAACTTGTCATCAGATTAAGCTCAACCAAATCAAAACAAAATGCCAGAATGGAGATGACAAAGTTTGACAGGGTAGAAGAAAGGTTCATCCTTGAGTCCAACCTCTATCAACCACACACTGAAGCTCCTTGTGATGACACTCTATTTGATCAGTAAAATTGGCACCATAGTAATGCTGATATATTTTTGAAGTGAGTGGAAATGGTTGCATCAAAAAGGACAGGAGAATGGAGTTCACAAATCAGGATAGCCAAGAACAAACATAATCCATAGGTTTCCAGAAAGAGAGTAAACATGAAGGAAAATAAAATCAAGAGCCACGAATTGAAGTTTTACTTCCACCAAAGAGCTTATATATCTATGCATTGATTAAATCTGAGATGATACCAGGCCAGACAATAGACGTATGTCATTCATTAGAAAACTTCAATGGAGATTTACACTGCTAACTAACAAGATATTGATCATAGCTCCTCTTTGGTTGTCGACTAATATATGATGAATGTTTGATAACTAACCGAAGGTCATTCTATTCACCAGCCCACAAAAACAGCGACCTTTAGTTCATTTTCTGCAACCAGACAGCCCAAACAACATCCGAGAAGCTAGGATTTCAATTCTACAAACTTTTGCCTCACAGTAGAGGCAAGCTCCTGTTCCCCGACACTAACCAGCCCCTCAAATACCTTCTGCCTTGCCCTAATATAAGGTATAAAACCTCTTTCAGTCATCCTCATTACAACTTTCCCAGCCAAAATAAACTCACCACACTCCAAGCAGCCTTCAACCCCTAACTCATAGCTTTCAAAACCAACAGGGAACCCTGCCTTATCCAAAAACTCAATCAAATCAACTGCTCTCCGAATATCTTTGTTTCTGCGCATTGCCGCAACCACTTTCACCACTGTTTCCTGTCTTGGCGTCAATCCAATTTTCGCCACCATTTCTTTCATCTTTTCTGCCGCAACTGTAGTTCTTCTGACTGCACACATAGCACCAATTACAGCACTATAACTTTCCAAGTTAGGAACACATCCTACCCCACTCATGCCATTCAACACGTTAACTGCATCTGTCAAACGATCGACAGCACAGAGTGAGGAAATAATGTAATTGCAAGTTCCAGTATCAGGGTTATAACCAATTGATTGCATCTCTAGAAGTAGGTTTGAGACAGACTGAGATTGGTGTTGTCGATGAAGCCATGCATTGGAAAGAAAAAGCTGAGTTTGGGGGACAGGGATGCAACCGGAACGTAGAGTTCGTTGAATAATGGCAAGAGCAAGAGGAAAGGGATCAGGACTTTGGAGGGTGTAGGAGAGAAGGAAAGAATAGGCAACATGACAGCGATAACGGGGTCTGACAGGGATAAAAGATTGCAAGATTTCGTCAATGATTTTGGTTCTCAGATGCTGTGGGAAGGTCGAGAGGAATGAGAATGGGTTTGGGTTTTGGCAAGACTCTTTTGAGGCAATGAGAAGATCAGGAATTTGCTGGTATTTTTGGGCCTCCACTGCTGCTCTGACAGATTCTTCAAGTGTCTGAATTGATGAGATAAAACGAATGGAACAATACTGGAGAAATGGTTCACGAAAACGAAAAAGAGATGAACAAATCTTTGTCACTGAAGTCACCATCTTTTAAATCTGCAACAATAACATGCTGACGGAGGACCATGGGCCCTATGATGCAGTCAAAACCAGTAGGCATTAAGGGCGTGCACAGCCCAACTAGTCAGTGATTTGTAGCTGAAAGGATTACAAAATACAATTTAGAAGACCAAAAAAAACCCATACAAAATGCAATATGCTAAAGTATTGGAATTCCTATGGGAAGAGCATGAAGTCTACACAGGAATAGCAAGACTACGGAAATAATAGAAGGCATAACTTAAAACTCGAAATCAGAACAACATTTTTACAGTCGAAAATTCCAATCCACTCGCATATTCAAGCGCACGACCGAGAATGCACCGTAGCAATAACCGAGATGGTCATTCAAACGCGAAAAAACAAAAGTTAATTTTCGGAAATTGGAAACAATGAAGATATGGATTCATTAAATTGGAAATGAACATATGTTTGAATTCAGGATAGAGTAATACCACGCCATCGGTGATGCCGTTCTGAGCAATTACGAAAGTTGTCGTTGGTAGGCATCTGGTGCATTTGATCCTCTAAAGCACAGTATTTCTAAATTCTAATGAACAAATACCAACACACAAACACAGTGGAGAGAAGAAGAAGAGGGGAACTGAAGGAGAGGGAAGGGTTGAAGGACTTCTCTTCGTAGTGCGTTCGAGACCTCGGCCCATATTCCGATAGGCCCAGGACACCCGGGGTCAAGTCCATTCCCCTACTTTTTATATAGGCCCTCCTCCAACGTTTGCTAGGACGGCCCGTTCCGCTTTCTCAAATACACTAAGTACTTAAAAAATAAAGATTTATTTTGAAATTTAAAAATAATGAACTAACGAAAATAATTTTTAATTTTTTTTCAAGGTTTAATAGATCTACATAGCATATTTTTTTAATTTTTCAATCTATCAAACAAGATCTATATTGTATATTTTTTTTTATTTTAGTATGCCTACTATTTTTAAGTTTGAAAATTACAAATAAGTACTTATTTTTTAAGGACCAAAAGCGGAATAGGGCCAAGTGTTCCACATTCCCTTCTTAAAAAATAAGTACTTATTTTATATTTTCAAACTTAAATATAATAAAAATGGAAAATATTTTTTTTATTTTTTCTGCACCGTTTAAAAAATCTCAATGAAATCTATCAAACAATATCCATATTACTATGAAAATTATTTGTGTAAACACATGATTTTGAGCTTGAAATCGCCTTCTTAAAAAATAAGTACTCCTACTTATTTTGGAAATTGGAATACGTAATATTTAGTTTTTTTATGTACGTAACTTATTTAATTTTTTCTAAAAAAAAAACTAATGGATGGTGTTTGTTACCAATTATGAATAATCATATATTTGGTTTTTCTAGCTAGTTTGACAAAAAAAAAAAATACTAGATTATTTTAAGCTTCAATTTGAAATTTTTTGCTTATTTTAAGTTGTAAGAACATGAATTGAGAAAAGAATCCAAAGTGAATACATTATTCTTACTTAAGTTTTAAGGACATTCTAGACATTTTATTTGTAAGAATTTATTTGACAGCTTATTCAGGCACACATGTTAAACTATTTTTACAACTTATAAAAAGCTAAAACAAACAATTTTATAAACTTATTTTTATTTTTTAAGCGAATAATCTAAAAGCTAACTTGTAAGTGCTAGCAAACGGGCCCTAAGTCCTTTCCTTAAGTAATTATTTTGTTTTGTGTCTGGGGCACTACGTGACGGTATCTCAAACACTTCTCTCCACACATTTATGTGAGCTCCACGCACTATAAAGGCTCCATTTTTTAATCTACCTTTAGGCTCCGTTGAGTAATTTCACTTTTGTTAAGAATTGATACAAGAAAATTGTTTAAGAAAAAAAAATTAGTAAATTAAAGAAAAAGTTAGTACTATATTTTTGTTATGCGTTCATTTGGTGAAAGAAAATTACATGAAAGTTAGGAAACACTTATTTAATTCTAAAGGAAAGTAGTGTAAACGTAGAATTCTTGCAAATTTATTTATTTTTATTTTTTTGCAGGTTGTAGAAAAAATAATTCCAGTGAGAAAGCTAGATACGTGGACTCCAAAATTTTCCTGTCTAACGGAAAAAATGAATAACCAATGGCTCTCCAATTGCCTTGTACAGTATAATTTTTGTGCTGGAATTTGGAGTCTTCCAAAGGATGCCTATGTTGAAGCAAGTCCCAAATCTCCCTTAGGTACTTCCTTCGTTCCCATTCTTTTATCTCAAAAAATAAAATTAGCACTTTTTTCTATTTCAAAAGATTGTTCCATATGACAACTAAATGGGTAATAGATAAGGAATTTTCTCTTTTACCCTTTTATTTTTTAATTAATAGTACTAAAAAAGTAAGAAAATGTAGTGATTGAAGGGTAAATGAGGAAAATAATTAGTTGGAATCCACAAAAAGAACTAAAGATTAGAGACGGATGAAGTAAACTATAAGATGTTGATATGAATTTGAAGTTAAATTCACTTCAACTTCTAACTGTCAATTTACAATAACGAGTCAATTGTCATACGACGGGAAAAAAGTGAAAATGATGCACTCGTACGTATTGCATATTGCCTTTCCAATTCGAGAACATTTTTGTGAGCTTCTTCAAAAAAGAAAAAAAAAGGAAAAAGAAAAAGAAATATTTTTATAATCCGAAATCGAACTTTCTTTAGAGTCGATCAAACAAGGAGTTTGGAGAAATTTAAAGTGGGAAAAGGAAGGTTAACCACTTCACAATGAATTGAAAGTTATGAAACGACCCCACTCTGTCATGTGCTCACATTCACATTTGGCATTTGACTAGGTTTTACCCCTTTACACACAACAACATGTGTATCTCTGTCTAACTTTATCCCTTTCGAATTTCAAAACTCTTTTAGAGGCAAAGGTTTTCTTACTTATTCCTACCGTCAAAAACTCATTGACGATTTATCCGGTCATTTAGCTTCAGTGTTTCAAAGTTTATAATTAATAGATGTGCATCAGCTAGCTAGCTCAGATACTTTTGATTGGTAAACTTACGATGAATTAATTTTTCATAGTAATAATTCAGTAGTCCGGGGTGGCAGTATCCCGGACCACTCCAGAACCACACATTTATGTGGAGATCTATGCACTTAATCGTAGACCTCACGAAATTGTGTAGTTGTAGAGTGGTCCGGAGCACAACGTAATTGTACTCCCAGATTATTTTATAATTTGGTAGTTAATATCACAGTACTTGTTATTTTACTGTATTTGAAGTTCTGTGTTTTAAATATCCTACTTCTTTTGGAAGATTAATTAATATTAGCAAATAGGAGTATCTCTAATTCCTCCTAAATTCATCCATTCAAACATTGAAATGGAAGTCTTACGGATTTCTTAATTCAACCATTTAATCTAATTCGTTCAGCGGTGAACCAATTAAACATGACACAAGCATATAATTTCCTTCATTCTCTTTAACCTTTCATATTCAAATCAATAACAATTTTTTTAATTTTAAAAATTAATCAACGAACTAATCCATTTATATCATGAAAATTTTTAAGCAACAAACTAATCCATTTATCTACTATATATTCCACTCACCATTCTCACTGTATGCAGAACTCGTGAAGAGAAAGGAAAGAGAGAAAATAATTAACATGAAAAATGTGGGAAAATATAACGAAAATTTGCTCTTGAACAATCGCGATTCACCTCCGTAAATAACTGTTCATGAAACTTTCAATTAAAAAGATTTTCTCATTTTATTTTTGGGTTTCCAAAAATTTCCCTTTTTTCTTTCGTCCTATTGCTTTGAATCCTCTCCCTCCTGTCTCTCTTCATCGTACGTCATAACGGTGTGTCCTCTCCTTTAAAACTCACCTCTCTCTCTCTCTCAAGAAATGTTGAGATCTGTTTGCTAGCAGATCTACACATTCATCGCAATCCAATCTCACATCTTCCCCTCCAAAAAAATCCTTTCTTCCTTCCTTCCCCCCTTCCCCTTTCTCTCTCTCTCTCTCTACAAATCTCTGTATATATAAATCCAAGGAAGGGAATGGGAGGGTACAGAGCGGACGACGATTACGATTACCTCTTCAAAGTCGTTCTAATCGGCGACTCCGGCGTCGGTAAATCCAACCTCCTGTCCAGGTTCACCAAGAACGAGTTCAGCCTCGAGTCCAAGTCCACCATCGGCGTCGAATTCGCCACCCGTAGCATCCACGTCGACGATAAGGTCGTCAAGGCCCAGATTTGGGACACCGCTGGCCAGGAGAGGTACAGATCCAACCCCCTATCCTTTATTTCCATTCATTTACGTATGTTTAAGGGGTTATATTGAATCACGGTTTTTAATCTATTGCGGTTGTGGGGTTTGATTGATATTTTAGATCTGTGCGTTGTAAACTCGTCATTATGCGTTGTTCTACTGGATAGGGATGGAACCCGTGCTGGGTATAGGTTAGGCAGCTCAAAATAATTAGAGATGTACAAAGTGACGGATAGAGATTCGTCGGGTGATGTATATTCTCCGCCCCGTAGTTTAGAATCTTGCGGTGGCACATGGCCCCAACAGATCTGCGATTTGCTTTATATTCTAATAAAATGGAGGAAGTTTTAGGCCGTGTTTGATCCGGTGTGAAGGGGTTCGGACTAAGAATCCCGTGGGGGCATTAATCTGCTGTTTGGTTGCATTTGCCGTGGGGGTGATTATTTGTCTGCCGGGACTATGAATTCCCACTTTGGGGGTTTGGCGGATCCACGGGGGTCGGGGGTGGTGTTTTGCATGGTCTAATCTGTCCAGACTCCTCCCAATTAACACATTATCATATTAAGCCTCTCTCACTCCTCAACCAAAACAAACATAGTTTTAACAATCCCTACACAATCCGTACTTCCAACCAAACGACCAACTTCATAGTAATCCGTCTTCACCACCAATGTCTGTCCCAATCGCCTCCTCACTACAGGTCCCCTTTGACCCATAACACTATTCAAACGAGGCCTATGGACTTATTTCAGTCTAAACTGTCTAATGCGTGCTTATGTTGTGTTTGGTATACATGAAAGAAGAAGGGGTGTGCTTCAGAGTTAATTGTGTCAGGCTTTGTTGATTGGACATTGGAGGTTTCTTTTACCTCAGATGCCATGTGATATAGGATTTGTAACTTTAATGTTTGACATCTTCTCTTTTTTTGAACTTGTCACCTCGATGTGTTGGGTAGATAAAAACTCTCGTAATGCACATATTCTCATAGGTTGCATTCTTTCTGAAGTTTCCCGATCATATCCTTGGCTTTTCCTTTCCTACATTTGAGGATTTGGTGTTTGTAGTTTGTGTATTCCATTGATTTTTGGAAGCCAAATCCCCTTGGGAAAGTTCTTCCCAGGGATAGAGAAAAAGTTAATGGTTAAACAGAATTGTTGGCTGGAGCACAAAGGTGGTTTTCTTACAATGGACCTATCACATGCCTTGGGTATTTGGCTGAAAGGAAGAACCCACTTTCGGTGGGTTACTATGAGCACTAACAGGTGATTTGGTGACAGAATTGGAAGTAAAATAGAAAATTCCCAGAAGCTTGATTCAACGTAGAAATACTAAGCAGAAGTTAGTTTTAAATTTTAATAGAGCCGTTTATTGCCTATCAACTCAATAAGGGAGAGAGACTATAATCAAATTACTAGACCTCTCAGATTGCTTCTCAATTTCGTTCTAACTAGTGTCATAAGGTGCTCTATGGGGTAGATTTTGTATTACCTCAACCTCAAGTACTCGTACAGCTTTGTATATAGCCAGTGAAGTTTGGATTTAGGTGTGAGAGAGTAGTGGAGACAAAATAAAAATGTGAGGATGAGAGAAAAATTACAAGCTAGCAGGACGCATAGGTGGCTTGGGGCTCAGGGACACTGGGATGAGCTAGGATTCAACTATCCTTGAGCAAGGGGCTAGGGTATATGGTGTGAGTTTTGAGTAATTTTCATCTTACATTATAATCCAGGTATTCAAGGTGTTTCACTCATTGTTCTATATGGCGCTTGGCTGTAGTCGGACGGAGACCCACCTCCAAGCGCCAAGCCGCCTAGGCGGGCGCCAATTAATTCGGCAGTTTTTTTTTTACAAACCATAATCTGTGTTCCAACTTTCAACTTCCAACTGAGAGAGAGGAGAGGCAGATGAAAGAGAGCAGAGACCAGGGAGACGCCATAACAGAGAGAAAATAGAGATGCCATAACAGAGAGAAAATAGAGACGCGAGAGAGGGAGAAGAGAGATGCGCGCGCGAGAGAGAAGAGAGACGAGAGGGACAGAGGCGAGAGAGAGAGACATACCGGCGAAGTCAGGCGACGTGACGGAGAGAGGAGTCTGGCGAAGTCAGGCTTGGAGTTGGAGTTAGGGCTTCGATCGTGGAGGCCGATTGGAACTGATGTGGACTAATGTGTAATTATTGTAGTGTGTGTGTATATATATATCATTTTGTAAAATTACATATTGAGCCCTCGTATTTAAAAAACCACATTTTAGTCCCTCCAAGGTCCGCCAAGGCCGCCTAGGCGGCCACCAAACCTCCCAGAGTGCCAAATAAAACGCCTGGGGGTATAGTCATGGCAGCGGGGTACCTCCAGAACATTGGTTTCACTTTTGTGCATTTGTTGTGCATTTTTTTTAGGAGCACTTCCCCGGGATGGATGAGATTTGGGAAAAACTCAATAGACAAGTATGCTAATTTGAGCACTCACTGGTGTAACACTAGAGTTGGAAATGACTGATTTCCCCTAATGGTGAGGTGGACCAACTAAAGCACTAGTAATCGTCAGTCTAATGCTTCCCTTTTTGCTTGTGTTATTTGGTAAGGAGATGGGGTTGGGGTGGTTGTGCGATGGATGCATTTTTTCCCCTAACTTCGACGTCTCCAATAATTGTGTATGCGGTCCATTTTGTCATTTTGGTATTTTAATGTTAAGCATTATTACTTCTGAACTTAGCTTGAAGTTAATGATTCTAGTGAATGTAGCCTAGTACCCTATCCTTCTAGATACAGGTAATTTACAAGGTTGATTTGTCCTGGACATGGTTTCCTCAAGTTTGGATTGTTTTGCCATGCACTTTACATAGGAGTATTTAGGTAGAGGCAACAAACAGGCTAACAATGTATAATGTGCTTCAAGTTTTAATCCCATGTTAAATGTACAATCCCCTGTTATTTGTTCCTGTTATTAGACCCTTTTACCCACCAGTGTCCAAGCTAATTATCTGGTTTGTATGTTCTCTTAGTTAAGTTGGCTCTCTCTTTTGGAAGAACACGCCATCTTTATTTCTACATACTGTCATTTACTTGATTGCGACGGCAAAGAACTTTTTTGCCTTTACTGTATTCTCCAACCTCATCTAATACCATTTTCTTTGTTGAAGATATCGTGCAATCACAAGTGCATATTATCGGGGAGCTGTAGGCGCATTGCTTGTTTATGACGTCACTAGACACGTTACGTTTGAGAACGTAGAGAGATGGTTAAAGGAGCTCCGGGGTCACACGGATACAAACATCGTGATCATGCTTGTCGGCAACAAGGCGGATTTGCGCCATTTGCGGGCCGTCTCCACTGAGGATGCGAAGGCATTTGCTGAAAGAGAGAGCACATTCTTCATGGAGACCTCTGCTCTGGAGTCTATGAACGTGGAGAATTCCTTCACAGAAGTTCTTACTCAAATATATCACGTGGTAAGCAAGAAGGCTCTGGACATCGGGGATGACCCTACAGCTTTGCCCAAGGGTCAAACCATAAATGTTGGCGGCAAGGATGATGTATCTGCTGTGAAAAAAGTTGGATGCTGCTCAACATAGTGTAAGAGGAAAGTAGAGAAATAAGAGCCATTTTCTCATCTTCCCCCCAATGGGTTCTAAAATTTAAACGGGCTGTGGAATATTTCAATGCTAGAAGCATGGAACAGAGATGACAAATTTTCTTTTTGATGGCGTATCCTGTTTGGAGATCCGATAGCCTGATGGGCGAAGATCCACTTCGTCCTCGGGTTTTTCCCCCTCCTGTTTTTGTTTTGCACTCGATATTCCTCCCCTTTCAATGTTCTTCTTTCTGTCAAGTGTACTTCTATATTTCGTGGCTGCCTATAGGTTGGTTCATATTAGTATTTGATTGCTCAGGATTGGGTTCGTTAATGTATTAAGATATTTTATTTCCGGATTACTTGATTGATTTATTGGTTGTTCTGTGGAAATGGCCATTAGATTAGAGTTTTGCAGTATGCTTCCGGAAATGTGTTTGCTTTGGCCTACGCTGCATGCATGCAACGTCCATCATGCAGACTGGGTTACAAACTTTACAACTTACCAAAAACTTGAAGCAAGCATGTTGTTACTCTCTCTCTCTCTCTCATGTTCTTGCCATTTGAAAATAACCCTACCACTGATGATGAATCCATTATCTTCAATACGCTGTAAACCTAGTTGCACGCACCAACCACTATCATCCCAAATGCCAGCCTCTCTCCCGCCTGTGCGCCACCTCACCACCCTGTAAAATCCGACTAAAATGGGAAATTTATGCGAGGTGGTGAATCGTTGCACTGATGAATCAAAATTCCTCTAGTGGAGGATAAAATTTCGGACCAGTAGTGTCATTTCTCTTTGTACTTGTTTCTGATATATATGATATGTTTTTGTCTTGATCAAAAAAAAAAAAGAAAAAGAAAGGGAGATTGAGTGAATTTCTTCCTGGAAAGAAAATAGAACAACAAGAAATTGGGATTTGTATTTGAGCTACAAACACAACTTTAAAATACAATTCCCAACAAGCTTGTATCCGGAACTGTTAAATATTCATGCATTCACATATATCTAACTGTTCTGCACATAATTGTGTCCGGAGTTGCGTTTCATCGGTGTGTTCGTATCTAAGATAACTCATTTGAAGACAACTGGAAAAATGCGTATGCTAGATGTTTGACTTAGAATCCATTACTAAATAGTATTTTGTTAGTATTAAGTACATACTAAACTAATACAGTATCTGTAAGATCCAAATCAGATTTGCATTTAAATTTTAAATTACTGTCCTAAACTCTATTAGGATTCGATCTATGTAGTATTAATTTCGAGAAGGAATCGAGATACATTCTACCTCTGGTCAAGGAGACTCACACATTATTGGGACCCTTAGAGCTCGTCAACAGGCATTATAATATATCTAAGGCGTCATAATATATCTAAGAACATCTCCGGTACACTTTCTAAAATTTGCTTTTAAAATGACTCCTAAATTGGACACATAAGCAAAAGTGGGATTTAATTTTGTAAGCTAAAGCATTGCTAATATCTTTAGCTAATTTAACACTGGGAAGGTACTCCAAAGGACTCTCTTAAATTGACTCTTACAGTGTGTTCTAGAATTTATTTATGCTAAAAAAATTATAAGTGGGTCCCCCATTATCCCCCCTCTTTTTCTTCTCCCTTTCTCTCTCCTCACTTCCATCTCCCTTCCTAAACTTAGCAAACCAACTAAGAGCCAACCTTCCTATTTAGGTGCCGTTTTGATGTCAATAAAAGATGGTAAAAACTAATTTACCCACATATTTTGGAGTGTTTAGTTATCAGGAAAATGATTTCTCCAATAGGACTCAATTTTACTTAAAACAGTTCTTGTAAAAGATACGAAATTTAGTGTCACGATAGAGTCCTCTCCTCTCATCATTCTCAATTTTTTAAACGTATTTTTGATCTGGGTATCAGTCTTTTGTTTATTGGTACCATTTGATTAATCATTTTTGGTTAACTAACCTCCTATACTTAGGTTCTTTTATTTATTCCCCAGCCTGTTCTAATTTTAGAAAAAAACTTTCATTAAATGAAGAGGAAAATAGTATTTTTGTCATAAAATCTTATTTAACATGTTATGCTTTGCTTACATGACAAGCTCCGTCCAACATCCTAACGTTTTGCTAACGGAAGTCATCAGATGAATACTTTGAGGCGTGCTTGTGTTGAGTTTTAAACATTACGGAGGCTAGGTGAAAATCAATCATAGTTAAGTGGACTTTAACGTAATTTATCCTTTTTAAAAATACGTTAACTAGTAGTAGTGTCCTTATGGGGGAAAATTTTTCGGTGCCGAGTGAGTACCACGTGATATCCGCTCGGTGCATCCGAGCAGTCCATTGGGTTTTTTGACTGCTCGAATTTGGAGAGAGAAAAATGAGAGAAAGTGTTGGGGTGAGAGGAGAGAAAGAATTTCAATCCGAGCCATCCAAAAAATGTATTGGACGGCATGTGGGATATACCCACCCGATGCTAGAAAATTTCTCCTAGGTCTGGCCCCTCGTGGTTCAAAATTTCCATAATTACCCCTTTTTTTAAGATCAAAACTATACAAAGTGGCATCCACTGAATAAAGAATGGTTGCCGGAAAAAGCATTTTCAGGTATGAATATTGTCAGAATCGCTAGTGTTTGGCTTGATTAGAGCCCATTTGAAATGAATTTAGCTCATAAACAAGCTAAACTCGAAATATATTTTTGAACCTCCCTAAATTTTCAAAATAAACTTGATCAACCACCTGCTTGGTTTGTTCGGATCTTTTATTATCCCTAGTTTTGACTTCCTTTACCTCGATGTCTTATTTTCTCTTTTTGTACTTTTTTTTATTTCTTTTGAAAGCTTCAAAATACCCATATACACCTACAATTTTACAATATTGTTCTTCCGACGTAAATAGGTTTTTCCTTAATTTTCCATACAAAAAACTCTGAAAGGAAAATATACTTTTGGCGATGCTGCACATTGTGTGTGCATAATGTTCCAATTGAAAAAAAAAAAATTGGAAAATAGGAAACAAGTTTGCTAGAAATAATTAAAAGGTGATGGTCCGATAGGGTTCAACCAATCGGAGCGTTTATTGGGCCGTAGTTGCACCGGCCCGTAATCCTTCCACCGCCAAGAGCGAGAGGTATTCGCTGCTCTGTGAAGCCAGCCTGACGCGTTGCTCTCTACTCTAAGGACCACGAAACCCAGGCCTTCGCCCGGGCTATATGGCCCAACTCCCTGCTTGGATAGGGCAGGCCAACAATTGGCACCATTGGGCCCTGCTCTTTGGGCCGAGCCCACGTCCCATCACCGTAATGCCCCCACTTGGGTCACAGGCTTGCGTTGCTAAGCCCGGCGATTAGTCGTTAATTGCTTAGAGTTACTATAGTGATTAGCAGCTTTCCTCTTTGGCAATGTGGGACTTATCTCCATGCTTAAGCTGTAATCCAGATTTCGCTGTTTTTTTGACTTTTTGTGAGTACTAATTAATTGCCTATCTCCAGTATTTTTGGTCAAATCAATTGCCAAAAAACTGGTTTTGTCAAATCTTTGGCAAAATAGATTGTGCTAATTAAGAAACGAGATTGGCACCTACTCCAACAAACTTCCTCCCAGAAAAAGAAGCACAAGCATACATCAATTGGAAAAATAATTACTAATTTGAAGAAAAACTACTCCATTAGAGATGCTCTAAAAAAGAATGAAATTAGGGTCGTTAGTCTACTCCCGCCGACGTGCTTAGCGGATTTTGTCCACGGGATTTGAGTTGTATCCTCTTGCTGTGTTGCTATTGTTGTTTAGGAATCCACGGTTAAGTTTATGCATTGATTAGAATCTGTGATCTCTTGGGTGCTTGTTTGTTGGTCGTCGGCTGGTTCTAATGGCTTTCACAAAGTATCGGTTATGCTTGTGCAGTGTGTGTTGTGCCTCGATGGAAGAAAATAGGTAGCCCTTCGTTGTAATTTGTTTATCTGTTGGCTGAGATGCACATGTTTTCTGATTTCTGTGACTTTGGTTGAATTCCTTGTAAGTGCCGCTGGGCCTTTAATGATACTATGTGATTGCCGGTTCTCAAAGAAAGAAAGAAAAAAAAAGAATAGGAAATGAGAAGAAATTTCAATTTTTTTCCAGATTGTTATTCCTCTCTATTTTGATATTCTTCGAGAAACAATCTCCAAGACATATCATAGAGGCTTAAAAACATACTCCAGTACTGTACAATATATCTTCAATACAGAATGCTAATTGGTACATTACTCATAGGACGAAGCCAGAAGTTTGATGCCCTCATAAGTTTTTTCATCAGGCTTGGGAATTTCTCATTGCGGAGATCAAATTATCCGTATTTTTTTGTCCGTCTCAACGACTGGAACTCGAAAGATATGAAAAGAATGTAAATCCAATTAAAAAAAGGGCGTTACATAAATAGCTCAAAATAAGCTTAGGCCAGCGTAGGTTTGGATTAAAAAGTAAGGAGTGACCCCCCTTTTTTTTTTTGTCTGTATTCAAAAAGTTAGTTTTGCGTCAATTTTTTGCGACTTATCGAAAAAGTATTAAATTAGGACGGAAACTCATATTTTAAAAAAATAAAATAAAATAATTAGTTTCGACCAAAAAAATTTACTTTCTCGATTTTTCTCATCGAGACGAATTAATAAGCCACAAAAGTACGACACAAAACTAACAAATGCGAATTTTTTTTAATAAAGATAAGAAAATGAAATCACTCCTTACATTTTAATCCAAACCTACCCTTCAATATTTTCACTTGTATATTTGTAAACCAAACCTAACATTGAAAATTCAAATAATACAAACATTTTAAGAAAACATGTCAGTTTTATACACCCTAAGTCCTAAAACTAAATTATGTTCCTTTTCGGAATTCAATGTCCAAAATTTAATAAATTTTTCATTCTGCCCTCGTTTTAGGACCCAAACAAAACTTAGTAATAAAACAATGCGTTGAGTAATGGTAGAAAAACTTTCTTACAATGAATCATTGTGTATTAGCGAAAGTTGAATTTTCAAATAGGAACTAACTTTTTAGCAATGGAGTGAGTATTTTTTAAGGTTTGCCAAACTCAAAAAATAATAAAAAGTGATGAAACTAACGATGGAGTCCCCAGTCTCCAATGATCTGAGCCGTCTGTGAATTATTCGAGACTCGATTTGGTAAAGGCTTTTTCGAGTTCATTCTTTTTTCTTTTTTTTTTTGACAAGCTTTCGAGTTCATTCGGGTACTAAATGAGCTGAATCTAAATCTCAATTTTAGGCTCGTTAAATAAATGAGCCGAACTTAAACTTGATAGTATTCGGCTCGATTTAGGCCGCAAACTCGGAGTAGATGTATATAATCTCATAAAAGTACTTTTACATATAACCTTGAATATGTATAAACTTCTACTTGTACATAATATAAATTTTATAACTTGTACCTATATAAACTTGTAAAAGGACGATAAACATGTATTTTAACACATTATCTATTCTAATATATAAATGGAGAGCATCCCTTTGGTGGTGTCTCCCTTTTTTCCTGTCATGTATTTTTTCCTTTCTCATTACTGCCCTTTTAAAAAAAAAAAAAACACAATGCAAATTAGTTATAGCTGGAGGGATATATTAGACTTTTGACACAAAAAAATCCACCCAAAAGCAGTTATCACCCCACTGCATGTCATTTAACTCCACAAACTGCATACGCTTATATGTTCTTCTCCTTTTTTTTTTTCGAAAACTCAGAAGGTATGTTTCCTTTACTATAAATTATCTTTTGTGGCTTTGTTTACTACTTTGTCCTTCCACACTTTTTCTTTTTCCACTTTTTCCTTCCAAAAACCTTTGGACAAAGATCCTAAAAAACCTTCAAAGACCCCAGGTGCAGTTTTAGAATTCGAGTAGCTTCTATATTTTAAAATTAGATAATGGATATGGTCTAATTCAATTTTATTTGGTGTAGGTGATTCCACTACTATTTCACCTCTGTCTGATTCGTGCAAATCACATGTACTTTAGATTCCTACATTTCTATTGTGATCTTATTCCTTTTAATATTCCTGTTTACGTTGAACTCCTTTTTTCAGGAAAAAAAAAATGCATTTCTTTTAGTTTCCTACTTTTCCAAACACTGAAGTGGGTTTTCTTATTTTAAAATTAGGATACCAAGGTATTTTTCTAATTTTTTTAATGAAAATAATGCATTTATTTAATGGCTTAGGTTTACATGTCGGTCATTTATTTAGGGACAGAGGGAGTATTTTGTAACATAAGATTCCAAAAGCTAATTGCTCATTCCATGCATGTGTAAGAGACTAAAGAGTGTTTTCAATTTTTTATTAAAAAACTTTCGTTTATCTGTGTGTATGGGAATGATTAGTTTCTCTGTAATCTATATGTAATAGAGGCCGGGGCACATGCGATGCGTGTGCAAGTTGAATTTTTACTATATTTTTGTAAAAATGCTTCCCACTTATTGTTTGATCAAAAAATTCGATGCGTGTGCCCTGACCTCTAGTGTTTTTATAATATGTATATGTAGGAAATTATTTATGTACAAACTAGAAATTTTTTTTGTAATTCTAGACCTGAATCAGAGCATAAGTATCTAATATTTTTGAGTTGTTAAGGCACGTGAACAAGTTTGAGCTCGACCAAACCTAGGGAAACTCGGCTTGAGCTCAACTTGTCAAATTTTCATTGACCTCGAGTTCGGCTCAAGTTTGTGTGAAAACTTAATGAACGAACCTGAACATTCTAAAGTTAGGCTCGATTCGACTCAAACTGAGCAATTCGCCCCTATGAATCCAAAAGTAATACTTACCGATATCCGCAGGAGCTGATTTTTTACAGGGCCCTATAAAAATAATATTCAAAAATTTATAGATATTTTTCTAGATTTTTTTAGGACCCGGAATGGGACCAAACGCGATTGTCTCTTTATAGATCCCTACAAAGTGTCCCTGACCGTAGCAGGACTCTTTTGGTAAAACCCGTTTGTACGCGGAATATGTACATGGGAAGCAGAGGCGCTGTTATCCCCTTAGGCCCCGTTTGATAACGGGTTTGAGGGTTGGGATTGGAGTAATAATCCCATGGGACTATTAATACTCCGTTTGGTAACAAAAAAAGGTCCGGACTATTAGTCCGATCGGATTAATAGAGGGGGTATTAGGGGGTATTGCTAATACCCCGTGGGACTTGGTATTGAGGGGTATTAATAATCCAATCCCAACTCCTTCACATTACCAATCCCTTCTCATTACCAATTTCTTCTAACAATCCAATCCCATCATCTAATCCCATCTCAAACAAACATGATATTAATAATCCCATCATCTAATCCCATCCCAAACAAACATATTCATTATCAATCCCTTCTCATTACCAATCCCATTTCCTTACGAATCCCAATCTTAATCCCATCTCCTTACGAATCCCATCCACCTATCTCTGTTATCAAACGAGGCCTTAGGGGCCACAGCTTGCGGCTGTACCCGAATTCTAGGCCCATTCCGGTCTTGCTTCGATGATGGGAAGCGTTCAATTTGTAGAGCTCGTCAAGTAGAACAACTGTGCAAAAAATTAGCTTAATTGGATATCATTAAGTGTCGGATCGGAACCTTTTTATCTTGAAAAGAATGGATCCGAAATACTCTATCAAATCCACTGTAACCCATGGGCCGAGAGTTATATAGGTTCCGATCAGGCATTTAATGACATCTAATTATGCTGATTTTTTGCAAAAAGTGTTCTACTCAAAGAGCTCTATGAAATGAACGCTTCCGATTATCAGAGCGAGACCAGAGTAGGCCCAAAATGTGATCACAGGTGCAAGCTGCTGCCACAAGGGGACAGCTTCCATGTACATGGGTGTATTTTAGCAGCACTCGAATGGATTAGGATGGCACACATCCCAACAACGTTAAAAAATATATTACTCGTAGTTGACAACACTCAACAGACACGAATTCCGAATCTGACATACGCCCACGTGCAGGCGGTGCCGCCACCTAACGATCATTTCAATTTTCAATCAAGCAAAACCTTCCCGGCTCCCGCAACCTCCTCCCCGTCCCATAATCCCATTTGATTTCAACCTCCTCTCTCTCTCTCTCTCTCTCTAAAAACCTCCGACCAGAATCCCAATTCCAACCTCACCCATGGCCTCCCCAATCGACCGCCCCACATTCCGCACCAGAATCCTCCTCAACCACCTCCTCCTCAACCCCGACCAAACCCTACCCCCCCTCGCGCCCTCTCCCTGCCTCAACTACTCCCCTCCCGAACTCTCCAATAGTTTCCGATTCGACACGCGCGAGATGCGAAAGCTGTCCGACGGCCACCACGTGGCGGACAGGGACTGGCTGTTCGGGCTGATGACGCAGAGCAAGCTGTTCTGCCCCAGGGAGAGGGGCGCCGGTAGGGTCTTCGTCGGCCCGGATTATAACCAGTCGATGGAGCAGCAGAGGGAGATGACTCTGAGGAGGATCGAGTACTTGTTGGGGAGAGGGGTGTTTGAAGGCTGGCTCACGGGGAAAGGGCCCGAGGCGGAGTTGAGGAAGCTGGCGTTTTTGGAAGTCATGGGGATTTTTGATCACTCGCTCGCGATTAAGCTCGGGGTTCACTTCTTTTTATGGTGCGTTTAATGTCTGGTAGTATCTTTTTTCAATTATCTAGAAAGTAATCTATCTCATTTCAAGAAATGAGAACCCGATTTGTTGTGTACCCATGTACCATGTGATCCGTAGCCGCAGTGACAGGATTGTGTGAGATTCTTTTGAAATGGAGAATCTTTAAACACGATCCTACGGTACATGGGTACTCCAAAATTTGGGTACAAAGAATCTCTGGCTTGAAAAAGGGCGGGTAATTTTGGAAATTCATATATTTTGAGGAGTAATGATTATTTCCTTGAAAAGTTGAGAATCCCTGAAAAGTACAGAAAAATTTGGGACAAGGGAGTATGTCAAGTGTTTTTGTGGGCTCAGTGAGGACGAAGCTAGAAATGGAAATTTGGGGTGGCCAATTTAAGATGGAATTTTTTTTTTTTGGATCAGCAGACAATAGTAAATTTTGTGTATAAAGTTTATGAAAATACTAATTGCACGTGTGAGTATTGCATGGTATTAGAGGTCGGGTAATGCTATACTTTTGAAAGATAGTCACGAGATAAATAGATGCAATGACAAGAAGTTTCAAGAAATTAGGAGGTCATGTTACATAAAGTTTTGTAATTGTAATTTAGAGCTGCTATGGTAATTACTCAAAAGTTGGGAGAGGGTGAGGACACCCTTGGCACCTTCTCCCTTGGTCCTCGGGTTTGGTTATGGTGTAAATGTAGATTTTGAGTGATATTTTGATGTTTTAAACGTGGTATTCGAGCTGTGGTTCAAGCCCGGTCATGAAGGCTGGATAGATTTTTGAATGCCTGCAGATGAGAATATGATAACTAGGAATTAAAATCTAAGTAATCTGATTCCTGTGGTAGTCTGGGTCAGGTGGTAGGATTAGTCTAGGAATTTTTGGGGGACATGTTTTTTGAGGAACTTTTGTGGAGTTCAGTGTTTTGTTTTATATGTGGATTGAGCATGGTAGGCTGAATGTTAGATTATAGCAGGGGAGGATGGAGATTGGGTTCTTAGTTTGAAATGTTTTCTAATGTGATTCCAGGTGGACAAATGATCAGAACTCAGAACTGAATTCCTAATCTGGCATTTGCAAACACATGGGATTCATTGCGATCTGTAATCTTGTTGGCAATTTCCTCATGATTTTTGCTGTCTTGTTCAGATTTGGTACAAAGCAAAATTTTTGAAACCACTCACATGTAGGGATTTTAGGAATTCATCTTTCCCTAAATTATATTTAGTTTCTAGTGCATTTATAATCAATCACAATATCTCATGTCAAAGCATTTTGGGACATATTACGAATAAAACTTCTCATGACGGATCAACATACCCTTGTCAAATATTTGGGTACATAAGCCAGTATTCTAAGCTCTTGGGTTTAGGGAGATTTGGCACTTGAACACATGCAGCCGAACAAGTACTCTTGTTTTAGTCCATGTAACATAGCTTCTTTGTGGGTGCTTGAGCCATTCCTAGCCTCTCCTCTACCCTGGCATGGTGCAACTGCATCCCTTAAGAGTGAGGTGTTTGATTTTTTGATGGATAAGCATATTGACACTCTGGTCCAACAAATGATAGGTGTGAGTTCTTTCGCATTTGACATATAGGCTCACTTTCACATGTTGAAGTCTCCACTTTTAGTTTTGCCTCTTTTTTCCTTCTTTCCAATTGGCGCACACTTTTATAATTTTTATTTTTCTTGGTACTCTATTTACCTTTGTCTTCACCCTCTCTGCAGAAACTGTGGCTCTATTCTTTGCGACAAGATTGATATTTTGGTTTTTAGATATCTAACCCACGATCTGAAGATGAGAGCAACTGACCTAGGTTGCTTGGCTTAGATCCCTACATCTAGTTGTATATATTTTCAGAGTTTTTTGTTGAACTTGATTGTAAGGGAGTAGATCCACTTAACTACTGCAAGTAACATCTTGTTAATTGAGTTAATATAAAAAGATCTACATGATTAATCTTTAAGTGCTGTGTTAATCAATGGATGCAGGGGTGGTGCCATCCAATTTTTCGGCACAAAGCATCATCATGAGAAGTGGTTGAGGGACAGTGAACATTACGTGGTCAAGGGTTGCTTTTCAATGACTGAGTTGGGGCATGGAAGTAATGTATGTGAAGGTTGTTCCATCATTTAGTATAAGATTTTTGACATGTTTTTGTGTATCTATCTGCATAGTTTCTGGTAGTTACTTCATGGTTTATGTTTGGTTTAGGTTCGAGGCATTGAAACAGTCACCATATATGATTCAAGCACTGGGGAGTTTGTCATCAACACTCCATGTGAATCAGCTCAGAAGTATTGGATTGGAGGAGCAGCTAATGTGAGAAATCGTATATTGCCCCTTTGTTCTTCTATCAGCATGACTTAGAATTAACATGTTTGTTGTGATTTCAGCATGCAACACACACGATAGTATTTTCACAGCTGAATATAGATGGAACCAATCACGGGGTCCATGCTTTTATAGCCCAGATAAGAGATGCAAATGGCAACGTCTGCCCAAACATCCGCATAGCTGATTGTGGTCACAAGATTGGTTTAAATGGTGTTGACAATGGCCGAATCTGGTAAAAACAACGCTTTATGTAATTCCTCACCCCACCCCCTTCCCTCCTCTCGGCAAGAACTTGTAAATACGAAGAAATTGAAACATTTTGCCATTATGTGGTTTTCCAGGTTTGATAATGTCCGCATCCCCAGAGAGAATTTGTTGAATTCTGTAGCTAATGTTTCTCCTGATGGGCAATATCTGAGTGCAATAAAAAATCCAGATCAGGTAAGTACCTCTACAGAATTGAAGTCTTCTTCTCCATGTTGTGCTCATCGTCAATGACAGTACAACAATTTAACTTTCTTGCTCTCTATCTTGTGGTCCAAACTCCTAAGGCAAGATAGACCGGTAGCCTAGACCTATTGGCAATGGTTGCTAACATTTATGTTTATTAAATTTAAACTCAGCGTGGTTATCTGTTTACAGAGGTTTGCGGCATTCATGGCCCCATTGACTTCTGGTCGTGTAACGATTGCTTGCAGTGCGATTTACACATCAAAGGTAATAGAGTTCACCCAATGCATCTGTCATTCTAGAGCTTGTTTTTGCTATGTGTGTTCGCGGGGACAAGGGAACTAGAATCATCCCCAACCCAATATATTTGGATTCTTAGGGATGTTTTATCTTTTTCTATCCTCTTGACAGATTGGTTTAGCAATTGCCATAAGGTACTCATTGAGCAGGCAAGCATTTTCTGTTACACCTAATGGGCCTGAAGTTCTTTTGCTTGATTATCCAAGTCATCAACGGCGGCTCTTACCTCTTCTTGCAAAGACGTAAGTTTCTCACCAACTGGATCTGCAGTATGTAAGCTTCTTTGAACTTTCAAGTTACAACTTATGGCTTGTTCCTTCGAATGGATAGACGGAGCAAGGTTTTATTGCTTATTTAAAATTGCTGTTGTATTGGCTATTATTGGGTGAGTGAGATAATGCATTGCAAACTGCCTGTGCAAATCTACATCCTTATTGACTAGTGGTGAAAGGTTTGGTTTTGCTGAAGTCTTTGCTTCTTGATTCTAGTTCTAAATTTGTATTTTGCCATTATAGTTCATAAGGACCATATCATATACAACTTTGAGTGTGTTTGGAAATGCCATTATGAACTTACCATGTGGATATTAACGACTTAACATTAATAGTTAGTGCTTTACGGTGACTGTTAAACACATTTTCAGTGTTTAATAAGATTGGACGTAGTTTTTGTTTCCAGCGATGATTTTCCAAAGGAAGTATGGCGGACGTCCCTATATACCAGCCAATTTTGAGTCCTACACCTTCCCTAGATGTGTGTTGAATTATTAATCCTGGCTCTATATTGGTGTGGGGAGACCCAGTAGGGCATTTTGCAGTTCTCTGGGATTAGCAATTTGCCTCTCCACAATAATTTATTTAAATTTGGTGTGCCCACAAAAATTAAATAGTGATGGGCTGATAATACTGAAACTTATATGGTATTTCATTCTGGAAAAGTAGCTGCAATTACTATGATGCTGTTTGATGTTGGCTTAATGTCCCAAATTTTATGCATTTTTGGTGCAATCCATTTTTCTAGCTTGAGATTAAACAGCCTAAGAGATCCAAAAAAAAAAAATCAATAAATAAACAGCCTAATTCCATTACCAATTAATATTAATGCATTTACTGTTATCGTGACTCATCACATGGTGCGTTGAATTGAGTATTGCTACTCCGACACATTGCTTTCGTGATCTTGCTGCAGATATGCAATGAGCTTTGCTGCTAATTATTTGAAAACAATATATGTGACGAGGACACCTGAATCAAACAAAACCATCCACGTTGTTTCAAGTGCATTCAAGGCTACATTAACTTGGCATAACATGCGAACTCTTCAGGTCATAAACCATATTTCTAGTTTCTGAGTCCTTCCTATTCCTACAAAATGTTCTCACGAGACATTCTTTTTATACGAGTCAGGAATGTCGTGAAGCTTGTGGTGGACAAGGTGTGAAGACTGAAAATCGCGTAGGCCATCTAAAAGGAGAATTCGATGTGCAATCCACATTTGAGGGGGATAACAACGTTCTTATGCAACAGGTATTGTTGGAGTATGGTCTTATGTTATCATTAAATTGCATAAAACCTGCGTCAGAATAAAAGTTGGAGTTGCAGCACTGATTTGAGTCCACAAATTTTGTATTACGGGCATACTTCTTGACATGAAAAAATAATGAATAAAATAGTACTTGTTGCATTCGAGGGAATTTTGGTGTTTTATTGGTTTGTTCGTTGAAATTCACACTAGTGAATGTTTTATTTCGGGCTCGCACACTATTTGTCAAAGCAAAACATTTTTTAATTAAGCTAGTTTTTTTGGGAATGGAGAGTTAATGACTGGGGTTTTATGAACTCAGGTTAGCAAGGCACTTCTAGCTGAATATATGGCAGCTCAGAAGAGGAACAGACCATTTAAAGGGTTGGGTCTGGAACATATGAACAAATCTTGTCCTGTCATCCCTTCTCAGCTCACAAATTCTACCCTCAGGAGCATCCAATTCCAGGTAATACAATTTTAGCTTTAGGGATATGAAAGTGATTCTTGTCGAATTAATTGAGTGGATTCTCACCGGTTGTGTTCGGCAGACTGATATATTTTGCCTAAGAGAGCGAGATCTACTTAATCGCTTTGCTGCAGAAGTTTCAGCACACGAAGCACAGGGACAAAGCAAAGAATACGCATTCATTCTGGTAATCCTGCACCTCTCCGTGTGCCAATGTCTTGCTTTACTGCATCTCTCTCTCTCTCTCTCTCTCTCTCTCTCTTTATTCTTGCTTATTTCTTTCTTCTTCCAACCAGAGTTATCAACTTGCTGAAGACTTGGGCAAGGCCTTCTCAGAACGATCAATTTTCCAAACCTTTATAGAGGCTGAGGCAGCTTTATCTAGTGGCTCGTTGAAGGTAAATCTCGGGAACTGTTTTCTACGCGTATCTCCATAGGCATTTATTGTTGGATTTTTCACTGCCCTAAAAAACGAGGTCAATCTTGGCAACTGTTTCATCACTTTAGTCTGAAGAAGCAGTATGTAAAAATTCAGAGTTAACTGCTTCCCATTTCCACATCTAGAGGGAGATCTGAGATTTAGTGTAAGAGATGACTGAAATGTAGCATTCACAGATTAGGTAAATGAAATATCTGACTTACTCTGATCAGTACATTTGTCTGGTTTCCCATTGCTGCTAGTAGAACTACGTGCATTTTGTCTCTCTGCATTTTACGGATGGATGTTTGACAATAAATAAAGCAGTAAAATGGAAAATTCAGCAGCCTAGCAGCAGTTAAAAAAATACAATCAAATGGAAAAGCTTTTTGACACTCAACCTGATGTTGTCTCATTTGGTCCATTTACTTCAGTCTTCTGTCTATATTTAACAGTATATCCATTTCAACCCTGAAATAGAAATGATTATGAAATAAGAAAGATAGAAAGGTACACAGAGAGGGTAAGTTGGTGGTTCGATTGTCATTCGGGATTTCTCTTTTGGGATTCTTCCCTGGAGAATAGTGGTCTTCTTCTTCTGATTCATGGATGCTATGGTTAGTAACTGAAGTGTAATCACAAGGCATCAGAGAGTAATAATAGTCGTTTCCTATTTGCAGGATATATTGGGCCTTGTGAGGACCATGTATGCATTGATCAGCTTGGAAGAAGATGCCTCGTTCCTCCGATACGGCTACTTATCACCGGATAATGCTGCTGCCGTCCGGAAAGAAGTGGCTAAACTGTGCAGTGAACTCCGACCCCATGCACTAGCCTTGGTCAGTTCTTTCGGGATACCTGATGCTTTCTTGAGCCCTATAGCCTACAATTGGATTGAGGCAAATTCTTGGTTTTCTGTTCAAAAATAGGCTGAGGTACTTTCAAAACAATAGTACTAAGTATGGAATTTCTATAAAAATAATCGACGTTTAAAAGCCATTTAAGCAGGGCTACTCGTTTTAATTAATAAACATCTTGCTTTGTCCTTTATTTCGTCCCTTGACATCTGGACGAACTGGTATCTTGTATCTTTATATTGTATATTTTCCAGTTGGTGGTGATTAATCTTGGAAGTTAAAAAGCAAAATTCAAGTGGTGTTTCTATGGTGCGTTCGTTACTCTCTCGCTCTCTCTCTTGCTTGGATTTGACCATTTCTCAGGGTGGACAAGTTTCCCAGGGATACCATGTTGAGAAGTCTGAAAATTAGTATGATTAAGATTCAGGTTTAAAAGAACTCACCGAAGGCAAAATGCTGATATTGTAGTACTTTTTGCCTTTTTATTGTTCTTTCAAACTTGGTCCATTTAGGGAGGCCCACCACTTCACTTTCGCTTCTTTGGGGGGGGGGGGGGACACTCTGTCGGGCTCCTTCCCCTTTCTAATGGTTATAGGTATCCTTTTGATCAAATATAAACTCGACATCTCGTAAAGGGATATAAAATTCATGGGTTATGGGATATAGAAAGTGTATTGATTTTTACACTTCTCTATATTATAATCACACCTTTATTTTTTTCTCTGGTGAATTTACAAAATTAACATTTCATTTGTATAGTCGTTCATTTTTGGAGGGATAACATTGTAAATAATTTTTTATAAGTTAACTGAAAGTGAGTTATGCTCGGCGAGTGAAATGATCACTTCTCCTTTTTTGGTAAAATGGCGAAAGCAACGCTTTGCCCCTAAAACTTCGGTTGAATTGCTTCACAGACGGGACTCTGGACCAAAAAGTAGTACTATAATTGAAAGGTTAAAAAATTGATAACCATTGGAATTGGAGAGACGAAATAGAGAATCGAATTGAATGAAACAAGATTGCTACAATTTGCTCAAAGTTATTTTTGACAACTTCTGTGTCCGGACAATTTAGTCAATGTTTTTAATACGAGAAAGATTTAGGGGAGCATATCACACAAAAATAATACTCACACAACAATCCAAACACAATAACTTACACAACCTCTCACATACATGTAAGCTCCACACACACTACTATGTGTGGGCCCCACATATATGTAAAAAATTATGTTTGAATTGTTGTGTGAATAGCCGGCTTATAGCCAAGGCGAGGGAAGCCTGCGCTTCCGACCCCCGAAAAAAATTAAAAACGAGGGCCCCAAATTTTTAAGATTCCTATATAATATATGTATGTATATATGGTCCAAAAAAAAATTGCACTATCCTCCTTTACACAAAAATAGGCCCAATTGAAATTTAGGAGCCACAAAATAAGCCAAAATTGTGAAATTATTCATTAGAAACACTAATGCGTTAAAAAAGAAAATAACATAAGGGTCGGCAAGAACTAGGAAGATATAGCCAATCAAAAAAGAAGATCATCAAAAAAGAAAAAAGAAGAAGATATAGCCGATCACAAGGACTGCTATGTTGTCTATCGAGTAGGAGTTGGTGAAGCAGCTTGACTATGGAGACTTAATCAATACGTTCGCAGCAAAAAGTGCGAGAAGAATAATTTTCAAATGATGGATTTTGAGGTATTATAATAGTTGCATTTTTTGGGCATAATTATATGCTTCTATTTTGTATTGGTTTTTTTTTTTTTTTAAATGACTCTTTGTTGACCATTTTGTATGAAAAATATAAGGTGGCCTCATTCAAGAGATTCGCTTCCAGCCTCCAAAACTTATGAGCCCGCCCTGGGGGCACCCAAATACGCTAATACATTCGATATAAACAATAAGTACATGAATCCTACGATTAACCATTACATAATACCCAAAAAAGACACACGTCTTAACATGTTAATGATTTCATTCACAACATGCAAGATGAAGACAAAGTCAAACGAAGTCAATTTTTTATGAGCTCCTTTGTCTACTCCATGATCTTACAAAGTAGCTCCCTCTTCCCCGATATAGAGTAGTACCTCACATGTTGAACTGATGCGGGGGTGCACGTGAGAGGGGTTAATATAATTTCCCAATTTTTATATATATATATATATTTTTTAATTTTGTGAAATCCGAGGGGGCACGTGACCCCTCTGTGTGGGCCCCACATGCATATGAGAGGTTGTGTAAGTTGTTGTGTTTGGATTGTTGTGTGAGTAGCATTGTCTTATCACATGCCCCGCGGGTCCTTGTGGGTCGGCCTCTCCTTACGGGATTTTCTCTCTTTGGGAAAAAAAACCTGAGTAGGGTTGCTAAACGAACCAAGTTATTTGCGTTTGGGCTTGTTTTCGTTTGTTAAAAACTTGTTCAAGCTTGGCTTGTTACATAAACATATTTTTGAAGCTCGTTAAGATTTCAAACGAAGTTTGAATAAGTTACTACTCGGCTCGTTCGACTTATTACGTATAAAAAATTCAAGCTACTTAATATCGGCTTGTGTTTGCCTTGATTAAAACTCGTTGAGATCGGCTCGTCTCATAAACAATTTAAGCTCGAACAAATTTTTGAAGCTCATCCAGTTTTCAAACCAAACTTGATCAACTACCTGCTCGGCTCGTTTATCACCCCTAAACCTTGAGTCCTCAAATGCAATGGATTCGTGAAATGGAAGACAAAATCAAACAAAGAAACTTCATGGCTAATCCCCTGCCTAGCTTTACTAGTGGGGTGTACGTTCACCACGTCGCTTAAACGCATGGCTAAGGTGGCTGCTCGAAATCATTCTATCATCATATCATATATTATACAAACCAAAAACAATAATGCGCTAACGTTAAAAAAACACAATAATGTGGCCCCGAGAGTAAAGTCTTTAGATAAATAATTGGATTCTGATCCACGGTGCCAACCTATTTTTCAAGATAATTGTGTTTTTAAATCATATTTATTAGTACTGAAATCGACGAAATTTTTTATGCAGTTGATGATTTCAAGGAGCTCTAAAATAAAGGATTTTGATTATCAAAAGGAAGTCCAAGAAGGACCAACAGAGGGCCCAAATTGGACGTTCGAATTCCTAAAAAAGATTAGATATGTCTAGTCCCATAAAATTTAGATATTTTGTCTGTCCTTAATTATTACTAGTACTTTTTGGAGAATCGTATTTTTGTGTGTGTGCAGATAATAGCTAAATTAAATGGACTAGTTCATGTTTTCACAAATTTCTAGACTAAGTAGAATATTATTTAGCAAAAACACTTTACTATTGCATGCCATTAACATGTAGTAAAATAATATTGCGGAAACGCACCCTTAACACCTCCATTGAGAATAACAATGGTTGTGCGGGAGCAATAAATATTTTTAAAACGAAGTTAATTATAAGGCTACTTCCCTAAAGAAAAAGTTAATTTAGGCCAAACTGATCGTACAAACATTTATACTAGTGGCGAAAAACTTATTTACTCAGGGTTCCGTAAATAAATTTTATAGAGATAAAACCGGATTTAAAACAAATTTCCGGTGAAGAGTTTGGAAAAATTTGATTAAACTCTGAATCGTCCAAATTACTCTTGAACGGTCCAAATTCACCCCGCTCTAAAGAAGCAGTTTACAGCTCCATGAATAAGTCGCTCTCATATTCAAAAAAAAAAAAAAAAAAAGTCGCTCTCTTGCTAGTGTATAATAATGTGTGAGAGGACTAGATTAGTACACGTTTAACTGTTGAAAATGCAATTACACTCATTAATGTTGTTGAACCTCCTCCTCGGCTTTTGGTACAACACTCCTTTGCCGTCCCACCGTCGAGATCAGCTCCCTCCGCCGCCGTCTGCCGGCCCCCGACTGAGCTATGTTCTTTGCATGAGTCCTTGGTTGCCGGCCCCCAAATTTGTTCCCTCTGTAACTCTGTTCAGTGAGTCTCCTTTTGAACTCACCCTTTTATACTGCATGTCTATATTTCACATTTGTTTAGTGTGGATCAATCTATGCAATGTTTTGTGCTTTAATTTTTCCATATCAATGTGCATTTTAAAGAGTTTATCAGATCAGAATTTGTGATCCTATACAGTAATCATCAGAAAAGTTGACATCCAAATCGATGACTCTAGATTTTTCAAGTGCACAAATTTGTTCTCTCAATGAGCGCAAGCTATTTGTTTTTTTTCTGATCAACTTAGGGGTGATAAGCGAGTCAAACAAGTCAAACAGGTAGCTGATCAAGCTTGGTTTTGACAATTTACTGAGCATCAAAAATATGTTCAAGCTTAGCTTGTATATGAGACGAGCCAAGCCGATCTCAAATGAGCTTTAATCAAGTCAAACACGAGCCGATCTCAAAGAGCTTGAATTTTTTATACAGGAGAATGAGCTGAGTGGTGGCTTGTTTGCTTGGCTTGAAATCTTAATGAGCTTAAAAAAAATGTTCAAGCTTGGTTTGATTATGTAACAAAACTAATCTTAAGCGAGCTTTTAACAAACAGACACGAGTTCAGACTCTAGTAGCGTGGTTCGTTTAGTAGCCCTAGATCAACTAGCACAAGCTAAATGATCTCTTAACATTTTTAAGTTCTTTTTCTTTTTGGATAACCAAATTTAGTGGGTATCACATTCTCTCCTTTTCCTTTTTTTTTTTTTTTCTTTTTATCTCTTTATCTCTCCTCACATCACTATTAATGGACCTATCCACTTACATTTATTCTCAACTTTCTTTATCTCTACTGAAAAAGAATTTTTGATTATGGACCATTGTTGCTATTCTTTTAATTAATCAAATCATGAACAAATTAAGCTCGCATGAACCGTACGGGGTAAGGCTGCATCCATTCAATCATTTTCAGCAGGGGCGGCTCCACATGGTGTTGTAAGCGAATCCCCTAGACTCAAAAAATACACTAAAATTTTGTTTTTTTTTTTGTTTTTACATATAATTTGATTTTTCTTTCATACTTTTTCATATTATCATCACTGAATTGTTCATGAGTAGTCTAAGTAAAAAAAATTCACTTCAAATTTGTGAGTATCTAGATAATATAACTCAACAAAATAAAATAAATTAAGCACAATTCATTTTCAATCAAAATAAAAAAATTCATTTTACATAGAGTTTTGGTGTCTATGAATGTTCATGAGATGAATATAAAAGTCCCAAATTACATTGAATATGATTTATGCATGTAAATCTGATTTACTTACGGGGATATAAATCACCAATGTTTGTCATTTGAACTATTCACAATTGCTGATAAGAATGGACTATCTATCAGGTAACATGATTAACTTCTATTGGATAGAATGATCCATCCCAATCATTGAAGTGAAAGACTTCAAGTTAATATGTTAGTATACTTGGTATACACTGAAGGACCATCATAAGACTCACACTATTTTAACCACTATCCACTTAAGTGTGAATCTTATAAAGCTAATTGTAATTCACTCTTACTCTTGAGAAAGTTAATGAACTCAAGTTTCTAGCCTATGTCACTTTGAGTCACCAATAAGTGAGGTTTAACTCGATCAACACCTCGGAGGGTTGGGTGATTTATGTTAGGACTGGGAGAACATTATTTTCAAGATGGAATTCACTCTCTATTTAATTATAGAGTATAATGTCCCCTTGAGTTAGTTCACTGAATTAGTCTTTGAAACCTAGAACTAGTCATTTAATGAAGCGTTCATTAAAATGTTTTTCTAAACTAAAAGTGAGTGAACTAGTATTCAACAGAATTACAATATAAGTATGCTTTGGTGTGATAGTTAGTATTTATTGTGACCAATTGCTACTTATGGACGTTACATGGTGAAGGGGTTTGACATTACGGTATTGGCATTTATCGGGAAAAATATATTAATATTTTTGAGGCCTAGAGTTCAACCATAATTATATAGTGGAATTAATTTTGGTTTAATTGGGCCGCCACTCATGGAGATGAGAGAGAGTGAGTCCAATTTTAGCTAGGAAAAATGATTGCCAATGACGTATTTTGATCATTCATACCCGCTAAGGACATTTTCAGCATTAACAAATGTTCTTAGTATGTCCTTGGAGGGTATTAATTATCAAAACACGTCCTGGGCCGTCATTTTCCCTTTTAGCTAAGGTTAGAAGCCCATAGGTCCCACGCTAGCCCAACAAGAGATTGACTTATTGGCCAAGTAAATTTATCCCTATAAATATATGTCTAATTTCGGCAATTTTTCATCCTACAAGATATTGAGAGAGAATTGAGAGATTAAAGGAAGAAATATTTTAGGGTTCCCGCAAACCCTATTGGCTATTGTTCTCTTGACCTCATAGGGTTGAAGATTTTTGGGGTGCAAATCAACCTTTTCATAATCAGAAGTAGGGTTTTGTTTTTGAACTCTGGAAAGGTAAAACTCTAACCCTTCCTCATAAAACTTTACGCACACGTAAGAAGTAGATCCGAAACAAATTTTTTTTAAAACTAGCATATATTTTCCGCAATGGTTTTTGAGAAAAACTTTGTATCCAAAAAATTCCTTCATGCTCTTGCTACCGCTGAACTAAGGCCCCGGAGCCGCCGCTGATTTTCAGACCCCACAATGCGGGGTGCCTCGTGCATGAGTGCCTTTTTTTAGCCATGCGTTTTAGACCTTTCAACCGTTAAACAATCTTTGCATGGAACTTTTGGTGTCCATGAAACAATTGCTTTCTTTCATTCCAGGTTCTTGCAAAATATTTCTGCTTTCTTGGCTGCAGCTCTCGGCATGGTTACACCAACCTTTCACATAGCAATGTACCCTTGGTTTGCTCTTGGCCATCTCACCCCTTTCCTCCACCTCTCCAACAAACTAGCCAAGAAAGGCCACAAAATTTCGTTCCTAATCCCCACCAAAACACAAAAAAAGCTACAACCCTTCAATCTCCACCCTGAACTCATCACCTTTGTCCCCATCGCTGTCCCACCCGTACCCGGTCTACCCCCCGGTGTAGAGACCACTGCAGACGTCGGCATGGCCTCGCATACCCTTCTCATGGAGGCCATGGACCGCACGGAGGACTAGCGTCTCCTCCGCGACCTGAAACCGGACTTTGTGTTCTTTGATTTCGCCTATTGGCTCCCGGGGGTGGCCCGTTGTTTAGGAATCAAGTCTGTTCAATACTGCATCATCAGTCCTGCAACGACAGGTTACTCGATGTCCCCAGCAAGGACACTCAATGGCAGGGAGGTAACGGAGGGAGACCTAATGTTGCCCCCACCTGACTACCCGGATTTGTCGATCAAGCTACTGCTCCATGAGGCACGAGCCTTCTATGGCATGAGGACTTGGAAGTACGGCGGAGACGTTCTTTTTTACGATCGTCTCCACGCCAGCTTTACCCAGTGTGATGCCCTGGGATTCAGGACATCTCGAGAGATCGAAGGGCCTTTTTGTGACTATCTGGGACACCATTTCGGGAAGCCCGTCCTGCTTTCGGGACCCGTTATTCCAGAGCCACCCACGTGCCCTTTAGACCATAAATTGGCTAAGTGGCTAGATCAGTTCAAATCCGGTTCAGTTATTTACTGTGCATTTGGAAGTCAGTGCATCTTGGAAAAAGGCCAGTTTCAAGAGTTACTGTTGGGTCTAGAGCTTACTTATATGCCGTTTGTGGCGGCTCTGAAGCCACCTATGGGAGCCGAGACTGTCGAAGAAGCATTGGCAGAGATGTTTGAGGAAAGAATTGGAAAAAGAGGGGTTGTGTATGGGGGTTGGGTTCAGCAGCAGCTAATTCTAGAACACCCATCAGTGGGCTGCTTCATTACCCATTGTGGGTCGGGTTCTTTATCGGAAGCATTGGTGAATAAGTGTCAGTTGGTGCTGTTGCCTTATTGTGGGGATCAGATAATTAACGCGAGGATGATGAGTGTGAGTATGAAGGTGGGAGTGGAAGTCGAGAAAGGGGAACAAGACGGGTTGTTCACGAGGGTGAGCGTGTGTAAGGCAGTGAGGACGGTGATGGAAGAAGGCGACGAGGTAGGGAAAGAGGTTAGGGCTAACAAGGCTAAGTTGAGGGAGTTGTTGTTGAAGAAGGATCTGGACTCGTTTTACATTGACAGTTTCAATGAGAAATTGAGAGACTTGCTGTTGGGATAGTTGGGGATTCTGATGCTTGTTTTGAGGATTATGTTTTCAACTGGTGGGATGTGTGGTGAACTCGATCGTGTGTTAATTAGCTACCAAACCAAATTATAATAGTTTTGTTGTCTACTTATGTCATTTTGTTGGACTAATGCCAGGCCTGCACAAGTTCATGATCTGTATCTGCATGTTTTGTGAGAGATCTACCGAGACAAATCAATCGCAATTGGTTTTGCGACGTACATTACTGGGTATTGGTTACACGTTTAGTACCAATTTTGGACAACTCGTGATTACGAAAAGCTTTGTAATTTGTATGGCCAAAGTTATCTCTACAATATGTTGTTTTGCGACATGAGAGAAGTGTAAAGTATCGACGATAAACTACTTACAGAAACTCAGAAATCATTTGTCTGGCAGCGTAGATTTCGCTGCACACCCGTAAACACACATAATTTGCAAATTGCGTGCATGTAGCAATTTTGCACTAAAAATTTTCTTCCGTCCTTCCAGGGGCCCCTGAATCAGCTTAAAGAGGGGTAATCACTAGCAATAGAAAATGAACTGTTTGTTCTCACATAAAAATATATACTATATAGCAGGGAAATTGGAATATATCTGGAAAATGTAAATTATTTTCACACTGGTCAGAGAAATAGGGAGGCTGCAATTTACACTGAGAAGACTCGAGCCTGAATATCGTACACGATGAAAATTGTCTTATGATCTTATCCACCAAACCATTCTAGGTTATGTGTTTGGTCCCATAGAACAACCAAATGTATTGTTTATGCTGCTCAAGTCAGTATGTCTCCTCACAAATTGTAGAGAACCATTGTCCGTGTCAACAACTACAAAAGATGCACCATTCCAAGTCCATATCAAACTGACAAAAATAACAGCACCAGTACCTTACCATGCTGATGTTTTCGGGAAAAAACATGCTGATTGCAGAACAGAGCTGGTGTTACTGGAGAAAAGAAAATTACAATCTCACATAAAAGTTTGTTCGTCCCATTACAAAGTGAAAGGTTAATATCCGACACATAATTCTTTGCGAAGATAGACAAAAGGGGCCACAACTGAATATAATACTTCCGTTTACAAAATGATGCACCAAGTAAACAGCACAGAATCAGATGAGAGTCCATGATACATCCCATTGGCACGTTCTTTGTGACTGACAAACACCCCACCACCAAACTATATGAAAGGCTTCAATCCACAAGCCTCCTCTTCAAAAACAACACTTGAACAAATGTCTCAGCAGCGTCGGTCAGATTCTGATTTGCACAAGTAGAAAAGTTGTGAAACTATTTCAAACTGAAGAAGTTGTCCTAGGAAGAAGCTCCACCTCAGCAGAAATCTGTTCATAGGCATTTGGTCATTGTGATTAGTAAAACAATATTCCAATCAAAAGGGCCATTCCAAGCTTCCAACATTGCATTCCCAAAAAATACAGTACTTCAATTAGAGACTACTATGCCTCAACTAATTGCTCTTACACACAAAAAATGCAGTACTTCAGTAGACCTTGATCTAGTAGCAGGGGGAGCAATAGTTCCTGCTACCTTACAAGCATCACTACACAAACTACGAAGGCAGGAAAAAGCACAAATAACAGTACAAGATAGCAAGATTTGGTAGGCAGTAACTAAAAAAGGTCGTTCAATTAGAGCAATGGATGTTTTCTCCATCAACTGGAGACACAAGAATTCTTTAAGTGTTGAATTCTTTGATCTTGGTGTAACAGGGCAGTTCAAGACCAACCAAAACCAATATCTCAAAGGATCTATCCATTGTGAATTGTAGCTGAGGTCCAGTTGGATGAAAAGCACAAGCAAGCAGGGAACATGGACTCTAAAGAAGAATTTTGCGTCCATCCCCACAGGTCACAAGAGAATCAAGACTGGCAGAAATCTTCTGATATCGTTACAGCATATCCAAGAAGATGGGTCATTTAGATAGGTCAAAAGCATAACAGTAAGCAGGGAGGATGGACCTCAAAAAAGAATTTTTACATTCACCCCCACTAAAGAAACTACAATCCAAGGGAAACACCAAAAGGAAGCGTCTTCCTCGATCAGTGGGATTCAAAATGTGCGGGTTCTATTAAATTTCAACAAAGTACATGGCCAAATTTGTTTTGATTCTTATAAAATTCCAAACTGCGGCAAAATGCAGTGTCAGGGAGCAGAGCTGCTTGCCACACAATCATGGATCAATTTAATCGTTTCGATGCAAAAAGGTGATTTTAGTGACTTTCTGACATCAGCAAATCTGCTCCAAAGACCCATGTTCAATCTGAAGCAGCCCAACCATTAAAATTCACAGCTTTGTGGTGATCTAAGGTGGTTCCATCGAATTCCTTCATTTAAGCTGTCGCAATTGAGGATTCTCCGTTTGTGTAAAGATTTGTTTGGTCAATTACTTGGACAAAAAGATCCAGAATTGAGCTAGATTTGTCCAGAAAGTTAATTTTGTTCTTGATTTCAAGTTTGTGACATGTCAATTGGATGTTTTTGGTAAATTAATTAGTTTTCCCTTCGAATAGTAGAGTGATTAACAAGCAATTAACTTAAACAAATTGGTTTCCAAGGAGGATTGGGAATTCTTCTGCAATAACTAAAGCTCACGTCCCCTAGATATTGAGTTTTTTTTGTTGATCATTAGAGATGAATTCTCTACATTGGTTCTGTTTGTGGGTTTTCTTATTGCTCTGTTCTCCTCCTCAAACGTTTCCCTTCATCATCATATAGCTCCACAAAACTTAAAAGACTGAACCACCTTGAAGAGTAAAGATGTGGTTCATTATGAGGCTCTAAGATACATGTAGAAATCTTCGATGGTTTTTATGTTCCCGTGAAACACTAAAACACCAAACTGTTTATGTGATGAAGGATAACCCAGCAACTAATCAAAAACCACAGCTAACGCTGAGAGCATACCAAAACCAAAAATCATAAAGACTGCAAACTTCCCCATCAACAATGCTCATAATCTTCATCCTATTACTCCCTCCGTCCCAAAAAGAATGACAATTTTTGAAATTTGTGTTATTTTTCATCGCTTATATCTTCTAATCTATAATGTTTTTCATGAGTTTGAAAACTTTTTACGGTAGAACTCATCGAGAACTATCAAATAAGATCCATATTGCTTATTTTTTGAGATCCATATTGAAATATATAAGGAATTGAAATTGACACAGCTATCAAAAATTGACATCCAATTTGGGACGGAGGGAGTATCATATAGACCACCTGACACCACACGATAAACCTACTAACCTTCGGCAGTGCACTTATATCAAGACAGAAGCCTTTCCATACACTTTCCCACATGATTGGGAGGTTAAGCTTGGATAAACGTAAAACTATTGCACGAAATAAAAGTGCATAATTTAAGAAGCGGCATACATAACAAAGCACCATGCCTCAAAGTGCATAAATAAATTGGGCACATGACTCGAAGAGAGATACAACATTAGGGGAGGGGGGCCACGTATGACTTGACTTATTTGGTTAAGAAGATTCAATCATGTTAGAAAATGAATGGTTTTTCCTAAAAGTGCCAGAACTGGCTTGGCACTGGCCACTTTAGGCTATCTCATACGGAGAGCAAGGTATTGTCAACGGGGCAGTACCTACTTGATGGTTGTTTGGAGTTATACTATGGCTTAGACTTTGGTTGGGCTCTCCAAATAGGTAGGATTTCCAGATGAAAAAGAAACACCAACTTATTTGACATTATTTGGCAATTCTAAAGAAGCCAAAAGATAGTCCAACTAAGAACAAAAAACTGAACTTTATACCTCCAATCATTTACCTTCCATACATGAGATGCCAAAATGCCCAAAAGATACCGCAAACAACTTGGCATTTTTATCTTGGATGTCTTAAATAAAAAGCCAAAAAATCCAGCGATTTCAACTTCATTCGGCATGTCTAAAATCCAACTTCGGTTTGTTTTCACGTTTAGAATCAGTATAGAAGCTAAAACTACTAGCTTATTGTCTGCTCTTGTCCGGACTATGTTTTGACTTTCTCAAAATAAAACGATGCAAAATAAATAGACTTCCTAAGCCAAAACCAACTCATAAAGAGATCCAAAAGAAGATGAAAAAAAATTAAACCTACAAGGGAACAACACACTCTTTAGTCTTCACAATCAAAACTCTCAGCAGCTAAACAGATAAAAAACAATTTGCCTAGTGCAACTCCAGTTTGTCTCCTTGCCAATCCTCAAACCATAGGGGATACATACAACTCCATCTAAAAGTGTGCCACTTGGTGAATATTCGTTTCAATGACCATTATTTCAAATATTATCCCATACCCTATGATGCACAGACACGGAGACACGGGAATTCTAAAAAAATGGGGACACGACACGGCAAGGGACACACCACGTGTATATTTATTACTTATTTATATTTTTTTCAATTTTTATCCAAGTTTAAATGGAAAAATGTGGCCAAAACAAAAAATCCATAGTTCCAATACCGTTTCAAACAAAACAAGACATCCATAAGTTCAATACAACCCTATTGAAAAATTACAGTTTGACCCCCCAAAATTTTTAAAATTTACAGTTTGACCCCCAAATTTTAAAAAAATTACAGTTTGACCCCCCCCCCCCAATTAAAAAAAAATTATATTTTGACCCCCACCATGTCCCCATCGGTGTCCCCAGCCCTGTCCCCCTCAAAAATTTAAATTAAATTATGGGATGCGTGTCCCCGTGTTTGACATTGCAATACTTCGACCTCTAGAGGTGTCAGGGCTTCATAGCCCACACCAGTCTCAGACCTAAACAAAGGCAACAACACTTGTGCAGCCACCCAAACATACACGGTGTTAACTACGTTCAATACTTAGTAGGCTGAACCAGCAAAGAATAAATAAACAGCTGGAACTCAACAAGCCGAATTGCAAACCTTTGTTGCCGAAGAGCTTTTTCAACTGCATTCCCATGTCAGAGTTTTTCGTATACAGGGACTCTCACAGATCTTTCCAAATCTCTTATGGTTCAACTTGTTCTGCACCTTCTGTTTTATTTTTCTTCTTTTTCTTGCAATATATCCTGTGTTGGGTTTATTCTATTGTTTCTCCAAAATGAATTGGATGACATCATGTTCATGGCTGGAAAGTCGGGCAAAAAGGTAACGCCATTTAAGTTTTTGGTGGCTTCAAGAAGTGTTAACTAACACTGGAATTGTTTAGGATGAAATTAGGATGTATAAACATTTTAAAACATCATCGTTGAATCTAAAACTTTCCAAGTGTCACGATTTTAGACAGGATTGGAGGATTCTCCGATCCTTTGAGAATTGGAGAGGATGTGCAACTGCGACATCCTCCAACTTTTTTGACATTAAATTTCCTTAGCAAGGAACACGATCTCAACTTCAATTTTATCGCCATCATTCCCATAAACTCCACAAGAGAATACCACAAACATAATCTCGTAATTTTTTAGAAGAAAATGCAGCTTCAACTAGAACAACAATTTTGGCTACCAAAAGCATTAGTTTGAGAAGAAAGAATCAGAAATAAAGACCACGCAAATCCTTTTAAGTGTATGTAAGCATTTTGCATTGCATTTAGGCCCATTCCGCTAAGGTTCTTAATATTTAAGTACTTATTTCCCGCTTTACAAGACACATAATTCCACTAAGTACTTATTTTTCAAATAACTACTTATTTTTTTGAATTAAAGGTGATGGATTGTGAGAGAATGACCTGTCTCGTAAAGCGGAAAATAAAGCGGAAAAAAAGTACTTAAAAAATAACAACCTTAGCGGAACGGGGCACATGCAATGCAAAATGCTTTTAACTAGCGTGCAGAATTACTCACATCCTCAAAAAACCAATCTTGAGTAAAGACCATACATTTATAGGCAGTTAAACTAGCGTGCAGAATTATCTGCGTCCTATGAGATCATCTTTCTATTTGTAAACTATCAAGCTCCCACAACTTTAGGCAAGACCTCCGGGATAATCATTAAACTCTCCAAGAGGCTACTTATTCTAGAATTACTCACATCCTCAAAAAACCACTTCTCCCTCTTCCTTAGGATGTACGAATAAAGTGGGACACTACATCACCATGCTTCTCACCGGTACTACTCCAAGTTTCCAACAATTTCGCCCATTACCCAATAAACGGTGTTATCCACAACAGAGAAACAGAGCTATGGCTTCGCTAGAAATTCCTGTTCCATGATAAGTTGATTAGGACCAGCCTCATCAGTAACGTAGTTTGCATGCAACCAACCCTTCTTTCTTTTCTTATCAGCTATGTCCAACCACCTTAGTGACAATAGATGAAAATCCACTTACAAGAAACCAACTCTCTAGTCCTATTTTCCTACCTTTACACAACCTGATACGCTACACAAAAGTTTTCAAGGGAACAGGATTCCATCGTTTCATTATATAAACAGCACAACGTTACCAAATTACATGACTTTTCATATCGATACACACCTTTTTGCCAAAAGAAGAAAAAAACATAACCACAAATAAGTGATTGGTCGGTCCAAACTGAATAAGAACTACAGAAATGAAGCTAGTAAAAAGTTAAACGATACGGAATTATTTAATTCGCTGGAGTGTTCATGGGAACAAACAGAATGGTCGATCACTTATTTTCCATATATACTGTCCGTTCTGTTACTTTTTTTTAGCAATCTAAAGAGATGACAACTTCATTCTAGCGAACCAAACAAGGCCAAAAAATGCGAGTAACCTATAAATTTTTGGGCCACCTTATTGACCAATAACGAAATGAAAATGTAACGACGATCGTAATTTAAGAAGCTTCGACAATTAGTGGAACCATAAAAATAAACAAAAAATAGATAAACCCACAAAACCATAAATTTAGAAGTTTTCAAAAACCATACCATCGTCCACTGGAACTCGGCCGAGTCCCACTCGAACCAGGCCGATTCATCTCCACCAGATTCTCCCTGGATCGGGCTCCCTGCTGCAGACCGGGCTTCTCCTCCCGGCCGGCGAACCCCGGCCGGAGATGGGGCGGGACGAACCGCCCCGACTTGGGCGACGGAGAAGGAGACGGCGAGTACTCCCTGTCCGGCTTCGGCAGAGTGAGGGGGGAGGGAATCAGGGTCGGACCCGATCCGGTACGGCCCAGCGGGCGGAGAGATATCGGATCGGGAGTCGTCGGTGATTGCTGTAGCTGTGGTTGCGGTGGCGTGGAAGGAGGGGAGGGTTGGGGGACGGGTTTGGGAGCGGGCCGGGTCAGGACGAGCATGTTGCCATGGATGCGGGAGTTGGAGAGGATTTTCTTGGAGGTGGGAGTGGTGAGGGGTGAGGCGGAGGAGGAGGAGGAAGGGTGGTGTTTCTTCTGGTGGATGTCGTTGAAGTTGAGGGAGGCGTACTTGTTGTTGGTCGACCGACTACTTGCCATCAACCGTAGTAGGAGGAGGAAGAAGGATGTTTGCGTGTTGGAGTGGGAGTTCTAGCGGTGAGAGACGATTCGATGAGAGAGCGAGAGCGAGAGAGAGAGAGAGAGAGGGTCTCCGTAGTGATGATGGCCGACTGCGAGTAGGGAGACCATTTCCATCTGGATTTCTGAGCGTGCTCGATTTTTGTGGGAGTAAATTACAGTGATATGGCCTGAGGTTTATTGTTAATGCAAGATTTTCTCCTCAACGTTTAAAAATTATTACCAGAGCGCACTAAAAACTGGCACTATAAAAAGATTTAAAGGGCTGGTTTGACAAAATAAATCACTTGTCTTATTTGTTTGTTTGTCTTTATTCAATTCTTTTTTGTATTTGTTTTTTTTAAAAAAAATTTGCGAATTATTGATTCATTTCGACGAGAAAATTTGGAATGAAGAAAAAAATTGTGATTCAAAAAGTACAAATTTTGAATAAAGATAAAATAGAAGAAGCTAAAAGACAAATTCTTTGGCTCGTTGTTGTCCTTATTAAAAAATAATAATTTTCGATGATAATTTTTTACCTTTTTTATTTCTCTCGTTAACACGAAACAATAATCTACAATTTTCGACGCAAAAATAACAAATGAGAATTTTTGTGTGAATAAAAACGGGAAAAAAAAAAAAACAAATGACTCTTTTTTGCCAAACTGGGCCTAATAGAGCAAATGACGATGAAATCTGAATATGGGTAATACTGTAGGAATCTATGCTAACTTTGACGATATTTTTGTTCTGTATTTTTTATATCACATGTCATCCAATTGTTCTTTCTTAAGGAAAAAAAAAACAAATGCAAACTTGAACTCGTGATATTTTATTTCTTTTTAGGGCCAAATAGTTTATCTACATTAGTAGTATTAAATAAAAAGGAGAAATACATTCTACCGAAGCTAGAGTAGTAGTAAAACAATACGACTGTAAAATTTGCACTCAACGAACTAATTATGAAAACCATTCCCAGTGCAGTTAGTATGTCATCTCTTCCCTATGGGAGATATTTTGGGTTCAACTCGTGTTAGAGCGATACCCTTGGGTCCCAAATTATGGATAACTTCTGGACCCCGTGTTAATCCTACCACCCCCACTAATCCCCGCTGATGTATGACGATTGAAAAAAAACAAACTAATTATCATATCATGAATACCATTCGTTATTTCTCCTTTTTTTTACTGTTCAATTTAACTTGATTTTATTCCGTTAACCTGTGAGAGAATGACTTCCATCTAAAACCTGTTAAACTGGTCAGTGATTATCATATTATGAATATCTTTCACTATTTCATTTCATTTTTTCATTAACTCGCGAGAAAAAACTTTCATCTGAAAACAATATTTCACGACAATTCAGTCGATTAACAATATCATGTGAACGTTGGTCATGTTTGTTTTGAGTTTTAAAGTAATTTCTTTAAAGTAATGAGTGGAGAGCGATAGATAAAAAAATAATAACAAAAATTTATTAAAAACCGTGCGTAAAAAGAAAAGTATGGATCTACTCTGGAGACCCAAAACAAACATGGTAGACAACTAAGACAAGTAACTAGATGGAAATTCGGTGAAAAAAAAAAAAAACTATATGGAAATTAATTTGGTCAGTGCGAATTTTAGTGGATGAACTTCAAGGGGCTATTTGCTCCAAGGCTTATTTTTTAATAAGAGAGATAATTTTAAGTTTAAAAATAATAGATTTATTAAAATCTAAAAATATGCAATATGGATCTTATTTGAAAGATCTTGATGAGATCCTTTACACGGTGGAAAAAAAATTAAAAAATTAATTTTCATTTACACTATTTTTAAGTTTAAAAATATACTGTAAAATAAATATTTATTTTTTAAAAAAGTATTCTAAAATGGACCGGTTATGTGGGCCCCAAGAGCCATCTTCCAATTAAAAATTACTACCATTCAATATCAGGAGACCACTGACAGTGACATAAGCAGCAGTACCGTTAGGTTTCTTAACAGTTTTGCCCTTAGTTTTGGAAGTCGTATAGCCTTGTTCGTTTTCATACTTTGGGTATTTTAGTTTTGGTAGTGGGTGGAGAGAGAAATAGAATAATGATTGGAGAGAGGGGTAATGATTGGAGAGAGATAGAGAGAGAAATGAAATTAATAATTGGAGAAATAGGGTAATAATTGGAGAAAGATATAGGGTAATGATTGAAAAACAAAGTTAAAACAAAGTAAAGTATGGAAACGAACAAGGCCGATTTTTGACAATTTGATTCTCAACAAGAATTCAAAATATGAATAAGACAAAAATAATTGTCAAATAGACTGGAAAGTGCCCACCAAATACTACAGTTTTGTCAAAATTGTTAATGCCAAAAAAATATTTGACAATTTTGTACAAAATTTATTTTGTATAATAAGTTTAAATCAAATAAATAAAAAAAATTAAGTTTATTTAAATAAAACAAATCAAACAAATTTATTTTGACAATCAAATTAATCAAATTGATTTAAAAAATTCAAATAACTTTTTAATCTCAATTTTAAAGTGAAAAAGGTCGATACATTATTTTAGAGCAAAATTGTCACTTTAAAATTTCTACTCGTACCACGTGGGCTGCCCCTCCCGTCTCTGACTTCTCCGAGCAGAGAGTACAATTCCTTCTTAAAAGTCAGAAAAAACATATGTTGTGTTTGGTTAGCATTTTTGTTTTGTTTTTCAATTATTATTCTATTTTTTTCTTCAATTATTATTTTATTTTTTTAATTATTATTTTATCATCTCTCTCTATCTCTCTCCAATTACTATTTATATCTCTAATTATTATTCTATTTCTCTTTCCACTCACTATCAAAATTAAATTAAACTAAAATGCCAACCAAACAAAGCCATAGAGTTTTTGCAAAGAAAAATGCAAATTCGTGAACACTAATGCAACTACACGGATCACAAAAAAAAAAAAAAAATCCCAGTGCAACTATGCACCCAAGAGCGGGACCGCTCCGTTGCTCCAATTCATCCATGAGGTAGCTAATTGCTCTTTCGAATATAGGGCTCGTTTGGATGAGGTATTAGGTTAGAGATATTATGTAAGAAGGGAAGATTGGATAGTCGAAGGTATTGGTTAATACGGGATGACCTACATTGATGTGATGTTTATGGAAGGGGATTAAATAGTGATTGGTTTGGATGAGGTATTAGAAAATTGGAATAAAAATAGTACGTGGTTTGGATGGAGGATAAATAGGAGGTATTAGGAATGATGGATAATGTAAAAAACTGTCAAATGACTATTTTGCCCTTGTGTAGACCCAAACTTAAATATGCATTACTTTATATATGTATAATTACAAATATAATTCATATTTCAAACCTTAAACCGTAATATTTATTTTTATTAAAATGTACTAATTTAATAAAATTACAAAATGAAAAAGTCAGTTTTAATTATCTAAAAATTCGTGTTTTTTATAATAAAAAAATCTGATTGTTTTTATTTTGTTGGAAAAATACATTGATTGGTAGTTAAAAATGTGTTAACAATTTTATTAGGTGAATTCACATGTGCCCAACTTATTTTTTTTTGGTGAAAATGTGCCTAACTAATATAATAATTATATAAAATAATTTAAAAATTGTCATATCATTTTTTAAATGTTTAATGAAAATACTTAATAATGGTTAACATAGGAAATGTTATCATTTTTGAAAAATGTTTAATAAAACTGGAATTTTACTAATTTTTTAAAAAATCAAAATTTATAAAATGAATGGGGAGTATATGGTGGTTAGAAACATGTGGGTGTTAGTTGAATTCATGTGAGTAGTAAGTTCAACAAATTATTAGCTCCAAATTTTCTATAAATAGCACTCATTTTCCATGTCTCATAGCACATCTCATATTCATTTCTTAAATTTGTAATTTTGTTTTTGTTCATCATTTCAATGGCACACAGGCGTTGGAGAGAGGAGGAGGAGGATACTTTGTTAACAAACCTTACGAGCCTTGTCCATCAGGGGGTTTGGCGAACCAACAACGGTCACTTCAAACCTTCCTACTTGGGAGTTCTTACAAATGAGATGTGAGTTTCTTTCCCTCGAGCAGGTATAAACGAAATTCATATTGAAGCAAAGATCAAGAAATGGAAGAATGATTATTGCATACTAGACGCTATGCTTAGGCGTCCTGGATTCGGGTGGAATCCAAATGAAAACAAGCTAGTGGTGGAAAATGAAATTTGGAATGAATTTGTCCAAGTAAGTACTCATAATTTTTTTTGTCAATTTTGTAAAAAGTTTTGGTTTGTAAATTTTGATAATGTTTTCCTACCATGTATATGCAGGATCACCGATTTCAGAGACATTTCCGGGACAAGCAATTTCCCCATTTTAATCGATGGGCCTATTGCTTTGTTTCTGATGAGAACTAGAAGTTCGAAATTTAATGCGAGCATTGGAAGAATAAATTGAAAGTTGTGATAATAAATAGATTGACGAATAAATTTGTAGCCTTTCTAATGTATCTGAAGTATTTAATTTTTAATGTGTAATGATTTTCGTCATTCTTATTGCTGGAAACAAGAGTCCTTTCTCCTCATAGCGAGGTATGTGCAATAATGGCTATCTGAGGTCCTTCCTGTTTTGCTTGCACTGTAAATTGATCCACCCATTCTTTGATTCATTGAAGGGCCTTTTTGTTATATGCATCATGCACTGGTGGTATACAAAAATTCATGTCAAAAATAAAATAAAATAAAAGCCTAAACGTTATCAACGCGCTCCTCGAGAGGTATTACCATATTGACAATATTATGTATGTCCAAACCAATATCTAATCAACTGATTTATGAAATAAATTACATTTCATAAAGTTTTCTCAACCTAATTCGTCCAAATTCTTAAAATCAAATATCTACAACTTCATTCCGAACCAAACAAATGTGCCAGTAAAATAACATACGAAACCTACAAAAATAGTTACAAGAAAATATTTTCTTAGACTAGTTTGCTGTGCCACTTCCAAATCACTTGTGGGTGTGGAAGCACCGTCACTTGATTGATATTTGGTTTGACCCAACTGCATGTCTTGCATGAGCCGGTATCTTTCCTCATGAAATGCTAACAATGCTTCTTCCGCTTTGTCTAATGTGTTGTACTTTTTCTTCATGTTTCCCGCGTATCCATTAACTTGGAGTTCCGCGGCCGCCCAACTTGTATATATTCCCGGTTTACGGCCAACGAAAACCACCCAATACTTAACTTTTTCTTCACTTGCCATGGAAAATCTATTCAGAAAAAAAGAGTCAATACTGTCCACAAACTGCATTTTTTTCACTGTCCCAAAACTGCACTGTGTATAAACTGCAGTTTGGACAAACCAACCTGGACACACAACAGCACATCACTACAGAAAACCAATTTGGACACAGTACAACTGCCCTAACACACAAATTGGAACATAGGCATCAACAACAGCAGGTGGCTCAGGAAAAATTCCTTGTAGCCATGCCAAAACATAGTTAGACACAGAAACCAAAAACTGCACCTGACACACACACACACACAACTGAACCTGTTGCACAAACTGAATTGAACCTCACACACACAGAGACCAAACTGCACTGAACGTGTTGCACAAACTGAACTTGAACCTGCTACACCATTTATCCTCACACACATACTGCAGTTTGGGCACACCATTGGACACAACTGAACACTAGAGAGATAGGGCTCAGATCATGTATTTTAATTTGCAAAGGTACGCATGGCTGTAACCAAAAGTTACCCCGCCAAGGCACTACCTTCATTTACATTCTAAATTTGTCATCATTGCTCTATTAGGGGTACCAAAACTGCAAAAAATAGTTCAGAACAGAAACAACATGGCCAAAACTGAACCTGCTACACAACAGAACCTCACACACACACGCAACCGCAGAAATCAGAACAGAACACAACTACAGAAACCAGAACAGAACATAACTACTTAACCAAGACAAAACACAACTGCATAACCCATTGAACTCCTCAACTGGACAAAGCAGAATTCATAGTGGGCTCAGGAAAGTACTTACAAATGCACGAGGGTACGCATGGCTGCAACCAAAAGTTGCCACGCCAAGGCACTACATTCTAATTTTTTCATCATTGCCCTGTTAGGGGTACCAAAACCAAACAAAATAGGTTCCCACAGTTCAAAAACACAAAACAGCAATGCCAATACTACACATAACAGTCACCAATGACACTGTAGAAAACAGGCACCAAATCCGATCAAACCAGCCACCAATTAAAATGGACAGAGTAGAAACTGTAGTAACAGAAAACTGCAAAACATCATGCCATTGTGAAACTGTAGTAACAGAAAACAGCCTAGATTCAGTTGTGATATCCCCCCTTCTAGTCCGTGGGCCCTATATATGTATGGCGTCGTTTGGGAATTCAATAACAGATGGCTCATAAAATTTTCCTCATAGCCATGGCAAATAATGCCAAACCAGCTTAGCAAGCATACTGAACCTCCTGCTACACAACAGAACATAAACAGCCAGGCCAATACATCACTTGCTACACAACAGAACCTCACTAACACTTAGAGACCAAACTAAACAATGGCCACAGACAGAGACCAAAAACTGCACCTAACACACACACACACACACACACAACTGAACCTATTGCACAAACTGAACTGAACCTCACACACACAGAGACCAAACTGAACTGAACCTGTTGTACAAACTGAACTGAACCTGCTACACCATTTATCCTCACACACACACACTGCAGTTTGGGCACACCATTGGACACAACTGAACACTAGAGAGATAGGGCTCAGATCATGTATTTTAATTCACAAGAGCACGCATGGCTGCAACCAAAAGTTACTCCGCCAAGGCACTACCTTCATTTACAATCTAAATTTGTCATCATTGTCCTATTAGGGGTACCCAAACTGCAAAAAATTGTTTAGAACAGAAACAACATGGCCAAAACTAAACCTGCTACACAACAGAAAATTTTCCTCATAGCCATGGCAAAACTGAGCCTGCTCCACAAACCAACAGCTCAAAAGTGAACAGAACTGCATAACCTGAACTGAACCACCTCTACACACACACTACACCCCCTCCAAAACTGCTTAACCTGAACTTAACAAAACTGCAGAACCTGAACCAGAACAGAACAAAACAAAATGAAACCATAACAGAACATGCCCAAACCAAGCTGTTCAAACTAGAACACAACTGCAGAATTCAGAACATAACACAACTGCAGAAACTAGAACAAAACATAACTACTTAACCAGAACAAAACACAACGGCATAACTCATTGAACTCCTCAACTGGACAGAGCAGAATAATGAAAATAGCCTTATAACTGCAGAAACAGAACAGAACATACTCGTTTGGAAGCCACAATAAGAAGGGGTATTGCAAAATACACCCTTATAATACGTGGGGCCACCTGTACTGCAGAAACCATTCAACTCCTCAAGTGGACAGATCAGAAATCATAGTAGGCTCATGGACAGATCAGACCATGTATTTGTAATCACAAGGGTAGTAATGACTGCAACATAATTGCCATTTAAACTGAATTTCCAGCACTTAGATGCCAATAACCCAGCCAAATTGTATACAGGCTCAGCAACAAATCAGTCCATCATAGCCATTTACAAAACTGGATTGATTCATGCACTGCATTTGAGTTATGATAGGGCTCAGATCATGTATTTGTAATCACAAGGGTAGTCATGACTGCAACTTTTGTTACCCCGCCAATGTTTTTACGTTAATCACAACTAATGTATTCATTCATCATTGCCCTATTAATGTCAGTTCAACTGTACCAAATCACACACACACACACACAATGCACATGTTCCACATAGCTGCTAGAAAGTGGATAGAGGCTCAGAAAAATTTCTTCATAGCCTTCTATGGGCTCCGACAATATAAATCCATTAGAAGGGTTTTCATGGCTGCAACTACCATTACCCCGCCAAGGTATCTACCTTAATAAGAATTTAATTGCTTCATCATTGCCTTAGTAAGACTCACTTAAGTTGCCAAAACCTGTCATGCAAAGTAATTTCATATTACATTCCTAAATAGGAACAAAATTTATGCATCAAATGTACCATTTTACCAAGTTTGAGATCATAGTGCAAGAGTTCATATATACATCATATTCCCATCATAGATCATAGTTCAGACATCCTCCATTGTTCATTACACATTGACAAAAGGCTTCCTAATACATTCCCAAATATTAACAAAAACTATGCATCCACTATGCATCCAATGTACCATATCCACTTACAAAAGTCATGAACTGTTCATTAGGAATTAATAAAAGGCTTTCTAATTGTCCCAGTAGGACAACAATACAGTTATGCCACTACAAAAAAAGTGGGTAAAGTACCATTCTTGCTTATAATGGTACTTTAGCCACTTCAAAAAGGCATTCATTTCTCATTGCCACTAGATAGGACCATACACTTCACCGGCAAGGATAGCCTCCACAAAAGCTTGCCTCTCCTCGGCCTAGTCCCATAGAAGTCATCTACCTTCTCCTCCGCTTGCACGATTATTGCACTGAGCTTGAACTTCTCCGTCACGGTGATATCAAGCTTCGACAACTCATCTTTGACCATCGTGCGTCGGGCAGATAGCTCTTTGTCATAGCCAAACGAATTGGCCATCTTCTCCATATAGGTAGTGCTTGATTTGAAGTAAGTGGCCATGCTCTCATGGATGGACAACTTCGCATCACCCATTCTTGTCCTCTTTCTCTTGTTTGGGACCCCGGCATTGGGAGCCGACATTGACCCATGGGGAGCGGACGTGGGGAGTGACGAATGAGGTGTGGGAGTTACGGGAGTTGTAGGAGTTATGGGAGTTGTAGGAGTGTTGGGGAGATGTTGATCGTAGTTATCGAATAGGGTATCATAAAAATCATTGGAGTTGTGTGGCTCCACACTTTCATTGGGAATATACGGCCGCGCCATTTCGTCAAATCTTCGGCGGCTGCCCCCGTAGCCTTATCCTTGCCAAATATGGTTTGCCAATCTTCAAAGTACCGGAAAGACTTCCCGTACAAGCCTTGGGCCTTTTTAGGATGGACCTACACAAACATTTGCAATTTTACTACGAATTCTTATGCCTTAATATTCAATTAAAGCATTGGAATTCAAGATCGGGACTTACCTTTTCATATGCATCCCATACAGCTTGCTCCACGTCAATGCGTTTGTTGACCGCATCCCACCCGTAACCACTTAGGTTTGTAATGTCTACAATTCTAGCCCGGACGGATTTCCAATGCCTCACCTTGGAGTCAATGTGGGGGTTTGCCTTAAGGTTGCACCCCGGGAGCACTTTGTGTAACTCCTTCTCCAAGTGGGTGAAGTAACCCGTTTTGAAGCCATTTCGGCCTTCCACCTCTCCGCCGCTTCACTTAGCATGCACTTCATTAGTGCATCCTCTTCAGTTTTCCTCCAACTCCTACGTTTTGCCTTTGTAGGCCCTTCCACCTCCACTACTTCCACATCGTTACTAGCCATAGCTGCAAATGTATTTTAAAGTGTGCAACAATTGTAAAAGTACGACCTTAAACATTAGGTTATGACAAAACACCGGCACATACAATTGTACGTTACAAGTTGTTCACAAATAAAAGTTACAATCAAGTTCCAAATAGTACAATTACAATGTTTCACACAACAAAACCAAAATACAATCACGGAAGGATGCCCTCCACTTGTCCCCCACAATTGGCTAACCAATCGTTGTACATGGCCGCCACTAGAGCATTCCTCCCCGTAGTCCACTCATTGGAAGTCTCAACGTTAGCAATGTTATCATCAACAGGGACATCGTTCACATGTGCTCGTTCCCACGCTGTGTACTCGTGTTCAATGGGATCGTTCGACATCTCTCTCTTAATTAGGTTATGAATCAAACAACATACTGACACGATACGACATTGAGTCCTTATGGGGTAATAGGAGGTAGATCTCAAAATGGCAAACCGCATCTTGAGAACCCAAAAACTTATCTCAATGACATTCCTAGCGGCGGAGTGTTTCATGTTGAAGAACTCCTCTTTGTTTGTTGGCATGTGACCTTGTCTCCAAATGTTAATGTGATACCGCCGGCCACGGTATGGTGCTAAAAAACCGTCCCCATTGGTGTAGCCGGCATCAACAAGGTAATAATGTCCTGTAACCAATGGAAGACAACATATTGATGGGTGGATAACTTCAATGGAGTCAAGTAAATATCAACTTAGGATATGGAACATACCACGGGGAACTCTAAGACCGTGCGGTCTTCCATGGCGTTTCCAAGGATTCTAGAGTCTGTGGCTGATCCTTCCCAACCAGATAATATATAGACAAATTTAAGGTCCCGGGTACAAACACCTAAGACATTTGTAGCAATCTCACCCTTCCTCGACCTATATCGTGCCCTGTCAGCGGCCGGAGGATTTACTGGCACGTACGTCCCATCCAATGCCCTAAGACAATTCTAACAAACATGGACAAGAGTATCAACGTTAGTGAATATGGCGAACTAGAGGAAAGGTTTTGAATGGACGAAATAGGAACAACTCAAGAGGACTATACCTGAAACCAATTCCACCTAGTGTCATGGTAGTTAGCAGGTACAGGGTCTGGCGTCTCTAGGAGCATTTGGTGAAGGCGCAAGACAGCTTGGAGTACAGCATTGAAATGCCTACTTATTGTCTTAGTAGACCTATAGAATTGATATTTTGTACGCTTTTGCTTCGTATGGTGACTGAGGACCCACAAGAATATTGCTACCCTCTCCTCGAGACATACATTTCGTGAGTCGGTTAACCCAACACCTCGGACTAACCAACACAATCTCAAAAAAGTATGCCTATTAACCCTCACCTGTTCATCGCAGTCCACGTCATTACCCCTTACAAGCCTATTGATGTTGTTTATGTGCGTCTGGTAAAAGTCTGGATTCAGAGACAACTCTGGACGACGAGGGCGAAACGTGGACGTGATGAACAAGTACAGACGACAAACACCAATGACAACGTTCATAAAGGCCTGTAATGCCATCAATCCCTTTTGCTCTTCTCTTCTCCTTTTCTGTTTCCTATTTAATCTTGGCATCCTAAAAAACACTTACCAGATTTAGGGTTTTTCATGACAACCTAATATTGAGATCCTAACTAACAATGATGAACCCTAAATAACCTCACTCAAAGCCGTACATGAGTATGGTTTAGGGGTTTTTAGGTAGGGTTTAAAGTTATTCACCAAAAATCAACAGAATTCATAGAGATAAAAACATCTACAAATACACAACTCATACTCATCTACTATCTTGTTTTTAATTTAAACTCCATAGTGCCCAACTACCTATGCCTAGACTAGACATTTCCAAATTAACTACTATATTTACTGTTTGAACGAAAAATAATTTATGTTGTTTTATCTTACGTTTATTTAGGTTTTATAGTGATAATGCACGTAAGGTATCTTGTTGAGTTTTGTAGGAAAAACGTGCTAAGCAAGTGGTTTTGTGGGCCAATGAACGTTCCGGGATGGAACCAATATGCCAAGAGCCCGTCGGTACTACATTCACAAGCATCGGGTCTCAATAGCATTGCATGGAGCTCCAAAGGTCAACCATTGCTTAAGATTTGTTTTGGATCGTGCCAAGGCATGGCGAACAAGCGAAATGCATCGATAATGACCCTCCGGGGTGTCCGTGATTCCGAGGCCATGGGAAATGGTGCCACCAAGTTCAAGCAATCATGAGATGAAATTTTGAATGAAGCTCGGGAGGTGGCAAGCCAAGATAGCAGTTGCAGGCTAGGATCTGCAGATCGTTATCCATAACATGTGAAAGGTTATGGATAACGTTTCCCCTAAATTGGTCCAGCAGTCAAGTGTTATCCATAACCTTTTCACTGTTATGGATAACAGTGCGACATTTTTGGTCCAGAAAGTCTCCAGCCTTGGGAGTATGGATAACGATTGTGATTTTTATGGATAACATGGTGCTACGGGCAAGTTGAAAGGCAGTGTTATGGATAATCTTTCCACTGTTATGGATAACGTTTGGTGCCAGAAGATATTTTTTGTTTTGACTTTCCAACTTTCCATTTATGGAAACTTTCCACTTTTGGCATGTCTTTGGGATATTTTGGGGGGCATTTTGGTCCACTATTTGGCTGATTTTGTAAGCCCTATAAATAGGCTTGTATGCCATTTATGGAAGAGATGCCATTAGTTAGAATTAGGCCTAAGCTTTAAAGTTTTTTTCTTCCTAGGACTCTTTCAAGCTTTTGAGTGTATTTCCTTTAAGAACTCCTTAAGGTAATTGTCATATGTTATTTTCTCGCTTGTTAATGTTGTAGCTACGGCTTGGATCTTTTTATAAATCAAGTTTATTTAAGTTTTCATTGGTGAATCATGTTTTCTTTGCTTAAATCTTTGTCTAGTCTTTTTACCATGTGTGAGTAGTATATAAGGTTCGGTCATGGGGTGAGGTTCACTCTATGGATTAGTCGTTTAAATAGTTTCTCTTAACTTTAGCTTAATCTCAAGGTTTTGAATGAATTAAACCCATGATTTCTAGTATCGATCATGGGATTGGTGGCTTCTTTGATCAATGAAGTCTATCGCCCTATGCTACGTGCTTGATCATCTTACGCGTGCGAACGATCCATTTTCGTCTCTCACTTGCGTTAAATGAGTTCAGTTTGAATTAATGCTTTGAGTTGAGTTACAAGTAGTCTTTAGCTGTTAATTCTTCAAGTGGAATCCGGACGGTTTCGGTCCACTCATAAGTTAGATGAAGAAACTGTTTAACGGCTAAGTCGTGGGTTAATCAATCCTTATGATTTGACCGTCTTTAATCTAGTTTAAATTCCAAGTTTAAATATCGTCTTTCAAAGTAAATCTCAAAGTTGGCCGTCTTAAACGCCGTACAATACCTACAATCCGAACAAACTATATTTGAGCTCTCTGTGGATCGACTCAGACTTCCTCACTATACTTTGCAAATCTTTAGTCGTAGTCTGGTTTATAAATAATTGAATTTGATGGCCGTTTGGTAAACTACAACGACTACCGAATGGAACCACCACAAATTAACTGCTATATTTACTATTTGAACGAAAAATAATTCGATGGCGACAAATGTTGCTCTCATTTATATGCATAGACATTAAAAGAAATAAAACTATTCTTTTTTATAATATAGATTTTATCAACTAATTATCCTTCTTCGTATCATTTCCAACTTGCATTTGCGTGCTTAGGTGTGTTTTGTGCATATCTAATTCTCCTATGCATATCTAAAGAAGAGGCACAATAGGAACATAGGAAACAGATACAATAAAGAGATGAGCACACCAACACCACCCATTTATTTAATAAAAGCCGAAAAAGTTCTCCAAAGACAATAGGCCAACTGGTCTTTTAGAGAAGCCAAACAAAATCATAGGATTCTATAAAGTTTTAAAATGTGAAGGAGAAGGGATGAATTGTATAAGTATACATTCTTTTCTTGTAACCATCCGATCCCCAATTGTTTTTTATATTTTGAACTTGGGAATGTTCTTAACGCGTGTCTTAGTGATGGACACACGATCCTCCAATAGTCCAAAGAATGTCCAATTCTGACAAAAAAATGGGGACGACCCATTAATGAACTATCCAACACACATTCGAGGAATTGGCTGACAAGTAATGGTGGGCAGAGTGTTATGGAACAAACTTGCCAACTTCTTTGAAGCGTTTTTGATTCATAGCTTTATAACATTGTGTATGGTATGAGATCTTGGTATTCTCACTGTGGTAGTTTGCATCCTTCGATATTTTGCTATCTCCGTAATATCAATGTAGGTTGCACAGTATGTTTCATGGCAATATTTCTTTAGGTACATAGGATATGTAATTGCCTTACTATTTGCTCATATTTTTGTAGGTTGATGCTTCCATTATTTGGTTTAAGATTTGCCTTGAGGCTAGCATTGGCTTCTTGCAAAATTTCTCTCTGTTATGTCAGATGTGCTCAACTCCAAATTTGCGGGTATAAAACCATGTCTTTTTAACTTACTTTTCAATTCAGTCATCTGAGAAGAGAGAATACGGATTGCTAAAACTAGCTCTCGCATTTTCAGTATTATTTCTCGAGTTAGGAATACTTTTTAGCACAACCACAAAACCCACATAGGAAATGGAACAAAAACACTGCCGGAAAAAAATTCAACACAAATTAGAACATAAAATTCAACCAAATCGACCAAAGTACCCAACTGAATCGAACTCAAATCCACCAGCACACAAATCGAACATAAACAGTAGAAAATCGAGCCCTAAACACTCCAAAATCGAACAAGGAAGAAATATACCTCAGTGAATCAAACTCAAATCAACCAACACCCAAATCGCCACAAACCTCTTCTTCTCTTTCGAACAAAAAACACTACCGAGAAGAGTTGCGACAGAAATGGTACCTGGGAGTCGAAACCCACAAAACCCACAAACCAAATCAAACAAAAACACTGCCGAAATCATAAAGAAAACACAACTTGTATAGAAAAATCAACAGAAACAGGAAAAAGTCAAAGATCAGGACTTGATGAATCGAACTCCAAATCGATCAAACCACCCAAATCGCCACACTTCTTCTCTTTCGAACAAGACCGAGAGAAGACCGACAGAAAATGGAGCCTCGAGAATGGAAAAGGGGGGTTACGAGGGGTAAGATCGTCCGAGATTAGGGGGGATTCGACATGGCTACCTCAAACCCTGGCCATCTGCAATCCCCCCTCAGCCTGTATTACGCGGGGTTATGGAGTCCGTGGGTTGAGGAATACCCCCGGCGAAAAACCTTCCCAAACCACGCTATGGAGTAGGCCCCACGTACTATAAGGGGGTATTTTGCAATATACCTTCCTATTGTGCCTTCCAAACGAGCCCATAGTATTTCAGGGGGCAAACGACATGCGAAGCACTGGATAAAAATCCGTTCACTTCGTTGGGCTTGCAATGGCCACTGTACTAACCCATAACCTCGAACAGAACCACCACTGCTAAACCCTTCCCTGCTATTTATCAAAACCCTAATTTCTAAGCATCTATCAAACAAAGAATCGATATTCCCATTATAAATTCAATCAAGAAAATGTTGAGGAGGAGGCTATCTCTATTGCTCGCAACCTCAATCCACAACGGCTCTTCAATCCACGCCAAACCCACTTCAATCACCTCAAGATTTCTTCCATCACCACCTCCTCCTTCACATTTCGTGCAAAGTTCCAATTTTACCTCTAATTCCCATGTGGGTTTCTTAGGGCCTGATCCGAATCAGGGTTTGAGGGCTTACAGCCTTCTGAGCTTGAACGATTTGAGAGACAACAAAGGGGCGAGGAAGAAGAAGACTAGGAAGGGTCGTGGGATTGGGTCAGGCAAGGGGAAGACTGCTGGGAGAGGTCATAAGGGTCAGAGGGCGAGGGGGACTATGAAGTTTGGGTTCGAAGGGGGGCAGACTCCGATGCGGCGGAGAATGCCGAAAAGGGGGTTTAAGAACCCCTTTAGCCTCACATTTCAGGTATTTTTAGGTTCAAACGTTTCTGGTTTCGATCCTATCATTAATGAAATAGGTTTGGTTGCATTTTGAAGAATCGGTTCTGTGATGTCATTTTATGGAGAACACATAAAACTTGTTTGTTTTACTTTGAAAGTTTTTCGGATTCGAATACCGTCCCATCTTGTGGATCAAACAAGAAGATATCACATAATCCGAGGCCATTTCCCCTCCAAAGTATAAAATGAATGTGCAAATCTGATCCTGAAAACTGCAACCAATTTTGTCTCGTAAATCTGCACCCGGTGATTGTACGGTTTCAGTATAAGTATGGGTATCTGTATCTGTGTGGTCAGGGAAAGGTTTCTTGAATGCTATGAAGGTAGCAGGAAATATACTGGCCTAGTTGAAAGCCATCAAATATTTGATACAAGGATAAATTACAGGCCAGTCCAAAAACTGTCCTTTAATTCCCATTAAGGAGTATGGCCCATTTTTTGTTTACTTGCAAGTCTAAGTAGGAATGCGTGGGCCTCTCCTTGACGGTGCATTTTTAGATTGGGCTGGAGTTCTTGTGAATATGGGCCAATTACCTGGGCTGGCTCGTAATTTATCCTTGATATAATGAGTGGGTTGAAGAGATTGGAAATCAGAATACAAGTGTCTAAGCTCAATGCACGAATACTTACCATAATGGTTTTGAGTGAAAGAGACTATTTGAAATTAAGCAATTTGGATGTTGTTCTAGACTCAAATAGGAGGAAATAATCTTCTTTTCATCCTCGCTTCTTTCTAGCTATGCTAAGTAAATGAGAAGAAAATGAATGGGGATATATCACTAGAAAAGTGGATTGGTAAAAATCATTTATTTCCTTTCTCTTTTGCCATCATTAAACAATCCCGAGATGGGAGGAAAGAATAATAACGTCAAAGGATGAGGAGGAGCTTGATCTTACTACTATATTTCTGTACTTTTCTTTCTCAAGTCGTACAGGTCATTCTTGTGTGAGTTTTGTCCACAATCTTACTTGTAAAAAGAAAGAAAGAAATGCTGCACCCATGATCCATGTTCTTGTTCTAGATATCGATCATATAGTTGTACAGAGTCCCCTCCGGAAGGCATAATAGGTACAGAGGTCAGGTGCATATTTTCCTAGTGTCAGATTCATCTACTCATCTGCTCTTGCGCATGAAAATGGAAGGTGCCCTACTGCTTACTTGGATTCTATCTTCCTATGTCCAAGGATATGTGAACACACCTTAAAATTCATTTTTCTCAGTGTATTTCTCTCTTTTAGGGTATAATGGTGATTACATGATGCAATACCATGCATAATATCAAAATTTCATATATTACAAACTCTGATCAATGAAGATCTTCAGTTGGTGTTTAGCCATTTATTGGACACATGCCACGCCCTTAATAGTGTCATAGACGATTATTTGTATATTTAAAAGAGTTCAATACACGTAGCCACTAACTAGTACAACACAAATCCACATATATTTGTGGGTGGGGGAGGAACTCAATGGCCAAGCAAACTTGGTGAATGGTGACCATTCAAGTTGCTCCTCGGCCCCTTGCAAGAGGATGTACCAATGGTTTGTTTTTTACTTTCTAAAGGCGATAAAATTTTGACCCCAACCTAGAAAAGGAGCCTAAAAGCAATATCCCATGTTGGAAACTTGGAGCCATCTTTAGAGCCCCGCACATAAAAATATAGAATTGTGAATTTGCTCCTGACTTAAGAATTAGGGAAGCAACACAAAACAATTAGTAGAAATTAAGCTAATTTTGTGTCTGATCCAAAATAAAATAACAATTTGAAATTACAAGACTTCTTCGTTAGTTACATTTGCCTTAAGAGTACCAGTTTCTCCCTCTGTTTGTCATACTTTTCCAACTTGCCATTATGTTACAAGGTCTCTACTTGAGTATGTTTTGAGTATGGGGTGCTCCTTGGTATTTTTCAAGGGGGAACTCCTTAAACCCGTACCCTTTATTGGACTCACGATGAACATTATTTGTATGTTGTCAGTTTTGACACACGTTGTTGTCATTACATAGTAATGCACTTGAAATTACTCCCTCCGTCCCGCAGAGTCCCCCTCCGGGAATCCAACTTTTTATTGAGACACAACTATTGCATTGTGCAAACTCTCACTTTCCAAAATTGCCCTCAACAATAATCAAGTATTTGGCTATCTTGAATTTACTAATTTTTTAAGAAATGAAGTGATGTTTATGCAGTGTTCACTGTTCAGCCAGCAAGGGCTGAAATGACGTCTACTTCGAATTTAAGGTTTTTTTGTTTTTTAAAATTTTATGTAACTTCTGCCTTGATTTAGTTGAAGAGAAAAGGGCATAATGGGAATTTTATCAAATTTTGGACATTGATTTGTGTGAAAGACATGCATTATGGGACAGCAAAAAATGGAATAAGGAACCAATTTTACGGGACGGAGAGAGTAAATTGGGATCTAGGGGAAAAAATTGGAATTTCAATCTTTCATTGGTTAGAGAGCTATAAATTTTACATTGAGATCAATTGCAAGCTTCTCATCCTTCAAACACAGTTGAAATTTAGAAGATCCAAGGGAGTAATCAGTAATGTCAATATGGGGGTTGGAACTATATCCATTCCTTTGAAACATATGTGGACACGTTTCATTGGGGGTAGTAGATATCCAGGAACACTGCCATGCATGAGATTTGCATCACAACCGCTCAAGTTTTGTCATTGCTGCCTCCTCTTCTAACATTAACATCTTCCCGAATAGCATGACTCTTTCACCCAGATACAAGAAATATAATAGTCTCCGAAGGGTTTAGTCTTCTAGCTATGACATGATCGCCACATCAATTTGGCAGCACCATCTCATATGATACAGCTTGTTTATTTGATGTTGCATGACTCTGCATGTTAAGTACTTGGGATGCTTAAGTTTGGCTATTCCGGAAAATTGTGTTTCTAGCTTCATGCATAGGTCATGAATTAGACTAGCATGCATTTTTATTATTTGGAAGGGTACTTTGCCCATTAACATGGTGTAGTTAGCTTTTATAAGAAGCATATCTCTAAATTTTAAGTTCTCCTCTAGAAAAGTCCTTAATATGTTACCCTAAGAAGCACGAATATGGACACAACACGAATACAACAAAACAGGCATGTAGGACAAGGACACATTGGGGATACATTTATATATACCCAAATGTATTGTTATACATCCATCACCAGAAGTATACGTCGCATATCATATAATATAAGTTATGAAGAATCTAGACTAACATGAGATTCAAAAATTCCTTAAAAATAGGACATGGGCACAGTTAGTAATCCTTGAGAAATCTTTGAATTTTTTCATTTTAATTGGTATATGATTAGTCATTAAAACTGCTATTTTCTAACTTTGTATATCAGAGTGATATGTCAAACTTTGAAATCATTGATAATCACATGTTAGCAAGTGTCCCAAAACTACCAATCACATATTTATTTCTTAGTCACACCAAAAAAGCATCAGACACGTTGTAGATAGAGTGTCCGAATTAGATTTTTATTTCCCATTTATGGAGTCATAGACACGAAAAAAAAAAAAAAGAGTGTTGGACACGTGGCCGAGAGAATCCGAGGAGTGCCACCTTCTTTTAATTGTCCGTGCTTCTTAGGTGATGCATCTCTAAAATATATTCAAGTTGAATTGACTTTACAATTGTTTTCTTTACTTCTTTTCTTTTTTCCCTCTTCCCCTGCTTTCAACCCTCAATGAACGTTAACCTTAAGCATTTGCATGAATGAAGGGCTTCTACAAAATCTACACTGTTAATCTTCTGATTAAATATCAATGCTAGAAATATCGCTCTTCCATGTCATAAACTTTTTGAACTAGTATTTTAAGTTAAATGGCAATATGAACCATCACATTTACAGAAAAATGCATAATATGGTTAACACGTGGTTGCTCACTCTTTTGGCTGGTTAAATGTAACGTATAAGTACATGGAAAAGGTAAGAGATGAAGAGTGTCGACTTGATTGCTCTAAATTTTTTTAAGTCATACTTCCTAAAGCTTATGGGATGTTATGGCTGAGAAATGTTGTTTGTCGGCAATGTACCATCTGCAGTATAATTACATTCAGTAATTACTGGTTGACTTCCTATATGTTTAGATTTTGGTACTTGTGTGCTGCTGTCTTGGACACCTGTGTATGCTATTTTTAATAAGCCATATGGAGAGTTATGTCTCCCTGCTGTCTTGGTACTTGTGTGCTGCTGTCTTGGACACTTGCGTAGAAATCTCTTTTGTATGTTCTTATGATGCAAATAGCAACATTGATAGATATGTCCATACTGAGACTGTTGAGATCTTGTGTTTGAAGGAGGGTTTTGTTGTCACTTTGCAATGAGTTCACACCTTGATGAATTGCCTTTATTTTGGCAGCCCGTGGGACTAGGAAAGATTGCGAAACTGATAAATGCAGGGAAGATAGATTCATCAGAGTTGATCACGATGAAAACTCTTAAGGTAGAAACTTTATTACGGTCTTATTTTTAAGCTAAACTTCTTTTATACTTTGGTTGATAGTGATGTTATTACTATGACAATAGGATGCTGGAGCCATCGGGAAGCAGATAAGAGATGGTGTCAGATTAATGGGACGAGGTTCTGAACATATAAAGTGGCCTATTCATCTGGAGGTAATCTTTGTTCAAACACTACGCGCGTTCCTTGCACTTTTTTGGCCATGAAGGGATGCCGTAACAATGTTTCTCTTACTTTGTTTTGTTGTCGTTGTATGAATTTTGATTTAAATCGTCTCCATTCCGTACATGAGTGGAGATCTGCCTTCTATTCCATGTTATGCTGACAACTCATCTCCATTAAAAAGTATGTGCCAAATGTGGCCACTTCACATGGATTATGCAAACTACCCCGGTTTCACCTATAGTGGATTAACTATACTCAGTTGTTCAAACAAACAAACAAACACAAAAGTAAAATCAGTTGTACCGTTTTAAACTAACAGCGGCCATTTCCAGTTGCTTCCCAAGCTTCCAGCAACACCACCCTTCTTACTCCCTCTACGGGTGTCTTTCTTACCAGGACAATATAGTCTGAGTGTCTCTTGTGGTGATTCTGTCTTAGCATTACCTGATGCAACGCCTTGCAGAAAAAATTGGTCGTACAGTTGCAATGAGGACAACAGTTAAACAAGTTAATAGAGCTTTGTAGTAGTTTACGTGCCTGCATTCTTTATGTAAGTAGAAGCAATGATGACATCATCAAGAAGTCGAGCCGTGGCAAATGCAAAGAAGAGTGGGCCCTGATCTTTTCGTGCAGGTGCTTTGAGTGGAATGCACCATTTTTGCGATATAAAAGCGGGAAAACTCCTCCGTTAAGTTGAGAATAGTTTTCCTGCTTTATATCAAAATGACATAGTGATTGCTTTTAAAACCCATGTGAAGTGGCATCATCTTGTGCATCCACTTTAAAAGAGATGAAATGCCTACATAGACTGGAATGGAGATCGCTATTCGATAGAAAAAGGACCTTAATCCATGATACTCTTGCTTGAGGTGTCAACATTTTGTAGATTCAATGGAGTTTCGGAGATATCTGTTTCATGCATGGATTGGGGAGACTTGAGTTAATGAAGTTCTTGCTTATCCTGATTCAGTCTCTCTCTCTCTCTTGCTTTCCTTCCTGTTTGTCTTCTTTTCTTAATCTTTCCTGGGTTGAGGTTGTTTAGAAGTACTTTCGATCCACTGGACAGAAGCTTTTGGTCACTTTTGAATAAAGTTTTGTGTGTCATGCAAATGAAACAAACAAGTTTCTCCTAAGCAAGCTGATGTAATCAGCTCATGCTTACGTTGTTTTATGTTTTCCTATGTTTTCTTGTCCCCAAAACGAAGCAGTATTCGAGTCATGATCAAAAGGTTGTATCTGAGAGCTTAAGCGTTTGAGGACTGTGTTTTCTTCTAATTTCCGTTTCCAATGGTAAGGAAGTTAAACTTTGGACTAACTGTCTTTTGTTGCACACTTGTCTCATCCACATAACTTTTTCAGTCACTACTTTCCTTTTGCAACAGAGAACTAATAGGGAACGGTTGCAGGTTTCCAGGGTGACTGTTAGGGCAAAGGCGGCAGTTGAAGCCGCTGGAGGGTCCGTGAGGAGAGTGTACTATAACAACTTGGGCTTCAGGGCACTGCTCAAGCCCGAATGGTTCGAGAAAAAGGGCAGGTTGCTGCCAAAAGCAGCAAGGCCTCCCCCAAAACAGAGAGATAAAATTGATAGCATTGGAAGACTCCCTGCGCCCACAAAACCAATTCCTTTTACGCCAGAAGAGATAGAACCGATGTCCGCAGCATCTGTTGCTTGAACCTGATTTCGATTTTGTAGAAAATTGATGAAATCGTCATGTAAATGGATTTTGTTCTGATGTTATTTTAAGTTGCAATTATGTCAGTGTGTTGGGAAAGATGTATGGCGATTAGGCCAGTGCCATTTGGATGCCAAAAAGAAGGAAGCTCTCTTTTTTTTTTTTGTTCGTTTTGTAGGAACTAAAAATTGCTTGTTGCTGCAAGTTCCCTGGAATAGAGCATATTAGATTTAATGAATGGAAATAAAAAAAATAAAAATTGTCCTCTTCAAAAACGGAATCGAAAAGAGTCGGGTGGTTGAAACCAAATTAACCAATTGAAATTTGCTTGGACCTCCACTTGATCAGTCCAAGAGTATAGTTTATCTCGTAAGAGGTGATTCTCGTTCTCTTTAAGTTTAGTTTTTCTTATTAGAGCCGTTAAGTTTGGAAGAGTTAAAAAAATCATTAGTAACAACAAAATTCAGAACTCTTGTGCCTAACGTATACCAACGCCACCACTACAAAAACCAAAGAATACCTTATGTCGGAGATGCAATAGCAAAGTCAAGATAAACAATTGGTCAAGTGGTTCTACTAGGGTGTCGCTAATCCACATAAACAATAACCAATCAAATAACAAACGCCGACAGACATAAAACAACGACCAATAACCAATCAAGTAACAAACACCCCCAAGATAGAGAACGCTGCGAGTGCGTGCGGCGATAACACATGAAAGACTAGCTAGATCATATAACCTTCTCTCTGTTTTTTTTTTTTTTGTTTTTTTTTTACCATGGTTCGTTTTTCTCTCCTTTTATCGAGAAATTATTCCTTGCCCCAAAGGCAGGGACACGTGGCCGTGTCTGGGCACATCCGAGCCGTCCGTTCGGTACCCGGACGGCTTGGATTAAAACACCCTCTCTCCTCCTTTCTCTCTCCCCTTTCTCTCTCTGTTTCTCTCACTAAATCCGAGCCGTCCGGGTACCGAACGGACGGCTCGGATGTGCCCAGGCACGGCCACGTGTTGCCTTTGAGGCAACGAATAATTTCTCCCTTTTATCCCTTCTTATGATCTGTCACAATATTGCATACTAATAAACCAGGATACCTGTGCATCGATCGAGAGAGAGGGAGAGAATGGGGAGCGAAGAAGATAGCGCAGTGAAAGAGCCGCTGGATCTCATCAGATTGAGTCTCGATGAGAGAATCTACGTCAAGCTTCGATCTGATCGTGAACTCCGTGGAAAGCTGCACGTATGAATTAGTTCTCTCTCTCTCACACACACACACACACACACACACACACTTGGTTTTGCAGTTCTTGCTCCGTAGCACTGAAACGTTTTTGTCTGGGTTTCTTAACTTGCAGCTCCTTTGAGACCTTGATTGAATTGGGTTTAGATTGAACTTTTGTTATTAATCACGACTAGGGTTTAGGTAGGATAAAAAAAAAATCTAGGGTTTAGATTGACACTGGTGCTGAGTCCAGCCTTACTCTTTTAATTCACTCAAAACTAAATTCTCTGGGTAAAACCCCTCTAAAATCATCGAGTCTTTGACTCAAACTAACACCAAATTGAGTTTTACCCAATTTTTCACCAAATCAAGAGACTTATTTTGCTATTTATAATTTTACAACTATGCTATTAATGAAGCTTTTACCTCGAATTTGTGCGTACGTTCGAGTTTGTCCATTGGAGTATGTCATACCCAATAAAGCTTTTGCTCAACAATGTACTAAAATTTGAGTAAGGGTTGGAGATGCTCTTACTATATTTTGCAATGGTATGAGTGAAATTTCGAAGAGTTGCTACTTTGTCTTCCTTTGATTTAACTAGACTTGCTTGATTTTGTGTCCAATGGGCCAATGACTCCTCCAAATTCTTTTTTTTAAGGGACTCAGTGTACTGTTATAAGGTCAGCCATATTCTATGGCACCAAGTGTTGGATTACTAAGAAATAACATACGAGTAAGATGCTTGTAGTTCAAATGAGAATGTTGAGATCGATGTGTAGTAAGACTACGCGATATTGAATCAGACCTTCACAGAATGGTAGGGTAGCACCGTGAGAAGATAAGCTGATAGAAAATGTATTAAGGTGGTTTGAATATGTCTAGCGTAAATTACTAGATGTGGTAGTTAAGAGGAGCTGTATAGTTGTACTTGTAGTAGAGGGTAGCAGTAAGGAAATGGGTAGTCTAAATTGACTTTCGAGGCAGTAGTTTGAAAGTATTTAGGTTTGTTGGATATCAAGTAACACGATGTTCTTGACAAAGCTCAATGGAGAAGACAAGGTTTTGTTGCCGACCCCAATTGATTGAGACTTAAAAGCTTGGTTTGGTTTAAGGAACTCAATGTAGACATTCAATAACTTGCATTTTTCGAATTATATACATCGTTACACTTGTCCGTTTCTATCATCTACTTCAAAAGTATTGCCAAACTTAATTCTGGTTGATTGGGGTTGTTGGATTTTGGACTTGATATGTATTATACATGGACTGATACTGTGGTTGCAAAGTAGATTGTTTGGGGTTTAGGTTAAAGCATGTTAAACTTCCAATACACAGGGCAAAGTCAAACTGGTACACATGTTAGTTATCTTTACACATGTGCTGTTTAAACTTGTGAAAGAGAGGATACAAGGTGCCCTGACCATTTTAGTGCTGAACAAAAGATCATGAAATGAAACAGTTTGATTTTTTCAAGAGTTCAAGCAAAAGTAGATACATATTTAAGGCATTGTCGGCATCTGAAGTTAGATTGTAGACTACAGTACTTATAGGTTGTAAGATTAATTGTTAAAGGCGAGAGGTGCACTGAGGCGGCAAGGTCTCGTGGGGCCTAGGCATTGGGCTAGGCTCTGGTTGCAATCGAGCGAGACATTGTAACAACAATATAAAGTATAATGTTAAAAAATACAACATGGGCGACATTGGTTACACACTATTTTAAGAAGTGTCCACCGTTCAAAAAGGGGAGTGATTTTGCCACTCCCCTTTTCTCTAATGTCACTCCCCTTTGTGTCTTATTAGGTGATTTATTTTGTGAGAGAAGGGGAGTGTCGTTAGAGAAAAATGGAGTGGCAAAATCAATTCCCTTCGAAAAATTCTACTAAAAGGATCTACTGAATGTTAAATAGTCAAAACTTTTTTAGACAAGTGTTAAATAGTCAAAAAGAAAACACAGAGAAAGGAAAGAGGAAATGTTGGACTAAGCTCTTGGCAAGGGTGTAAGAAGAGATATTTCCAGGCAATTACAGCCATTTACAGCCCAAAATACATGTATAATATGTTTACCTGAATAAAAGAGTTAATTTCAGGGTGTTCACTATGTGGAGCCGCCCCTCAGTGTTTCAATGTGCAGCATTGTGTTACCCAAATTCTTTCGGCTTGCATTTTATAGGATGATTCTATTTTATTAGTTGTACTATTTTTGAGGTAAACCGTTGCTTTGCCCCCCGTTAGCATGTGTCACAAAGGGTGTATTGGGTTATTGGGTATCTTACTTGGAAAGTTAACAAAACGAACCCTTAAACATCAACAATCATTCAAGGTAAATTGTTTTACTTCCTCCATCACTAAATAGGTGTCCCCTATGAAAAATAAAGTACTTCCGTGCATAGTTTTTCCGATTTCTTCGCACTGAATTAAATATCTAATTGAGTTCATTAATTTGGTGTGAAGAAATTGAAAAAATTATGCATGGAAGTAATTTATTTATTTATTCGAAAATTGTTAGGGACAGCTGGAGTATCAACTTAGATTATAAAGATCCATTTATTTGGAAAGTTAAATTCTTATGTATTGTTGGGCATAGCATGGATTGCTTTAGTTCAAGCATCTGTGGTGCAGTAGTGGATCTTTGATTATAGTATGAAATAGGAAGTGTGAGGAATATAAACTGTTTTGCCAGTTCCTCTTAAGTGTTGTGTAATGGACACTAGGATGCTGTAAAAGAGAATTTTTATTCAAAGGCATATGCAGTTGCGGAACTTGGCCTTTCAATCCCGGAATTATTTGTGCCAATTTGTTCATGCTTATCAGACACCCCATCCTTTTGTAGTTGCATAATTGGGGTGACCCTCTAGTACCTTCCATAATAGCAAACGATATTCTTTTCCACTGTGGTGAAAAAAGTCCCTAGTTAAGACAAACCCGACTAAACATTTTCTGTAAGAATGGTGTCCTACTCTTTTAAGACTCAAAATTTCTTTCATTTTTCTTTCTTTCTTATTCTTTTAGCCGTTCTTTTCGTGAAGGCCATGACCAGTTTCTTATAATTAGCGAAGTGACATAACTATAGGGCATTCAATTGTCATATCTTCGGTATTTTGTTTTCTGAGGCTGCACCTTTATGTTATGGACTCGATGTTTTTTCCCCTTTCTTGATGGTGATATTGTTTTGCAGGCGTACGACCAACATTTAAATATGATACTAGGAGATGTTGAAGAAATTGTGACCACAGTGGAAATTGATGATGAGACCTATGAGGAGATAGTTCGAGTAAGTTGTAATTTCACCGGTTATTGCTCACACTTTCTATTACTAAACAAAATGGTTGAATGGTAGCTTTTTTGAGGTGAACTTCGCTAAGCTACTATATAGAAACCAAGGTTTTAAAACTCGTACTATACCGGCCAGTACCTACCAGTATTGACCAAATCCAGTATCCTACACCTCCAATTTCGTTCCGGCTCAAATAACGGTCAGTACCGGTTTGTACCGGACAATACCGAACTACTTAGGTACCAACTAGTACTGGTCAAAACCAGATGGTACTGAACTAGTTCAGATTTATTTATTTTTCTAAGGAAATGTATGTGTTATGCTAAATTTTTTGATAGGGGAAATAACACTGATAGCGATAAATCTGAAACAGTATCCGCTCTTTCACCGTTACCGGTACTATATAGTACCAATAAAAAAAACAGTACTCTAGCCTGTATGGTATTCAGAACCTTGGTAGAAACAGAACTGTATAGATGCCTCAAATATTGTTATTGTGCAAGGGCAGTTTTCAAATAAGGTGAACCATTTACATAGGTGGCACCAATTTGTTCTTTGGTAGCTATATATGGCCATAATTACCACACAATGTCTGAACAGTGAAGTTGGTATCAGAGGTCACTAGGTCAGGTTGGGGAAGGACTTAGGTTTAAGTGTTTTTGCTTGCACTAGCTCCCCCTTTTGGTTGCATTCTATGCATGTATAGCGGTTTGCACATGAGGGAGGGTGTTGGATCGCTTGATATACCTTGTTGTGAACATTTTATTATTGTCTCATAGAGACTATTGAATAGGTCACTTGTGGAAACAAGTCTCCATAATTTTCTTGCATGCAATTTATGAGGTCTCAGGAATAAGTAGATGCTTGTGATTTATCGCCACTCTTTTCGTACAGACAGCTTTAATCCCCTAGGCCTAGCATTGAATGTTTGAATTTCTTGTTGAGATTTCGGGATGCTAATTTTTTTTTTAATGTTTCTTGGGATAACAATTAGTTTTTTTCTTTTTTTGTTTTTTTTTCCACCTGGCTCTTGGGAACTTAGTCAAAAGCCAGTTAGTTGAAACTCAAACGTACTCTGTCGAATATAGCCAAGTTTAGCATGTTTCGTAAATACTATTGTACTGAATCTATGTGAAATCCACGTCCACCTGCCTCCATATATCTTGTCTTATTGATCATGTTATGTGTTTTATAGATGTGGTATATTCGTGGCGGGGCTCATCAGTTACACCCCATTCCACGTATAAGACTCTTGTATAAATAACCGGACACGTACCCTAATACTGGGGGAACATACATGTGAATCACTTAGATTAGGTATATATGAAACACTTAAGAAGTATCAAAAATATGTTTTACACGGTTCTCTAATATCTGAAACTAGGTGTGAGGCATTTTTGTCCACACTTCTCTAATATCTGAAACTTCGAATTGTTTTTTTTTTTTTTTTGCCTGCTTGGAAACGATATAATATTAGTGGAAATGTAATGTTAAAAACCAAGCAGCTATTATTTTCATTTTTAAGGTACTAATAGTTATTATTCTGAACCTGCCTTGTCATGTCCGAATTTTGTAGGGAAATCCTATCTGCTTTGCTTTTCTGTTTCTGTCCTTAGAAGCTAACTGATGCCACACAAAGAACACTTATTGTGCAATGCAGATGTAGTTGGACACTGTTGTGGAAAAATCTGTTTAGAATTCCTGTCTTTTGATTTCTTCCTCTGGGTAGTTTTTGTTTATTTTCCAGCAATTTCTGATGCCTTTATTGTGTTTATGTTTCAGGCAAACAAGCGGACAATCCCTTTTCTTTTTGTACGGGGAGATGGGGTGATACTGGTTTCTCCACCTCTGCGGACAGCTTAGTGGAGACAACAGTGCACATTTGGCTGGATGGTATCATGTTTGAATCGAATGTTAGGCTTTTGCTATTAGTTGGTTTTCAATGATTTCCTTTTGACTTAAAAATTCTGTAGTAATAGGCTGTAACACAACTCGAGTTCTGAATTTCAGCTTAGTGTGTTTCTGAAAGGGTGAAAGCCTCTATCATTGTTGCATTCATTTTTAGCATTTTCGCTTCAGAAAGTATCCTTTCTTTTTCTCTATAGCAGCGGGTGTGAATCGAGTCCGAAGTTAAGTTGGGGAATTTGGATGTGATCAAGCAATAGGAAGTTCCGTTAAAAAAAAAACAGTTAGAAGTTAGTTTTTGCAATCTGGATTGAGGCAAGTGATAGATGTCTTTTGTGAAGCAGAAAGAAGCATTTTCATTGACCAGGCTGCTTAATTCATTCATAATTTTTCTCTTTTTTGACAAATAAGGACTACACTACTGGGTTATGTTCTCAATGCGACAACTTGATCAATTGGAGCAAAAGATGCACATTTTGGGGGAAAATGAAGTTGCGTCTTCGGATACGCTTCATTGTTCTTCCCAAAATGCGCCTGGTGTTGTTTGGATATCGAAATATAGATCTGTCGACGAGGGGCATTGATCCGGTTTCAAGGTCTATGAACAATAGAAATCCCTACATAATTCTTTTGATCAAAAGAGATGAATAGATAGGCCAGTTTTGATATGTAAATTTGCATGAGGAAAACATATCCTGCAATTATTTCGAAACAAGAATGGCATAGCCACGAGCATTTCAAAATCCGAGTTACCATTACACGAGCATTCAGTCTTCGTTAGCTGAGAGCTAATCATACTCTGACCATTTGTCTTTTTCATTACCATATCCCCCGAGGTTCAGCAAATGTATTAATTTTATGATCATCACACCTCCATACGAAGGAACGTTAAACCCAATTTGGTGGTTTCAACATTTTGGTTTGATTTTTCCAATTGTGCCCTCTGATTGGGGAGGATGTGCTTTGGGTTGTGGGTATTTCTGTCATTTTGTCGTGCTAGACGGCGGGCTAGAGACACTATTCACATACTATTCATGCGATTTTCCAAATTACTTTACAAGGTTTTTGGACTTTTGAGGAATTCCGTATGTGTCCTCGCAAATATACCTCTATTTTGTCTTTTTGTGCAAGAAAGTTTCTATTTTCTGCGGGGATATTTCCGTCTTTCCAAACTTCCAGCCGCCATTCTTGACTTTGTCAAGCCCCTTTGTCTTGGTGAAAGAGACGCGAAGTAGAAGACCGGTAGAACCCAGCCTACAACACAAGAAAGGAAAAACATAGGCCCAAATTTAATTGGCTCAACCACAAAGCCCATTACAATTTCACATCTCACCTTAATATATATAAATTAAATTTACATTAATACAAGTTTACAAAACCATAATACAATTGAAACTGGTAAATGTCAAATTAAAAAATAACCCCACAAAAAATAAATACTTTAATTTACAAGGTCCAAATCCAAACCTCAATTTTAAACATACAAGGTCAACGTAAAAACTTTAACTTCATATATGTAGATTCTTCTAAATTAGTGTAATATATATTACCTCCGACAACAATACCTAAAATTAAAATCAATGGGCACGACTTTTTCATGCATATCACGTTGCCATGTCCCTAGTACAAGAACAAAGATGGCAGAGACCCGACTCGCATACACATAATGGGCTTTGTTTCTTCCATGGGCCATTTTTTGACCATTTTATAGAGAGCAGGCCAAGCAGTGCATAATGAGATCACGTTTTGGGGAAATGACGGCCAATGACGCGTTTTGATAATTAATACCCGTTAATGACATTTTTAGCATTAATAAATGCTCTAAGCATGTCCTTGGCATGTAGTATTAATTATGAAAACACGTCATGGACCGTCATTTTCCCTCACTTTTTAAGGTAAAAAAAAATGTTGAGAGCCCAAATCAAACTTTAGAAGCCCAAAAGAGCGAGTATTCTTATTTGGTAATTATCACATCCAACCTTTTTTTATTTTAAAGATTGTCTTCTCGACTCTCACGAGATCATCCTGCCCCCGTAAAAATACAAAACAAGAATAAAATACAAAAAACCAAACAACAAACAAGAGAAAATTACACGAAAAGTCTCTCAGTTCTGATATCGAATCCAACACTCCGTTCGTAGAGATGAGTTGACTGTTGACAGCAGTATATATCCAATCTTTTTTCATCACTTTACGCTCACGGAAAAGGTTGGCATATTGCTTTTAGTTTTCTTATTTTCAAGTCTTGCAGCATTTGACCGTTCCCAATCAATCCCACAATATTAACTCAAATCTTGTTTATAACGTCTAACAATTAAGCTGAACATGCGTCGTAGCACAAAAGCCTAACAGGGCTAAGGCCTTTGTCATGTTGAACATGTTACCATGCTTTTATCGTACTTTTCATGTCGTTCAATATGCATGGTACACAAGGTACATTGAATCTCACATGATCATCAATGTTCGACTATTCTGATTTGAGGAGGAGAGTAGGAGATGACGGAGTTTGTATTTCCAGCTTGAGAGAGCTCTTGTAAGTGGTGCAGCTAGCTTAATTAAGCAGATTGCAAAAATGGACATTCCATAAGCAGAAGTTGTTATGGCACAGAGCCCCCAGGGTAAATCTGGTTGGTTGATAATGATGGGTTTGTTCCTTACACATTAATCAGGGTTCTATTCTTGGGGTCAAGTCGCAAGGAAAAAAATTTGTGGCGAATTCCCAAGTCCAGCCTTTGACCGGACCAGGGAGGATATATATTACTCCGTAGTTGAGATGATCGCACATAATTAAGCTGATCCGGACATCCCTGAGCGTCAAATAAAAAAAGAGAGAAGGTAATATTGCATGGCACAGTAGCACATTAATTGAGCGACTTGAGCTGGAAGGCTGACTATTTTTGCTTTAATTGGTCTGTTAATATATATATGTAGGTGCCAATATCCTTTCATTTGTACATTTAGAATGGACCTACAGAAAAATGAATCTGGCTGTTGGTTTGTCCCCTCTCTCCTAAATCAGGATAAGGGCATGGAATTAACTACTTACCTACTATGAAATTGAAATCCATGGCTGACGTAAAAGCACTAAAGGATGGAAAACTTGCAATAAAGAATTAATGCATGCTCTACAAACTAGTACTACAGTACTAACAAACATTTAACTTTTGCTTTGCTAACGATGCACTTAATTAATTAGATTATCGGAGGGTGTAATTAAGCTTTCACTTCCAAAATGAAAGTAAGAGATTTTTTAATCATTGGGTAGGTTTGTGAAGTCTTATATATATGTATTGAGAGTTGGTTTGCCACTTTTCTGACTATGACTTTGCGTACGACCTGACAGATTAGGCCGCAGGAAGTGTAGGCCGGAAAGCGTCCCCTAGGTCAAGCCCTAATTTGGGGTAGTATAAGATTATGAAAGATGCTAAAAATAGTCCACTGGATTATCGTTAAGGTTTAAAAAGTGTATTAGAACGTGGAAAAAATGTATGAAAGTGTGTAAATTAAAGTGTATTAAAAAACATAAAAAGTGCATTGGAGTTTGTATTTTTTCTGTGATTTAATTTCTATGTTAATGACAACTCAGTGGTGTATCAATAGATTAAAATTGGGACATGCCCTGTATTGATTGGCCCACACAAGAGAGTTGATAACACCTGAGAGCTTAATCCTTCAAAATGCATGCATGCACTGCAGTCCTCTTGCTCTCAATCATCGCACTGCACTCGCGTTCTCAATCCTCACTCTCCCAATTTTTGTTAGATTTAGATGTGTTTTAAAGACGCATTTACACTTGCGCTCATGCACAGCGCGCACTTTATGTGTCTTTGCCTGAGAGGCATATGATTGTTTGGCAACCTGGTTTGAAATGTTTTCTATTCTACTCATTGTGATGTCCTCTTTGGTCTTTTTCCCATTTAATCTTTGTATAACAATTATATAAAATTTCTTTTTTCAACACAAAAAAGAAAAGAAAAGAGGGAGCTCAACAGTCGTTTGTTATGACTCGAACTCACACTATAAGCTGTTTATATCTGGACAGACAGCATTTTAGTTTATACTAGCTGTAATACCAATAATACATGAAGACATATACTTATCACATTAATTAGTACTATTTATTAGCTGTATCCTTCTGTTGTATGCAACAACTACTACATGAAACAATATTGGTGGCTCGAGCACATGCCCGAGAGCCCATTGCAATCTGTACCTACGTACATCCAAAAATTGATTCCATAATTTCAATCGACTATTGGCTAGACCTAGCTAGCTCCTCTATTTTCTTAATTCATCTAGGGGCGATCATATATGGCCCATATTTAGTTAAGGTATTTTTTACTCTATTAAACTTAATTTCATCGCACATGTAATCCGAAGGTGTAAGCCGGACCACAATATAATGGGACATGGCGTTACCTATCGGATCGAATAATATACACACCCTTACTTGTTTGTTGAATACAGTATGTGAATAATATGTTGGGATCCCCCCACATGTCATATGTGCATGTTATGCCAGCCTGCCATACTGAGCATATATATATGCTTAATTTCTGTTTGTCCATCTTGATCATATATATATAGTAGTGCAAATTTAGTTTTCTCATTACAGAAAGCTATAAGAATATATATATATATATATATATATATATATATATATATATATATATATATATATATATATATATATATATATATATATATATATATATATATATATATATATATATATATATATATATATATATATATATATATATATATATATATATATATATATATATATATATATATATATATATATATATATATATATATATATATATATATATATATATATATATATATATATTGTAAGGTTTTGGGTATACACATCATTGGTCGATGTTATACTTGTAATGGTCAGTTATGCCATTTTTTACGGTATCCCCAAATAGCGGGTGGACACAGTCACATCATCCATTTATTTATATATATATATATATATATATATCTTTTTGAACAGTAGAAAGAAAATTTTATTACTCTTAAAAATTGTTACAAAGACTAAAAGCAATAAAGATTTCACGACTTTATATCTCTAAACAAAGCTAAGAAAAATCTCGTGCCAACAACAAAAGTAATCCTACAATCCAAATCCTCGTCAGTCAGCAGGTGAGGCCATCACCCAAACACCGTCTTTCGACCTAACAGACTCGGAATAGGGCAGGGAGATCCGCAACTGTAAGTGGGGTCAGCATCCATATATATAACCGAATATATATATTTGTATATATGTATAGGTCTGTGGCCGGGTTATTCATATATGGTGTACTGTCAGTTTGTCATTGATAAAATATCGTATGAATCCCTTCAAGAGTGGATCGGATCCTTGGAAATTCCATTGGAGTACTTTCAGATGTGGTTCTGTTCAACCCTTGCTGGAGTTTGGTGGAGAGATTGAGATCTCGATCATTTTGAATTAGGTTTGAGCATGAGCTAGATTAATTTCTTTACCCGTGAGGCATGGTCACCACAGTAGTAAGCAAAAGACTACCATCTTCTTGCCTTATACACCGGGGAGGAGAATGGCCAAAGTGTGTATGCATAAGTTGACCCGAACATCTTTGACCGTCGAAAGGAAAAATAAAAAATAAACTACCTACCATCTTCATTTGTGTTTTGTGGAAGCTTGTTAATTAGAATCAAAACGAAATGGTGCGGACCATCCAATTTGGAAGCACAGATAGATCTAAGTTATTTTACAATTGAGCCAACCCAAAACATCAAGTTATTAAATTTACCAGAACTATATGCTAAATTAATTCACTCATTTTATTTATTTATGCACACTCTCACATGAGCCCGATTTTCCATCTCTTTGCACAATTAACTCTCGCCTAACAATTACGATGGATGCTATGCACACAATTCTAAAACACTAACTCATAACACAATTGTGTCCGGAACCGTTTGATCGATGCATATGAGTCCACACCTCACGTATAGAATTATGTTTTAAAGACGTGTGCTTATTCTTTTTGTATAATTATTACGATCCATTTGTAATGTGTGAAGGAGTTAGGGACATGAAATCTGACTCGAGAATAGGGAGGTTAAGTTTACATCTGTCTTAACTTAAATTTTTGTCTTCCCAAGTTAATTTGTTATTTACTTATTTATTTTTTGTCTTTTTTCTTGTCAATTTTATTTTAATTTTTCGGTTAGTCTGGAGAAGCGTTGAAAAAGTAAAAATTTGTCCTACAAGATAAATTAAAAGTTCACCAAAGCAAAAATAAGACAAAAAAAATAGTTATTAATTCGTCCCTCTTTTGAGCATATTATAAGTTCGGTCCACATATATTTAATAATTACTCAACTACTTAATCGGGGAAAAGGAAAAAGAAATTACATAGGCCAGGGGATCCACTTTGGTTCACGTGGGCACCTAATTAAAACGTAATTTGGTATTAATAATAGGAAATTGCATGATTTATAGGTAATCTGAATGAAAAATGAAAAGATTAGATCGAGCACCTATACATATAACTAACTTTTTACAAGGCCACTCATTTTTTTTAAGTTGTTGAACGGTTCAGATTTTTCGTGAGGGATCAGTAGTGGAGTCTTGCGCGGCCACCGGTGCAAGGTCGGTCTAGCCATCCGTAAAAGGGTTCGTCGTAATAATAATACCAAATTGTATGATTTTTAGATAATTGACTTCTATATTCAATGGCCTCATTTTATGCATTTCTATTTCAAAATAGTGTTTGTGTTAGTTCAAATCTGTAGCCAACAGCCAGCTCATTCCAACGAAGTCCCAGCCCCCACATCTCATCCACATATATAAAACCCCCCACCACTCTCTTAACTCTTACCACCACCACCACCACCACAATGGCTTTCACACCTCTCTCTCTTCTCCTCCTCTCTCTCCTCCTCTCCCTCCTCCTCGCCTCCCAAACCCTCGCCCAAACCCCCATCGCCCCGGCCCCCTCTCCGGGCCCGATCAACATCACCGAGATCCTCGTGCAAGCCGGCCAGTACAACACCTGGATCCACCTCCTCACGGTCACCCAAGTCGGCAGCCAGATCGACAACCAGGTCAACAACTCCAACCAGGGCATGACCGTCTTCTGCCCCACCGACAACGCCTTCAACAACCTCCCCACCGGGACCCTGAACAACCTCACCACCCAGCAGCAGGTGCAGCTCGTGCTCTACCACGTCCTCCCCCAGTACTACACCCTCGCCGACCTCCTCACGGTCAGCAACCCCGCCCGGACCCAAGCCTCCGGCCAGGACGGGGAAGTCTTCGGGCTTTACTTCTTCGGCCAGAACAACGAGGTGAACGTGTCCACGCTCACCGTGTCGACTCTGGTCAACAACTTCTTGCGCGAGCAGTTTCCTTTGGCCATGTACGAAGTGGACAAGGTTCTGATGCCTAAGGAATTCACTGAATCTCCCGCCCCCGCGCCTGCACCGGCAGCCACAAACACCAGCTCACCGAGCGCCACGAAGTCGACGACGGCGGCGGCTAAGGGCAGTGGCTCGGGACGGTTAGGGGTGGGGTTGGGTTTGGTTGCTGGTCTTGGGTTGTTCTGCATTGGGCTTCTCTCCTGAGGATATACGTGAATTTTTTTTTTCTTTCTTTTCTTGTGGTTATTTCATGGAATGAGTCGCTGTTTCTTTTTTCTTTTTTCTTTTTTCCTTTTGATTTTTTTGGCATTGTTTGATTGTTGGTGGCGCATCAAGAATTTGACATGAATTGGACAATTTATACAATTTACTTCGTATAATCAAGAAAAAATGTCGATATATAACTAGACTAGCTAGCTTAAACATTCATTTATAAGCGTAAATTTTTCAAACTAATTAATGACTAGGCCCGTTCCGTTAAGATTCTTATTTTTTAAATATTTATTTTTGATTTTACGAGACATGACAATTTTTTTTACAATACATCACATTTAATTCAAAAAATAAGTACTTATTTTAGAAAATATATAGAACTAAAACACTTCTAACTAAAATTGCTAAAGAGGCAATTTGCTACCGGTTTCTAATATGAAAGCTTTATAATTTGTTTTCATTACCAATTCGGGCAAACTAAATTATCTATCTATGTATAGAATGAAGCTACTATTCGTCCATTAATTACCCACCACACGAGCCTACCATAGAAAAAGAAGGAAGAGGTAAGACATGATATTACTAATTTTTTCCAAGATTTTTAAGCGCCCAAGATACAAAAGAAAATTCTCTGGTTCATTACGAGCAGTACGTGCGCGTTCAAATCGGGAGTGAGAGTTTCACACTACCTAGGTCAAACCAAAAGCATCGATCATCGGAATAGGGCATATGTACTTTATGATCTCATCCGTATTCTGCGTTTTATGGCCTTTAATTTTGACTCGTAGGTTTAAACCTCGCTGGATTGCTCTCCTTCCTTTAAAAAAAACCCCTTTCGAAGTTGTGATTTTCAAGGAAAGATGGAGACGGTTTGAACTAAATTAATTATTCTTTAAGACCGGATATGATTATTTAGTGTTTAGTGAACTTTCATTTCGTAGCTATTGTAAACATTGTTGGGATTAAAGATTTGTCTTATAATGAGAGAAATCAAGATCTAGATCACAAATATTAAAGAGGTTCAGCCGAGCAAAAAAAAAATATTAAAGAAGTTCAAAACAAATGATCAACTTAAAAAATTTAATACAAATTTAATAATAAAAAAAATTAACAAACTGAAGGACGTACACTTAATTTAAGACAAATACACCGTTTACTATAACGGGGCATCTCAAATGCCCAATGAGTTATGGAGAACACAATATGACTTATTTTGAAAGACTATTGATATGGACAAGGATGATGCTATGGTGTTCCCGGTCATTTTGGGGATACCATAATTTCTGGCATAATTTTACCATTTTGAGTATAACTAAAACCCATTACAAGTATAACAGAACCCAAATAAGGCATAACCAATGAACATCCAAAAAACCAACCAAGGCATTCAAACCCAACCAAGGCATAACAAACAAGTTATGCCTTGTTATGGTTCTGTTATGTTTGTAATGGATTTTGGTTATATTCATAATAATTTTGTTACGCTAAAAATTACGGTATCACCAAAATAACCGGGAACACCGAAGTCATTCCCATCCCTGTAGACAAACATGTCCTTTAGGATCGCAGGCACCTCACATGGCGCTTGCATCTGGAAAAGGTAAAAGTAGGCCCAGTTGTTGAAACAAAAAAAAGAAAAACAATTAATTGGAGGGTCCAAATAAACAAAAAATTATTGTGTGCCATTCATGAGGAATTTTTGAGTGTCCGCGTAGCGCATCCGAGCCTTAAATGGTAATAACATTTTTACAAACTTATTTATTTAAAATAAATTTTATATTTTGAAATCTACTTGTAGAACCTATCAAACGAGCCTAATATTGATGGTGAAATAATGGAAAATGAAAGAATTATATATTTTTGTGGTAGTTTAAACGGTATAAAGAGGTTGGAAAATTAAGTGTTCCAAAATTAAATCCGTTTGAACGTTGATATCCCTAAGAAAGTCGTAGGGTTAATTTTTTTTTCTTTCCAGTTTGGTTTTTTTATTATTTTTATTCAGGGTTCTTTTATTCTTTTTTTTACCGTTTGGTTCTTTATCTTTATTTTTTCCTTTTCTTTCTTTGTTTCCAATTTGTTTTTTTTTCATTTTATTTCCTTTTCTTTCTTTTCAGTTTGATTTTATTCTAAATTGCCATAATGAATTTTTTTCATGATTTTATTCTAAATGGCGCGAAAAATTTATTACGACCATTTTATGATGAAATGAAAATTGAAATACTTATTTTTGTAACTATATTTTTTAATCTATAAAGAACAAAAAAAAAAAAATAGGACCATTTGTCAAGATTGGGGTTGGGGGAGGGGGGAGGGTATGTCAGGGAGAAAGTATGAGAAGGATACACTGGATGAATTATTTTGGATGGTTTGGCCAATTATCATATAGGGTTCAAGACCATAATGGTGTCCATTTGTTTGTCTAAAGTTATTAACCCAAGTTATATGAATGTGAAATCAGAAGTCATGTTTTATGTGGAAAAAGAGAGAAAAGGGGAAAAAGAAATTAACAGGTTGAGGGCCGACCATATTGAGGTCCATTTGTCAAGATTGGGGTGGGGGGGCCGGCCATATTGGGGTTGGGGGGGAGGGGGGAGAGAGGTTCTCATTTTGCTATAAATAGAACCATTTGTCAAGATTTAGAAGTCACACGTTGTGAAAAATTCACCACCCGACCAGCCTCTCGATCCAAAAAATTTAGTAGTTTAGTCAAAATTTAGTTTCGAGAGAAAAAGAAAGTTTTTACTTTTCTCTTTCGAAGCTACCGTAAGACGATTGTGGAAAATTCTTGCCGGAACAATGGATGAGTACAACATTTCAATTTCAGATAGTTGGTCTTTTGAGAATGATGTTCGTAGTGAGGAGAGCATCTCCCACAATCGTCGCGATTATACACCCGAATTTACCACCGACCAGGTTAGTTTTTACTGTTATTATTTTGCATATTCGTTATTTATGCTAAGACTGGTTAATGTTGTACTTATACATATTCCTTTTTTTATATAGATTTTTGAAAGTAGAGAAGATATGTTAACTTGGGCTCGGAGCGTTGGTTTAAAATATGGTATTATGGTGGTTATTTTAAATTCTGCTAATTTAAAAGGCGGCAAACTGCCGAAGTGCATTCTTGGTTGTGAAAGAGGAGGAAAGTACGAACGGCCACGGTATCTGGTTGAAGGGCAATCCTTGCAAAGAAACACTGGAACTAAAAAATGCGATTGCCCATTTCAGCTACGAGGTATACCAGAACCTCAATACGGTATCAGGTGGGGTTTAAAGGTTGTTAATGGTGTCCATAACCATGAGATAGCAAAACACATTGAGGGCCACGAGTACCCGTCTAGGCTAAAACCAATAGAGAAACAATTTGTGGCCGACATGGCCAACAGCACCGCGCCTCGTGAGCTGCTTAATATTTTGAAGGAAAAAGACCCGTCAAACACTACGGGCATCAAGAGCATTTACAACGCTATTTTTAAAAACAAAGCAATCAAACTGGATGGTCTAACTCCTACTCAGTATGTCATAAATCAATTACTTAAGAAAGATTACCTCCATCAATTTCTTACAAATCCAGATACCAACGAAATCACAGATATTATTTGGGTTCATCCTATGAGCCTAGAGCTATCTGTCAACTTTCCATCCGTATTGATCATTGACGCCACGTACAAGACCAATGAGTATCGAATACCACTATTGGAGGTTGTGGGTATCACATCCACATGGCGAACTTACTCGCTTATGTTTGCATATCTTAGTAACGAGAGAGAAGAGACACTGACATGGGCATTGGATACCTTAAAAAACTGGATGCTTCAAAAGGGGGCATCGTTGCCATTGGTATTTGTTTCAGATCGGGATTTAGCACTTATGAACGCAATTGAAGCATGTTTCCCCACGGCACGGCACATCCTATGTATTTGGCACATAAATCAGTGCGTCATGAAGAACTGCAGCCGTCTGCTTGGTCCTGAATGGAAGCGTTTTCTCATGTCATGGCACTCGCTTATCAATTCATCTACACATTCGTCTTTCGAACAGAAGTGGCAAGCCATGTGCGACGATTTTCGCCAATTCCCGAGTGTCATAAATTACCTGTGGCAAACGTGGTTAAGGTTGTACAAAGAGCGATTTGTTTCAGCATGGACAGATACTTGTATGCACCTCGGAAGCAATTCAAGTCAAAGGTATAATTGTTTTTTAACTTTACTAGTAAATTTTAATTTTTTTGCATTTCTCTAGTACACAAACGAATACTTTTTGATACTTTATTCTATTACAGGGCAGAGTCTGCACATTCGAGACTAAAGCTATATTTGGGGGATACCATGTCATCGCTACAAACATCTTTTGATAAAATAGACAAGATGTTGAAAACTCAGTTCGGGGAAATTAAGAAGTCGTTCGAGAAATCATTGCACATTCCACGTCACAAACAAATACATGACGGCATTTTTGATCAGGTAAGGTGTCGCATTTCATTAGAGGCAATGGAGTTCATACATGATCAGCTAGAAAGCGCTTTAGAAGTATCCCCCCACAGTGTCGGCTATTGCAACTGTACGATCAAAATCACACACGGATTGCCATGCATGCACGATCTTGCATATTATCGTTCCATTTCAACTCCAATTCCGCTATGCAGTATCCACGCTCATTGGACTAGGTTGTCTATGCATGCAACCGAGTTTAATGAGGACGGAACACGACCCGATAGGACATCTCAGGTCGTTGAGATATTAGATGGGATGGATCCACGTATGCGAGAGCATATCATAGATATGGCAGATCCATCTCGTAGCACAGTTCGACCTCCATCATACAACACAGAACATAGAGGTCGACCTGCAGGTAGAGATGAGCAAAGTACACGTCGCATACCTTCTTCCTTAGAAGCATCCACTTCAGGATCAAGGACTACAACATCGCGAGTGAGAGGGAGAGGGAGACGTGGGAGGGGTTCAGGAGTTCGCAACACTCAATTTACAGTTCCACCCATTCCTGATTGCTACATTCAGCGATTACCTCAGGCTTTTCAGTGTTATATTTCCCACATTGTGGATGTGCTTGGTGATGGTCATTGTGGATTCAGAGCGATAGCTGCACAAATCGGGTATGGTGAAAATGGTTGGTTTCGAGTACGACAAGAGCTTATTGAAGAGATTCAACAAAATCATGATTTATACAGTGTGGTTTTTTCAATAGATGATTGGCCAAATCGTCTAGTAATCTTACTGAATTGGTTCGAGCATACGGCACCAGACAGCCATTGGATGGAGGCTATGACTTTAGGAATTGTCATCGCAACAAGGTACAACCTTGTACTGCATACATTTGATGCGGATGTTTACGATTGTTTTACTCATTTGCCATTGAGGTCTCCTCCAGTTCCACTAGAATACCGCCGGAAAATTGCTATTGCCCGTGTTAATAACAATCACTTCGTGCAAATTTTCTTACAACCTCAATACCCTCTACCGCCCATCCCAATATGGTGGGAGAGGAATGCATTGGACGAAGCTATAGGATGGGCTGCCGGTTATGAAGCACGTTTGCTATTGTGGTACGAAGTAATGTGTATAAACCCGCCAGGAGCAGCATTTGGAGGAGATATTGATTAAAATTTGTGTTTTTAATTTTTTTCATGTTTTGACAATATGTACTCAATTATAATAAAATTAATTTTTTTTTAATTTTATTTTTGTTAATTAAAATTTATTTTTCTTATTCATTGTTAATAAAAATTAATTTACTAATTAAAAGAATATAAATTTCATTGAAATTACAATTTTAGTTAACCAAAAAAGGCTGTAAATAGGAAAATAAATAAAGAAAGAAAACCGGAAAGAAAAAGAAAACCGGAAAGAAAAAAAAGAAAAAAGGGGGAAAAACCGGAAAAAAAAGCAGGAAAAAAGAAAAAAAAGAAAACCGAAAAAAAAAAGAAAACCGGGAAAAAAAAAGAAAACCGAAAAAAAAAACATAAAACCGGGAAAAAAAAAAAAAAAACCGAGAAAAAAAAAACATAAAACCGGGGAAAAAAGGGGTGGTTTAGAGTGTAATTATTGAGAATAGCAAAGGGTAATTTGGGAAAATGGGGTGGGGTCCGGGGGGGGGGGGAAGCAGTGCTCTTAATTGGAGGGTCCAAATAAACAAAAAATTATTGTGTGCCATTCATGAGGAATTTTTGAGTGTCCGCGTAGCGCATCCGAGCCGCCATCCATTTTGATTTTAGATGGCTCAGATTTAGAAAGAGAAAAAGAGAAGAGAGTGGTGAGGTGAGATGAGAGAGAGTTTTAATCTGGGCCGTCTAACATATTTTTGAACAATCCGAATGCGATCCTTAGACACTATATCGATACGACCACGTGGTATCCAACTGACACCCAAAAATTTCTTGCCATCCAGCAGCTCAGCTAGCTAGTGATCGATTGCTGGCGGGTTAAAATCACAACATAGAGATATTTGTAATTATAACATCAAAAATAGAAAAACAATTCAAATTATTGAAGTGGTCCATGGTTGGCTATGTAACTCTTCCATGGTCCTAAGTCATCACAGGGTGTGCCCTAATCTCTTTCAATTAAAATCGTACATTTGTATAAGATCTACAAATTAATGTAATTACGATCTCCACATAAAGGTGTGATTACGGAGGAAGTTTAAATGATCCGGGACTAATTTAGTTACTAAATCATATATATATAATCTCAGACTACTTACTTAATCCCACGACTCTTAATCTCATGACTCTTGTGTGCTATAGTTCCCTAATCAAACGAGGCTTAAAAATACCCAACAGTTTTTCTTGACAGCAACTACTGACAACATGCTAAAATAATCTCACCTTATTTCAATTAAATTAATGGAGCATTAGCTTCGGTCCATTATGAAATGAAATTAATTTGGTAAGTCAACTTTCCCCGTGCTATGTTCAGTTATGGGTTTTATATGTGGAGGAAATGCTACTCCTTATTATCAGCTTGTTTTCACGGCCTCGTAAAATAAAGTAAAACAATTGTTTCATATTCATTGTTTCAGTTCTCTCTTGTAATATGCGTTTGATTAGCGGGATAATGGCAGAAGGATTGGAAAATTCTATAGTATAAGGTCCTGCAAGGCACCCTGTAGGGCACACACGAGCTGTTGATCTTGACAATGAATGATTGAGATATGATTTTTAATTTTTTTTTTTTTTTGAAAAGTGAAAACAAATTTTATTAATATTAAAGAGAATAGTACAATCCGAGGGAAATGGGATAAAGGGCATCACAACGAGTGAATGACATTCCAACTATGTTGGCACCCCAAACGCTCGACTATCATTTGCCATCCCAAAATCCCAAAGGATCAACACCAATGAATAGTTGGCAAGGTTCCAACCACACAGGGTCTACACCTACAAAATTCCTAATGGAGCTAGCATAGACACCATGAGAGAGATAAGGCTCAGCATACTCCAAATATAGCAGCAATAGCAGTTGAAACCCCCCAAAGACAGGCCGATTAAGAATCATCGATCATGCTTCCCAATCTGAATATAAAATCATCCATTGAGTAATCCTTATCCCCCGTTTTTGTTTTGACCCAAAGAGCCACCCTAATTTTGATTGTTTCCTGCATCTCACACCAATTGGGAGACTTTTGTTTAAAGACAGCTTCATTTCTAGTAAGCCAGATGGTCCATAGAACTGCAAATAGTAGACAATCCCATATAATCCTATTCTTTGCTTTGAAGTTCCAGTCATCCCACCACCTATATAAATCATCCAATGCGTTAGGTAATGGTCCTTGAATCCCCCACCAAGACAGAACATTACCCCAAGTATCCCACACATATTTATAGTGAAGCAACAAATGATCTGCGGTTTCAAGTTCTGCAAAACAAAACTTGCATAATGCTTCTTCTTCATTATTGATAATCCCCAATCTCAGGAGATACTCTGAAGTTTTCACCCTACCAAGATAGACCAACCAACCAAAGCACTGAACTCTATGAGGTGCTGCATTTCTCCATATAAGTTCAAAGGTTTTGTCAGGATTGGAGGGATGTGCTCTAAATAAATTGTAGAATGATTTGACTGAGAAAACATTTGAGTTGCAGCCAAACCATGATAGTCTGTCTTCCCTTTCATCTCTTGCTACCACCCCAGAATCATCAAGAAGATGCGACAGTTCTGTTTGTAATTCCTTCTCCCAATCAGAGAGGTTCCTTCTAAAGACAAAGTTCCATTCATTAAAGATAGCTTTTCTTACCAAAACATCACCCAAGCATTCCTCTTTGAAATCACCCAAGCTTTTCTTACCAAAACATCACCCAAGCATTCCTCTTTAATTATGACCCTACAAGTCACCCTATAGGGCGTACATGGGCCATCGATCTTGACAAAAAGCTTAAAATGTTGAAAACAGATTTGCGCAAGTGGAGTTCCGAAATCCTTGGGAGGTTGGAGTTTGAAAAAGCCAAGGTTGTTGATGAAATACACCATTGGAATGCGGAAGAACAAATTCGAGCTTTAAGGGAGGATGATAAAATTTTGAGAGAATAGGCCAAAGAAGAGTTCGGAAAAATTGCGAAATTTGAAGAATTAGTTGGAGGCAAAAATCTAGAAATCTGTGGCTAAAAAAGGGAGAGAGAAATACTCGGTTCTTTCACAGGATGACCAATTGTAATCGGAGGAACAATTTTATTGGTAAGATTATCATATGAGATTGCCATCTAGACAAGGATGACGAGATTAGAAGTGGCATTGCTAATTTCTACGAAGGTCTCTTTAGGGAAGAGGGAGTGGGTCGTCCCCGTGTTGATGAGTTGGAGTTTGACACAATCTCGGTGGAGGATGTCTCTTGTTTGGAGAGGCCGTTTGATGAGTTGGAATTGGTGGCTACTTTGAAGTCTATGAATGGGGATAAGGCGCCTGGTCCAGATGGTATGTCAATGGCCTTTTTTCAACATTGTTGGGGGACGGTGAAGGGGGAAGTGATGAAAATGTTTCAGTATTTTTAGGAGCATGGTGAGTTTGAAAGAAGCTTGAATGTATCTTTTGTGGCTTTGATTCCTAAAAAGGGAGGTGCGAAGGATATTCGATATTTCAGATCTATCAGTTTATTGGGTGGAGCTTACATATTGTTGGCTAAAGTGTTAGCAACTCGTATGAAGAAGATGGTGTGGAAGGTTGTGTCAGAATCTCATGCTTTTGTCCACGGTAGGCAAATTCTTGATGCAGTTTTAGTTGCAAACGAATGTGTGGATTTGAGACTGAAGGCTGGCATTCTGGGGTTAGTGTGTTAGTTGGATATCGAGAAGGCATATGAACATGTTAATTGGAATTTTTAGTTTTATATTATGGAAAGGATGGGTTTTGGAGGACTGTGGAGGAAATGGATAAAAGCTTGCATATCTTCAGTTAGAATGTCTGTTTTGGTGAATGGGACTCCAACAAGTTTTTTTCAGACCTCCATAGGCCTACGTCAAGGTGACCCTCTCTCCCCACTCCTGTTTATTTTAGCTACGGAGGTTCTTAGTTTGCTGATACAGAAAGCAGTGCAAGGTGGATTTTTGCAAGGTTTTGAGGTCGAAAGAGCATATGGTATGGTTTCTCACATTCTATATGCCGATGACACTTTTTTTGTTTTGCAACGCGGAGCCAACACATGTGGGTTACCTTCGTTGTTTTCTTTTGTGCTTTGAGGCGATCTCTGACCTTAAAATGAATTTGGGGAAGTCGAAAATGATTCTAGTAGGGGTAGTTGATGATATTGGTGCACTTGCTCAGATTTTGGGTTGTAGGGTGGCGTCATTGCCGGCGATGTATTTGGGCATGCCGTTGGGCTCCTCCTTTAAACCAAAAGCAGTGTGAGATTCAGTTGTAGAACATTTTCAAAAGAGGTTAGCGGGATGGAAGGGTCAATATATTCCAAAAGGAGGTGGATTGACACTTATCAATAGTACGTTTTCCAGCCTACCTACTTATTTTATGTCTTTGTTTGTTATTTTGGTTTCGATTGTTAAGCGTTTGGAGAAGATTCAAAGGGATTTTTCTGTGGGAAGGAGTGGGGGAAGAGTTTAAGTTTCATCTTGTTGACTGGAATACGGTGTGTACTCCTATTCGTGAAGTAGGATTGAGAGTGAGAAGGTTAAAACTAAAAAAAGAAAGCATAAAAAAAAGTTTGAAAATAACTGTTTCACTTTCTCTTTGTTTGTTATCTGAAATTTTTTTATTTGTACTTTTGAAATGTGTCACACCCTCGATTTTTAACATAATTATGAAGGATTTTCATAAACAAAATCTCACAATATTTCGTACGATACCCAAAATAATATAGCATTCCCATTTCCATCATCTCATTCCAAACATCCAAGGGTTTCCAAAATATTACAACTTTGGCTTCGAGGCCCAAACCATCGTAGGTAAGAGTGTCAATAGGGTTTAAGAATTACAACTTTTCATGGTCAAAAGATTTACAATTAAAGAGTTACTAATACATCTTCCAAAATAAAATACAAAGATGATTTAATAACTCCACGGTGTTAGCTTGCAAAATAATGCTCACATCCAAGCAATCCAAGCATGCACTACAGCCCCGAGTTAGCACCTGAAATGATAGAAGGTCTGAGCTACACTAACCAAGTAGAAAGTTCTAATCTAGCAATGTATGCATATGAAATGTAGGAATGATGAATAGATGAACAACTGTATTAAGAACCAATGAGAGATCGACAATAGCAGCCCAATCTTATACTTCTTTTCAAAAACCAGTCACATGCTTTACTAAACAATTTCTGAAAAATCACCAAATGCCAAAACGTGTCTCGTTCAAGTGTTATGAGGCGAAGCTCCTGCCGGGTCAGTTAAAGGAGCCCAATGTCCTCTGTCAAGCACCTTACCCATAGGGAGGTTCTGTGAAGTATCAAATACAAGCATATAGCTCCTGCCGGGCCAATTAAAAGACCCCGATGTCCTTTGCCAGGCACTCACCCGTCGATAAGTCCTGAATGTTCTCATCGTGTATGTAAAGCTTCAACAAAATCCTTTTTCCATCACATTTGCACCATTCAACTCAACTTTGATTCATAAAGCAATTTTCGTGAAATCGCGTTAAAACGAGCATTAGAGTCGTGGGAACGTTCAAGGTGGTCTTCAAGTATGAGTAATCGAGTTAGGGATCATTCGGAAAGTGTTCGAATGAGTTGGAAGTGATTAGAAACCAAAGCGGTGAGAAACGAAGCAAAACGGTGAAAACTGGAGATAAGCAACAGGTATCGATATCTTGCACAATTGTATCAATACCATTTGGTTAAGAATCACTCCAGACGCAAGGGTATCGATAACAATCATAAATGGTATCGATAACGATTAATTTTTGGGCTTGATAACGCAAAGGTATCGATAACATGGACCAGGGGTATCGATAACATTTGGTTTTCTGGGTCTAGGAACGTAAAGGTATCGATAACAACGGCTAAGGTATCCATAACAAAGGCTATTCGAGCAGATTTTCTGCAGATTTTCATGGGTTTCTTCGCAACAACGACAACAATAACAACAACAACGATCAATAGCAAGACTCAAGCTCTAGGAAACAAGTCATTTACATATATTGAGAGTTAGAACCTCCTACCTCAAGATCGAAGTACAAAATTAAAGGATTCCCCAAGCCCTAGCCTTAAATCTTGCAATCGAACGGGAAATGCCTCTATCGAGCTTCAATCGAAGCAATGCGGACTGAAATACGCGAAGAAATAAAGGATTGGAGGTTGAGTTTCCTGGGTTTGAGGTGTTTTGGTGGGAAAATGGGTAAGAATGTGAGAGGGAGAGTGAGCCGAGAGAGAGAGGAGAAGAATGGGAGGAGAAGAATGGGGAGTGAAAGATGGGAATTTCATTCCCTACACCCACACACATATACTCCCTCCGTCCCATAAAGTTTGGAACTTTCACTATTCCAGCCTTATGAAAAAATTAACTATATCTTTTAACCCATAATATTTTTTATTAGCAATATAGATCTTGTTTGATAGAGTTTAATTTGTTCTATTAAACAAAGTTTAAAAAATCGCCTAAAACATTATGGATTGAAAGATATATGCAATTGAAAAATGGCACGCATTCTTGAAAATGCCAAACATTATGGGACGGAGGGAATATCACATACACACACATATTCACCCTTCAAGTATATAAGTTAACACATTGACCCCAATTTTTCAATTTCAAAATCAATCTCATCCTTTTATTTCCTACAAAACATTTAAATAAATTTTAGGAAATTACGGGTCTCTACAAAATGATAGTTTCACTTTCTCTTTGTTCGTTATCTGAAAATTTTCTACTTTAACTTTTATGTTTATACTTTTTCTACTTCTCTTATTGAGATAAATAATTATTAACCAAAGTTCTAATAATAGGAAAAAATTCTTTTATATCCCTTCGACTTTGACCGAAAATTCAATTTGATCATTCACCTTTCAATTTTGACAAACAAATACTTCTACTTTTGAATTGGTACCAATGTCATCCCTGACTTGGATGCCGTTTGGTATTTGGACAGAAAAATGTCATGTGCCCAGCACATGATCTTTTTTTAGGGGTAAAATTGTCCATTTCTCTTTCTCCCTAACAATGCACCAGCACAATAGGGCCGAAACATTACATTTAATAAGCTAAGCGGGGTAATTGTGATTTTAACATTTTGATTTAAAACCCAAATCATTTTCACTGTTCCAATCACGCCACTTTCAACCTGAATTGGATTCTCCACAATTTTCGATTCTAAGCTTTTAAAGCTTGCATATTTAGCAACGTAATATACCTAGAGACGTTAGGACAATGATTTTTCTACCTTGAATCGAACCAAGAAAGCAATGAATGGGTTTTGGTAAATTTCAGAAATTTGGAAAAGACGACGAAGAGGGGGACCTCGGGGTGGCTGTGGCCTGAAGTGTTGGTTGATTTGTGATGCTCTTTGATGTGTGGGAAGGTTGGAAACCCGGATTCAACAGTGGGGGGGTGTAGAACGTAAATTCGTTTCCTCTCTCTATCTAGAACTCCATTGGAGGTGGTGGATGCTTTCTCTCTCTTATCTTTTGTTATTAATTTCATATGACTGTTGGGTGTTACGTGTGTGATTTTCGGACCTAAAGTGCTGGGATATCTATAGTGGAGTGAGGGGGATGAGAGAGGAGAAAATGGATGGAGTAGAGAATAATGGGGATGGCTGGCTATGGAGGGGCAGGGTGGCAATAGGTGGTGGTAGGTGCTGGCAGTGGTGTAGCTAAGATTGGGGAGGAGAAGGGGGATGGGTGGTAGGGTGTGGTGTGCTGAAATTGGCCAATTTGGCCGAGAGGAAATGGGTGCGGAGTAGGGTGGTGGTGGGGCTTTGGCTGGGGAGGGAAGAAGGAGGAAGGGAAATGGACAATTTTACCCCTAAAAAAAGATTATGTGCTGGGCACATGACATTTTTCCGTCCAAATACCAAATGGCATCCAAGTCAGGGATGACATTGGAACCAATTCAAAAGTAGAAGTATTTGTTTGTCCAAATTGAAAGGTAAATGACCAAATTGAATTTTCGATCAAAGTCAACGAAATATAAAAGAATTTCGTTGAAGGTACTGAACTAGTAATTTATCTACAAACCCCATAATAAGGTTATGACTAATTGCCATGTTTTTACTTTTTACGATTGTTAAAGCATCCCTTGCCATTAACGGCTTAACCATCTTTGTCCCTAATGTTTGTCCCCTTCTTTGTCTCAGTTCTCTAATGTTGCCGCCTGTCCATTTTTAAACCCACAAATGGTCCCCAAAATATTTTTAAATTTTCAATTTGGTCCCTAATAATATACAAATCGCATCTATTGCATCCCAAACGTTTAAAATGCACATCTAAATGGTCCCCATAACTACCTCTGTCCATATTTACCGTTAATTATAAGGGCATTATTGTCAAATCTCTCAATTTTATTTTTACCAATGGTCCTCAAAGTATTAGTGAAATGTCAATTTGGTCTCCAACATAAAAATCACGTCTTTTATCAAACAAATTATCAAACACCACTTATCTTCTACATCTGCAAATCCCTAAGGATCCAAATCAAAACCCTAACCTAATCTTGGCCACCATTACCAACAACCACTACACTCAACACATTCTCCACCTTCAGCTAACAGGACATCACAAGGGCAGTCATCGCTCCCCATTCGCACTAGCCACCATGCTTGTTCCCCTTGCCTTTCGATGTCGTCCGCACATAGCACACACACTCATACACTCACACACGTACATGTGAAACGTGATTGAATAGATAAAAAATGGTGGTTGTCAAAATAGCGATGGCGAATAGAAAACGCGAGAATGAGTAGATATGGCGGCTTTTTGTGTTTTCATAGAAATGTTGCATGAATCTAGAATTTTGCAGGTTGGGAGGTGACAGGGAAGATAGAATATGGCAGTCGATGAGGATGTCCAGCAATGGTTATGGTTGTGCATGGCTAGGGATAGGATTATTTTTTCCAAAAATGTTCTTGCCGCAACCCATTCTGTTAAGTGATCTGGATGAATTTTTGTGTGGTCAAAAAGTGAGACGCGATTTGAATATTTGGGTCCAAATTGACATCTCGCTAATACTTTGGGGACCATTGGTAAAAATTAGCCGAAGTTAAAGCCGAAGTTTCATAAGTACCCTTGCACTTGACAATGAACACAGACGAAGTTAGTCTAAGGGACCATTTAAACGCGCATTGTAAACATTGGGGATGCAATAGACGCGATTTGTATATTGAAGACCAAATTGACATTTCAGAAATACTGTGGGGACCATCTATACAAATAAGCCAATAGTTTCACTATTTTTATATTTGTAACGTCTATTAACTCACATGTGCACCGAATGATTAATCTCCTTGTTTCTCTCTATTGCAACTTCTTTTATTCTTTTCTTTTCAATCATTTATGTTGGATAGGGATATATAAGCATAATCATATGACACATGAATGTAATTTGAAGGATGCCACCAACTTTGCTCATATGCAGACGTTATTCAATAACCACAAGGTCCTTTTTTTCGTTGTTTTCCCATGATATGATTAAGGTTAATGATTTTACTTATGCTTAAACAAAATTGACACAAACCATTAGCCAATAATCGCCACTAGAAGTATAACCCTTTTCAATCAGATGTATCATTTTTTTTAATCGTACGTGATATTCAATCAAAGTATTGTGGTTAAAGAGCAAACAGAAGGCTCATGGTGGAAAATGAAGGGAAAGAGTCTCAATTGAAGTTTTTCGGTTGTGTATATATGTGTATATATAATCGAGAAAAAAAAAGTTGAGTTTCATTTCATTTCATTTCATACATATAAGTAGAAGAAAATATTATAATGTGAGATTTAGAATTTGGGCATAGTAAGCATGGTTTGGTTGTGCCATGGTATGGTATCTGAAAGTTTAAAGGCTTAGATGCTTTAGGCCCTGTTAGAGAAAGCTGAACAGAAAAATGTACAACTGAGGGGAGTACATTGTGACACAAATCAAGTTATAGGGTTCTTGTATGTAATTTTCCCTGTCTTGTTCAAAAAGAAAAGAAAATAATTGTCGCAACATGTATATCCAGTTTAGGGTTTTGTAGGGTTTTCTCTGTAATCAGCCACCGCCCAAATCGTGAATCGAAGAGGTACCCTTCTCTCTCTCTCTCTCTCGCTCGCTCGCCGTCTCTGTTTTCGTCTCCCTCTATCTCTCTTCGTCTATCTCTCTGTTTGCTGTTTTTTTTCCCCTGCCAATGGCTTACTTCACTTTCTCTTTTGCTCTTAGCTTCTTTTTTCAAGAAAAGGCTGTGATTACGAACTAATTTTACAGTCTAAAAATCTTGCGATTATTTCTCATTTTTGTGTATGGTTTTTTAAAACCCTCGTAGAGCATCTTTTCGAGATACGTCAATATTTATCTTAGAAGTTGTACTTTGCTACCTTGGACTGCATTTTGAAAGATTGAGTTTGTGTATTGCTATCTTGCGTGGGAAATTATGTTGTTCTAGTAGTTTCCTGATTTTGCTTTGAAAGCTCTGTCTTGTTGTTTGCCGACAAATGAGTGTATTTTCCAATGGTAGAGCATCTCTGACCCTTACTCTTACTTTTACTCAAATTTGAGTAAAAGCTTCATTTGGTATCAAACTCTCCAATGGGCAAACCCAAATCTAAGCACAAATTCAAGTAAAAGCTTCATTAATGGCATTGTTGTAACTTTGGGAGGGGGATCATAGCCCGTGAAAATTTTGAGTAATAATTTGAGTCTCCCGTGATTTGAGTAAAACTCAGTATGGTATAGGTTTGAGTAAAGGAGTGGAGTGGATGTTTTGGGAGTTTTACTCAAATTTTTAGTTTGAGTGAAAAAAGGGTGAGGAGTGGAGATACTGAAGACCGGATGAAAACATGTTATTCAGATGTATGAATGATGCTGCCCCTACTTTAAACTTGAAGGGCGTGCAGGCGTGAAAATGAATTTGAAGCATAAGTCAGGGTTTAAGGCTCTGCTGGACTTTAGCTGAGCCTTCACATTTTCTGAGTTGTAGTATTTGAGGCACATGCCGAAGATGCTCTTGGTGTTTATGACCAGTGAATTTGTTGACAGTGTGTGCGTCATTTCGAGGAGGTCTTTTGTCTTTAATAACACTAGAATTTCCTTGAGACTGAGTAACTAGGTTGAATTTGTTTGGTCATTGAGTTGCAGTTTATGGGAATCAAGTGTTTGTGGTTCAAACTTTTATTGTAGTGTTTTGATATTTCCTTTATCACTGGTTGTGATATAACTCCCTTTTTTCACCCACCTTTGTATACAGCTTACCATTCTGTTCAATATCTGTTAACATATGCATGACGGACTGCTTACCAGTTTTGCTGGGTTGCTGTATGCTTTAAATTCTCTTTATCGAATCTAATATACCTATTGTCAGGGATTTGAAACATGAATTTCAACAATGTTAAAGTTCCCAAGGTGCCAGGTGGTGGTGCGGCTTCTGCTTTGATCAAATTTGGGGTTGTTGCTGGGCTTGGCGTGTATGGGGTTGCTAACAGTCTCTATAATGTTGATGGAGGTCACCGAGCTATCGTCTTCAATCGCATAGTTGGTGTGAAAGACAAGGTGCTTTTTCGTTAATTCTTTTTAGCTTGCATGTTGGTGTGAAAGACAAGGTGCTTTTTCGTTAATTGTTTTTAGCTTGCATGAGAAGTTGTAGATATCTGAAATTTGATTACGGTTACTTCTTGTACACATATTGATCATTTAGCTTTCCTTTGCTATTTCAGCTTATTTTCGATCCGTAGCCTCTTCTCTTTCCCTGTTGTCCCTTTGTATTCCCTTTTTTGCCTAAGTAGTCCGCAAATCTTAAGTTTGACAACTGGCAGTTTACTGCGATGTATGACTTTGTAGATTGGATGATGGAAGTTGGATGAATCATTTAAGTTTGATCCACAGGTTCCTTGATCATGGTTGTGTTGTAGCTCTTAGCCCTCGTTATTGTCGAATTTGTTTTTTTGTGTGTGTGTGTGTGTGTTATGTTCTTCTCTTGTGTGCTTTTAAAGATCGCATTTCAATGTTTCTTCTTTGGTTAGTGGAAAACTTATATTCCATTGTGGTTGTGATTGTAGTGCAGTTTCAGTACGTTTTTTGAAAGCATCTGCGGTGTTAGTTTTTGGATTATTTAAAACCACATACTTGATTGTGTAGGTTTACCCAGAAGGGACGCACCTGATGATCCCATGGTTTGAAAGGCCAGTCATTTACGATGTTCGTGCACGCCCCCATTTGGTGGAGAGTACTTCAGGGAGCCGTGACCTCCAAATGGTATCTTCCTTTAGATTTTTGTTTCTATTTTATAGTTGAGCACGCTTGTTAAGTGCTGCACTGAAGTTGTGGCTGCAATTTTTAACCTGTATCTGCATCATGTCAACTGATCCAAAAGAAGAAGAAGAGAGACCTCCGGTCAAAACTGATTGCTTGGGTTTTAATCATTTCTGTACAAATGTTAGAGAATGTCATTGTACAAGGTGTTAAATATTACAGCAAGCCATGTTGAATACTTGAATGCATCAGTAGTGTGGTTTACTGATTTAATTGCGATGCAACTGGTTGTCCACGGAGATACCTTTTGCATACTTGGGCTCACTTAATCAGGATCATTATGTATATATTACTTCCTGTACTCTTCATTCCGCCATCTTGGAGAGAGGCTTTCTGCCAGCATGACTCTCTCTCTCTCTCTGGTTCACATCAATTACATCCTGGATATCCAGTGCTTTTACATAAAATTTACTAGGTTCTAGTTTCTAGAGTATATCCTTATTTGTTATATTTATCCGTAAAGAGGATGTGGAAGATATTTCAGTCTTCATATCATGTGCTTTTCCTGTGTCTCAAGATTGTAGCTTGAATTATTGAACCGTTGTGGCTGTCATGGGAACATCTTTTGTGGGGAAGTTGAGGGAGGGTTGAGTCCAAGAGAGGTAAGAGTCATAATGATGTAGTATGTAGTAAGGGTATTTATGTCTTTTGTATTGAGTCTATATATAGGTGTTGGGGTCCTTTATTTTGGGTAGCTTTTATCATTTTGAACAATATTATCAAGAGCTAGTCTCTTTTGTATCCCATTTGGGAGTTTCTCTCTCTAAGTTAATCTATGGGTACCTTTGGTTGCATCATTTGGTATCAGAGCTTCTAGGCTCGATCCCCACCGATCATCTTGCCGGAACCATCGCCGGAAACCAGAATCTGGCCAGAAAATCTCGCCGGAAAACCTCGCAGGAGCCCCTACTCCACTCAAAACCAACAGATCTGCTCAAACCCAGATCTTACATCTCGATTTTGACTCCTAAACTTACAGAATCGACCATTTCGCAACTGATTATTGCTGTTTCAGGCATCAAAACCCTATTTCGCACCGGACCCAACTCTATTGATTTGAGTGCTACTGATGATTTCGAGTGCATTTCTGGTGATTACGAGGCTCTGATGATTTTGAGGCTACAGTATTTTCAGTGCTACTCTGATGATTTGGTGATTTCCAACATTTCTGTTGATTTGGACCCGAATCGAGGTGGGTAAGTGTCGAATCTTCACTTCTTTGCTGGGTTGTTGCTAGATTGCTCGTGGTTGTCGATTTGAGTGTAATTACTGTTGATTAAGTCTTTTGGGGGTTGTTTCTATTGAAATTGGTGGTTGAATTGACTGGGTTTTCATTATTTGGGGTTGATTTACTTGTTTGGAGTTGAATTTGAGTATTGTAATGGCTTATCGGGCTAGAGGTCGAAGAGGAGGTAGAGGTAGAGGCTTCGTAGTGAACAATGGTGAAGAGAATGAGTTTGGCAACCAAAACCATGAGATTCAGGAGTTGAGACAAACAAGTTGCTACCCTAACAGCGATGGTGCAAGGCTTGCAAGTGTCGCGTGCGGGTAGTGGAGGGTCCGAGGACTCTCAAAGTCATTTTGACAATCCTTTTGGTGATCCGAATTGGCGTAGGCCACCTTCCACTCATTCTCCTTATAGCTGGGAGCGGAACATCAAGATTGAACTTGAGTTCAATGGAAGTCTTAACCCGGATGAGTTTGTCGATTGGATAAATACCGTTGAAAGAGTGTTTGATTATGGAGATGTCTCCGAGGAGAAGAAAGTGAAGTTAGTGGCTATCCGTCTCAAAGGAAGAGTTTCGCTTGGTGGGAGCAATTACAAGGAACTAGGCTACGGAGAGGAAAAGGAAAGATTAGAGAATGGGAGAAGATGAAGAAGAAACTCAATGAGCAATTCTTGCCTTTCAACTATATGCAAACCCTCTACAAGAATTTGCATAATCTCAAACAAGTTGGAAGTGTAGATGAGTACACAGAGGCTTTCCATCAACTTGTTGCTAGAGTTGATTTGAATGAAAGTGAAGATCAAATGGTTGCAAGGTACATAAGTGGGTTGACACTCACAATCCAAGATGCCCTTACTATGCAAACTTTGTGGACGGTTTTGGAAGCTTACAATCGGGCCTTGGTGGTTGAAAAGCAAGAAAAGAGGAAGTTTTCGAGATCCGGGCAACAATATCAAGGCGGTTCCAAGTCCGGGCAGCCCTTCTACTCTTATGCTAGGGGTGGTTCTTCCTCTAGTGGTGGCCAAGGTGCTTCTTCCGGTGTTGGTACTCAAAACCGAGCGGATAAGACTTCAACACCCGCTCAAAATCAGCCTCAATCCGGTGCTTCGGGGGCTCGAAATCAATTCCAAAGTGGAGGCTTTAAGTGCTTCAAGTGTGGGGAACCGGGTCACAAGTCTTCGGATTGTCGTAAGGCTTCCGGAGGTCGTAACAAGGCACTTTTCATTGAGGAGGTTACGGAACAAGGTTGTGAGGATGATGTTCCCGTTTATGATGAAGAAATATGTGAAGAAATTGGGGGTGATGATGAGGAGGAAGAAGGCTATCGTTGATGATCAAGAAGACTCTCCTTACTCCTAAGGAGGCTAGTAATGAAGATTGGTTGCGTACCAATATCTTTTACACCACTTGCAATGTTGGCGGTAGAGTTTGCAACATGATTATTGATAGCGGAAGTTGTGAGAATGTAGTCTCTCAAGAGGTGGTGGACAAATTACAACTTAAAGTGGAGGAGCATCCCCATCCTTATACCCTTTCTTGGTTCAAGGAGGGTAATGAAATCAAGGTGACTAAAAGGTGCTTGGTATCTTTCTCCATTCGGCAAAAATACTTTGATGAAGCTTGGTGCGATGTGGTTCCTATGGATGCTTGTCATATACTACTCGGTCGCCCGTGGCAATATGATAGGCATTCCATCCATGATGGAAAGAAGAATACCTACACCGTCCTTAAAGAGAAGCGACAATTCACTTTGTTACCTATGAAGGAGAAGGTGGCTACCAAGCCTCCTCCCACTACGTTGCTTGCTTCTAAAGGTTTTCTCAAGGAAAGTCATGAAACCGAGTATGTTCTAGTGTTGGTTCCTATGGCGGATATGGGTGTGTCGGATGTTCCCAATGCGATTTCTAAACTTTTGAAGGAGTATGTTGATGTGTTTCCTCAAGAGTTGCCTCCCGAATTGCCTCTTTTGCGAGATATTCAACATTGTATCGACTTGGTACCCGGGGCGCCCCTTCCGAACAAGCCCGCATATAGAATGTCTCCAAGGGAGAGGGAAGAGATTCAAAGACAAGTTGCGGATCTTCTAGAGAAAGACTACATAAGGGCAAGCCTTAGCCCTTGTGCGGTGCCGGCTCTTTTGACTCCGAAGAAGGATGGTTCGTGGAGGATGTGTGTGGATAGTAGAGCTATCAACAAGATCACTATCAAGTACCGCTTTCCCATTCCGAGGCTAGATGATATGTTGGATTGCCTTGCCGATTCAAGGGTCTTCCAAGATTGATCTAAGAAGTGGTTATCATCAAATTCGAGTTTGCCTGGGAGATGAATGGAAAACGGCTTTCAAGACCCTCATGGCCTTTTTGAATGGCTTGTGATGCCTTTCGGGCTTACCAATGCTCCAAGCACTTTTATGCGGGTAATGACTGAAATGCTTCAACCTCTCTTGGGTATATGTGTAGTTGTGTACTTTGATGATATCTTGGTGTATAGTCGGTGTTTGAATATCATTTATCCCACCTCCAACAAGTCTTTGAAATTTTGAGAAGAGAGAAATTTTATGGGAACTTGAAGAAATGTAGTTTTGCCGTTGATAAGGTGGTATTTTTGGGGTATGTGGTGTCTTCAAAAGGGGTTCACATGGATGAAGACAAGATTAAAGCCATTGTGGAGTGGCCAACGCCTACAAGTGTTCATGAAGTGAGGAGTTTTCATGGGTTAGCTACCTTCTACCTGAGGTTCATTGCCAACTTTAGTAGTGTCGCGGCTCCCTCTTACCGATTGCCTCAAGCAAAGGGTGTTCATATGGTCCCAAGAAGCCGCCAGAGTTTCAAATTGTTGAAGTCCAAGCTTACGGAAGCTCCTATCTTGACCTTACCCGACTTTGACAAAACTTTTGAACTTGATCGTGATGCTTCGGGAGTTGGAATTGGTGGAGTCCTAAGCCAAGGTGGTCAACCTATTGCTTTCTTTAGCGAGAAGTTGAACGGTGCTAAACTCAGGTACTTTACTTATGACTTGGAATTCTATGCCATTGTCCAAGCCATCAAGCATTGGAGTTACTACCTTGCCTTACAAGGAATTTGTCCTCAACACCGATCATGAAGCTCTTAAGTACATCAATAGCCAACAACACCTCAATAAACGGCATGCCAAGTGGGTGGCTTATCTACAACAATTCACGTTCTCTTTGAAACACAAATCGGGGATTCTCAACAAAGTGGCCGATGGTTTGAGTAGAAGAGTGGCTCTCTTGGTGGAAATGAAGAACAAGGTTGTTGGGTTTGAAGAATTTCGCACTTTCTATGCCGAAGATCCTTACTTTAGTAAGATAATCGATGCTTTGCAAAGGGGTAATAAGGTTACCGATCCATGTTTCATGTTGAAGGATGGATTTCTTTTCAAAGAATTAAAGTTGTGTGTTCCTACATGCTCTTTAAGGGAGCAATTGTTGGCCGAAAGTCACAAGGTGGGTCATTTTGGCAAGGATAAGACTCTAGCGTTGCTTCAAGATGCATACTATTGGCCGGGAATGAGTAAAGATGTGGGGGGCTATGTGCAAAGGTGCCAAACTTGCCAGCAGAGTAAGGAACAGCCACTAATGCGGGATTGTATTTGCCTTTACCGGTGCCGGAAGGTCCTTGAAAATGTGTGAGTATGGATTTTGTCTTGGGGCTTCCTCCTACACAAAGGCGGAGTGCTTTCTATCATAGTGGTAGTGGATCAGTTTTCAAAATGGCTCATTTCATACCTTGTAAGAAGACTATGGATGCGACTAACATTGCCAATCTCTATTTCAAGGAGATCTACAAGTTGCATGGCGTTCCTACTTCTATTGTCTCCGATAGAGATGCTAAGCTCCTAGCCCACTTTTGGAGGACCTTGTGGAGGAAGATTGGCACCAACTTATGCTTTAGTACTTCTTTTCACCCTCAAACCGATGGTCAAACGGAAGTGGTAAACCGGAGTCTTGGGAATTTGTTGCGATGCTTAGTTGGTGAACATCCAAAAAGTTGGGATGGAATTCTTCCCTTAGCGGAGTTTGCTTACAATTCTTCTCTAAACCGCACCATCCACACGTCCCCATTTGAAGCGGTTTACGGGTTGAAACCTTCTAGTGTGGTTGACCTCGTTCCTTTGCCAACCCCTAAGAAGGGACACTCCAAGGCGGAAGATATGGCTACGTTTATGAAGAATATCCACTCTCAAGTTACGCTTAACATTGAGAAGTCTAATGCAAAGTATAAGGCGGCCGTTGATGCACACAAACGGGAGGTTTTGTTCAAAGAAGGGGATCTTGTTTGGGTTATCTTGAGCAAGGATAGGCATCCTCACGGTGCTTACATGAAGTTGAATGATCGGAAAGTGGGTCCTTGTGAAGTCTTGCGCAAGATCAATGACAATGCTTATCAAGTCCGCTTACCCTCACACTTGAGCATCTCCAACACATTCAATGTGCAACACTTGGTGCCCTATTTGCCGGAGGACACTACCATAACTTGAGGACAAGTTTCTTTTTAGTAGGGGAGTATGATGTAGTATGTAGTAAGGGTATTTATGTCTTTTGTATTGAGTCTATATATAGGTGTTGGGGTCCTTTATTTTGGGTAGCTTTTATCATTTTGAACAATATTATCAAGAGCTAGTCTCTTTTGTATCTTTTGTGGGGGAGTTGAGGGAGGGTTGAGTCCAAGAGAGGTAAGAGTCATAAAGGATGCTTATGTGGCGGACCAAGTTTCTTTAGGTTTCTTTGGCTAATTTTCTGAAGTATGGAGCAAAATTGTTTCATGTGTACTGTAGACATATAGGACGCATGGGTTGTGCTTAAAATAGTATTTCCATAGTCATAGGTTCTTTGTCATTAGGTCATGGCATGCAGTTTTTGGGACTTGCTATTCCATTTTTGTACATAATAATTAATATGCTTCAGTTTCACGTATTGAACAGGAAGCTTATTTGTCATACTCCCTTCGTCCCAAATTCTTGGTCCTCTACGGTTTTACGTGCAATTTTCAATGGCCTATATCTCTCAATGTATATTATTTAAAATATGCAATATGGATCTTGTTTGATAGATTTCAATTATTTCTATAAAACAATGTTTTCAAAAACATAAAAAACAACATACATTGAGAGGTATAGGCAATTGAAAATTGCATGTAAAATCGTATAGGATCAAGAATTTGGGATGGAGTTTGTAGCTAGTTTGGACTTTGGTGAAATTGCTGCTTATCGTGGTTTGGATTTCATTGCGACTACTGTCTAGCAATTTTTTGGTTTAATGCATAACAATAATCAGAGAATACATTTTCTGTATTTCTGGAGGCATTAATTTTATGGTTCTCTGGATATGATCTTCAGAGTATTCTCTTCCACTCTTATAGAGGTGTCCTTTATTCTATATTGTTTTTCCTATTTTTGTTTTATATGCTTGGAACTGGCCATTGCATGATAACACTTAAAGCCATTATCGTCGTTGGTTTAAAACTTGTGTGCCCTTGTGTGGCACTCTTTCTGCGATAAATGAAAGAGTACATGTTTGATTTATTTGATTGTGTGTCTTCCTTTTTTCTTGATACTCTATGTCTTCCTTTTTTCTTGACACTCTATGCAGTATAGGTATTTTTTTTCCCCTTCTCCCTGATGTGGTTCTTCGGGCCCTCACTCAACGTTGTTAGGACTGTACTCCAATGTTTGATAGTCTAAACTTGTATAGGAAATATCAATGCGAAGAATTTTTTATAGCTTAATGCAGTACGTAAATTATATGCCATATTTTAGAGAGACGTGTTGGTCAAGTTTCGTACACCATGCATGTCATATTCCTTCTGAATCTAATTCCTTTCTAAGCATGGCCCTTGATTTTGCTGCACAGGTGAAAATTGGTCTTCGAGTGCTTACCCGTCCTGTGCCTGACCAATTGCCTACTATTTATCGGACACTTGGTGAGAACTATAATGAAAGAGTCTTGCCTTCCATTATTCATGAAACTCTGAAAGCGGTGGTTGCTCAATACAATGCTAGCCAGCTCATCACTCAGAGAGAGGTATTAATCTATTGTCAGTTTTTTTTTTTTGATCCGATCTATTGTCAGTTTGAATTTCAAATTCTAAGCTATGGATAGAAGCTATTATGGATCCTTGTCTTTCTGGTTCTCTGTAAGGCAGTAAGGCCTCATAGAGTGAGCCCATTTATGCAGTGTTATGTTGCATGGATACCTTACCGTTGCTATTTAATGAGTTCCATCTCATTTGATGGAAATGGATCCTTGATTCATTTGCATACCATGAAATCCTTGTATGTTAGATTTACTAGGTTGGGTTTGTTATAGTTAAAGCAATTCCTTGTGTAACTTGCTGGTTTATAGGCGGTCAGTAGGGAAGTGAGGAAGATATTGACAGAGAGAGCTGCAAATTTCAACGTTGCGCTGGATGATGTCTCAATCACAAGCCTGACCTTTGGGAAGGAGTTTACTGCAGCAATAGAGGCCAAACAGGTGGCTGCGCAAGAAGCTGAGAGGGCCAAATTTGTTGTTGAAAAGGCTGAGCAAGACAAACGAAGTGCCATTATTCGAGCGCAGGTGAGATACAGATTTCCACATGTTTCTGAATACGAAAACGATTTTAACGCGCAAAATAGATAGTTGTTTTGCAAGTTTCCTTCTCTTTTTGCCTCTTAGTTCTTAAAAACCTTCGGGTTTTCCCCCTTCTATGAGTGGATAAGCATCCTTAGACATTTTCTCTATGCACACGGAAGTTTAGTTTTTGTGCTTCTTCAACTTAAAACATTTGCTTTTCTGCATGTCTGTTGCAGGGAGAGGCAAAGAGTGCCCAGCTGATAGGTCAGGCTATTGCCAATAATCCAGCATTTATTACTCTGAGGAAAATTGAAGCAGCAAGAGAAAACGCACATACGGTAGCGAATGCAGCCAACAAGGTTTTCTTGAGTTCGGATGACTTGCTGTTGAACCTTCAGGACATGAACTTGGAGAGTGCCACTGGGAGGAAATGAACTCACCAGATTGAAAAATCTCGGCAGTTTCCCTCTTTTGAACTGTTTCTGGCTGTTGTGGACACATGGTTTGATCCATTTTCTTAACTTTTTGAATGAGGATGTTTCTTTTCCAAAACTTTTGAACCTGCTCAATCGGTATAATACCAAATCGCTGGGGTATATTTCTGCCCAATAGTTGAAAATGATTAACTTTGTAAATGTTTTTGGATTGTGCAAGCATGCATTTCTGCCCAACGGGGTCTCATTGAATCTTTGGTACGTTCTGATTAGGTACTTGTGCTGAATGTGATTTACAATTAGGGTTGGGTCTGAATGAGAAAAGGATCCCAGTAATTTGCCGATAATTCTTGTGATGCAACATGAGAATCAAAATAGTCTTATTGGTTCGCATCGCTCATTTTGCAGATCTTTATGCAGTTATAAAAGGACTTGGTCAAATCATATTTGTTTGAACATTAATCGTCAATTCCTCCTAGGACAAATATGGTTGGTTCATTCGTTGGTACTTGGTACTGATGTGCGATAATTCTTTTCTTTTTTTTCTTTTTTTTTTTTTTTGTAGAATGATGTGCATATCGAGACTTTCAATGGATGGTTTGAATCGTCTATTCGGACTAGGGTAATTTTTATTTGCGTCACATGACATCCTGGAGGATTTTTATTTGAAAGTCAATGAACAGAAATAACAGAAATCGGTAAGGTCAATGAACACCTCTAATTTTTTAATTGAAAACCAGGGTCGTCAGGCACATGATAAGTATCAATGTCGTAGGCTGTTTGTTTTTGTTTTTTTTGGAAAGCGTAAGAACTTCATTAATGTAGCAACGTTCTTATGTCATCTCCATGGAAGAGAAAAAAGATAACTTTGTTAAAGTGTCTCTCCAACATCAACGTTCGGCTCTGTGAACATTGTTAAAGTCATTCATTGATATTACAAAACTTATGCCGTCGGTGATATTCAATAGTATCAAAATCGATAATCTTTCTTACCAAATCGTGCCATGTCATGGATAATCCTTCTTACCAATTCGTGCCGCCTCCATGACACAAACTTCACTACAGTATTAAGAAACTTATGCCGTCATTCATGTATTCGTGATTTCAAATATCAAAATCAATCAACAGTCTTCTTTACTAATTTGTGCCTGCCTGCTTCTATGACACGTATTTTTCTACGGTATTTTGACTGATTAGCACTTGTTGTTAGGGCAAGAGAACAAACACAAGCAAAACATAAAAACGCATTGTGTACACTTGGTACTTTAGGTGTTTACCCTAGCCTTGTTACTCTGTAAACAAGAAATTAGTACAATGTCTAGAAGGGAGAGAGAGAGAGAGAGAGAGAGAGAGAGAGAGAGAGAGAGAGAGTTTACCAGTTTACCCTTAGCCTTGTCACTCTGTAAACAAGAAATTAGTACAATATCTAGAAGGGAGAGAGAGAGAGAGGGGGTGGGGACGGACAATGTCGGTGTTGGATGGTTTAGTAAACAAGTTCGGTGGTTGGTTTTTGCCCGCGGTTTTCATTTTGGGGCCCTATCTATCTAATCTATCTATCTATTCCCCTCCCTCCCTCCCTCCCTTTTGAACAAAATTCAAAAGCAAATTTAAAACATGTCAATTCAATCAAATGAATTACTAATTGGAGCCCCTTTTTCTCTTCACGGTGAGCTAGCTGGTCATATATCCTTCTTATATATATATATACACCCTACTACCTTCCAAGATAAGCAAGCAATCTCGTATGGTTTAACCTTATAGGATAATAATCCCACTTATTGCCAATCAACTTGGTTAGCTTTTTCTTATTTTATTATAAATATATTACTCCGTCCGTACCCAATTAAGAGTTCAATATTACATTTTGGGATGTCCCTTAATAGGTGTTCACTTTAAAAAGTTAATGGGTAAAAGTTTGTATAATTATCATTTTGTCCTTTTGAAAAATTAATGGGTAAAGAATTAATTGGTAAAAGTAGAGGATAATTTTGAAAACGTAAAAATAAAAGTTGATGTGAAATATATAATTATGATATTTTATTAATAAATTGAAATTACGAATCTGAACACTTGAAAAGGGGACGGAGGGAGTATTACAAACGGTATAGGTATATATATATATATATCTGGACGGTTCAAGGGACACCAAAAAAACACATAAAAAACCACCCAAAATCTCATATATATATATATATAATCAGATTATGCAATAATAAAAAAAAAAACATATTATGCTCAGCTGATAGCCCATTAAAAGAATGAATAACTAGACAACCCCATTCAGGAAAAAGAAAAAAGATTGACATTGAAAGAAAATAGTCACTCTTTTTTCTTTTCTTTTTTCAGGATTGACATTGACGTTATGTATGAAAATGTACAAAGGCGAACAATTGAGCTAATCGTAGTTGGTATGATTAGTCATTGTTGGAAATAGATTAATGCTTCATTTGGAAATTTGGACTACAAAACAAAAATTAAACGTTTATCTCCTTTTTCTTTTCCTAGGTCTATGTTTGAATACTAAAAACTCATATTTAAGGGGGGAAAACAAAAAAATAAAAAATAAAAAACGCAAAGGAAAACCATATAAAAATAAAAGTGAGAACATCTCCAGCCGAACCTTTAAATTAAATTAGTATAGGTAGAAGTTAATAGAAGTAAATTTGTGGGGTCCTGCTGGAATGCATGAAAAAATTTACTCTTCAAATTATAAAGCGAATGACCCCCCCACCCCCACCCCCCCACACCCAAATATATATAGCAAAATACTCCTTCTGTCTCAATTTTATTTGTCCAACCTCTAAAATTCAATTTTTTTTAGGAAACACAAACATTTTGGGACAATTAAAAATAAATAAGTATATAAACAAATCGGGACGGAAGGAATAGCAAAATACGGTTTTAGATTAAAGCTTTTGAAGTATGCTGAAGATCCTCTAAATGAACTGGAAGAAGCTATTTACTTTTTCTTTACTTTTTGGTCCAGCCCAGCCGTAAAAATAACGGCCATGTTCGTTTCACATACTTATTTTGTTTTAACTTTGTTTTTCAATCATTACCCTACATCTTTTTCCAATCATTACCCTATTTCTCCAATTATTAATTTCATTTCTCTCTCTATCTCTCTTCACTCATTACCTATTTTTCCAATTATTACCCTATTTCTCTCTCCACCCACTACCAAAACTAAAATATCCAAAGTTTCTAAACGAACATAGCCGGTACTTCTTTCTAATTTCCACACCTTAAACAAATCCACCCCACACGTAAAACGGTTCAAATCTGCTCCACGTGTAAAACGGTTGTGAGAGGGGTTATAGCCTGTAAGAATTAGTTCGAGATGCACGCAAATTGGTCGAATTAACATTCTGCATTACAAAAAAGAAAAAAAAGGGGTAAAACGTTTCGTAGAGTATGCAATAGGGCCATGAATCCCAATAACCTAATCATTCTGGGACAATTAAAAATAAATAAGTATATAAACAAATCGGGACGGAAGGAGTAGCAAAATACGGTTTTAGATTAAAGCTTTTGAAGTACGCTGAAGATCCTCTAAATGAACTGGAAGAAGCTAATTTACTTTTTCTTTACTTTTTGGTCCAGCCCAGCCGTAAAAATAACAGTACTTCTTTCTAATTTCCACACCTTAAACAAATCCACCCCACGCGTAAAACGGTTCAAATCTGCTCCACGTGTAAAACGGTTGTGAGAGGGGCTATAGCCTGTAAGAATTAGTTCGAGATGCACGCAAATTGGTCGAATTAACATTCTGCATTACAAAAAAGAAAAAAAAGGGGGTAAAACGTTTCGTAGAGTATGCAATAGGGCCATGAATCCCAATTACCTAATCATTCTGTCCCCGCGCGATCGAATTTTTCTTTTAAGAATTGCTAATAAGACGAAGTATCGACGTGGTGTTGAATTAATTAATAAATTTACATTTGTATAGGTTTTGGCGTGAAACACATGCAGCATTTCTTTATTTGGGTGAATTACACCAACCTCCCTTAACGTTTGCCTTGATGACATTAGCACCCGTGAAAAGGAAATTCATTATCAGTAAGGCTCTAAATTTACAAATTGGTCGATGCTAAATAGTGTGTGTGTAAAAACGTAGTCATGTTGAAATTTTGAATGAAGTATTTTAATGGGAGATTTTTCGGGAGGTCCACTATAGTGGATCCTAAACTAGTTTTTTATATTTTAATGCCCGTAGATTACCATCTTATTTATAGGCTAAACTCTAACTCAACCAAGAAACAATAGATTCTTGCTAACCAAGAAAAAAGATGAAAAAGAAACTAAAAGCAAAAAAAAAATTAAAAAAAATTGAAGACTAATGCAAATAAAAGAATTGACTTAATTATCTACATATGGAAATTGAGACTGTTAACTAATAGAAACATGCCAAAACAACTACACCCAGTTAGTACTAAAATAGTGTTTTCAATAAAAATTTGCAACACCTTGTAGCATCAAGGAAAGATGAAGCATGGGTACTAAATTGATGTTTCGGCACAAGAGGGTTGTTGTGTTCGGGAGTCTACTTTTTGGTTTTCCATTTTCAATTTTTTGATTTTTTGGCTTTTTGGATTATGGTCAGAATGTATTTTGTATCTGGTAGAGTGTTTGGATGATATGTACAGAATGCATTTTGTAGCAGGAGTAGTGTTTGGGATACATGGAATGAAAATGAATTATAGGTGGTTTTTTACTATGTTGCCCCTAGTGATTAATACTAATGGTGTATAAATAATTTTTAATCAATTATTTTTTAAATTTTCTTTCAAAATTGCTTTATTCTTCATTAATTGAAAATGTCGAACTATTTTTTAATTATGTTTTTATTGTTTCAAGTATTCTTTGTTCTTATTTTCCTCCAATAATGTTTTGATTTTAAATTAAAACAATAATTAAGTTAAATGAAATAATTTCAAAAAAAGCAAGAACGCTTTGAACTATTATTAATCCCATCCCCCCCCCCCCCCCCCAAAAAAAAAAAAAAAAAAAAAAAATACAAACTAAAAGAAAAACCAAACATTACAGGAATTAAATCTAAAATTTAAATAACAAAAAAAAAAAAAACATTCCAATGAGGGGTTTTGTAGAATTATCCCAAAATGGAGAGGGTAGGGATGTCTTTGGGCATGACTTGAAACTGAAAAATGGAATAACGAGAATGGGAAAAGCTCATCAGGAGCTCTTTCTCACCTCTCCTCTCCTTTCTTAAAATTTGAAAAACCATTAATTCTTGAAGAACTCATTATCTTCTTCTCAGCCAAACACCCAAAATGGAAAAAAAAAAAAAAAAGAGAAAATGTGAAAAAGAGGTTGCCAAACAGGCACGTATAATGTCACAAGAGGGCTATAATGTCAATTAAGCCAAAACCTCAAGGAAGGTTGGTGTAATTCACCATGTCTTAATTTGAATGACTTTGCAAGTCAAGAAAATGTAAGGCTTCCCATTTACACTTGTCGAGTCGTAATTGACCAATTATTAACTCTTTTCATGAATATAATATGCCACCCCTCATCTCTTTTGTCCCCTAAAATCATTCAAAAAAAATTACTCTCTCCGTCCCTTTTTAAGTGTCCTACTTCGTAACTCCAACTTATTAAAAAGACATCATCATTATACCTTTCACATCAACTTTTTCCTCCACTTTCTCTACTTACCCATCATCATTACTCTTTTACTCACTTATTTTTCAAAAAGGAATCTACTTTTAGGGACAAAATAGACAATACACCAACTTTTACCTACTAACTTTACAAAATGGACACTTATTAAGGGACAGCCCAAAATGGAATACTGGACAATAAAAAAGGGACGGAGGGAATATTTCTTTTCTCAACTTTCAATCCAACTTATTTCATCCTTAAACCATCTCAATTAATCCTAGGATTGTGTTTGATTGACGATATGATTCTCAATATGGACAAAAATTTCTTTAAGTGACATCATGAGACTTTAGCGCTAGACCAATTCATGGAATTTTCAACAATTAATCATCTCACTTGGTCCAAGAACCTTTTATTCTCAATTCGATTGTGACAACAAAATATTCAAACGTTTAATATTTTGCAGCTAGCTAGCCACTTTTAATCTTCAATTTGATGAGCGAAGTCTCTTGCCCGTCACATGGAACAATATATGTCCGTGGCCTGGGCACACTTTGGCAATTGGGCTTAATAGGTTTTAAATAAGATGAGCCAACTACATCCGTCATAATTGGTTTAAATAAGAATTTCGAGGTTCAAATCAGATGGAAGAGGGACGAAAGTGGTTCAATTGATAGTTGCAAGTGGTTCAAATAAGATTACATTGGTCCAGAGATCCCATGGTTAATAATTTACTCCTACAATCAATAGACTTTTAAAAGTTGTACTACCTCGAGATTTACTCAGATACAGTGTGTAGATTCCACAATATATATTATTCTGTTTGTGATTGAGTGCATGCATATTGTTACGACAAGAGAATACACACAAGCGGAACAATAAATAAGTAATCGAAAGAGCAAGACACATGATATACGTGGTTTCGACTTAAGCAAATTGTCTAATCATACTTCACGGGGTGCTGGAAGATTTCACTTTGAGAAAAAGATGAACAAGTTACATAAAGAAGCTGCCTTGGCTTTGCTTTTATAGTCCGGTCAAGGAATTTAATTCTTGAAAAAATCCTTAAAAAACGTTGAAAAGTGCAATTTTTTCTCACGCCCGACTGCCCGGGCAGAAATGGGTTCCGCTCGGGTGGAAATTAAGTTGGTTGCCTAAGTTTCTCCCTATATATGCCATACTCTTATTTACTTGTCTGCTTTAAATTCTTTGTTAGATTATATTGCATACCATATCCAGAACTAAGGTATATATATGTTTCTGAACTTCTCCTATTTTATAGGATAATTTTCCTCATAACATACAAACTGATCAGTTCTGTTTTCGTTGTCAAAATATAAATATCACATCCACGGTCCGTAATCATTTTTTTTCTTTGATGGCCAGATGTCCGGGACGACTTGCATGCACTTCGACTAACTTCAAATATCCATGGAATTCGAACATACGATCTAATGGGTGACAAAAACTGTAACGCCCCGATTCTCGGAAGTGAAAATCGAAGACTTTAAGTGTTAATTTCTAAAACTTTACTTAATTATCATTTAAAATCCAAAACAGAATTCTCAACGTCGAAACTTGTCTATTACAAACTACTGAAAAATTATTGAAATAGTCTAAATAACAGAGCCGCCTCTAGGTTTGATAAGGATCCCAAGCATACTCGGGCTCGGCTTCCACCTCTGGATTTTCCTCTGCATAAAACTGATCACCCTCGGGATTCTGTGTCTCTTCCTGATTCTCTGCAAAATCTGACACGGATGCCAGAAAATCCGTGCCTGAGTGAAATAGTTCACCCCGTAGTATAATCCAATCCAACTACCCCTCTTACTTTACATTTAGCAAACAACAGGATAATAATAGTGCAATTAAGTAAAACAGGAATATTCCACACAACTTGATTTATTGCTATCCATTAACCTAATGTGAATTCGAAGATCCCACCCATGAGATCGTTCTTCCCAACCCCCAGCTATGCTCGGTCCCATGAGATCACTTTTCCATTGATGCAGATAACCTAAGTTATATGACAGGTGTGCAACCCAATCACTACAACAAAGGAGATAGCTTATCATGCCTGAATCACAACCAGGGTTCGCCTATCTTATATACCACATCACAATTATCACTGGACACACGCCAGTCTACCAACTCATCACGGACGACGCCGGTCTATTAATTTACCACCGACACACGCCGCCTATCAAAATATCACCGACACACGTTAGGTTTTATCGTCATAAAATATCTCTGGAACACTCGCTGAGTTTTATCATTCATCACTTTGGACACGCGCCGGTCTATTAATTCATCCTTTGGACACTACTTGATCTATCAATTCATCACTTTGGACACTTTCGCCAGTTTCAATTACTCATCGCTCAAAATCACGCATGACAACCTCTGAAAAAGAAAACTTCTCAATTCATCCATTACTTAGCATCGTCTAAGTGATTTCTATTTCGTATACCACCCCATGTCTCTAGGGTCCAATCTAGCATTCAAATCCAACATCGACACAATTTTATTCTCAAAAATAAATAACAACAACCAACAGACGGATCAAAATAATATTAGGCATTGTAATCACATAACTTCTTATGACTGGGCCGTTGCCCTTAATCTTGTATGGCCACAAAATCATTAATAAGATAAGAACTATTTAACAAAGATTAAAAATAATTTTTCTAGGCTTTTATTAATTATTCATAAGTAATTAGATTAATTAGATACCAATTAAATACATTAATTAGGTAAAAATATTAGAACAATTATTGTAACACTAATAAGAGTCCTAAAGGTCCTCTATAACAAGTTCGAGTGCTAAAAGTTGGGTTTGGATGTTCATGGGATTATTTTAAATAAAAAGATTAAATTAATTGACAAAGAAGAATAAATAGATAATAAATAATTAAATAATAAGAAAATATTTTGGTATTAGCAAAGTATCATCTTAGGACTGTAAGAAGTCTAAATAAAATTATTCGGAATTATTTACATCTTTTATAATATTTTAAAGTGTTTTTATTAAGAAACAACGCGTAAATAATAATAAATAGTTAATTAAGTAAATAAAATATTATTTTAATAACATATCATCCTTGAGATGTAAGAAATCTAGAAAAAATAGTTTAGATGTTAAAATCATTGTTTGTAAGGTCGCAATTATTTTTCGTTTGTATCTTTAATTAAAAATAAAATATATAGCTAATAATGTAAAATAACTACGAAATCAGCAAGTTATGATCTTTAACATGTTGGGAGTCTAGGAAAAATGGGTTGGAGATTTATAGAGTGGTTTATAAGGTCGCAATGATTTTTAGTTTACAACTTTTACACGATTACAAATAAAAATTAAATAAATGGATAATTAAATTAAAAAAATATGAAATTAACAAGGTATGATCTTTAGAGTGTTGGAAACCTAGGAAAAATAATTCGGGGGTCAAAGACGATGTTTAAAAGGTCGCAAAATCAATTCGAAACGAAAACAAAATCAACGCACGGTCTGGCCGAATGGAGTTCGCGGCCGCGAACTCTGCTGCTCTGGTTCTCTCGGCTGGGGGAGCCGTTGCGGCCGCAACCTTGCTCTCTGTTTCGGTTTTTTTGCTTTTTCGTCGTGGTTTTCGATGCATGGGGGCACGGGGGCTATTGGGTTATGTCTAATAACATCAAATATACTTAGAGGAGGCCTCGGATCGAATTATAATACCTCAAATCGGATCAATTTGGTTTTCGATCGAAAACTTGAAATTGGAGAAGATGACTTCGGTTTCGTCGATCGGGGGACCTTGGGCTCGAATTGATTGATCTTCGGGGATGCTCGGGGTTGTAGAAGGTGAATGGAACGGTTAATTTGAGTTTTGGTCGGTCGGATCTATGAAACCCGCTTTTCTCTCTCTTTCTTTCTATCTCTAAAAATCTATGGATTGTAGTTTGATTCTCTCTGGTTTTTCTCTCCTTTCTGACTCCGTGGAAGGTGGTGAGTATGGTACGTGCCCTAGGGTCGGAGTGGTATTGTATTTATAGGTGAATTTGATGTAGAAAGATTAAATCGAGTTCTAATCGAATTGGGTTTCTAAACGGACGAAGGTAGAGATCGAGTAGGAGAGTGAGAGAGGAGAGAGACGTACATGCATGCAATTATATGTATGTATAACACTAAAAATAAATAAAAACGAAATAGAATAAGATAAGGTAATAATATTTGTATATATCTATTAAGTGAAATAATTTTATTAATGAAATTAGTAATTTTTTAATGGTGATATTAATTCTAAATTTTACGGGTCGTTACAACCTATCCCCCTTAAATAAAATTTCGTCCTCGAAATTAAAGTGTACCTTCAGGAGGAAACAGATTTGGGTAGTTGGCGCGTATAATATCTCTGGAACACTCGTCAGGTTTTATCATTCATCACTGGACACACGCCAGTCTATTAATTCATCACTGGACACTCGCCAGTCTATCAATTCATCACTGGACACTCGCCAGTTTCAATTCTCATCGCAGCTCAAAATCACGCCTGCAGGCAACCTCTAGAAAAAGAAAACTTCTCAATTCATCCATTACTTAGCATCGTCTAAGTGATTTCTATTTCGCATACCACTACATGTCTCTAGGGTCCAATCTAGCATTCAAATCCAACATCGACACAATTTTATTCTAAAAAATAAATAACAACAACCAACAGACGGATCAAAATAATATTAGGCATTGTAATCACATAACTTCTTATGACTGGGCCGTTGCCCTTAATCTTTTATGGCCACAAAATCATTAATAAGATAAGAACTATTTAACAAAGATTAAAAATAATTTTTCTAGGCTTTTATTAATTATTCATAAGTAATTAGATTAATTAGATACCAATTAAATACATTAATTAGGTAAAAATATTAGAACAATTATTGTAACACTAATAAGAGTCCTAAAGGTCCTCTATAACAAGTTCGAGTGCTAAAAGTTGGGTTTGGATGTTCATGGGATTATTTTAAATAAAAAGATTAAAATAATTGACAAAGAAGAATAAATAGATAATAAATAATTAAATAATAAGAAAATATTTTGATATTAGCAAAGTATCATCTTAGGACTGTAAGAAGTCTAAATAAAATTATTCGGAATTATTTACATCTTTTATAATATTTTAAAGTGTTTTTATTAAGAAACAACGCGTAAATAATAATAAATAGTTAATTAAGTAAATAAAATATTATTTTAATAACATATCATCCTTGAGATGTAAGAAATCTAGAAAAAATAGTTTAGATGTTAAAATCATTGTTTGTAAGGTCGCAATTATTTTTCGTTTGTATCTTTAATTAAAAATAAAATATATAGCTAATAATGTAAAATAACTACGAAATCAGCAAGTTATGATCTTTAACATGTTGGGAGTCTAGGAAAAATGGGTAGGAGATTTATAGAGTGGTTTATAAGGTCGCAATGATTTTTAGTTTACAACTTTTACACGATTACAAATAAAAATTAAATAAATGGATAATTAAATTAAAAAAATATGAAATTAACAAGGTATGATCTTTAGAGTGTTGGAAACCTAGGAAAAATAATTCGGGGGTCAAAGACGATGTTTAAAAGGTCGCAAAATCAATTCGAAACGAAAACAAAATCAACGTACGGTCTGGCCTAATGGAGTTCGCGGCCGTGAACTTTGCTGCTCTGGTTCTCACGGCTGGGGGAGCCTGAAGGTTGCGGGCGCAACCTTGCTCGCTGTTTTGGTTTTTTTGCTTTTTCGTCGTGGTTTTCGATGCATGGGGGCACAGGGGCTATTGGGTTATGTCTAATAACATCAAATATACTTACAGGAGGTCTCGGATCGAATTATAATACCTCAAATCGGATCAATTTGGTTTTCGATCGAAAACTTGAAATTGGAGAAGATGACTTCGGTTTCGTCGATCGGGGGATCTTGGGCTCGAATTGATTGATCTTCGGGGATGCTCGGGGTTGTAGAAGGTGAATGGAACGGTTAATTTGAGTTTTGGTCGGTCGGATCTATGAAACCCGCTTTTCTCTCTCTTTCTTTCTATCTCTAAAAATCTATGGATTGTAGTTCGATTCTCTCTGGTTTTTCTCTCCTTTCTGACTCCGTGGAAGGTGGTGAGTATGGTACGTGCCCTAGGGTCGGAGTGGTATTGTATTTATAGGTGAATTTAATGTAGAAAGATTAAATCGAGTTCTAATCGAATTGGGTTTCTAAACGGACGAAGGTAGAGATCGAGTAGGAGAGTGAGAGAGGAGAGAGACGTACATGCATGCAATTATATGTATGTATAACACTAAAAATAAATAAAAACGAAATAGAATAAGATAAGGTAATAATATTCGTATATATCTATTAAGTGAAATAATTTTATTAATGAAATTAGTAATTTTTTAATGGTGATATTAATTCTAAATTTTACGGGTCGTTACAACCTATCCCCCTTAAATAAAATTTCGTCCTCGAAATTAAAGTGTACCTTCAGGAGGAAACAGATTTGGGTAGTTGGCGCGTATAGTATCCGCTCTTTCCCAGGTTGATTCCTCAATTCCTCGATGTCGCCAGAGGATTCGGACGAGCTGAATCGTTTTGCCTCGAATGCACTTTTCACTATAGTCTTGGATCTCCACTGGCTGTTCCTCTAGAGTGACGTCATCGTTGAGTTCGATGTTTTCCCAATTGATGATGTGGGAGGGATGCGTCATGTACTTCCGGAGCATTGACACATGGAACACATTATGAATTCGGTCCAGTTGGGGTGGTAGCGCCAGGCGGTACGCCACTTCTCCAATTTTCTCAAGGATCTCAAAAGGGTCAATGTATCGTGGTGATAGCTTTCCCTTCTTTCCAAATAATTTTTTACAGGCCCACTCGATTTTTTATTAAATTATTGAACTGCTTAGATTATCCGTTCGGGACGTAAAGTGGGCCCGCGTGCCCGTCGGTACCCCATCTGTAATGACCCGAATTTTCACGCCAATTTTCTCCGAATAAAATTAAACATTTTATTGAAGTATTTTTTTAGATATAATTATTTTGTTAGTTAAAACCCAGACTTTCTAGGAAACCCTAACCCTACTTCATAATTCTAAAAATCTAGGATAAAATTAGATTTTATTAGATATGATTAAGATAAGATTTGATTGGATTCTATTAGATAAGATTAGATTGAATTTTATTAGATATTATTAGATAAGATAAGATTTGATTTGGATATTGGATAAGATAAGATTTGATTTGATTAGATTAGATTCATTTGGATTCGTTTTCGATTTTACTAAGATATTATTAGATAATATTAGATTTGCTCTAGATTTCGTAAGATATTATAAGATTTTGTTTAGATATTATAAGATTTCGTTTAGATATTATAAGATTATGATCTTATCCGTTAGAAATTCCTAATTAAAAGAACATTCTAGATTTTGGAAGATACACCTAGATTCTATTAATTATGTTTAGATTTTATTAGATTATGTAAGATTTTATTAGATATTACAAGATATGGTTGGATTATAGTTAGATTATATAAGATTTGGAAAGATATTTAAGATATTATTAGATTCTATAGGATATGATTTAGATTTTCTAGATTTTATTTGATTTCTTAATTATGACCTGGATTCTAAGTTCACTAGTATAAATAGGTCTCCTTCCCTTCCCTCCACACATCACTTCACTCGTGTGTCTAATTGTAGAGCTTTAAAGAGGGAAAGTGAGGGAGAAAAAGAGAGTCGGCCAAGAGAGAGAGAAAAGAGGAAAAAAATTCCACCACCACTCCAAACCACTATTCGATCTTTAAAATTCCAAATTCGCAGTAAGAGAAAATATTTTTCTTTTCGACCCGACGAATCCGTAACCCGCTACCGCCAAGAAGAACGGCATAAACCTCATATCTACTCACCTAAGTATAATGTTGATGTGCTATATGTTTAACTATTTATTTATTATTTTTATGATATCACATGATTAAATTGTTTAAGTTGAAAATTTGATTTTATCGTTGTAATGCCTAATTAATTGCATGTTTGTTGATAAGTTGTGATGTTATAATTTTCAATGTTGTCGAAAATAGAAATACTTGAAATTAGTGATTTATTATTATCACATGATCGTAGCAAGTTTTGAAAGAATAATGTGAACATGCGAAATGATGCATGTGTACGAAACACGAGAAACGAGAAATGGAGTACGAAAAGAAATGAGAAAATGAAATGTAAAAGGGTTGATGATTTGTGTGAGCATGAGAACCCGGTAGGTCCATTGAAGATGATCAGCGGAATCATGGCTCAAGTGTGCGTGTGTGAGCATGAGAACCCGATAGGACCTGAAAGAATGGTCGGTGGAATTATGACTTGGGTGTGTGTGTGTGGCCTAGGAGCCCGGTAGGTTCTGAAAGAATGGTCAGCGGAACTAGTGCCGTGTGTGTTGAGAAATGTGAAATGATTAAAGACTGAGAGCTCGGTAGGTCCTGAAAGAGACGGTCAGCGGAATCAGTACTTTTGGGTGACAAAATCTGAATTTAGCATGAGAGCCCGGTAGGTCCTGAAAGATGGTTAGCGGAACCAGAGCTCGAGAAATAAAATGGAAAGTGGAATCGATACTTGGAAAATGATGACACAATTTACGATACGCTGCGATAACTCTGAAATGACACTAACACCTCTGTTTACCTATGTGATGTGAAATTTTTGCGAAATGATAAATTGTTATATGATATTTTTGTTAGTGTATGGGACATAGGGATAAGAGTTAGCTATTGGGCTTAATTGCTTACGGAGTTACTTTCGTGACCCTGGCATCTTATGCCAAAGTTTAGAGACGAACAGGAGAGATTTTATAATTTGAAAGAGTTTGGTGTTTCTCAGAAACTTGTCAATGAAGAAGAACGACGCGAGGAGTAGAAATTTAATCGGAGCATATAAGGATTATTTGGAAGTCTTGGAAGAGTTCACATTTTTGAAGTATTTAGAGGATTATTCAGTTGGCGGCTTGTTGATTATTTTAGATGTGTAGATTTATATTTAGCAAGAATGGACCCTGAAAGTGTTTGAAATACATGTAATTTGGAGTTTATTTTTATAAAATAGCGGGGCGTTACACCATCGATATGCTATTGGTCGGTACCAATAGCAGGGTTCTCTTAAAATTTGAATTTTGAAATTTCTCATGTGTTAAACTCTTATGAGGTCAGGTTATACAAATTTTGTCCTGACTTTATTGTAACTCTCACAAATGGAGGTGAGATTAGTCTCCTAAAAGTTTATTGATGTGTGTACTAATTAGCACGGACATGATACGATTTGATAAAGAAAACTGATTCTTTTGACCATAAATTCACAGAACTGTAATGGATATCGATAGTGCAAATACTGGCACACATGGTCCACTTCGAGTTCCGCATGGATAATCCGAACAATTTGATAATGTAAAAAAACTTGAGTGGTCCCGTGAAAAATTAGCTTAATTGGATATGTGTATGTGCTCTGTAACGACCCGTCCTAACTAACCTATTAAGCCTTAGCCTAACTACGTGGCTCAAAAGATCAACCTCAAGTTATACAATAATTTGTTGGTGTTTACTTATATACCTTATTACTTTTCATTTCATGGCTGATGTGGGACTGTTGCCCACTTTGGCTCTCACATACTCGATCCAATCTTCCAAATTATTGAACGAATTTGAATGAAAAATTAAAAAATTGGATCGAACACCTATACATATTCAATTATGTGTTTGTGGTTATAGAAGTATTGTTACACACATCCAATGTGTGTAGAGCCCATACTCTTGTGCTTATGAGTATGTGAGTGGGTGTGGTTGTAGAATGATTGATTATTGTTTACGAAAAAATTATTCATTGCTCTTGGGACACCACCCGAGTTCTATTCAACCATAAAATCAAAATTATGTGAAATCTGAGACTAAGGGGCTGTTTGATAAAACTGAAAACTAAAACTGAAAGCTAAAAAATTAAGTACTGAAAACTGAATGCTGAAATTCTTAAGCTGAAAAACTGTTTGATAAATATATTAAGTACTGAATTAAAAAAATGATGAAGTAATTTTGTTCCAATTCTCTCATAATTTACTAACAATCACAATATATTTATGGTAATGGTGGAGGAGTGGTGGAGGTAGTGGTGATGAAGTGGTGGTGGTGAGTGGTGGAGTGGTGGTGTAGTGGTGGTGGTGGTGTAGTGATGATAGTGGTGGTGGAGTGGTGGCGGTAGTGGAGTGGTGGTGATGATGGTGGTGGAGTGGTGGAGGTGGTAGGAGCGGTGGTGGTGGTGGTGTAGTGATGGTGGTGGAGTTAGTGGTGGTGGTGGAAGTGGTGTAGTGGTGGTAGTGGTGATGGTGGTGGTGAAGTGGTGGTGGTAGTATAGTGTTGGTAGTGGTAGTGGTAGTGGTAGTGTTGGAAGTGGTGTTGGTGGTGGTGGAGGTAGTGGAGGAAGTGGTGGTGGCGGTGGTGGAGGTGGTGTAGTGGTGGTGATTGTGGTGGAGGTGTTGGTAGAAGTGGTTGTGGTATGATCGTTAATTTTTTTTTTTTTGAAAATATGGTTAAATGTAAGAACACAAAAATTCAGCCAGAATCAAGTAGCTCAAAGCTATTTATTTTTTTTCAACTTTTTAGCCTATATTTTAAGTGGTACTTAATTTGTTAAGCAATGTAAAATGTGGTTATCAAATCTACTGAATTACTTATTACTTAATTGATTCAGTTTTAAGTGCTGAATTTATGTTACTCCATCCGTCCCATAAAGAATGACAATTTTTGATATTCGTGTCATTTTACATCGCTTATATCTTTCAATCTATAATATTTTTCATAAATTTGAAAACTTTGTATAATAGAATTAATCGAGAACTATCAAACAAGATCCATATTGCATATGTTTTGACATCCCTATTGAAAGATATAAGGAGTTGAAATTGGCACGGATATCAAAAATTGACATTCAATTTGAGATGGAGGGAGTATCAAACAAGCCTTAAGTGTGTGGACCACAGTGTAATGTGTGGTGGGAAAAGGTTTAGAGCAGCGCCACGCGGTGTTTAAGGGCGCTGAATAATCTCTCATTGGTTTCTGTGTTTAAGTCACGCTAACGTCACCCGTGACGGTGACGTCTTTTGATAGCCTGCATGCCACGTGGACGATGACGACAGCCGACAAGGTCGAGGGTGGAGCGGGTAAAAGATCGGCGTTGACGAAAGCCTATAGACACTCTAGTACTCCACATGGGGGATGACGTCATTATCTATTCCAAAAGCCTCGTCCAGCTGACGTGAGCTTCGCGCACCGTCCGCGACCCTTTTTTTTTTTTGCGCGCGCCTACTTTTTTTTTTTAACGAAGGTTACTCTTCTTTTTTACCCCGAAAAATAATACTTCTTCTGTCCCGATTTGTTTCTCTTTTTACTATTTGAGATTTTCTATAAAATTGTCTATATATTTTAATTTACAATATTTTTATATGTAATATGAATCTTATTTGATATATCTTAATTAAGTTTGTAATATGATGTTTTTGAAATTACGTAAAATATTATTGATTGTGAGATATAGACAATTTTTTGAAAGACACGTATGTTAAAATTGGATAAACAAACTGGGACGGAGAAAGTAGGACCAGTCGAGATTTTTACGGTCCAGTATTTTATTTTGAGGCAGATTTCCAATCACAATTTTTTTTACTTTAAGTACTTTGGGACTTTTTGGAGTAGTGTGTCTAAAAGTTGTAGAAAGATTGTTCCTAGTAACTTTTTGGGCATTTTTTGCTTTTTCCAATTGACCATTCATCTACTTTTTGTTAGAAACAAAGCATACACAGTATTTATGGGCAACATGGGAAATTCACTTTCTATTTTTCGTGGTGGTCGGTTGGGCTGGCTATTGCTACAGTGCAGCAGGCCTAAAAAAGTTTTGGAAGAACAAGTTAATGTGACCTTTTGCTTTTTCTTACAGGAAAAAAGTAAAATAAGTGTTAGCGCATGCAGTGTGCAGTAGTGGACTTTTTTTATTTGTTATTATTTAAATTTTTTTTCGTTTGTCAGTGTTGTGCCATTTTTTTTTTTGACTTTTTGATTCAAAATGAATTAGATAAGTAAAATTATTTATTTTTACTCAAATATTTTGGGAAATAACCAATTTTAGTTAAAAAAAAAGTCTTTTTTTTTATTACTTTTTTTTGGCTAAAAGGTGATTATTTTTCAAAATATTTGAGTAAAAATAAATTTTTTTAACTTTTCCGAATCAATAATCCATAAAATTTTGGCGTTAAATGAACAATCGCAATTTTTTTTGACTAAGTACAAAATGTTTTAAAAAAAAAAAAGTTTTTAGCCAAATGGGATTTGAGATATCAATTGGAATTGTGGCATTTTCCGTTCCGAAGAATCTTATAAAAAGTCTAATTATAATGTTTCTATAAAGAGCAATCATGAGAAGTTATAATTTTCAAAATATAATGATGGTATCCTCAAAAAAAAAGAAAAAGAAAAAAGAAGAAGTTGAATTTACAAAGTTGGATGCCAAGAGAGTGGCGATCAGAGTAAGTTTTTGTGATTTTATTTTTTATCGCTTTATTTAACTACTTTTACTGTTTGTATTGGTTTATAATATCTTTTTGTATGTGAACAATAAAAATTAAAATATATCACCATTTCAAATGAATAAACATGATATTTCTCTAGGATGTCATTTTCGTATGAAAGAATTATTATCACCCTTTTAAAAATGGTTGACTCTATCCTAATAACATCTATTATTGAAAAAAAAAAAAATCTTAACAGAATTTGATTACGTTGTAGATCTAGAAATGTGAATGTCTCAAGAGTCTGGTTTGGCTTTTTCTTTTTTCTTTCTCAAAGCATCTAAAAGGGAGGCAACAAAAATCGAAATAAAACTATATATATCAAGAGTCATGACAGCAAAAGACACTTTTAAGGGAGATATTTAAATTTATTACATCATCTTAACGTAGCTCTCAATAATGGCTCTTCAAATTCTCACATCATCGAATGTAGTACGTAGAATGATTGACGAATTCATCACTTCATTTGGTAAAATAAATTCCCAAAAGTAAACGAATACTCCCTTCGTCTCTTTTTAAAGTGTCCCGCTTCGTAACTCCAACTTATTAAAAATACATCATTATTATACCTTTCACATCAACAACTTATTTTTCCCACTTTCACTACTTACCCATCATCATTACACTTTTATTCACTTACTTTTCAAAATGGAATACATATTTTTAGGGACAAAATAGATAATACACAACTTTTACCCACTAACTTTACAAAATGGACACTTATTAAGGGATAACCTAAAATAAAATACTGGACTCTAAGGGGGTGTTTGGAAACCCATGTTTTGACTTTTTATTTTTAACTTTTTAACGTTTAATGTATTTTCAATTAGGTACAATGTTTGGATGATATGTGTAGAATGCATTTTACAGTAATAGTAGTGTTTGGAAAATATGTGATAAAAATGAATTATGAGTTATTTTTTACTATATTGCCCTTGTTTTGAGACAAACCATTTGTCTCTCTTTCACCCACGCACGAACCAATTCCAAACCCATTTCTCTCTCTTCTCCTCCCATACCCAATCTCCATTTCTGCAAATCAATAACCCATTTTCCTCCTAAAAAACCAACAGCCCAACCCCCCTCCTCTCTCTCTCTCTCTCTCTCTCTCTCTCTCTCATACAAAATCAAAAACGGCGGGGCGGATCTGGGAGAGGTGGGTCTTGGAGATCATAGGGTTTCGAAATTGAATCTGGTGAAGCCACTCTAAATGGGTTTCGAAATTAAATCTGGTGGGTTTTGTAGAGTTTTTAGTGGAGTAGATGGATATGTAGTGGGTTTTGTGAAGTTTCAAAATTGAATCTGGTGAAGCCATTCTCTCTTCTCGTATTCTCCTGGTATGTGAGAACTGTGAAAATGTGAAGGAAATCAGTAGAGGGGACAAAACCAGGGCTTTGTGGAATTATCTCAAAAAGAAGAGGATAGGAATGCCTTTTGGCATGACAGGAGAACAAAATGGGAAAATGGGAATGGGAAAAGCTCCTAGAGAGCTCTTTTTCCGTTTTCTTCTCCTTTCTTCAAATATGAAAACCCATTCTTGCAAAAACCAATTCTCATGTTTTCTGCCAAACAGCAAAAATTGAAAAAAGAGAATCCAAAAAGCTGAAAATGAAGCTGCCAAACGGGCCCTAAATAAGGGACGGAGAGAGTAACTTAATTTTAAACCGTGGAGATGCTCATATGTGGTTGAGGTAGACCATGAAAGAGAGAGAAATCAAACATGATATATAGCATGAGACCATTGCGTTATAGTATATATCTTCTTTTTGATACTAAAATATTGTTTTTTCAATTGTTTTTTCTCAAACATTGAAAAACTTATGGTGCTAGTTATTACTTAAAAAACAACTCTAAAAAGAATAATTGAATGATAAGTCTATTTGTTAGCATCTGCAAAGAAATAGTTGGATTTACGAAGAAATTAAAATTATGAAACAAAAGACGTGCAAGTTTTGAATAAACGATGATAGTAATATACTATTAGTGAAGTCATTATGGACATCACAAAAAATCCTCGAGAGTGAGAGAGAGAGAGAGAGAGAGAGAGAGAGAGAGGACTAGAAATGACATAAACAGAGAATTGACATCACAAAAACATTCGACAAACTAGTTGCTGACAGTTATTACAAAAAAACTAGTTGCTGACATCTATATGCACACTTGCTTATGTCAGAATTTAGATGAAACGATAATTAGCAAGCAAAAAGATTCGCTTTGTTTGGTTGATAGTTTAGTTTAATTTAGTTTTGGTAGTTGGTAGAGAGGAAAATAAGATAATGATTAGAGAGAGAAATAAAATTAATAATTAGAGATATAAGATAATAATTAAAAAAAGATATAAAATAATAATTAAAAAACAAAAAATAAAACTAAAGAAAAACGGCAACCGAACACATTGAATCTTTTGCCTACTTAAGCATGATTGTGTTTTTGCCTACTCTTTTTTTTTTTTGGTAGTCTTGCACTTTTTTAATCACACAGATAACTCTTCAAAAAAGCCAATTTTTTTGGACCATCAATACAAAAATGAACCCCACGTCTCGCATGACATCAGATAAATAGGAGAGAGAGAGAGAGAGAGAGAGTGCAGAGAGAGAGAGAGTCGCAATTCATTTGTGGGGCGTAGCATCTGCTGAAACGTAAGCCACACCACATGTAACGCGTAAAGATATCCTAACTGCCGTTGACGCCGACTTCTTCAAGTCACCCACCCAAATACAAATTGTAGGAAATTGCTACGAGTACAACACTGGCCCCGTTTGATAAACCCGAATAGTCAAGATGGAATTGGTATATATGGTGATGTGGTTGATAATGAAGTGGGATTGATAATGAGACAGAATTGATAAATTATTTATTTGTTTTGCATCGGATTAAAAGATGGTATTGAATTGATAGTACCGACCTCAAGTTTGTTTGCAAATGTTAGGATGAGTTTCAAAAAATGAATTGATAATTTTGCCCTTGGCATTCAATTTTTTTTTTTTTTTTTTTGTAGCTGGGCTCTATTTCCCATAAACAATCTCCATATTAGGTTTAACAAGGATAATTTAGTACTTTTGTAATATTACGGTTGGGATTGAATCGTGAATACTAAGTCCCAAAAATATTGCTTAATACCCCCCAATCATACTACCATCAGATTACGATGCCGAACCAATTTTGTGAACCAAACACAATATTACTAATGCCCTCAACTTGAATTAGATTTTTACCCCCCTCGTATCATTGAAGATTCTATTAACTTGTGTTCTACACTATTTATCGTGCCTATCTTGCACCTTAACTATTTATTACTGTAGATTTCAGTAACATATTTAAATGTAATAATAATAATCATCATCGACAATGTCCATTCAAATTACGAAACGAGTATCGACCCCCAAGATTCTCACGCGGTGAAGTCATGACGTGCACACCACCCGCATTACGTAAGGACGATCTCTGTGTGGATAAATGCTGGCGATGGATTGATTGAGAGATTTAAATAAATAAATAATACTATACTCCTCCTTAAAGTGACGAAATAGTAAAGTAAGAGGGACGAAAAGTAAACAAAATCTTATAAAAAACAAAATCTTATACTATTAAACCCAAAATCTTGCGTCACCCTCCTCCTACCCCCTCCCTCTCTCTCTCTCTCTACAAACATCTCCCCCCGTATATAAATTCAGACCTCCATTCCAAATCCACCACACCACAAACCCCCTATACTCTCTCTCTAAATCTCTCTCTCTCTCTCTCTCTCTCTCTCTAAAATGCAAGAAGCACTCCCTTACAAGACCTGGCAACCAATCCCCCACCAAACTTTCCTGACCCGGTCACCCAAACCCAACCCAATTCCCGTCGACGCAAAATCCGTTACGAAACCGTTTAATCTCAACGGATCAGTTGGATCTGCTACGAACAAATCCCCGACCGCCGACGTCCGGAACATGGTGTCGGAAAACGCCGTGATAGTGTTCGGTAAGCGCGGGTGCTGCATGAGCCACGTGGTCAAGCGCCTGCTCCAGGGCCTGGGCGTGAACCCCGTGGTGTTCGAAATCGAGGAAACCGACGACAACGGCGTCGTTGATGAATTGGAGGAGGTAGTCGGCAGCGGCGGCGGCAGTGAAGAGGGCGGGCGGCGGTTGCAGTTTCCGGCGGTGTTTATCGGAGGGGAGTTGTTCGGAGGGTTGGATCGGATTATGGCGACCCATATTACCGGAGAGTTGATCCCGGTGTTGAAAAAAGCTGGCGCGTTATGGCTTTGATTATTGATTATATTTTTCTTCAGATTATGAAGCTTTTTTTTTTTTTTGTTAGTAGTAATTTGTTTCCCGTTTTTTTTTTTTTTTTTTTTACCCTGTTTTCCTGACCTCTCCTTCTCAAGCTGGGAATGATTTTTGAATTTTATATTTTGATGTTAAAAGAGATGTGACATGGATTTGTACATAAAAAAAAAAAAAAAAAAGTTCCATTTTTGTTCAATTTTTTTGGGATGCTTTTAGAGCAATTTATGTTGATGGGGTAAGCGGTCCTGCCGAGCGGATGCAGGATGTATTTGGACCGTTCAAAAAGATTTTTAACGGTCTGAACTATTGATTGCTGAGACGGATGGTTCGGATGCGTGCTGCATCTGCTTGACGAGAACCTGCTTGGCAACGTTCCCAGATTCATCTTATAATATAATGTTACTGCTATTGAACCTAATTGTAAAATAAGGATTTTTATTTTGGGGCTCTAACAATTACTTCTGGCACTCCAACAAATGGAGTGTCAAAATCAAATGCATATAGGGATTGATTTTGGAACTCCACTATTAGAGTGGCGAAACTAATTTTTGGAGCACCAAAATCAATCTCATCAAACAATCCAAAAACTATCAATATTTGAGGGATAGAAGGTGGATGAACAAATTGTGAGGGGATGGACCGGATGGTTCTCTCTGGAATGACAAACGTGACGGAAATGGACCATTTATTTATTTATTTATATATCAGGAAATGGACCAATTGATTACCGTATTTAAGTTTGTTTTGAAAAACATAACGAGTTTTAAAAATATACTCCTATTTTAAACTAGTCGGGCCAATTCAAATGATTTTTACACAAGTCGATTTTCCATAAACTTCTTCCATACATCAAAACCCAAACAAGCTGAGTAGTAGCGGATTTGATTGTCGATCATGAACAAGGTTTTAAAAAATTAACGCGAGCCTAGACTCGAGTAGCCTAACTGGTTGAGCAACTATATATTTCTCTCTCCCTCCTCAGAATTTTCTTTGAATTCGATTCGTCATAATGGAATTTAGCTGTTTTTTGATGGCCAGACATAATTATATAACGACCATATGGTAAGAAAACAAAGCATTGCTATTTCTTGATTTTCTTCGGTTTCGATTGGGTTAGGACATAAATAAAGGCGCATTAGTCAAAACCATCAATCCTCCTTATTTTTTCGATTGATGAATCCAAGACCGAATCATCAATCGAACTGAAGTTGATGATTTTGTCAAGGTTGTTACGGTACCTAGAATTGAGGTTGTAGCTGCTCATAAATATAGCCAAGCAGCTATACCCTACTGTATAAATGTTTCATAGTAACGGGATATGATTGTTGTCGGAAAAAAGACCGAATCATCAAAATTAGATTTTGAAACTCGAGCCATTTCCAAATTTATTTGACTTGATAAATGGAAAAATAACAGTAAATCATCGATTGAGAGATCCAACCAAACTGATGATGCATCTAGGAATTATACTACTTGTTTCATTACTTCAACAACAATGCAACCACAGTGTATAACAACCATCACATCTAATGAAAGAAGTAAATTAACAACCACCACAATTCTATATAACGATTCGAGCCTGCAAAGTACGTATAGGCCTTCACATCTTAAACATCCGTAATAGTAAAATCGTGGTAATCAAATACAGTATTGGTTCATGCCTCGTCAAATGTTTAGAGTCTGTCTGTGCTCAGCTGGATACAGATGTGCAATCGTAAAATATTTTTCTAAAAACGACACGCATATAGAGCCTTACAAAATGAACGGCTCGAGTCGTCATGTGAAACTGTGATAAATTCTACTCCGTAATTTTTTATTTTTTTTGAAAACTTCTATTTTGTGTCACTAGATTCACCATAATTAAGCGCAACGCATGGGAATCTGCCGAAAACACCTTTTTTTTTTTCAGCAGTGCCACGCCCACCACTGTGTTTCGCCGCTCTACATCTCACCGCCCATCTCGGTGGTCCCTGGAAGACTTTTTCAAAATCCAGATCGTCTAAAATACTTTTGAAAAATACTTTTGGACGGTGAAATTGAAAGCGGTGAATTTTAAGTGATGGGCGTACTCTCTATTTTTTTGTTTTTGTTTTGGCAGTGATCTCGTGAGAAACATGGGTCGCCCAGCTGTCGCTGTCAATTCCAGTGAATTACTTGCATTCCAATTAAGTCATCCTTTGCGTCACAATTAGGAGACTTTGCGTAATGTCCTCTCTCTCTCTCTCTCTCTCTCTCTCTCTCTCTCTCTCTGATAACAAAAGCAAGTGAAAAGCAGGCTTCAAGTTGTAAATTTCACTACTTAAACCAGGACAATAATACACTTAAAAGGCGATAATCACATGGTCATTTGCATTCGCACCTAGTCATAGTTCACAGATAAAATCGCTTTCAGAAAGCATGTACATGTTAGGGATCATATGCTTTCAAAATTTTCAGCCTCTGTTCATGGACTGAAAATTAGTGGGGTTAGGTAACAATCACTAGAAGATAGTTCCATATTCAGCTCACACATTCTAAGGCAACAGAGAAGTTAACACACATCAAAGTGAAGCTTTGCAGCCATGTTTTTTTTTAGCTTATGGACCATCAATGTTATCGAACCATGAATCAAAATCATCCAACGCTAACACTTTGCATTTGGAAACAGGACCAGAGGAAGAAGATGACGTAATATCGAGATGGGTTGAAATCCCCTCATCGGACTGTAGGGAGACCTTTCGATTTGTCAAGTTGGATGTTGCGTCGAGTAGGTCATCAAGAGCATCATCAAAGCTCGCCGTAGCAGAAGCTGACTTGGATGGATTTGAACCTTTTCTTGAAAGTGGAGCACTGTGAACAGATGAAGTTCCTCCTACCGATGATGAAGTTGACGTTTCTTGTTGGATAGAAAATGTCTCACTGGTGGATGTCACCTTGAGTAGGTCATCAAGGGCATCATCAAAGTTGGCCACCGAAGTGGGTTTAGTTAAATCTGGACCTTTCGTTGAAGGTTGACAAGCAACCTGTTTTAATGAGGAGATTCCTTCAGATGTTGACGAAGTTTCTTTCTGGTGAACCGAAAATGAGTCACTAGAATTCTTTGTGACGGCAGAGGAATCAAGGATGTTTGCTTCACTGAAGGACTCAAGAAGCATATCGAGTTCTGCTTCTGAAGCAGCCGCCTGGACTCTGAATGATTTCTTCTTTGTGTTTGCAACAGAAGTACCATAAGATTGTGCTCCATGGTACTGCACCATCCTTTCACTGGTTCCCAGAGATTGATGTACTTCATCCTTAATTTGATTCATTCTCTCCAATTCTTGATTAGAGGAGGTTGAAACTGAATTTCCCGTCACCCCTTCACGTTGGAATGCAGCTTGTCCTTCGCCAGGTTCCTGGCTGAAGCTAGTTTCTAGTTCTTCTGAGCACTGTAAGATACAAACACTAAATGTGTAGAAATTCTTAATTCGACAAGTGTGAACATTTAAAAACTCGTAAGGTGGGAGAAAAGCTAAAGATTACTGGAATTCGATTTTTGGCTTCTTGAAATGGATTCAGCAACAACCTATTTTCATATTTGATTCATAAATACTTGATTTTTAGTTAGATTATCAAAATAAAACCATGGAAGATCAAGTCATTATGTTTATTAGCTACTATACTGATTCAATAACTTTTTCACAGAACAAAAGATATCAGAAAAAGTACACATGAGAAAGGCGATCGAGACCTAAATGATGATTGCATTAAAACAGTTTCTCCTTTCTGAGAAGGCATTGAAACAGTTTGAAACCAATGATTAAACTGTTAAAATGCGAGGTGCAACTGTATACAATTGACTTTTCACTGTGGTTAAACCTTAAAATGCGAGGTGAAACTATATACCATTAACTTTTCACTATGGTTAAACCTTGGGAAAAACTTTCTGAAGAACTTTCCAAGACTTTATTAGAGCCTTCCGCAAATAGTCCCAGACAAACCTTTGTGCGCCGGCAATGCACTTAAGTATTTAACTAGGCTATCATACATTCAATAGTATTTCAGAGAATCAGAGGTCATGCTCACGTATCAGGCATAAAAGAACTTCTGCTCTGGATGTTAGAGTTCTATCAAATTACAATTCAAGCATAACACAATTTTTTAAGAAACCAAACTTTGTAAAACGTACCGTGGTGAAGTAAAATATGTAGAGAAAAGATTGACCAACTGTTTTGGATAAATCCAGAACTATTCACTGGGATATCTTGTGAATTCTATTCCAGACTGACTCCATTTTCTAACAAATCAAGAGCATTGTCCTTCTAGCAACAGAAAAAAACTTGAAACTCCACTCATCATGAGGTGGCCTGATGAAAAATACATACCAGCTCTGGCGGTAAAAACTCTGGGTCAATGAGGAGCCTCTGTGACAAATCTGCTTTTGCAAGTTGCTCCGCAAGAAGATGAAGATTAAGGGAAAGAAAGGACGCCTATATACCAAGGGGAAGGAAAAGGAAAAGTAAGCGATAAGATCGATGTGAGCCAACCAATATGCCTTGAATAAGAATAGGAGTACATAAAGGAAAGTTGAGTAGCTTGCAGTTAATGTTTGAAAACTAGCTGAAATATCATTTGCAAAAATGGAAGACAAAAACATAAACAATGATTTATCTCATTTCCTCTAAAACCAAAAGCATGACAAGGTCCCTAGGCTCCTTGATTCTGTAGCCACTACGAGTTCAACAACTCGATCTCTGATCAGCACGATTCCGGATCCATCCGACCAAGTAGAAAGGCATGAGTGAATGAGATGTGATGTGATGAAGGTTTATTAGAGACTACGGAATCTAGAGACAATATATGCTCATAGTGTGTATTGTAGTAGATTGCAACAAAGAGTAAACTATATATGCAATTTACTTCATCCAAGTACACAAAATTATAGAGGGGAAGGGTTTCTCTCTCTAAAGTGGGCTGAGGTCTTACACATACCATAAAAGGGTGAAAGAAAGCATATATACTCCTCAAAAAACGCAGCCCAGATTCAGCCAATCAAAAGGCGCTCCAGAGCGGTGCCAGAGTGCTACAAGCTCACTTTGCAGTGTCCTCGGGGGCACTCAAGGGCGCTTTGCAGCGCCAGAGCGCCCTCACTCTTCAAAAGATATGCAAACAAAAACTAAGAACAAGATGGACGTGCTCTAGGAGCGCTTCATGGCACCCATGCACCTTTTGGGAGCCACGGGAGTAAGGCCGTCTGCCATGAAATACAATCACAACAACCACCACAGAACCCAAGAAGTCCCCCAATCATTGAGAGTATGGGCGGGGGAGGATCGGAGATAGATCTAACCTTTAACAGTATATGAACAAAGTGGCTACTCTCTGAATACCACTGAAACAGTGGCCCTCCATTCCTCCAAGAACCAAGGAGCTAAATGGACGTTTTGCCGCGGACTATGCCCCCAAATCAAAGCCAAAAGGCATTCATAGTCCCGAGCATCGGTGTTGCACAACAGGCCGTCAGCCATGAAATGCTCTTTGAAAAATTTTAGACTCTCTTTATACCAATAAAAAAACTAACCTATTCATGCCTTGGACAAAAACCCTGTTTTCCCAACAAATGCCTAGATAAGATTTAAAACAATGATGCATGGAGATTCCAAATGCATATACCTTTCAAAATTCATAAATTAAGCACATGCACTTGCACAACATCTTCAACTAGAAAAGTCTTGAATTAAAGGGCGGAGTATCTAAAACAAATAAAAACCACCCAAACCCAATAGAAACAAGAACAATTACAGACTCCAATGGTTTGTCAAATCATGAAATCGCCAATAAACCTAACAATTGCGTGCCATGACAACCAATTTGTTACATATGTGGCTCTTTGCCAGGCGAGGTAATTTGCAGCGGGCTTCCAACTAGCTTCACTTTTGCTCACAATCTCTAGACTACTTTTAAATATAGGTGGGATCTTAATTCCTCGTTTTTGACATGCTACTCACAGGGAAAGTGCCATTTGTTGGTTTTCCAATGGAGAGGGGAACAGAATATCTTTAGTGCTCTCGCCTTACTCAGTAGGCCCGGTAATAGCTATCAGTCTTTCTCTGCCCTGCCCTGCCTGAATGCAAACTTTCTTTTCAAACATCATGTAGCAGCTGAAGATTAAGTTATGCTGCTTATGCCTGTTATGTCATTTATAGCTAGGTCCTGTTCTAAGGCCTAGATGGTAGTGATATGTAGGGAACTGCAATACAAGGGAAAAATGACAAATATCTCATGTCCAATCTCCATCTTACTAAAACTTTGGTGGAGAATATCTTGTCCAAACACCACCTGGTCCACCTCTCCAGGCAGGTCAGAAAATCAAAAGAGAACGTCACTCGTGGATCTTCTAATAATAAGAATCATTGTCCATGATGCCACCGCAACCAAAAACTAAGATGACCCTTAGCAATTTTTTAAAACATTGAAAATAACCAATCCTTGTCCATGATGCTCTGCCCGACTAGCGCTTAGCAATTTTTTAGAACATTGAAAATAACCAGACATTCATTCTTCAAAAAAGACACAACCAAACGTGGTTGGGCTGGAACGGGAATGAAGTGCTCATTCCCATCCGATCTTAAGTACCGAAACCGCCATGGAACTCAGCTTAAACATGCTAGTTGCTTCCATCTTAGCTTTTGTCAAACGGTAATAAAAAAAAAACACAATTTTTTGTTCATTTGTACAACCATTGTTAATCTCTGATGTATGAAAGTGCCAACAGTGCAAAGTTACTGCACAGGTATCACCAAAACAACGGCAAAATGATTGACCAAACAAGTAACCAATGCATTCCAAACACCTGCAAGTTGCATTATGACAGTACCCACCTCTAGTTCTACACATCTGTATAATGGTTAACTTTCCCCTTATCTGTGTATCATATTTTACATGCAGTTCTGTGATAATCCATGTTGCAGTGTGTAGCCACGCTAAATATTCTTTGGAAAAATGTGGTGTAATTAAGTTGAAAATTAATCATTATGGTTGTTGACAATCAGAAGAAGGAAGTACAGCCACGGTAATTTTTCTTCCTGACGAAGGCTAATAAACGAACCAAAAGCACAAATCATGGAGCTTGCAAGAAAAAGAGAAGAGATAGCAAACACGTATTTTCTATATGACTGGAAACTAAATTTTAAATGTAAGCAAGGATTGAATGGCGTTTTATCATAAGCTTCTTTCTACAAACAGGTAAATTAACATGCAAAATGTATCAATCTTCAAATCTAATTATTTAATATCAGCTCTTGTGCTTTATCTTTTGAATAGAAAGTTCACATTTAGCAAAAGAAGCATAATGAAAAGATATATGAGGACATACCTCATGACTTGCAGTTGCTCTATCTTCAACCACAAAATTATCATCGCCCGTCCATGATAGAATGCCACCTTGTCCCCTTACAGAAAGCAGAGAACCAAATCCTTGATTGAAGTCTACAAAAAATTGAAGTCAATCTCCTGTCATAATATATGCTGAAACTATTGTAGCAAGAATTACTTGATCTACTTGAACTGATTAAATTCCAGTGAGACTTCTGAAACAATACTGTGCAACAATACAATTTACATGTCCAAACTTCAGAATACCCAGCCTCCAAGAATTAAGTACATGAAAATATCACAACCCATATTGCATATCAAACCAAACAATTATTGTCAATGTAAATATTGTGATTGAAGAGCGTGGACTAGAATAGGAACCTTAGAAGCACAGACATAGACACAGACACAGAAACGAAATTATGCATACTGAATAATACTGATAGAACATGTGTCAACAATTCTAAATACATACGGACTTATGCACCCATAAATCCAAGGGTAGATGCTCTTTTTTCAGAAATTTGAGAGAAAAAAGACAGGGACACGAAAAACGAATAGATAGACATAATTCATGTTTCAACTTTAGTTGTCATTCAACGAATATTGCATCCACAAACACCAAACACTAAAGGAAACCAAGCAAAAAAATGAAAACTAATACTGCTTCTACATCATTAGTTATTTTTTTCAAAAGGCTTCTACATCATTATAAGATGATCAATCAAAACGACAAGCCATGAGGCACAAGTGACAGGTTTGTTATAACTTTAACCCTTTCATTAAATTTTTTGAATAATGAAGTGATCTTCTTGTCCGACATGGATTTGGCAACCTCTTATGCGTGTCAGTGCTTCATAGACAGGAAATGAAGAGAAAAATATATTGATTACCTAATCCAAAAAGATGCTAACTGATACCCGAAAGTACATTACATATACACAAAGGAGACTACGGCCTGTGGTACTCTCTTTACACAGTTAATCCAAAGAAACCAAAGCAGTTTCTAAACAAGGATCCATCCACTATCGTTACCAGGAAAGCATAAGGTCAATGCCTTCAAAGTTCAAATGAATGCTAATCCCTTTTTCCCAATACTAACCACATCAGGCAAAAAGAGCACATTTCAAGCCCTCCACCCAATGAGAAAGATCCCCAAGAAGCACAGCCACTGCCGTGCAAAATACCTAATGTGCACTTTTCACCTCTTACCACTTGGCAGTGGATGAATATATGATCCGCCAACTCCCCTAGTTTGGTACACATGAAAGCACCAGTTAGGATTTTTTTTTTTTTTTTTGCTCTTAATGACACTACTGGTAGAAAGGACCTTCCCTTCTATGTCTCCAAATAACCAAATTAAAAGATGCCTTTCAAAAAACTTGAGACCAAGGAAAATCAACGGTACCACTAGACAAATCTGCATTTGTAAGAAGGCTTTGCCTCAAACCTCACAGACTTGAGATGCATCCCATCTAGCTTTGTTTTCTCCTCCTCTCCTAGGATCATACATTCCACACAGACTAACAAAACTCCATTATTTCATCTACTGCATGATAATGTCATAATGCACCCTTCTATGAAACCCACAACCCCTTCTAATTTTCCACCTTGACAAATCCGTTACCCGAAAAACAAATATACAAAATGATATAACTGATACAAATAAGGATAACCAAGTGCCAGTACATACCAGTGAGAACATCATCAAAAGAAGGAAAGCCATCCGAAGAAATATCCGTCAGAGACTGAGACTTTGCCTCAGAAATCAGGTGACCATAGTCTGCCCCTTTACTCTTCGGCATAACATCAATTGCTTGACTTGTGTTGTTGTGGGATGGATTTTCTAAACCTGAATCATACTCTTCCTCATACCGGTCCCAATTCGAGGGGAGTTTACTAGAACCCTGAGATTGATGGGGTTTTTCCCTAACTTGCTGTCCAGATGGATTTTTTCCACTGCTGGCTCCTACTGAAGGAGCTTTTGATGTTATATTTGGATGATGCTTCTTACTGTGGTGTTGAGAATGAGCTCTCTTTGACTTTGCCAAAGCTTTTGTATCCATTCTTTGTAAAGGAAAGGGGAAATTTCAGCGCAACACTAATGGACCTTACAGTTTTTTAGCCGAACAAAAACGGTGTTTATAGTTCACAACCCCTGCAACATAAAGTGCACATTAGACGTTTGACAAGTAATCTGCAGTTCCTAAGCTCCCTGTTTGATTCCTATTAACGCAAATATCCCTCAGGCACAAGCAAATAAGAACTTAGGCTTTATTTCGATATATATGGATTTCAAATGAAGGGATTAATAGTTCAATCTCACCAATAATACCAAAGGTCTAGTTACAGGAGACTGGTGAAACTAGAGAGAAAGATGGATTAGAGGTCCAAGAGATTTACTTTACGCGCATCATTGTACATGTTATAACTGCAATCCATGATATGAAGATTTCAAATCACTTCGATATAACTTCAAATCAATCATGATAAAGATCTCAAACCCAATGTCGAAATGTTAACTACATACCTAAATTTACAAAATCCTTAGAATAGGTGCAGTCAATCCATTTCATCTCAAATCTACATCTACCCACACAGAGGCTTATTCACGTGCAACAAATCCAAACCCAATACATGTGAGGAGTAATTTAGCTGTGCTCCCATCCCAACTGCCATCTTAATTAGGGGAAACATAACAGAAAAGCCAAACTTCTATATACCCAGATTCACAGATAACTCAAGAACGACTAAAAACATAACATTTCTCCTTACAACACGAATTTTTAGTGGAAAGCTTTAACCAGTTGAAATTCATAGAAAATTATGCAGGATAATGACGCGAGGGAAACTTTTGGAAGGAAGAATGAGGAGAGTTATTTTTTCGAATTTCGAGAGAGAACAATTCTCTACTCTACTGACCCTACTGCAAGCAGCTTAGATTGGCCACACTTCGCATTGTCGCAGACCGTAACAACTAGAAAAGGGGAGATTTAAAACTCTAGGTTCTACTGCTTTCACAAGTTCTTTTTCCAGCAAACAAACAAGAAGTTAAGCGTTAACATACACAACTTTCAGCGATTAATGACTGAAAAATAGCAATATGACAGAAAGATCAAAGATGCATTAGGGTTCATACCTGGTTTTGAGATTTGGGTAAGCTGAGTAGTTGCTCTACAACTGGTTACTGGAGTATTACACCATCGCGAACAACTCTCTCTCTCTCTCTCCCTCCTTGTAGCAGCGGGTTATTTGGGTCTGGAGATTGGCCCAATAATCTAGTCCAAGATTTAAAAAAGAGCCCAAATCATATGGGCCAATAAACCAAGAGGTACGTGGTTCTGGCTGTCTATCGAGTCGAGTCTATTGGGGCTTGGGCCCCGTTTAATACTCCTTTCATCCTTGAATAAATGTGCGGCGTGCAAATTTAGCCCTTTAAAAAAAGGATATATTTTTTATTAAATTTTATTTCCATAATTTTAAAGAATTTATTGATATCTATTGATTTATGGAAAAAATTTGATTCTTTTTACGAAAAATGCATCTTTTGAAAGGTCTAGATTTGTGTGCCGAACGCTATTAGGTTTGGGCTTATCTACTATTTTAGGTCCTATAGTTTCAATGGGGTCCTTATAATTTTTAACTGTCTCAATTTCATCTTTATAGACTATAGTTATACGTGCAAGTTTTAATTTGGTTATTATTGGCAAATTTATAGAAATGATCCTCCTAGTTTCATCTGAGTTTTGTTTTCGTCCTTCAAGTATCAATTGTAACTTTTTTGACCTTCAAATTTGGTTTTCGTACCAAGTTAGTCCAATTGATAACATCTGTCGGCCAAACTGGACAGAAAAAAAATCATATTGAGGGCAGACGTTATCAATTGGACTAACTTGGTACGAACGAACTGCAACATCCAAACTGCGATCAATCTAATTTTTTCCATCCAATTTGTTTGATAGAAGTTATCAATTGGATCGATTTGATACGAAAACTAAACTTGAAGGTCAAAAGAGTTGCAATTGATACTTAGAGGACGAAAATGAAACTCGGATGAAACTAGGAGGACCATTTCTATAAATTTTCCTTATTATATATGTGTTTTGAATGTTTCAATTTCGTCCTAAAGGTTTCTTTTTTTTTTTATTTTTGACAAGCCGTCCTAAAGGTTTCTTATTTGTTTCAATTTGAATTTTTTTTAATTAGAAATCAGTCCTTCATGTTTATATAATTATACATTAAACCTCTAAAGCCTATAAGGTTATATTTACTTTCCTAAGTTAGATTTTTAAATATTTTTAAAAAAAATTAATGGGTTAGAGTGTGGTCCTCCTAATCAGTAAGAATTCATTTTAATTCTACTAAATCTAACTATTATTGATGCATTTTCAGAATTAGATTTTTTATGGCTATTACAAGTATGACTTTTTCCCATTATTTGTTAAAGTTAAATTTTCTTCCTTCACATTCTATATTTCAATTTGGATAGATCACTTTTTATCTTTGCGATAAGTTCTTTAATCATTCATCTCGACAAGAAGAATCAGAAAAATATAAAATTATGTACCAAAGTTGAAAAAAAAGATCATATAAAACGATACTATGGACACAGAGAAGAGTTGGGACCAATATGATCTTCAATCTCTTGGGGCTGGTATGCAGAGAAGAGTTGGGAGATGCATTACTGATGATAGATTGTCCTCTAATTCTATCATTAAAATGGAAAGGAGAGGAAGAAGATCGAAGAGGAAAATTAAATTAAAAGGAAAACATATTGCAGAGTTTGGTGCTGAGATAATCCTCAGGAAAAATAAGGGCCCTTCCTCTTCGCTTCTTTTCAAGGAGACTCGGAAGACACTGAATTTTGGTCCCATGATAGGCATTAAGTCTAGAGGGGGGAGGAATTCTTTGTTAAAAGCAATTTTTTGAAATGTAGGAGAATGAATTAGCGGATAGAATCAACGCTTTTGATAATCTGGAGGAGGATGTTGACTTTGAGGAAGACGCGCGGCTCTCTTTCCTTGGAGTTTGTACTCCAAGGTTTGGTGTTTCCGGTTTGATCTTATGCCCTTCTATCAAGGATATCACTGCCACAGCAGAGCAGAACACAGCTGCAGCAAAGGATTCTATCACAGCTGATCACAGCTCTCATCAGGTTCAAGTGAAGTCCACGTGTTAACAGAATTAGTTGAGGGTTAGCTGTTTAGTTAGTGGTTAGTGGTCCTAATTAGTCAGAGCTAAGTTGATTTGTAACTGGCGTATTATATAAGCCAGATTATCTCCACCGAGATCATTGAACAGGATTGAATAATAGATTTGAGTTCCATTTTTCTCTCTCTCTCTCTCTTGTTCTTGACATCTCTCTTCTTTCTGATGATGAATGTGGTTAATTAGGTTTGTTTAAGCATGAATTTCTGATTTTCCACATGGTATCAGAACCACAACGACGTAAGTCTTAGCTTCGATCCGAAGAAATTTCCTGTCTAGCTTCCGAAGAAATCGCAAGTCTTTGCTTCGATCCGAAGAAATTTCCGACGCAAGTCTTAGCTTCGACGAAATTTTCCTGTCTAGTTTTCTCAGATCTGTTCGTCAACAAGATCTATGTTCTTCAGAAGATGTCTTCGTCTACAGCTTCAACCGATAATGGTGTAACAATGCCTACAGCTCTGGCATTTTGGTTTCCAATTTCCATTCCCTCGTCACAATCAGGTTAACCTCTGACAACTATCTACTTTGGAAAACTCAAGTTCTTAATGCACTAAGGGCAAATGGTTTTATTGAATACGTGAAGGGAACTGTTGAGATGCCTCCTCTTCAGATCAAAGATACGAATAATAATCTGATTACCAATCCAGCATTTCTGACTTGGACTTTGATTGATAATCAATTGTTGTCATGTTTGACTGCTTCTCTGTCGTCTTCAACATTACCTCTTGTTCTAGGGTTAGAACATGCAGCAGATGTATGGAAAAGCTTGGAGAATCGTTTTAATTCTTTGTCTAGGTCCAATCTCCATGACCTTAAACGAACTCTCTTTAATTTCACAAAGACTGGTACAATGGAGCAATACTTTGATGATATGAAGATCTGTGCTAAAAACTGAGTGCAGTTGGCTATGAGGTAGATGACGATGACATGGTGTTTCATGCTATCAATGGTTTACCAGAAGAAGAGTTTAGTTCGTTAAAGCAAACTCTAAGGACACATAGAGATCTTAAGTTTCATGAACTGGTGTCCATTTTAAAGGCAGAAGAACAGCAAACACAAAAGTCTAAGTTGAAAGTTGGAACCAGTAGTGTTTTTGTGGCTACACAGAAACTGCAAGATCTTAGTATCTCTGGAACAAGTTCCTCATCTGCTGGTCCCATGTCTCAGCATAATGCAAGCACAAGTACCACAATTGCTATTCCAATTCTGCCCACACCTTTGTCCCAAACTTTTCAACCACAATCATCTCAAACTTTTCAGCCCCAAGGAACACAGAGTTTTCAGCAGTCACAGAGTTTTTCACCATTTTAACCCTCTCAAAATCTGCAGCATTATCAACATTTTCAACCACAACAAGCACCAATGTATCAACCACCACAGAATTTTCCTCAAGCACCTAATTTTTCAAATAGGTTTTCCAATCCTAATAGGAACAGATCAAGAGGACAAGGTTTTATGACCTTCCCAAGACCAGCATGCCAGATCTGTGGTAAGGATAATCACTCAGCTCGTACTTGTCATTATAGGAACACTCAAACTTCAGGTTTTCCATCTTCTGGTTATGGTGTTCCTGGCATGGTTCCATCTTCTGGTTTTCAGCATCCAGGGTTTCAGCCTTCCTCTATGTGGCGGAATGGGATTTCAACATCTCCTTTTCAAGGGTCATTTCAGATGCCTATGGCATATGCTCAGTTTTCTTCTACATCTCAGTTTCCTTCTACTTTAGTTCCTCAGCAACTATTTGTGCCTTCTGGTAATGCTCCTGGTTATAGTGGAGGTGGTGGATATCATGGAATGTTTCCTACTTCAGGTTCTGGGCCAGGCATACTTGGATTAGGAGGTCTTGGGTCTAATCTTCCACCTGCTTCAGCTTTTGCAGCTTGTGCTTCTGGTTCAGGACTGACTGAGATGTCCAATGCTACTCCTCCTCAAAATTGGTATCTTGATAGTGGGGCTACTAATCATGTAACAACTGAACTCAATAATATCATGAGTCCTCAGCCCTACACAGCAGGAGGTGGTGTCATGGTTGGAAATGGTAATTCTCTTTCTATCTCATCCACTGGTAATGGTATTTTGCCAACACCAACAGCTTAGTTTCATCTTACTAATGTGTTGCATACTCCAGCAATAACTCATAACCTTCTGTCAGTTTTTCAACTTGCTAAGGATAATGATTGTACTCTAATCTTCAACTCTACTGGTTGTGTCATTCAGGACAACCAATCCCATCAAGTTCTGTTCAAGGGGCCATGCCACAAGGGCCTCTATCCTATCCAGAGTTGCTTTGAGTCAGAATCTTCTCAGGTTCCTCGTGTTTTTCATACAAATAAGAGTGTGACCACTTCTTCTGCCTCTTTGTGGCACCAGAAACTTGGTCACCCTAGTTATCCTCTTTTCCAATCTCTTATCAAACAGTTTGATTTGCCTGTTTCTAAGCCCTATGATGTTCAATGTTTTAGTTGTAACAAAGTGAAAAGTCACAAATTAGCTTTTCCATTGTCTACAACTAAGTCTGTTTTACCTTTTGATTTACTACACATGGATGTATGGGGACCAGCTCCTATTTATTCAGTCAAGGGCTATAGATATTATCTGCTTATAATTGATGACTGTACTAGATTCTCTTGGTTGTTTCCTTTGTTTCATAAGTCTGATGTACAGACTATTCTTACACAATTCAAAGCTTATATTCACACTTAGTTCAGTAGCACTGCCAAAACAGTTAGATCTGATAATGGTACAGAATTTGTTAACCATTATTTGACTGATTTGTTTCTTAATTCTGGTATAATCCACCAAACTTCTTGCCCATATACAGCTGAACAAAATGGACTAGTTGAACGGAAACATAGGCATCTAATGGAAACAACGCTTACCCTTCTTGATCAAGCAGGCATGCCTGCTCATTTTTGGTTAGAGGCCTTATTTACTACAGTTTTTCTGGCCAATAGACTTCCTCATTCCTCTTTAAATTTTCAAGTCCCATATGTTCTATTGTTTCATACTCAACCTGATTATCTTTCACTAAAACCATTTGGTTGTGCTTGTTTTCCTTGGCTTAAACCATATACTTCTCATAAGTTGCTTCCTAAGTCCACCACTTGTGTTTTTCTTGGCTATTGCTCTACTTCCAAAGGATATAGATGTTTTGATCCCATCACCAATAAGGTGTATATCTCCAGACATGTGAGATTTCTTGAGAACCAATTTCCTTATTCTTCCCTTATTTCTTCTTCTTCTCCCTCAGACTCTGAATTTCCTTTAACTTCTTTTTCTGTTCCTCTTACCTGTTTTCCACATATCACAATCGATGTGTCTTCTTCTATTCCATTGTCCTCACCTTCAGTTCAGTCTATTCCTGTCCCTGTTCCACTTTTTCCCATAGCTTCTTCTGCACCCATTTCTGTTCCACTTGAAGTTTCCCACAGTCATGATTCAACTTCTTCCTTTTCTCCTTGCTCCTCTTCTTCTCCTGATTCTCATTCTCTTGCACCTACTACTCCCCTTTCTTCTTCAGTTTCTCTACCCCTTTCTGTCCCCCATTCTAACCCTTCTGCGATCCCTATTCACTCTATGAGAACCAGATCCAAAGATGGCATTTTTAAGCCTAAACATCCATTTACTTTGCTTGTTACAACTGCTTCTACTCCCCACACTCTACCTACTACTGAACCAAAACAATTTACTGAAGCTATTTCTCATTATGTTTGGCAAAAGGCCATGGCAGAGGAATATGATGCCTTGGTCAAACAAGGCACTTGGGTACTAGTCCCTCCTCCTTCTCATGGGCATGTTATTGGGTGCCAATGGATTTACAAGATCAAGCGACATTCCAATGGTACAGTGGCTAGGTACAAGGCCAGATTAGTGGCTAATGGTAACCAACAATCAGAAGGCATGGATTTCACATAAACTTTCAGTCCAGTTATTAAGCAGCCTACTCTCAGAGTTATTTTGTCTTTAGCTGTGCATCATGGGTGGCCTCTTAGACAGTTAGATGTGTCTAATGCCTTTCTTCATGGAGTAATATCTGAGGATGTGTACATGCTACAACCTCTTGGTTACAAAGATGTTGTTGATCCCAATTATGTCTGCAAGCTTTCTAAAGCTCTCTATGGTCTTAGACAAGCACCAAGAGCCTGGTATGCAATGTTTTCTAGTTACCTTGTTGAACTTGGTTTTCACTCCAGCAAATCAGATACTTCTCTTTTCATTTTGTTCAAAGAGCAGCATATAACTTTGGTATTGATTTATGTTGATGACATTGTCATCACTGGGAGCGATTCTTCTTATATTCAGTCTCTTATTGATCAACTAAGTCAGAAGTTTGTGATGAAAGACTTGGGATCTCTCAGCTATTTTCTTGGCATAGAAGTTACTCCCTCTCCTTCTGGTTTGTTTCTCTCCCAAGCTAAGTATGCTTCTGACTTGCTTGTCAAAGCTGGGATGGTGGAATGCAAGCCCTCTTCTTCCCCTGCCTCAGTAAAGCCTGGTATCCCTGATTCTGATCCTCCTTTTGTTGATCCTCAATTGTACAGAACTTTGGTGGGATCCCTGCAGTATTTGACTCTAACAAGACCTGAGATTTGTTATTCTGTTAATGTTGCTTGTCAGTATATGCATGCTCCAACTCACAGTCACTTTATGGCTGTTAAAAGAATCCTTCGATACATTAAAGGGTCAGTCCATCAAGGTTTGCATTTTGTCAAAGGGCCATTGTCTTTAACAGCTTTTGCTGACTCTGATTGGGCTGGGGATCCTGTTGACCGACGGTCCACTACAGGATTTGGTATTTTCATGGGCCATAATCTGATCTCATGGTGTGCTAAAAAGCAACCCACCGTGGCTCGTTCCTCAACTGAAGCTGAGTACAGGGCCATGGCACAAACTGCCACAGATTTAGTATGCTTGCAGCAGTTGTTTACTGAGCTGCATCTTCCTTCTTCCACACCTCATGTGCTCTGGTGCGACAACAAGTCTGCTATTGCCTTAGCGTGCAATCCCGTGTTCCATGCACGGACTAAACACATAGAGCTAGATTATCATTTCATTCGTGAACAAGTGCTGAATCGTCGTATTGTTGTTTATCACATTAGTTCAGAAGCTTAAATTGCAGACATTTTCACCAAGCCATTGTCTGTGTCTAGGTTCCAGTTGTTGAAATCCAAACTCATGGTAGGAACTCCTCCCATGAGTTTGTAGGGGCCTGTCAAGGATATCACTGCCACAGCAGAGCAGAACACACAGCTGCAGCAAAGGATTCTATCACAGCTCTCATCAGGTTCAAGTGAAGTCCACGTGTTAACAGAATTAGTTGAGGGTTAGCTGTTTAGTTAGTGGTTAGTGGTCCTAATTAGTCAGAGCTAAGTTGATTTGTAACTGGCGTATTATATAAGCCAGATTATCTCCACCGAGATCATTGAACAAGATTGAATAATAGATTTGAGTTCCATTTTTCTCTCTCTCTCTCTCTCTCTTGTTCTTGACATCTCTCTTCTTTCTGATGATGAATGTGGTTAATTAGGTTTGTTTAAGCATGAATTTCTGATTTTCCACACCTTCGTGCCCACTTGGTTTGTTCGTTGTACTCAATTTTTTCTTTCGGATTTAGGTAGTTTTGATTATTCTTTGTTTGGGGTATGTTTGCGGTTGTGTTTGGTTTGGTGTCTTGGTTTGGTTTTGGTATTTTGGTCTTTGTTTGCTTGTTTGGGTTTAAGGCTCATGAGGTTTTTGGCTGTTTTCAAATCGATTTTCTCTGGTTTTTCGGTTGGCGTCTTGCCATCGTTTGTGGCTTTTTACCGATTTGCCTTTGATCCTTTTGATCTTTTATAAAGATTAATAAATTATGTTACTTCAAAAAAAAAAAAAAAAGAGTATGCATTGGGTCATCCATCAGTAAGAATATTTTGTAAAATCGATTAGATTATGTCGTATGTCCAATTGTTACTACTTAACAAAGAGGATCCCATCAAATTGGGCACTAAAGCTTAAAAACCAAAGCCCACAAATCTCTTTCTTATAATGAAACAAAGTGGGATGGTGGACCTCCCTTTGAATATTTGATCTTCTTTTTGAAGTTTTTTGAAAGTGACCTTTTTCTCCCTGCCCTCTTGCTTGCTAGCTCTCTTTGTCTAATCTCTATCTCCCAATCAATCTAACAATTTAATGATTAAACCACATTCACCAACCAAATCCTTTCCGCTTCCTAACCTGAATTCCAAGGCAGGGGCGGCTCAACTAGGGTTTAAGGGATTTGAAGCGAATTCTTTGGGTTCAAAAAATATACGAAAATTTTGTATATTGTTGCATATGATTTTGATATTTTTTTTTCTATTGTCGGCACTGAATCAGACTTGCAAAGCAGAGTAAATGAAAATTTACTGAAACTTGTGAGTAAATATATAGGTCATTTAGCTCAACAAAATAAAATAAATTAGGCTCGATAAATCTTCAAGCAAAGTAAATATAGTTATATTATACAGTGTTTTGTATGTAAAATTTATACATTTTTGTCTCCGATGAGTTAAAATCCTGAAACCGACGCTGCTCCAAGGCATTAATTGTTTTAGTGGAATTTCAGTGCTTGTAATTTGACAACATTGTTTTTCTCTAAAAAGGCTCATCATTTTGCATTTTAAAACACACACACATATCTCTCTCTCTCTCAAACACCCACACATATCTCTCTCTCTCTCAAACACCCACAAACACCAAAGATGAATCATATGTAGGATGTGAATATCCTTTTAGGATAGGGACCATGCAATCCACCTAGAGAGGGGGAGACAGTGGGTTGCTTTAACTTTGCTTTTCCAAGAGAATCTTTAGTTTTTATATGCCATATTGCATCACATTATTGTTTCGTTGGTTGAACATAATAGTGTCATTCTAACTCCATTTATATTGCGGATAAAAAAAAAAAAAAAAAAAACTCCATTTATATTGTGAGCTAGGCTACCATACATACTCGGGTGCGTCATATCCAAGTTACGTGTTCAGAGATTGATCGGTACTTCACAACTTTAAAAACCTAGCTTCATCCAAATGTAATTAAGCATGCACATATATAAGATAAGATCATAGATCGATAAAGTTATCGATAGTGGTATGCACAAATATACGGGAATTCCATGAGACATGCACTTTCACTTAAGCATCTTGCTCTAGTATAAGAAATTCAAATAAGAATTCACTATATGTAGAACATTGTCCGATTGGTGGGCAGCTGCTGTTTTAGTTTTAGGGTTAGGTTTTCTTTGGGCTGGACTATTTAATGTTTTAATCTAGGCATTTTAGGTTATAAGGTGTTGTTTGGACTTTGTCCCTCTGGCTGCAACTTTCTAACTTTTGATTGAAATTCCTTCCCATTTTTCTAATAAAATGTCATTTTTGCCGATAAAAAATATGTAGAACATTGTCTACAGGAAGTTAAAGATAGGTATTAGACTAAAGGCATAGGAGTAGGCTAGTAGCAGCTAATGTTAATTAGTAGGGTTAGCACTTGGTTTTTACGTTATTTTTATTATTTATAACTTTACACTAGTCACACTCAAACAAATGAGAACTACTTTATTTTAATCCATATCCCGAGCAACATGATCTTTTTTCAATTGAGAGAGAGAGAGAGAAACATGATCTTTTTTCAATTGAGAGAGAGAGAGAGAGAGAGAGAGAGAGTCTAAGTTGGTCAATCTAATGTAAAAACTAGAATCAATTATGATTCACTAGAGGACATAAGCACGTAGTGTCGTCTTCGTCTCTTCTGTTTAGTGTTTTGTCCATAAAGTTTGAATTAACCTCTCCATTATATATAATAGGGAATGAATTCGGTGTTCCCGATTATTTTAGGGACACCATAACTTTTGGCATAACAAAACTATTATGAGTATAACCAGAACACATTACAAGCATAACAGAATCATAACAAGGCATAACTTGTTTGTTATGCCTTTGTTGGGTTTGGTTATGCCTTGGTTGATTTTTTGGATATTCCTTGGTTATGCCTTGTTTTTGGATTCTGTTATGCTTGTAATGGGTTTTAGTTATGGTCATAATCGTGAAGTTATGCCAAAAATTACGGTGGGATGTTGGCCTATGAGAACAATGTATTTGACTTGTTCTTATCCCTTTCTATTTGAAACATACCTACAACTGATTTGCCCGGAGGAAGAGAGACCAAGTCCCAAGTATCATTTTGCTTCAAGGCAAGCATTTCTTCTTCCATTGCACGTTTCCAACCAGAATGAAACCGATTGAGAAGACCTAGATGTTAGGAGCCCCAAAATGACCGGGGACTCGACTACTTGTTTACGCACGAGAATGTGAACTCTATTTTTTTTTTATTAATTAGTACTTGTCCGTGTCTACAGCAATATCCACCATTTGATGGCATTTTTGTAATATATTTATAAGAGTGTGGGTGTTTTCTTAAGAGAGTTGGAGAGCACACATCAGCCATTGGATCAAATGAATTTCAGCCCTTCTTTTAACTTGTATTTGTGTGATCTCTACACCTTTATGTTTTATTAAGTAGATACTCCACTATATATACAAATTAATTGGTTGTAGAAAATTTAATTAGAGGTTGAATAATTACAGTTAGGCTCTTCACAATTGATGTTTGTTGTATGAAGCCGTTGTCATGGATCATGAGGGGTCTTCGAAGAATTAATGGAGCAAGTAGTGGCAGAATCATAATTTTTACCTCGGGGCTGGTTTTGCAGACATATTTTTTGTTGGAACGTGTACTTATTATATCATAAAGTTTTTGTTTTTCAATACATTACATTTGTACATTGAAATTATTCTAACCTAATGTAGTTAAAGTATACCAATCATTTTATTTTTTTATTTAGGCTACTTCAACTGTCATGTATTTATTTTTTATTTTCAAAAGAAATTGAGAAATGAGAATGTAAAATAACCGATTTTTTATCAAGCCAAACCAAAATTATTAAGGTTATAAGTAGCTATACACAAATAATTAATAATATTCAAAATCAGGTATATACTAAATAAAAATTTTAAAACTCGGGGGACTGGGGCGCTCCCGGGCCCCAACATAGCTCCGCTACTGGGAGCAAGATCTGTTCAAAAAGAGTTGCTCAATGCACTATTAGATTGCTAACCACCAACTAATCTAAAAGTTTAAGCTATTACAAAGAGGGACAACTTTATTATTAATCCAAAAAAAGGCATTGTACTGGGCCTTGGTCAAAATTACAGAATAGACTGGAGACCAATTCTTATAATATCTTCAACATGCACGAGGCTCATGTTACTGTAGGATTTGGGGAAGGGTTGAATGTACGAGACATTACCTTGTAAGCAAAGAAGTTAGAGCTTGTTCATTTTGAGTTTTGAAATTTTGGATTCTCTCTCAGCACACGGTTCCCAATAAAATCAGTACTCTCATTTCTCTCTCTATCTCTCTCCACTCAAAATCCAAATACCAAAACGAATAAAATCTTAATGTTTCCACAAAAGGACTACCCAATGTGTGAGACTAATGGTTGCATGTATGCAGTCTAAACTCAACAAGTAGAGAGGCTATTTCAACAACTTAAACTCGTGCCCACTAGGTCACATTAGAGTCTTGTCAAGCAATCAATTTCGTTTAGGCTACTACTTTTTAGGGGTTTTCTTGTTCTAATGTTTGAAATTTGGAGGGGAGGCGGGGTTATGTTTTTACTTGTTGGTGTCTCGTCAAGCTTTCCTTTCGGGATATCAGAACCCGTTTGGCTTACTTTTATCGTCTTTTTGGTGCCGTCTTTTTTGAATTTTTTTTCCTTTAAATTTTGATCAGATCTGCGTTCATCTCAACAAGAAAAATCGAAAAAGCGCCTTAATCTTGCATATGCTCATTTGGTATGGATATTTGCCAAACAAATGGGGATACACCTTCCCTACCATTGATTCTATCTCTCTCATCAAAAAATGATGCTTGCATGTATGCATCGCAGATCATAAAGCATTTTTTTGGTTGTCTTCCATTTTTTTGGCAATAGTCGCATCCAACGGAAAAGAACCTCATGAAAAAGTAAAAGAAAAAAAAGAACATAAAAAGCCTTAAAAAAAGAAACTCATTTTGGTGACGCATTCTTTTAGTGCAACTTTAAAGTTGGATGTTGATTCAAAACTTATCATCAACATAAAAAGAAAATGTAAAAAGAGGTGTAAAGGATAAAAATGTTACGATCACTAGCTAGCCAATAGATGATTTATCGTAGTTACACTTCAAAATTAAATTTGAAATTCAAACTATTCGATCGACCAGGCTTCCCTTTTTGTGATTTAGCATGCAGCTAGCTCCGGAAGCAGTGCTATAATACGTGTTCTGTTATTTGGATTGTCAGGGTTTACTTGAATTCACATATCGTGCGTACATGAACTCGAAATAAAAGCGTCTTCCGAAAATCTTTCAAACTATTAAAGTCTACAAGAGCGAGTGGTCACAGCACGGAGGGTAGTTTGAGATCAAAGGCGGAGGGTCCCAGAGAAAAGGACTATGCGACCAAGGATTTACCTCAAGCTGAATAAAAAGTCCACCATTTCCTTCAATTTTTTTTCCCCCACTGTAAGACAAACCAACAAGAAAAAAACATACCCTTGGTGACAACACTTTGCTTTTTCCCAAACCATTTTGAAATCTCCACATGATTTCAATCTTGTACAGATCTTGTTGTTTTTTACTACCTCAAAAAACAAGAGATCTAGAGAGAGAGAGAGAGATCTAGAGAGAGAGGACACAAACTAGGATTGGAGGGGTAATTAGAAAGGTAAGGGAATCCCTAATTAATAAGGGCAGATCTTGAAAGTTGAAGCTGGTGTTGGTGCCTTTGAGAGAGATCAGAGAGAGAGAGAGGGGCCATTGGGGAAGGGGAGAATATTCTGATGGCCACCAAAGTTCAACAGCTAAACTCCAAAGATTAAACACTAAACAAAGTTTAGTAATCAAAAAAATCATTAGATTATGATTAAAGGGCGTTTTGCAGTAAAAGTCAGCCCACAACCAGACGACCGCTCTCTCTTCCAAAAATTCACTGCCTTTGTCAGTTCTCTGTCTTTTAACCCTCCTTTTCCCAAACCAACCTTATATATTCTCTCTACTAATCAATTACTCCTAACTAATATCTATGCCCAAAAATGACTCAAATATAACTCAAGATTTTTCATCTACCCAGCCAGAAATAAAAAGTAGGTTAAGTTTATTTTTCATCTAATTGTAATGGATACTCACACTCCATTATCAATAACTCGGTAGGTATCTAGCTCGATAAATCGGCTAATCTGTAAGATCACCTTTCATTGACAAGGAGGCCTAATTAAAGTGGAACGGAAATTCCATACGGACGGACCGCTACAGGAATATTCAATAGCTACAGCAGTTGTAAGTTAATAAATCATTGATATAATCTTTAAAAAAAAATAAAGAAAAGAAAAAAACTGTACTCGCTTATAATTACTAAGGCTTTGTTCGGTTGTGGGTTTTGAGTTGTGTTTTTGAATAAAGGTAGAGAGAGAAATGAGAGTAATGATTGTGGAAAGAGGTAAAAAGTAGAGAGAGATAGAGTGAAAAATGAAAGTAATGATTGAAAAGTTAGAGAGAGAAAAGTAGAAAAATTACTTTATCCAAAATCCTGAGTTTGGAATTCCAAACCGAACAAGGGCTAAAAGTACAAGTGGGTTAGTTTTGGTCGGCCAAAAAAGAGAGAAAGGGATCGAGTGTTCATCTTTCAATTTGTGCACTGTTTTGGGTAGTACTCAGAAATGACAGATCCAGAGATGATCTTTCCTTTAAAGAAAGAAACTGGGGAACGATTCAACAAGAAAAGCTTTCAAGTGGGTAATCATCTACCATTCAAAGAGAAAACCAACAATCAAATTAACCGTCCAAAGACTTTTTATCCACTTAATTAGAATCGATCATTTCACCATCATCGTCATCATTTCACCATCGTCGTCCGTAGACCCCATTCGTTTTGAGATTTTGGATTTGAATTTATAGGTATGACTGTAAAGAGAAATAGAATAATGATTGAAAATATAGGTAATAATTTAAGAGAGATAGAGAGAAAAATTAGAGTAATAATTGAAAAAAAATAGGATAAAGATTAGAATCAAAAATCCAAAACCCTTAAACCAACGGGGGTCTTACAAAATTTGAAGCATATCTCTCTTTTTTGCATTTTTAATAGCAAAAAGTATTAATTACTCTCATAGATTTGATTTTATAAGCTCATATTTAATGAATTAATACTGCAAAAAAAAAAATCTAGAACCCTTCTTAGGCCTCGTTTGGCTAAGATTCTTATTTTTTAAGTATTTATTTTTGTTTTACGAGATAAGTCATTTTCTCACAATACATCATCGCTAATTCAAAAAATAAGTATTTATTTCTTTTAGCGGAACGGAGCCTATTCGCAAATGTTTAAAAGCCCAAGGCTGCTAGGACCGGCTGAGTGTTAGTTGGGGATACCATTGACATTTGACACTCTCACAAGCTTAAGGCAGCTAGTACTGCTTGTTCCGCGTTCCCTTCAGATTTTATCCTCTTTTAGGACAATTAATTATCTATGTACTACTTCTTTCGTTCCAATTTGTTTATCCAATCTCGAAAATTCAACTTTATTAGAGCATCCGCAATGGGAATAATCAAAACCAATCATCAAAATGTGCCACATCAGCTTTTGATTATCCATTTAGTTCATAATCAAACTTAACAATCTCTACCTCCACATTGGTTATTTTTGTATCCCTAATCAAAAAAATCCCCACAATACACAACGCACATATGTCCAATCGCAAACGAGTACCAATCACGCACCCGACCACACCAAATTATTCATCTCTATGAGACGATTCTAATGTGGGGTATTTTTCAATTATTGAATTTTGAGTATAGTTATTGAGTTTTGGTTATTGGTAAAAGTTGTTAAGTTTGGTTATGGAATGAGTGAAATTTGGTTATTTGCTAAAAGACTTGTAACTTTGCTTATTACAATGTGGGGTATTTTTTGAGCATTGTTGTTAAGTTTGCTTATCCACTCGCATTTATTTATTACAATGTGGATGCTCTTAGGGAACACCAATGATTGCACCTAAAAAGATTCAACTTTCCTCATTGACTCTCAACTTTTTACAAAGTTGCTTTATTCCACTAAAGAAAGGGCAAAAAGGGAAACTCAATCCACTTAGAACTAAAAAATAATATAAACGAAAAATAATTTTTTTATTTTTTTTGTGCCGTATTAAAGATCTTGATGAGATCTATCAAACAAGATCCGTAGTGGTAGGAAAATTATTTGCGTAAACACATTATTTTTGAGCTTGAAATTGCCTTCTTAAAAAATAAACTACTTATTCCCGTTCTGGAACAGAGTCTTATTCCACTAAAGAAAGGGCAAAAAGGGAAACTCAATCCACTTAGAAGTCAAATAGACAAAATTTTTAGGACACTTAAAAGTCAAAAAGTAGACAAACAAATTAAGACGGAGGGAATAGCAGAGTATATAAATGAAAGGATCGAATCTATCAAAATATGACATCGTAATGAACTTTTGGAACAGAACAAAACTGTATCCATATATAATGCCATGGGAAACAACCTATTAAGTCTTTTTTGGGAATGCTTTTTCCTTTCATTTTGACTACTCAACTAAGTAAAAAGATTTCACTTGTGTGAAATATGAGAACAAAAGGAGCTTTTGTTTGAGAGGTATTGCTTATCAATCACACTTTAATCTAACATCTACTTTCTTACTTTAGTTGACGTAAAAAATTTAAAAAAAAAAAAAATCTCATTACACCCACTTGACTCAAAGGGTGCTCATCATTCCCATTGAATTGCATTTACCAATTAGCTTTATCCATTTTCAGTTTTTGCACCTTTTTTTGAAATGTTTTCATCCTATTAAAGTGAACTGGCTGGCTTTCTCTACAGAGGACATTCAACTTGGGAGATTAATTTCCAAAGGCCATTAGAATTTCCTCATGAGGCAGAGAGATGCCTGTTGAAGCATGTTTCCTAATTTATAGAATGAATCAAAGGCATGTCATGTACATCAACAGGAAATTACCAAAACATAATGAATTCTCTTCCTATGTCTAAGATTTCATTCAAATGGTTTGAGTTCAAATTAATGGTGCATCGGAGACATAGAGATTACCATGAAGGACTGGTGCAGTGACAATTAATCACCTGATAATCAGGTGCGTTAGAAAGTCTCTCATTAAGAATTCAACTCTCACTGTGCTTGTCATCATTTTACGTATCGTGTTCAATCTATGGTTCAATCGATAGGAGCTATATTTTGTCCAATTTTAATCGAAACATCTGCCAGTCAATTAATCTCCTAGATTAATTGATCCATTTAAAAGAGTACCAATTTTTTAAAAAAAATATAACAAAATTACATCTAGAAGTAACTCGTATGATCATAAAAAGAAGTCATCCGAAATAAATTTCTAGACAAGCTACCTAATTTATCGAAATCAAGTTTGTAGAAAGAACTAAATTCTCTTTATGTATAATGAGAAAAATATGTACTAAGAACAATGAAAGATTTGATAGTTGGTCACAAACTTTTGTGGGGTTATTACAAATAGCAAGCTAGTCTATTTCTATTAAAACAAAATATAGCCTAGCCATGGTGATTGGAAGATATCTATTAGGAAAATATGAAAAGGAAAAGCAAGCAAATTATGGGATAATCATTTCCAAGGGGAAAGGGCCAATTATGATATGTGTCATGATGCACCTTTAGTGTGGTTTTTGCCAACCTCCCCCTTCCCTCTATGTTCCCCCTCCAACTTCCACTTTTCACCGCCTCCCCCAAGCCATCATTATTATATTCTCAGTCCAACCTAAAGCAGTTAAAAAAGACTGCAAAGATATACGAGGAGAGAGAGAGAGAGAGATAGATCTAATCCTTGAGCAGCTGAGCTCTTGTTATTAAGGCAGTCATTCTCTGGTGTTTTCTCTTAGTTCCATCTCTAATAATCCCCTTTTATTGAATAGAGAGAGAGAGAGAGAGAGAGAGAGAGAGATCAGTTGATTCCAAACTTCGAAGAAAAAGAGGTGACATGTTTGAAAAAATGGTAGAAGAAGAAATCTCAAATGGTTTTACTCAAAACCCAAGTGGTGGATCCAATCCTCCCCCTCTAAGGAAGAAGAGAAATCTCCCCGGAAATCCAGGCAAGCCTCCATAATTTCCCACCAAACAAACACACTCATATGTGTGCATATTTCATATACACATACTTATATTGTTAGCTTTCCTTCCTTTCTTTCTTTCTGCCTTGCTTTACGAACACTGGTATATCCACGGATATTCATACCTAATCCATTCTCTTATTATTATTATTTTTTCCAGATTATTTGACTTACCTTTTTTCTAATTCCTATAAACCTTGGCAGATTCATGGATATGATCAATCTGTTTTTAAAATTTCTTTGTCGATGAGAATAGCAGAAGAAATACCCTCGATGTACCATTTGTCAAGTATTTATATAAAACATATTGTTGCCTATCAAAAAGACAAGAGAAATGTCTTTGCCTTTATATCTACAAGTAGGAGAGAATCTATATAGGAATCCCATTTGAAATCTCTTCACAATTAAATTTTTTTAGATTTGTGTTAAACGCGGATAAATATTAATCGGATCACTGTCAATATCTCCCAGATCCTGAGGCCGAAGTCATCGCGCTGTCCCCCAAAACCTTAATGGCGACCAACCGGTTCTTGTGCGAGATATGCGGGAAAGGGTTCCAAAGGGATCAAAACTTGCAGCTGCACAGGCGCGGGCATAACCTGCCGTGGAAGCTGAAGCAAAGGACCAGCAAGGAAATCCGGAAGCGCGTCTACGTGTGCCCTGAGAAGACTTGCGTCCACAACCACCCTTCCAGGGCGCTCGGCGACCTGACCGGGATAAAGAAGCACTTCTGCAGGAAGCACGGCGAGAAGAAGTGGAAGTGCGACAAGTGCGCGAAGCGATACGCCGTGCAGTCGGACTGGAAGGCTCACTCGAAAACTTGTGGCACTCGGGAGTACAAGTGCGACTGTGGTACTATATTTTCGAGGTAATTAATTTGCATTGTTTCTTGCATAATCTAGATTTTCGTTTTTCTAGTAGCATGGCATTGATCGATGTGCTTTTTATATAACTCATGGTGTTCAAATCAATTTTCATTAACCTTCTTGCGACGGTAGTATTATGTTTCGAGTCTTATCAGAGGCTTTTGAGGTTCACGACTAATTGATACAATATTTGCAAATATAAAAAAAAAAAATAAAGTGTTTTCTTGTTTTGGATTCAATATATCGCTATGTTTTGGTCTATGTCCAGGGCTTGGGGTTGCGGGCAGAGGAGAGAGAAGATCATGTGAAGACAAGATAGTGCGCCAAAAAACATAAATTGTGAGACTTTTTGAAGGTCTAAAGGATGAAATTTGGCAGGAAACTGATTTTTTCCAAAACTAATTTTTTTAAAAATAATTTTAATGTCCAAATCTGCTTGTAAGCATCTCGATTAATTCCGAGACTCTGAACTTAACTGTGAGTTGCGCTTGGCGAGCCGTTTTCAAAAATCAATAGTTCTTCAGCAATGAAGCCAGGACTGTTGGTTCCAAGGTCCTGCATCAATTCAATTAGTATTTCTCTTTTCTAGCTAGTAATCAACTTTTCTGTTTATCGATAGTACTAGTTTTAATTAATTTGGGCTTACTTCTTGATTAGTATTCTTGATATTGGATTCATATCTAGGTTTATCTGTTACCATGCAATCTTGTTTTCGCTCTTAGCTAGTCTTGTTTCTCTCTAATGAAGTGAACTTCAAGCATAGATTTACATCTCGGCCTCTACGTAGTGGTTTTTCGGCCATCCAATTCCGCTACATCCCGGTATATCGCTGCTACAAAAAGTTCAAAACTGTGTCGGTCGATTTCCATTACGTATTTCTTTGTATCCGGTTTTTTTCCCGCTACCTTCACGGCCTCTAACGGGACCACTACAGCCGCTTCAGGTGCTCTAGTGCCAAAAATAATTTTAAAAATTTCACGATCATTACGCTCGGATCTCCCTACATATCAATTGATACTCCTGCTGCATCATTACCGCTACCGTTATTTAAAACCAAAATATACACGAACAGTTTCTGGATTATAACTACAACCCACAAACTTTGTACGATGGATTATTGATGTGGTGTTGTTTCGTATAGCATTAGCTCTGATATACACACATTTAATTACTCGTAAATTTCTTGTGTAATGGCAGGAGAGATAGCTTCATCACCCACAGGGCCTTCTGTGATGCCTTAGCAGAAGAATCAGCAAGAGTCGCGGCGGCATCAAACGTCAACAACACAATGGCCACTCCCAACAACATCAGTTACCATTTCATCGGAGCCCAAATGGGCGGCCCGACAATGCCCCAGAACTTCTCACCAATTTTCATTCCAACCTCAACGAAAAACGACGAAAATCTCACTCCGAACAAGCCGTTACCGCTCCCTCTTTGGATTGGGAATACTGATTTCCAACAGGTTCACCAACTAGGCGAGCCACTGGTTCAGTGTTCGAATCCCACACCGTCCGATTACCAAATGAATTGGGTGTTTGGAAACAAGATCGGTTCGGGCAATACCGATGAAATGACGAGCATTTCGATTCCTTCCTTGTATGGAATTGGAATCCATCACCAGCCTCAGCAAATGGCTACCACAAATACTTCTGCAACGGCTCTGTTACAGAAGGCTGCACAAATTGGTTCAACTTCCAGTTATAACCATCAAGGGCAAGATGGGAACAAGTTTTGTGGACTAATGTATGGTGCAAACCCAAGCATAACGAGCAGCGTTGGAAGTGAGGTGGAGAGCGGAGGAAATGATCTCTCCGGTTATAATCAGTTCCAGATGTACCCCTCGAAGCGCCGGAACATACAGAAAGAAGAGAGCGTTGCTGCTGGAGGGCAAACTAGGGATTTCTTGGGCGTTGGTGTTCAATCCCTCTGCCACCCTTCTTCCGTCAATGGGTGGATTTGATCGCATTCGAATTCGATCTCTTTAACAAGTTTACAGGACCACAGAACCGGTCACGTAAATTGCACGAATGTCGCAATTTAAAAGTAGTGTCTGGTGGAACCTACTTTTGCAAAATCACGAACTTCCATGCACTTTCGCTTGACCGGTTCTGTGCGCCTTGTTCATGTGGTCGTAGAATAATTACTCAATTGGAATTCATGCACTCAAGAAATTAAAGCAAGGTGGAAACTAAAGAGAGTATTTAGTAAATGAAGAACTTTGCCGATGGGAAAAGGTGGCATTGAGTGCTTCGATGTTGGGCTAAAAAATTGTGCTGCTTAGAAAATTGTTCAACTGTTGAAGGAGGAGATCCAATTAATCAACTGAAAGTTGTTTATGTCCAAAGGAAAATACACAACTGAAAGCTTTTGCCTTTTCTGAAAATGGTTAAATCTAGGAAGACAATTTCAAAAAAAATATCTCCAAACACAATTGCGTCCTAAGCCGTTGCATGTATGGAAGTCCATGTACACCCAATGGCTTTTGAGTTGTGTTTCGAAGCTTTGTCTTTATGATTGCGCCTTCTTTTCATTTTTTTTTTTTCTTGATGAAAGCCTGAAAGGGGGGAGAAAGTAGTGGGGGCAAAGAAAGAGGGCTGGCCTTTGGGACTCCATTATTGCAAACTTTGCTTCTCTGTTGTGGTTTTGGTCTTTTATAAACTGGCTATGAAATGGAGCTTCGGTGGTCAAAAAAGCCTTCCTATCTTATAGCCCTATTTATATTAGTAAATAAGATAAGATTATGTCGCCTTCTCCTTCAATAAACCATGCTAACTAGATGCTTGAAATTGAGGGATCAGAAATGTTTAATATTTCATCCCCACCATAAAAGGAATTGAGCCTTTTTATGATTTTTAACTATTTTGGTACCTAACTATATGTAACATCAACCCATAGTGGCATAGGCTGCAGGTTTGAATATTGCAACTTAATCATGCTTTATAGCATCTATATATGATCTCCCAATCGCCACTGTAAATATTTATGGGGACCATTCATGTAGGATTTTGTCCCCATTTTAATCTCCTCTCCACTAGTGAATGTTTGAAGTGGTCTCCCAAGTGTTAGTTGAGGTACGTCTAGGCTAATCCGGACAAAGCTTTTATTTATTTATTTGTCTTTTTGCCTAAATTTGACTCTCGAATTGTTTCTTGACTATATCTTTTTTGGCCCCTTGATTATAAAACATCAAAAAGAGAGAATGAAAAAACAAGAAGTCACATTCATTGTTGCACTGTTTTCTTCATGTTTAACACCTTTGCTTGCATAGCCCCAAGGGTTAGTCATGTTATTTGGTGGGTTGCTCTCCACACATTTGATTAGAGTTCTTTTCATAGGGTCTGACTCTAAGAAAGTAATTTCTTGTGAATCTCTAATCTCGACGTCAATGGCCTACCTTTGATCGAACCGAGAAGGGAATTAGTTGAGCTATGCATAAGCTAACTCAGACACCCTGACCGACGTCGGAAAAAAAAAAAAAACATTTTTGCTTGCATGATTGAATGGAGGGTTTCAAATTAAGTGAGCACTATGACATACATATAAGAATCAACAGTGCATATTGTATACAAATTTGGAATTGGGTACCAAACCTTCCAAGCTACAAAACCACGTTGTGGAATCGCAAAAATATAAAGGTAAGGTGGGGGTGTGTTTGTTTGTCGAGAAAAAACCAAACAGAAAGTCTAGCACAACAATAGTGCATAGATCACGGTGTGGGGTGGGATTCCATTCCAAGTCTCACATAAATGATTTGAGTTGTTCATGTAAAATATTTTTTCGAGAGCTTCGCAAAAATCAGCTCAATTCGATATCTATAGATGCTCTGAAAAGTTAAATGATTAAATTGAGCATCTGTAAGTATCGAATTAAGTTACTTTTTTAAGGGGGCCTCGAAAAAATTGTTTCGTTTTAATGAACGGCTTGAATTGTTTGTTGTGCAGCCAGGGTGATCAGCAAATGTATGTCATCAAGTGCACTACACATGTCATCCTCTGGTTTGTTTTTACTTACATTTTAGTCCTAAAGAAAATATCTGGGGTCACCTAAGGACTTCAAGAGATGCAAAAGTACTTGCAAAGTGGACGACAATGATAAGGTTTAGATTTTATTGTGAATCTAGCTAATTTTTTCCTCATTTTTATTTGCTTTTCTTTCCATCCACAATTGCTCTGGAAATTTATGGTCTAAAGTACAAAATTTGGCTCACTACTAATTTCCATTAGATAATTGTTGCACGGCTTTTCATGCTCATGCTGAGATCTAGTCCAATAGCTAAGGATTAGTCATTTCAGTATCACTGATCCATCCCCAATATAAAGAACTGATATTCTTATCATAATATATCGTTCAAAAACGCCATTTTTTCCAACCATATTACCCATTCCTTTTATTCTTGATTTCCAAATCAAACATAATAAACAGGGACATCAATATCTTAATTATTGTCATTTCTTTGCATTTTGTATACAAGACAAGAAAATAGAATCCTGGGCTTGTTCTGGTTAGTTGGGCTTCTTGGCCCAAATCTCCAGCGTTTTCTAGCGGATCTATTAAGACGCGCCCCAAATTAGTAGTATTTTGAAGTTTGAACTATTTGATGGGCTTCTGCCAAGGAACTCAGTTGTAGGCCCACCTTCCGTATCCACAGACCGAACGTAAAGGGGGAGAATCCAATTTGGATGGCTGCTTTTACAGGGTCCGATTTTTCCAATTGGATCCTCCAATTCTGGAGCCTCATGCCTAAAACATGGGGGCAGAATTGTCTTTTCACCAAAAAAGTCGGTACTGTTTGGCACTGCTCATGCCAATTACAAATTACTTTGAGGGGTTTTTGGACTTTCCCCTTTTCAAGGAGAAAGGGACAACAGGATCCCGACCGGATATCTAGGTTTTGAGGTTAATGCCTAGGCAAACTCTCCAGCGGCTCTAAGATTTGGAATATTTGGCATTCGTGGAATTCGAACGTACGACCCCACGCAAGAGATATTAATTGTTGATACTGAGAGTCCTAGAAAGAAATAACCCGTGTAAAATGGCGGATTCTAATTTTCCCTTTGACAAAAGTAGCAAAAACGAATTGTTGAATGTAAACAATGTGAAAGCATGCATCTACTAAATAGGAATTTTTCGAAACATTTTATTAACTCGATTAAGGATACACATGCGTAAGAAAATACTCCCCATTCCTCCACATTTAATAGTTCTTTTTAGAAGTCTGTGCCGCATTTCAATAACTTATATCTCGCATTAGTATATAATATTTTATGTGATTTTGAAAATATTGTCTAATAGAACTAATTGAACTCTATCAAATAAAATTCATATTTCATACTCCCTCCGTCCCAAATTCTTTATCCGGTTCGCAAAACGGAGTGTTAAAAATAATGCAATTTTTTCAAGAATAAATTCAAACTTTTTTCACAAATTAAAAATACTCATTGTTATGTAGTAAGTTGTTGAAAAACTTTTGATTTTTTCGTGCAAAAATTGTACTCCCTCCGTCCCTTTATTATTGTCCAGTATTCCATTTTGGGCTGTCCCTTAATAAGTGTCCATTTTGTAAAGTTAGTGGATAAAAGTTGGTGTATTGTCTATTTTGTCCTTAAAAGTAGATTCCTTTTTGAAAAGTAAGTGAGTAAAAGAGTAATGATGATGGGTAAGTAGGGAAAGTGGAGGAAAAAGTTGATGTGAAAGGTATAATGATGATGTCCTTTTAATAAGTTGGAGTTACGAAGCAGGACACTTAAAAAGGGACGGAGGGAGTATAAAATTTATAACCGATTTAGAATTGTCACTCATGCTTTATTCGGTTAGAATAGAACAGTGACCGTTAAATGGGAATGAAAGAAATATATAAATAAACTACAAAGGATCGAAGGGACCGTTAAATGGGAATGAAGGAAATATATAAATAAACTACAAAAGGATCGAAGTATTGGCTCTTCAACTTCTACTTTGGGAGATTCTAACGGCCCGTTTGGATGGCGGATTTGTTTTGGGTGGATTTGTAATGAGGGGTGATTTGAAGGTGGATATGTAATGAGGGGGATATGTTAAGAAGAGTGGCCCCACCTTTTAAGAAGGGTGGATTTGTAATGAGGTGTTTGGATGAATTTTTTAGAAGGGGGATTTCAAAGGTGGATATGATGGAATAAGGTGTAAAATGACTTATTTGCCCCCACTTTATTATTTTAATGGACAAATTACGTTTATTTCATTATAATTATATTAAATACATATATACAATTAATTATTACATAAATTTGAATCAAATTATATTTAAATTATTTTAGCCTTATTTATTTATTATTTTGTAATTTTGGAATTATTTAATTCGAATTTATTAATAAAAAAGTACATTTCGTAAATACAGTAAATACATATTTATTACTAATTATTGCATAAATTGAAATGTAATTATATTTAAAAAAAATTAACCGTACATTAATGATGTAATTAATGTGTCATGATTTAATTATGGGTCATGGTTGCACCAAACATTAATGATGTAATTGCAAAACTCGATATATTTAATTACTTTAAGATGTAATAATTATTTTCCTTATTAATTGAATAATTTACGAAAATGCTATTGCCACACCCTTTTTTGTTATTGCCACACCCTGCAAGTGTATTTTTGCACCAAAAAATACACTTGCAGGGGTGTGACAATAACAAAAAAGGGTGTGGCAAAATTACTAGCCATAATTTAACAAATTTGTGAAATATAAATTCTGTTTTTTTACTATTTAGTATTGTGAGTATTAATTTGGCACATGGTCACTCTAAGTCACACACATGCACACAATTATTTTCCTTCTTAATTTTTGTTCCTTATAGCCGTTTTCCACTTTCCCCAATTTGATGAGAGAGAGAGAGTGACAGACAGACAGAACCGGAGAAGAAGAAGAAGAAGAAAAGCTGCGGCCTCCGGCCACCGATCGTCTCTCTCTCCGATCATCTCTCTGCCTCTCTCCGATAGTCTCTTGCTCCGATCACTCCGGTATCTCTCTCTCTCTCTCTCCACTCCCTCTCCTCGTCCGTATCTCTCTCTCTCTCTGTCTCTCTCTCTTTGTTGGTCTGGTTTTCAGAAAAGAAAACAAATCGGCTGAGAAAAAAAAAAAAAAAAAAAGAGGACCAAGTGGATCGACAAGGGGGATTTGGGGGGGTAAAAACGTCTGAAAATACCCGGATTTGCCAGCGACGGGGAGAAACCCGTCCTTCACAAATCCACCAAGAAGGGGATTTGAAGCCGCTACAGTAATCTTCTCCGGCTTCCCAAAAATCGAACCAAACACCGAATTTGGGTGGATTTGAGTGGGACCTGGACTCCAAATCTGCCCGGCTTACAAATCGTGTAACGCCCCGATTTTCGAAGGTAAAATCGGAGGTATTAAATACTAATTCTCGAAAAACTTATTAAATCCAATTTGAAATCCAAAACAGATAATTTGTCCTAAGGATTCATCTATTACAAACTATTGTAAAAATATTAGAAATAGTTTTCGAAGGGATAAGCTAAACAGATAATAGAGTCATCTTCTAAGACTGATATGGGTCTCAAGCGTATTCTGGCTCAACTCCCACCTCTGGATTCTCCTCAGCATAAAACTGTTCGCCCACGGGATCCTGTGTTTCCTGATTTTCTGCAAAATCTGACACGGAGGCCAGAAAATTCGTGCCTGAGTGAAAGAGTTCACCCCGAACTATAATCCAACCCAAATACCCCTCTTACAATACAATTAGCAATCAAACAGGAGATAACAATACAAACGAATAAATCAGAGATAATTCACATAACTTGTTTCTTTACTATCCATTAACTTAATATGAAATCTAAGATCTCTCCACGAGATCTTTCCTCCCCAACCACTAGCCATGCTCAGTCCCATGAGATCACTTCCCTTTGTTGTCGCAGGAACACCTAAGTTATGTACCGAGTGTGCACCCCCAATAACTACAACAAGGGGTAAGCTTATCATGCCGGTATCACGACTAGGGTTCGCCTATCTTATAAACCACATCACAATTCTTTTTCACAATCATCACTGGACACCCGCCAGTATCAATTCTCATTACAATCTCATCATATCACAACATCATGCATGCAAGCAACCTCTAAACAGAAAATAAATCTCACAATTTATCCATTACTTAACATCGTCTACGTGATTTCTAATTCGCATACCACCTCATGTCCCTAGGGTCCAATCTAACAGTCAACTGAAGCATCGATACAATATCAATTATAAACAAAAAATAATTAAAACAAATAACAGATGGATCGAAACAATTCATAAGCAATGCAATCACATAACTTTTTATGACTGGGCCGTTGCCCTTAATCTCATATGATCACAAAGTCTTTAGGAATGTAAGAATTATTTAATTAAGATTTAATAATTATTTTCTAGACTTCTACTAATTAATTATAAGTAATTAAGTTATTTAAACACTAATTAAATACATTAATTAGGTAAAAAAAATTAAAATAATTATCGTAACCTTAATAAAGGTTCTAACAGTCTCTTATAATAAGTTTGAGTGCTAAAAGTTGGGTTTGGACGCTCACAGAATTATTTTGAATATAAAGATTTAAATTAACAGACAAAACAAGAATAAATAGACAATAAATAATTAAATAATTGAAAATACATTTTTATTTACAGAATATCATTATAGGACTGTAAATAGTCTAAATAAAATTATTCAGAATTTTTAACATCTTTTATAATATTTTAAAGTATTTCGATTTAGAAACAATGCGTAATTAATAATAATTAGTTAATGAAATAATTAAATTATTATTTTAATAACATATCATCTTTGGGATGTCAGAAGTCTAAAAAAAATAGTTTAGATGTTAAAATCATTAATTATAAGGTCGGAACTATTTTTCGTTTGTATCTTTAATTAAAAATAAAATAAATAGCTAATAATATCAAAAGTTTATGAAATCAGTAAGTTATGCTCCTTGACATGTTAGAAAATTAGGAAAAATAGTTTGGGGATTTATGGAATAATTTAAAAGGTCGCAACGATTTTTAGTTTACAAATGATCACACGATTACGAATAAAAATTAAATAAATCGAAGATTAAATAAAAAAAATATGAAACTAACAAGGTATGAACTTTAGAATGTGGGTAACCTAGGATAAAAATTTCGGGGTCAAATACGTTATTTAAAAGGTCGCACAATCGATTCGAAACGGAAACAAAAACTGCCGCACGGACTGGCCAATTGGAGTTCGCGCCGCGAACTCGCTTCTTCGGTTCTTGCGGCTGGTCGTTCGAACATTGCGACCGCAAGGTCGCACGCTGTTTTTATTTTTTGCGTTTTCTTGATTGTTTTCGATGCATGGGGTCACGGGGGCCCTTGGGTTACGTCTAATAAACATATTTATACGTAGAGGAGGGCTCGGATTGAATTATAGTACCTCAGTTCGGATTGAATTCGTTTTCGATCGAAAACTTGAATTTGGGGAAGACGACTTCAATTCCTTCGATCGGGGGACTTCAGGGCCGAATTGGTTGATCTACGGTGAACCTTGGGACTGTGGAAAGTACTTCGAACGATCAATTCGGATCTCGGACGAACGGAACCTCGAAACCCACTTTTCTCTCTCTCTTTTTCTCTCTCTAAAATTCTATGGATTAAAGCTCGGTTTTCTCAGATTTTTCTTCTCTCTCTGGCTCTGTGGAACGTGGTGTGGTGATGTGCGTGCCCTAGGGTCGGAGTAGTGTATATATATAGGAGAATTGGATGAGTTTCAAATTAAAACGAGTCCTAACGATATCGGGTTTTTGCATGAACGAATTACGCACGAATTTTGGGTCATGGAGGAGGTAGAGATTGAGTAGGAGAGTGAGGGAGAATATAGGCGTGCATGCATGCAATTATATGTATGCATATAATGATAAAATAATTTTTTAAGAGATAATTAGCTAGAATAACTTATTTTTTGTAATTATCTACTAATTATTAAATAAGGAAAATAATATTACCATAAATAATTAGTTCTTTTGAATATTTTTATTAGTTAAATTTTCGGGTTATTACAACCTATCCCCCTTAATAAAATTTCGTCCTCGAAATTGAAGTGTACCTTTAGGAGGAAACAGATTCGGGTATTTGGTGCGCATAGTATCCTCTCTTTCCCAGGTAGATTCCTCAATTCCTCGATGTCGCCAGAGGATTCGGACGAGTTGAATCGTTTTGCCTCGAATGCACTTCTTACTATAGTCTTGGATCTCCACTGGCTGTTCATCGAGAGTGACGTCATCGTTGAGTTCGATGTTTTCCCAATTAATGATGTGGGAGGGATGCGTCATGTACTTCCGAAGCATTGACACGTGGAATACATTATGAACTCGGTCCAGCTGTGGCGGTACGCCACTTCTCCAATTTTCTCAAGAATCTCAAAAGGGCCAATGTATCGTGGTGATAGCTTCCCCTTCTTTCCAAATCGGATAACTCCCCTTCGCGGTCTAATTTTTAGGAACACAAGTTCTCCAACTTGAAAGATCAATGGTCTAGTCCTTTTGTCGGCGTAGCTCTTCTGTCGACTTTGAGCGGTCAGAAGTCTTTGGCGAATGATTATGATCTTTTCCGTTGTCTCTTGGACTAACTCTGGTCCTAGTAACCTTGCTTCTCCCAGTTCAGCCCAACAAACTGGCGATCGACAGGGTCGCCCATACAAAACTTCGTATGGTGCCATCTCAATACTGAATTGCTAGCTGTTGTTATAGGCGAACTCAACTAAGGGTAGATGTCGTTCCCAGCTTCCCTTAAAGTCTAAAACACAAGCACGGAGCATATCCTCTAAGATTTGAATTGTTCTTTCGGATTGTCCGTCCGTCTGTGGGTGAAATGCGGTGCTGAGACGAAGGTCGGTTCCCAAAGCCTTCTGTAAACTCTTCCAAAAGGTTGACGTGAAACGTGAATCTCGATCACTCACAATGGATACAGGTACTCCTTCTAATCGCACGATTTCTCGGATGTAGAGTCTACTGAGAGAGTCCATGGAGTCTGTCATCTTCATGGGTAAAAAGTGGGCGGATTTGGTTAAACGATCGACTATCACCCAAATGGCGGTATTTGATTGTGGAGACCTAGGTAGTCCTGTCACAAAATCCATGGCGATATGTTCCCACTTCCATCCGGGTATAGGCAAGGGTTGCAGGGTTCCACCGGGTTTCTGATGTTCCGCTTTTACTTGTTGACATGTGAGGCACGTTGAAACGTAATTGGCCACGTCCTTCTTAATTCCAGTCCACCAGTACTATCGGCGGAGGTCTTGGTACATCTTGGTGCTTCCTGGGTGGACAGCGAAATTGGAATGGTGGAATTCTTTTAGTACTGCTTCCCGGAGGGTACCGATGTTTGGTACAAAAATTCTCCCTTGGAAACGAAGGCTCTTATCAGCGTGGATTTCCCACCCAGCTGCTGCTTTTCCATTTGAGAGTTGGTATCTGATGAAATCACATTCTTGATCAAAGGTTTGGGCTAGAAGGATTTCTCGGTGTAAAGCTGGGGTTGCGACTATGGCGGAGAGACAAGAGTCGGTGTCTTCTGCAGTTGGCTGCAGCCTGAATTCGTTAAGGTCTTCCATCATCTTCCATTCCCTTATGGCTAAACTAGCCACCTGTCCTCGGTTTTTGCGACTCAGCGCATCGGCGACCACGTTTGCCTTTCCAGGATGATAGGACATTGTGAAGTTGAAATCCTCCAAGTATTCCACCCATCTCCTTTGTCTCATGTTTAACTCTTTCTGGGTAAACAGATATTTCAAACTCTTGTGGTCCGTGAATACCTCGAACTGCACTCCGTATAGGTAATGTCGCCAAGACTTTAGGGCGAACACTACTGCTGCCAGTTCCAAGTCGTGTGTCGGATAATTCCTTTCATGCGGCCTTAACTGTCGGGATCCGTAGGCAACGACTTTCCCGTTTTGCATGAGTACAGCTCCTAATCCATCTTTGGATGCGTCGCAGTATACGGTATACCCTGTGTCTCTTTCGGGTACGATCAATATAGGAGCGCTAGTCAATCTCTTCTTAAGTTCTTGGAAAGATCCCTCACATGCTTCGTTCCATTCAAACTTAACCCCTTTTTGGGTCAATCGCGTCAATGGTTGTCCCAAAATAGAGAAATCTTGAATAAATCTTCTGTAATAGCCAGCTAATCCCAAGAAACTTCTAATTTCGAACACTGAAGAAGGTCGTTTCCAATCCATGACTGCCTCCACTTTGCTGTCGTCGACTGAAATTCCTTTCTCAGACACCACGTGTCCTAGGAATTTGACTTCTTTCATCCAAAATTCACACTTGCTAGCTTTAGCATACAAATGGTTATCTCGAAGTACTTGGAGGACAATTCTCAAGTGGTTCTCATGTTCCTTCTCCGTTGGAGAGTATATTAGAATATCATCAATGAACACTACCACGAACTTGTCCAGGTAAGGGGTGAAAATCTGGTTCATCAGACACATGAAAACTGCAGGAGCATTGGTTAGACCAAACGGCATAACTACAAACTCGTAGTGTCCGTATCGCGTGCGGAACGCCGTCTTAGGTATATCACAATCTCGAATTCGTAATTGGTGATATCCGGACCTTAGATCAATCTTCGAGAAACAGGTCGACCCTCTCAGTTGGTCGAACAAGTCGTCTATTCTCGGTAAGGGGTATCGGTTCTTGATTGTGACCTTGTTGAGTTGGCGGTAGTCGATACAAAGTCGGAGCGTTCCCTCTTTCTTTTTAACAAATTGAGCAGGGGCTCCCCAAGGTGAGGTACTAGGTCTGATGAAACCCTTCTCTAAAAGTTCTTGAAGCTGCGTTTTCAATTCTCGTAATTCTGCTGGGGCCATTCGGTAAGGGGCCATAGAAATAGGGGCGGTGCCGGGTTGTAATTCTATGGTGAAATCCATTTCTCTTGACGGCGGTAATCCTGGTAACTCTTCGGGAAATACATCCTAGTATTCACAGACAATGTGAGGAAGACCTAACTCCATTCGGTCCGTTTCCCCCAACGTGAGACTTGCTAACCATCCAGCAAGCGTCCTATGCCACTTCGTTTTGTGCGCGTGGGGTGCAAAAGGGTCTTGTCTATTGATAGGCGCGAAAATGTTCACATTAGCGCCCCTTAATTTATCTTTTTAAGTCGATTTATATTCTTATTCGGGGTTTAATGCTTTATTTTTATATTGTAAGAGTTTGGAAGATTAATACGTTAAAGTCGTAAATTATTTACATTAGCAGATGATGGATTGGGCCATATCACTTTTGCTCTACTGTGTGCACGTAGTCATGAGAGTGGAACTGGTAGCAAAATAACACAATGTCTTGGTGGGCCCAAAGTGGTTTTCTACGGAGTATTTACTTGGTTCAACTGACAAAGGCCAAATTGTTGGCAGTGGTGGCCCACGGCTTTGACTTAAAAAAAAGGAGAAAACAAGAAATTGGATGGACAGCTTCTTTGAGGGCCCATGAGGTTTACACGGGGCCACCATTATAAAAGAGAAACAAAAAGGTTTTCGATTAGGAGCTTTTAGGACGAGAGTTCTGGACGGGGGACTTCTGCCCACGAACGAAACAGGAAGAAAGGAGGCGATCCAGATTTGGTTTCGGCACTAACGTACAACCGACGGGGCTGCCGAGATCGAAAGGACCGGGGGCTGCCATTCTTTGGTTCGAATGTTATTTAGTTTCTTCCAAGTTTTTCCTTCAAGTTTTAAAGTTTTGTTTAATTACTCGCACTTCGATAACTCGTTTTAATTTCAGTTCTTAATTAAAGTTGTTCTTTGGTATTTGTTTAATTCATATCATTTGTTTATTTCGTATTTAAAAGCATGTTTCAAGTTAGGGTTTCTTGTGTTTCTTATTCAATGCATAGTGAGTAGTCGTATAGGTAGGGTCGTGAGGTGATTAGTACGTCGTGATCAATTCGGGCACTGCTCATATTTTCAAACAATAAGGTAAAAGCAATTTTAGGCTAATAAAGAACATTCGTTAGACGAACCCGGGCATCGTTGGAGCCCATGTGAACGAGGGAATAGGGGACCAAAACTTATTCCTCACTGTGCATGGGTATACGGCGACCATTAAGGTTCGCATCTTTCGGGGTATCTTTTTCTCTCTAAAGTCGAACGTTTTTAAGAATACTGAATGGAGCAGGTTAAGCCCAGCTTGGTTGCGAGTGCCATGAACCCTACGACCGTGCCTTCTTTTTAAATTATTTGAATAATCAATCAATTTCTTAGGTTTTAGTTAATCTCATTCAAAACGACAAGGGGTGGCTACCTAAGAGCCAGTTTAAATAGTAACAACCCGAGTTTTTAGTCAGCACACACGACCGTCTCTGTGGATTCGACTCCGGTCTTACCGGATTTATTATGCTACACCGGTACCAGTCTTGCGCTTGGGACACCCATTATTTTAGGTCTAGGAATCGGTCAAGCATTTTTGGCGCCGTTGCCGGGGACGGCGTTGTGTGTTGAGAATTCGGGTAATTTTTAGGTTCTTTTCTTTTATTTTCTTTTTCTTTTTCTTTGTTGTTTTTAGTTTTTAGGATGAGATAGAAAAACTGTTCTTTTCTTTCTCTTTTTCTTTGTAGTTTTTAGTTTTTAGGACCCAAAAAAAAAAAAAAAGAATTCCCGTAACTATGCAAGGATATTATTATCCCGATTATGGTTATCCTTCACCTTGCGTAGTTGTCCCACCAGTGGGGATGGCCTCTTCTACTTGGCTCCCTGAATTCCATGGTATGGACCATGAAAGTCCTAATTCTCATATTAAGGCTTTCGAGGCCAAAGTAGACTTACTTGGGTATGATCCGGCGTATTTAGAGTGCACGCGTGTGAATCTCTTTCTCTCGTCTTTAAAGGGTAGAGCCCGGGATTGGTTCATTTCCCGGAACCTTTATACTGTTTGGTCTTGGCCTGAATTAAAAGAGAAATTCTCCACCAAGTTTCTTCCTTCTTATATAAAATGGACTCTCAAACAACAAATTGAAACATTTTCTGCAAAAGAGAATGAGTCCTTTTATGTAAGCTGGGAACGTTACAAGGACTTGCTCTGTTTAATCCCACATCATGGATATAAAGATTTTCAAATAGTGACATATTTTTATGACGGACTTTCTCAAAGGGGTCACCAACTTTTGGACATGATGTGTGATGGAGATTTTCTTGGTAAAACAGCAGAGGATGCTTTACATTGCCTTAATTATTGGGCCAACATTCAAAAATCACGGGTGTGGGAGAAAGAGTCTATTAATCTTTATGCAAAAGAGGAGATTGAGCCAATTAATTCTGTTGAGAGCATAAGATTAGGAGAAGAGCATCATGTCCATGGTTCTTTCCAAAAGGAACCTGACTATATTGACGACTCTGATTCGGAGTCCGAAAGTTTCCTCGAGGAAGTAGGGAGCAATGGGCTTCATGGCCACTGTCCCCTTACCATCGAGTCACCTACCCTCGAGTCTCCTATCCTTGAGTCTCCTGCCCTTGAGACCTCTACTTTTGAGCCCCCGACCTGTGAGCCTTCCCCTATCCTTGAGTCCAATGTGAAAATCGAAAACTCTTCTGAGTTTGAAAAGGTTGAAGAGCTTATTGTCCTAGGTTCCCCTATTGAGTTCCCCCCTCTGTGGGACGATCCATTAGAGAAATATTCCCCTGCTGAATATGAAAATGAGGATCACTCATACTATTTGTGGGAAGAGCAGGATAGGGAGTATGCGGCCAAGGGTAGGATTTCTATTTTTGAAAAACAAGATGTTATTGGGGTAGAGCTAGTTGAAAAATCAGACTTAAAGGAAGTGGCTATGAATGAGGAATCGGAGTTGGTGGTAGTAGACCAGATTGATTTTCTTGAGTCCTTGCTCACGCAGGACAATTCATTAGGAATCTATCCCCCTGCAGCAGAGTTAGACCTTGAAATTGATTATTTGCAATCTTTGATAGACGAGCAAGACAAAAAGTATGAGACCAAGACTCCTACTATTGAAAAGCGAGTTGTTGTTGAGATGGGATTAGTTGGGGATTCGGAGTGTATGGACTCCTTGTGGGAAAAGTTCGACACGGCGGTTAAGGCCGATAGTGAGTCACACATTGGTGAGGAGCCGAATTTTATTGAGGTGGAATTAGTTGAACAACCAAACTGGGAGGGAATGGTTTTGATTGCGGAACATGAATTGGTGGGAGTTGAACATGTGGATTTTCTTGGTGTGCATAATTTGTTTTCTCATTCTGATTTTATTGAATTTATCAGCATCTTGAAAATCGATTTAGTTCACAATGCACAGTTAAAAGGAGTGTAAGTTTTTGAAAAGAACTCGGCAAAAGATTTGTTCGAAATATCTTTTCTTGTGGTGTGGCCGAGTTCAATTTTTGACATTGAGTGTGGAATGGGGCGGTGTGATCATGGTAATAATTTTTGTTGGAATGTTATATGCTCGTGATCCATGTTTATCTCTCTCTCTCTCTCTCTCTCTCTCTCTCTCTCTCTCTCTCTCTCTCTCTCTCTCTCTCTTTTAAAATTAATTCAAAAATAATAATTTCTTTTTACTTCTTTTTCATTTTATTTTCCTTGTGGCCCGTCTACTACGAGCGGGCAATACTAATGCCATTTGCATATTTTCGGTAGTTGTGGTTTCAGTCTTTTGGCAGGGTACGCGTGCTACCACACCAACCTTGGTAGATTAGGCCTCACCGCTGGGGTGATGGAGGCATTCAGGAGCTCTAAGTCATGAGTGCCATTACGTGTGGCGGTTGTAAGGCCGAAGCCCCCAGCGCGGCTTTGTGTGACTAGCTGTGGTCCTATTCTTTGGGCCGAAGGAGCAAGCTCTGGAGCAGCTGCAATGACGAGGAATGCATAGGCGACAAAATCCTCAAACATCGGCCGAGGTCATGGTGGTTGGCTGCCACCCCAGGTTCACTCTTTCCTTCTTTTTGTTTTTATTTTTCTTTGTCTTCATGCTCTGAGGGCATAGCATGCTCTAAGTTGGGGGGAGGGTGTACTTCGTACTTGTTTTTATTCACTTTGCATAAAAAAAAAATGGTGGAAATCTTTTTGCATGAGACTTGAAGGCTATTGAGATTGGCTCGTGATTGATAGAGTTTGAGATGTGATAGTCATTCTTTTAATATTTTGGTGGCATTGTAGTTCTCTTTGCTAGCTTGTCGCGAAGAATTTGTCATGACATTTTTTTTTAGCACATTTGCACTTCATGACTATTTGGGCTTTGGTTGCCAGTGAGTTATGACTTAAATGTTTTCGATGGCTTGTTTAGTGGAGACTTATGCCCATGTGAGTTTAGAGCCTATCTTTTCTTGGAGTGGTGTCAAATAAACTTTTGTTTGTCACGAAAGAGCAAATTCGTTGTGGGTCTCATTATTTTTGTTGTCAAGTGTTGGGAATGTTTTAAATTGCTTACTTATCTCTTGGGTTTGGAATATGTATGGTTGTATTGCCCCTTGGAAAGGATTATAGGCCATGTTTCCTATTTTTGAGCAGGTTTGCTTCTTTCTTTCATACGTTTATCTCTTGTGAGCCCAGTTGAGCCTCTCGCATTATACCATTTTCTTGTTGAGCTCTACCATCTATATTGTGTCTTGAGAAGGCTTAGTAATTATGTGGAGGTGAATTATTCAGAAGAGAGAGGGGTAAATGTTGTGAGATTTGAGTTTTGATTGTTGGTGATCTTTTCCATTAAAAAAAAAAAGCAAAAAGGAAAGACACCAACTTATTGTGAAAAGGAGACACACTTGTTCTTAATGTAGGGATTATGTTAGAAGTATGAAAGAGAGATGTGGTGGAGTTGAAAAGGAGGAAAAGAAATTAAAAAAAAAAAAAAGAAAGAAAGAAAGGGGCACGCATTGTTATATTTGCCCTATGTGAGTTGTTGTTGGCCTATTCTCGGACACTTGAATTTTTACCTAGCCTTAAAATATTTTCCCTTACCTAACGTTATAACCGGAATTGAAGTCCTATTTGATCATTGGGGCAATGGGTGGTGAATTGATGGATAGAGAGAGTTTTCAACACTTGATATTCCGTTTATGAGATCGGGTGTCCACCATATAAAGCTTTCTTTTCGTGTCAACTTGTGCAGGATACTTTGCTTTCATTTTCATAATTTCCGCCTGCACATATTGAGAGTAATATGCACCTTGTTTCGAGTGATTTCATTTGTTGAGTGCATGACACGGTGAGATTTGAAGTCAAGACTCGGTCCGGAGAGAACTTTTAGTTATTTTTCACTTGTGACCGAAGCCCTTGTTCACACACGCTGAGTTTAGGTGCTATGATTTATTTTTCTGACTTGATAGTATCTAGAACTGCTTATGCCCGTTATCTTTTTACAATGGCTTCATGTTCTTCGTTTGGGTATCATTGAGCTGTCTTACGGTTTTTCGGATTTCATGTGAAAGGATTTTTGGTGTTTTGTGGGTGATCACTGCTGAAAACCCTCACGAGACTTCACTCGTCCTACCGGGGCCGCCTGGGGGTTTAAAAGAACTATCGGTTTTAATTTGTTTTCTTTAGCTGCATTTTGTTTTCTTTGCTCGGGACTAGCAAAGTGTAAGTTGGGGGGTGTGATAGGCGCGAAAATGTTCACATTAGCGCCCCTTAATTTATCTTTGTTAAGTCTATTTATATTCTTATTCGGGGTTTAATGCTTTATTTTTATATTGTAGGAGTTTGGAAGATTAATACGTTAAAGTCGTAAATTATTTACATTAGCAGATGATGGATTGGGCCATATCACTTTTGCTCTACTGTGTGCACGTAGTCATGAGAGTGGAACTGGTAGCAAAATAACACAATGTCTTGGTGGGCCCAAAGTGATTTTCTACGGAGTATTTACTTGGTTCAACTGACAAAGGCCAAATTGTTGGCAGTGGTGGCCCACGGCTTTGACTTAAAAAAAAGGAGAAAACAAGAAATTGGATGGACAGCTTCTTTGAGGGCCCATGAGGTTTACACGGGGCCACCATTATAAAAGAGAAACAAAAAGGTTTTCGATTAGGAGCTTTTAGGACGAGAGTTCTGGACGGGGGACTTCTGCCCACGAACGAAACAGGAAGAAAGGAGGCGATCCAGATTTGGTTTCGGCACTAACGTACGACCGACGGGGGCTGCCGAGATCGAAAGGACCGGGGGCTGCCATTCTTTGGTTCGAATGTTATTTAGTTTCTTCCAAGTTTTTCCTTCAAGTTTTAAAGTTTTGTTTAATTACTCGCACTTCGATAACTCGTTTTAATTTCAGTTCTTAATTAAAGTTGTTCTTTGGTATTTGTTTAATTCATATCATTTGTTTATTTCGTATTTAAAATCATGTTTCAAGTTAGAGTTTCTTGTGTTTCTTATTCAATGCATAGTGAGTAGTCGTATAGGTAGGGTCGTGAGGTGATTAGTACGTCGTGATCAATTCGGGCACTGCTCATATTTTCAAACAATAAGGTAAAAGCAATTTTAGGCTAATAAAGAACATTCGTTAGACGAACCCGGGCATCGTTGGAGCCCATGTGAACGAGGGAATAGGGGACCAAAACTTATTCCTCGTTGTGCATGGGTATACGGCGACCATTAAGGTTCGCATCTTTCGGGGTATCTTTTTCTCTCTAAAGTCGAACGTTTTTAAGAATACTGAATGGAGCAGGTTAAGCCCGGCTTGGTTGCGAGTGCCATGAACCCTACGACCGTGCCTTCTTTTTAAATTATTTGAATAATCAATCAATTTTTTAGGTTTTAGTTAATCTCATTCAAAACGACAAGGGGTGGCTACCTAAGAGCCAGTTTAAATAGTAACAACCTGAGTTTTTAGTCAGCACACACGACCGTCTCTGTGGATTCGACTCCGGTCTTACCGGATTTATTATGCTACACCGGTACCAGTCTTGCGCTTGGGACACCCATTATTTTAGGTCTAGGAATCGGTCAAGCATCTATCCCCCTTAAATTTGAAACAGGTCCCATCTGGTGAATAAGCTGTCACCATCTTTCGATGGCAGTCTATGACAGCTCGATGTGCAGTCAGCCAGTCCATCCCAAGTATGACATCAAAGTCCGTCATTTCGATTACTCGTAAGTCGCACGTTAATCGCAAATTCGATACTCCTAGTTCGCACCCTTTACAGATTAGTTCTACCGAAATCTTACCCCCTAATGGTGAGGTCACATGCATAGTTGTTTTTAGGGTTTCGGTTTCTAATCCAAGTGCAGATACACATGCGGCAGATATGAATGAGTGCGAAGCTCCAGAATCAAATAGTGCTCGAACGCAGGTAGTATAAAGAGTGAGGGTACCTTGAATTACTGCAGGATCCATTTCCTCTTCTGTTCCTTGCAGTGCAAACATCCTCCCAGCATTGGGCTGAGTTGGCCCGTTCGGTCCTCTGTTCTGAGGAGGGCGAGTTGGTGCTTGATTCCATCCGCCACGGGGCTGATTCTGACCTCCAGGTTGATTACCATTCCAGACCGGCCTAGCTTGATTCTGATTCTGATTTCCAGGTTCTGCAGCCCTGACCTGGTTTTGCGGCTGTCCTCCATAGTTTCCAGCGCTGTTCAGCTTTGGACAATTCCTCCTAATGTGCCCCTCCTCTAGGCAGTAAAAGCAGCGGGGGTCAGAGTTTTGGTTTTGGGGAAAGGGGTTGCGGTTTGGTCCCGGATTTGGATTTGGGCCACGGTTCAGTACTTGGATCTGGTTCGGGTTAGGGTTAGGGTTTCGGTTGAAACCTGGGTTGGGGTTTCTCCATGCTGGGTTGAATGGTGCTGGCTGAGGGCGAGAGTAGTTTTGCTGGTAGGGTTGAGAGGTTTGGATACCCCTGCTGTTAGGGTGGGTACGGATAGGTCCTCCAACTGCGGGTATCGGTTTCTTCTGCTCACGCCTTGTCTTGTAATCCAAGTTCTCTCTCTCCATCTTTAGCGCATATTGCACCACTTGTGAGTAAGTGGGAAGTATCTGTGCCACTACCGCTCGGCGTGTCTCATTGAGCCCCCACTCAAATTTCTTTGCCTTGTCATCATCAGTAGGTATGATTGTTGCACCGTAGCGAGATAGTTCCTCAAACCGTGCTGCGTACTGGGTGACGGTCATCGTACCCTGCTCTAGATTCATGAACTCAAGGGCCATTGCCTGTTTGACAGGTTTTGGAAAGTACTTGTCAAGGAAGATTTCCTCGAACCTTTCCCAAGTCATTGTTGCCACGTCATGAGTGTTCTTCATCAGGTTCCACCAATGTTGAGCTTCAGCTTGCATCTGATAGGTAGCTAGAGCAATCCGATTGCTGGACTCTTGAATGTCCAGGGTTTCAAGAATTTTCTTGATTTCTTCCAACCAAGATTCTGCAGCGGTAGGGTTAGGTTCTCCCTGAAAGTAGGGCGGGCGACGCTTGCAAAATTCATTCAGCGCCTGACTCTTAGTCATCGGCCCTCGAGGTGTGTGTGGGGGTCCGCGGTTCTGGTTGTTGGCAGTTGCAGCGGCGATAAACGCCTGCATTAGTTGGACTATCTCAGGAGCCCCAAATTGGCCGTTGGGTTGAGGGTTTCCATTGTTCTGCCCGTTGTTTTGGTTGTTTTCTGCTCCCTCCATCTAAGTACCATTATGTTATAAATTAGTAAGGGGGGTTTTTATTATATAAACATATATATTATATATCTATTATGTGCATGGAGGACAGGATATCGTAAGAAACTTTACTCTTATTAACAAAAACGAATCAAACAACTTGTTCCTATCAAAACATACTACTCAAAAATGTTACTTCTAAAAGTCAAGCTAATTTCCACTATCACAATTGTTTTCCTAAAAAAAAATCTTGTGTAAAACAAATTCTAATAGATGCTAAAGAAATCGATCAATCGAAAAGCCCTGGAAAGTGTTCTTCTAGTAGACTCTGCTTCTCAACGGTGTCCTCTGTGAGTCCGTAGCAACGCCATGTTACTCGCCATAGTTGTTCTTGCTGCCTGCCGTGGGAGTTTGGGTGGTTATAGGGCTCTAGGCGGATGGGTACTTCTACAAAGGTGACGTGGTCGGTAAAGTCAGCATTCTCTGAAATTATACGATGCTCTTGCTCGGGACGGGCCCTTGTGACGCGAGAATAGTGGATGCGGTCGGTGTAATGCTCTTTGAATCCTCGGGGTACAGTCATAAGGTAATATCCATTGTAGCATGGAGCTATGATCCTCAATGGCCCTAAATAAGCGGACTGTGCTCGAATTTTGAATGGGCAAGGGTATAGCGGCTCCAACTGTATATAGACCATAGTGCCCGGGCCATAGTCGGAAGTCATACTAGGGCGAGGTGGAGGATTGGCATCTATGACTTCACACTCACTGTCTGATTCTTCCATTGGTACAGGAATTGGAGGAGGTAGGGGTTCCTCAGGATCTTCTTCTTCCTCAGGGGGTTCTTCAGGATCTTCTTCTTCCTGAGTATTGGGAGGGTTACGGTTCCGGTCTAGAGTAGGAATCGGGAGTTGGTTATCCATATCTCTATAGTGTAAGTAGTAGGGTTCGTTCCTAATGTCAAAGCCTGGTATGCTTTCTAGGATGTCACGAATTTCCCTCTCTAGATAAACCCTTCTCCATGGGCTTGGATGGTGAGCAGTGTATACTTCTCTTTGGTTTGACGGATTTGCCATCAGCTGCTGATATTGGCCATACAGAATCGGGAATGCAGTAGGTACATAAGGATCTAAGAAGGAGAAGTCGGGTCCTATGTTCTCCAAGAGATCTTGTAATCTACTCCACTCATCAGCTAGTTGGATTGCTAATGTGGGGTCCATCTACAAAATAAGGAAAATCTAATTAATGATAGGTTTTGGTATACTTCAGATAACGTTATCTTAAAAGCGTAAGGATATACTCAATTCTATGTGAATCTACCCAATCTACCCAAGGCCGAGGGTTGAACCTAAGGCTTTGATACCAAGTTGTAACGCCCCGATTTTCGAAGGTAAAATCGAAGGTATTAAATACTAATTCTCGAAAAACTTATTAAATCCAATTTGAAATCCAAAACAGATAATTTGTCCTAAGGATTCATCTATTACAAACTATTGTAAAAATATTAGAAATAGTTTTCGAAGGGATAAGCTAAACAGATAATAGAGCCATCTTTTAAGACTGATATGGGTCCCAAGCGTATTCTGGCTCAACTCCCACCTCTGGATTCTCCTCAGCATAAAACTGTTCGCCCACGGGATCTTGTGTTTCCTGGTTTTCTGCAAAATCTGACACGGAGGCCAGAAAATCCGTGCCTGAGTGAAAGAGTTCACCCCGAACTATAATCCAACCCAAATACCCCTCTTACAATACAATTAGCAATCAAACAGGAGATAACAATACAAACGAATAAATCAGAGATAATTCACATAACTTGTTTCTTTACTATCCATTAACTTAATATGAAATCTAAGATCTCTCCACGAGATCTTTCCTCCCCAACCACTAGCCATGCTCAGTCCCATGAGATCACTTCCCTTTGTTGTCGCAGGAACACCTAAGTTATGTACCGAGTGTGCACCCCCAATAACTACAACAAGGGGTAAGCTTATCATGCCGGTATCACGACTAGGGTTCGCCTATCTTATAAACCACATCACAATTCTTTTTCACAATCATCACTGGACACCCGCCAGTCTATCAATTCATCACTGGACACCCGCCAGTATCAATTCTCATCACAATCTCATCATATCACAACATCACGCCTGCAGGCAACCTCTAAACAGAAAATAAATCTCACAATTTATCCATTACTTAACATCGTCTACGTGATTTCTAATTCGCATACCACCCCATGTCCCTAGGGTCCAATCTAACAGTCAACTGAAGCATCGATACAATATCAATTATAAACAAAAAATAATTAAAACAAATAACAGATGGATCGAAACAATTCATAAGCAATGCAATCACATAACTTTTTATGACTGGGCCGTTGCCCTTAATCTCATATGATCACAAAGTCTTTAGGAATGTAAGAATTATTTAATTAAGATTTAATAATAATTTTCTAGACTTCTATTAATTAATTATAAGTAATTAAGTTATTTAAACACTAATTAAATACATTAATTAGGTAAAAATATTAAAATAATTATCGTAACCTTAATAAAGGTCCTAACAGTCTCCTATAATAAGTTCGAGTGCTAAAAGTTGGGTTTGGACGCTCACAGAATTATTTTGAATATAAAGATTTAAATTAACAGACAAAACAAGAATAAATAGACAATAAATAATTAAATAATTAAAAATACATTTTTATTTTCAGAATATCATTATAGGACTGTAAATAGTCTAAATAAAATTATTCGGAATTTTTAACATCTTTTATAATATTTTAAAGTATTTCTATTTAGAAACAATGCGTAATTAATAATAATTAGTTAATGAAATAATTAAATTATTATTTTAATAACATATCATCTTTGGGATGTCAGAAGTCTAAAAAAAATAGTTTAGATGTTAAAATCATTAATTATAAGGTCGCAACTATTTTTTGTTTGTATCTTTAATTAAAAATAAAATAAATAGCTAATAATATCAAAAGTTTATGAAATCAGTAAGTTATGCTCCTTGATATGTTAGAAAACTAGGAAAAATAGTTTGGGGATTTATGGAATAATTTAAAAGGTCGCAACGATTTTTAGTTTACAAACGATCACACGAATACGAATAAAAATTAAATAAATCGAAGATTAAATAAAAAAAATATGAAACTAACAAGGTATGAACTTTAGAATATGGGTAACCTAGGATAAAAATTTTGGGGTCAGATACGTTGTTTAAAAGGTCGCACAATCGATTCGAAACGGAAACAAAATCATCGCGCGGCTGGTTCTATTGGAGTTCGCGGCCGCGAACTCCAGTTCTCTGGTTCTTGCGGCTGGCTGTCCCGAACATTGCGACCGCAAGGTCGCACGCTGTTTTTATTTTTTTGCGTTTTCTTGATTGTTTTCGATGCATGGGGTCACGGGGGCCCTTGGGTTACGTCTAATAAACATATTTATACGTAGAGGAGGGCTCGGATTGAATTATAGTACCTCGGTTCGGATTGAATTCGTTTTCGATCGAAAACTTGAATTTGGGGAAGACGACTTCAATTCCTTCGATCGGGGGACTTCGGGGCCGAATTGGTTGATCTACGGTGAACCTTGGGACTGTGGAAAGTACTTCGAACGATCAATTCGGATCTCGGACGAACGGAACCTCGAAACCCACTTTTCTCTCTCTTTTTCTCTCTCTAAAATTCTATGGATTAAAGCTCGGTTTTCTCGGGTTTTTCTTCTCTCTCTGGCTTTGTGGAACGTGGTGTGGTGATGTGCGTGCCCTAGGGTCGGAGTAGTGTATATATATAGGAGAATTGGATGAGTTTCGAATTAAAACGAGTCCTAACGGTATCGGGTTTTTGCATGGACGAATTACGCACGAATTTTGGGTCATGGAGGAGGTAGAGATTGAGTAGGAGAGTGAGGGAGAATATAGGCGTGCATGCATGCAATTATATGTATGTATATAATGATAAAATAATTTTTTAAGACATAATTAGCTAGAATAACTTATTTTTTGTAATTATCTACTAATTATTAAATAAGGAAAATAATATTACCATAAATAATTAGTTCTTTTGAATATTTTTATTAGTTAAATTTTCGGGTTATTACAAATCGCCCTTCCTCTCCGCCATCCAAACAGGGCGTAATATGACAGAGAGAAACAAACCTCCTCTTATTCTTTCCCGCCCTTTTGCATTTAAATATGTGAATTTAGTTCACCACTTATTACATAGTACCATGCAATTTACATTGAATTAATTTGGACATAAATAATTAAAACGAAAACTTATTAAAAATTCCCTCCTCTTTACCTAGAGCCACCGCAGCATTGTGATTCTCATTTACAAGAAACAATGGCGATCGAGAACCAAACATGGAACCAAGGATCCTTTTGTCGCCAAAACTTCTTCAGCTCCCCCGTTTCGTTCGTCTGAGATTCAGTTCGGTTCAGTTTGTGCATTTATGGGTTCCTCATCAGGCTCATCGTTCAATTTTTAGGACTTGTAATAAATCATCGTAAAAAAAATTAGCTTGAACAAAAGTCATTAACTACATGAACAAAGTACGTTTGTGCTATACAAAACGTCTAGTTTAAGTACTTTTAAATAATACTTTTTCTATTAGTTTCGTATTGCGTGAATGTTTGTTGTTCATGTTAGCTATGTATATTCGTTCAAATTAATTTTTCACACCAATGATTTTTTAGAAGCTCTACAAAATAATGAACGATGCTTACCGGTACGTACTGTTAGCCCGAGAAAGACCCACAAAGCCAAACTGAACCGAACTGCACCACAGTCAAACTAAGCAGGAGTTTCGTCCCCATAACGTATCGGGAATCTTGACGTATACGAATCAATCACGGGCCACCATAGTCAGCACGACTATAAACAGAGGATCCCGTGCGGCCGTGCCCCAACACAGACGCTAGAATTCGGGAATGACCACCCGGGAACTCGTTCTATCGCGATCGCATATCTCGAAGGAAATGAGGGACGTCGGATTCGTGCCGTAGTAGCCAACACCGTGATCACTACCGTCTTGAAACTGAGAAATCTGATTACCGCCTCGACTACTACCCTTCGGTTTCCCCACCGATACCTCCTTCACGAAAGAGCCGCATTGCCTGGGTTGCGTCTGGTAGAAGACCTTGGAAACCACCAGCTCCCCTTCCTTTTCGTCCTCGTTGTTGCCGAGGTGGTACTGGTGCATGACCCAGTTGGTTTTCTCGGGCTTCTTCTGCTTACCGTAGTTGGTGTAGAGCACCAGTATCTTCTTGTACCCTTTGACTTTGTTGCTGTGGGGATTAACGGTGGCGGCGGCGGCAGTGGTGGTGGTGAGAATGGGCCTGGTTTTGCCAGTTTTGTGCCAGCGAGTCTCGTTCCCTTCAGTGGGATTTGTGAGTACTTTTCTCCTCTTTCTGGTTCCGGTGGTGTATGCTTTGGATGGCCGGTGGAAGAAGTGCCGGACCAACCCATCTTTGCTTACTCCTGCATATATGGAAAGGAAATTCGTGGATCATTTAATTGAGATATTTTGTCTCTCAATTTTTACTTATTTTGCATCTTGATTTAGACGCAGAATCAGTAATTAAGCGAAATAAGTAAAAAAATATAGCAGGAAGGGACTGTAGAGATTAGTCCGAGCTGCGTGCAAGTTGGCCTGGAACACCCTGTATTATCAAAAAAAAAAAAAGCACTGCAGGCTACCAAATAGTCCCTTAAAGGAGGTGGAAAAGGAGCCTTACCAATGTTTGTTAGTTCGTTAACGGGGATCGGGAGAGTTGAACTCAGGACTAGATGAACTAAGAACAAGCACTCATCAACTTGAGTTAGCTTGCTAGTTGAAGCCCCGCTTGGCTATCTATTTGTCGTCGAGCAATTAAATGGTTGGTTCTTTATATTTACAGACTTTTCATTTTATTTCTTAATCAAATGGGGTTTAATTTGAGTAGAGAGTCCAATTAGACTCTTCAATTTTGTTCTTTTCTGTGTGCACATGCATGCAACATTGAGAGTTTGAGACCAATGTAGCCCATGCATAAACAGCATCTTTGCCTTCTATCTATGTATGCCTTCGTGATGCCCAAAGCCAAACTTAAATTTCATCTAGAAAATTAAATTAAGCAGCTCATACCTACCAAGAGAGAAACAGGAGGGAAAAAGGAAAACAAAACAATACTTAGCTTATGGAATGACTTTCATATATCCCAGTAAAGAATAAATAAATAAATAATTGATTAATTAGAGTGCACATGGCTGTGAACACAACTTTTTTTAACAAAACAAAGCAGAGCACAACACTTAATTCTGTGGACACATTGGAATTTAAGCTAAGATGATTATTAGATGGTATTTAAGAATAGTTTATTTATTTAAGAAGAATTAATAAATCATGTAATTAACATATCATAAAAAGGATTCGAAAACAATTGCATACCATATAGAATATCAAAAAAAAACCTTTGGAAAAATGGCTCCATCAGAATTCATAGATTGTATGAAGATCATAGATCACGACTACTTACCTTCATTTGGTCTGAGTTTCCAACAAGTATTTTTCTCCAAATTATCTGAATTGTGTGTTACTTGTATTCCATTAACTAAAATAAGTATGTACTTAGTTTTTGAACTAAAGGTGATGTATCGTGAGACAATGACTTGTCTCGTAATTAAAACGAGAGATAAGTACTTAAGAAATAAAAACCTTAGCAGAACGAGGCCTATTGTCAATCACGAGTTCTAATAAATAAATAAAAATGCAACGACTTACGTAACATAATTTGGTCCGGGTTTCCGTAAAGTTTTGTCGAAATTATCTGAATAGTGTTACTAATTGTCAAGCGTGGACGTACCACCTTATTAGAAATGCCTATGTAGTCTAGATTCTAATTATAAGTCCACACCAACCAACTCATAATGTGAAGAGAAACCTTTTACCAATTAAGTTCAAAGAAATCTTGTTCAGTAAGAAATAAATGCATGGAAATTGACCTTATTTTTTTTTTGATCTGCAAATTGATCTTAATTTCATCATGGTTTTATCGACTTTGAAAAATCTTGGTGGATCTTGTGAGTCCTAAAGAAAGAAAAACAAAAGCTCTTGCATGGTGTTATTACACTTTAAAAAACCATAGATGGTTACAAGGAGTAGTTGCAATGGATCACCTGGTAACCTCTCTGGGTGAGTATAGCAAATTCCATCCTCCCCTTCAAGAGTAGGGATGAACTCATCTATCAGAGGATGGATCTTTTGAGAATCCGACCGCGCCTTGGCCTCCAAATGCTCGAGAATTTCTTGATCACTCGGATCGAACTTCACTCCAGCCGGCAAGCCCGGCAGATTGTGAATCCCAGTCTGGTTCCAAATCGCATATTAATTAATTATAAAAGAAAATTTCTAACGAGAACGTGGAACAGAAAACAGTTCATTAGAAGGGTAACGAAGGCGCAACGTGGGTACCTTTTCTTGATTTTTGATCTGATGGCCACATGAAGGACAAGTTTTAATCCTCACGATCGATGGCTCGTCGCGACAATCACCGCACCAAGTCATTTCTTTCTCTGTTTAGTTTTTCTCGTACGAAAAGGGAAAAAACACAGCAGTTTCTCTCGTCCTCTAGAATCTGTTGCACCCTCAAACCAATTGTTCTCTAGAGTTGGGAAGGTATTGAGTTCTCCTTACACTTTTTAGAACTTAGTATGAGAGAGAGAGAGAGAGAGAGAGAGAGAGAGAGAGAGTAGTATATGTTTCATTCCTATAAAGACAAAATGGTTACCAAAGAGGGAAAAGAAAGTTGCTTGGACATCACGTAATGTTATTATTCTCATTTTTGTCTAAAGAGCACTCGATGGGGGAATAACTGTAGTTATGTGTCCTTGTTGCCGTCTAATTAAAATGTAGTATCTGATTTTTTTTTTTTGATAAACAAAAGTAGTATCTGATTGATTGAGGCTGAGTTCTGCTAAGGGCTTAGTGGAATTTTTCTTATTCTGTTTTTATTCATTTTTTTTTTCTTGTGTTTTTTGAATTTGTCTTGGATATTTCAAAAATATGGGTAAAAGTCATAATTTTTTACTTTTTTTATTCGTCTTAATGAGACGAATCAATAATCCACAAAAGTTAGATACAAAACTAATTAACAAATGCGAAAAAAAATTGAATAAAAACAAAAACAAGAAAAAATCCAAAAATCTTAGCTTAAAATTAACCTTGAGTTTTGGAGAGATACTGATTTGGTACATTGTAATTTCACCAACAACATATAAGATAAAGATTTTTAAAAAAAGTATTGAGTGGAGATGGGGCAACCTAGCTCTATTGGTTTTAACACACACGAGGAGAGAGAGAGAGAGAGATATATATATTTGTTCCAGTGTCGCCCTAGAGTGCACATCAAGAAAGATGTTTGAAGCAAAAGAAGTAAAGAAAAGAAATTTAAAAAAAAGGGGCTTCACCTATGGTGCTATTTCTTCACGTAGACTTCTTATGTTTCACAAGTAACCACCTCTCTCTCCCATAACCTAATTCATCCCACTCTTACCTTCTTTATGTATGTCAGCATGTCTCTAACTTTAAGCTTCATGGTTATGATAATGAGCTTTCAGGATTAAGGCCCTATTAATCATGGTTAAATTTCATAACCCTAATATGATCGAATTTTCGGATGGAGTAAAAGCTTAATGCTCTCATGCCTATATATGGAGTCTGAATAAAGATCCTCTCATGACCGATGACTCTCATGTGCAACACAAGCTGAGATTCACCGTGTTCCACCAGCTAGCTATTCCATTCGTTTCGGTACCCAAGATGTGATCTCGACCATGCTAAAAATCAGGTCATTTGACCACCGGCTTGCTATTCCATTCGTTTTGGTACCCAAGATGTGATCTCGACCATGCTAAAAATCAGGTCATTTGACCACCGGCTAGCTATTCCATTCGTTTCGATACCCGAGATGTGATCTCGACCAAGCTAAAAATCAGGTGATCATTTGAATATTGAGAAAGACCTGATTGGTGTATGTTCGTCTAAAAATGAGCAATCACAATCTAATGACCATTTGATTCTTTTCTGATAAATATGCTTTGATTGGATGAATATCAATATCCGATCGACTCAATTTTTGTACGCCAAGAGGCCTTTGATCCGACGGCATCAAGGGTGTAATTAAGTGCTAAAAGAAAGAATTAATTAAGGTCAGGAGTTCAACTCATCTTCCTAATCTTACTATTCTAGCTAATAATAGTAACCTTAAATGCATTTCAAAATCTTCAAACTTCTGTGAACTTTCATTTTTTATGTTTTATTTTTGGCCTTTTTCTTAGATTTACTCTCAGTATTTAAATCTGCTCGGCCACGTGTTTCAATGCTAGCCCAATTAAGGACCACCAACAGACAAATTATTTGCATTTAGCTCCCCAATTCAATCTGGTACTTGATTCCATCGTAGTATAGTCTTGCTTGTAAGATACCTACTGACAAATACATTTCACCAAAGAGGGAAAAAAAAAATACCCAATTTAACTTTAATTACCAAGAAGCTGAAAGTCTTGGATCGATCTGTACTTCCCACTATAATTCCAAGTGAGTAATCATAACACCATGCTCCGGTGGTCGGTACCTATGACAGTGGGGTCTTGGTCGTCTCAAATCCATTCCCTTTTGGTTCCGATAGTTCAGTTGCGGAGTATGCATGTGGCCAGTAGAATCGGTCTTGCATGTTTTTCCTTTCGGTTGGCTCCTCGCTAACTTCTTTTCTTTCTTTGGTAGCGGCTGGCATATGAATGTCCTTAGTCTAGGTGCCAACGTAGTTGGGAGGTAGGTTTTTGGTTGTGATACCGCTTCTTCCTGCTCCCGTTTAATCTTTGTAACTTTCTGTTCGGAGATTAATAAAATTCTTAATAAACAAAAAACACCATGCTCCATTCACTAGTCAAGAAATTAGTGCATGAATATTGCTCCCGAGAAGAGTTCTAGTGGTGAAGTGAAAAGAAGAAATAAATTACAAGAGAAATTCGTAAAGAAAATTAAATTGTAGTAAGTACTAGTAATTTATATGTGTAGAAAATTAGTGTAAAAAACAAGACTACTGCAAAATTTTAGGCTTTTAATTTTGTTAGAATATAGTAGTCATATAATATCATAACCATGTGCTAATATGATTAGGATATTAATTATATGATTGTCTTCATTTTATTTTGATTGTAATTGATTACAATTTCATTATAATTGGGATGATTCCCTTTCATAGTTTGGCTCATTCCTCTTGTATAAATAAAGGTCTCATTGTATGATTTCAAAATCGAATTCAATAAAATATTTCTTCGCTCATATTTAACAAATTTGAACATCGAGTTTTGAGATAAAACTAATCCAAGTAGAAAAGGTAAAGGCGTGAGTACCTGGACTAGAGAGTAAATCTCTCCCTAAAACGATTGACCACATATATAGGAAAAAAGGTCCGCAATACTTATTATTACTCAATTTAAATTTATAGCGCTCTCTCCCTTTCTTTTTGAGAGTCCTGCTCTTCTAAATTTGAAGGATTACGGTTGATTTTTGTATTACTTATACTTTCATTTTTAATATGGTCATTCATGTAAATTTATTATCGGGCAGGGAGAAAGGTAGTCTTGTTCCTAATGCGGAGAAGTTGATGTGAACTTAATTTAGAAAAAGTGAGATACTTTGCCTCGGGAAGATCTATTTTGGCAAGAATTATCTGCTAGCTATGGTTCTATCTAGCTAACAGATTATTCGTGTCTATTTAACGCCATACACAGGTTAAATAGTAGAATCATAAGATTACTGTTGACAGAGAGATCTGCTAGCTATGATTATACGGCGGAATGATTTGTCCTGCGCTTGAGGTGTGAAAATAATGATCCATGGGACGGCCGTGCTTAATATGGTCTAGATGGAGAAGACAGATGGTTTGGAAGTGTACATAGGCCCAGAGGATGGAATTGGATTGACCCGTTGAATATGTTGGGCTTGTAATCATCCTCTTTGTTTTTGTTTTTTAGCTGATCGGCGAAAATTTATTAGAAACTTGATCGGGTACCTCAAGGAAAAGAAAAACCTACCATGATATTGATACATGGGATAGGAGAAAAGAGAAGAAAAAACTTCCAATAAAGCATTGGAAGAAGAAAAAAGGAAATAAGATGCACATAAGGCACTACAACAGCAGCACGAACTCCACTTAATGCAACTACAACAGCAGGCAGCAGCACAAACTCCGCTTTAGATCTTAGAGAAGAAAGCTGGCACAGGAGAGGGGAGATTGATCTCAACCAGGCCATATCAGCAGCAGCAGCAATTAGCTTAGAATTCCTTGAGATGATAAATCACAACCAATTGCCTCAATACAGAAACTTCAAATCTTTGCATCGTCAGAGTTGGCACAATGCTGATTACACAGACATCTTAGCCCTCCCAGGATTGGAGTTGAAAAGAGGCAAAGACAACTTGCAAACCTTATGCTCTTAGCCCTCCAAGGGTAATGAGATACAACAGCAGCAGGTATGAAACTAAAGCATAACTAATCCATCTATGCATTGGTAACAGGAACTCATGAAACCTCTTAGCCCTCCAAAGATGGTAGTTGAAAAGAGGACAACATCACCATACACAAACCAGGAGTATGCATTTGTATGAGGAACACAGGGCAGCTCTGTATTGCGATAACAGAGCAAGCAGTAACTTTTAAACCAATTCCCAAGTAATTCCATCCTTGTACAAGGCCACACACATACATATATGCATAAATTAAGTGTGTATGTGCTATTATTTCCAAGTATATGACTTGGGTTGATCCATGACAAAAATTAGCAACCCCACAGTGTGAAATTGGTAGATAACAGTCACCACCTTCCATCCAAAACACACACCCCTTCACACTCACCAACTAGCCAGCAGCTCATTAATCCTCCAAATAATACACAATGAAACCGTGATCCATCATGTATCTTATTGTAGAAACATGAGATCACATGGAAAAAAATAATTCCTCAAACATCAAAACAGGTCAAAGAATCAGAATTAAATTGCCCCAAACTTCAGCACTAACTAAAGAACAGAAAGGATATAAGTAGCACTCAAACATTGAGGAAGAATGAACAGAGCTTCAGAGAACTCAGACATAAAGAAATTGGCGGGAGGATACTGAATTGTATCAGAATGGGATATACAAACGGCATTGGGAAGTACCAACTGATTCGAACGATCGGAGAAGGCATGTTCGCGAAGGTCAAGCTGGCCGTAAACACAGAAAATGGTCAGTAAGTTGCAATCAAGATTATTGATAAGCAAATGGTCGTAAAAAGAAATCTCATGTACCAGGTGAATTCCAAGAAAACCAATTTCATAATCCCGTCTTTGTTTTGTTTTTTTATGCTTCATTGGATATGTACAGGTTGATTTGCAGTCGTGGTTTCAATCAGTGTTTTCAGAAACCACTAATTAACTAGCTCACTACACTAGATTTGTTCCCAATGTGGTTTCTTTAAAGTTTTCTTAAGGAGGGAAATCAAACACATTGAAATGAAATCTTGGGAAAGTGGAGTTTTGGCATGGGAAAATGTAAGAAAAGGGCAGTAAGTTCCCTAATAGATTCAAATTTGCATCTTTTTTTGATGGACGGAGCTTTGATTTTCAGGTGAAGAGAGAAATAAGAACAATGAAGCTTCTGAAGATTGTCAAAATACACGAGGTATTATAGCTGCTTGGAATCCTGATTTGACTCGTCTAAAGAACTTTCTTGAAATAGATATTGATTTCAACTTACAGGTAATCGGCACAAAGACAAAAATTTACATGGTAATGGACTAAGTATGAGGAGGGCAGCTATCTGATAAGATGGTGAGATTCAACTAGTTGACTATTGGAAGCCAAAACTGGTGTTTGGGAGATCTTACAAACAATTATAATCAACTGGAAAAAAAATTCATTAAAAGGGTTTGATGAAAGAGGGGCAAGGAAACACTTTCAGCTGTTACTCGACGCTGTAGACTATAGTCATTCCAGAGGGATTTACCAAGATCTAAAGGTCAGAATGAAACTATCCTGTTCAAGTCTTTTTTTCACAGTTATCTACTAGGGGAAAATGGGAAATATACTTGGATCTTGGCATTTTAATTTACAGCCAGAAAACTTGCTTTTGGGCAGAAACAGAATCTGAAAGTATCAGATTTTGGACTCAGAGTGTTGCGGAAGGTAACCGCCACTTATTCTTTCTAGACATTTTACCTCCCTGTGATTTGGGTCTTGTGCGGATCGACTCCCCTGACTTTTAAACGCTAAACCATGTAACCCATACATGGTTCCTAGAGTAACCCTCTTTTCATAACTGACTTAACAGCCCAGGGACCTACTATCTACTGCATGTGGCTCTCCAAGCTATGCAACACCAGAGGGAACAAAGAATTTCCATGCTAAAACACTATTTATACCTTGTTTTCTTGCATTAAAGGAAAAACGAAAGCGAGAAATTTTGGAAGGGAAACAGATATCTATCGTTTGATGATCTTAGCCTGGTGAACTTGTATCTGAAGGTATGCCATCAAACTAAATTATAAAAATACCCAAATTTCAAAGAATCAGCAAATTTCTTACATCTGATAAAAATGTCCTTGCAATAGATCCTCAGAGCACAATACGCATTTCCTGAGTGGTTTACTGAAAGCCACAAGAAACTGATCTCCCGGATACTTGATCCGAATCCACGAACGGTAGTGCTCTACACCATCATTAGTAAACAGAAACAAATTGTGGAATTAAGAATGGAAATTCAACAATATCTTGTTTTGCCAATGCAGCGAACAAGACTACCAGAAATTATTGAAGACAAGTGGTTTCAAACAACAGATTATGAGCCTGCAGTGCATTTCGAATGTGAGGAAAATACCAACTTGGAGGATGTTCATGCAGCTTTTAGGTTCAATTAAGGTAATGACTTCATGAGTATTTAACATAGAAAGTTTAACAATTGACAATGTCACCTAAGAGATATCTTGCACCTTATGTTGGAAAATGAGACTCAAACAAAAACTTCCAATACTCCAAGTTTCATCAATGCTTTTCAGCTAATAGCAATGTCACAAGACCTTGATTTGTCAGGACCATATGAAGTACAGGTGATTTGCAAATATCGTAGCCTTAGTTCATAAGTTATAAATACTTCTTTTCTTCCATTTTAAAACGCTGTGAACTTTTTTATCCGATTTAGATTATGAAAAGCAGAAAACTCTTGGATCCAAGCATACAATCCATGAAACGATAGAGAAGATTGAGGCTACAGCAAGGGATGTGTCTCTGTCTATTGAAAGGAAGAACAATTCAAAGGTAGTATCTGAATACATCTGTTGTTTTCTATTCAACCAAGTGAAATATTCCAATTTGCTTCTCAATTTCTTTAATCTTCATGAAAATATCAGTTGAAAATTCATCCAGAATTGAAGATGAGTAGATCACGCTTTAACCTATCAGCAGAGGTAACAATCAGTTACAGATTCTATCGCTCTAAAATCAGGATATCAAACTCTAACTAGTGTACGTGACAAAACTCAGGTAATTGAAGTGGCGCCCACACATTGTGTAATGGAAATATCAAAATCTGATGGGGAACTGGGACTGTACAGAGAGGTAATAAGCACAAACATTATGTACATTAAATATTGGTATATATATTACAAAATATACATGTTACATTTAGTACCTTTAATCATTTTTGTTCATCTGAAATTGGCGAGCAGTTCTGCAAAAGTTTATCAATTATGCTGACAGAAGAAACAGGTGTATCAACTGAAAATCAAGCAGCCAAGGAAGTAATAGCAAAAATATGTTATCAAACTGAAGGATGGCTTGGATCTATATTGTGAGGAAAATATTTGGGGGTGCAAAGATCCCCACCAGCATTTTTGGGTAATAAACTAATTACCACAAGAGGTGTTGACTCTGCTCTATAAACCACATTACCACAAGACTGTAGCGTTGCCAATGGCTTCAACTGCAGAAATTATATAGAATAGCAGTGAAACCAAAAGATAATCTAACTAGGAATATGGATGACACCCTTGGGACTTCATTAATACTATTCCTTAAGATCTTCTACAACTACAATCATGGATACAAAATGTTGTCTTGTTCACAAGCAGTTGAGGATTCACTAGAAGCTAACCTCACTTTAGTCTGAATATATACTATACTTCTCCAAATGGACATATCAATTGGGAAAAATTCCTGTCTCTCTTGTTCCCAGGACCTCATACTATAGTACTTCATACCACACTTACATGATCTGAGGAGTTTTCATAGCAATGAGGAGAAAGCTTCCCATCCTTCACACTTATCCTGGGCTAGGTACCTGCCCCTGCTTCTTGCAGCATTTTCACCACCCTTCTCATTGAAGGCCGGTTAATGGGAAGCGAGCTAACACAAAGGAGGCCGATATCCAAAACCTTGCCAATTTGTTCTTTGCAAGTAGAAGCCAGAGTTGAATCAAGCACATGGTCGATGCCTTTCTGGTTCAAGCTACCGCAGACCCATGTCACTAGGTCTTTCTCTCCAAACTCTGGATCAACGGGTCGTCTACCGGTCACTAGCTCTAGAATGACCACACCGAAGCTGTAGATGTCGCTCTTTTCATCCACTTGAAGAGTGTATGCATATTCTGCAGTTGGTTTAAGATCCAACAGAGCAGCTTCAATTAAAATTTAGCAAACTGTTGAACAAGTAATCAAATTGTTTTAAGAAGATAGATAATTCTAAGCAGACAACTCCAATTAAGGTAATTGCAGATTCTAAATGTAAGCTAAGTGTGAATTTGACAATTCTAATCAAGATGTTCTCCAAACTAAATTATGAATTATGCAGCTCAAAATATACTCAGTATTCATTATAAATTTATAACGCTACAGGAAAGCGACACTGATTCAGGTGAAACAATTTTACATGATATGAGCAGAAAACATAAAACACAATATGGGAAGCCTTGAGTTCGCACATGCTTGGCAGAAGACGCGAAACAAGAAATAATTCGTCTAGTTGATGAAACCAATACTAATTCAGTATACCAGAAAAGAAAGCACATCAAGTGGTACCACATAAAATCACTTATAGGAGATTTATGATCCAGTTTTACAACTAAGAATTGATATGGTAAGAACGGAAACGAGCAAGCATGTAACGGACGTGTCATACCTGGTGCAATGTAACCACAAGAGCCAGCAATGGAAGACATCAATTTTGCATCCTTGTTCACTGTTTCGACAATTTTAGCAACACCGAAATCAGAAATTCTAGCACCAAAATCTTTATCCAACAAAATGTTGTTCGACTTGACATCCCTATGGAAAATGGGAGGAACGCAGTCATGATGCAAATAAGAAAGACCCTCAGCAGCATCCATCGCTATCCTCAATCTTGTAGGCCAATCTAACAAGTCTCTTTTGCTACTATGTAGCAAATCCCCCAAGCTCCCATTTGGCATGTATTCGTATACCAAAAGCTTGCTTTCCCCAGTGTTGCAACAACACCACAACCTAACAATATTCTTGTGCCTAATTTTCCCCAATGTCTCAACTTCAACCTCAAAGGCATCTTTTTGTAATTCAGAACAGCTAAACCTTTCGTCATCTTTTCTTGAACTTTTAAACAGCTTCTTCACTGCTACTGCCTCACCATTGCCAAGCACAACCTTGTAGACTTTCCCCGAACCTCCACTTCCGATAACATTATCTTCATCGATGCAATCGAGGATTTCATATTCGTTGAAGCCCAGTTTATGGAATGATTTCCACTTCACCATCGAAATTCCTTTGTTCATTTTTGAGTAATTCCAGAACTTCCATACAAACCAAGCAACCCCAACAAAAAAAACTATGCCAGCTAGTACAAAGAGAGACCTAAGTATCCAATCATAACCACGATTCCTAACCATGGTTTTTCGAGTACAAAGATCAGACGGATAACCACATAAGCCCGGATTGCCCAAAAAGCTATCCCTATACAAATGCTTAGCATAAAGGGCAGGAATTTCGCCAGAGAGATGATTGTAGGACAAATTTAGCACAGTGAGCTTCAAATTCTCCAACTCAAGTGGGATTTGCCCGGAAAACTGATTCTCAGAAAGATCAAGGTAATTAAGAACTGGCAAACTCCCAATACCACTTGGGATTTCACCAGATAAGCTATTACTAGCCAAATTAAGCTCGTTGAGCTGCTTCAATGAGTCGATTCCCATTGGAAACTCCCCAGACAACCCATTGTTACTGAGATCAAGCCTCCCTAACTGACCCAAGTTCACAATCGTCGACGGAATTTCCCCAGAAAGATCATTATCACTACTGGAAAATTGTCCTAAATTGCCTAAAGATCCAATTTCTTTCGGTATAGATCCCGAAAATCGATTCTTAGAAATGAAAAGCACTGAGAGATTTGATGCACCAGATATCGTATAAGATATGTTACCCGAAAATGAATTATCACCAATATCAAGCAAATACATGCCAGGTAACCCCCAAAAGTCAGCCGGCACTGAACCGGTAAACCGGTTACTCCGTAACCGAACCCGGCTCAAACTTGTACAATTTCCAAGATTGACTGGAATGGACCCAGAAAACAAGTTGTATATCAATAGAAGCTGTGACAATGCCCCCTTCTCGCAGAGAGTCGATGGAATGGGACCAGAAAACTGGTTTTCAGACACGTCTATGGTTTCTAATGGAGAGTTCTTCCCGAGTTGACTCGGTAAAAACCCATGAAGCTTATTGTTGAACACTTTGAGCTCGTACAAGTTGGGGGACAACGCTATGCTGTCCGGCAACAAACCTTCTAGTTGGTTATCACACAGGTTCAATGACTCGAGTGGCAAACGGCACAACTCGTCCGGAACGGGCCCGGTTAACCCGTTGTTACACGCGTCGAATCGCCGGAGCGACGTCAAGTTCGACCACCCAGCCGCCGGCAACTCGCCGGAAAACGAGTTGTTGTACAGCTCGATCTGGACAACACTCTTGAGCCGAAAAATCACGCTCGGTATCGACCCGGTGAGAGTGTTGTCCGACACGTCGAGGTCGACGAGTCGACTCAGTCGCCCGAAACTGTCGGGAATCGAGCCCACCAGGTTGCAGCGACTCAACCACAGGGTCTCTAAGCCAGTCAAGTTCCCGATTTCGGGAGCGAGTCGACTCGGCGTGAACAGAAGGTTGTATGCGAGCGACAGAGTTTTCAGATTCGTTAGGTTACCAAGGAAAGCAGGGATTGTGCCGGTGAGAAGGTTGTTGACCAAATCGAGAGTCTCCAGTCGCCGGAACCGGCCGAAGCTGGCCGGAATCTCACCGGAAAATCCGTTGGCGCCGAGGATGAGGGTTTTCAAATCGGGCATTTCGACCAACGTGTACGGAAGGGGGCCGGTGAGGAAGTTCTGGGCTAAATTGAGAGTAACGAGGTTTCTGCACGCGGAGATGGAGAGGGGGAGGGAGGAGTTGAGGTTGTTGTTGTAGAGAGAGAGGAAGGAGAGAGAGGGGAGGCGGCAGAGGGAGGGCGGGAAGGGGCCGGATAGGTCGAGGTTGGAGAGGTCGACGGAGGTGACGGAGAGGGTTACCGGATCGCAGGCGATTCCGGTCCAGTTGCAGGGGGTATCGTGGCGCTCGTTCCAGCCGGAGAGGTAGGCGTTGGGGTCGGAGAGAGTGAGCTTGACTCGCTGGAGGTAGAGGCCTTCCTGGTTCAGAGAGAGAGTGAGGGGTTGGAGTGAGAGGAAGAGCAGAAGGGGTAGTAGTAGTAGCATTGTAGAAGTAGTCATTTTCAGCAACTGAGAAAACCAACTGAAGGCCTCAATTTCGTTTGTCAAAGTATATCTCCATGTAAAAGTATGTGTATGTCTGTAGAGAGAGAGAACTCAGGGAAGGAGAGAGAGAGAGAGAAGGAGGGAAACGGTGCAGGCAAATTTTGAAGAGGAGCGAGCGAGAGAAATGTGTGTGTATGGGGGTTGTGTGGGCTTTTTTGGCGCTGGTTTTAAACAGAACAGAATTGGGGAAGGAATTGAATTGATGGTCTCGTCTGTTGAAGAGGTGGGGGGGCCCTAGGGGGGCAGGGAGAGAGATGGGGCAATAAAGGGGACGGTGGCCTAATAATGGAACCATTGGGGTTGGGGTATTCGAAAAAGTGAGTCAAGAGTTTCGAGAAGAGTTTCGATGGGAAAGGGATTTATCTTCACACCTTTGGATGAGACTTTGAAAGTGAAACTTTAGAAATTGGTAATCTAAGGTTTTTTAATCGATTAGGTAGCTCAGGAAATTGAGTTATCTTACATATGGAATGAGCTTCCTTTCGAAACGTTTTATCATTGTCCATAAAAAAAAAGCATGTGATTTATGTATGAGTTATTCGTATGAGCTTCGAATAATCAAGTTTTTGTGGGAAATAAGGACTAAGATGACGTGGTACTTGTTTTGGGGACTCGACGAGACTCGTGGATATTTTTGTGAATGAGTATTAGTTATACTTTTGAGTTATTCGTTTCAACCTTGTAATATTTGTAAGTGGCTTGTTAAACCTTATCATTAAGCATAGTTCTGAGTGGTTTTAACTTGTGCAATCCTTGTGTAAGATGCGTTGGTTTGTTTACAAAAATAAAGTAGGTTTTGCTTTCGCTAATTATTTCATGTGTCCTTTCAAGTAATTGCTTATGCGTTGTTCGACCTAAGTTATAGCCTTGGTGATGGTTTCACCAGCATTTTATTATGACTAAGACTTACAACAGGTTAGGGTCATGACTGGTGGTCCTGACTGTTGGAGGTGGTCGAAAATGGCGGTTTGACTGTGGTTTTGCATGGTGGACGTGGCTTCGATCTGGTACTTTCATTACGTCTCTGGCGAGTTGGCGTGATGCTGCCGATGATTATCAATTACCGGGGTTTGGCTTGGGTCTCTAATCAGTGCTTTCAGGAGGTCTTCTCTTGTAAAATCTGGAGGCGGCTGCAGTGGAGGTTTTGGAGGTGACGGTGCTATGGTGGCTGTCGATCAGTGGTGGCGTCTTGGGGCTAGTGGCAGCTAGGGTTTGGTTTCTTAGTTTTTTGGGGTTTGGGCTTGGTCCACTTGATGTTTGGGCTTGGCCCATTGGGTGTATGTTTGGGATTCAGGCTTGGCTCATTTGGTGTTAGGACTTGGCCATTTTGGTTTTTCATCCAATGTTTCATTGAATGATCAATGTACCCTTATCAAGTTTAATAAAATTTCCGTTTGCCGATAAATTTTAAAAAAAAAACGCTACACGATGGGAAAAAAAAAATCATGTAGTACCTTATTGATTATTATTGTTGAACAAGTGCACTATTAAAGAAATTTTAAGATGGAAAAAGTGCATTCTAAATTTCATCTAAGGCCTTACTGTGTAGTCAATGAGAAAGCGAAATAAAGTAGAAAGTCTGGATTTTTTTAGCACAGTACAGGTTTGAAAAGGCATTTTTTTTTTCGACTTTATGACCATGTGGCCACAGAATTTAAGTGGGGCATATACCTGCTTTATTGGGTAGGTGTCCATTGAAGTTCCTTTTTGTACAAATGCGTATAACATTAAAGTAAATTACATGCGAGTCAATTTACCAAAAAATAATAATAATAATAATAATTATAAGTTATAACCTCACTTAAAATCATTGAAGGAATATGCATATTATATTGTGAGGTTGTTTGCGCAATTGTTTGTGTGTTCGTTCGCTAGCAACTCCAATTTTTGTCAGTAAAGTTGTCACGTGAACCGTGCATGGCCCGGTTTCGTCCAAAAATTGGACAGAAGGCTATAGGGGGAGGGGTCGCGTTAAACTCAATCGAAAGTGCAAGGTTAGCATTCTCCAAATATAAAACAGAACTACTGAAGTAGAATTCGCGAGAAAGTTGAAGGAATATTAAGAGCAATTTACCCAAATATTTTCTCAGTATCTACTTGCTTGGTAAAATTGTATGTACTTGCCCCACTTGGTCATCATGCATGCATGGCCCCATACATTGTGCTGTTTATGTCGAAACACATAAAGATGCGAATAATAATAGGACAGTGATTTTTGCGCTCCAGAAATTACTGCAGGCGCTCCACCTTTTTGTGTTTTACACTGAGGCGTGTCAGCCAGAAACACAAAAGCGAGCCAATGCAGAAACTTGAAATATGAAAATCAGTAGCCATAATAATATATTAGATTATGGCCTCTTGCTACAACTACGTACAAATATTTATCTATAACACCTCATGCTGGAATTAATAACTAATCGCTTACGCACAAGCGGCGACATGCATGATGTACAAGTTTGAAGCTTAGACAGAAAAAATGTCTGATTGCACTTTTTCGGGAAAAAAAAAAAAAAAACATATATATCAGTACCATTCTCTCCAGAGATTTTAGAATTTCTTTCTCAAGTCTTTGCAAGTTATTTATTCTAGTCTTCCTCAATTATCATTTTTTTTAATGAGGTAGATGTGTAACATACATATATTTTTTTTAAAAATGTTTTTGTTTGTTTAAAAAAATGCAAACACAAATACTTATAGTATAAGCAAATCATTTTTTCATTTTGCTGGATAAGTAATCGACAATTTTAATTCTGCGAAAACGCTTTCTACTGGCCTTAATCAGGTGATTCAGGTTAGTTTTCACTATAAGTCACGATTGATATAGGCAGCGGTCAGTGGTAGATAACTTATTCTTTTAACAACTTCTACTAAATTGAAGTAATGGGCTGGGCAGGTTTCTCAATAACCCAAAAACTGAGGGCAGTCAAGGAGACTGTGGAACAAAGAGGTTTTTGGGGATGTGAACCTAGCTCTTCAAACCACGGACTCTTCACCAACTGGCCGGATGTTCTGGCAGAAGAGAGACAGCTTGACACTGAGGAGAAAGCTCCACGATGCATGACCAAATTAGAATTTTGGAGAGTGTCTCGGCTCTTGAAATCTCTCTGGAGACAGAAATCCAGGGTTAACTAGTTGAAATTAGAGGATAAAAATACCAGATTTTTTCAAGTTATAGCCAATAATAGGTTCAAGAGGAATATGCATGGTGGGATCAATCAAGGTTAATGGTAGAGTGCTAGAAGAACCTAAGGAGATTAAAGAAGCTGCAGTGGTCCATTTCAACAATAATTTTATGGAAGAATGGAGCAACAGGCCAAAATTGGGGGGAGTATTTCTTCGAAAACTGAATGTGGAGGCAGCTAATCAACTTCAGAGCCGGTTTGTAGTGGGGGAAATAGAAGCTGCTCTGAAAAATTGTAACAATCTCAAGGCCCCTAGACCCGATGGATTTAATTTCTCCTTCGTCAAGAAAGGATGGGGTTTTCTAAAGGATCTAGTACTCCAATTTTTTGAGAATTTTCATGCCAATGGTAAACTTTTTAAAGGTATCAATTGTACCTTTGTTGCTCTGATCCCCAAGGTTGACTGCCCTTCCTCTTTTAGAGAATATAGGACCTGTTTGGAAGCAGTAGTATGAAGGGGGATTAGGATATCCCCCTCCTAATACGTGGGGCCAAGGCTATGGCGTGATTTGGCAAGTCCAAAACGAGGGTGTATATCTTTACACGGTCCATGCTTAATCCCCCCTAATACCCCCCAAGGGGGGATTACACATGGTTAGGGTGGGAGCCGGCTATGTGTAATCCCCCCTTATAATACACCCTCCCTCTTTCATTCAACTACAAAACAACCTTATCCCTCCATTTTATACCTCATCCAAATCAAGTATTATTTAATCCCCCTTCACATCAATGTAGACCCACCCTTCTTACATAATACCCCCTACTATCCAATCCCCCCTTCTTATATAATACCTCCAAACCTAATACCTCATCTAAGCGAGCCCATAGGCCAATAAGTATGGTGGGGTGGGTATACAAACTACTGGCTAAGGTTTTGGCTAATAGACTTAAAGGCCACTTATCATCCCTTATTGGAGAGTCTCAAGCTGCCTTTATTGGAGGCAAACAAATACTAAATGGGGCTCTTATTGCCAATGAGGTCATTCATAGCTGGAAGCATGGTACTCAAGGGGGTTTAATTCTCAAGATAGATTTCGAAAGAGCATATGACTGTGTGAACTGAGGCTTTCTTCTTGATATGATGGCAAAGGTGGGTTTTGGGGAAAAATGGTGTGGTTGGATCAAGGAGTGTTGTTCTACATTATCGATGTCTGTTCTGATCAATGGGTCAGCTACTAAGGAGTTCCAAACTCAAAAAGGGCTAAGGCAAGGAGATCCCTTATATCCTTTTCTTTTCAACCTAGTGGTGGAGGCTCTTATTATTCTGCTGGAAATGGCTCGAGATCTTAATATCAATAGAGGAGCTAGGGTTGGGGCCAATGGAGTGACTGTTACCCATCTCCAGTTTGCTGATGATACCATCATTTTCTGTAATAATGATGTAGAGGAGGTGGCCAATATAATTAAAGAGGATTCTCAAGTGCTTTCAGGATTAAAGATCAATTTTTCTTTGAATCCTTGCCTATCAAGTATTCAAGTACATGGGATTGCCTCTTAGAGCTAACCCAAGGAGAATGAAGACATGGGAGCCTGTTATTGATAGTTTTGAAAGGGCACTAAGCATATGGAGAAGGAGGCGTATATCTTCTGGGGGCAGACTCTCGTTAATCAACTCCAATATTCGGAATCTTCCTGTCTATTTTATGTCGTTGTTTAAAATGCCTTCAACAGTTGCCAAAAAATTAGAGAAATTTCAGAGGCAGTTTTTTTTGGGGGGGGATTCAACTGATAAAAGAAAGCTGCACCTTATCAAGTGGGATCTTATTTCCAAGTGCAAAGAGGATGGGGGTTTGGGGGTGAAGAAAATGATGCACCAGAACTTGGCGTTATTGGCGAAGTGGTGGTGGAGGTTTCACGAGGACAAGGACTTTCCTTGGGTTAAAGTTGTAAAGGGGAAATACAGATTGGATCATGGAACCTGGCTGCCTCAAGTACCGGAATCAGGACCAGTAACCCGGTCGAGTTTTATAAAAGTTTGCTTTGCCGATAAAAAATAAAAAAATAAAAAAAACCTTCTACTAAATTGACCATTGTTTAATTTTGGTGATAGAGAGCAACTTTTGCTACTATTCCTGATTTTGCGTCTATAAGCTGGGTGACTTCTTTGTGCTTGCACATATTTGTCTCTTAATGGCATAAACAACATTTAGAAAGGGAATGTGATTTGGTTGTAAGTAGGAAATTATAAAATGGAGACTAACCTTTGAGCAAGGAAATGGTTTTTGCTTTGGAGGTTGCCCATGGCCCGTGGGAGTTTGGAAGTAAATTAAGTCGTGTGGCATGGGAGAATTGGGAGTATGGACGTGGGAGTACTGGTTTTTGGAGGATTTAGAGGCTTTCGGGGACAGAACATATTTGTATAGAGTATTGATTGATTGATTGATGGTTAAACGCTCAGCCTCACAGAACATTAAATTCCTCCCCCATTAAACTCCTATTTTACAGCACAAATGTCAAACAATTGCTAATTTAAAACCCTGTTCTATAGCAGTTTCAAAACCCTTTAATTACTACCCATAAGTGTAACTTCTGTTCTGTCAATGAAAATTCCGTCTTTTTGACCTTCCCAACAAATCGGGAAAAAATAGGAACACCTAAAAGTACAGCTATGAAAAACCAATGGTTGATGCAGATTCAAAACCAATATAGCCTAGACCAAAACAATTATTCGGTGTTCTCGGGCACCTTTACATGGTGCTTCAACACCCTTATCCATCACATATTTATGTGGGATTTAATACCAAGTGTATGAATCCCTTGGATACGTGTGACGGATAAAAATGTTGTGATACCAAGTCGCGGTACTCCAAGACCAGTGACTAATTTGCTCGCATAGACCACCACGAGACTAAAACCTCATCCACACATTAATTTTTATGCTCAACTTTCCAACATTTTCTTGTATATATAATAACATTGCTCCACCCTAACTTGATTGCCTCATTGAAACATTTAGCTTCTTCCATAGAGATTTAAGGTGATCAAGAATATCAAAAGAAGAGACCCCAAGGGCAATGGACATGAAGGGAGAAAGTGCAATAACCCCATTTCTTGGTCATGAAGCAGCCCTGGGAGAACAAAGGGAACCCCTCTTGGAAAACCAGCCACTGTCTGAAAAACCAACCAAAACCCCAGCACAGAAGGCCATAAGAAAGACCTTCAAAATCTCAGGTCACCTCTCCAACCTCCTCCCGACTGGCTCGGTCCTCGCGTTCCAAATCCTCTCTCCCGCCTTGACCCACGAGGGCAAATGCCGCACTCTCACGAGCCAAACCCTAACCCTAACCCTAATCTCCCTCTGCGGGGCTTCCTGCTTCCTCCTCTGCCTCACCGACAGTTTCAGGGACGAGAGGGGCAAAGTCCGGTATGGGCTGGCCACGTTTCGCGGGCTGTGGATTATGGACGGGTGTGCGAGCGTTCCGTCCGGGGAGGAGGAAAAATACCGGCTCAGACTCGTCGATTTCTTCCACGCGTTGCTGTCCATTGTTGTTTTCATCGCGGTCGCGTTGTTTGACCAGAACGTGGTCAAGTGTTTCGTCCCGAATCCCTCCGAAGAAGCCCAGGAGCTCCTCGCGACGTTGCCTATCGCGGTTGGGGTGCTGTGCAGCCTGCTTTTCGTCGCGTTTCCAACGAAGCGACATGGAATCGGATTCCCTCTCTCTCAACAGTAAACGGATTCATTTCATCGATCTTTCGATCTCGTTTGTTTGTGTTTCTTCCTTGCATTGAATTTGATTCATTCGTGTTGTACTTGAAGAAATTTGAATTGTCTTTTCATTCGATCATTTCGTATGGCTGGAGCTTCTTAATTGGGAGGACGGTTCGGATTTGTTGGTCTGCTAATGCATGCAATTTTAATGCACGTTATATGTAACTGTTTGCAGCCTTGCCCCATATATTACCATCTTGGAGTAATTTATTTCCTTTCATAATTGTTTTGCCTAGAAAATTACGTTAATGGTGTTGTGCATATTTGGACCGTTCATCTCAATAATCAATGGTCTGAATTGCTCGGTGTTGTACGTAATCTCAACTATCCAATCATCTCGGCAATCCTGACCATTGATTGCTGAGAGTCCAATACGGACGGTCTAGATGTGCACATCACCGGCCGTCCCCAGTCCATTAGGGAATGTAGAAATATCACTAGATAATTAACACTTTACACAACAATATATACACAAAAATGCTTAGGTGCAGTGGCGGAGCTGGGATTTTGACCCCAGAGAGCCCGACTTAATAGACATGTATTTTTTATTAGAGCGAATATTTATTATACCATAAAGTTAGGTGACATTGTATCATTGGATAATGGATCAGATGTCATTTTAAATTGCCCAACAACAAAACGATATGGTGTCATCTAAACATGTTGCATATGTTGTTGTGCAAAGTGTTGTGATAACCATCTACATTAAAACCCACAACGACTTCTTCTTCTTCTTCTTTGACAGATCTGACGGTTCGAATCTTATTTCAGCAACCAACGATAGAGAGTCATTTATTGTCGAGATGAGATTCGAGCCGTCGGATTCACGATCCGTCCGACGGCTCATAGATGCGCAATATGATGCTGCGCACACCACACCACAGCACCATCCACCAATTCTTCTTTGAAACCCTGCGTTAATAAAGAAAATAATTCACTACCATATATACAATTACCGAAATGAGATGCAACTCAAGAAAGAGCTTCCCCAAAGGGAAGGGATAATCAAATATTTTCTTCAGTTATGGGCTACTTTATCGATCCTCTTTGTCCGTATTTAACTAAATCTAAGATTTTTGATGCAAAATATCAATCACTCTTGCGTGTGACTAGAATTAAACAGCGGGTACGTATACATACAGTCCCGTGATCTGATCTGCAAACATAACAAAAGTAATACTTTTAAGATTTTTTCTTGTTTTATTTTTGACCTACATGCGTTTTATTAGCAAGATAGAAATACATGTGGTTCGGATTCCTCACACTTAGCAGTCTTTGCGTCCGCCGTTGCGTGGGAATCGAATCAAATCAAAGTTAAGTTATTGGTGATTGGGAACCCTTTTCAAGGTCAAGTCCTCAAGTGTTAAAATAGATATTTTCTTTAAAATAAACTTAAAGAAAATAACTGGTCCCACTTCCTTTAGATTATTTTCTCTTCTTCTTTTTGTTTTTACTTTTCTGCATCCTTTAATTTACATATTAGTAGTTACTATATCGAAAACAAAATGAAAAATTGGCTGGTGTTGGATATTTCTTGTTCCCAATTGGCACCGTGTTCTTGAACTTAACTTATATCTAAGAGTTTTGTCTTTGTTTGAATATTTTTTTCGCATTTGTTAATTTTGCGCCAAATTTTTGTGGGTTATTAATTCGTCATGATGAGAGAAATCAAAAAGTAAAATGTTTTTACTTTTAACCTAAATATTTTGAGAAATAACCATTTTTAGTGTAAATTTTTTTTTGTGTGGCTAAAAAGTGATTATTTCACAAAATACTTGGGTAAAAGTAAAAAAAATTTACTTTTCCAATTCTTCTCATCGACGCAAATCAAAAACTCACAAAAATTTGGAATAAAATCAACAAATGCAAAAATTTAAATAAGGACAAAACTCTCATATTTAAATTAAGTTCAAGAGAACGGGCGAGCTGGATAACCCAAGAGATTTGGGTTTCGTGAGGCCTTCTCATAGAGATCGTGGGCTCGAATTCGGAGACCCATGATTTAGTAAGGGGTGTTTTCCCTTAATTAAGCTGATGGTAGTTTTATTACATTTCTTCTTCTTTTTTTTGTTTAATTCCCATAAAAAAAAAAATCAGATTTATGATTTGTCTTGATGAGAATAATTTAAAAAGTACAACATTATGACAAAATGGCAGAAAAAAAGAAAAAAGCTAAAGACGAAAAAGTGTACGGAGTAATATGTATTTATGAACTTTTATCAACCTTGACATTTTTACATTAGTCGGTAATCAGTTGCGGATTAATTGGCCAGGCAGGAAGATTGTCCGGCTATTTGTCCAACTTCACCAAGTTTAACCTAACCCAAAACCATTTTCTTTGTTTCCAATAAACAGACATATAATATATACTCGGAGAAGCTGCCGAGCAGCTCCTTGTTGAGTGGGTGCAGAGCGGCTGATCCTATCGTTCAAATCGCATACAAATCTAAATTAACCGTTCATTACTCGGATAAGATTCGAGCCGTCGATTGCTAAGATGAGCGGCAAAGGCGAGATTGGTCGCGCTGCACCGCTCTACTCTCCCATTCGGATTGCACACCTTCCTATCTAAATGATGTAGAAAGTAGAAGCAGCGTAAATATGTGAGTGGCATGTGAAGCCAACGTACATCACGTTGGGTATAGATATGCAAAAACCACACTAGTCTCTTTTGGCTTAATTAAGTTGTAGACACTCCAATCTGGCTTTCAGATTAGCTTATTTACGGTTTTTGATTCCCCGATGATGAAATTGGATTTAGAACAGACTTGAGTTTGGAATGGTTTGAGCTTTGTGTGTGTGGAGCCCTTCTTGAACCTTTTTACCTCAGAAACCCTAAGTCAAAATCCCAGACCAGAGTTGACCCTCGCGCGTGGGTTTGGAACCCTCACGCGAGTGTTCTCTGCCAGGTGTGGGTCAAAGTCAATTTGTTGACCGTTGACCCTCGCGTGATCTGTAGAACTCGCGCGCGAGTGTTTGGAACCCTCACGCGAGTGTTATCTCCTGTCCCCATCCTTAATTTCCAGCTGGATTTTATGATGATTAGAGGTCTATTAAGCCTGAGGAACCCCGTTTTCCACCAGCACAGCTGTTGTAGACTGCATGGTTGGCTCTTCCCAACACAACCACTCCTTGCACCTTGTTGGAGGCCTTCTCCACCAAGTCTGATTGACCAGCCTTGTTGGCCGATTTTTGGGCCATGTCTACCACCCATGCATTTCCCTATAAATACCCCCATGCTTCCAATAGCTAAAGGGTTACAAAAATTGCACTAATTCAAGCACAAAGCTCACAAAACCTCAACCACTCCAGTTTTTTCTCTCACTCTTGTGTTCTACATACACTCATTTTCAAAGCTACACCACCTTGTTCAAACCAATCCAACTCAAGCAAAAGGTATAAACATTTACCTCGCTGCATTACGATCCTCGAGGGTGTCGAGCGCCAAGGTCGTAATCAATACCGATCGCCCTAAAGTCAAGAAAGTTACAAGAGGCTTACAACTACGAACCCTCGCGATCGTTTTACTCTCACGCGACTGTTCTTGTCTGTGTGATGATGAACATCGTGGGGAAGCGGTATCCTGGTTTTGAGTCCTTCATACCGTTATTATTCGCTTTTAAGTATATTAGGGTCATTAGATCACTGTGTTGCATGAAAAAGCCATAGTTAGCTTATTTTGCAGGTATCATTTAGTTTGGAATGCCTTTGGGGAAGCTTCTGAGTAAGTACCAGAGCCTGAAGCATGCAAAGCAATTCCTGGACTCCAGTCAGGAACACTCGCGTGAGGGTTCTCCATCCTCGCGTGATGGTTCTTCATCTTCTAGTAACTGCCCTTGCTTGGCAACTAAGGCTCAAGCCTTTGTTTATTCACCCCCACTGTTTAGGGTTGCCTTTCAATTCATTTGGTTTCTGTTTATCTCAAATTGTAATAATTATTTACTCTCCAGTACATATCAACTGCTTGGTTTGCCCCCTGGGTGAGCACTGGTCCTTCCAGAGCCCAGAAGGGGATTAAAATCCAACTTGTGGTGGAACAAACACTCGCGCGAGTGTTTAGAATTGACACGCGATGGTTCTTTGCATGTACGTAGATCCATGCATGCAAAGGTGGCCATGGCGTTGGCATACCTAAACCTTGTGCAGTATTCTTGATGTTCTGATCAGAGGGTTGAGTTTTATCCCATTTTTCATAGTATTCCATTCATCCATGCTCAAATACAAACACATCTTGCAAATCGTGTTACAGTTTTAATCCCCGATTAACTGTTCCCCCGCCCTAATTGGCTAAAATTGGTTAAAAAGAAGAAGAATCACAAAAACTTTCACAAAATGCCTAAGTAGAGACCGATCTCCGGATTGGGCGAGAGGGGTGCCTTAAAACCCTTCCCCTCTCGTAACCTGGCTCCCGAACCCAGATATGGTTATGACGGACTGGTTCCTTCACATTTTCAAATCAAACAGCGCGGCAGGTGCTTCGAAATACGGTTCCTTGGGTGTCAAACCTTCAAACCCGAGTGGCGACTCTGTATTTTCGAGCGCCTGCTTCTCCGCTCGCGCTCCCTCGATTACGGGCCCGTGCGCTTTGGAATCCGGAAATTCAAGGGCATGCTGCCCACATAAGTCAAACTGGCACGCACAAATTTAAACAGAGATATCCAATCATTAAAAACAAATGCATAATGGAACTAGCTGAGGATTTCTTAAGAAAGAAGCCTGGTGATTAAATTTGTCGAATGCTTTCTTCGGTTATCATTAGTTTTGATTCCGATGATGCATGTCCACAAAATTGCTCTCTAGGTATATAATTTGAATATCTTGAGAACGGACATCAACACAATCAAAATATTCCCTAGCTGCTAGCGGGGGGAAAAAAATAGCGAAATAACGGGGGATGAGATCGAAGTTTGGTGTTGTTCACGGTGGTTGCTCAAGTCAGGGAAACTTGAGAGAATGCATTTACAAACGTGAGTTGATTGACCTGGGATTCACAGGACAAAAAAATGCACAAGGTTTTTCCAACGTACCTACTAGCTAGGGGAAAAAAATGCGCCAAATCGAATTTGAGAGAGAGAACGAAGCTCCGTTAATAAGAGAATCGAGAAGGCATACTGCAATGGAGAATGCAAAAATTCCTTGCGGTGAAACAAGACGTGCGTACATCCAACGAATCCTGATACATTATGATCAATTAAACCTCAATGTGTCCTATGCGGTGATTTTGGCAGGGGAGGGCAATTATGCCGAGAAAACCTAGTTTCTAAAATCCCATAGTGAAACAATGAACAAGAGAGAGCGAGAGGGGTTTTCAAAACTACATCATCTCCAACCCTGACTTGAAATTTGAGAATGTCAATTTTTTTTTTTTTTTAATTTGACATGTTAGAATTTGACTTCTTCAAGGTACCCACTCCAGCCAACATGTCAAATTTATTATTTTAGAAAGTTTTGGAGTGAAATAATGTCAAAGATAACACGAGAGAGGAGATGTCAAATGACACATAAGCATTTGACATCTTGGTTGGAGTTGCTTAATTTACATGTCCATTCTTCTACTTGGTATGCCATTTCAAGTTTGACATTCTTGGTTGGGAGAAATTTTTCGGTGTTTGGTGAGTATATCCCACATGGTACCCGTTCAGCACATCCGGGCCGTCCAATACATGCACTTTTGGACGGCTCAGATCGATTGATCAAACCCTCTCTTTGCTCTCACCCCAACACTTTCTTTCTCCAAATCCGAGCCGTCCAAAAAACGCAATGGACGGCTTGGATGCGCCGAGCGAGCACCACGTGGTACCCACCCGGCACTATTTTCTTTTCTTTTTTTTTTTTTTCCTTGGGTGGAGATGCATGCTCTAACTTTGAAACACTAAAATTTAATAGTAGTACCAAAAATAGGCTTGTGACATTGCAATTTACTTTACTCGAATAAGGCTAATTTTTCTTCTTCAGACTCTGGTGTCACAGCTGGCACCGGCTTTAATTATATCGCCTATAACACTTCCATTTGATGAATTGGTAGGATTTAATTTGATCCATTGTTTAAATTAACCTTATATAAGTGGATGTAGATTAATAACACGTACATTTGCAACAATATTTTCTGTGGTTTGAAGAACAAATTAGTTGACCCGGTAACCCTCTTTTCTTGGTCTGGAATATTGGAGCAACTTGACTAGTACTATTCTTATATGTTTAGGTAACGTATTTCTTTTTCTTAAGAACAAAAAAATAGTAGTAGTAGTATAATTTTTTGAGACACAAAAAGTTCTAGAGGTTTGCGTTTTTTGTTTTTAGTCAATTTTTTTTATAAATATTTTAACAAAATCTTTTACTTTTTGAATAGAGGTATATACGCTATATACGTTCAAAAAGTAAAAGACCAAAAAATACGAATGGCAAAATTGGTTAAAAATTTCAGAAAGAATATTTCTGAATGGAGAATCAAAAAACACGGTCTAAAATAAGCGGTCGCTGCCAGTACCAACGAATTTGGATACAATTAATACTACAAAAATGTGGGGTCCAATTTGGTAAGTAAGGCTTTCTTCCAAGAACAAAGCTCCATTTGAGAGCGTTAATTACAGCCAGATCAAAAAAGTCTACCTAACTAACTATTTGCAAATTTCGGAACACCGGTAAACTAGTACTCCAGTTTTTTCTTCTCTTATCTTAATTAAAAAAAAAGAAGGAAATCATAATTACAAAAACTGTTTTTGTTTGTACAAAAACTGTAGCGCGTAAAAGCTTTGTACCTTGCACATGCACACAAGGCTGAATAATTGAGCTAGATTATTTTTTTTTGTCCATTCAAACGTCTTTTGCATTTGTTAGTTTTGTTAATTTTCGGCAATTTGTTAATTTTGCGTCGATTTTGTGTGAATCATTGGTTTGTTTCGATGTGGAGAATCTAACAAGTTAATTAAAAAAAAAGAAGGAAATCATAATTACAAAAAAAAAAAAATTCAACTTAACAGACAATTTAAAAAAATTTAAGCTTGGTTCACAGTCATTTTACCAAAGTTGGATCCAGGGAAAAACTTGATCGAGAGCGAGAAAAAGGCCCAAAACGGAAGCCCAACAAAACCCAATCGATTATAGAGAGAGAGAGAGAGAGAGAGAGAGAGAGAGAGAGTTATAGAGCGAGAAGCACGATACATATAGAGAGAGAGAGAGAAAACGAGAAAGAGTTAAGAAACCACGAAGGCACGAAGGAATTCGTGAATCAAAAAGTTTCTCTCTCGATTGATACCCTCTTTGAAAAAGAAAAGAAAAACTACTCTAGTTTATTGTGGTTTTTTTTTTACGGGCACACACACAAACAACTCGCATATACGCAATTTCCCCCACACGCACAAACATTTCTACGTTTCTTTCTTTCGATAAACAAAAACAAAAAAAAAAAATTAAAGAGAGAGAGAGAGAGAGAGAGAGAGAGAGAGAATGGGAAGGATTAGAGAGAGAAAGACTGTTCGTTCGTTTGTTCTTTGTTGTTTCTCTTTAAATCAAAAATCTCAATCTTTTAATTTATTACTACTCCTCCTACTCCTACTACTATCGTTATTATTCGCCAAATCTCACCGCACATCTCCCCCCGCAGAAGTCTTCTTCCCTATTCGGAAAAAATTTTAGACAGAGAGAGAAACTTCTTCTACCAACAAGCGTGTCAAATACTTCTTCTACTTGGGAGGAGAGAAGAACAAGCCAGATTTCGTGCTCTCTCGTTTTCGTCGATTCCGATTCCCCGATTTCCTGCTCCAGGGATCCCTAGTTTTTTCGTCAAATGTAGTCATTGTGGAATCTCGATGACCAATTGATCAGATGATTGCTGCTTTGTAGAATTTGATCCCCCGAGCCCTAGGTTTTTTTTTTGCTATGGAGGGGGGCGGCAGCGGTGGTTTATCCGAGGGGGAGAAGATGCAGCCGACGCCGCCGCCGCCGCAGGCCGAGGGAGAGCACAGAGTGAAGAGGAAGATGAAGACCGCTTCTCAGTTAGAGATTCTCGAGAAAACTTTTGCTGGTTCGTTTTTTTTTGTTTTTGTTTTTTGTTTTCATTTTCATTTTTGTTGGTTTTATAGTAGTTTTTATTTTTGCCAATAGTGTGTAGGTTTGCGGGGAATTAGTGGGTTGGGGGTTTATAGACTCGAATCCCAGGCCTCCCCAAGGGGTACAACCAGTTGTGCCCTGTGCCGCATCCGTTGGTTTTATAGTTTGATTGAGTTAATTTCGGATTGTTAATGAATTTGGTATTTGTTGCAGTGGAGACGTATCCATCGGAGGCGCTGAGAGCAGAGCTATCAGTGAAGCTAGGGCTTTCCGATCGGCAACTACAGATGTGGTTTTGCCACAGGAGATTAAAAGACAGGAAAACCCCGCCCATGAAGAGGCCGAGGAAGGAGGATGCTTCACCGGCCAAGGGGGCGGCTGTGGGGTCGAGTAGTGGGGTTGGAGAGGAGATGGTGGTGGGTGGTGAGGCGGGGAATAATAACGAGCATGGATCCGGGTCGGGGTCGTTCGGACACATGGAGTCTTATCAGCAGCAGCGGGGGGTGGGTGCGCGTGGTGGAGCGGCTATTGCACGGATTGCAACGGATATGATGCCGGCGGTGAAGAGGTACTACGAGCCGCCTCAGGCTCTATCGGAGCTGCGAGCGATTGCTTTCGTGGAGGCTCAGTTAGGGGAGCATTTGAGGGAAGACGGACCTATTCTTGGAATGGAGTTTGATCCCTTGCCACCGGGAGCATTTGGCGCACCCATTGGTATGTTGGATACTTATGAGTTTGGAATTTTTTGGCTGTTAATACATTTCAAGTTGACTGGCATTAATAGGGTTGGTGATTTAGAAATACCCAGTGGATACCCGTTTCTGCCTGGTCATGTATATAAAAATAGAGGCCGGTTTCAACTGATCTACGCAATGCATAGATTGTGTCAACTGGATTTTCCAGTTGATTTATTTGCGTTGTTTTTCCTTGATCCCTTGTACGGTTCATACGAAAATGTTACTGTCATAGCCTAATTCTGCACCTCCCAAAAAAGGGAAAAAAGGATGAAACTCCTGGATTCCTTCACAACTTGAGTTCGTTTAGCATGAGGAGTTGACAATCACAGGAGTTACTTATGCCTTGTGTGAGATTCGCCAGTTGAGACCGTTAGGTGCTGAAACTTTTTTATTCAATGGAGGAAGAGCTATATAACTCGACCTTTTTGAATGTTTAATATGGTTATAATGCAGATTTTTGTCCTTCATCTTGCATTAAGATTGGACTAGAGAGGCTTTTCTTGTTCTGTCTTCCGTAGAATGGCAGGAATGGAATAGCGTTAAGAGATGAAGAGAGCTTCTGAAAATGAACATGCTTTAGCTATGTGATAAGGAAACCTGTTCTTGTATAAAGTGAATTGTTTGCGTTGGATCCTTGGTTGTGTAATATTTCACTGAGGTGAAGAGCATCGGAGTAAGCAAAGTGCTTTATACAAGCTTTATTCTACGATAACTAAACTGGATTAGTTTAGATATGAAGAACCCAAACACACCTTTCTGGTGTTCCCTGAAGCTACTCTGTTGAAGTAGAGGACTGGGAACCTTACATGATGCCTATTTAAGAGCACTTGAGCAGAAGAGAGTAGTATATTGCTTTATTTAGATTAATTGATTGATATTACTTCAAGATCAGCGTCTGGCTGGCCTTTGAGTGATCCATATGGATGTCTATTTGTGCAGCTTTGGTTTGTTATCATAATTTACTCAGTTAAAAGAAACAAAAAGTTGGAACGTGCAGAATCATATTGAAGAAAAGGAACTGAACCAGTTATAAATGAGATACACAGACGAACAAAAATTCCCTTATTTTCTTCATGCTGGGCTTGCATACCTGATGTATGCCATGCCATTACATGTACAGTCTAATGGCCTCAAAAGTGTAATTGTGGAACAGATATTGTACATTTAGAGTCAGCGAGTAGTCAACTCTTTGTTTTATGAAGTCAGCAAGAATTATTTTAAATATGGTTGGAAGCACCTTAAGCATTTGACAACTACTTCCCAATTCCCATGAAGCTCTTCCAGTGGAAGGAGTTGCACCTACAAGCTATTTAAGTGTTTTTAAGGATGTGAACCAAAAAAGGGTTGGATGGGATGTGTTGATAACTTGTAAGACACTCAAGTACTCAAACAATATTTCATGGCCAGTGGTACCATTAAAATTTTGTATTGACTGGAAGGTTGATATTGCATCAGTTAAATGTAGAAGAAATTCAGTCAAAGGTCGCAAGTATGGTGAATTATTAATCTGGGTTGTACCGATTCTATGTTGTAATAATTAGTTGAGACATCTGTTGGAGAAAGTACTAAGGGAAATGGCTAGATTGGCGGAAGGATTGAAACGTCAAACTTCAAAGCTACTTTGCTGGGGTATCATGATTGGCAATTCAGGTTAGCCAAATCAAGTGTCTCAGAGGTAGATTTCGTGGGCTAATTAATTGCTGCAAGTTGTTGAGGACTCGGATTTACAGGATACCTTGGTACTTTTTTTTTGTTTTGAATGGCTACCTTGGTACTTGGTAGCATATTTGTTGTCTGTGGAATGAATGAAGCAAAGGGCTTTTGAAATGGACCGATCGTGGTTTATGAAGTTGGAAGACACCTCTCCGAGACTTCTAAGAATGAGTATGACTGTATGTACTATGACTACAAGTATGGGACTTCAAGCTGTCCTAAACTTACTTCCCCTATTCATGTTTGGAATCAAAAAACTGCTTCTTTCAATGTCTCTGGACATGTGCTTCGAGCCTTCGATTCTTATCTTCTTTTTCTGTTTAAATGATTTTAACTTTTCTATAAGCATGTATAAATTGTTGTGTATGTGGGTAACCTGCTCCTTTCTGCCCCCTTCTGTATTGGACATAATTTTTTCTTTTGTCAAACTCGTGTATGATTTCAGTCTGTCTTTGGAGTTTCCTGTGCTTCGGTATGTGCTAAGCATGTCCTCGAAGACTAGATAAGCCTTATAGCTTCCTTGTATTGTTCATGGAACAGTGACAGTTGGACAGCAGAAACCAGCATCACGGCCTTATGAGCCCAAAGTATATGAGCGTCCTGATGCTAAACCAATCAAGGTAAGTCCGTAAGTTTATTTTTCTCGTCTTTTCTTCACATGTTTTGCTGTTTTTCTTTGTATATCCCCATTTTATTTTGGTATTAGTTCAATTGGTCATTAGTAGACTTTGTGATAAAATGACTGCTATGTACTTCTCTATCGTAATCGCAAATGTCATTTCTTTACGTGTCCCAGCTGTGTAGAATATTGCATTTTCCTATCTGCATTCTAATTTGCAACTTTTATGTATGTGTTTGAGGATCCCTTAAAGTCTTAGGTGTCGAAACTGCTGATCAAAGATCGTTAAAAGATAATACAAAATTTTGTTGAGTCTTAGGTCTAAAGGTGTTTCTTTCAGGGTTTTTATATTCTGGGAATACATTTACAAGATGATATTGACCACTAGTATTCAACTATCAATGGGACGATACTCGGTCAGTGGTGATGGAGAAGTGTATGGGACATGCTTTTGCTTAGTCAGGAAGGCTTTTGTTCATCATTTCGTGCATGCATACTCATATTTCTGACAGAAACTTCTTTGCTGTTTGCACTCTACGAATTTGGGCTTGTTTACGTTTTCCAATCATCCCCACCCCTACATGTACCTGCATCCACAGTCACTGTCATAGCCGAGTTTTCAGTTTTCCTGTTCTTTTTTATGTTCTTTGGTTTTTCTTTTTAGACACAACTATTAGAAGTCTGCTTGATGGAAAATTTTCCAGCCTTTACATTACTTGGAGACAACAAAATCAATGCATAAGATTTGTTTATTCATCCTCAGGGTGCTGTGAGGGCACTCCATGAATACCAGTTTCTGCCAGAACAGCCGTCTATTAGAAATGATTCATATGAAAGAGCTGCTCCATCTCACTACTTTGGTTTGCCAAATGATGTTCCAATTGCCAGACATGCATTATCTGCTGGTCGCTCATTTATGCATGGCAATGAGCCATTACCATCACCTTACGCTTTACAAAGTCAGCCACCAAGTTTAACTCTTTTGCCTCATCAAGGCCGGCAGGGCCATATCTTGCCTTCAACTTCAGGGGAGTATGACATTGTTTCGCAGAAAAACTCTCTCACAGATATTGCTACAGATGCTCAACTAGGTGCTCACCCAAGTACTGGACTGGACAATCCGTTTGTACCATCAGACATACAGGTCACCCCTGAGGATGACATTGCTCGGATGGAGAGAAAGCGCAAGGTGTCCTACTTACCACTTTGTATTTTTTGCTTCATTCCTACAAAGAAAGTTTTTCATGTGCACATAGTTGTACTTGCAGAGTGAAGAGGCAAGGATAGCTAGGGAAGTTGAGGCCCATGAGAAAAGGATTCGAAAGGAGCTTGAGAAACAAGATATTTTGAGGCGAAAGGTCTTTTATTGTAAACTAAGTTTTCTTTGCTGAAGCTTCTTGTTTGTATTCTGATTCCATCAATCTTTTTTTGAAGAGAGAGGAACAAATGAAGAAAGAAATGGAGAGGCAGGATCGTGAGAGGCGAAAGGAAGAAGAAAGGCTGCTGCGTGAAAAGCAACGTGAAGAGGTAAGATACCAGAGGGAACAAAGGCGTGAGATGGAACGGCGAGAGAAGTTTTTGCAGAAAGAATCTATCAGAGTAAGTTTGTAACCTAGTCCTGCAAGCTTTATGGAGTTCTCTTTCCTTAAAGTTGGATATAAGCTGATAATTGAGATTTCCCCAGGCTGAAAAAATGAGATTAAAAGAAGAACAGCGTAGGGAGAAGGAAGCAGCGAGGCAAAAAGCTGCTAATGATCGGGCTACTGCTCGCAGAATTGCCAAAGAATCCATGGAAGTTATTGAGGATGAAAGGTTGGAGCTAATGGAGTTAGCAGCTTCAAGCCAGGGTTTGCCTTCAATTGTGTCTCTTGACAGTCAAACTTTGCAGAATCTTGAATTATTTAGAGGTGCTTATGTTTGACATACCCGTATATATCGCATATGTATTTTTTACATCAATCTGTTGATTCTATTGTAGTATTGTTGTGAAAGCCTTTGCATTGCTCATCATGCTATCAGGTTAAAGGCTGTTTTACTTAGTTGCACAGAGTGGGGGCGGGGGAGTGGAGGATCATAGAAGTTTCTCGTTTGGAAGCACTGTGGGAGCGTTTAGGAATCATTTTTACCGATAGACTTAACTAATAGTTTTACATAGATCCCAAGCTCAGCAAAACTCAACCAATTAATAAATTATCGTTCATAGAAGCTCCTTGTTTAAGTGATCCTGCAACTAAGACTTGGAGTCAATTGAAATATTTTTTCCCCATTGTCAGTAACTCTTATAGTCTTATGTTATAATTAGTATATGAGTAAATTTGAGTTTTTTTTTTTTTGTAGCATCTTGTCGTTATGAAATATATGTTTTCCTACTGTCTTATCGTTACTTCGTATTTTTTTCTTTTTTGGAAGCTCTTTTCTTATTTCTTTTTGGAATTCATATGCTTTGAGAGGTTCTATTGATAGGAGCAAATTTACTAGGAGGTTTGACTTGGGCGCGCAAGAGCGAAGTGTTAGGGGTGGATTTGTCTGCCTGATAGAAGGATCTTGCAACTAAAGAACAAATAAAAGAACCAAAATAATGGGGAAAAAATGAAAGAATAAAATCAATTGGGGACATCTGTTTCTATATTTCTTTAGCAGGCGTTTTTATTTGTTCCACGTCTGTGCTCATAATCTCTGTCTGTTTGCGTGAGTGTTTTTGCTACTTGGCATCTATATGGATACAATTTATGTGATGTTCATTTCAGGATTTCTTAACTGGCTTCATGTATACTAGACTAATGTGGATATGTTCCTTGTGTTGGAGTTCATATATTGTTTTGATTTTATTTGTGTGCTTGGTTTGAGCCATGCATTCCCTCTCTTTTTTTTTTGTGGGTAATCAGAAATACATGAAAATCTGTTCAAGCAATACTAAACCTTAAGTAATGATTAAGGTCCCTTGTGTTGGTGTGACTGCTTCCAAAGTACCTTTCTATTAAGGGATATGTAGAGAAGAGCTTGCAGAAAGATTATTACTACTTTTTGGCAAGAAATCTTTGAAATTCGCAGCATCTTGAAAATATAGCAAAGAGAACTGCAAGGAACTTGAAGGTCTACAAAGAGTAATTTCAACTAAAAGCAGTAAAGCACTAAATGGGGCCTAAGCATTATATTATTTGGCCTAAAAACAATTATTACACTTTTCATGCTCATGTCTTGAAAATTTGAAATGATAGTAATTGCTCTTTTCTCCTCTCAAAGAATTTCTCTCCAAAAATTTTTACTGCTTCATCGTTCGTGCTTTTTGTCTTTAGTGATTTTTATCAATTTTTTAAATTTATATCTTACTTTTGGGATGCATATAACACACTTCTATTCAAAAAGTAGTAAAAAATGTTAAATGTTTAAAAAAAATTCTGAAGAACAAAATATACGCAATCCTATACAACTTTTTTTGATCTCAAACCTGACAACCAAACAAGGTGAGCGAAACTGTCTTCTTATAAACATTTAATTTTGCTATTTTATTTTTGGAATCATGTAGTAGGTACACATGCTTGATGTAGTAGCTCTAACAATGCAACTAAAATGACTTAATGTTCGTCAGCGGTAACATGTCGTTGAGTTTCAATTCCTTATCTAGCAATATTATACCTATATTTATGTTTATAGTTATGTATGTATATATAGTATATACTATATAGCTCTTTGTTAATGCAATTACTATGGCTTAGGCCTTGACTTAATATCTGGTTAACATGTCGAGTGAACTTAGGTATGGACATAGGCCTTGCTAGCGACCCACCATTCTTTACTAAGCTGTCAAAGTTCGATCAAAGCGAATGTGAGATAGAGGAATTGTTGCTCATAGATGTGAATATTGAAAGCTTGTCCGTTATAAACTTATACAATGCACATGTTCATGGTGGTATTCCATGCATAAGTGGGTGGGGTTTCTAAGAGGATCTTGTTTTGAGAGGGGCACCCACTCATGTTTTGGGCCTTAGGCGTGTTGGGATCCCTGTGTTAAGCAGTCAGTGGCCAACAAGTAACCAAATCTCCCTTGTTGGACCAGCATCGTAAGATCTCATCGTTTTGTGTTTGTCTTTGACCATGTCATCGTACATTGTTTTTCAGAGTTGTACTTTTCTTTTTCCCAATCTTTTGTTTTTTCATTAATATTACTTCTGTTTTGCTGTCTCTATATCTAATCTTATGAGCTGCTTACCAACTCGTAATGCTTCAGATAAGCTTACTGAATTCCCAACCAAGTCTGTGCACTTGAAAAGGCCTTTTGCAATTCAACCATGGACCGACTCTGAGGAGAACATTGGGAATCTTTTTATGGTGAGAAGAACTAATTTCTTTTGTTTATTATATCCCATTTCTGTTTCTCTATATAGGAGGGTGTTTTGTAGAAATGAAAAATGTTTCTGGTTCTTAAATATTCATGCATCAATGTTGTTTCTCTAACAAAGACATTACCATACCCTCAGTAAGATGTTATGCCTTCTTTATTCTTTGCTTTGTTTGAAGTTTTATGTTCGTTGAATATTTTTATTGAGCCAAAAGCTGCAAGATCGGAGATACTGCTTTCATTCATCTTGCGGTTTTGATTATAAATTCAACAGTTCAAGCACTGCATATACAGATGACATAAAATTGATGACTCCAAGTGCATGGTATAACGGTTTAGCTTTAGTTGGATTTGTTTGTATAATGTTTCATTAAAGTGTGCTTTCACGGGGTAGACCACCCTCAGGGAACGTAGTCCGAGTAACAGTCCATGGCTGTAGATATACGGAAGGCACATAAACATGTTACAACAAGTGGACATAATAAAGCAGATTTTTTCAAGCAACAAGTCAACAAATAGGCTAGATGTACTAGTTGTTTTGTGCTTATGGAAGTACTGATTTGTTGTACTTACCGAACAAATTGATGTGATCATTCTACTTATCTAACGAATTTGCCTGTGACTCATTTTTAGGTCTGGAGATTTTTAATGACTTTCGCTGATGTACTGGGGCTTTGGCCCTTTACACTGGATGAGTTTGTTCAAGCTTTTCATGATTATGTAAGTTCTTTAGATCCTTGTGTTTAGTTATGTTTTCAGAATACTTGCTTTATCCTTCTCAATCCTATTGTATTAGCTGCTTCCTACTATTTTCAGGATTCAAGGCTGTTAGGTGAGATACATGTAGCTCTTCTGCGATCCATAATTAAAGACATTGAAGATGTAGCAAGGACTCCCTCCACTGTGCTGGGAGGAAATCAAAGTACTGCTGGCATTCCTGGAGGTGGGCATCCACAGATAGTTGAAGGGGTATGCTTTGTTGCATGATGCTTGTTTGGTTATTTTTGCTGCAATTTTTGTAGGCAAGTATGGGTTAATTCTCATCTACTATTGTTGATACATCTTTAATGCCTTCTTTGTTTCAGGCTTATAATTGGGGGTTTGATATACGCTGCTGGCAGCGCCACTTAAATCCATTGACCTGGCCTGAGATATTGCGGCAATTTGCTTTATCTGCTGGATTTGGACCAAAACTAAAGAAAAGGAGTGTGGAACAAGCATATCTTCGTGATGAAAATGAGGTAGGGACTTTGTTAAGGCTTCTATTGATTGTGCAGTTTTTGGGCCTTGAGCTTCCCTGTGCTTCTTGATGTGGTTCCTGGTTATGATTGTTGTGGTGAGTTTAACGTTGAATGCAGCAAGCAAAATGCTTTATGAACATTGGCCTTTTCTCGGTTACTCTTTTTCTAGTATCGTGTGATTGTGTCAAAGGTGTACAAACACGACTCTTAGTTTTTTTTCTCATTCTCACTGTTATTTTGCTGAAGATGTTGACCACTTGCAACCTAGGTTAAATTCACTCAATCTTCGAGTTATTTATGGAGGAAGGCCTCCTCTTAATCTCTAGTTTTGTGATATATTATAACCTTTCAATATCTACCAAAAAGGAAGCAAGAAACCATTTGTAAACACTTCTTCATAGAAGTATAAATTGGTAAATTGCTTATTCTATCTTACTCGTGATATAGAAGTTTTGGGTGACTGTGCAGGGTGATGATGGTGAAGATGTAATTTCTAACTTACGCAATGGAGCTGCAGCTGAAAATGCTGTTGCCAAAATGCAAGAAAGGGGTTTTTCTAATCCAAGGAGATCTAGGCATCGCTTGACTCCTGGAACGGTCAAATTTGCTGCATTTCATGTTCTTTCTCTTGAGGGAAGTGAAGGACTTAATATACTTGAAGTTGCCGACAAGATTCAGGTAATCAAAAATGTTTAGTTTCCAATTCTTGCTGAAGAATAAAAGGTTGTTTTGTATTTCTTGCATTTTGTGTTGACCCTTCACTTTAATGTTCATGTTTCTCTATCTCATTTAAGAAATCTGGTCTCCGGGACCTCACAACAAGCAAGACACCTGAAGCATCTATTGCTGCGGCTTTGTCAAGGGATACAAAGCTTTTTGAAAGAACTGCTCCGTCAACCTATTGTGTGCGAGATCCCTATAGGAAGGACCCCACTGATGCTGAGGCAATCCTTTCCGCAGCCAGGGATAAAATTCAGATATTTAAAAATGGATATCTAAATGGAGATGATGCAGAGGATGCTGATCATGATGATGTTGAAAGAGATGAAGATTCTGAAAGTGACGTAGCTGAGGATCCAGAGGCTGATTATTTGGGTACTGAACTGAAGCCAAATAATGAAGCTCTTCCGTGTGAAGCAGACCGATTCCTAGTAAAAAGCAGCCTTGGAGATGGAATGGACACCTCCCGTGATGAGGGTTTGAGCACTCCACTTGTTGGGCTTGACAATTTGGCTGATAGGTCCCCTTTGATGCAGCCTGAAGGTTACAATGTGGTAAAAAGCAGTAGTGCATCTGTTGATCGATCTATTGATGTTACTGGAATCTGCAATGAGGCAGCCAACCTTGATCAAGAAGACGCTGTTATTGATGAGAGTAACTCTGGGGAACCATGGGTTCAAGGCCTAGTGGAAGGCGAGTACTCGGATCTGAGCGTTGAGGAAAGGCTCAGTGCCCTCGTTGCTATTGTTGGTATCGCGAATGAAGGAAACTCAATTCGTGTTGTTCTAGAGGTTTTATTTTGTCTTCTCTTCTAGTGGCTTGAAATTTTAGTTTTTACTGTTTTCTGCTTTTGCAAGTGTATAACCGTGATTGAAATGTGAGAGCTTTTCAGGAACGAATGGAAGCAGCAAATGCTCTGAAGAAACAAATGTGGGCAGAGGTGCAACTGGATAAACGCCGAATGAAAGAGGATTTTGTGGTGAAGACGCAGTATTCAGCTCACCTTAGTTACAAGGCTGAACCAAATGTCCAATTTTCTTCTGTAGAGGGCAGGCAAAGCCCATTGCTTGCTGTTGATGACAAAAATGGTTTGGTGTCAAATCCGGTAGTCCAAGAAAACATTCAAGATCGACTTGATGCCACGAGTTATTCTACTCCTATAGCTACCGAGCGGAACTCTTCAATTCAAGAATTCTCTGCTGGCACTGACAATCTTATTTTCCTGACACCTGGATATGCTGCTGAAAGGTCACGGTCTCAGTTAAAAGCTTATATTGGTCATAAGGCGGAAGAAATGTATGTGTACAGATCCTTGCCTCTTGGGCAAGATCGCAGACGGAACCGATACTGGCAGTTCATAACATCTGCTTCTCAAAATGATCCTGCATCTGGCAGGATTTTTATCGAGTTACGTGATGGACGTTGGAGGCTTATTGATTCTGTAGAGGTAGTGTCCTTGTGTTCATATATATCTAGTTTCTCATTGCCATGGTCTCCATATATTATATCCATCTATTTGGGGTGTCTGTTATTTCCTTGTATAGCATTTTTACGCTCCTCTCCTGGTAGATTAAAGTTCGTGTAGTCTTATATCTTCCTCCCCCACCCCACCCCTCTGAATAGTTGTACCTGGTTGATTTGTCAACCTTGATTTAGGGGCTCGAGTCCTCAATGAGAAAAAGGGATGAATGCGAGTAATGCAAAGCTTTGGGGACTAGAAAGTATTTTGTCCTTTTATTGCATTATAGTATGTCTGAAAAGACGGGGACTAGATGAAAGCATAAATTTCAAATTCTTGTGATCGCATTTATGTAAAGATATGTATTCTTTCGCGTGGACATTTGGTTTAGTCTTTCATTGTTCTGTATGCAGGGATTTGACGCTTTGTTTGAGTCATTGGATGTGCGTGGGTTAAGGGAATCTCATTTGCATGCAATGTTGCAAAAAATAGAATTATCTTTCAAGGAAACACTTAGAAGGAGCTTGATTTGTACAAGCACTGGAGGACTAACAGTTACAGATGTCAAAAAAGAAGTTTCTGACATGGCTCCTAACCCTGATTCCAGTGCCAGCACTGATAGTCCTACAAGTACCGTATGTGTTTCGAATTCTGATGTGACAGAATCCTCGTCATCTTTCGCAATTGGGCTTGGAAGGAATGAAACAGAGAAAAGGGATGTCTTGAAGAGATATATAGATTTAGAAAAGTGGATGTGGGAAGAATGCCTCAATTCTTCAGTATTATGTGCTATTAAGTATGGGAAGAAAAGATGCAAACAGCTGCTAGGCATTTGTAACTATTGCCATGATATGGACGTTTTTGAGAATAATTATTGTCCTTCTTGCCATATGGCTTTTGAAACTTCCACCAGTGACTTAAAATTTTCTGAGGCTCAATGTGGAAAGAAATATAAGGGCGATGGATGGACTTTGCGGCGTCTGGACTCATGTCCTACCTCAAGGATCAGATTACTCAAAGTATTATTAGCATTGATAGAGGTTAGTCTTTTTAACTTTATTCTTGTACAGTAGTTGTTTGTAACATTCAACTGTATATTTGGGTTGTGAGCTTTAAGTTTATTTGTTGCTCCTTCATTTTTGTACATCGTATATGCATTTTATAGCAAGTATACATAGTTGAAATGCTGATTACGTAAAAATAGGCAGAGAAAGGAGATTGAGAGAATGTGGATGCGGCTAAAGGAGAGAATGGAAATTAGGATTCTCTCCCTTTTTGCAGTTATATTGTACAATCTTGACTGAAAAGCGCAAAAATTCCTTTTAGTTCAATCATTAACGAAGGCATTCTGACATATGCCGTTTGGCAGGTTTCTATTCCAGCTGAAGCTCTTCAACCTGCTTGGTCTGAGGGCTATCGAAAATCTTGGGGTATAAAGTTGCACAACGCATCATCAGCGGAAGACCTTCTTCAGGTCTCTCTCTTTTTCACTGCATGTACTCTCTTTTACTCTTCAAGTAATTCTTTGGTCTTCTTGCGAGTGCAATTTTTATTATGCTGCTTCCGAGTGCACTTAAGAAAAAATGTTTTCCACTGAGGGCGTTATGTGATCTACTGAGGGTGTTATGTGATCTACTGAGCGTTATGTTTTCCACTGAGGGCGTTAAGAAAAAATGTTTTCCGAGAAATTTGTCTGGGATTGTTGCTGTAGTCTCTGATCGAGGAAAGGCCTAGGTGGCATTGCTGTTTTTTTGAAAGGTTTTCTATCGGAAATTATGATAGTTTTCAATCTGGCCAACAAGTAAGCATCGTCGTGGGGGTGAAACGAAGATTTTACCCATCTTTTCTTCCCAACCTCCGTGCTTCCTGTGATGCATATGTTTTTTCTTTCTGAGATTTATTGTGTGCGCAATCTTGTCTACTACCTTTTTCAATGCACGCAATTCTAATTTAAGAAGTTTGTGTGCTAGCTTTAAAGTTTTCACTCTTCTATCCCTTTTTGTGTCTTCCTTTATTCTGGTGACAAGCTGATCTCTTATTTTGTGTACTTCTCCAGATTATGACTTTGTTAGAAGGTGTCATACAGAAGGACTTTTTGTCTTCGAATTTCGAGACTACTGATGAATTATTGGGTTCTTGTATTCAAACTGAATCTGCTGCTAATATTTCCCCCAACGCTGAAATGGTTTCTGTGCTTCCTTGGCTACCCCAAACATCATCTGCTGTTGCACTAAGGCTCATGGAACTTGATGCATCCATTTTTTATACGTTGCAACAAAGACTGGATTCTCAGAAGGACAAAGGAGCAGGGAATTTCATTGTGAGTATTGTTAGTTTATTTAAGGAATCAAATGCTAAATCCAGCCGGCAAGAGAAAATGATTCGAACAAAACAATCTTTAGTCTTTTTCAGGGAGGAGGATTGCCATATTGATGGCATTCTCTGTTTGAGTTTTCCATCAATGCCTCAGGATATTAGCTGAGGAAATTTTGATTTAATCTTTCTATAGTGAAATGATGAGTTAAAAGCTGATAGATTGTCCTGTTTACAAATTGCGACAACTTTGGTTGTCTGTAAATATCTTTTTTGACGAAGCATAGTTTAACAATTGTAATTTCATTCCTGCCATTCAAAGAAATGGTAGACAAGGAATGAAATGCTGCACATTATGTAATTTTGGTTGAAGTTGGAAGAATGTTGACTTCCCTTCAGTTAGTGGGCTGGAAACAAGGCCCACTGATCAACTGTTTTTAATGCGCTCAAAAATTATTTTTTCGCTATTAGCTTGTGGTCCTTCCCAGTCCGTTCTTCGGCAATTTTAAGAAAAAAGTAGTTTCCGAATCGTCTTATAACTACTATTAGGCTTATTATTCATAAGAGTGTTCTCAGAAAATGTAGAAATGTCAAACTCAGATGTATATATCAGAGGCAAACAGAATCTCTAAGGTGTTTGATTTTGATTTTGAACTGACTCTAAGGTGTTTGATAGGTTAATCAGTTTGTATGGTTTTTGTGGTTATTTCATTCTTTTGTGATTTCATGTGATTTTACGTTTATCATTACACAAGTTTCTTTGGGAGTATTTTTTTTTCTTTGTTTGCAGCTGTCTTTTTATTTATTCATTTATTTACGTCCTTCTCAATTAACTCGATAGATTTCTACTAATATATCTGTAAATGCCACTCTTTAACCAGACAATCCCATCGAAGTTTTCTCTTCCGAACAATATCCCAGAGTACGATCTGGCAGAAGCTCCCCACGATCCTGAAAATCTGCTACAAGAGCCTTGGATTGACCAAGGGACTATCCACTCCATTTCAGGACGGGGCCGTGGCAGCCGAGGCCGAGGCCGTGGTCGTACACGTGGCGGGAGATCTCAAAGAAGAGCAGTCATTAATTCCAGATCTGAGGCCGCCCAGAGAAGCACCACAACAAGTACTTCTAGATTTGGACAGTTGCTGGGGTGGAAAGGGCGGTCCCGTGGACGAGGAGGTGCAGGGCGTAAGCGGAGTCGTCGAACCGCCAGGAGTAGGCAAAAACCGGTTAAGAGAGTGGTGGATATCAGCAGCAGCGAGAGAGATCAACAGAAGGAGAGTTTCTTTGAGAATACAGTAACGAGGAGTTCGGATCTGCAGTGGAATAGGGAAGAAACTATGGGGATTCAAGTGGAGGCTGCGGAAGAGGCTAGCAGCAGTTCTGATAGGTCAGATTATGATGACTACAATGGTCTAGCTGCGGGGGATGAATATGATGACGATTTACTGGCGGGCGACTATACTGGTGTGTTTAATGGCCAGCCTGAGCGTTTAATAGAGGGTGTTGATTATAACGTAGATGTTGAGGAAGATGATGACGATCGGCCCGAAGAGGGAGATGATGTGGATGTAGATGATGTTGATGATCAAGAGGAAGATGATAGCGAGGAAGATGGACAAGAGGATATCGATGTTGAGAGATATATTATTGGCGATTCAGACGACGAAGGGAATAGAGATGGCGGAGAACAAATTGGCAACCCGGATGATGCTACAGAGTCATCTTCGGATTACAGTGAGTAATATCTCATGCAGAATACTTTACTGATGTACCACAGATGATGGTACGATTAGCTTTTGTTTTCTTTTAGCTAGAACTTGTAGGACTGGTTATGCTATATTTACACACAGATTTACCGCGCGGAGGAGCCATTGTATTGTGCTAGGAGTGTACTGTCGAGATAGTGGCTACCGTGTTAAACTTAAAGCTGATCATCAAAATGTAAAAATAACATTTTAGGGTAATATATGTTTGGTCAATTTCCTCTGTATTTGGTACTTTCCTCCCCCATATTTTGACATTGTACTCACCCACGACCACGACGCTGCGTTCACGTTTTGCATATGTACATCTTGCAAACAGAGACATGAACAAATACACACTCACAACTGGAACCACCAAACTTGTGAGAGTCTGTGTATCTGCAGTCTGTGTGGGACCCACTACATTTGTGAGTGTGTTTGCGTATTGGCATATTTGTTTGTGTTTTGTGGAGTTGGAATTTTTGTACATCTTGACTCTGAGATAGCTCTTGAATATGGCTGCGGGTTCTACTGCCTAGAATGAGAGGGATCAAGCAAGATGGTTTTTCTTACTTTTTCCTTTTAAGACTTTTTTCCCATCTGTCGCCCTGCTAATCCTCTTTGATTTGGTCGGGGAAGAGAGGATTTCTATGTCTCAAAGGTACTTAACCAACCAGATCTGGTCGGGGAAGAGAGGATTTCTATGTCTCAAAGCAAAGTTATTGATTCTTTACTGGCAGGTACTTGACCATTCGGGCCGTATCGGCAGAAAAAGACGAGTTTCACCCTTTTTGATATGAAACAAATGGTGAGAAGGGGAAGATCAAAGCCAAAATTAATCAGTTTTGGTCTTTTTTTGGGGGCATATATTGGCCGATTATTGTGAACAGAGGGAAGATGGAAAGTCCATCTCTCGAACTAAATTCCACAGGTTTTGTTCGTACTACATTTTGGACTGAATCTTGAAGGTCACCTTTAGGCCTCTTCAAATTCTGTTGAATTGTTATTTTTGTTGTCATTTAATTTAAGTTGTCAAATACTGTATGTCATTTAACATCCTATATGAATGAAGGTAAATAATTATAATTAATGTATCATTGAATACCTAATTTTTTGCATACATATTTATATTGAGGAACCCGACACCAACACGCCATCTGTTACCGGTGGTGTGGAACCTTGCGTTACAAACCAAACCTACCCGAAAACAAAGTTTCAGATAGTGGCATAGTATCTTCCTTTAGCTTCCCTTCTATACCACTCTACAAAGGGGAATAATCAATCGTTACCTACTATATAAGTACTCTTCAACAGAAGGGTGAAAAATCCGAGGCTAAGCCGAAATAACTCTCGGGTAACTCCTTGTCGCTATAATAATCAGGAGTCCCTTCCTCTAGTTTCTGCACAAATTGGTATTCAGACATGAAAATAGTTGCCAAGAAATTATTAGCTCTGGATCTGGTGCCCTTGGTTATTGCCTTCCATCGGAGGAGGAGCCCTTGGTTATCGCCTGCACTCCCAGGCCGGCAAATGGTTCATCTTATAAAATTGATGCTCGGGCCTCCACAGTTAACCACTCATTTGTTTTCTCTTATTTCTGTTACGTTTTGTGTTTTCTCTTCCCTGCTCAGATCCAGAAGAGAAGAAAAACAGGACAAGAAGAACCAAGCTCATTCATTCCTCAACTTTAATAAGCATCAGGCATAAGTTGGGCGATAAAAAACCTTTACAATAAGTCACTAGAACATTTCAATCAAGACCAAATCTGAAGCCAGATAACTTGAAAGATGATCTGCAAATTATTTCACAATTTCAAAAACCATAGTAAGCTGACAAGTAGACAACTCAACTGAAAGATACAGTAACTCATTATTTCAACCCAGAAAAAAATTTAGCATCTACACACTTTAACTGAGCCTCAACACTACATTTGCTCACGATACAAGATCATAAATGACCACTATTACCCTTACCAAGCAGTCCCTATAACTTCAAATCTATCAAAAGCGCCAGCACCAAACGACAAGACCTCTAAATCCCATAACAGTTGTTTTATGCGTATTCACAGAGAACTGCTTTGGACTCACGAAGTCAGCAGTTTCTTGATTCCGGCCTTCTGCTCTGGATTCAACCTTGTCGGAAACTTGACATTGAATTTGATCCTCAGATTTCCCTTCTTGGTTGGATCTTTAGGAATCGGCATTCCTTCCCCTCGGACAACCTCCTCGTAATCTGGATGAATCACATTGTTGATGGGTATTGATAAAGTCCTACCGTCTAAGGTGTTCTGACGGACGGTGTGACCGGTCAAGGCTTCAGACAAAGGTATTTTTTCCGTGACAACCAAATCGTTTCCATCGCGGGTGAACACACTGTGAGGTTTCTCGTCGATGACGAAGATGAGATCCGAGGGTATGACACCAGGCTGCTCGTTCCCTTTTTCAGGGAACGTGATTTTGGTGCCTTTCTTCCAACCCGGCTTGATGTCAATTGTTAGGATCTCCTCTACAGGCATTGTCTTACTGCATCCAGAGAAAACAAATGCAAAGTTAGCACCATTTGAAATGTAATGGGCTCAAAATCAATTCATGTTTTCAAGTTTGATTGAACTTTTTCTATGAACAAAAGCACCAGGTGGAAATCAAGAATCACAACTTTACTTCGCAACTCCTAATTTTAATACTTCCTGAAAGTTGAACATAGGAACCCCAATGATTAATTAGAGAGCTCCAAAGAATAAGTCACGATGTTACCAAAAGTGGTCCGGCATAGTCGACTAGGAGGTTCTCAAGAAATACAACCTCTGGTTTTGATGGCAGGCCCAACAGAAGGCCAACATTCTTGTGCACAGGGGACAAGATTTTACCTAGAAAGGTATATTTTTCTCATTCCATAATCAAAAAAGAAGCAACTCACATGAAGTGCCACTAAATTCTATATCCATGTAATAAGATTTATAAATGACCAGATGACTTCCCATAAATTTCTTCATATGATGCATCTATGGAAATAGTCATATCCCCCAAATCCAAGGGCAACTATGCAAAACCTATAAATCTCATGGACAATAGAAGTGAAATTTTTAAACGTTGACAATAGAAATGAAATTTTTAAACGTTGGTGGGGGCAACCACCCCCTCTCTTCCTTTAACCTAGCACTATTCACGGTGCTATCCTAGGAAATAATTTACTTCAATTTGAAGTATTGACTTATTTGATGTCTCAACTAAGGCCTACATGGTAGTATCAATGAGGCCTTAACATTGACATCAGAGTGTAATGTAATGACATAGTTATGTTTCTGAGTAGTTATAAAGAGCCATAGACTTCTCCTAAAATAAAGGACAAAATCTATGATCAGTTACTAATTCAGGTTTGGTAGCCCTACAAGACATGCAACTTTGATTATGTTAAATAGGAAAATAAGAAGAAGAAAAAAAAACCTCGCAGTCTTCAATCAAATCCTTATGAACAAAAAAAAACCAAAGGTGCTGAAAAAGACGGGCAATTTAGGAAAGTGGTTGCATTTAGAAGGCCTTGTCCCTTAAATTCACAAATCTAAACCATCAGGGCGGTCATCACAGGCTGCACTCTAGGAAGCTAGGAAGGCTCGCTAGACCAGCAGCCACCACCTGGAAGAGGGAAAGATCACTCCTAAATGCAGGCGTGAGCTTATATACGATATCACCAGATGCACTTGACTACTTATCATCCTAATGAACATTTCACTTAAAAAAAAAAAAAAACACGACTCGCCAGGCCTTTTATTTGGTAGGTAAAACATTGCCCCATCATTAGATTTGACCACAAAGGAAGCAACTCAAAGTGAAAGGGCCTAACTTATTTCCAGAATTAGCGTTCGACCGCAGCTGCCCAATGCTAGAACATCGTATTTTTAGACACAATCAGTTGCAAAAATATACAAATAACTAATGCCATAAAAAGAAAAAAGAAACCCAATTAGCTATTAAATCATATGCTCTGACCATGTACCAAACTAGACAAGATTATGCTGAAATAGATCAACATCACCAAATTATATGCAGAAAACAAATCAGATATAGCAAATTTATGCTTACCCACTGGCATCAGCAATTTCTCTTGAGATCTTCATCTTCTTGGTAGTCCCCTTGTACAGTTCTTCAAGAGAACAAGGCAGTCTTTGCTCAATTGAAGGAGCTTTTCTAGGACCAGCAGATTGGTGCATGGGTCCACCACCACCTCCATGACCAAATGACGTAAACATATCATCACCAAATAGGCTCCCAAATCTAGAGCCACCACCTCTCATGCCGCCACCCATTCCCCCACCCATTCCCCCAAACGGGCTCGAACCTCCAAAAAACTCTGCAAAGATGTCATCGGCATTTCTGGGTGTGAATCTGAAGGTTGTTGGCCCGTCGCCAGTCGAGAAGTAGGTGGCTCCGCCGGGTCCTCCTGGGCCTCCGGCATCAGGAGGTGGCACTCCCTTTAGTCCCTCTTCACCGTACTGATCATACACGGCCTTTTTCTGAGGATCGCTAAGGACCTGAAACAATTTCCGAAAATAACAAGTCAAAACACATCTACACTAAATCCTAAGGCTTGTTTTGGACATATGCTGATTTCAAATGGAGGGATATAAAATATTCAAGAGGTTTAGCTATTTTATTGAGATTAAATAATTGCAAGATATAAAATATTCAAGAGGTTTATAGCTATTTTATTGAGAGTAAATAATTGCAATCAAAGGATTCCAAATCACTTCCAGGACCCCTTTGCTTGACGTATGTAACAATCCATTCCCATGGAACTAATACAATGGATTAAGAATATCCCACACATCCAATGTATACTCTGGAACCCCATTTTAATCCATAGGATTCGAATGGGCACCAAATCACTCACCCATAGTTATTTGAAATCCATGATGAAATCTATTTGCAAATTGTCGAAAAATCTTTAAAATTCTGAGTTTCAAAGAATAGCATATCTAATCCCCTTCATTAATAGTAACACCATAAATTATACCACGAAAAAATTCAAAAGGCATAATTGAGAAGAAATTGGACAGGACCCTGAACGAAAGATACGATTTTGCCCAGTTTCCATGGCACACGCGCACATACACATACACACACAAATAAAAGAATTCGTTGAGAACCATAAATTACTGTGAAACATATCATCATCACCTAGATTCTTCAAAATTCGCCCAACGCCCCCCCCCTAGGGACATAAATTCAACCGAAAAGATGATTATCACTACCGCCAAAACTAAACAGAGAAACTTTTCAATTCATTCATATATACAAACATAAATATGCATAACTACGTAAATTAACATATCCTTATCCTATAGTACCATTTATTATGAACATATATATGTTTATGCAGAGAGAGAGAGAGAGAGAGAGAGTTACATACATCGTAGGCTTCAGAGATCTGCTTGAATTTGGCCTCGGATTCTTTCTTGTTATTAGGGTTCTTATCAGGGTGCCACTTCATAGCAAGTTTCCTGTAGGCCTTCTTCAAATCCTCCTCTTTAGCGTTCCTGTCTACCCCCAATATCTTGTAGTAATCCACCCCCATCTCACTCCTCTTTCTCTTCTTCACTTTGTTTTTCTTCCTCCTCTCCTCTCCTCTCCTCTCCTCTCCTTGTTGAATTTTACAATCTCTATATCTCTCGCTTCTCCGCTTCGTTGGTTGGTACTATTTGGTAATCAAGCTTTTTGGATTGGTTTTTAGTGTACGTGGTATGTTATGAGATGACGATGACTTATTAAATTATAGAGAGAGAGAGAGAGAGAGAGAGAGAGTAGAGAGTCCTCTGGAAGGACTAGAGCAATGTGGAAGGTTCCAGAATCAACTATTCGAGTTTGGGCCTGTAGTAGGCCCATATTCATCGAAGCCTTGATTTTGCTACGGATGGGCCTTGGGATTAGTTAAGAAAGTCATCTTGAAAGTGGCCCGAGACATTTGGGTCAACATATGTAGGAAACTTTTAAGAAGCATAATTGTACCTCAAAGATGATTATCATTTCATACATACAGGATCCAATAATCAATCAGGAGGTTTAGTTTTTCAAAAAAAATACGAATATCAGAACTGTGAAAACACGAAGTTTTCAGAGTGTGAGTAACTACATTCACCGATCTAAGAATTAAAAGAAAATCACAAATCCTAACTAATTAATTCCTCGGCGAATATTTTCAATGGCAACTCCCACTTTTATAGGATAATAAAATAAGATCTTTTGCAATTCAAAATATGAATTGATGGGGAAACCGATCCAACCGATCTGATTTGTTGTTATTGGGCTTTGAGTTGAAGACCATAAAAGTAGTAGCTAGAAAGGGTGAGTTTGGCTAGAGGAGTGATTATTGGGAGTTCTTGCAACACCACCACGTGGTATTCCATGGACTTTTTTCATCACACAGTGGTTTCGGATCGACGAAAACCTTTTTCCTAGCACAATGGTGGATCCCACACTAATGTGTGATGGCAAAAAGGCGTTGGAGCGCCAGATGACGGTGGTTCAAGAGCACTTAAATATCTGTTTGTTTGTCCTTTACCAATTCGTGTTAGATACGCTTCATATTTACTACTCCCCCGTCTCAAAAAAGATGACAATTTTTGAAATTTGTGTCATTTTTCATTACTTATATCTTTCAAATCTATAAAATTTTTCATGAGTTTGAAAACTTCATATAATATAACTAATCGAGAACTTTCAAACAAGATCCATATTGCATATTTTTTGAGATTCATATTAAAAGATATAAGGAATTAAAATTGGCACGAATATCAAATATAGTCATCCAATTTGTGACAGAGGAAATAGTATTTTCTAATTTAATGTTCCCTTGCAATCATTGTTTAGATAGGAGGAGAACTTGATTACCTTTCAGTATTCATTATAAATTGGAATTGCTACTTAGTTCCTCCGTCCCAATTTGTTATGCCCTTATTCTTTTTTGAGAGGTCCTAAAATGATTTGCTTGTTTCAAAACTTTCTATTTTTGGATGTCTATGTCACTATTTTGTCTCTCATTTTCTTTTACATTTAAAAAGGTTAGGATTTCAAAAATTGAAAACAAAGCACAAAAAGACAAAACAGATTGAATCTTGAAACCCGGGGGGTGGGGGGGAAGGCAATATTTGAGGCGGTACATCCACTTTCTCCTTTAAAGGGGTAAAATGATAAAATCAACAAAAAAATCAATGCAATTATAATGTCCCTTGAATTGCTCATTTTCGAATATAGGCACCACAAATTGGGATGTAGAGAGTAATAAATATGAATTGCACACATATCATGTGGGCACGGATTGCTAGTTCGTATACATAGAGGGGGTGAAATTTTAATAGAGTATTTGAATTTCAATCAAGTACCAAAAAAATGCCAATTTGTTCAATACAGTACTTTGAGATGCATGCAATTAGGCTTTGAATTATAGGGGTTCGGCTATGATGCTCCCTTCCAAAACCAGTGGTTTTAGGAGTATGATACTCCCATTAAACCAGAACCGTTAGGATGTTTTTCTTTTAATCCTGGCCATTCATCAAATTCATTCAACTCTCTCCTCTCTTTCTCTCACTACCGCCTACTCCGGTTACACTGAAAAACGTGAAAGCCCTAACTTTTCCCCCCTCCTCTCTGCCGATGAGTCTCTCGCCTCCTCTCAGCCGATGAAAACTCCATAGCCCTACACCTCCTAACCTCCGCACCCGCAGCTCCTACTCCTCTTGACCTCCGCAGCCCACGACGAGGTAACTCTCTCCCTCTGGCCGACGAGGTAACTCTCTCCCTCTCTCTCTCTCTCTGAAACCGTAACTCTCCACCCCCCCCCTCTCTCTCTCTCTCTCTCTGAAACCGTAGTGATTAAAAGAACCTTAGGGGTTCGTTTTTAGTACCAGTGATTGGGTTTTTTGAAGTTCGTTTTTACTACTAGTGATTGGGTTTTTTGAACTACCAAACCCTTCTTTTTTCTTCTAATCTCAACTTTTTGTTTACGGCGGAAATCCGTATTTATGTGAGAGCGGTTGAACTCCTTTTTTGACCTCCGTCACCTCTGAAACTCGGCAAAGCTGCCTGCCTTTCTTTCAATGCTTTAAGATGGAAGTAGGTCGAGTATAGCGCTTTCTCGATCGGAGTCCAGACGGACTTGATTGGTTATTTCGTTCCATCTCCGCTCCTGGAAACAAATCAAGGATGTTAAAAATGGTTAAAGAAGCCAACTCAACTCCCCAACAAAAACCTGCAGCTCCAATACTGGATATCCCTTTACATTTTAGTGCTTTAATTACTTGTTTCACATCTTCAGTGCCAAGGGGAAGAAAACTGATTTGGAAGAACGATAATATGTTGGACATATATATATTTAGTGTATTTTTTGGGGGTGGATGGGGACTTGATGTCGAGCAATGGGCTATGTCATTCAAATTGGTTGGCCGTTGGCCTACATGGGTAATGACAATTTCTACGTGGCTGGAAACATTTCTTATATATTGCTTTGTAGGTAGAGATTTAATAATGTTAAAGAGAACAAATGGGGGATAAAGGGCAGACATAAGGGTCCCCCATGTTGGATACCATGTTTTGGTCTTTCCGACAATAATCTCTTGAAATAACCTACAAAAAGAACCCTACAGGCCGGGCAATCAGCAAACAGTCCGTTTAATATTAATGGCTCCGTGCTACTAATAACCTACTAAAATAAGGGGATAAAGGGCAGACATGAGGGTCCCCCCATGCTATTCCGTGATTTTAGCGGCCATGACTATGTTGGAAAGAGTAAAATAAGAGGATAAAGGGTAGACTTCTGAGTTCTTCCTCGAAGTGTGGAATTGAGTTCTTCTTTAACATCAATGTTACATGCTTCTGACTTCTGAGTACTGAACCATTCTTTTCCGTTATTATTTCTCATTCTGAAATTTGTGTTTTTGAGCTAGAGTGCCTTGACTCTAGCTTGAAAAAGTTTAAATCTGCTATTGACAACTCTGTGTCATTTCAGGTACACCATGACATGACTGCTCCGTTGCAGCATTATTTCATATATACAGGTCACAATTCGTACCTAACGGGAAATCAACTGAGCAGTGAGTGTAGCGTCGTACCAATCATAAAGGCTCTGCAAAGAGGTGCGAGGGTAATAGAGCTAGATTTGTGGCCAAATTCTGCAAAAGATGAAGTTCACGTTCTTCACGGAAGGTATGAATTCATTCCAAATTGGTCCTTTTCTGAGTCAATCACCTACATACGTTTAAATGGTTGTGGTTGTGTTGTAAATACTTTCGTTGTATACCTGGTCAGGAATAGAATGTCATGATAGATATCTGCTTAACCTTTATTGAAATTTCTAAACTTCATCAAGCTTTTCATAATTATTTGAAGGGAAGGTTTTCAGGACATTGGTTTCTCTGTCATATGTAATTTTCCATACCAAATGTTGATTTTTCATGGGACACATCATAGAAGGCATTGTAACTTAGAATGAGAACTGATGCTTGGATGTCCTATTCTGAGAATTAATGACTTACTAATGGTAACTTTGCCTTGCATCCTATTGCATTTGAGATACGGATTGTTAATTTGAGCTCATGAAGATAAAACATAAACAAATTTCATGTACGTTTCATTTTCTTAAGTTCGTTACCGACTGGTGTTAACGTTTGGAAAAATCTCAACTTCTGAATGAATCTAGGACCCTGACGACGCCTGTGTCACTGATCAAATGCTTGAAGTCCATCAAAGAATATGCTTTTGTTCAAAATCTCCATACCCTGTTATAATAACTTTGGAGGACCACCTTACAGCCGACCTTCAGACTAAGGTTGCAGAGGTTAGCTTTCCCTCTACACCTCTTTTACTTTCACAGTTCATAATTCCACCATAACTTTGGTTTAACATTAACCTAATTAAATCTCCCTCCAGATGGTCACGCAAACTTTTGGAGAACTATTGTAGTACCCTGAGTCTGGGTGCTTAGAAGAATTCCCTTCACCAGAAGACTTAAAAAATCGAATTATTCTTTCAACCAAACCACCAAAAGAATACCTTGAATTTAAGCCTTCAATGAGAAGAGAAAATGGCCCACAAAAAGAGAGGTATTCATCTGATGAAGCATCACTGGGAAAGGAATCAGAGGACCAAACAGCTGAGCCAGATCCTGATGACAAGGTGAACTCAAAACTAAATTTATTTCATCAGTTTATTTAGTTGAAATGAAAAAAACTTTATTGTGTTATGGGTTCTAAGGTTCTCAGTTACTTCCACACCTTAGATTTTCATTATTGTTGGCAGAATGACACTGATCAGGATGACGAAGACAGTGATGGCTATAAAAAGCCATAAACAATGGTAAGTATAACCATAAAAAACGTAAAAATCTGGAAAGTTTCATTAGATTATTGTGAAACACTCATTCGAGATTTTTCAACTTATGATCATTAAGTAAGTAGGTATGAGGTAATCATCACAACTACTTTCAGTTTATTCTTCAAAAAAACTTACTTGGTGAGTTTCTTCAACTTGTTACGGAGGTTCTTCTTAAATCTTCATTTTTTGGATAAGAGAAGAGACGAATGTGAGCTTTTTGGACAAGAGGAGAAATGAATGAGAGCTGGAGGAGTTAGAGTGAATAAGTTTGCAGGGTTTAAGGTAGGTGTGGAGAAACCTAGTACCATTAATGTCATAATTGGTGATAGGTAAACAAGGCAATTGACAAACTGTGAATAAGTTTGTGTGGTAAAACTGGTCTAAGTATATAGTCGTTGTTCCCTTATTTCATGGTAAGTATTTTCAATCACATGGTAAGTTTTATCAATGAATATTAGTCCGTCGTAAAAATTCAATTTTTGTGGTATCTCTGGCCATATTCTTTGGTAAGTAATCTTTATTCTATAGTAAGTGTAACATTAATGACGGGTAGGTATACATTAATGTATATCACCATTAATGTCTTATTACCCATTAATGTCTTATTACCTACCACATTAAATTTTATTTGGATATATTGTATTATTTTTATGATAAATTAAATAAAAGCAGTCATATTAATAAAATTACTTTTATAAAAGGATCAAATGAATGAGATATTTCAATTTACTGGTTCACTAGTGGTTATTCTTACATTAGCAAAGTGATCAATGTTAACCTCAAGGACTGTTACTCCTTCATTTGTTAAGTGATCAATGTTAACCATCAAATAACCATTTTTCAATTTGCTAATTGTGTAACTTGAAGGATTGAAATAGATAAATCTGTGGTTAAGCAATTAAACAAATTAGTCAACCTACTTTAGCCAATTATATTAAATTTCACTAATTACTATCATTCAACATCATTGTTAACTACCACATCTGCCAATTGGCTGAACATATAACTAGATCAATCAATTACAAATGAATCAATTCTCGTTGATTGATCGCTGCCAAATATATTAGTATCAACACTATTAGTTATTAGATTTGTAAAATATATTATATTGATCACTATAACCTATATTAATGAATTTGAATGGCCTAATTTCATTAAATACTAGAGAATTCTACAAAATTATTCAATCACTATTAAACAAAAATATATTTATTGTACAATGTTGTTGTAACAATCAACTTGTGGCGTCATTTTATAATATATATTAACTATATTTGTAAGCTATCAAAATATTAATAAATATCTTGCATTTCCATAATATTTAAAACTAAGTTACTTAACTCAGTACCTTCTAATATCTATAATAAAGGATTATTTAAAAATTAATCAATTAAATACATTTATAATGTCATTTGGAAATTATGAAAAATATTTTTCAAATTTTTATATTTTCATAACCAATTAAAATTAAAAATTTTATATTTTTCAGATAATTCATCTAATATTTAAATCCCTAAAATCTGCAAATTTTCCCGCCAAAAAATCAGATACCTTTTTTTTTTTTTTTTTACTTAATGGCAACTTGTTACCTGACCAACCGGTTGTAGTAAGCGTTGCCTGTTTGTGTGGTAAGTGTTACCTTATACAATAGTAAGTGTTTCCTTAGTAAATGGTATAAGTTGCCTGTTATGTGGTAAGTAATTTTTCGTTTTTTTGGTCAAAACCACCTCGTTTTCAACAAAACCACCGATGTTTTAGTTTTTGGTTTCAATCCAAGGGCTGAGATTTATCTATTTTCAATCCAATGACTGTTATTCAATGGGAGTATGATGCTCCCATACCACTTAGGAGCATCACAGAAGTTTTGGAATTATAGGGGCGGTGGGTGGGGTCAGGCCAAGGCTGTTTTGGGATAGTTTTTGGTGGGAAGAGGGGACCCAAGTGACGGAGAAATTTGGGCTCCTGAACACAACAAAATTACTAGCAGCAAAAACAATTATTGACATTGTAAGGACCAATTTTGCTAAAAACATAACGTGCATGTCCTCATCTGTACGTCAAAATGAAGACATCAATGTGTCCTTTTAGCAGCAGTAACAAACATGTAATTACTAGGGAAGAGTAATTACACTTAATTTTATTGTCTAAAAGTGTTTTTGTTTTTTTTTTTTATCCGTCTAAAAGTGTTTTGAATAGTTAATTCGGATTTTAAAAGAACTCTTCTAAGGAAGAGTATTGGAAAAGTTCTTTAATTCGGACCATTAATTACTGAAACGGACGATGAAATTGGAGGGAGCGGTGAAAGTGAGCAGTGAGGGTAGCATTACTCAGCTAGTTGGATGCCTCTTTTTCTGTAAAAATACAATACTTAAATGAGTTAATTACCTCTAAGTACAGAAAAGTGACACTTAATTCCCATTAAGGAGAGATGAAGTACTTAATTACCACTAAGTCCACTTTTACAAAAATACATTTATAATTAATAGAAGTGTCACCCTAGGGTTTTAGGGTATGCTAGGGTTTTAGGGTACTGCTAATGGGTACCTAATCTATGCACTAAAATCTTAAGTCTTGCAAGATTTTAGGGTTTTAAGTACCCTAGGGTTTTAGGGTACTTTAAGATTTTAGATTTTAGGATACCCTAGGGTTTAAGGTACCCTAAAGTTTAGGTTTAGGTGCTTTCATAGAGCCCTAGGGCTTAGGTTTAGGCACTTTCATAGGAGTTTTAGGGTGCACTTTCCTATTATAGGGTTTTAGCGATTTAGGCACTTTTATTGGGTACCCTAGAGTTTTAGGCACTTTTATAGGGTACTCTGAGGTTTAGGCACTTTCATAGGGTGCCCTAGGGGTTAGGCACTTTCAATATTTGGGGTTTTAGGCACTTTCATAGGGTTTTAGTGTTTCGTTAATTAGAGGAGACTTGGTGGGAATTACTTTCTATTTTCTGGACCTAGAGGTAAATTGCCCTACTTAAATGTCTTTTGTGCTATCATAAAATGGTTTCCCTTGTTGCCCTCGGTTAAGCTCCCGTACAAATCCTTATCCTCCATACTTCAACAAAATTCAATTTTTTACTCCATCTTGGGCCCTAAAAGAAGATTTAAATTATTTGTCGCGTAAGTCTCACACTCACAAGCATGCAGGTTAAAAATTAACTTGATCCAGCAACAGTAGGCTTACGATTCCACTTCATGAAACGTTTTTTTTTAAATATAGCTATCAATGTTAGATCGAGTTAATTTTTTATACACGTGTTGTTTACTACGAAACCAAAGAATGAATATTTTTGGTGTTTTTTTACAGCTCGGGATGGAGCCCAAAAAGTTGAGTTTGGTGGGGTATGGAAGGTAGCTCAATCCATAGGCTGAAAACAAGACCCGGCCACCATTAAACAGCAAGGAGAAGTTATTAGCTAATGAAATAATTAAAGACGATGAGGGAGGGAGATAAAATGAAAGATGTTACCACGAAATTGAAATGATGAGGGAGGGAGGGATATAAAATTAAAGTTAGATGAAATAACACTTGGGCCCTGTTGTTGAAAGAGAAGAGAAAGAGGAGAGTGGAAAAAATAATCACTATACTTATTTTTTTTTTATTATTATTACCGGAGATTCGGCCCGATTAGTTGTAAGCACATCTGAACTAATTCTGAACTCTATCCAATTTTAGTCATGCACACTTAGCGAAAGGGATTGGAAGTAATCAATTTAGATTTTTCAACTTCTTGCATTAAAAACTCGGCTCTCTCTCTAACCCTAAAGAAGTTGTCGCTCCCCATCTCTCTCCTTTCCCTCCTCCCAGTGTTATGCCTCAATGGGTGATAGGAGGGGAGAGATTTCTTCCCCTCGTGGGATTTTTCCATCTCTCGATCTTAGATCTCGGAGGTTTTCTCTCTTTTCCCTTCACCCCTATCCTCCCCCTCCACAAACGGCCATCTGCCGCCCTTCGTTTGACTCTTCCGCCATGTAGTCCAATGGCTGTTGGAGGCAGTGCTCTGTAGATCGTGGTTGCCGAAGGCGTCCTTCCCTCGCCGGAGTGGGAGATGTAGGTTGGTGGATGAAGTCTGCTCTAGCACGGCATACTCCGTTCGTTTTTCTCTTTTTTCTAGTTCTCTTCTTTGGTGTCCCTTGTGTGGGATTTCTCCCCATTTGTGGGGTTTCTATCTGTGAAGAAAAAGCGAAAGATGTATTATTGAATATATCAAACCATAATTCTAACATGCCTTTATATAGGCTACAATGTTCTTGGTCGCTAAGAAATCTAACATGCATTATAAAGAAATCAACCAAACTAGGAAATATGAATAATAGACCCTACAAAACATGGTAACATGTTAACACTATCATCCTTGAGCGGGTATTTTTGGTTGTTTTCTACAGCGCTTCGTCGATGGTTTAGTTGGAGTTGGGTGTAGTCTTTGGGCAGAGTCCCCTCCTGTTTAGTTTATTGATTCTTTGTTTAGGGATGAAGTTTCTTTTTGATGTATTATTTCTTAAATCTATAATATTATCTGTTATCGTTTTGGAAATAAAAAAAAAAACTTCTTGCATTTATCAAATTGTGTGTTTCAATTAACCAATTAAATTTTTACAAAGCAAATTTTCAGCTCTAAAAAATAAATATTCCATTTTCAGCACTTAATTTTTAGTTTTAAGTTTTAATTTCCAATTTTACCAATTATTACTTAATTCTAGCTGCCATTAATTCTGCATGAGATGGCACTTGTTCAACAAATTGATCAACAGTGTCGAGTTCCATCCTACTAGGGAATTTTTGTAGTCCAAAACTCCAAACCAATGCGGATTAAAAAAAAAAAAAAATCCAATCCAATTATTCAGTCTGACATGAAACCAGATGTAATTCTGATAAGTCAACAAAAGGCATCTCATCCAAACAAGTAATACACAAATTGACAATGAAGAATTCTTTTCTAGACAAGTGACAAGCATATCTCATGATTCAAATGGAAATGGATGACAGTAGCCGATTCCGTTCCGCTAAGAACTTATTTTTTATTTTTTGTTTTTATTAAAAAAAATTTACATTTGTTCTTTTTTGCCAATTTTTTTTTACTTTTGATTCATCTTGACGAAACGAATCAGAAAAGTAAATTTTTTTTCTTTACTTAAAAGTGGTTATTTCCTAAAATATTTGGGTGAAAGTAAAAAAAAATTTCCTTTTCCGATTCATCTTGTCAAGACAAATCAAAAAGTCAAGAAAATTTGGCGCAAAACTAACAAATGAAAAAAAAAATTCAAATAAGGACAAATAAATAAAGGTCCTAAAAGTACTTTTAAGGGTCTTTAGTGGATAATAATTTCTTTTTGCAACAGAGGTGTGCGGCCAGTTACACGTATTCTGCCGTTCATTTGCAGGGTCCCAATTAAATCTAGAGCAAAATTCTGTATGGATTAGTTCAAAAAGAGTTGATAACACTTGATTCAGGCCTCAAACGACTAGGCCGGGAATTGGGTGATGGTGTTGTGTAGTGATGCGTGCAGCTGCGTACCTCCGAACCGTCGGATCGTACATCCGATTGCTCGGATCTCATCTCGGCAATAAAAGGCTCTTAATCGTTGGTTGCCGAGATGAAATCCGAGCCGTCGAAATCACGATTCGATGGCTCGGGGGTTCTTTTAGTGGATAATATTCAGGTCGCTCTAACTGGAATTTTGAAACTTCAAATGGCTTTGTTTCTACATGTACAAGCTGCGGAATGTGAGCATGTGACAATGAAATGAAGTGAAGACATTTGATTCGTTTAATCTTGTTCGGTTTGGAACTCCAAACACAAAATTTTGGAAAAAGTAACTTTTCTACTTTTTCCCTCTCTAACTTTTCAATCATTACTTTCATTTTTTCATTCTATCTCTTTTACTTTTTACCTCTCTCTACAATCATTACTTTCATTTCTCTTTCTACCTTTATTTAAAAACACTACTCAAAACTCACAACCGAACAAGGGTTAGTGTTCTTCTCTCTATCCTTTTTTTTTTAAAACAATTTTTACACATGATTTTCAAGTGGCAAACAAAATAATCATATTAATTTAATACAAAAAATGCTACAATACACACCCTTATTTGGATGCATATCATATGCACCCGAAAATGTTTTGATTCATAGAGGAAATGTTATGAATCATAATTTTAAAAAGGTACGATTTCAGTATGAAAATTACAGAACACATCAAAATGTTATGATCATAGTGAAAGAAAGTGTCACAAATTCTAAATGTCAAGAGTTTTTTGCTCGATATTTTTGTATATACATTACGAGATGCACCGAAATATTGAATCTTATTAAAAATGTTATGAACTTTGTTGCTAAAAGGTTGCGAGTTTTTAGAATAAAAGTTACGAAATACACCGAAATATTATGAAGCGGCACAATACGAACTATACACTAGATACATATGGTACAAAATCTTAAAGGGTGTGCAATTAAACATTATCTAATACGGAAAAGATCCATAGATTGTGATTCGATTTAGCTGAAGATACATATTATTTAGCTTGTATTTTTGTTAAAAATGTAGATAACTCCATCTTCAATATATTTGGTGCCGGCTTCAAAAATTCATGACCGGATCTCTCATTAATCGTTATCATAAGCAAGAGAACAAATGTTAAGATCACAAGTGTAATAGGGCATGTTTGATAACTGTTATTTATTTGCTGATCATGCATGCTTATTATTGGTACCACCGTACCTAATAAACCATTCTAGTTGATCATTTTTGGGGTTGAGTCATTCACTTTAGAGCTCATCGAGAACAGCACACATGTCAAAACTGACGTGATCAAAAATCCATCCATAGGTTTCCAAAAGAGATTTATGTTGAAAAAATAAAGATTGAAATACTAAACCAGAATCCTCTTTTTAACAAATCAAATACTCGATGAACACGAGTTTTTGCTTAATTGGCTGATCTTTTTTCTGAATAAACATGAAGGATTCCAATCGTTAAAATGGATCCGAAAAAAGCCCATAAATTGTCGAGCAACAAGCTTTATAGATTGTTGAATTACAGTTATTAGACTGACGAGATAAATTTTTGGGTGCCCGGGCAGCGCATGGGTGCTGTGGGGCTCCGATCAGGATGGTTCACTTTCCTTGGGTCGTGATGTGGGATCTGCTCCTGTCTCCTTGCTCGCCCTGCAAAAGAGAGCACGACTAAAGACCACACCGGAGGCCCTCCGGGATGGCCCTCCGGTGCAAGAATCAGCCAACTTGCAGAGGAAAGGGTAGAGAGCAAGAGCTAGGGTTTTAGGGTTGTGTAGAATGTGAAGAACGTACCTCTTCCAAGAAGGCATAGTGTTGTATTTATAGGGAACCCGTAGCTTGGTCTCCAAGATTGGTTATGCATATGGCACGTGTCGGCTGACGTCACTCTTACGTCTCATTAGGGTTTTGTAACTGTTTGGGAGGTGAGCTGGCACCTTCACGTGCTCCTCATCATTATCTTTGATAACCGTTCGGCCGACGTCACGATCGTCATCATGGCTATGGCGGTTATCCCCACGTGGGTGAGCTGGAGGTTATGGTCCCCACACTCGTTCAAGACCGAGTGTGGCGACCGAACGTCAGAGGATTGATATACCGAGCGTCGTAGGTGAGAGATAAGTAAGAACTTGAGATATGACTTGTCAGAACCTTCGGTCCAGCCGAGGCTTCACGGTGCCACTATGGAGACATTCGGCTAATCTTGGGGACGGCTCGATCCCCCTCGGCACGACTCGAGCCATCTCGTTCGGCTTGCTACAATAGCACCTCAATTCTTGTCGAAGTCCTTCGTTCGGCAAGGATTGACTTCTGGACTGGGCCGTGCGTTAGTCCCAGCCGAGGGTTCATCCTAATTCTTGCAACGGTCAAATCCGAACTCCTGGTCTCGTGGACAGGTGTCGAAAAGGGGGAAAGAAGTGTCAGTTGAAAGGACACCTTGGCAGGCGAAGGGACGGGTGCAGCGGTCTGCAGGCTGGCAGGGGACACGCGTCACGCATTGATTGGCTGGAGGTTCGGCGGAGTTATGTTTGCGCGGGAAAGTTGAAACGGTTGGAGCTCTATAAATAACGGAGTGGGGGGGGGGGGGGAGAGAAACTTCTTACGCTTTCTCTCTCTACATCAGAGCTTCTCTCTCTACAACTTTATCCGTTCCAGCCTTCAATTCCGCTCCAGATCTTCAATTCCAGGTCAAATCCAGCAGCAAAATCTTCAAGTAAGTGATCGATTTCCCACATTTTACTGCTTTTCTTGAAGTTTTTACACAATTCTTGGGTCTTCTGGGGCTTTCTTGAGGTTTTGGGTAGTTTGGATAGTGGAATCTGGGTTTTGAACAGTGATGTTCATCTCAGACTCATCCTGTTCTTCCGAACCTCTTCGAGATGTTTTAGGATTTAGACGAAGCTCAGGAGAGCCGAGCAACTTATAGGATGCGACGTTTCTGCCGAATGTCGAACGGGTCTTTAGGAATAACGAGCCATGCTAGGACAGAGATGACCTGTGAGCCAATAAGACTTTAGCCGAGACTTTTATTTTCTCCTTTCTGCCGACGCGGATCCATCATCCTTGGCCTTTGTTTTGTCTTCTAGGTCTGGCTCACGAGGTCATCGTCGTCTCTTCGGACTCAGATCGCTCCCTGACTGAATCCGAGCGTCAGTTCATCGACGAATTAGCACGACAACGTAGAAACCAGCGCCGAGCTGAAGAGTCTGTATCTAATAGGATGTCTGCGACTTCTGCAGTTTCCAATGATTCAAACGCCGAGAAAGATTTCGAGTACGATGCCGAGGGATACGCTACCGAACCCGAAATCAATTTTACCGGTGAGACCGAGTCTGAGGCCGAGCCCCAGATGGGCCACGAGGCTCAGTCGAGGTTCACGTCCGAGGCCGAAGCTTCGACTTCGGTTTCAAAGGATGATGACTTATTTGATAAGGGACTCCTTTGCCCTTACGCACATTACTTCAGCGGGGACACGGCCGAATTTGAAGCCTTCCGAGAGAAATATAACATCCCATCCGACGTCTACCTCCATAGGGTAAAAAGTAACGAGATCAGGGCGAAGAGGGAGGATCGCCCAGAGCACATTACCGTGCCTCTCATGGCCGTATGTGAAGCCGAACTTCGCTTCCCCTTTCACCCATTCCTTAGGGAGGTTCTTTGGAAATTTAGCCTATGCCCTCACCAACTGGCGATCAATAGTTACCGAATAATAATGTCAGTAATTGCTCTGATCGAGAGTCAGAATTTAGACTTCAGGCCGAGTGATCTATTCCATACTTATACGATGTCTCGGCACGGTAAGTCCAACCGTCGGTTTCTGACGACGCGACCGAAGAAGCAGCCCTTGATCGAGGGGCTGTCCGATACGGACAAATGGGCCAACTTCTACCTGGAGGTCCGATGGAACTTTGAGTTCGGCGGGCTTAGCCGTAGTCACCCCATTCCTCGCTTTACTGACGAGAGAGGTCTGCAAATCCGATCCTTTTCTTTATAGAATGTTTATTGCTGTCGAGGTTTTCTAATTACCTTGTGTTTTTCTCTTTCCTTCCTTTTCAGAACTCGGCCCAATATCAAAGACGCTTAACTCGATGTCACGAGAGTCAGCTTGTGACACTCTTCTGGCCCAAGGTTGCCGTCACGCTCCGACTCTTTTGGACTACGAGCCTTCCAACAAGGGTGTTTTGAGGAAAAAGGAGAAGAAGAAGGCCGCTGAAGAAAATCTTCAGGAAAAGGAAGAGCGACCTGCTGCCGACCCAGCAAGGAAGAAGAAAAGGGGAACGTCTGTGGCCGAGGGATCCCACCAGAAGCGGCAACGAGGGGTGAAGCTTCCGAGAGTCGGTTACACGATTGAGGAGTGGCTTACTCCACTCGGTCCAGACGAGGTTATCGAGCCGACGATCCCAGGTCTCAATGTGCCATTAAATTTCGTCGAACCAAGTGCCGAGGAAATGTCTAGGAGAGGGATTCCAAGGCCCGTCATCCCAACGAAGACCAGCAACCCAGCTGCTAGGTCGAAGGCTCCCTCCGATCAGCAACAGAGGGAAAAAAGACAAAAACTTGCCGAGGATGCTGCCCAACCGAGCGCCTCGAAGGCCCTTCCTGCTGAAGCTGCCAAAGCCTCTTCTGCTGCCGAGAAGCAGAAGAAGCATCCCCCTCCCCATGTCGACCTCACTGACCAACTAGTGGAGATCGATTTCTTGAGACACTTCAGCCCTTCGTACACTCTGCCAGACGGTCGAGTGGTGCAACTGAAGGATTCGGTCAAAGAAGAGCCGGACCTGGCCGTTACTCTTCTCAGGGGCCTGGCCCTTCCGAGGGACTGCGACCAGGTTCCGAATGACCTCATGCCGAACTTAAGGGAAATGTGCTCCCACTTGGTTCAGGTACGTCTCTATCGATCTCGGAATTCCGTTCTTCGCTTGGTTCCCTTACTTATCCCTGTTTTTTTTTGTTTTTGTATAGGCTGGCCAGGCTGCCTTAAAAGCTTATGACAAGGCCGACAAGGTCCAGGCCGAACGAGAGCGCTACCGTTCCGAAAGGGACTCCTGGAGGACGAAGTGCAGGATCGCCGAAACGAGCGCGAAGGAGTCCGAGGACGAGGTGGACAAGCTGAAGAAGCAGCTTGAAGAGGCCAGGACTGCTGCTGCTGTGGCCGAATCCGAGGCCAAGAGACTTCGGGAGGAGGAGAAGGAAAAGTTGAGGCTGGCCGATGCAAAGGGGTACGAGGCCGGTATCAAACGTGCCGCGCTGGAGTATACCCAAACTGCTCACCAGATGGTAAACGAGGCTCTGGAGGAAAGACTTCCCGACTTCTTCAAGCTCGGGTACTCCGAAGGAGCCAAGGCCATGGCTGGGGAAATAGCTGTTGAGGCAGACTCAACTTTCCTGAAGAAGCTCCCCGAGCCGATCGTTCCAGACCTTGAACTGCCCTACACCGAGGAAGAATGTGCTCCTCTTCCTCCTGAGGAAGATGACGATGAAGAGATGGCCGAGGCTGAGACGACTAAGAAGCCCGGCGAGGGGGTACAAGCTGAGAAACCAACCGAGGCCGATGGCCAGTGAAGGGTTGTATCTTTTGGGGAATTAGTAGCTTTCTTTTGAACTTTCTTTAAGTTTTTGTTAAACTTTTGAATGGACTGGACGGATCCGAACATTAGGATTTTTCCGTGCCAGATGTAATAGTTTAAACAGTAGGATGTTTTGTTTTTGCCGAACAATTGGCCTTGATGTTTTGAATGCATGCTTTTTGCTTTTCCATGCCTTAGAATATTTTGCATGTCTGCTTGCTTTCAATGAATGGATATTTCTTCTTTGCCTTAGAAATATTTTCAAAGGTTTTGTGCCGAGGGTGTTTAGCCCTGTTTATCTCATTTACCTAGTAATAGCCCCTATTTTGGTGTAAGGTTCGGCTCATGTGTCAACCTTATGCCAAAATAAAATGCTAAGTAAATGAGTAAGATGTGGCCATTTGTTCAAATCAATAATGAACGTAGCCGAATCAAGATGTGGCCGTTTGGTCAAATCAATCGATGAACTTAGCCGAATCAAATTGTAAACAAAAGGTTTAAATGCTCAAGTGAAACCGAACGTCAAGTAGTCCGAGTTTGCATATTTGTTGGATTCTAGATCCGAACGTTTTCAAATAGCCATGTAGGCTGAACTGGTTGACCGAAGTCGAGTTGTAGGATAAGGGTCCGAAGAGTTATAAGGTAAAGCCAGGAACTTCTCATTCAATCCACCAGACTGGGAAAGATGATTACAAAAACTTTCTAAGTAAAGAAAAACAGATAGAAGCCGAGACGAACTCAGGCCGACGGCTCACATCAAAGGTATGCCTTGCGCAGATTCAGAGCGTTCCAAGGGTTCTCAATCTCCCTGCCATCTTTGTCTTCCAGCTTGTAAGACCCATTACCAACTTCTTTAATCACCCTGTATGGACCCTCCCAGTTGGGTTTGAACTTAGTTTTCTGACTTGCCCGAACAACCTTCCTCCATACCCAATCGTCCGGCTTGTACTTCTTGACCCGAACGTTTCTGTTATAGCCCCTAGCTACTTCTTGCTGGTAGCTAGCGAGCTTGAGTTGAGCTTCGTCCCGTTTTTCCTCGGCCAGTACTAGCTCGGTGGCTATTGATTTATCATTGGTCTGTGGATCGAAGGTTTCAGTCCGAAGCGTAGGAAATCTGGACTCAAGTGGGATGACTGCCTCCATGCCGAAGGCCATGGCGAAGGGTGTTTGCCCAGTAGAGCGTCTTGGAGTGGAGCGATAAGCCCAAAGAACTCGAGGCAGCTCTTCGGCCCATTTTCCTCTTTTGGAATTCAACCGTCGCTTGATGCCAGCACATACAGTCTTGTTTGTGGCCTCGGCTTGGCCGTTTCCCTGAGGGTATGATGGCGTGGAGTTGAAGAATCTGATGCCGAACTCGGCACATAGCCCAGTGAGCTCCTTCCCAACAAACTGCGAACCGTTATCCGACACAATGGCGTACGGAACGCCGAACCTTGTTACGATGTTTCTCTAGACAAATCTCCGAACGTCTGCTTTGGTTGTGGTGACAAGCGGTTCGGCTTCTACCCACTTGGAGAAGTAGTCCGTTGCAGTGATAAGAAATTTAAAACCTCCAGGAGCAGTGGGAAGCTTGCCTACGATGTCTAAGCCCCATTGGGCGAAAGGCCAAGGGCTGGTGATTGGCTTTAATTCCTGAGCAGGCTGCTTAGGAATGGGAGAGAAAAGTTGGCAGGGACTGCATGTCTTCACCACTTCTTCACAGTCCTTTTTCATCCCTTTCCAGAAGTAACCTTGGCTAAGTGCTCGTTGACAGAGGGAACGTCCTCCCGAATGGCAGCCACAACTTCCAGAATGGAGCTCATTGAGTATGGTTGGGACCTCGGTAGGATGGACTACACGTAGGTAAGGGCCCGTGAAGCTTTTCCTATAGAGTTGGCCACTCTCAGAAAGCCAGTAGTAAGCTGCTTTGCTTCGGACTCGATGAGCTTCTTTCTTGTCTGAGGGTAATGTGTCATGCTTGAGGAAGGCCACAATTTCATCCATCCAACTTGGACCGAGGGCAATGTTAAGAATCTCCGCGGGAGCCTCGAAGCTTGGTTCGTCGATTTCGCCGAGGCTGATGTTCCGATACCCTGAAGCTTTAGAAGCCGAGGCTAGACTTGCTAGTGCGTCGGCGTGAGCAATGTTCTCTCGATTGATCTGTTCAATGTGGAATCCTTTGAACTGTTCGATTAACTCCAATGCCGTGGCCTGATACTTCAGCATCCGGGGATCCCGAGCTTCATAATCTCCAGTGACTTGATTAACGATTAATTGGGAGTCACAAAAAACGTGGAGATTTTCAACTTGTAGCTTTGCAGCCGTACGAAGTCCTGCCAGGAGAGCCTCATACTCGGCCTCGTTGTTTGTTGCAGGAAAGTTGAGTGTGATAGCACTTTCATGTAGCACGCCATAAGGGGTAACGAGCACTACCCCAGCACCCGCACCGTTGCTATTTGAAGCCCCATCAACGTGCAGCTTCCAAACATCACCGCTAAAAAGTATCCAAGTTCTCCGAGCTTCTTGCTGCTCCAACATCCCATACTCCGGCTGAATTAAGGCCTCTTCGTCTGGGCTTCCAGGGGTGAATTCAGCAATGAAATCGGCTAACACCTGAGCTTTGATCGCTGTCCGAGGCTCGAAATGGATGTCAAAGTTGGCTAGTTCGACTGCCCATTGAGAGACTCGGCTAGATAAATCAGCTTTCCGAAGGAGATTCTTGAGGGGGAATTCCGTGAGGACAATGATTGGGTGCTCCTGGAAGTAAGGAAGGAGCTTCCGAGCCGCCGTGACGAGGGTCAGTAGGAGTTTCTCCAAGGGAAGATACCGTGTTTGGGCCGGAAGGAGAGTTCGACTAGCAAAGTAGATGGGTTGATCTTCAGGGCCTTCGCGTCGGACAAGCGCCGAGCTAACAGCATGAGGGGAAACCGCCAGGTAAAGGTACAGGGTTTCGAATGGATGTGGCTTAACGAGAAGTGGGGCCGAGCCAAGGTAAGTCTTGAGTTCGGCAAGCGCTGCATCACAGTCTGCCGTCCATTTGAAGCTTCGGCGGCTTTGTTTTTTCAAAGTTTGGAAGAAGACGTGGCATTTGTCCGAGGAACGACTGATGAATCTGTTCAGTGTTGCGGCAATGCCTGTTAACTTCTGAATTTCCCGAGGGGTAGAAGGAGCCTTCAATTGTTGAACTGCCAAGATCTGGTTCGGATCAGCTTCAATTCCTCTCCGAGTGACGAGATAGCCGAGGAATTTGCCAGATCCGACGCCAAAAGCACACTTTTCAGCGTTGAGGCGTAATTTAAATTTCTTGAGGATTGCGAACACCTCGGCTAAGTGGGCGAGGTGGTTTTCAGCTTTGAGACTTTTGACTACCATATCGTCGATGTAGGCCTCCATGATTTTGCCAATGAGAAGACCAAAGAGTAGGTAGACCATTCTCTGAAAAGTAGCCCCAGCATTTTTGAGGCCGAATGGCATGACAAGATAGCAAAATAGGCCTTTGGAGGTGATGAAAGCCGTCTTCTCCATGTCATCAGGATCCATTGCTATCTGGTGGTACCCTCTGTAAGCATCCATGAAACTCAAACGAGCGTGGCCTGTGGTAGAATTGACCAGTTGGTCGATCTTTGGAAGGGGGAGGCAATCCTTCGGACAGGCATCGTTCAAATTGGTGTAGTCCACGCAGACCCTCCACTTTCCATTCTTCTTTTTCACCACCACTGGGTTGGCGAGCCAGGTGGGGTATTGAACTTCTTTAATAGCCCCTGCAGTAAGGAGCCTATCAACTTCCTCATTAACTGCTTCGGCATGAATGGCAGCTGAGCGTCGAGGCTTCTGAATTACTGGCTTGGCAGACTTGGATACGTTGAGAAAATGCCGAATGAAAGTTGGGTCGATACCAGGCATCTCGTATGGGGTCCAAGCAAAGACTTCGATATTATCTTTGAGAAACTGGACGAGCTCCTCACGCTCGGCAACCGTCAAGCTGGAACCGAGCATGAAGAAGCGTGAGCCATCGTCGTTTATAGGGACCTTAACAAGATCTTCAACGGATTTCTGTTCGGCTGGGGCCCCAACGTCCTCGAGGACAGGTTTGTCCGGAACTTCCACCCAATGTACTCGCTTGGGACTTGGCGCCCTTCCCACAGCCGAGACGTAGCACTGCTTTGCCTGGACCTGATCACCGTAGAGATCCTCCTGTCGGCCAGTTGCCCCAATGTATCGCACCACCTGGTGATAGGTTGAGGCAATGGCTTTGATGCTGTGTAGCCAATTTCTTCCGAGGATGGCGTTGTATGGGCTGGGAGCGTTCACTACGAGGAATTCCATGCTAACTGCGACCGAGCCAGACACCACTGGAAGAACAACTTTCCCGAGGGGCCAAACTGGTGTCCCGCTGAAACCAACTAATGGGACGTCGGTTGGGACGAGGGAGGACTGAGGAAGTTTTAGCTCGTTAAAGAGGGGTAAGTACATGATCTCTGCCGAACTTCCTTGATCAACAAGAACTCGCTTGACTGAATGAGTTGAGATCTGCACCGTGACGACGAGGGCATCATTATGGGGGGTCTGAACCCTGTGGAGATCTCGATCTGTAAAAGTGATGGACCAGGGTCGTTCGGCTTTCTTTGGTTTCTTCGGAACATGGCCAACAGAAAATATCTGAGGGATTTTCTGTGCTTCCCGTAGCTCTGTCCGAAGTGCTTGCGCGGCTTCTTTGGTGACTGGGCCGTGTATAACGTTGATTACTCCAACAGGACGAGGGATTTGAGCTTGACCTCCAGCATTCGGCTGTCGCCTCGGAGTTTTGGTCCAGTCTATGTGATCGTCTAGGAGTCCTTGAGCTGCCAAGTTCTCCAAGAGCGCCTTATAAGGAGCACAGTCGGTTGTATAATGGCCGAGCTCGTTGTGATACGAGCACCTCTTCCGACTATTTTCATTGTCAGCCTCGGTATTGAGCTTCGGGGGATTGGGCCAGACGAAGAAGGGCTCGCGCTCAAGTGTTCATAGGAGGAAATAGATGGGCTCCTTGAAGACCGTTGTCTCGGCGACGTAGTCATGAGGCTTTGGGGCCTTCTTCGCTGTTGTTTTTACCGTATTGACTTGTTTCTTTGGCTGGGGAGCTGCCGCGGGCTTAGGAGCCGCGATCTGTGGGGTTAGAACATGAAGAGGTTGAGGAACGGCTGCCGTTTGTCCGCTTTGAAGTTCTCGCTCGGCGAGGAACTCCTCGTACGTGCAGAACTGCTCAACCGTCCTCATGAGCTCGTTCATCCCGTGTGGAGCCCGAATCGCCAGTTCATCTAGTATCTTGCTTCCCGTTTCTAAGCCATTTTTGAAGTTTCTGGCGGCCCAATACTGGTCGACTCCAGGTATCTCATTGAATAGTTGCCAGTAACGCTCGGCGTACTTCCGAAGCGTCTCCCCTGGTTGCTTTCTCATCTGGGCCAAAGCGTCTTCCTCATTGGCCTGCTTATTGCTTGTGATGAACCTGTAGTTAAAAGCCCTTTCAAGCTCCTTGAAGCTGTGGATCGAGCCAGCCTCCAATTGGTTGAACCAAAGCAGACCGAGACGGCCGAGGCTTGAGGGGAAGGCCTTGCACATGATTGCGTCGTCGTCAGTTACGCATGAGATTGTGCTTCGGTAACTGATGAGGTGAGTGTAAGCCTCGGTAGTGCTGGGGTCAAACTTTTAGAATTTAGGGAGGTGGAGGCCAGGCTTCGGCAGAGTTGCTTGAATTTTTGCCGAAAATGGAGACTCTGTTAACTTCTTCAGTTGGTACTCGTGAGTTGGCCGAGGCGGTCGTCCGTCTTTGTCAGCTCTAGATCTTTTCGAGGCACGACGATCTCTGTCATAGTCGGACGTGTGGTCATGCCGACGGTGATGTGGATTGTTCCCCCTGCCGAGGGGTTCATATTGTTGGGCATCTCCTGGCAGGTTCTCTGTTCGGTATACCCTTCGGCGACTTGGCTGGTCGTTGCGCCGAACCACCACGCTTACGCTTTTGTCCCGAGCAAACTCTGGCGGGTTCCTTGAGTAAAAAGTCCTTACTGCCTGGAGATTACCCTGAGGGATATCGTCGTCCTCCCTTTGTGAGCCCTCGTGTTGCTTGTCGTCCCTTTGAAATGTTCGGCTCTTGCGCCGTCCAGCGTCATAAGGGACCAAGGCTTGACCATTCTCGTGATCGTTGAACTGAACCGTGTCATAGCTTTGTCCGCCTTGGGAATACTCATCTCCTGCCGAAGAGCTAGAGTATATTGTGTGGGGGCTCCCCTCTCTTCTTGAATCGAAGCCTCTTTGCCCCGCACCATTGCCCAGACGTTTGTGAACTGGGGAGCGTTGCTGCCTAAAGCGAGCGTTGTCCCCAGCCCGAGTATCTGTCAGGGGCGGGTCTAGGCGGTCATGGACCGAGACCCTATGAGGGTTATCATCACCAGCGAATGGGGGAGGCGGTGGTTCGTCCCTGCGCCTGCGCCTCCCCTGAGAACCAGAGCGGGAGGTCGCGGGGCGTTCAAGGGACTTGATCCGTGCGATCTCCAATTTGAGAACAGCTACATCTGCAGTGGTTTGTTCTTGTTGTTGTTCCAGCATTTGGACATAGGCCAGAGCGTCCTCGCTAAGTCCAACTGGACGTTGAACGGAGGTGCCTGAAGGAGTAAACCCTGGCGGGTGGGAAGGGGTGGCAGCATGGACGCCTGTATCAGAGAGGATTTGTAGCGAGGGGTTAGGGGGTTGGAAAGGTGGTGGTGCTCCGCCCATTTTGTGGAGTGAAAATGAGGAGGAGCTATGGTGGAGGTGGAGATGTGGTGGGAGAGGTATTTGGAGAATGAAAGAGAGGAGGAAACGGAGGAGCCGCCGTGGATCTGAAAAAGGTTCACGTCGGGTTCACCAAATTGTGGGGCTCCGATCAGGATGGTTCACTTTCCTTGGGTCGTGATGTGGGATCTGCTCCTGTCTCCTTGCTCGCCCTGCAAAAGAGAGCACGACTAAAGACCACACCGGAGGCCCTCCGGGATGGCCCTCCGGTGCAAGAATCAGCCAACTTGCAGAGGAAAGGGTAGAGAGCAAGAGCTAGGGTTTTAGGGTTGTGTAGAATGTGAAGAACGTACCTCTTCCAAGAAGGCATAATGTTGTATTTATAGGGAACCCGTAGCTTGGTCTCCAAGATTGGTTATGCATCTGGCACGTGTCGGCTGACGTCACTCTTACGTCTCATTAGGGTTTTGTAACTGTTTGGGAGGTGAGCTGGCACCTTTACGTGCTCCTCATCATTATCTTTGATAACCGTTCGGCCGACGTCACGATCGTCATCATGGCTATGGCGGTTATCCCCACGTGGGTGAGCTGGAGGTTATGGTCCCCACACTCGTTCAAGACCGAGTGTGGCGACCGAACGTCAGAGGATTAATATGCCGAGCGTCGTAGGTGAGAGATAAGTAAGAACTTGAGATATGACTTGTCAGAACCTTCGGTCCAGCCGAGGCTTCACGGTGCCACTATGGAGACATTCGGCTAATCTTGGGGACGGCTCGATCCCCCTCGGCACGACTCGAGCCATCTCGTTCGGCCTGCTACAGGTGCCCAAGCAGCGCATTAGCGCTATCCATTTTGGGCTTTGTACGGCTTGAATTTGAAGAGGGAAAAAGGAGAGAAAAAGAGTAGAGAGAGTGGTGGGGTGAGAGGAGACTGAGAGTTTCAATTTAGACCGTTTAACACATTTTTGAACGGCTCCGATGAATTGTTCTTATGGGTACGGCCACCTGGTATGTAATCCTGCCCGTTAATCAATTCAATGGGGTCGGTGATCGCCTAGATTCCATTCTGTCGACCAAAGGAATCAACTAATCACATTTCGACACCTCATTATTTTATTTCATTGACAGTACTCACCCTTTACAAGTGGTGATTGGTCTACCAAGGGAAGATATATGGTTGTAGATGATCTGGACTCTAGACAAATCTTAGGACCACCCTGGATCCGGAATTGGCAAATCTTACCATTCAAATGGTGAAATGATTTTTGCACTCTCCGAGAATTGTCAATTTAGGGAAATGCAAAAATCAACTCTTGCATTTTGCATTTTCCGAAGTCAACAATTTGAGAGTATTGTTAACAATTTAGGGAGTGCGAAAATTTCTTCCTCTAATAATCATGGATGGGTACACAATGGAGAATTTGAAGTAACAACTAAACAAGGATTTGATGCTTGTTAGGGAGGGTGACTTGAACATTGATCCAAAGATCTGTACAAGAAACGGCAACAATACAATGTTACTCCTATGTGGGTTCAAAATACATCTTTTCAATCCTATTTCAGCCTTAGATTTGGTTTTCAGAATTGTTGATGTATCCCTTGTTGAGTATTAATAATTTTGTTTCTGATAAAAAAAAAATCTTTTCAATCCATAAGTTAATCTAATTTTAAAATACTAATACCTTCAAAAAAAAAAAAAACCATTATAATCTATCTATCTTCTCCTTAAACTCAACAATCAAGCCCCGTTTCCACTTACATTTTTGCACTACAAACTTATTGTTTTTTTTTTATAAAATTATTCATACTAATCTAAATTTTTTTGTTAAAATTCTTCTACTAACTCAACACATATTTTCTATAACTTGTAGTGAAAATGTGTTAGACGTTTTAGTTTAGTGGAAACAACTAGACAACAAATAGCTACAAGAAGTAGTCCACAACTTCTAGTTTAGCGGAGTTGCCTATAAAATAAAATTAAAAAAAAAAAATCACTTCTAGCTTAGTGGAAACGCCCGCTCAACCACTCCCATTTGGGGATGACATTCTATTATATGTTGAATTTTGCATAATGTATACTCCAACCAAGTAAATGGACATGTCAAAGTCAGAAGTCAAAGATACGTATGATTTGGAGAAGGATGTGAGATTATTGAGACTTTGTTCCTTTTGATGGATCCAAAATCATTCGCGCGGACTTCTACAGCATGAGAGTCGCGGCTCAAACACAGTTGAGTCGTTGTACTTTTTTTTTTTTTTGGTGTGTGTAAACAAGTGACCCTTAACAAAATTCAATGGAGGAAAAAGATTCATGTAGCCGACCCTAAGTGATTAGGACATAAGGCTCGATTTGATTTGGTTTGATTTATTAAGACCTAGTTTTCCACACACACATCAAAAAAAAAAAATAAAGAAGACAACTTGTCTTTTTGTTTAGTCCTAGCTTATTCGATTTTTTTCGCATTTCTTAATTTTGTGTCAAGCTATTGTAGATTATTGATTCGTCTCGACGAAAGAAATTAAAAAAATGAATAAATTATGATTTTTACCTATATATGTTTTAAAATATTCAAGAAAAAGTATAAAAAGTCTTTGTTTGTTTCCAGGATATTTCCAAAAGTATATGGTTAAAAAACATAATTTTTATTTTTTCGAGTTCTCTCATCGAGACGGACCAATTATCGACAAAAAACTTAATGCAAAACTAACAAATGTGAATTTTCGTTGAATAAGGACAAAACGAAAAGACAAGTCATCTTTTTTTTTTTTTTTTTCCTGAGAAACTAGGCCTAAGTGCTCCTCGAGCACCATGGGATGTGAGGACCCTTCACGTTACAAATTAGTTTAGACTTCACCCAAAGTTTGCGCGCGGCTCCAATAACCATCTCATGGTGTGCAAAAAAAACTTGTTAATTCATCAAACTGACCTGCTCTATTCTACTTGGGCAATTGCGGGTGGAGGGGATGAAGGTGTCGGGTTGCAATATGGGTGCATTATTATAAGTTATTAATTTTTGTTATTAATTTGGCCACTAGAAGATTTGTCTGCTCGTTAACTCCAAGGACCTGAAATTATTCGAGGTATATTTGCACAAGGCGGAAGCTGGGCCGCACATCCTGGTATAAAAAATATAAATATTTACATAAACTCCCCATGTATATCCATTTGAATTTGTCCATCTGAACTGCATAACTATACGCACCTTTTTCCTTTTTACTGCTCAACAGATATAGTACATGATATCGTATCAATCCCATTCCAACAATACTGACAACTCTATTTGGACCTTTCTCTCTCTCTCTGTCTCTCTCTCAACGGATAACCCCGTAGAAGAAATAAAACAGTTCACGAGCACTCCACAAGACTTTTTTTAAAACTTCAAATAAAGGTCATCCACAAAACCCACGTTCACAAACATTATAGCTATCAATTCATATATACAGCAAGCCCAAACAAAAGACACCTTGTGGTGGAGATCTATTTTCCTCCACGCTCCACTTGCACTCCCAGCATAGAAAATAAAAAACAAGAAACCGAACCAACCCTTTAAGTTTTCGATCGAGCATAGCTAGCACTTGTTCTCCCTTCCCTTCCCTTTCCCTTCCCGGCCCGATTCGCCGGAAAACCCGTTTCCCGGACCCATAAGTTTAGTTGTTTACTATTTGCATGCAAACATAATACTACAACCCAAACATATAGAGTTGCACCGCATAGTGCAACGTTGAATTATTACCTCCGGGGGGATTTTTTTTTTGGTGTGTAATTTGTCAGCTGTTTTTTTTTTTTGGGATGCTGGCTTTGTCACCGTTGAGGTGTTGCAGCCCTAAAGATGAAAAGGAGGGAGAAGCACTACTGGAGAGCTTTTTGATGGGAGGAAATGAATTCCTGCAGGGTTTTTCTAGCGGGAGTTTGCTGGAGAGTATCGACTTCGATGACCTCTTCGTTGGAATCGGCGATGGCGATGTGTTGCCTGATTTGGAAATGGACTCGGAAATGTTTTCGGACTTCTCGATTTCCAGTGGCGGCGAGGAACTGGAGGCTCAGGAGAAAATAGACGATTCTAAGAAGGAGGGGGAAGATAGGGTTTCCGATTCGGAAACCGGGTGCAAGAGAGAGGAATCTGTCGGTGTAAATTCGTCGAAGAAGGCGGCCGATAAAGGGAGGAAATCATCGGGGCAATCCAAGAGCTCTCATGGGAAAAGAAAAGTGAAGGTAGGTTTATCTGTGTTAGTGATGAATTCAGGTTAACATGAGCTAGCTCTATGGCATTTTTAGACTCTCTCTCTCTCTCTCTCTCTCTCTCTCTCTCTCATAATTATGAATATCCACCTACTTCGCGGGTTGCAAAGAGCTCACGAGAATTCCGGGTTGTTTCTAAACCTGGCTTGCAAGTACAAAATCCTTGTTTTATTTTTATTTTTATTTTGTTTTTTTTAATTGGCAAAAAAAGGTTTTTATTTATCATTAATGATAGTACATAAACAATTCGGTAGTACAATTCGGTAGTACAAAATTCATGTTAAATAATAATCATCCATCAGTTTTCCAAAATCAATTGACATGTCAAAATACACGAATCGTGAGACATCATTATTTCGGTACCAATGTGTAGTAGAAGAGAAAATTACAAGAAGTTTGAGGACCGAAAATCTAGTACATTTGCCAAACCCTAGCTAGGTTCATTTGGAAGATAATTGGTTTCTGGATTGAATATTAGTTTTCACATTTTTTGATTTTTCAAGGGGCGAAAAGCTAGTTACAGATTTTCATTTCTTAGGCGTGATTAAGAAATTATGCATAATTTGAATTGAATTTTTTGTTAAAAATTTAGGTGGACTGGACGCCAGAGCTACACAAGAGATTTGTGCAAGCAGTGGAGCAGCTGGGAGTGGATAAGGCAGTTCCTTCAAAGATTTTAGAGATTATGGGAATCCATGGTCTCACTCGCCATAACATTGCTAGCCATCTCCAAGTACCCTCTCTCTCTCTCTCTCTCTCTCTCAAATCCTTGTTTTGGTTAATGTATGAATTCTTGTTGAAAATTATTCTGCCGACAGAGTTTTTTATTTTATTTTATCGACAAAAGTGACATTTTATTAAAATTCAATAAGGACACATCGAGCATTCAATAGTATAAAATTGGATGTATTGCAGCAGAGTTTCTCTCCTCGTTGTTTTAGGGTTTTTAAGAAAATATACGCGTACGTTACTTTATGGACCTACTTTAAATAGAAAAGACCTGAACTCTTACTATATTAGAGGGAGGCTATCTTTTTTGTACGTTCGATCATTTGCTTTTTCAAAGTTTGCCTTCATTTTTCTGTGCAATTAATTAAAACTCTTACGAAAATGCTTTACAAATAGAATAATCTTTGCAGAGAATTTTGATAGAATCATGTGAAATTTCACATCCTTTCAATCAAATTGGAACACCAAACGAATATTTAGACTTGTATACTTCGGTTGGATAATTTCTTTTGTTTTCCCTTTTTTTAGCAGCTTAGCTCTTCTTGCTATTCTGCTGCTCTCCTCGATGAACTAATACCCCTTTCGAGTTTTTATACAAAGTTTCGTTTACCGAGAAAAAAGAAAATTGGACTTATATACTCTTGGAGTGTCATTGTTTCCTCTAATAGGCAAAGATTAATTTTCGTGGAAAGGATGATTTTAATTCAAATAGACATGAGAAACACATCTTTTGAATGTGTATGGGTGTTAATCTTGAAGTTCGTGACTTTTGAATTCTATTTTTCATTAGTTTAGCGATTTTATTTATTTGCAATAACATGAAATTTAAAGTTCAAGATAACAGAGTGGAAATTTGCAAATTACTAATTTCAAAATTGTGAACTACGCAGAAATACCGATCGCATCGGAAACATTTGCTAGCTAGAGAAGCTGAGGCGGCAAGCTGGAGCCATAGACGGCAAATGTACGGTGGCTCGGGTGGAGGTGGAACCAAGATTAATGTGAGCCCATGGCTTGCACCAACAATGGGCTTCCCTCAAAATCCAATGACACCCTTACAACATGTAAGACCTTTACATGTTTGGGGGCATCCCCCAGCTGATCAACCCTTAATGTGTATGCGGCCGCCAACGCAGCCACCGCTGCCACCGACTGCTGCATGGGCATCAACCCTGCATCCTCCTCCAGCACGACCACCGCCAGACCATTCATTTTGGCATTCACACCGCAAAAGAGTAATTACCAATCTCTCCATAATAATGACAATGTACAAAGTTATAATTACAGAAAATACTCGACTAGAATGAGGGTTATATTTTCACAATATTAGTACACCTTAATTGGGTGTCTTTTTTTCTTAACTGGTTAATTTTAAACCTTTCAATTAATCAATCTATATTGATTTTTTTGTACAATTTTTCTGATTTTCTCCTTTTTGTGGTTTAGGTAATTCCAATTCCTCTTACCCCAGGAACACCTTACTTTCCACCACCACAGGCGACACCGGTAATTAACTAAATAAACTTGCTGATCCATTTTATTTTTTCAATCTTTTGGAGCCGTTTCATGTACTCCGGTAACTTTTTTTTCTCAGCGAAAGTATTGTTAGTTGTAGTTATTGAGATTTAAATTCAAATACACGGGAGGGAGTATATGGTACCCTGCAAGTGCTTGCTGAGCGCATCTGGACCATCCATCTCGGCGATCAATGGCCCGGATTGCGAACAAACTTTGCCACTATTTTTTAATCTGGACCGCTGAAAACACTTTTAAACGATCCAAATGCGCTCCATTGGTGCTTGACAACGTCTGCCGATCCTTCTTTTGGGTCCATATAAAAGCACTTCAATCATATTAGGCAGAGTCATGTCCTTTTCTGTAGAAGTGTTTTTTTTTTTTGGATTATTTGGTGGATTGTAGTAGTAGATATTGACAATCAGTAATAATAATGCAGAGATTTCCGGCAGTAGCGGTGGTCCCTGGGATTCCACCACCCCATGCCATGTTGTACAGAGCAGTAGACCCTGGCCGGGCTGGCTCCATTGGTGTCCCCGCTAGACAATCCGGTCCCCACCCTCCATTCCTCGATTTTCATCCGGTGAGATTACTCTCTCTCTCTCTCTCTCAGGGTTTTCGGGCCAATTTATACACAACTCAACTAGTTTTCTTTTCAATCCGATCAAAAATAGGTAATTCATGTTGGGACTAAATTTTTTTTAAAAAAAAGGAGTATTTTCTTGCGGCTTGATTTTGAGTTCAAGTTGGCCCTGATCTATTGTATGGAGAGTAAACCTATTAAACTACCAAATTACCAACCAATCGGACTAATTCCTGGGGTGCTCTCTATCTCTATCTCTACCATTATCATTACTTTTTTTTTTTTTGGGTGCTAATATTGTATATTGCATAGATCCATAGGAGTACTTAGCGAAAAATTAGCTAGTGAGCTAACATCTAAATGGGATTTGACGTCTCTCGATAAACTCGCACCCCCAGACCTTCTATCTGAAAATCAAGGAATACAACCGGATGAGCCAACAACCAAATACGGGGGTTTCCGCTCATTCTGTGTCCATTTTTCAATCACAAAACTGATGGTATATGCTGACAAACAAATATCTTACCGAAAACAACGTGACAATAATTTCGAGAGAATGAAGGCCACAACAGATCGATGATGTTTGTTTATTTTGTCTGAACGAATCTAACGACCGGCAAACATCTTTTTTGACAGTCGAAGGAGAGCATTGATTCAGCTATTGGAGATGTTTTATCAAAGCCATGGCAGCCACTCCCTCTTGGTCTAAAACCACCGTCCCTCGACAGTGTCATGGTGGAACTTCAACGTCAGGGAATTCCCAAAATACCCCCCATTTGTTGAAGCTTGATTCCCAAAACAGAAAGTCTGTCCCCAACGCTCGAATATGTTTCACCGCTTTCCCCCACTGCTCTCAATCTCACTTTTGGACGGTCCGAATTTTAAAAGAACCATTTCCTGAAAGAGTTATGTTAAAATCTGGACCATTGATTGCTGAGATGGACGGTGAAATTAAGCGCTGCGGTGGGGAGAGCGGTGAAAATAAATCACATAAATTAAATTCGACGACATTTCCTACATTAATTAGATGTACCCATCCAATCTAAATCTCCAACATTTCACCCCTTCTTTTTTCTTTTTTTAAAACCTCCTTTGCGTTTGGGCTGTTTCTTTCGTTCCTTTGCGAAATCCGAGTGCGTCTTCGTTTCTTGTTCCCTCGTGTAAGAACTTCATGTAGTATGAGCCATGTAATTTTGTAATAGTTGTTATCAGTGTGAGGCAAACAGAAAGAAGGTGATATTGTGAGACTATATTATCAACAGGACTCTTGGATCAGCATTCTCGATTGAATAGTAGACTAATGGAAATAATTTTTATTCGTGCATGGTTCCCAATAAAATTTCTCTCAAATTAAAGCTTCTATTTATATATCCATCTCTATCTCAAAAACCTCCCTCGTGACTCAAACCAGAGAAAGTTATGTAGCTTAATGGGTAAATAGTATGCCTGAGGAGACTGTGCTATATCCGCGACAAGAGGTGGACACATAAGCCCTCCTCCACTATATCTTGGAGGAAAAAAGTTGTTTGCAGGAAAATAAATTTAGATGCAACGACGCATAAGGTGGGACACCCAACCAGTGTTCCAAAACGCGGCTTCGGTGACCGCCTAGGCGTTCAGTGACGACTTGCCACTTTCATTACACCCCTAGGCGGTTCATTAGACGGCCAATGAGATTGGGTCGAGCTAGGCAGCTAAGGGCCTTAGTGTGAATAATCGAGCTAGGAGAATGAGGAAACCTAAACGTACTTTGGATGTCATAATATGGAAGGAGTTGGGCTCAATGAAAAAATATAATTCATGTAGCCGACCCTTAATTGGTTGGAACACAATGCTCGATTTGGTTTGGTAACTGGACCCTCATCAAATTTGGGATAAAGTGCCTCTCCAAAAAGTCTCAACATATATATATATATATAGCCAATATAAAAAGAAAGAAGAAAGAAGTCCTATCTTGGATGGTTAATGTCTTTGGTTGTATTTGTTTGCTATTTTAGTTTTGTTTTTCAATCATTACCCCTATTTCTTTCTTCAATCATTACCTCTATTTCTTCAGTTATTACTTTGTCATCCCTCTCTATCTCTCTCTCTAATCATTACCTTATTTTTCTCTACACCCACTACCAAAACTAAACTAAACTAAAATGCAAAACAAACAAAGCCATCTTTTTTTTTATTTTTTTATTTTTTTTATAACTGGATGTTCGAGCTAATTTTTTTTTTAATCAGCAAAAATAACATTTTATTAAGAAGAAAGGAAAAGGGGAATTCCAACCAAAGTTGGAATGTACAATCAAATGGGACAGAGCCCAATCACACCTATTGGGACAGAGCCCATTACACTTGTTGGCTTATTTGCTCAAATCTTACAATTAAAAACCAAAAGCACCTAATATCTGAAAAGCCTAAATCTTACAATTAAGCACAAAAACCTAGCCCACTTTGGTGGGCTAAGCCCAACCCGAGAAAACCCGAAACCTAAACTACAACTCTGTGTTGTTTCAAGTCCCATCGCCCAACCACCAACCACCATACTAAGACAGATAGACAGCCACCCAGCACCACCAAAACGCCACCTCCAAACCACCAAGCCACCACCGGCTACCCCATGGAGAGACAAGTCAATGGCCAACCCTTAGATCTGTCGCGGATGCTCAACCAAACCATTCGGCGAGAACCGTGCCACCCAACAGCGAGCACGACGTACGGGAGATCACGCCGATCAAAACCGCCCGCCATCGCAAGAACAACCTCGCCGTTAGGCCAAGATCCAGTCACCCAACAGAAAACCAGACGGTAGCAACAAACGGGGAGGGAGAAAGATCGAGAGCAGCTACCCCATGTTCGGGCTAACTTGCGCGCACCTCGATTAATTCTGAAAACCCTGAAGGTAACAATCGAATATAATCCTCAGTGGCCTCAAGATTTGGGATGATTGGGTTCGTGAAATTCGAATATGCGACCTCATAGTTAAGCACATATTTTTTTTTCATACATATTTTTTTCTCATACCTACTTTGCCAACCCCTCGGAGTTTTTGATGTCTTTATCTTGCACCCAATTGTTCTACGAATTTAAAAGAAGGGAATTGTTCTAAGTCTCTCTCTCTCTCTCTCTCTCTCTCTCTCTCTGTTTATTTAATTATTTATGTGAATTTAAACTACTCGTACTATATAAAGGAATAGTGTATTAAATTCATATAAAAAGAGGGTGTATATAATAAAAGGGTAGTATGCATTTGAAGTTGAGATTGTGTCCATGAGTAACAAAGTTTTGAAGTGTTCAGATAAAGGAAAAAGAGAAAGTCTTGAAGCCATCGGATCATACATCTGACGGCTCAGATTTCATCTCGGCAATCAATATTCGAGAGCTGTTCATTGCTGAGATGCGATCTGAGCTGTCGGATGCACGATCTGACAGTTCGGAGGTGCTGCGCACACCACTGCATAACACCATCCCCAATTCAATCATTTCGGTAACTTATGTCAATATTACGTGGTATTTGGGAGCTAATTATTTTCTAGACTATTTAAATTGTAGATTGTAGATTTTTGGAGAATAATGAAATTAAATATATTTTGTAAAAGAATTTTGTGAGTGAAAACGATAATTACAATCCAAAAAAAGCTCCTCCATTCCAAATGTGATTCTTGAATTATGTTCTCTCTTAGTTCGCTCATTTTTGGTAAGGCATTTTGACAAAATTCATTCCATAATCAGCTTCGAAACCGTCAAAATTTGAAAATGCGAAAAATGAATTTATGGAGCGGCCAAACAGGCTTTAATAATTACTGAAACATGGAGACAAACTGGTTCATGTTCTGGTTTTTGCCAATACAAACAAACACTCGATGGGGAAGGACCACACAGTCATTTCATTTCATCTTCAGTGTTGTTTGAAATGCGAAACTATTTTCATTATGTTTGGATGGGAAGAAAATATCACAGCAGAAATTTGTCTTGTTATAGTTGGAGTGATCCATGCTCGGTTGATAAATTGTTAGAAATTGAAGCAGCGGAAGTGCAATTTTGGGTTACCTTACGGTAGCGACGTCGGATCGGCAAAGGCGTTCTACCTCGTTGAGAGCTTGGTTGACAGAATCTCACGAATCCAGCGTGCTCCGGTGATGTGTATACTACTAGAGTTATACACCCATATCCACAGTTTAAGATCAACAAGATTAAGAGAGAATTTCCCTGTATCACCCATAGCTGCAACAGAAGCGATTTTATAGCACTCTCTGATTGAAAGCTCATTAACAGTGGAAAAACCAAAGGGCTTTGGAACCTCCCACGAGAAAACCAAAAGTTTGTAACCACTGCCATGAATTTGCAGGTTATCACCTTTTTGGGTTTCCACCGCATAACACTTGTGCTTCCCAAGAAAACTCTTGAGTTACCCACTTATGGGTGTATTAATTACATAAATTAATAAAGGACGACGAGAGATTAGCCTGGTGATCAAAGTCTAGACTTACGAGTTTATTTTTTCTTAGGAATTAGGTTCGAATAATGTGCTCGAACTTAAATCTAATCCGTTTAAAAAAAAAATTTAAACGTAACATCAGCTTGTCTTTTAATAATTTTTAATGAACTATTTCTTATAAAACTCCGCCAAGATTACTTTTTTTTTATAATCATCCGCCAAAGATTACTTGTTTGCTTTTCTCCATACATTTATCTGGATCAAAGAACTTGCCGTGACGAAAGGTATAAAAGATAATATGCCATTAAGAGGGAAATTTCAAAATGGCACCTGAACTTTCACTATAATATCACAGAAATATCTAGACTTCACTTTATTTCAATTAAACACCTGTACTTACAAAATCCAAAAAATGAGGCACCTACTGTTAGCTTTCATCCATTCCATCCACAAAATTGCTGATGTGGCACACTTCACTCGTTAAGTGGGCCCATTTCACATGTTAGGAAGCAAATGAAATGCACACAATCACAACCCAACACTACCCTACTTCACTTTTCTTTACTTCACTTTTCTTCACCTTTTGATTGTGTGCACAATCAAAACTCCATGGATCAAACAAAAAAATTTCAAAACCCCACAAACCTCCAATCTAGTCCCCTTCACTAGACCAGTCGAAGAAGTTCCCACCGCCACTGATGAGGTTTTGACCAATTTGAAGGAGAGGCAAATCGCGTTCCGGCCCAATGTTCATCTGTAAGAAGAACACCCGCAATCGAGACCCACGAACCGTCCTCCCCTAAAGTCATTGGCATCGACCAAGTTGGAGCCCACAGACCCACTTCCTCCAAACCGCGCCGCCTCCCTTACCTGTGGGTCAAAATCAGTTTGTTTTGCATTATTTTTTTGACTTTTTGATTCGAATTGGAAAGTAAAAAAAATTGGTGCAAAACAAACAAGCGTGAAAAATTTTTAAATAAGGACAAAATATTGCGGAACGGGGCCGAAGAGGAGCGAGAAATAGAGGATGGGCATAGCTGGGAAAGTCGGAGAGGATCGAGAAATAGAGATGGCAATGGAGCTGAGAGGTTGGGGAGGAGCGAGAAACGAAGGAGGGACCACATCTGAGGTCGAGCCTGATTCCAGAGTTAGTTTCAGAAACAAAGATTGTTGATGAAATCGAACCGAATTTGGGAGAAATTGTGGATTCGGTTGATAGGAAAGCAGAGAAAATTAGGAGGGTTCAAGAAGTGGAAGTGACGATGGGTCGGGGGAAGTGAAGGGTGAGGTTTTGATTGTGCGCATGTCTATTACTTCCTAACATGTAAAGTGGGACCAGTTAACGGGTGATGTGTGCCACATCAGCAATTTTGTTGATGAAATGGATGGAGGCTAACAGATGGTGCCTCATTTTGGAGATTTTGTAAGTTCAGGTGTTTAATTGAAAAAAAATAAAGTCTAGGTGTTTCGGTGACATTGAGGTGAAAGTTTAGATATCATTTTGAAATTTTCTCTTTTAAGAGATAAAACTTAAAGTTTGCCTCCTAACTAACTCAACTACCAAATTGAGATGGACCCCCAATTCTTTTGTTTTCTTTTCTTTTTTAACTGAATGTTTGAACCAATTTGCGCACACCTAAACTACTTCTGAGGCCTTATAGTTGACAATCAAGCAAACTCTCAAATGATCCAAGATTTAGAATATTTGACCTCGTTATGATTTAAACATGTAATATCATAAATTTAAACATGCAACATCATAAAAAAACATTACTTAATTGCTTTCTCATGTTCCTTTAGCCAAACTTGACTCTAATCCTTTATTCCAAGCTGCCCTACATATCTAATTCTTGATTCCAAGCAGCCCTACATAGTACATATATGAAAGGAACTCAAGTCACTCTTCTTTTTCACTTTTTTTTCCTCATTAGAAACCTCTCTCTGAGAATATAGAAAGTAAAATCCAACGACTTTTGACCATATGACTACTTTAGTTTTCCTCTTTTGTAGGAAATATGATTTGGTACCACCCTTGTCAGACATTCTCATAAGAGTGCACATGGAGCCTGCCCTAAAATGTCATAATTTCCTACCCCACACTGCTCCCTCTCCCCTCAATCCCCGCACACTATCCCGGCAATTTTCGGGGAGAGAGAGAGAGAGAGAGAGAGAGAGAGAGAGACAAGCAAGGTCTTTATCCATATTTCTATATAAAGGAAGCGCAAAATCTTACCACCAAAACAAACACTAACCTGTGCTTCGTTCCTACCTAGCTCTCTCATGGCTCACTATGCAAAACCTCTCTCTTTTCTCTTGCTCATTTGGATCTCCACCTCCCTCCATGTTGAAGCCAGGGAGAGATTGTTCTTTAGCAAGGTCACTCACACCGCCACCACCACCACCAATAATGCCATGGACTCTGAATCTCCTCAATTAGCAACTGCACCGGAACCCGCACCCACAGCGGAAACAAAACCTTCTGAGACAAGCAATATTGGCTACGGCGCCCTTCACGGTCAGGAGTCCAACGAATTTCTCCCGACAACGACAAAAACCACTGCTGCCACCACCGCTGCTGCTGCTGCTCCTACGACTACAGACTCTACAGTCGTCTTTCCGTACGATGAAAATGAGATACAGACCGAGAAGTTAAGCGACGAAAACTACAAGAAAGAGGAGACGGCGGCGGGGTACACTGACGACCGCGACAACAACAACAGTGGCTACTCAAATAATCAGAACACGTATAATGCCAATGGCTACACTGGCAACTATAACGGCCGTAACGGTTATGTCATGAGCGAGAAACTGGGAATGAGCGATACGAGGTTCATGGAACATGGAAAGTACTTTTACAACGCTGAGAGTGAGAATAATTATTACAGCGCTAATGGGTACGGTTCGGAGACGGGGAACGGGAACATTGAAGGTTATGATAATGGTAATGGCGAGAACGAGTTTGATTCCATGGAAGAGTATGAGAGGCAGCAGGGGTACTATCCACAGAGCCAGGAAGAGTACGTTCCTTAGAGAGAGAGAGAGAGAGGAAGGAGAGAGTTGTGTTATACACATGATCACGACTAATTTCGTAGTTTCAACGTGTGTGCGCTTGGACAATTTTAGCTTGGAATTGTTTTTGTGCTTTGAGAGTCAAAAAAATGAGAGATCATAATAGTTTTTCATTTGGGTTTAATTTGTTGTAGATCTGTAATGCCATGTGCCCTGTTTAGTTTTTCATAAGGGGATGGGGTCTTGTGCTTCACTTTTTCTTTCTTTTCCCTTGTTTTGCTTAGAAAGAAGAAACTACGTACTGTGATTCTCATCTCATCTCCCAGGAGTTTTTTACTAGTATTTATTTTTATCAGTTCTTAATTATCATTGTACACCGAATCGCGAAACGAGATCTTCAAGTGGGTAATTCTAATTGTGTTTGTTTTTGCCAACATTGTATATATACATGTTGAATGGGTCGTGCTATCCCGGCCCAATTATTTCTGTTCCAATCATGCTCTGTGCCGTGTCAGTCCATTTTATAATTGTATCGTGTCGTGCTATTTTAGAATATTTTTGCCCGGCACGGCTTGATCCACGGGCCACCACAATTCGTGTCATATCGTGCCTATTTCCGTGCCCGTGCACGATCTGGCCTTGTGAAGCTAAAAAATACTTTAAAAATTTGCCATCACTATTTTAAAAATTAAATAAAAATCTCAAATAGTTACAATTATAACCAACACACTTAATTTGAAAGATACATTTTAGTGATACTTAAACTTTCTAATGCAATGAATATAATTATAAATAAGAAATGCAATCATTATTGTTTGAATAAATCCGAACTAGGTTGCTTCTTACTATTAATTTTTAGAAATTAAAAAATCACGTCCGTGTTGTGCCTTTACCCGTGTCATGCCCTATGCCTAACCATGTCCAGCCTGGCCCAACTTAGCATTTGTATCGCCTCATCTCGTGTCAACTAGCCCATTCAACACCTCTAGCTAATTGTATACATATATTAGTAAGGGGTTATAGGGGAATAATTAGGTTAGCAACAAAAGTGATTCGACATCATCAAAAGTGACTCGAACCCGAGACCTTTCTTGTAGATTTTGAAAGCTAATAAATACCACCAGATAGGCTAAGAGCCACATTTGCTTACTACTTTTGAAATCGTATTTATTAATGATCATTGGCAAAACAGTTGAAAGTATGCATATTCAATGCCATCATCTAAGTATTATATTTTCCATTATAAAGTCGCCTAAATATAACTACTATTAAAGAACAGTTAAAGACTATTAGTGGAATTTGGACCAGGGAAAGCAAAATTAAAGCGAAATCCCATCACGCATGAATATTCAATTTTCAAATATAATAAAAAATGTATTTCATTGTAGTAATATTCTATTTCTTTTCTTCTTTTAAAGATGCACCTAAGCTGGTCCAATTTTTTTTTTTTTTTGAGTTACCCAAAAAATTGCTTCTTGAAATACCACACATAGCTATCATTTTATGTAAGTATTTGGTGAAAATACTTGAGCATGAGATGGGCAAAAATAAAATTTACGTTGCTAGAGAATCAGAACACTATTCCCCTTTGACTCTTTGAGCATATAAACTTCTATTGAGTTTATGGACCACCCAGTAATGAACACTTCGACATTACTTGATTTTTTTTCATCATGAGTGTTTTCATTGCAATTATAGCCCCTTTGCGTAAATTCTAATTCAATGAGTATGTTTAGCTTTATTGGTTACTATCACGAGAGAAACTTTTTAGGATCCGTGTAGTGCGTCTAATTCGGCCGTTCATCTCGATAATGGATAGTTCAGATTTTCATCCAAACAATGAATAACAAGGATTTGTAGGAGCTCGGATTAAATACAAGCCGTTCTTGCCAAGATGGATGGACAGATCGGCGGGCGTCTTGTAAATAAAGACAATCTCGGCCGTCTAAATATGTTTTGAACAATTCAGATTAAAGATAAACTATTAACGGTAAAAAAATATTTATTACTGGTAATAATTTAAAAATATATCTCAATCGTTAATTTCCAAAATAGATAGATAAAAATGCGCGAAGTCGTGAATAAGTTTATCTCTATTTTCACTACCAGAAAAACACCAAAATATTAGTACAACATCATCCACTTACAAATTCCTCTTTCTCTCCTAGAGCCCAACCTGTCTCTTATGGCCCAACCTGGGCCGTGGTATTCTGTCAAGAAAGCCCAACTAATTGACATTTGGGATTACCCATCTAAAAATGTTGAGGATTTAGGCCCCGTTTGATAAAGCTCTTAGGAGATGGGATTGGATTATTAAGCCGAAGGTATTAATAATACTGCGTTTGGTTTTCAAAATTGGTTCGGATTCGTAGTCCATTAGGATGAGGAAGCCGGACTTTAGGGGGTATTAGCAATACCCCGTAGGACTTGGTATTTATAGTCCGAACCCAACCCCTTCTCATTACCAATTTCTTCTACCAATTCAATTCCATCATCTAATCCCATCTCAAACAAACATGATATTAATAATCCCATCATCTAATCTCATTCCAAACAAACATACTCATTATCAATCTCTTCTCATTACCAATCCCATCTCCTTATGAATCCCAATCCTAATTCCATCTCCTTACGAATCTCATCCATCTATCACTGTTATCAAACGGGGCCTTAGACTAGTATAAGAGTCCAAGAATAAAAAGGTATCCATGGTGGATTGGCAAAGCATGCCCATTAGATCGAGCATCTGTAAATTTGTACTCCCTCCATCTGGATTTAATAGTTTTTTTGGGGAGTTCGTGTCATTTTTCAATCGATTATATATTGTAATTCATAATGTTGTATGTAATTTTGAAAATATTGCCTTATAGAACTAATTGAAATATATCAAATAAGATCTATATTGGATATAAAATTCATTATCAATTTAAAGATATAACTTATTTTTTATCCGATTAGAATTGAACGAGGAACTATTAAATTTGGATGGAGAGAATAATTTGTTAGTGTAGAAAAAAGGGAACACCTAACAAATGTCACATGCCACAAGCTGCTACGATAGTGGGTAGTATTTGATGTACTTAACCTTAGTTGTACTTGAATAATATATACTTTGTTGGTTTTTAGTTTAACCTGTGTGTCCATAATTCGTTTAATTTTTGTATGCCTTCTAAAAACTTAATGAAATCTTTTTTTGCTTATAAAAAAAAGTTATTTGACAGAGATTTTTGTGGTAATGAGTGGAGACAGATAAATAGAACAATGGAATTAATAATTCGAGACAAAATTTTTCTGGAAACCGTATATGGAGAAAGGTTGAGTCCAGAGACCATTCTCTATCGCGTGCCAGGAGAGTGCTAGATTGGAAGTTCGGGCAAAGCGAACACAGTATGTGCCGTAGTATAATAATGTAGGAGAAAGCTATTTTCCTTTCTAACGAATACATGCAACAGGCCAAATCTAATTTAGCTTAAGAGGTGGGGAATGGAACTCATGAAATGTTGTGCCTAATTTGGCCTAATAAGTGATGAATTTTTATTTTTATCCTTATTCAATTTATTTTAAAATTTGTTAGTGTAGACACCTCAATTGGGACCTATTAACCACCTTAATTTGTGCCCTCGAGACTCCCCGATGATGAAAAAAAATCAAAATGGGACTCGGCTAAAGCTTGGGCGATGCTTCTTGGATTTTTGCAAATCAAAACCATCCATTTTCCCGACACCCTGAGAGTAAAATCGTCACACATTTCAGTGTATAAAATTTCTTTGAATGAAACCAATTGGTTTAGAAAGAGGACTTAACGAGTTTTTCAACGCTTCGAAAAACACTCAAATCCGAGTTCGGAAGTGTCCGTAGCGCCCCTCTAAAGTTGGGCAGACAATCTTGAGCGCTCGGGAGGGGCACTCTTGAGCGCTCAGGACTTAACGAACTTTCTGATGTATAACAGTAATCTCTCTAAGAACTCTTTTAGCACCCAATTCATCTCTACTAAACTGAATGGGAAAAAAATAATATCAGCCATTAAACCTCTAAAGATTTTGAATCGAAACTTCGGCCCTCTGTTTGCTTGGAAGCAAAGCATAAGAACGTGAAACCTGCAGTCGTTCGCATAAAAACAGAAGGGAAAAAAAGGAATGATAAGAATCTATGTAGCATAGAGAAGAGAGAGAAGGTTTAGGGTTTGTTAACAATGTGGGTAACCATTTGAAAGAGAGGAGACATAGAGAGTGGAGATACCTGTTCTCCGTAGAGAGGAGGATGCCTTGCAGCGACGGATGGCGGAGCAGTTCGGGTTTCACGGTTCGGCGATTCTCGATTTGTCGGGCAATTTTTGAGCAGCAGTTAGGGTTTGGTCTTCTTTTTTGGGAAATCACAAAAACCGGGGACCCACATTTATTGCCAAAACTGAACAAATTATTAGTCTTACCATTTTTTCAAAAAATGCAAAATATTTACCAAAATGCCAGATTGAATGAAGGGTAAAGATTTATGCAGAAAAATGTGTGTCAAATCTAACGGTCCAAAATTTATGTGTCGCAATTTGTACTCCATTATAGATTCCCTGCCCCTCACTCCCTTTATCCGAGAATTTTTGGGGCATCAAAACAATCGACTAGGCTCCGTTCCGCAAACGAAATAAGCTGCTTATTTTTTAAGAAGGCAATTTCGAGCTCAAAAATAATATGTTTACGCAAATAATTTGCCTACCACTATGGATCTTGTTTGATAGATCTCATCAAGATCTTTAATACGGTGCAAAAAAAAATTAAAAAATATTTTTCGTTTGCATTATTTTTTAGTTTGAAAATGTGAAATACACTGCTTATTCTTTAAGAAGATTTCTGGAACGGAGCCTAAAGGTAAGCATTTGAATTTGAACCTGTGGAACAATACCAACAGTCATGTAGGAGTAATAATTTAAAATATACGCCGTAACTTACAATGAGTAGGGGAAGAAGAGATTTTTTTTTTTTTTTAGTATTCTCGGTATAAAACAACCACATTTTAATGGAGACGTATCTAAATGAGTTAATTGATGTAGTAGTTTGATTCAAGTAGCAGAAAGAAACTGAAGTTTGATTTCAATACAACACTTTAATTTGCTAGCATCTCATTTGTTTTTAGAAAAAAAAAAAAATTCACTCCAAGGTTTTAATGACACCATCTATGTTGCACACTCTTTTTTGGATAAAATTATATTCCACTCGATGAGGGGTAGGAATAGCAACGGGGCGGGCCGGCTTTTTGCATACTCCGACCCAACCCGAATCATTACCCATCCCCGGCCCCGCCCCGCCCCGACCGGGTTTTTTTGGGTACCCCGTCCACGCCCCGCCAATAAAAATTAAAAAAAATAAAAGGATAAGTAAAAAAGTTTAAAAAGATGCTAAATAAGAATAAAAATTATCTAGAAAATAAAACTTGTAAAATTATTTTTGTGTCTTTTGGTATTGTGGTTTTACTAAACTTTTAATTGCAATTAATATTTTAGATACCTCATTCCATGTCTTTATGTGTAGAATTTATTCTAAATATTTGAAGAAAACTTTTTAAAAAATCCACTAAACACCAATAAATATCAATTTTTATTTCTTTTTTAAATTTAATTTGACTACTTGACAATAAAGAGACATTGTTTTTTATATTAATGCTAAAAAAAATGAAAAGACATGTATATAAGTATATATATACATACACACACACACACACGCCAGGTCGTGGTCAGGTAATTTCGGGGTGGGGTACCTTCGCCCCGAACTCTACCCGAATCTGGGCTGGTTTGAAATTTTTTACTCGACCCCGACCTGATATCCGAAAATGGGGTGGAAAACCCGCCCTGTTCGGAACGGGACGGGACAGGTACGATTGCCATCCCTAATCTGAGGGGTAACCTTCCTCGAGGCTTTTCACAAACGGTTCCGCTAACCACCGCAATATAGCGTCCATTACAAAAGAAAAAACTTCTCTTAATTCCGTGCACAGTCACTTTTTACTATTTTTGTACTGACTGTGTCAGTACTTTCTCAAACCTTAGCAATAGTCATTATTGTCCCAACTCTACATATGACAATACTATCCCTCATAAGTCATAAGTAAAGATCCTTTCTCAGCAAACATACGGACGGCTGTGGGAAAAAATAATTCCGCACCGGAACTTAATATAAGTATATATTTTAAATGAGTGTTTATTTATAATTTTCAAACTCATAGGCTTACTAAAATCTAAAAATATGCAATATAGATCTTGTTTGAAATATCTCATTAGATCTCAATGAGATCTTTTAAACGATCCCAAAAAAAATTAAAATATTATTTTTATAATTTCATTATTTTTAAACTTGAAAATTAAAAATAAGTAGGTATGTTTGAAAAAGGTTTTTGGAACGGGGTGCATTTAACAACTACGCCCCTTCTATTCCTTTTGCTCTCTTTTTTTTTTCTGCATTTAACAACTATACCCCTTCTATTTCGTATTTTTTAAAAAGGTTTCTGGATCTTATCTCGGCAATGAACGACTCTCGATTGTTGGTTGCTGAGATGAGATCCGAGTCGTCGGATGCACAATCTGACGACTTAAAGGTGCGCAGTACGGTGCTGTGCACCTCATTTTACAGCACCAACCTGAAGTCTGTATTTTGGAATGTCCCAAAGTGTCATTGGGCTATCAAAATGGGATGGAGGGTGAAAAAAAAAATGACACTTATCCCATCTGTGTGTTCCTTTTGTTTTACAGTCTAAAAGGTATCAAACAAACTGTACAAATTTTGTGCATAGATCACGTTGTGGGGTCACTCGGGGTTCCACACCAATATCCGAATCATTCATTAAATTTAAATTACTTTTTTGAATTTGCTATGTTACACAACAAATTAGCACAATCCAAATACCTACAGGGAGCTTGATTCAATTGTCTAATTTTTCATTCAAATTTCAAAATCTTGAAAAGTTGTCGAACACTTATAGGTATCAGATTGAACTAATTTTTTTATAGAGGCGTTCGAAAAAGTTTCTAAATTTAATGAACAGTTTAAATATTTATGACTTCCGCAGTTAGCCCCGCAACGTGATATGTGCATAATCACCGTGCACAAAATCTGTGCAATTAGCCGCTCCCGAAAAATTTCACTAGTGGTTGAAAAGAACACACAGTACTCTACATAGGGTTATTTTTGTAAATTGCATAAAATTATTAACTTTGTCAGAGGTGATGGACATTGCATTGGAAAAACGTAATACACCACAGTGAATGACGCGCGCGTGCGCTACACAATAAGGCTCTTGATGGCGGTTGTTAGCTTTTACCTTTCACAAAAGCATTTGATTCTTTGCGGATTGCATAGAAAACACAATTGATTTCCGCAAGAAGGGTGAGCCGGGAAGCGAGGACAATGAAAGTAAACAGAGGCGGCTGCACGGACATGTATATGTGTAACAGGGTCGACTCAGAGATTTCAGAGATCTAAGACTATTTTTGAAAATAAGATTCTTAATATCTTATCATTTAACATGTAATTCCTTCTTCATCAGTTCATTAAGTTTGTTTGCAATGAGAATTATCGTTTAAGGGGAAAAGATGCATCCATGTTAATGATACACTCACCACACTGAATAATTTTCCCAGAGATCATCGGTCTCGAGGTCCCGTGATCCAACTTCGTTCCATTTTTATTGGGCCATTGGGCTTTATGTGAAACATATTCATGTGTTAAAAATGGGGCCGATGGCAACACATATATACTAGGTGCTAAAAACAAATGGAGACACATTTTGGGGGGCTTAAGGCTTGCGCCTCATGGGCCTTAACCCAGAGCCGGCCATGACATGTAGTGAAGAATGGTCACATGAATACCCAAAAAATAAAAGTAAAAATTTGCTTAGCATGCATGTAAAAATTATGGACTAAACCTCTCTTTGAAAGCGCTTAATCCAAATATTAATGAACACTCAATTCTAATAGTTTTGAACACCTAGCCCAAAAAGAACTGAACACTCAACTCAAAACCAATTGATCACACTCAATCACAACCCAATTACAGCCCATCAATTCAGATAGTCCTTTTTTTTCCCGGCAAAGGGAAATTTTATTAAATCTCGATCGAAAGGATAAATCAAGAGGAAAAGTTGGGAGCATATAGCTCAAACTCAGCGAAACGAAACCAAACTCATCCAGCAAGTAATTCATATTTGAACACCTAACACAATACTTCAAATAAAGCATACAATCATAATGAAAAAATAATTAAAAAAGAAGAATCTTTTAGCGTACGTATTATGCTCCGTGTTATCTCTCCATATCTATTGTTGATGTTTGATGGTCTAAATGTGTTAATTTTGCATTTATGATTTATGACAATAACTACTACACTTTATTTTTTTCTAGTTAACTTATAGAATTGCGAACAAATCTTAAAAAATATTCAACTACATTGCAAAATCCAGCTAACTTGAATAATATATATTTTTTCAAATTTATGACTACAATAGAAAATCTCATCATGTTATCATAAAGATCGTATTTTCAAAAAGGTGATCAACCCCTACCTACTTGCTACAATTTCTTTCAAAAGGGTTTTAATAGACTAAAAATACGCAGGTTAAACATCGACACAAAATATGAGAACTCCTCTAAAAACATTGTCTACTATGCAATATAAGAACTTTCAAAAAATAATTGAATTGTTGTTACCATTGTAACCCAACCCAAAACTAAAAATACTACTCCCTCCGTCCCTTTTTAAGTGTCCTGCTTCGTAACTCCAACTTATTAAAAGGACATCATCATTATACCTTTCACATCAACTTTTTCCTCCACTTTCCCTACTTACCCATCATCATTACTCTTTTACTCACTTACTTTTCAAAAAGGAATCTACTTTTAAAGACAAAATAGACAATACACCAACTTTTACCCACTAACTTTACAAAATGGACACTTATTAAGGGACAGCCCAAAATGGAATACTGGACAATAATAAAGGGACGGAGGGAGTATAATATACACTGCTTGTTATTTACATGATAGAATCATTTCATGGAAAACTAATCTCTATCCATATGATTGATTCATCATCTTGAATTGTTTGTTGTTGTTACCATGCATTAGAGCATCCGCAATGGGTTTATTATATTTGTGTATCAAAATGTTTGTTAAGATATGTGTTAGGATAAAAAATGGGTCCCATAAGTGTATGTTAACTTAGTAAATATATGAGTACTTCAATGGGTTTGATAAGAGTGTGTTAACTCTTTAAAATATTATAATAACAATGGCTATAATAAAAAAAAAGTAGTGTGGGCATTTATGTTTTGTGGTTGAAGTTTAGATTTATTGAGATAGGGCCCAGTTATTGTTTGTTAACTTGGTTGCTAAATTTAATAATCATGCTAACACACTACTAGATTTAGCACACTCAGCATACTTTAACACACATGCATTGTGGCATTAAAAAACACAATTTTATTTGTTAAGTCTTAACACACATAGTTAACACATTAGTTAACAAACTCATTGCGGATGCTCTTACACCATAGTTTTAGCCCCGTCTCTTGGGTTGGGCTACCATTGTCGATGCCGATTTTTAAGTTATAATTTTGCGTCGAAATTATAAGAAATTCGTCGAAATTATAAGAAATTCCACAGCGTTGAACATGAATTGAAACCCATTCCAGTAACACAACTCCCAGCTGATCAAACTAACTTCTCATAGAAAAACTAGAGTAACATACTAGTACAACAAAACTCCGTTCAACAAAATTGGAATCACCTCCTTGACCCGTACCTGACCCAAAAATCAAACCCCACATAATTATACAGACGTAGACAGACAGAAAGAGGAAAAGAAGTGGAATTCTTTTGTTTTCCTAAAACCCGGACCCATTCAACAAGAATCATACATAAATGTAGGGAGAATGAAAGCACAGGACGTGTTTTGAAAATTAATACCCACCAAGGACATGCTAAGAATATTTGTTAATACTGAAAATGTCATTGGCGGATATTAATTCTCAAAACACGTCATTAGCATTCATTTTCCCTACACAAAACATAATTGGACTCCCTGCCTGGTTGACCCATACCTGACCCGGAAAGAGAGGAGAAGAAGAAGAAGAAGAAGGAAGAGGAGGAGGAGGAGGAGGAGGAGGAGGAGAAGGAATTCTTTATTTATTCTCCTAACAAAACCGACCCACATAACGTGCGCCGCAATATTAATCACGGAATGGAAGGCAAAACCACTGACTTCTTCGAACGGCGCCGTTTCCGACCTTGGGAACAGAGACATGCAAAGCACATTTTAAGAACGTTCCTCAGAACCCGGCCCCTTTTTGGGATCCAACGAGGCGCAGTAACGGCGCCGCCACCCGCCGCCGCTGCTGCTGGGAGACTTGTGGTTGGATTGGGAGCGGCCATGTGTACGTAGATTTTGGTGTAATTGAGGTAAGAAATGGTGGGGAGAGAGAGAGAGGGAGTAAAAATACAAATCGAGAGTAGTGAGAGATCGAGGAAGCTGACAGTTGATATACTCATGCTAGTAATTTTACGGGACGTGGTCCCACGCGTCTTTTTTGCCCTGTCTCCTCGAAAGCGTGTTTCGTTTCCTAATCCTACCAAGGAACTGCCGGGAGGGGAGGGAGTTCCGGGAATATACCGACCTTTTTTTAAGTAATACGGAGTATCTCACTGTTCTCACATCACATCACATGTTTTGTTTGCTTGTCTCTCAAATTGGGTTACGAGGAGGGGTGACAAATTGAATCCAAATCTAACCATTAAAAAGTAGACCAAACATAATTTATTTATAAATTCGGTTAGAATGGATCCAACCCACCTAACCCATTAGCTAATTAAATCAGCATAAATGACCCATTAAATTATAAACACAATCTACCAAAGAATATTGACGAGCCTGTCAAGAAATCTAGAACTTCTCTTCCGCTCGGCTCCTTTCCGTATTGCAACAGTTAGGTTTTTTTTAATTTTTTTGTTTGTTTTGAACTGCACCAATTAAGAAAAAAGAGAGTCTACAAACCGGGTTCAGCTCAGCTCCAGTATTTCAGCTCCAGTCCGGTCCAGTTTGGGCCCGTTGTGGGCCCCTCCCGGGTCCACAACAATGATCGGAATCGTTCATTTTGTAGAGCTCGTCGAATATGTCATCCACTCCAAAAATTAGCTTTATCGAACATCAATAAGTACATGGATGAAACAGATTTGTACATGAAAAAAGCGATGACAAAAATTAAGTTAAAATTAATAATTGCCCATTTTTTTCATGTACAAATCTGTTTTATCCATGTACCTATTAATGTTCGATGAAGCTAATTTTTGACGTGAATGACATATTCGACGAGCTCTACAAAATGAACGATTCCTATCATTGTTGTGGACCCGAGAGGGGCCCACAACGGGCCCAAACTGGACCGGATTGGAGCTACCCAAATACTGGAGCTGAGCTGAATCCCTACAAACCATGATACTGACCCATGCTCCAACTCATGATCATTATGATTGGTCTAGGATATATTCCTATGTAGTGCAGTTTACCTACATGTGGTGTTACCTACTCTCTTAATATGTACTAATTACACTTTTACTTATTTCTTATTACAGTTTGATCCTAATTCTGGAATGGTTTTGCTTTATGGTACTGAAATTGTGCTTCAACTAACTGTCTTTCTAATTCTCTAAGTTCATTCTGTTCTTTTCCTATGAATCTAGTAAGGGTGTTGCTAGATCGAGGTCTGTTTGTATATAAAGCTGTATTTAAAAGTCTGTTTATCAAATGGTTTTGAGTAAATATTTCTTCTTCTAGTCTACGAACATAAATCAAAATATGTTCTTTCTTTGTTCATGCATTCGAAAGACAAAAACTTGTGATCAAATATTTATGAATCCTACTCGGTACTTATCGCCACATGATCCAGCTGAACTATTTAAAATAACTTGAATACTGTATACAAAATTATATATCATATTACCCATTGATTAACCTTTCTTTTCATTATCACTTACTTCCTATGTGTCAAAATTATATTTAGAGAAATTTCTTATTTTCCTTCTTAACCTATCTTCTAATACTACTCCCTTAACGCCACTCTTTGGCAAAACGAGTTAAAGACTCAAGAATGTTTTATGGTTTAAAGGCCTGAAGTTATTACTATTTTCAAATTCTGAATTTTGGGATCTTAGTGATGTTTAAAAACGGGATTAAAATCTTTTGGGTAATACAGACATATAATTCATACAATATTCATATCATTTATGATTATGGGGGTGTTCCCTTTCGGGAGTCCCTAAAGAACAATAAAGAACTGAAGAGAAACTGAAACTTACTATATTACTGCTGAAAGCTGCTGATTACAAAGACTCAATTGCTGAAGATTGACTCGACCAATTACAATTGCAACAAATGCTTACAAGTAGCAAGTGCTTAAATGCTAGGAGAGTTGTGGTTACAACTGAAATACATGACTCTATTTATAGACTCCAAAAGACAAAAATGACTGACAACCTATTAAGAAAAGAGATTCGGTTTTCTACAAGAAAAGTAGATGCCACGTGATTTCTTGGCCCGCATTGTCACACCTTTCAACTTTCCTTTTGAAAAGCCAAGCCTCTATTATTGATGCATCAGAATATATCCAAGAGTGGTTGGGATCATTATTTCTCTGACTGGTAGATAATGGTTGAAATAGTTGGAATAGTTGAATGTACTCTGCTTTCGGCAAATGCTTCCAAACTACTTTTTCTTGCAAAGTATCGAGCCATGTGATGACAGTAATACTGTCAATTATGGTGGAATACCTCCGTCCTTGATACTTATCCTTCCATTGCATTATTGATATTCTGGATGGCTTCGTCATCAAAATCATAATTCTCATCTCCATCATTTTGACATGGATCTGGTGAATAGTCTTCTTCACTTACCATTCTCCTCATCATTTCCTTCTGTTCAATATAATATTTGACTAAATTATCATATCCTGTTTCGAACTGGAATTTTAATTCTGGGAGATGATCATGAAACCTAATTTTTTGGTATAGATCTTCACATACTAGAAGTGCTTTCCCATAAGCATATAAATCATCATAATGAAATCCTTCTGCTATGGTAAAAGCAATGGCATGTCTGATTTGTTTTCTGATGGAATTTGTTTCGCAAATCCATGGTTCATCATTTTCACAATGAAAAATTCTTCTAAGGATGGTATTTGAAAGGTTTGTGTTCACATGAATATTGTGATAAGCAGAGATGAGTTGTCTTGTATATGTCCATTCTGGAAGTTTTGATTTTATAATTGCTTCAACTGTTGTACCCTGTTCTGCCATAGCATTAAGAACACATGCTGCCATTTTTCTTCCAAATCTATTAGTATCCTCCGGATCATGGAATATAATTTGTTGAATATATCCAACGTCCAAGAGAGTAACTTCTGTAATTTCCACCTATTTATCTTTGAAGTTAAGATAAAACGGTTTGAAGTGTTTCATGTCAATATTGGCCATTGGGATGCTGTATATGAGTTGACAAGTACAAGTCATCTGTTCCAATGGCTTCTGGATACAAGTAGGTTTAATTTTTGGGCATGGGACTGCATCTTTTTCTTGTAAATAAAGGGTTTTCCAAGAAATGGCGAGTCCTGGAATACATTCTTCATTTTGGTTGATCTTGATTAATTCTGAAAATAAAAATTCTTGAAAATGAACTCTATCTTGTCTAGCTAAATGCTGAATGTGCTGAATAACATCTGGAGGAAATCTGGGAAAAAAAAAGTGGTTGCTTTTGGTTGCAAAAGCTCTGTTGGACCATATTCTTTATTCCATTCACTCTTTTCTTCATCTTCCAGGGGGGAAGACTGCTTTCTCACTTTTACCAGTGGGGTAAAAGGGTTCTTAATTTTCTTAAGCTCGTTCTTTTAACTAAACAACTTCTTTTTGAGAGTTGCTATTTCTTCTTCAAGCCTCTGCTGGTTATCAATCAACTGTTGATTGACTTGTTCCATGTCTTCGTTTCTCTTATTTAAAAGTCTAAATTTTTTTGTCATTGTCTCAAAATGATCACAAAATATTATTTGTTGTGGCTGATTAAAAACCTGGTTATTCTGAAAACCTGCAGTTTCAAGGGCTGCTTGAGTATTTAATCTTCTGGAGGATTCAGAGATGTAAAAATTGTTTCCAATGACTCGATTAGCCCATTGGTTTGCTTCTGCAAATGTATGAAAACCTTTCCATGTTGAGGAAGAGATTCCATCTACTTGTTTTAAAACTTTTGGCCAATAAGAATAAATTCCTGGAACACGGCCTATTGCAACACAATAAAATAAAAATCATTCTGCTGGGTTTGACCCATTTTGTTGATTAAAGAAAATATTTAAAGCATTTAAACAAGCTAAGAATCTAGGAACTTCTTTGTGAGAATCCTAAAGATTATCTAAAAGACACTTCTGTTCCTCACTGATATTATGAAAGAGGTACCTGAATTTTGACTTGGATTGTTCAGGAAAGACTTTGAGAGTTATGCTCCCAAAAGTTAAAAACTTCTGATCTGTCCTGGTTGTATTCATTGCATTGCTAGATGATGCCATCTGAAAAATCAAAAATATTATCATTTATTTCTCTAGACAAATAATCTGCTAAAGTAGTTTCTTTTCCCTTAATATGTTCAAATTCTACTTATAACCATTACCTGTTATTGTATCAACAAAATTAAGCCATCTACGGTTACTGATCTTTTTCTCATTGAGAAGCTTATGAAATTTTACAATTGCTTCGCAATCTGTTCGACTGTAAAAGATTTGAATAACCATAGCTTAAAACTATTAACATCATTAATAACTCCTAATATTTCACAATTTATACTGGCTAAGTTCCCATTTTCTCTATATTTTCTACTGGCATATCTACGAATCTTTTCTGTGGATTTTGCTGAGTATTTAGTGGGTTTGCTAAGGAGTGTTGCTCCCCATCCTTTTTCACTGGCGTCTACCTCTATTATTATATAATCAGATTCTAATGGTAATTCTTGCTCCCGTAAATTCTTACAGATCTCTTTGATTTTTCTGAAAAGATCAATATCTTGTTGGTTGACATATTTTTGACCGTTTGGGATCGTCTTACTGTATAAAGGACTTATATTTTTACTAAGATCTTTTATATATGGTCTATCATAATTTAGGGTTTCTAAAAACGACTGAAGTTTCTTCTTCTCTTCTATTTTATCTGGAAATTCTAAAATCTTTTGTGCAATATGTGGTTGCAACTGAATTTTTCCTTTCCCTATTCTTACTCCTAAATATTCTATGTATTCTTTATACAATTCCATTTTCTTTTTACTAATAATCAAACCATTGTCTATGAATAACTAAAATATTATCCTAAGATGTCTATAATGTTCCTCTTGTGTTTTACTGAAAACAAGAATATCATCAATATAAATAAAAATAAACGAATGATATTTTTTGAACATATTATCCATTTTTCTCTGAAAAATATTGGGTGCTGTTTTTAAACCAAAAGGCATGACAATCCATTCATAACATCCCTGAGGACATGTGAATGTTGCCCATGGTATACTGGACTGATCTAACGTAATCTGCCAAAATCCTGATTTACAATCAAACTTACTAAAAATTATTGCATCTTGGATACTGTTAATAAGTTGTTCTTTACTGGGTATATCATAACTATCTAACTAAATATTATCATTATGACGCTTATAGTTTATGACCATTCGCGCTTTATCTCTTTTGAGTTCTGCATGTTTTCTTACCATAAAGGCTGCACTTCTGTGTGGACTGGTACTTTCTCTTATAACTTTAAGATCTAATAATTCTTTAATTTGTTTTTTAAATTCTTCTACATCTAATGGATTGTATACAATTTTCTGAGTGCTAATCTTAAAATCTCGATTAATAATTTCTAAGTGTGCTAAGGTCTTTTTTTATTCCAATGTTTGATTGGATTTTCTCCTAGAATCTGGGTTTCTTCTACTAACCTGATTAATTCTTCTAACTGTTCTTTATCTGTTCTTCTCTTTTTGCGATCAAGAACTGACGAAGAGTGTTCTATCTTATCAAAATCTACTAAGTCATAATCTATCTGGACTATCTGTTCTTCTTCTTCTTTTTCCATCAACCATTCTGTTTCAACGGCATTATCTATGGTTTCTTCATATGAATCTAAATGTGTATCTGGAAAATTTTTTAATACCTTATCTATCTGTTCTTTTACTATTCTATTTTCTTCTGCTATTTTGCTTTTTTTCTTCTGCTTCTATGGTTCCACCACGCTTAGCTGACAACTCTGATTCTAAATTATGGGCATGTAATATTTCAACTTGTAAACTGCGCTTATGGAATGTCACAAATGTTTGCTAAATATGATGCTTCCATTCATACTGTCTATAAAGTTTAATCCTAAGATAAACTTATAATTGTGGTTGATGTCTCCTATCCATATCATGGGTAATGGGTAGGTGTGTTGCTGCTGAAGTTTGTTGGTAAACCTCACTACGCCGTATTAAGCTTTTTGCGGCATTTTATAAATGCCGGTAATAGTATTCTCGACATTTGTTGACAAAAATAAAAAATGCCGTCTAGGTAAGTGTCGGTAATACATAAACGGCATTTGTACAAATGCCGGAAATAAAACCGGCGTTTGTTACTAGTTTTCCCGGCATTTGTAAAGTGCCGGGAAAAGAATTGCTGAATATACATTTATTAACGGCATTTGATGCAAATGCCAGAAAAGGTAATATTACCGGCATTTTATATGTGTCGTTATTCTTATCGCTTTTATCATCATTTTTCAAATGCCATTTTTATATCTTGGTATTTTCTTTTCATTGCTTTTACTGGAATTTGTAAAACGCCCCTAAAAGTTCTTTTTTTGTGGCATTTTTAATTTTTTAAAACATGATTTTTTTTTCATTAACAAATTATTCTAACCTGGTGCCATTATTGACAACACACTACATTTCTTGCATATGAAATTGTAATTGCCCATAACAATTGGAAGTTCAACTACCAAAACCAAAATTCAAGTTACATATATAAGCAAATTGGATATCGTAAAAGACAATTCTCAAAGCAACAAAAAATAACAATGCGAGGCATAGAATGCCAATGTGCAAATCAAACCCAAAGCGTCAATTACATCATGTGTACATACTTTTGATTGCAAATCTCCAAAACAAGAAACCAAAAATAGTTACACGTTTATACGCCTATCAGGAAGATTTCCCATCATTCCTATTGCATGTGCATGTCTGTCTACGCCTATCAACTTACAAATGCAAGAAACAATTACACATTTATACTAAGTGTATATATATAAATATAGTCCACAATATCCTACACAATCAGTGAGTTTAAAAATACAAGACACACATGCATCAAACATATCACACTATAATAAATAAATGCAATAAGTTAAGCTCCGCCATTTATAACAAAGAAAATAACAAAAAACTTAAATTGGCTCGTGATAACTAGGTATATAAATATTTCAAGTTAGGTGATCATGATTAACAAATGGAATATCAAAATATCAAACAATATCCGTACGGACTCAGCGAATGGTATTAACTAGTTGCATTACGTTGATGTGCCTCAGAGAGTCTCTAACAAGAAAGTCTCTTATGTTGGTTTAGATTTTAGAAGATATGATCCAAGCACCAACAAACTAACGTGGTCGTCGAGGACACGTCAAATGTAAAATGGGTACCCATCGTGTCCAGTGTCTAAGCAAAAGAAATATAGTGAAGATGGACAAGTACTCAACCATGTTCGACACGTGTTCGGAGAGAGTCATATCGTGTCCGTAGCCGTCACATATTGTACAAGAACAGTTGAGTTTGGTAGCAAGAAAAAACAGACTTAAGTAACACAGCATCATCAAGAGCACCAAAACAACAAGCATACAACATTCCCATTCCAATATCGTCATAACATGGAGAGTTCAGAGCATCATTAATCCCTTTAGGGTCATGCACACTGCCAATCCATAAATGAAATAATCCAACAAAGACAAGACTCTAGCAGAAATCAAAGCAGCAACAGGTAGCATTCCCATTCCACAATCAAATTTTTTTCTCAAAACACCCATTTAAATAAATTACCCAAGAAATTTCTAAACCTATTGTTTCTCTACACTTAACAATTTAACAAGTTTGATTAAAAACAAAAACAACTAAGCACAAACTCAGTAATTTCGTAAACCAAAAACAAAGAATGCAACTTTAACTACTCATTATAGCATTGCCAAAGAAATCTTCTAACCTGGTTTGATGAATGCATCATCTCGTCATTTTGTTGGTCAGAATTGTTGATATTAGAAACATGTTCAGTGTCGTATGACTGCCCAAATCCACTCTCCTTAAGCATATCACAAAAAATGTCATCTTAAACTTATATTCCAAGGAAAAAGCATATATTGAATGACTAGAAATGGGTGAAGAAAGATATGAAACCACAATTTTCCTATCCTTTGTGCTCAGGCCTTAACGTTGGGTGGTCATTTCCATATATTGGTGACTATAGAGAAACCATAATGCCAACCTAATTTAACACAATTTCTGTGACCCATAAAAGAAAACCAACAGAAGAATTGTATATGTCCAAGTGTCCATATAGACTGCTGTTCAATAAGCCATAGTCAGAGATCATGGGAAATCGAACTTCAAAACATGAGTTTTCCATAGTACGTTCAGAACTCCAGTACCACTGTCTTTTTCCACAACGGCATCCAATTATTATGAATTCAGCTACGATAGATTGTAATTGGATGCAATTGTGGAGGGACTTGTTAAGAGAAATGAAAATGTATCTTAATTTGCAAATTTAATCCCCTGCATATTCCTTTTCATGACAAATCTTATACAAGTCCTTGATCCAAACACAAGGATCATTCTATAACATATGCTGAAAAAAATAACTAAGTCTCAGTCTCGCACACATCATCAGCAAGGCAAGCCATTTAACAAGAATCAAAATGAACAAGGCAAGCCATTTAACAATCCTAAATCTGGTCAAACCGGTAAGCGGTAATAGAAAGAAAGTCTCCGCTCACATCATCAGCAACCCCTAATGCATATTGGACACTCATAGTTGTTAGTCTCGAGACATACACAGTTCATACCACACTACTAGCAAACATATTTTCAGATTAATGCTGGTAGTTTCATGGTATTCAAATTAGTCTTCACAAGCTTCCTTGAACTCTTTCTTAAAAGAAAGAACCACGAACGCAATAAAAGAATAACTGTGTGTTGTATGGCAGGAGAAATAGTCCTATGTCTTTCCTTTTGATTAGCTGCAATGAGGATTCGGAATGAACAAGCCAATGCCCAAAAGAATCTCTACATTACCATTTTGTTTCAGCTATTACAGGATCAAAACTCCGCATACTGTCAAAATTTGGGCAATATTACAAACTTAATAAATCAACATTCCAATTAGGGGAAGTGATAAAAACTAGTACCAGGTTTCAAGACACGATGTATAAGCCCATGAGAATGTAAGCATTCCATTGCACGAGCAATGTCAACTGCAAATCCAATTGCCACATGCATATCCAAGCACCTTAGCCTCCTGTTTAACAAGTACCTTCCTATAAAAACACAAGATATCAGATTCCATCTCAATGAACCTTAGCTTAAGTTAAATAAACCATTAACATGGCTGGGATTCATTGCCAGCGACTCCAAACTACTTACTGCATATGAATTTGCAGAAATGAATTAGATAAATTGGTTTCTATTTTCTTTACAAATATGCGGTTCACTATCTTTAAGTCGTTTGATTTGCAACCATCCTCAAAATGAATAACGAGTCGTTGATCAATTAGTTTAAGCATCTAATTGGTCCTCATTATCAGAATATTAAATCAGGTGTGTATAGAATTACTTCAGCTACTGCTTACTTAGATTGTAAGAATATAGATCACACACAACTTGCTTTATCAGCTAATTTATGAATATATAGATAGTATAACGTCAGTTATTGCTCATATATATTGACACTTGCAATACGAACTAGAAATTTTTTACTTATCAAGTAGATGGAGTTTGTAATCTACGAAATCATATAGTGGTGGTACCAATTAACAATACAAACAACTAAAATACAGTAACTAATGTAGATAAACAGAATCCTAAAACAGATTCACACAAACTAAACCAAACATAACTTCTGTAAAAAGAATAAAAGAAATGTGAGACATTGGTCCAAGAGTATAATAGGTACGTCTTACATTAGTAATGAGAATCAGAAAACCACCACAGCGAAGAGGTAATCTGAATCCTACCCTCGAAAATGAAATAGGCGGTAACGAATTGCCCTAGCTGCACTATTCATCTTTTTCAAAGAACATAGATGACTCAACTTTATAAGATTCAAGAATACTCTCCATTTTCCCGAAAAGATTTTAAAAAAAATACATGGCAATTTCGTGGCTGTTAGGAACTTTGATGCCCTAACAATTTTCCATGATTCAGTCTAGCCTATATTCGGGTGCATATATATAAGAAAATACATACGTTTTAGATTTGCTTCTCTTTTTATTTTCCAAGCATCATGCACTATTGGGTGCTTTAAACAATGAAGAATTTGCTCACGCGTAGCGTCCGCACCCGCCTCTAGTTCATTGGTATTATAAAGCATGAACTGGAAGTGGTATGGCTTTAAACAAGCAATTCTCCGTTCTCATCTCAAGTTAAGAGTGCAGATCCCCAAAAATGTTGGAACTTTCCAACTACAAACCTAGTACAAATCAAACAAGTAATCTACGAGCCCAAAGTGCCAAGGGTTCATACCGAGACCTATAAAAATACACAAGAACTAGACATCTATCCATACCTCGAAAATTGAAAAAATCCTTCAGAGAGATATTGAGAGTTGAAGAGGAAGGGTTAAACCCTAGTTTCGATTCACAGTGACAAATTCTTCTCCATCGTGATGGGCTATTTGTGGGAAGATTATATGGTATATGATAAGGTTGTCGAAGACTTCTGGTCTTGCTTGGGGAGAGGAGGAACCCTAACCGTGGGTAGGTTTACACAAGGATGTGTATATCAACATATATACTCCATCAATAAAGACGAGATCTAGGAGGGAGAGATCGATCACGAAGGAATAGTGTTTACCTGCGACGACGGTGAGAGATCGACGACATTATCAGGATTCGGGGCTTTTCGTTCGAGATTTTCGTTCTTGTAGACACCTCCCGAACAGGGCATCACCATACAGTTAGATCATCATGAGTTTGCACGATTGGTTGCTCGCTTCATAAACCAAGATTGTGGATACTTCCATGGCTAGAGGTATCACCACACGATAGCGGTCATCATCAAAACAAAGTCGCCACCCAGTTTGTTAAAACTAGGAAAATAAATAGAGATTCTGGTACGGAAGCCAAAAGTACAGTAAGGGGAAGGTGCTAGGCACTCCTCTCTGCCTAGCCACGAGGCTAGCCCATAATCATTCAACATAAGACATATAGATGTTTTATCTATCCATACACGTAGTCTGTTTTTATGCCTTAAACAGTTAATAAGGTGAGCCGAGACTGTAATAAATCATGCGTCAGAAAGCAATAAACAAATCAAAACTGTGCCAGCAGATCGATTACTCGGCCGGTGAATGGATGTCACGGCCGAGGAATTGGGCTGGTTTAATGTACCGGCCGAGGCATCAAAGCCCTGGCTGGTGTTCTTCCTCACACCAGACAGAAAGTTTAACAATCAATCAAAACGCTACGATTAACGACATAAAACATTAAACAAACCAAACCAGAGGCCGTTGGGCCTCACCACCTTGATCCTCGATTGCTTGATTGCTTCGGATCGATGGGGATCGATTGATTGATTGCTACTTGGGCGAAACCCTAGGGCTAGGGTTTGGAACTCCGGGTTGGATCGTCGGATTGATGGCCGCCGGGAGGTTAGGGCTTTTGTAGAGAGGGATTTTGGGAGTATATAGCCAGAGTTTCGTGGCTTGAATGTATATGGATCTCATGAATTTTGTGTCTATTTGGGTGTATCCGAGGGTCTCTTTATATAGGCAAGGGGGTGACTCACTCGGTCCAATCAAACCACGGGGTTGCAATTGCACTTGCATTGCAACTCAAACTCTTCATTGCAATCTCTGAGCGTGGCCCGAACACGGGAGGCGGCGGGATTGGATCAAACAACCGGCAGAAGGTTCGAGAGTCGGAAAAAGGCCGATCTGGTGACCGAGCAAAGGATGTCGCGCCTGGAAATGGATGTGGTGGCCGAGCCATTGATCTGGCGACCGAGGCTTGATCTCTCAAGGAGATTTTTGGTGCAACAGTTGCTCGGGTGAGGAATGGATGTTGAGGCCGTGATATCGATGTTACGACCGTCAGATGGATTTTCCTAACACATTATCTTTCTGCGAAAGGCTATTTGGCTCTGGATTGGGTCCTCTAAGTGGCTCAGAGTTCGTCCCATAAGTTCATGGGTTTCTCAAGAAGGCAATCAGCAATCATCGAATCCGTATCATCATCGGGATGGTCCCAAGGTGGGAGTTGAAATAATCGTTAGGCCAAATTGGGGTGTCTACAGATGCCCCTCTTTGACTGAGCTCAGACGGATCGTGAGACATGTTTGAGTAATAGTCAAAACTGTAAAAGCAACTCAATTTGGTGTAACCACTATTCCAAGGGTTTTTGAAAAAAAAAAGTTTTGTTATGGTCGGGCCAGGAGGCTGCCTACGTATTCCTCAAGGGAAATTCAGACCAATCGTAGTTCAGGAGGGCAATAAAAAAGAAAAAGTTTGGAGGATTAGAGATAGAAGACGCACCTTCGGGCTTTAAAAGCCGTAGAGCGACGTACCTGGGTAATGCCAGGGTTTTGGCAGAAAGTAGTTGAAGGAGCGCGGGGCTGCCGGGGAAGTTTTTTGCGGAGAGTTACCTTTAGTATTTTGGGGTAGATCGATACAGCGAGTGTGTTTGCTTTTCTTGATCATCATTACTTTGACTGAGGTGAGCTGGGTAGAGTAGCCTATCCTTGCGAATGAGCTAGAAGGAATTGATGTAGTTGGGGCGGAATCCAAGCCATCTGCGGGGATGAATCGGATGCCGTTTTGAGATAAGGGTGGAACCCAAGTCATCTTCCAGGAGATGAGTTGGATGCCGTTGTTCGAGATGCAGGAGGCGCGGGGCCAGTGATTGAAGCACGGAGTGTTGTAATGAAGGAACCGAGGCACGAGGCCGGTTTGTCAGGCGAGGAGCTTGAGGTATTGAAGCTTTGATTGGGCCAAAAAGCGCGGAGCTAGTTTTGATCATAAGGCGAGAGCTTAGGAGATGGAACCGATTAGAGTTGATTTTGTTGATAGTTAAAAAATCTTTGCCTTCATGATGTAATAACTTGAGAGGTTCGAGTTTTTGTGTGATTGATGCTAGTCGTAGATCCAGTTGTATTCTGATGGTCTGTGCACGGAGCTTTCTCATCATAAAGATTTGGCTTTGAGCCAAAGGATCGAGGTTCTGGACCGATCAATAAAACCGAGGCATAGAGCCGGTTGATTGCAAGATAGACCTGCGAGTGAGTGACAGATGCAAAGCATAGCATGTATGTATGATAGTGTTTGTTAGATGTGAACAGCTAAGGTGATAGTGATGATTATGCAGACTCGATGTGTTTGATGCACTATGTGCACGGGCCCGTGCATGTGTGTTTGATATAAGCTTAGAGTTTCTTTCAAGTTCCAGACTTGAGCAATCAGAGCGTAGAGCTCGAGCATTCGGACGGCAGAATCCAAGCGTTCAAAGTACAGGCTTTAAGCATCCAGTACGCAGTGGTTGGGCATTCAAGCGTAAAGCTTGCGCATTCAAGTAGAACTTGAGCATCCAGTACACAGTGGTTGGGCTTGATAATTGTTGCTGGCGGCATAGAGCCTGTTTGTTACGGCTTTGAGTTAGTTGAATTGGTTACGGCTTGGAGCCAACTGAGATAATGGGCTTTGAGCCGCTGAGTGGTAGGCTTCGAGCCGCTGAGTCAATAACAGGCGTGGAGCCGTTGAGTAATGGGCTTCGAGCCGCATGAGTGGTGGGCTTCGAGCCACTGCGATAATTACGGCGTGGAGCCAGATAGTTACGGCTTTGAGCCTGTTGAGATGATAACGGGCGTAGAGCCGTTGAGTTGACAATAGGCGTGGAGCCGTTGAGACATGGGCTTTGAGCCACTGAATTGATAGTAGGCATGAGCGAGCATAGAGCTGCTGGTAGTGAATACGGGCATGGAGCCATCATGATAATAGGTTTTGAGCCGCTGAATTGGTAGATGTGGGCATAGAGCCGTTGATCCCTTTTAGCGAGCGTGGAGCTGCTGGATTTGCTTGATGATAGCACGAAGCAAGAAGCTATGGTGCCAATTGCAGAGTTTGCTCAGGACTAGTTACGAGGCTATTTTTCAGCCTCTTTGACTGGGCTTTGTCGGTTATAGATACCAAGCTTGGTATGGTCGATTCAAGGACCAAAATCCAGGAGAATCCTGCAATCCACATTTGAATAGTTTAGAAAACAGCAATGGATAGGACAATATGTAACAGGCTTGAAGTCGACCACGGGCCGAAGTCCTTTTATTTTACGGAAGCGAACCAACATGTTTAAACATTTATCGAAATCATAGGAGGCCACTAGTCCTCAGTGCGATACTTGCCAAGACCGCTTGTGTAACGATCCGGATTTTGGCCCTATTTTTTTTTTTTGAATATAAATATATATTGCTATCCCAAATTTTATTAGTTTATTTAAACTAACTAGTTCAATTATTATTATGCCTTATTCAGAATAATATTAAGATAATTACAGGTATATGTGGAGATATATAATAGTATACAAAATTCATTTTCCCTAGAATTAGGGGATTTGTTCCCACCACTTACAGCACATCCTCTCTCTTAATGATAAGGATAAAAATCTTTCTGCAGAGCAACCCCTTTCAAGTTGTTGTAGATAAATATAACTTTTCAAATGTATTTCTATCTTGTTATTAGCTAGTATTATAATCCGTAAACTCTTGTATTCTAATTTTTTAATTCCATTGTACGGATGAACTCTAGATGGGAAAAAAGAGGAAGAATAGAAAGAATACTAATCAATTCAATTAGTCTTATAGCCCTTGGACACTCCATAGTCGGCTCCTCCCATCTTCACCCACCTTCCCTCCACTCTCTCATATACCCTCTCTTGCTCTCTGAAAATCATATTGAAAACACACCACACACCACCGAAAATTCAGAGATAAATAAAAGAGAAAGAAAAGTTTCTAAGGTCCAACAATGGTGGACTGGAGAGAGAATACGAAGTGGGTTCTAATTCTGCACTTATCCGAATACAAATCTGCACTACACCAACTCTAGCACGACCCCGAGCACCTCCGAATCTATTCCCAATTATCCGAAGTCAGCCCCGGCGTCCCGTACGTTGCTCCATCATCTTCTCCGATTTTTCCGAAACCGACCAAACCCGTTAACCGCTTTTTCGGCCGGAACCAAGGTAGAATAATCGCTCTCCTATTTTCTCCTAAATATATTTAGTTTCTGTGTGACTATTTAGACGAGTTGAAATGGAAAAAATTATGTCCAAGTATCGGAAGTTACGGGGAAACTTGAAATGCTCTGTTTTCTGGAAAATGGAGAATGTTCACTGTACATGCACGTTGCTTTTTAAAAAGATGATGTACTGGAATTACAGTTACCCCCCTGTACTTACATTAGTTCCAGATCCAATCCTAAAATATGCGTTTAACTCATTTTACTACTTTATTAATTATTAGGAGGATAAATGCGTGTTTCGATTAACCTTTTTCTCGTAAATGTGAAAATAGTTGTATTGTGTATAGGTTGACATGAACTAAATTTTTCTATAAATAAATATTGTACAAGTTAGAATCAATAACAGTTAATATACTCCATTAATAAAATAAAGACTTATTAAGTTATATCTCTAGAGTTTAATAAAAAATAATAATAATAACTACGGTAGCTAAATAAATCACTTTTGCATATTAAAAGTTAGAAAATAAGGATTTCAATAAATGAAACAAAGTTTGCTACAACTACTGTAAGAAAGTAACTAAAGATATACAAGGATCATTACTTTATTTAACTAGGTACTTAGATTTATAGAGAATAATTACTTTGGAAGTTAGTTTTACTTAGAAGGTAAAAGTATAATTTATTAGCGGAGAACATATCCACATTAGATTAGAAATGGAGCAAATAAAATTGCTAAGTATCTTTTAACTACAAAGCTAGTAATGATAATACTTGAATTACATAGATTTATAAAACAACACCAATTCCCTTCTAGATTTTAATAAACTTTAGATATTGAATTAATTATACAATAACAATAGAACTGAAGAGATAATAGATTACAGAAAAATTTCCCTAAGGGTTTACAAAATTGCTATTGAAACCTCAAGTTTAATAAATTTAGTTAAGAAGTTAGTTGTTCGCTAAAAATTATAAGTAACTCGAAAGGCATTGGCCCAATCCAAATCCCTTATGTGTTTAATTATTTGTACCTATCAATTGTTATGTTGTTATGTCATTGAAATGTACCATTTATGAATTGAATTTTTATGGATTGTATCGTGTTGCACTTGCTAGTCGGACTTAGACTCTTGGGATGGTTTCGAGTAGTGAATACGTAGATGATGTTTAAGTAAAGGATAAAATGGTAAAGTTGATTGAGGACTTCGGGTACAGTATTTGGGATACGGTAAAGGATCCTAAATGCGGTACAGTGCCCAATGTGTGTGTGGAGGACGGTAAAGGACTCCGGGTACAGTATTTGGGATACGGTAAAGGATCCTAAATGCGGTACAGTACCCTGTGTGTGTGTGAAGGACGGTAAAGGACTTCGGGTACAGTATTTTGGGAAACGGTAAAGGGTCCCTGAATACGGTACAGTACCCAGTGTGTAGATTAGGGGTACGGTAAAGTACCCAGTGTGTAGAGTTGGGAGACGGTAAAGGATCCTGACAATGAGATAGTGCGACCCCTAATGCTGAGTTGTCATGGTGAGCTGTTCCTTTATTATGGTTGTAGGCGAATCCAGACTAAATACATAATTTAGCAGTATTCGCTTAGAACCCTGGTGCAGGACAAATAAAGGGAGAGTTATTCCATGGGACGGTCAAAGTTGGTGGAGGTGGGAGGAAAGGATCTCGCGGAGGGAATCCTTAGATTTCATGTAAGTTGATGGATAGTAAAGGAAAATATGATGTGCTATTATTCTGTACCTTCTGTGTATTATCAATGGTTATATTGTTAAACTGCTAATTGTAGAGTAAGGGTTGGTAGGATTGAGATTATTCTACTGGGTGAATTATCACTCACGGATACGTTTGTATCCTGGTAAATCGATTGCTTTGGCGATCAATTTGCCAGAGGGTGCAGGATATCAGGAGACTGAAAAACAGATCCTCTGCAAGTTGATCAGTACCAGGGTGAGGACGTCACAGTTAAGGAATGAGAGTTTGTCGAGTCTTGGATGTCTTACCCTTAGAAGCTCTGTTAGTTTGAAATATTGTTATTTGAATTTCCAAAAGTATTATCACGTTAGTCAACTTTTGTTTTATTTTTGGAGTTTTAAGACAATTAAGTAATTTTGAATTTAGTATTTGAGATTTCCGCTGCTAAACTCTGTTTAATAAAATTTCATTTCTTAAATCAGTCATATGAATTATTAAATCTATTTAAAAATGATTTAATTAACGTGTCCGAAAATCGGGGCGTTACATATGCATATTAATTTGAGTATTTAGAAAGAAACGCAAGCCCCCTGTTTAGGCCATGAATGCTTGACTTCTAGCTAAATCGTGCATGATGACAATGATCTAATTGCCCCTAGCATAGAAACATGTGATGCAAATAATAACGAAAGTGAGTGCAATGTTTTTGTTTGGCGGAGATCTTGGCGCGCTCTTGACAGTGCTGTGTGACAGCATTCCACAAAAGAGTTGAGGTGTTCCCCTGGATATGATGCTTCTTAGGCTGAGCTTTCTTCAAGTGTGTTGGCAGGGAGGTAGACTTTATAGTGCATCCCTTTGTTGCCCTTTATTCCTTGTATAGATATGATGGCCGTGATGCCTTGATGAACCTGCCTTGTTTGAGCATAAGAACACCTCATACTTGGGATTAGCTTATGCAACCAAGACAACTACTTTTGCTAAGCAAACATAAAGATGTACACGTGGAATACCAGGGTCAAAAAGGTCTATGCAAAAGACAAGGTGAAAATGATATGCAAACAAATCCACAATGTGTTCTGGACATCTCAACTTTCGCGTGTTTAAGCTAATGCTCCACTTTGATTTAGGGAGACCAAAAATGACTTTAAACTAGTTAAGTGATTATGACAAGATAGACTACAATACTCTAGCGACACTGCTGAAAATATTGTTTGGCCCAAGGCCCATCTAGTTACACTCCTCATGAAATGGGAAACTCATTTTATCTCCTCAAAAGTTTGTAAAAGCAATTGTGCTTGTATTGCTGTGTCAAAAATGTTTAGGATAAAATCAGCTTTGAAAGCTTTTCCTTGAGAATTTCAAGGTCATATCATTCTATCCATGCTCCACACTCACGTCATTCAATTATCAAAGAACATAGAATTATTTTTGCAAACCTATGCCCGTAGTCAATTAGGTGAGTTTGTTGCTTTGAGCTTGATTTGGTTGACTTGAGTTGGATTGATAAGCGCCTACTGAGACCCACATAAGAGGTTGGATACTTTTTGAGAGAAATGCATAAAGGGGATCATAGCCATGCCCCTTGTCTCACGTAATTCTCTATGCTGTGTGATTTGCCAAGATGATGCAAATTTCAGGATTTTTACCCTTCGTGTTAAGTTCCACATTGGTGATGCCCCTAGTGTCTAGGACCTTGCTACTAAGTCGTGTTCCCCAATCTGAGAGGACTTTGTTATGGACCATATTGTAGGTTAGGGTGTCGGCTTAAGAAAGGAATGGATGTAAAGGCTCAAACCTAATTTCTACTCATGCTTGGGTTTTAAAAGCTAGCAGCCATCTTCAACATTTTTTATCAACTCTTGTCGTCTCTTGTCTCACTTTGTGTGAAAGAGTTATTTTCTTCAAAAATGTCCTTTGGAAGAAATGTTTCTTTCAAAATGTCCCTTGCTTGATGGGGCGCTCATTCTTTCATTTGATTTTTCTTTCATCTCTCCTTGCATTATTTTTTTTGTGTATGCCCTAGTGTAGGGAATGACTGTCTAACAGGCTTTTCAAAAGAATTATCCAGAGGCTCAACGTGGCTAGCAAAGAATAAGTGTTTGGGATAGAGAAATGAATGCATTTCTTCATCTTGAAATACACGACAAAGTGTCAAGGATCCTTACCAAGAAATTAAGGGTTTCGATGTTTAACCAAGCGAATTTTAATCCTTTGAGACACATAGTAGATGCATGGGAACATGGCTAATTTCTCACTTTGTTCGTGCTCTAACTTTTGCCTAAACCGCCCTTACGGGTTTTCAATCTAGCGAGCTCATCATTTTTCTTCTCTTCATTTTTTTCCTTTTCTTCTTTCTCCTCTTTTCTACTCTTCATATTCAAAAGCATGTCTTGCTTATAGGTGATCTCTGTGAGGGTTCAGAAATGTGTTAACTCCTTATTAGCTCCACAGAAATGACGCGGGTCATAGCTTTGAAAAACTCATTCCGTGCTTTTGACAATTCAAGTGATTATGATGCGTTTCAAAAGATGTTATAAGATTACTTTGAAACTCTTGCAAATTGTTTTCAACGTTTGATGTTATCATGAGCATTCTATAGCAGCAACTCAGTACATAGGAAAATAGTTTGAAGATTGCGGCCGACCATAAGGTGCCTACGTATCTCAAAAAAAGAGAATTAGGTCATTCGTAGTTCAAGTTCGAAGAGACTCTTATTCACATTTCATGCTAGGTGCAACAAGTGGACTTACGACCAAAATAAACTCAGGACATAGACCTTTAAAAAGGAAACAGATATAGACCAAAATAGTAGCTAGGACTAGCTAGATAAGACTCCTCAAAAAAATTGACTCTTAGCCTAAGACGTGACAGGCATGGATGCTGCTGCTGCCCAGTGATCAAACTCAGCTGGATCAATCTTCTCTTGATCGATGAGGTCTCGGATCACATTCTTGAAAGCCCCACATTCTCTGATAGAGTGGCCATTTACTTGGTGGTACTTGCAATACCTTCCGCCTTTTTGTATAAAATTTGGAAATTTTGGCTGTAACGGCTTCAATACCCCTTTTGCTTCCAAGATACAGAACACCTCTTCCAAGTTCATTCTAAGAGGAACAAAGTGTCTCTTTTGCCTGCAGTCGAGATGGGATTCCACCATTTTAATATTACTGTTGCTTATGTTCATCTTACAGTTGTTTTTCTCTTTGAGAGATTCCTGGTTTAGATCAATGGTATTGAGAAGAAGTTGCTTTTCATGTTGCTGCTGCAAATTGTTCACCACCATTTCAATTTGGTTGTCCTCAATGGAATAAGTTTCTCTCTGAGCTGTCCTTTTCAGCCATCTAGTAGGGGGAGGTGGAGGTGGAGCTTGAGCTTGTGGAAGACTTCTTTGCAAACTGTGAACAACGGTGGCTAGGGCAGCTACTGATTCAACCAATACGTTAACTTTAGCAGCCAGAGCTTCAATCTTCTTGTCGGCCATTGCTGTCACGTCTAAGACCAAACCCAAAATTTAGAAAAAGCAAGAACTTAGCTACGCTCAGGTTGAGATGTCCAAAATCAAGTGTCTATGCAACGCATACATCAAACACACTTATTGCCCTTAAAATGCAAATCTAGCATGCTGGGGGGCTTAACCAAATGATAATTGATGTTGACATATGATCATGCAATATGCTATAAGAAGAAAAGAGGGTAATTGACCCCTCTTTTGGTTTAGTCCCCTGTATGGTTAGAGAAAGGCAAACAAAATGATATACATAGCACCATAGCTACTTTCACGAATTATGGATGAGACATGAATTGCAATTCATCTATACGCATGAGTTTATCGGATACTATAGATAGCCAGCCATTTTTGATATGGATGATTCTTAAGACTTGTTGCTACCCCTTAAGATACCACTTCCAAGCCAATCCATATTATGAGACAAACCGAAAAGGTTGAGCATATGACTAAAACAGAAAGTAGACTCGGAGTCCATTGCTGTGCTAACGGCTATTTGAGTGTTTCAGAAAAATTTGTCATTTGAGGATTAGACTAGGCATTGCAAAAAGTTTTGAAAGTTCTTTCAATTCTTGGTTAGGGAAGACTCTTTCTCAAAATGTGATTGAGGTAATTGAAATTCACTTGATTATTTGCTAGCACATTGGTAACCTCCTAAATTTTACCAGCTTGTTGAAGTAAGCATGCTCAAAATTTTGAATTTTTGAAAGATGGGTTGCTAGGCCGCTTTGAAAATAGGAACCAAAGTCCTACACTTGTCATGCTAAATCATCCATGGAGTATTGCAAGTTCTATCCATAGTATCCTTGACTTTGCATACAATCATCCATAACCTGCTCTACTACCTTGCACTCCCTCTTTCCTTTAGCCTCGCAAGGCAAAGATTGCTAAGGCAATCCCTAGTTCAATTGCCGACGAGGCGGCCAGTTGTTCGATTTCGTTCTAGAAATCCATGCTTTGCGATGCTTTAAGTAAAGCGGGAGTGTTAAGTAAGCAATGATGCTTTCAACTTACCGAAAATATATCTTGCAGGTAATTGCATGCCTCAGTGCTTAGCTATAAAGACTTAGAGTTAGGGCTCTTAGTTCATGCCCCAACCCTTCTGCACAGAAAGCGGTATTAAAACAACATATATAGGGTGTGAGGAAGAACTTCTAAAACAAGATGCAAGTAGATTCCTAACCTGCAGGATCCTGTCTTATTTTGATAAGTTCTATGGCTCTCTAGCACATGGAAGGTTTAGGTAGTCTCAGGGTGCTTCGTTGTCAAAGGGTACCAATCCTTTCACCAACCCATCATAGGTGGCAATTGGGTAATTCCCTTTTTGATATACCACTAGGTACAAGTGACTGTGGAGTTTGCTGGAACCCCTAACATAGCCCGTGTCATGTCGGGATATTAGGTGAACTCAACGAGGCTTGCCTGCTCGATGCATATGATAAAATGAATTAAATAAGGCATGTATTAGTCTTATGTTGAACTTTCTGGTTATGGCTCTCACGTCCCCAGCAGAGTCACCAGAAAACTGTAGACACCTCCCGAACAGGGTGTGGGCTACCACAGCCCCGGGTGGATATCGGGGCGACCCGTAAAATAAGCGCCTCGCCTTTTAGAATCGATTTAAAAAAATTTTGAAGAGTCGCCACCCGGGTTTGTGGTTCGCCACCCGAGAAACCGTTTTATTTGAAAATGATCGATTTGAATTTGAAAACCAGAGATTCGTTCGAAAAGGGTTCGGGAGCCACGTTACGAGGGGGGAAGGGTTTTACGGCACCCCCCTCGCCCGATTCGAAATCGGTCTCTACTGGACATTCGTGGGATTTTTCAAAAGATTTTATTTCATTAAGCAATTAGCAAGTATTTACAGTTATGTCAAGTATAGAAAGGTGCATGCATGTGCATGTGAACAGTGGGTAGATGAGAAATGGTGATAACATGCAAGAACGCTAGAAGCTGGAGCATCCTGTCACTTATATACTTTCGAGCGCTCGGAAGTACTCCCGAGAGCTTGGGAGTATTGCATATCTAACCTGCCACTCATGTTAGTCCAACAGAATACAATGGAATATAATACTGGAAACACAAACTAGAATGTTATTAAGTACTCTACAGGTTTGACAGATGACCCAATAGATTGAGAACAGATCTCACTCTTCTGGGCCATGCAATCTTACCTTTCTGGAAAATGGTTTAACAGCTACAAGAGGCCACAAGAGATACATGCATGACCATGCAAATGCAGTACAAGAATTAAGATGGGAAGAAATTTGAGTAAGATGACATGCAGCATACTCCCGAGCGCTCTGGAATAGATTCAAGCGCTCGAGAACGATCTTTTACACTGCCAGACTGATCACCACCAACTGACACCTTATTTTGACATTCTGATGTGGTAGATCTACCTCTTTCTTTTGAATGTGAGAAATTACTCTTTTCATCATGCTGAAAGACATGCTTTTACACTTCCTTTATGTGAAAATGATTCTTACCCTTTTGAAAATCAGACCAACCACATCAAAACATTTCAAGAAAGCCATTTTGCTTGGGATCACTCTGCATGTTAGTTTAGATGCCAGAAAAAATGGAAAATGGGACTGGTCTCACTCTCGAGCGCTCCAGAGTATTCCCGAGCGCTCGGGAGTGTTTCCAGTGATGCGTGCATGGAAAATACACTCGTATCCCTTTGCTCTTGCTTTAACACCAAGGCATTCCCATCACACTTCCAGTATTGAGGACCAGAATGAGCTGGGAAGCCTCCCTCAGAAGGAGAAAACAGCCTTGTCTCTTGCTCAATACCAAGGTATGAAGCTTTTACCTTTTGCTTAGAACTTTGCTCCTTAAAAAAAAAAGGCTTGGAAGATAGAAACTCCAAGGGATCAGATGCTGGTGATAGTATGTATTCCTTCTATCTTCTTGATGCCTTGGATGTTTGATTTATTCTTGCTTTTGAAAAGGGAGTTTTTTTTTTTTTTTTGCTTGCCAAAGGATGAGAGCTATTATTTTTTTTTGCTTTGAACAGTCTGAGAGGGCTTCTAGAGAGAGAGAGAGCTCGTGCTCTGTTTTAGCTGAAGAAGGCCTTATATAGGCAAAATGTAGCATATGGTTTTATTTTGGAAAATATCATTTAGAATCGAAAGAAATCTCAGCTCTGACTCATCCTCTGACTGAGGTTGAGTGAGGTCTAAGGCTAAGACCCGTTCAAACGGCTGTAATGATGGTTGCATGGATAGTGGGGCAGCTCCCTCATCCATTGGGCAGTACAAAAGTCTCAAGTGCTTGAGAGTGATCTCGAGCGCTTGGGACTTCACTCTCGAGCGCTCGAGAGTTGACTGGTCAATGGTTTTGGAAAAGGTCTGGAGCGCTTGGGATTGATCCAGAGCGCTTGAAAATGATTTTGGACATTTTATTTCCCTTTTAAAGTCCTTCAAGGAGCATCGTTCCATTTGTCTAAGGCTTGTTCGATCCCATATTCATCATCGGGGAGCCTCCGGGCCACGAATCAAGGAAATTTGAATTGTCCAAATCGGGGTGTCTACACAGGGCATCACCATACAGTTAGATCATCATGAGTTTGCACGATTGGTTGCTCGCTTCATAAACCAAGATCGTGGATACTTCCATGGCTAGAGGTATCACCACACGATAGCGGTTATCATCAAAATAGAGTCGCCGCCCAGTTTGTTAAAACTAGGAAAATAAATAGAGATTTTGGTACGGAAGCCAAAAGTACAGTAAGGGTAAGGTGTTAGGCACCCCTCTCTACCTAGCCGCGAGGCTAGCCCATAATCATTCAACATAAGACATATAGATGCTTTATCTATCCATACACGTAGTCTGTTTTTATGCCTTAAACAGTTAATAAGGTGAGCCGAGACTCTAATAAATCATGCATCAGAAAGCAATAAACAAATCAAAACTGTGCCAGCAGATCGATTACTCGGCCGGTGAATGGATGTCACGGCCGAGGAATTGGGCTGGTTTAATGTACCGGCCGAGGCATCGAAGCCTCGGCTGGTGTTCTTCCTCACACCAGACAGAAAGTTTAACAATCAATCAAAACGCTACGATTAACGACATAAAACATTAAACAAACCAAACCAGAGGCCGTTGGGCCTCACCACCTTGATCCCTCAGTTGCTTGATTGCTTCGGATCGATGGGGATCGACTGATTGATTGCTACTTGGACGAAACCCTAGGGCTAGGGTTTGGAACTCCGGGGTTGGATCGTCGGATTGATGGCCGCCTTCGGGAGGTTAGGGCTTTTGTAGAGAGGGATTTTAGGAGTATATAACCAGAGTTTCGTGGCTTGAATGTATATGGATCTCAGGAATTTTGTGTCTATTTGGGTGTATCCGAGGGTCTCTTTATATAGGCAAGGGGGTGACTCACTCGGTCCAATCAAATCACGGGGTTGCAATTGCACTTGCATTGCAACTCAAACTCTTCATTGCAATCTCTGAACGTGGCCCGAACGCATCGAAGAGGCGGCGGGATTGGATCAAACAACCGACAAAAGGTTCGAGAGTCTGGAAAAAGGTCGATCTGGCGGCCGAGCAAAGGATGTGGCGGCCTGGAAATGGATGTGGCGGCCGAGCCATTGATCTGGTGGCCGAGGCTTCGATCTCTCAGGGAGATTTTTGGTGCAACAGGTTGCTCGGGTGAGGAATGGATGTTGAGGCCGTGATACCGATGTTACGGCAGTCCGATGGATTTTCCTAACACACTATCTTTCTATCTGAAAGGCTATTTGGCTCTGGATTGGGTCCTCTAAGTGGCTCAAAGTTCGAACCATAAGTCCAGGGCTTTCACAAGAAAGCAATCAGCAATCATCGAATCCGTATCATCATCGGGATGGTCCCAAGGTGGGAGTTGAAATAATCGTTAGGCCAAATTGGGGTGTCTACAGTTCGGGGGCTGAGAACTCAGAGGTAGGGAGAATGGAGGAAAAATTAGGAGGGTAGTTCAAAAGAAAGGAAAAGAAAAAAATAGATGGGAAATAAGTATACAAGAGACGACGTCGTTTTAGGAGGGATAAAATTTTGCGGGTTTTTTTCTGGAACCATTGGCTCGCATAGTTTGACTAAAAATAGCATTTTTTTTAGCAAAGCCGATTTTAAGTACTTTTTACCGACATTCTATACCTAATGCCATTTTAAGTCAATTTTAACCGGCATTAATATTAATGCCTTTAATAACTAGTTTTACCAGCATTTTATGACATGCCAGTAATAAAAATGCCGCTAAAACCACATTTTCTTGTAGTGCCTAATGCTACTGTTCATAAGCCATGTATCATAAATAATACTGGTGTTATTCATGAGGTCGTCTCTGGCTATGTAACCTGGTCTGGTATAATATTCTATTGGTATAAGATCATAACTAATGTGACTCTTACTAGCTCCTGTATCTATCATGGCTTTAAGCTCTATGACTTTCCTTGGATTTTTACCTCTAGCCAGTAACAAAATTTCACAATTTATTTAATAAGACTATTTTCTCCAATTCTATTGACTGATTCTATAATGTTATAGTGATCTTCTATGAGTTCTGGTGATTTTAAAGGCTGGTTTTTCTCATATAACTGATTTCTTAATCTGCTATTCTCTATTCTATATGTTTCTATTTCTATAGACAAGAGTTCTATCTTCTTTTCTAATTCACTTATCTGTTTTTCAAACTGAAATTTGGTTCTATCTAAATTTAACCTAACTGTGGCTGCTTCTAGCTTAGCTTCTTGGGTGCTAATTTTGAACTTTGGTTCAACACTGGTTGTTGTATGTTTCCACTTAAGTCTATTAAATCTCTATGTATCTGGTGATTCTTCTTAAGACAAAATTTACAAATGTTTTTCTTACAATTATCACATACACTTCTAAATAATCTGAAAGGATAACCTTTGCATTCTGAGCAAGGTTCACTATCTTGGCCTATATTGTGTTGCCACTGGTGTATACATTCTATATGAGAACTTTTAATCATAAAGGTATATTCTGGTATATAACTAGGAAGTTCATCTTTTAAACTACTGCTGCTATCACTGTCCAATTCTCCTAAGAGGTTTATTTCTTCTGGTTCTGTGCTGATTAGACTATATATTGATTCCGTATCACTATCTTCTAATTTCATTTCTATGAACTTAATATTATTGAAATCTTCTAATTCTGCTCTAAGATTTGCATTTTCTGTAGTTTTTCTGTTTTTCCCCTTATTAGAGCATATGTTTGCTAAATGATCTTCTGAGTCACATATAAAGCACTTACATTTGCGGGTTTAAGTTGATTGGACTCTTTTCCTAAAATGTTTTTTAGGTTTTGGCCTAAACTATTGTTTACTGGGTGTCTGCTTATAAGACTGACTTTTCCTATATCTTTTTCTAGGATAACAACCACGTTTCTGGTAACTATAGTTATATCGTCCTCCTGCCTGGGCTATCTTTTTATGATACTTATTGGCTTTCTTCTAATATTTATAAAATTTATTTTTCTTTTTCTTCGGTTTTTCTTTGCAATATCCATACTGTTATGGAGTATATATGACCTAACTAAAAAAATTTAACTTGTTTTTCTTTATACCTTTCTGGATCTCAATTGTAGTGCACTTATCTCTGAGTACTACAAATGCAAACTGAATTCTAGGACTAATTCCTAGATGCTGGTTTTCATCTCCATTGGTGGCTCTCCATTTTTCCTATATCTCTTCTCCTAATGGGCCTGGAAGTTTTCTAAAAAATTTATTACTAATTTCTAAGTCTAATGCACTACCTGTCTGTGATGCAAGGGCTATAAAATAATTGCAAAAATTGACTATATATTTTCATTTATGTAATCTAAGTTGTTCTAACTGTCTTATAGCTACATTCTGGTAGGTTGTATTTCCTCTATTAGGATCTGCTCCTATAATTAACGTTTTGATTAAACTGGTAAAATTATAAATATTTGGTCCTTGGGCAACTAAAGCTGCATATTGGATTTCAAAATCCCTCTTATAAGCTTCTACAATTCCTTTTGTTATATCTCCTAGGAATGATTCACAATATGACCACATCTCTGCTGAATAGTGCCAATTGGTCATTTCTAATAGTTTTCTAACTAAAGCTTGTTCCCATCTATCTATTACTGCTTTTATGAAACTGGGGATCGAATGCTGCAATATCAAGCATTAATCATGTTCCTGCTTGTGCCATAAGGGATATATCTCTGTCTACTGGTAACCTTTTTCCATAGGTTTTGTATTCTAATTCTTAGGTTGATGGTTCAATTCTAGATCTACTAATTGGAATGTTTCCCATTTCATATACTTGATTTGGGAGTACTAGTGGAGTATTGTCATATGTTTCCATTTTGTCTTCTACCATATGACTTTCTATATTTTCAACTGGTGATTGATAATATTTGGATCTGGGATCTGAGTGACAATATAGATCTTCTACTGAAAGATTGTTCTTTCTACTGGGATCATAATCTAAATTTTTTTGACTTAAGTACTTAAATGGTCCTTACAAAATAGAGTCGATTTCATTTTCGTCCTTGTAAAATTTTTTGTGTCAATTTTGTCCTTCCAGTTTGTGACTCAATTCAATATCACCCTTGCTGTCAACCAGTGGATGGAATTCACCCTTGCCGTCCTTCCAGTTTGTTACCATGTTTATAATGCAAATGGTTTAAGGTTTTCCGCCCAAAAGATGTTTACTACAGGAACATCATTAGTTTATATGCTAATTTTTTCAGTGGGGGACAAATTTAAAGTGTGCGTGGTTTTCTATACCTTTCACCTACTTTTTTCTCTGTTAAAAAATGTCTGTTTTGTACGTATTTGTGGTCCCCTCTTTGTACACATTTGGGTTCAATCTGAAATGGCCCAACGGTCAATGCACATGGCCTTTGGCCATGTACCGTGGTTTTTTAGCCGTTTAGGCCTCCGGAAGCTCAAATTTGCCGTTCAAGAAAATATTTGACTTGCAAATAACTTGGGTAAGAAAAAACCAAATTAGGTCGTTAGTTTGGGAGAAGTCTTATAATTTTCCCTATTTTCTAGTTTTGCTATTATTATGAATTTTTTCATTTTTAATAATTTCCGTTATTAATCAATTCGCTGTCCGTTTTGAGGCCAATCAATTAGAGTTAGGGTTTTTCTACGTATTTAACAAGTTCTAAGCCTTCAGGGCAAGATAGTGATTGATTATTATTCAATGAAAAGAGTATAGAGAGCGTTTTCTCTAAACCTATATCGTTTGTGATTTTTTTTTTGTTGCACGTTCGTAATGTAATTGAATGGCAGATTGATCTTGTGCGTCTTTTTTTGGCAGAAAACAATGTGGGTAATATTGGGGGAAGAGACGTGGGCCATGTAGGTACCAAATAAGGCTTCTGTTATCCAAGTAGGTGAATTCTGTTCACTGGTTGACGGCAAGGGTGATATTGAACTGAGTTACAAACTGAAAGGACGAAATTGACACAAAAAATTGTACAAGGACAAAAATGAATCCGACTCTATTTTTGTAAGCACCATTTAATTATTTAAGCAAAAAAAAATTCAAAAAAATATATATTATTTTGTAATAAATATTGTCTTTGGAACTTGGAACTATTTTCTAACTCTAGATGTTCATACTCGAGTTTGTGGGTATAGTATCCTTCTAAAATCTGGTAATCATAATAATTTAAATCTGGCCTATAGACTGGCTCTAAAAGTTCTTTTACTCTGATTATGTCAGATTCACTGAATTTAACTAAATGAAAAATTTTAGAAATGGGCCCCCTAGTTTGCACGAATTCTCTTTTTCGTCCCTCTAGTATCAATTGTGTTACTTTTAGCCCTATAGTTTGCATTCTGCCCCAATTTGGTCCCTCTCGCTTACGGCGTTAATGAAACTAACGGGATTGGAGGACAAAATTGCCATTTCACCTCACAAAGGGACTAAATTGAGATTTTATGCAAACTAGAGGGACTATTTCTACAATTTTATTTTTTACTTTTGTTTTTGTAAATAAATTTAAAATACATCATATGTAATATATTTCTCATCTCATTTATTTTGAATAATCAAAACATGTTGAAATTTTTTAAAGTTTTTATTATATATATCACAAAAAATATGAGATAATTCGAAAATCAACCCCTATGTTAAATGTCTTGGTATTGTATTTTTTTTCAATTGAATTTTCACTCTCGTTATTTTCTTTGTCACATGATTAAATACGTAACTAATACCACAAAAATGCATTTTAAAGGAACTTCTAATGAGAATTGAACACGACCTTGAATTGGAGAAAAGAATGGGAACAATAAAGCATTACGAGTAAATTCTGTTATCATACGTTCGGATTTTACTATTTAGACCCCGTTCTGTTAAGAGAAATAAGTACTTTAAAAAAACTGAAATTGACCAATTGATACTTTTCTTTGAGTAACTAAAATAAATCGTAAGGATTTATTTATATATTTGCATACTGATCACATTTTCATCTTGATAAAAAGCATGTGGTGGTTTGCCAAATGTTCCATTTCAGTCCACGAAGATGAAAAAAAAGAAAAAACATGCTTATATATAAAAGCACCTCTCTTCTGGGTTCAGATTAAAAGTTTCGAAAAGGAATTGAATCTGTAATTAATTGTTCGAATTTACTCAAAGACTATTACTGGAGGCCCGGAGCAAATTCAAACCATTGATTATTTCAATGTGTGGTTCAGATTTGTATTGTGCCTTCCAGTTCAAGTTACTTGGACCGAAGGGGTACCAAATTGATTATTTGGATCCAAAGGAATCCGAATTAGCCCGATCTCTAAATGCGATTTTAATATGTACAAAAATATACGTTTTAATCTTCTTGGTAACTTCTGTGTATACGATTTTCAGCAGCCCATTGTGGCTTAATAATTAAGCCGGATAATTTTTGTCCGTGCTCAAATTTTCTCCGCCTTGTTAGTTTCGTTTCAAATTTTTTTGAACCGTTGATTTTTCTCAAACAGGAAGAACCTAAAAGGAAAAAACTATGATTCAACATCTTTAAAAAATCAAAGACAAGCATAAACAAAAAATTTGAATACCAAGACATTTAACATAGGGGTTGATTTTCGAATTTTCTCATATTTTTTGTGATATACGTATATAATAAAAACTTTAAAAAATTTCAACATGTTTTGATTATTCAAAATAAATGAGATGAGAAATATATTACATATGATGTATTTTAAATTTATTTACAAAAACAAAAGTAAAAAATAAAATTGTAGAAATAGTCCCTCCAGTTTGCATGAAATCTCAATTTAGTCCCTCTGTGAGGTGAAATGACAATTTTATCCTCCAATTCCGTTATTTCATTAACGCCGTAAGCGAGAGGGACCAAATTGGGGTAGAATGCAAACTATAGGGCTAAAAGTAACACAATTGATACTAGAGGAACGAAAATGAGAATTCGTGCAAACTAGGGGGACCATTTCTAAAATTTTCCCTTAACTAAATGATTTAATGTAAAGTGGGGCTGTTCATATGCCATATACATATGTTCTGTTTCTGCATCTGAATTTCTAGCAAATTCTGTATGGATAGAGCTACTTACATCTGAATGTCTACCTGCTGAAACATAATTACTGAACCTAAGATTTACTTTTCCCATACTGTTGGTATAGAAACTGTTATTACTGGGCCTAAGTTACTGCTTTGGCACTAAATTTGTGACTTTCCATTCAAGTCCCGATAGCATTTCTGAATCACATTTCTTGGCTTCTATAACTTGGATTCCTTTAGTTCCTAAAGCTTTCAAGGCTTGGTCCGTTCTCAGCTTATATTTGGTACTGCTGTGATTACTTAACTTTCCTATGAAATTTACACATACTAAAAGATTGTGAGCATCAGGGATCATGTGATAACCCCTTGTTTTAATACCTATGTGAATATGCTGGTAAAATTCTTTAAGTCTCATATGGAAATATGGTATGCAATAGACAATTTGACAATTACTGTTCATATCTAATTCCATGCTTCTTATTAAAGCTTGTTCTTGGTTCGTAAATCTATTATCAAAAATCATAACCAACACTTTGGTTCCTAAATCCTGTCTGGCTAAACCTTTTACTCCTATGGTAATTAAACCTAAGTGTATGAGGCTTAATCTTAACTATTTAAGCTCATTGAAACTTTTCTGACTAATCATTTCTAATATTTCTAACTGGTCTTCGTTTATAACACTTACTGGTTTTTCATGATAGCTATTATAAGTTCTAACACCTTTGTTGAAGAAATTCTGTGATCAACATAATACTGTTGGATCTAAGAGTTCTAAACTGTGATTTCTGAATCTATCTAACTGAACATCTAGATCTATAATTCCTTCTATTATATTTTCTTCTATTGATTGTTTTCCAAATACTCTATTAAGTAAAGGAATTCCACTGACTTTGGTTTTACTACTGGATGCCATTATCAGATTTCTGAAGACTAAGAAGATTGGGGAATTTCTGGTTTTTTACCTTTGTTTGGATCTGGAGTACCAAATATGTTATAATAAAAGGTATGATTTTGTAAAGATCTGTTGGATCTTTTGGGCTCTAGATGTCCTGTTGAGGCTAATAGACTAATCTGGTTTATCTTGAAAGTTAGGGCTTCTAAAGCTTTATCTTTCTGGAGTTTATCTACGTTGATAGATAACTGATCTAACTTTACAGATGTTTCTGCTAATCTATGGCTAAGACTTATCAAAAGCTCAATAATGGTGTTATTTTGCTTGATAACGGTCTCGCCTGTTTTACCAATTGGCTTAAAACTGGACAATCCGATGGGATCTGGTTGAATTTTTCCTAAATTTTCTAATGCCATTTTATAAAACAAATTATCACAACTATTCATTCTCCATTGGCTAGTTTCTTAACTTCTTCTAAAAGGATTTCTGTTTTCTGGAGTTTACTGTCTATTTCTATTTTGACTTGGACTGAGTTTTGCTTAATTCTATCAATTTCAAATTTAAGACTCTTTACTAAATTTCTAGTTTCTGTTTCTATGTCTATGTCTTTTGGCTGAGTAGTATCTAACTTACTGGTTAAATCTATTATATCATGTTTACAGGGTAATTTATCTGATATTATAAACTGTTTTTCTTCTAGCTTACTAATTCTTCTTAAGATTTCTGAATGTAAATTTTTAAAATAGTCTAAATTCTCTGACTGTCTACTAAATCTAAATCTGTTAATCTTTTCTAAGATTTGAGTGGTTTGTTCAAGAGATTTTGTTGAAAATTCTTCAAACTGATTTCTGGTCACTATATTACCTTTAACTTCTAAGCTAAATTTTTTATCTAAACTACTACTAAGGGCTTGTTTGATAACTTAAATTCAGTACTTAAAACTGAATTAATTAAGTAATAAGTGATTCAGTAGGTTGATAACTACATTTTATATTGCTTAACAAATTAAGTACCACTTAAAATTTAGGCTAAAAAGTTGAAAAAAATTAAATAGTTTTGAGCTACTTAATTCTGGCTGAATTTTTTTGTACTTACATTTAACCATCATACCACAACCACAACCACTCTCACCAACATCACCAACATCTCCACCCCAACCACCACCTCCACCACTCCATCACCACCACCACCACTACACCACCGCCACCACTCCTCCACCACCACCAGCTCCACTACTCCACCACTTCCTCCACTACCACCACCACCATCACTACACCACCACCACCTATACCACTCCACCACCACCACTCCTCCATCACCATCTCCACCACCACCACCACCACTACCATAACTACAACACCACCACCACCGCTCCTACCACATCCACCACCACCACTCTCACGTACCACTCCACCACCACCACTAGCAACACTACACCACCACTCTACCACCTCCACCACTCCACCACCATCACCATCTCCACCATTCCACCACCACCACCACCTCCACATCCACCTCCACCTCCACCATTACAATAAGTATATTATGATTGTTAGTAAATTAAGAAAGAATTGGAACAAAATTAATTCATCATTTTTTTTAATTCAGTACTTAAAATATATTTATCAAACAGCTTTTCAGCTTAAAAATTTCAACATTCAGCTTTCAGTTTCAGTTTTTAGTTTTATCAAACAGCCCCTAAGTTGTTCTACTAATTGGAAACCTGTTTTAATCTGGATATTCTGTTTTGATTGTTGAGATCTAATTTCACTTAAATTAGGATTAATTACCTTAACTAAGTCATCAATCATAATAAAAGCTAAATAAAATTAAAAGGATAAAATTAAACAATAAAGATCTATAATCTGGCTACTTGAATTAACAAATAGTACTGGTGGCTCTTATACCAATTTTTGTAAAGGTACTGGTAAAATTAAATTGCGGAAATAAAAATACATGAGAAAGGGGTCTTAACTATAATTAATCAAAAGTTCTGACAAAGTGTTCTAAAGGTACTATAATTTGTTTATAAACTGTTGAAAGTTATGGTCTAAACTATAATTTTTGCACTACCTTACGCGTAGTGGTACTAACCACACATAATCTTTTTCTTTCCTGTCCTGTTTTTTGGTCGTGGGTTGGTATCCTGCTTCTTAGCTTTTCTGTTAAGAAAACACTCGATCTTTCTCTTTGGAATTTGGGATCTTATCCGCTAAGGTTTTGTTTTTGGGTTTTTTGGAATTTTTTATTTTGTTCTTATTTAATTTCTTTTTTCATGTTTGATCGTTTTGGGATAAACTTTTTACCCTTATTGATTCGTCTTGACGAGAGGATTCAAAAAAATAAACTTTTTCACTTTTATCCAAATATTTTTATCAAAACCCAAAAAGCCAGTTTAACGGAACTTAGCTCACCCATGCACGCCATATAACCATCTAAAAAAACACATCATCTGAAAAAACAACTTTGCAACCTCTTCATTGTGAGGAGTAAGACAACGAGCAGTGTAGAGACCCGTATTTTCAGAATTAGTTTAAAATGTTTGATTAATGTTAGAATATGGAATAAATAAGGGGTTTATTGAATTTAGTTGATTTGGGGCCAATGTGGTAGAATTGAAAGTGGAGGGAGTGCAAGTGTGATTTATGTGTATATCCTAATATATATATATGTGAGTGTGTGTGTAGGGAATCAAAATCCTAATTCTCCCTCTCTCTCTCAAATCAAAATCCCAATTCTCCCTCTCTCTCATCTCCTGGCCTCCCTCTTTCTCTCGGCCTCTTCTTTCTCTCTCTCTCTCTCTTTTGCTCCTTTGAGCTCAAAACCCACCAATCAACCTTAACACCTTCATACTTCGACCTTCAATTCATCTCCTACGCTTGATTCGAGCCTTGGATCGCGTGAGTTCGTGCTAGAATTCATTCTTGGAGGATTTGGATGCTTGGAAAGCTAGGGCTTGATTGTTGAAGTTTGATTTTCGATCAATGATCATCGATGTAGGGATTTTTTGCTCATTTTATATGTTTATGAGTGATTTATGTGCTTAATCCTGCCATTGATCGTCGTGTTTTGTTATTGAGTTTGTTCTTGAAAATCTGCATAATCACTGCTCCTCGAAACACTGTGGTATCGATACAACACAAGGTTATCTTTCTGAGCAGAGAATGTTGTATCGATACGACTTTGGTGCGTACAGGACCTTAAGTCCAGTTTTGCTCCTGCTGCTTCTCCGTCGATTGTTTTAACCTCCGATCACTTCTAATTCCTTTTGGACACCTCCAAACCAATTTCAAGCAAGCTTAATTAAATTCCTTTGGTTTACTTAAGTTATCCTCGTCTCGTTGGCTTTTCGTCGTTAGAGAAAGAGTAGTGTCTTACTAGGTAAAACTTAATCGAAATGTATTTATGGGATTGATGGTACTTGAGAGTCATTGTGGCATGAGGTGATGTATGCTATAGGTATGTTAGGTGCTATGACTTGATGTGGCGAATGATAGGATGAAAAAAGCGTATTGTAGAGAGGTTATCGTGTATCGTAGGATATGAGGTATGACGTGGGGCGCTTTGTTGGTCGATAGGGGTTTGCCTAGTGATCCGGAAGAGAATAGGGTAACTTGTATCTTCGTGCTTTGTCTTGATTGATCATCCTAGGTTCCTTTGGCACCCATTCTATAGATTCTTATTTAGAACCAAGCCGGTGGCCTGTCGTGGAGTTGTTATGGGTTCGGTACATGACGTAGGGCGTCGTGATAGATTTTGAGGGATAAGGTGAACTTAAGGTAGTTATTAATGTACAATAGGACATGGTTATGAGTTGTAATACATTGAATGATGATGAATGAAAGATTGTGTAACGACCCGGTATTTTCTAAACATAAAACTCCAATATACATTGCGTTTCAAACACTTCTAGGCCCTTATTCTCTCCATAAATGAATTACATCACTAAAATAAATTAAGCTGCCAGGTAAATAATCTTCTAGATTCTCCAAAATGATCAACTCTTCTAAGACCTCTCCAACTTAATCCTTACGTGTTCCAATTCAATTTCCACTAATCTGGCTCCACACCTGAAAAAGAAATTATCCGGGAAGTATACGATACAACAGAATAACAAAACTCATAAGTGGAATCAATAAACGATAATCGACCACCAAGTCGAAGCAACAATCACAAGGGATCTCATACTATGTCCTTCTTAGTACATGACCAGTGACACTCCCCCAATACCTTCCTCACCGAGTCATCCTCGACCCATTCTGGATATTGGATAGGCTATTGGTGCATGAGTTCACTCAATCCCTGTACTAACAATTCTATAGTACTCAGCCAACAATATCATATTCGATACCAATTATTCCACTTTTCAACAATATTCCACATGATTGAACAAAGATCATGAGATAATCAAAGGAGTACAAAGATGAGAATGAAGAAAGGATTCCGGAAGGAGGAAGCATATCGTATACAACCCGGATTACCTCAAATAAATCGCCACCGTTGAACCTCATGCATAGTCGAGTAGTACTACTCCACACCAATTGAATTTGGTCTATCGTAAAACACCTCAGTTCCCCCCTATTTTCTCTTCTTCTTTCTTTACCGACTACTTTCTCTCATTTCTCTCTCTCTAACATTCTCCAATTGAGTGAAGTCTATGGTGTGTGTGTGGTGTGCTGGAGATGAGGGAAGACCTATTTATAGTAGAAGATTAGTGAATAATTCCAATCATATTCCTTCCTTAATTAATATCCAGCGGAATAATTCCAAGAATATTCTTTTATGCCAAAGCATATTCCTAGAATAATAAAAATCTAAGGGTTTGATGCCAAGAATATTCTTAGAATAAAATCTAGGGAAATCTAGTAAATCTAAACAAAAATCTTATAATATCTAAACAAAATCTGGTGGATTCTAAAGGATAAGATCAAATCTAATAAAATCTAACAAAATCTTATCCTAATCTTATCCAATCTAATCTTATCCAAATCATATCTAATAAAATCCTATATTGTCTCACAAAATCTAGGAGTACAATCTATTCTAATCTTATCCTAGATTTTTAGGATTATGAAGTAGGACTAGGGTTTCCTAGAAAATCTGGGTATTATATCTACAAAAATACTTTAATAAAATATTTAATTTTATTCGAAAAATGACGTGAAAATTCGGGTCATTACAGATTGTGACTTTTTAAAGTGTTATATTCTTGTATTCGGATTGATAATGTATATGTGTTGTGTGAGTTGTTAATTTTGAATTGAAGGTCCTGCGACGCAAGGTGTGGTAATGCGAAGACTCTAAAGGGCCCGCAACGCAAGGTGTGGTAATGCGGAAACCCGAGTGGAAAGAATTCACTTAACGCAATGTGTGGTAATACAATCGAATGTCTCAAATGATGAAGGAAGTTATGATTGCCTTATTGAAGTTCATGTTGTTGTTTGGGCTATGAATTGCTTGAGAATGTAACTATTGAAACAGGGAAACTAAACAATGGATTTCGTCAAAGTCTTTGAAATGAAGGAACTTGATTTTGGAAAAAGAATTTTTATGAAAAATCCTCCGGTATTTCTGAGTGAATCAACGGTTTCAGTATTTGAGTACAAATCAACGGATTTCGGTATTCAAGCAAATCAACGGAGCTTGACCCGTGAAGGTCGAGAGTTTTCTCAAAGTTATTTTGGCAACCAAAAGGAAAAGTTTTCTTTTATAAAAGAGGCTTGATGGTAAATAGCAAGAAATGAGGAAAGTAAAGGCAGCATTCATTTAAGGAGTCTTAAAATGATTTGAGAAACAATATCGGGTTGATTAGATTGATTCGTGCTTAAAGCTGCTCCTAGTTGCTGTACGAGTGGCTAGGGATTTTTTTTATAAGACATATTGAATTCCATAGTCGTTGTTCGTTGGTTCATTGTGCCCCTTATATCTTTGATCGTTCATTGAAATCATTCATTCTTCTGGCATGTTTCATTGCATTTACATATAGCTTGAGTATAGAATTTTCTATTGGGCGAGTGCAGCTCAACCTATCATTTTCAGGTGTATCTCAAGGACCCTGATGCGGAGTGCATGGTATGCATACTTGATCTCATCTCTTTTGAAAGTCGCCCCGAAAAGTGGTTCCATCATCTTTTGCATGACCTCTTAAGGATGTATTGTAAATTTATTTAAACCTCTTTAGTTTCAGATATTATGTAACCTCTAAATTTACTGTCTTTAACTAACTTTGAAATTTGGGCCATAGTGCCAATGTTGTAAATCTTTAAACTTGGGGACTTGTTTGTAAAATTAATCTGATGGGGACTCTTTTGGGTACTATTTATGATATGGAGGTTCTTTTATCGAAATGAATTATTTATCTATGTTGAAAATCGAGGGCGTGACAAGCAGGGCCGACCCCAGAGATTTTAGTGCCTAAGGGTTAATAAAAAAAGTGTGTCCTTACTTTAGTTAGTTAGTTATAATTAACTGATTGCCATCGATTTATCTTGGCGTGTACCACTGTTCTTTGAGTTTTGTGGTGCGCGTTGATCTTCTTCTCTTGATTTTGCTGAGATCGTTAAGTTTTTTGGGAGAAACGATTTTGGGAAGGTGTTATTCGGTGGTTTGGGGAAATGATTTTGGGAATTTAGTGGGTTGGGAACTTGGGCTTATGGGATGGTGCGTTGAGCTAACTCATGACCTCTAATTGGACATTTTTTTTCATTCTATTGAGCTTAAAAAGAGTCCTACTCAAACCCAAATAGTGAAAATATTGCAGTGCCATTAAAAATTGAAACTTTTGGGATGCCCAATGCCTGGGCCTTGGGATTGGGCCGGCCATGACAACGAGGATTGGGGTGAACCCATGTTCCTTTCTCTCTGTGTATTCTGTGTTTCCTTTGTTTCTGGAGAGAGAGTGTCCAAACTGTTTGGGGCTGAATTAGCTCAATCAAATGGCAAATGATTTTGTGTGGGCGTGCCAGAAAAGAACTAACTTCCCAAAAGAAATTATTCTTTTCAATGTGATTTGAAACAACTAATTTATATCAGGCAACTGTGTTATCCGTTCGATTACCTCAACTAAGAGGATTTTTCCTTAAAGTGTCAACCAAAACAAAAAAAAAAACTGGCTTTCCTCAAATCAAAAAAGATGATTGAACACAAACGAACCGGAATATAATCAAAGGTAAGTTTGTATACAAACACTCTTGAGATTTTACCAAAACCAATGCAGAAATATAAGTACACTGAATTTAATCAAAAGCGGGCTTACAATAATTAAGAGGACTGAACACAAACAAATCTGAATCTAATCGAAGGCAAATTTATGCACAAACACTCTCGAGATTTTCTAAGACTAATGCAAAAATATAAGCACACTGAATTTAATCAAAAGCGAGCCTATAACGATTAATCTTTGGTAAGCAGAAGACTGAAAGAAATAAGAAACTTGAATTTAATCAAAAGTAGTCTTACATGCAAACAAGCCTTCGACTTACAAATTAAACTAAACTAAGTCCTAAACTATGATAAATCTCTGAGCAATCATATTGAGTATGAGTTGTCAGATGATAAGAATTTTGTCCGGGGGCTTCTCTTCGACTTCTTCTTCTATTTATAGACACTGAGCCTGCCTTCGAACTCCACGTCCTCAACTGCTCCTCACGTTTTATTCGAACTGCCCATGATTCCTTAAAACACGGTTGAGTGGAGCCTTCGAATGGTTACTTGGGTTGATTCCTCAGAATTCTTCTCTCTCCACGTTTGCTAATATTGATCATGCCTGTTTCCTGGATCGTGGACTTCCTGTTTTATGCAACGTGGGTTAGTATAACACGATTGTCTTTTATAAATGATTCCCTACATCCACACTTAATTTTCTCATGAAACAAGGGATTAACCACCATTGGATGGTCCTAAACAAGTAATCAATGGCTAAACTTGACTACCGTCTTAACCGCCCTTAATTGATGCGCAAACGCTGCCGTTTCCCATCAAAACGTTACCGTTTAGTACTAAAATAATATCGCCATTAACCCTATGATCCATTGTATCTCGGGTCAATAATGGGATATGTTCTGACAGGCCAAAGCATTATTTGGTGCCATGTGCAATTTTCTCATTGAGTGGTGCATTTTAGGATGCAAACACAAACGAGACCCATGTGGAATGTGATAAATTGGTGGAGAGGAGTGAAGGAAGTGAAGAGTCTGAAGACTAGAGAGATAAAGAGAGACGGTAATATGGTAATTATGTGTAGCGGGATAATTTGGTCATTTTAGTAGTATAGGGATAGTATGGTAATTTTCGTGTACAAGGGTATTTGTCATATAGACTTACAGGAGTAATATGGTCATTTTAGTGTACATTGATATTTTAGTCATTTTACATTTTAAATATATAACATGTAATTGGGTTAATGAGTGGGTCGGATTTGATTTTAAATAAATGGATCGGGTGGGTATGGGTAATTGAACTCATAATTAATGTGTCTAAATGAGTCATTGATCCATTAAAGACCCAACCTACTTATAACTTGTTCAATTTGGCTCAAATCCGCCCATTTGACACACCTAGTAAATACAGTATTTCAAGATGACAGTGCACAATTGCACATGATATGCAGCGGGATGGCACAACTTAAGTTTATGTAAGCCGCTATTCGCAACCCATTTCTTGCTACTCGCAGTCAATTGCTACATACAAACTACCCCTTTATAAGAATTTGCTACTTGCAGCCAACAAATTATCCCTGAATTTCCCTTTTTGCCCTTCTATACAATAAACATACAACACAATAAGCATACAACCCAATTCCCTGCCTTCACTCCCAGCTCCCGTTCCTTCCCCAAAATCTAGGGTTTTCCTCCCCTGCTTCCACAGCTCCAATTCCAATCGTTCCAGACCACACCCACGGTACCGCCACCTCCCGTCTCCCTCTCTCTCTCTCCCCTCCGCCCCCCCCCCCCCCTGCCCACCTCCCTCCCTTATTTTCTCCCTCTCTCGCTTCCGCCCCGCCACCTCCTTCTCCTCTCTCTCTGCCTCTCTCCGCCCCGCCACCTCCATACTCCCTCTGTCTCTCCTCCGCCCCCCCATCTCTGACCACAACACCACTCTCAGCTAGCAGGTTAATTTTGAGGCGAAGGAGGTGTAAGAAGAAAGCCCAACACTCCGGCATCCGACTTTTTCGAAGTTCAACATCGGTAAAATTTTGAATTTTGTTATTACGCGGGTTTTTTCGATTTTTGTTTGAATTTTTTTAAGAAACCCACAGTAAGTACGTAGTGCTATTTTGTATATTTTAGATCTGATCGGAATTAGAGTCCAATTGTTTTCCACAGTTTCGGATATTGAAGCCTGATTGTTAGCCCCTATTCCGATGTTTATATCTGAAATTGATTGCCTCATTCGGATTTTAATTTCCGATTGGCTCTTTTATCACTATCCCACAGTTTCGGATATTGAAGCCTGATTGTAAACAAGATTCATGCTTGACGTTCACACGACTATACTCATCATTGCATGATTTACATGACAAATTCACTTATAAATAAGTTGGCATCAAAGCGAGAATCATGCAAGTGCAGGGGAATGAATGGTTGAGCAACAGATGTATGGTTTGAACCAGGATGAATTGTTAGGTCATTTAGAATTTAATATCCAAGATGCAGTGCCTCATTTGGACTTTAATATCCAAAACTTTATACCTCATTCGGACATTACAGTCCGATAAGTACCCTATAATGAGTTTCTATAATGCTTATGATGGTTTGTTGCTTGATAAGTTATAAGTGTGTTAGAACTCTAGGATACACATATTGTCTATATTTGGGTGTTCGATTGGGTTGTAGACATGCTATTCGAATATTATCTGTTAGGTCATTAGAATTTAATATCCAGATTTTATTGCGTCATTCGGATTTTAATATCTAAATCTTTATACCCCATTCGGACATTACAATCTGATTAGTCTCCTCTATTTTAGTTATTAGAATCCGATTTACTTATCTTTATTCAAAAATTAGTATCCGATCCTCGCTATCTTTAATTCATGTCTTCTATTATATGACTTCATCGATACAATAGAATCTGGATATCCACACTCCACTGTAGGCTTGATTGTGTTCTCTTGTTGGATTAAGATTTATTTCTGCTTGTTATGAAGACGTTAGCATTCATTGCTTATGATCGTGTATACATTCATATCGTTTTATGTGAATCGTACGATTTTGACAACTACAGTTCTAATGTATTGTCTGCAATGTACAGGAAATGAAAAAAGTTCCTCCTACCCTATCTGCAAAGAAGAAGAAGGCTGAGCAAGTTTTAGCTTCAGAAAGTAAACAAGGAAAAACACGAAGGCGAGGGAAAGGGCAAGAGGTTGGGGCTGCGGAGGATGTGGTGGTTAAGCAACATCGTGAGGTAGATTCGTATAGATTCATGTATACATTCCTATCGTTTTTTTTGAATCGTACGATTTTGAGAACTACAGTTCTAAGATATTGTTTGCAATGTACAGGAAATCAAACGAGTTCCTCCTACCGTTTCTGCAAGGAAGAGGAAGGCAGAGCAAGTTATAGCTTCAAAAAGCAAACGACTAAAAACACGAGGACGAGGGCAGAGGCAAGAGGTTGACGTACATTCGGAGGTAGGGGAGGATGTGGAGGTTGAGCAACATGCTCAGGTAGGAGAGGATGTGGAGGTTGAGCAACATGCTCAGGTAGAGAAGGATGTGGAGGTTGAGATACATTCGGAGGGTGCAGGAGGATGAGCCACATGTTGTTGTACGGGAGGATGAGCCACATGTTGTTGTACGGGAGGATGAGCCACATGCTAATGTAGGGGAGAATGAGCCACATGCTGAAATTTGTGAGGATGAGCCACATATTGATGTACGGGAGAATGAGCGTGAGTCTGATCAACATGAGGACGAGGTACATGATAGTTAGAATTTTTCGTTTATGTTTCATTTATAATTCATTTGTTATACTAAACTATTGTTTGCAATATATACAGGAAATGACACAAGCCAGAGGACGGGGGAGAGGACGAGGACGTGGGAGAGGAGAAGGACGGGGGAGAGGACGAGGGGGAGGGCGTCAGGCGAGGCAAGAGGAGGTACACGATGAGGCAGTTGGTCCACAAGATCGGAGTTTATTAGTGGATTTTAGGAACCATGTTGCTTTTGATATTTTGAACGGTAGGGAGCGACCGTTGTTGAAACTGCACTCGCATGGACGTAATTTGAGGAAGTGGTCATTAGTGGAGGCAAAGGAGAGGTTACTTATGAGGGTCAGAAGTTCAGGGTTGTTTCCACTTTCTCAGATTATTTCTTCGTACGGCAACAAAGTATTACTGTCTGCCTTTGTGGAGAGATGGCATCCGGAGACAAATAGCTTTCACTTTCGATTTGGGGAGATGACCATTACATTGGATGACGTGCCACAGCTTGTTGGGCTTCAAGTGGAGGGGTTAGCGGTGCATGCAGTGGAGAAGACGAGGGATGAGTGTTTGGCAATGGTACAGAGGTGTCTTGGTGTGACGGCGGACGTTGCGAGGAATAAAGTTACAACAAACAATCGCCTTCAGTTTGAATGGTTGTATGAGACTTTTAGTAAGGTGGCAGATGAGGACTCAGAGGAAAGGGTTGATTGTTGCGCAAGGGCTTACTTGCTCTATCTTCTTGGCAGCACTATATTTGCTGACAAGACTGGGACGACGGTTTCTGTTCAGTTCCTCACCCTTTTGGAAGACTTGGGACGGGTTCACAACTATGCTTGGGGTGTAGGAGGGTTGGGCCATTTGTACAGACAACTTGGACAGGCAAGCAGAAGTAATTGCAAGCAGCTGAGTGGCTACACGTCTTTGTTGGAGGTACATAGTTGTATTCAAATATATTTTGTACATTAATTATATCTAAATATTACTTTAGACACGGACACGGGACATTGATAACTATGAATGACACTTGGATACGGATACGGATACGGACACGGGACATTGACAAGTATGAGTGAGACTTGGATACGGATACGGACACGACACCGTGTCCAACATGGACACGGGACATTGACAAGTATGAGTGAGACTTGGATACGGATACGGATACGGACACGACACCGTGTCCAACATGGACACGGGACATTGACAACTATGAGTGAGACTTGGATACGGATACGGACACGACACCGTGTCCAACATGGACACGGGACATTGACAAGTATGAGTGAGACTTGGATACGGATACGGATACGGACACGACACCGTGTCCAACATGGACACGGGACATTGACAACTATGAGTGAGACTTGGATACGGATACGGACACGGATACGGACACGACACCGTGTCCAACATGGACACGGGACATTGACAACTATGAGTGAGACTTGGATACGGACTCGGACACATTCATACCTGTGATGTATTCTTATTCCATTTAATCATTACTAATTATATGTATTATGTGTAATAAAATGCAGGCATGGATTCGGGAGCATTTTCCTATGTTTCGACACGCACGGGACCCAGCCTATACGGACGACCTACCATTGGCAACACGTTGGTTGTCGCGTCGGGAGACTACAATGGAGACCACTTACCACTACCGTGGGATGTTAGACGATCTACGTCCTAGTCAGGTTAGTGGAAAGCTTAAATATGTTTTGAGTTGAATACTTATCTTGAAATAAGAAATTATGTTGTTGTAACGTCAAAATGTTTTTTTGGGGCAGGTTATTTTTGAGCCGTACACAGATCGGAGGCAAGTAGTCGCAGATGTTGTTTTCTACACTGGCTGCATCCGTGCCATGGCCGTTCTTGAGCCATACCTACCTGATAGAGTCTTAAGGCAATTTGGAATGGTGCAGTTGGTCCCTGGGCCTCCGTTAGTCCCGTTGCGAGGTAGTAGAGGCGGTAATAGTCATTCGTACACTGTGGTCTACGCGTACACAGATGGTCAATGGGAAAATTGGCGCGATCATGTCATTAATGCGGACAAACGAGTTCCGATTCAGCTTGGAGTCCCGTGGGAGTCACACCCCGACTACCTTCCTTGGTTCTCAAAGGTCTCCCACTTGAGGGTCTCACCCTGTCCCGTAGCGGTGCCGTATACCGAGAGTGCGGAAGAGCGCAATGCAGCGGCTTTGGCCATTTTGGACAGTGTGTTGGGTGGGACTAGGGCTACGACTTCAACTTGCCCGTATGAACTGCGACAAGCACTTGTTGAAGTGCAGAGGACATTGAGGGGACCGGAGGCTGTTGAAGCGAGCAGAGCAGGCCCTAGTTCGGCAGCTGCTGAAGCGAGCAGAGCAGGCCCTAGTTCAGCGGCTGCTGCAGGGAGCAGAGCAGACCCTATTTCAGAGGCTGCTGAAGCGAGTCGTTACACTAGGCGCCGACGTCGTGACCGTACTTGAGACTTGGTGTTCTATGTCTTGTTTTTTGATGGACTTTATGCCCTTGTATTTATTGTGCACACTTTATGACCATGGTTCATGGACTACTTTCCGTGATGGAATGACTTTTATTTTATTGCGGATAACTATTAGGATGTTTGTGACAGTTGGATATCGTGAAAATATGAATGTTAAGTAGGGCACGAAAAAGGGCAGGTTAATGGTTTGAATCATTGTTGATACTCTCTTATGCACAAATAATTCGTATGTGAAAATTTTGATTTAAATGAGTGCCGTATGAACGCACAATGCGTTAGACAAATATATATTTTCCACCAAAAAAATTAATGTTCATAAATTTCATATTTTACAATAATATTGTTTGAAAAATATTGGTTTCAATCATTCACTACTCCTGTTGTCCATTACTGCCAATTCATTCAGGGAAAATTACGTTCGGAAATAAATATCTAAAATATCTAAAAGGTTTTGGACTTTAATTTTCGATTTATATACCATTAGTTGGATTTTAATTACCGAACAGAATGAGAACTATCAGATAGAATGACAACAATCGGATACTAATGTTCGAACTCGATCAATTATTTCGGAAACAAATATCCGAAAGTTATAACCATTTACGGACTTTAATATCTGATTTGAATACCTTTAATTGGATTCCAATTTCCAAACAGAATGAAAAGTAAGAGATACAATGACACCATTCGGATACTAATGTTTGAATTGGATCAATAACTTCGGAAACAACTATCCGAAATTTATAACAAGTTTCGGACTTTAATATCTGATTTGTATACCTTTAATTGGATTCTAGTATCCGAATGGAATGAAAACTCTGAGCTACCATGCCACCATTCTACTTTCCAAACAGACTGTCACAGACTTCACAACTAAGAGTTTTTAAACAAAAATACAATATAAGAGTTTCGTTGACGATCCGAAAACTACAAGCAGACGTAATCATCCAATGTTCATAACATTATAACACATTATGTAATACAACACATGAAATCGCTTCTCAATCTAAAAATGGCTACTTGACATCGATGACCTCCTTGGTTGCTACATCAACGCCGATAATCTCGTTGAACTTTTGAATGGCCGCAACATGTGCTGCATCCCAATTTTTAGCGATAGAAAGACGATGTCTTTTCCAATTGCAAGCTATTGGAGGCATAGGCGAACCTTTTTTTAGGAATACCTGTCATATTGCATTAGGTACTTATATAAGATAAATTCAGTTGGACTTAAAGAGCACAATTCATTATATAGATGACAACAAATCATTTACCAAAATAATACCTGTACAAAGTGTCCGCCGTCAACAAACCCGATAGCAATAACCTTTCGTTTCATGGAGGGTAAAGGCTTCGATTGGAGGGGGAGGAATGTAAGACATTGAACATTTGATAAATGGACAACGACACAATTATAAGCAGATGCTATGATGTGACCCATGTCTGGCATTGTCATCCAATGTTCCTGGGGCGCCGGACTTTCATACCATGACAAGATGTGAAGTAATTCCCTAGCCCTTTGGGTCCCCCTACCACTTGTTCGTAAAGGTGTAGATGTGTTTCTAACTCTTTCAGCAAATCACTTCTGACCATTAACCACTCATGAACATTGCCTTTCATGAAGCTCGACACTGCCCGAAACCCACAATTCCCATCATCGTCAACATCCTGAACCGATTCTTTGTAAGGTCTTATTACTTCCGGGAACTGATTGATGAAGGGGCGTATAAAAAGTTGTGCTGGAACTTTTGCTTTCCCTTTCGGATTGCGCCGCGGTATCTCTTTGACGGGCTTAGGGGTTTGAAGGGAGGCCAGAACATGCTCAAACTCCGAGGGATCCCTATGCGTCGTAATTTTTTGTTTGGCTGCATTTTTTTCTTTCGTTGACTTCCGACCGCGTGGTCGTGCATTCACTTTGGGTTCAAGGAGAGAACTGCTTTTTGGATGCGCAAGCTCTTGCATCTTCTTAACATAATTGACCTTTACATCGTAGTTTTCTTCATTCATAAACTTGTTGTAAAAACAATCAAAGTGAGCCAAAAGCGTTTCTTCCATCGAACCTTCATTCTGGGGTGCAAGCAAAGAAAGCCTCTTCCAATGCTCATGGACTAACTCAATCGGTAGGGGGATATTTGCCATCTTGTAAGGAGCAATCTCATGAGCGCAAGGTAAACCATGAGTGTGCCTCAAAGAACACTCGCATTGACGCTTTGATTCCACAAACCATTCTACTTGATGGGATGCCGCTAAAACAAGTGTCATGGCATTCGACGAAACAACTCCCCTTAGTTTATCAAATAAAGTTGTCCTAAAATCATGTTGCACAGAATTTAGGCTTTTCTCAAAAGAAGCTTTGACTTCAGTGACTTGCAATAGCATTAATCTGTGAATCTTCTCCCATATAGTATCAAAATTGCATTGCGAGTTTTCAAGATGATTTTTTAGCTTCGAATGTGAACTCTCGGCCCTATGAATATATGGCAAGATATTAGTCGTAGCAAATAGCATGAATATATGAAAATTTTCCAAAAATGCGTGAATAACATGACTATTAAGGAAATTGCCAGAGTTGCGAACGAAGCGTTTACCTGTTGCTTGTTAGGTTTCCAAAATGCATGACTTTGTCCGTCCAAGATCCTACAAACCTCTCTTTGTAGGGTACCAACCAATTTTTCTCAACGTACTCAAGTGCTGCAGGAACCATTTGAAAATCACGCTTCAAAACACAAAGGCGCTCCTCGTATTGTGCAACACTCGCTGAAAGGACAACTAGGCCCCAACTGCAAATAAACTCCTCCCACATCTTGTCATCAAACATCTTTCTACACTTGGCTAATACGTTCCTGCCAATATGCCACCTACATAGGAGGTTGGTAGCATGAGGGAAAACATTTTTGATGGCATTCATAAGTGCCAACTCCCTATCCGTGACAATAACGGACGGAAGCGCGTTGGGATCCATCATGCCTTTTAGCTTCTCCAAGACCCAAGTGTAGTTTTCCGTTTTTTCACACTCCATGAAAGCAAACGCTGCACAAAAAGTCATCTCCGTCGAGGTTACACCAACAATTTGAAGCAAAGGAAACCTGTACTTATTTGTCTTGTATGTGCAATCCATCATTAACACTCGGGGAAAAGCACGTAACATCTCCCCGGCAGATGGGGGAGACCAAAACAATTCTGTGACATTCTCATTCTCATTCCCACGGGTCCAATGAACGTACTGGTACTTTTCTAGCCGATCCAACAAATGTTGCATTTGCGATTTTCCAGCTTTCTCTATCACTCGGTACTTGTGTCGTACATTGTACACGGTTTTGATAGACGTTACGTTCTCAGGATCTTGAACCTTTAAATGGGTTAGGATTTCTTTGGGTTTCACCAAAGCGACTGACAAATCAACCACCGTGCTAGTCTGCTCTGCCGACAACCTCCCAGCATACGAATGGCCCTCCAAGTACAGCTGGAGGATGGTTGTGAGTGCCATTATGGACAGAGATAGTCCAACCATCATTACCCTTTACAAGCTTTCAATTCAAATGGGCATTCACATTTTTGGTGCCCGTGGACCGCACTCTTTTCTTCACAGCTACCTCCTTCCCATCAACCTTCTTCACAAACGGCCTATACTTACCGCTCCTTTCACATGAAAACCTCATCCTAGGTGTGCGATTCTTAATACATTTCTCAGAACCCTTAATCGTAATGATAAACCCGTGTTGTTTACCGGTGCATCTTATCCAATTTACCAACGCTTCATCGGATGCAAAAACCTACACACACATAAAAACAAAATTATAGCCCGTAATATAAGATTGCTCATGATAAATGCTTTATCAAAACAACACTCACCATCTCCGTTGTAAAATGCTTCGTATAATCATATGGAGGAAGAGTGGAAGTAGGTATAGTCGATGGCCCTACATAACTACCAAGTGTTGAAGTGTCAACCTGTAACACCCAAAGACAAACCACGTAAGTGGAGGATTCTCTGCAGTTTCATTCAAATATTAATATCTGAAAAATGGCACTATGTTCGGATATAAGAGTCCAACAATGTTAACAATATTCAGATATTAATATCCGAATAGTTGTACATAATTCAAACATTAGTATCCAAATAGCTGTACATAATTCAGACATTAGAGTCTAAAAAGTTAGAACTGAAATTGAAAATGGAGGCCTTCTGAAATTTAAAATGGAGGGCGGGCTTACCTCTTGCTGCGACGTCACTACAACATCTGGGACTTGTTTCTCAACTTCCATTATGTGATCTTCTGACTCCAAATCGTGGTGTATGAATGGGTCACCTATTTCTTGTTTATCAATGGAGGGAGATGAAGCAATTGAGGTTTTCATTGACAATGTAGGAGGAAGAGGAGGGGAGGAAGATAGGTAGACTTGCCTGGTGGTGGGAGGGCCTAGTGGTGGGTGATGGTAGCTGGGTACGGACAAAAATGGAGGAGCTTCAATGGTGAAGGGAGATGGACGGGATGGCCTGTTGATGGCCTGTGTCCTTCGGGGATGGAGTGAATTCAGGAGTGGGGATGGAGTGAATTCAGGAGTTTTTGGGTGGTTGTATGTAATGGGTTGGGTGTAATATTATTAAAGGGTAAAATGGTAAAATAACATTAGATCTGAGGGGTATAATGGTCAAATTGCATGAGGGCATTTTTGTCCGTTTTTCATAAAAATTTTAATCGGCTGCGAGTAGCACAAACTGGGTTGCGAATAGCGGCGGCCAAGTTTATTTGACATATAAACAGCATTTATTTTCCTTTTATTATTATTTTTGTCCAGATGAATTTTAAAGGGCAAATATTTTAACGGGAAGTACGAAGAAATTACTGTCAACAACAAACGAGTTAATTAAAAAAAAAAAGAGAAATTCAATTCATAAAAGTTGAGACTTATTTTTATCGAGAGAGAGAGAGAGTTGTTGGGTTAAAATTAAAATTAAATAAAATCATCCATTCGGATTGGCATGCCTTGGAAAGAAAGACAGAGGCTATATTCGTAACTTCACCAATTGCTGAAAAAATCACACAGCTCAATTTATAATTGTAGCCTTCAAGAGAAATGAAGGAACCAAGCACATAACTTGCAGCAAACGAAAAGCCTAGGGTTTCCAATCGAGTTTCTTCACAATCCTCCGAATCAATCTAGGGTTTCGTCTGCTCACTCCTCGAAATCTCTCTCCATTTCTAGTCCCTTGATTGTTATGGCGCCCGATCCAAACAGCGCCAGTGGCAGCGGAACCACTCGGGACGAAGCGTCCGTCAAAGTCCCCGCCAAGGACCCGAAGAAGAAGGATGAGAAGAAAGACGAGGATCTGGTGAGTTCAATACTGCCTCGTTGTTGATAGGGATAGTGTAATTTGAGATAGTATTGCGCTTTTTTTGGGGGGTTTTGTGTGTTTTCAGAATTGTTTGTGTGATGTTGTTCTGTGCGTGTGCAGTCGGAGGAGGATTTGGCGCTGAAGCAGCAACTGGAGTTGTACGTCGAGAGGGTTCAGGATACCGATCCTGGGCTGCAGAAGGTCGCCCTCGAGAGTATGAGGTACTTACTTAGTCACGGCATTCTCGTTGTAAAAATTGATGGTGTTGCTGATAACTTAGTCTCCATTTGGAGGTGTGGATTCGACGTGGATAGATTTGATTGCTTGCATAAGGCTTTTGATAATTGTTGAGTATGAGAGTATCAGTGATAGGTTTGAAATAAACTATTGGATAGGAGTGATTTGAAACACTTTCATACTATAGTAGATTGTGGGCTATACAAGGATCACAATAATATTTATCACTTCTGCTTCTAACTATAGTTAAACCTCTTTTTGCTGTAATTGAGCATCATATTCCTTCAATTAGATTCCCCTTCATCTGAAGGCCGGGCTCTGCTTCCTATACTACATCACTGACTCTGGTAGTTTTGGTTGATTTAAGTAGTTACATGAAACAAAATTTGCAACAAAACTTCTGGTGTCAAAAAACTTAAGAGGATTTTGTTTTAAGAGACGTTGTCATTTTGTGTGTCACTTCATGATTGGGCAATCGGAATTGAGAGCGACCATGAGCAAGTGTGACATGGTTAACTCGATGCAGGAAGTAGTTAATTGTATGTTTTAGGGGATAATGACAACTTACATGGTTGTGTTAAGAGTTGAGTATCTTGCTAGTACGTCTGCCTAAAAAAATTACCTCCACTAAGATTATATCTTGGGTTTGGCAGGGGTTTGTTGGATTTTGGTCAACACATGGTCGTTTAGGCATCGCTAGGATTACTGGTTGTAACTGCATGTAATCTGGTGTCTTTTATCTTTCTACTCATTCAGTGTATTTATGTGTAGCAACAATTATGATTGGTGCTAGTTTATCTGGTGAATTTGAACTCTGAACCTCCCACAGTGGGCATGCGGTGTCTAAATTCAATAGTCAAAACTAATTGACGCTTAGGAAACTTGCGAATGGCCGCTGAAGGTTAGCATGTGCTATCATAAGTAGAATCATGTTTGGTCCATGATCAATTTAGGTACTAGGCTATAATGTCGAGGTTTGCTGGCACGTATTCGATAATCTAGTGCCATGACGAGTGCGGAGAGGGATTACAGAAGGGACTATTTCATATATTTGCCATCTCATTTGGGTGGACTTTTATCAAGCGGTCAGTTTTGGACAGTTACAAGTTTCCATTTCCTCAAGACCCGTGTTGTTGCTTGCATAGGGAAGACCTCGTCAACCATACAAGTATCCCAAGAAAAAAACCACACTTCACAGATGGGCAATGCTTTTGATTGGTATCTGATACTGTAGGGAAAACATAAACCTTCATTAAACCTATTTTACTTGCAATTCTGCTTTCTCCTTCTTCCCTTGGTTACATGGCTTCCCCAATTCTTGCTGTATTTCTTCTTCTCTTCTTTGTCTATGTTTGAAGTGTTACTGAATGCTAGTTAACTAAAACAGTCACCAGGGTGGGGTTAGTAATAGGAAGAAATGAAAACCCCAAAGTTTGTATTCAGTCTGTCCCATTTGGTTTGTCCATTTTCAGCATTTGTGCTTTTAGTCGGATGAATGAATGATCTATTTTATTGAATAAAATGTTCTGAAAAACGTCCACCAATTCCAGCATTTGAGATATTATTAGGATTTAGGATTTAGAAGTTAAATGGGTGTTATGTTATTAGTTTTACATTGTTGTCCTCAGAGTTGATGGAGGCAAGTCATTTCATCTGAAGGAAGATAAAATGTTTGTAATAGTTTGGAGCCCCAAAATTTGGTTCGCACCTCACACCAGAAAGTGTGCTGGGCCTGCTGGCTTTATATACATTAGTGAACTATGTATGTCTTCCCATCTTCTTCTAATTGGTTCATTCTGGAGTTCTGTTTAGGGTGAGGGGATGGTATCAGATGCGCCATATAGATACATTTTGAGATTAGACACTCCAACCCTTTACCTGTGACAATTGAAGGGTTCAATTTGTAAATTTAAGTATCCCTATGTTAAAGTATCGTAATACAACAGAGGGTTTTGTTAAGATCCCTACGAAGGTAAGTTTCTTCAAAACCAATGATTTTTTTCTGCCAGTTTTGGTCATTTTGTGCAGCAATTATTCTTAGATGGTGGCTGCCTTGCTCCTAGACTGACCAGAGTAAGAGGCCTGTAAACAAATGACATAGGCCAATACAATCTTTTTTAAGTTCTGTATGGAACTTTTTAGTGTTGCAGAAACTCTGATGTACATTTCTCTTTTGATAGTCTGCATCTAACTGACGTGTGAACTGAATTCTCACACAATTGGCCTCCCATGGTGTATTTTCTAGTTTTCTGCTATTCTCATCATGTTTGATTGCACGTGTAATTGACATTTTCCCTCGCAGGCAGGAGATACGGACCTCAACCAGCTCTATGACTTCAGTTCCAAAGCCGTTAAAGTTTTTGCGTCCTCATTATGCAACTCTGAAAGCATATTATGATACAATGGCAGATTCGGATCTGAAGGTTTGAATTTTTTGGACGGCCTTTTCCAGTATCATTACAATCACTGAAACCTATCAGTTACCCATTTTTCTTTTAATGCAGAAATTCCTAGCAGATATACTTTCGGTTTTGGCCATGACCATGTCTGCAGACGGAGAACGGGTATGCTGAGTTACATTTGTTGATTTATGCTTCATTTGTTCGTTCTTAAAGTGTGCTAGGCAACTTTTTAGCCATGCAATTTTCCTGTCTCTCATATGTTGTAATCAATGTGTGTTTATGTATCTATCTTGGTTGCACAACTTAAATAACATGGTCACACCAAATCGAATTGAAGTTTTGTTGGTGGTGTAAAAAAATTAGAACTGTGCTTTTTACCATGGCAAGGTGTATCTGATATTTTTGTCTCTGTCGATTATTCCAGGAGAGCTTAAAATACAGATTGTTGGGTTCTGAAGGTGAAATAGGTTCATGGGGCCATGAATATGTCAGGTGAGCAGCATCAGATGGTATATAAGAAGGGCAGCAGTTAGTATATTTAGACTTTCTTGTCTTTTGTTGATTAGGAATGTATTTTACTATGTCTTGTCTTCTTATGGCGGTGTAAATTAGTGATGTGGGGGAGAATGAAACTAGATATGATTTCTATGGGCAAGGTGGCTATTAGATTGATGCTTTCATTTACATTATGCATATAATTGCATTTATGCTAATCTATATCATATTTCTAATTTGGATATAAGAACCTGTGAACTAAGACAATACTATGATTCCTATCACACACCGCGCAGGGGTTGGCATATCAAGACTTTGTGGAAACTTAGTGTCTCTATACTGTTATGCTTGTACCTTCTTGAGCTTGGAGATGACTTCTCTTGATGGAAGGTTTTTTTGAGCTCCTGTCTTATGGTTGATCTAGCTCGATTTACAAATTTGTTCTTGTTAAACTCAACTTGAAAAGAGAACTATCTTCCCTTTTCCAGAAAAAGAGGCCCAATATTGTACTAACTACGTATATTTGGCTATTATCATTGTCCATCAACTACGCCTTCTTGGTCCGGAGCAAAAGCTGCTCTCGAGGGTCGTATCGAGATATCTTCTCCACTTAATCAAAACGATCTTGAGGGGGCCCGGTATGCCAAAAGCGAGAGTAACCCCATTGAGCTGCATATGTTGTCCTTTTTGTGTGGTCATCATTTCGCATGTGAAATATTTGACATAATGTTCATGTCCACTGTTTTGAGTGGACTCTTCTAAATGCATAACGTAATTGTATCCGACACATGATCCTCGCATAAGGGTGTGGGCTATGTGTTCGATATGTTTAACTGGACATTCGCTAGCAAGCACATTTTCTAATTCTAGCTTGTCATAAATCTGCATAATACTTCCTCTTGATTCTTGAAATGGTATATGACACCTTGTAAATATGACTTTATCAAATGTAATAGGAGAAATATACCATTGAATGTGATATATTTGCTATATGCCCATATCCTCAGAACTCATGGGACACTACACATACATGTACATGTCAGTACGTCACCCATTTCCAAGTCCATGTAACATATTACTGGCATACCTTTATTTTAGTTTCACAGCCATGTTGCATGGTTGTTTTTTCTGTGCGCGTTATTTACCGCCTTTCTTGTCACACGTTTTTGTGATGGTATTTGTGTGTCAATTTACCACTGTTTATTTCTTTGATAGGAACTTAGCAGGAGAAATAGCACAAGAGTATACAAAGCGACAGGTAGGGATTCCTATTATCAGTATTGATATGATGGCTTTCGCTCATTGGCTCACTACTAGGCATCTGATTTTGTTCAGTGTATACTGTTCAAAGCGTAATACATGCATGTCTCGTATGTTTTAATCTGTTCATTATGGTGATGGATCTTTTTTTTGTAGATAATTTACTGCTACACTGTTGATATTGTCACCTTTGACATTTAAGACTGGTGCTGTTTCAGAAATTAGGTTATCAACTCATTTTGTGGCATAAATCCAATTTGTTGGCCTTTCCCCATTACTGAATCTCATATGTTGCGCATATGTTTCATTGCTGGAAACTCATTTCAAAATATATGTGCTTACTGCTTCGTTTGTATAAATCATTTCAGGGTGAAGAGGCTTCTGTTGATGATCTTATTGAGCTTGTCCAACAAATTGTTGCTTTTCACATGAAGGTATGACTCATTGAAGTTGAGTACTTCAGTGGTTCAACTCTAGCTATTATGTTGCAGGGTTCACATATCATTTGAATTTGTTTCTAAGCATTTAATGAAGATATAGGTTGCTAAATCGTTTCACCGGAATTTGTAATCTGTTTGCATTTCCCTTACAGCACAATGCTGAATATGAGGCTGTCGATCTTTTAATGGAGGTATCATGAGTCGTGAGTTTGTCATTACTCTTGCAACCCCCAAACCCTGGCCGTCATCTATTTCCCCTTGACTGCTTTAAGAATTGTTTGCAAGTGATATCTTGAATTATTCCAGGTTGAAGACCTTGATATGTTAGGGGATCATGTGGACCGAACAAACTACAAAAGGACAGGCCTATATCTCACCAGTTCGGCAAGGTTTGAGTCCTGAGAATGTAGATTTAACTATTGAGTTTTCTTCCTGAATGTTGCCTTTTCTTTTGATACCATTACTTGGTATCTCTGCATTATGCAGTGGCTTTCCATTAAGATTTAATTATAGTTGCCATCCGATGCACTTGTCCTCGCTGCGGAGTAATTACCACACTCTGAATTAGATAAACTAAACTTACTTCATATTAGTTTAAGCTAAATGTTTATTAAGTGACTTTTATGACTAAGGGGACATTAGCTGCAAGTATGGGAGATGAGTTTTGTGCCTCTCTCTCTCTCTCTCTCTCTCTCTCTCTCCCCCTCTCTCTCTCTGTGAGATACTTACCTTCCTCCTGGTGTTTTAATGTCAATGCCTTGCAGATACCTACCTGGACCGGATGATATGCTAGTTCTTGATATTGCATACACGATTTATCTGAAATTTGAAGAGTACCCTAGTGCACTTCAGATTGCTCTATTCCTGGACAATATGCAGGTTTGCACTTCATTGACAACAAGACTATAGGTTTTGAATTTTTGTTGTTAGTAGAGTGCATGTATGTATTTTCGGAAAATGAGATTATTCATTTCTTTGTATGACTTGGTAGTATGTGAAGAAGGTTTTTACATCTTGTGATGATCTGCTAAGAAAGAAGCAATTTTGCTACATCCTTGCTCGACATGTAAGTCTTGGTATTCTAACTTGTTCTATTCTTTGATCTAATGCTGCTGTTGATGTATCCTCTATGTTATTCCCTCTTAAATATTATGATCAAAGATGTAAACACAAGTTATCCTTGATGAATCATACATTCTGAACCTACTTTTGCTTGATTGTAAATAGATTTTGCTTATTGAATTTGGTCCATACAGGGTATAACTTTTGAGCTTGATGAAGAGATGGCTGCAGATGATGATGACAGAGAGACATTGCAAGAAATTATCAATAATACTAAGTTAAGTGAAGGTTATCTTACACTTGCTCGTGACATAGAGGTCATGGAGCCTAAATCCCCTGAGGATATTTATAAGGTTAGTACTTGTTAGTTATCCATACTTGTTCTTGATATCATCTGTCAACTTTCCGTTTTGTCCAGCCAAAAAACAGTTCGGCAACTTGATAGTTATACTAACTGTTGCTTTTGAAAAGAAATTTTGAAGTGTGCCTAAGTGTCTTATTCAAAGTTGTTTTCTTCGTTCTTTGCTTGAATCGATTAGGCACATTTGCTTGACGGTCGGGCTAG